>CM053026.1:101480042-103880042 GCA_028564925.1 Lithobates sylvaticus | reverse complement strand
CACTTATCCCATCTATGCGGCACTTCTCCCGGGCTCTCGGCGGCGGCGGCTCTCCTGTTCTCCTGCTCTCCACGGGTGATGGCTCTGGCTCATGTTTCCTCCCTCCTTCTCGGCGGCCAATCGGGAGTCTTCTCTTTTCAGCCAATCAGAAAATGGGTCTCACACCCGCTTCTGATTGTCCAGATTGAGGATCAGTGTTACAACAGTGAATATTAATTTGCTGTTGTAACACCTGGGTGGGCTTATGGAGCCACGATCCCACATATTTTGAAGCCTATTAGAGCCTATGGCTCTAATCAGGTGCTTCAAAAAAACACCCCCACCGCTTTAATTCAGGTGCCCGGCGTCCTAAATGGGGGCAAAAGCCTAAATAGGAGGTGGCAGTGGATAGATTCATGCAATGACTGAATCTATCCATTAGTAATATAGGGGGGGGGGCGTGGAGAGAGGGGGCGGAGCCCAGGAGCTCCTGATAGACGGGTGCCGCTGCTTACCAAGCAGCCCATCCACAGCTCTTATGCAAGTATCACTGTGCCCCATGGCCAAACCACCCCCCATTCCCTATGCATTCTGTCACGCTGACGAGGGCAAAACATGTTCAAAACATTTACCAGTATCATTCTTGAGGTGATTGTAGCCGTATTAGTACACTTGCATCATTTAGAATGCTGGCAGTGAGCAGTGAGGTGAGAAAAATAAGTAATGCCCTGTACACACGATGGGACTTCGGAAAATGTACGATCGGAGCTTGTTGCCAGAAATTCCAACCGTGTGTAGGCTCCGTTGGATTTTTTTCCGACACACAAAGTTTGAGAGCTGGATCTAAAATTTTCCGACAACAAAATCCGTTCGCGCAAATTCCGATTGTGTGTACACAATTCCAACGTACAAAGTGCCACGCATGCTTGGAATCAAGCAGAAGAGCAGCACTGGCTATTGAACTTAATTTTTCTCGGCTCGTCGTACGTGTTGTACGTCACCGCGTTCTTGACGTTCGGAATTTCCGACCAACTTTGTGTGACCGTGTGTATGCAAGACAAGTTTGAGACAACATCCGTCGGAAAAAATCAGATGGATTTTGTTGTCGGAATGTCCGATCGTGTGTACAGGGCATAAGTCATCTGCAAAAATGACTCCCACAGGATACTCCCTTGATATTGAGATCCTCCAGGATGGCTATGACCAGAGTTTCAGTCAGTTAAGGGTGACAAGAGGCAACCTTGCCTGGTTCCCCTATAGTTCCAGATAGGCCAAGAATGATATCTAAACAACTTAACTTTAGCAATTAGTTGGGAATATAACATCTGAAGCACATTAAGGAAGTTGGGCCCGAATCCCCAGGAGTCTATGACCATTAACAAATAAGGCAAAGAGACAGATTTGAATGTTTTTGATGGTCATTGGTCAATGGAGAGCAAGAATCCCTCTTGAGAGCAAAGTTATAATATTCACTGTACGCCTTACTTGGTCAGGCCTCTGCCTAACAGGAATAAATCAAGCAAGGAGTATTCTTGGGGAGCAGATATAATTAACTGGGAGCGGCTGGCTTGTGTGGGACTTTCTGCAGGACAGTTGGGGTGGTGTTCTTCAAGTTAACACAGTGGACCTCTGCGGCCTAGTCAACCACTGTGAAATTCAGCCCAGCAAATCTGCATTGCTGTAATGCATTAATGCGCTCCCCATACACGAGCATGAGCATTTGACATGCATTAAAGGCACATTAAAAACACATCCCAGATGCCTATTTTTTTGACCTGACACACCGCAAACGCTTCTAAAACTCCTGCTTTTAATGCCAGTGTCCAATGGCTGACAGTGCTGATCAGTGTGCTCTGATGGGGGGGAGCAGTCGTCCTGTCAGAAAGGCACAGCGACAGAGATAGAGAGAGAGCAGCACTAACATAATTTGTGTTAGTACAGCAACATCTGTCTTTTTTTTGTTCAGACCATTGGGCTGAACGGAAAAAAACTCTAGCGTGTACCTGGCTTAATACTGTTACTGACCAGATCACCAGGTCAAAACGGAAAGGGTTAAAAGCCTAAAAAAGAAAATGTATCTAATGATTAGTGAGTTGCAACTTATTACATTTTTGTTTTTTGGTGCAATACCACTTTAAAATGTAACTAACCCCCCCCCCCCAAAAAAAAATATAATATATTGCATCTCACTAGTCCTCAATTGGCCCGAATCTGCAGGAAACTGTCACATGATAGCTGGCTGATGATTGGCCAAGCATGCACTGTGACCCCGCATGCTTAGCCAATCATAGAGCCAGCGGCGAGGAGATTGGCAGGATGCCTGTGGCCAATTATAGCTCAGGGGGTTTAGTACACGCCCCACACTATATGGCGGCCTCGTGTAGTGTGTTCCGGCGTTAGGAACAGTGGCAGACTGTACTGTACAGTGTACACACTATATGAGCTTATGATTCATTTCTGTGTGGGGAATAGTGTAGGCAAAGAGGAAAAATAGGCAGGGAGAGTTTATTCTTCTCAGTGCTGTTCTCTAATCTCTACCAATCCAGCCATCTGCAGGAGTTAGTGTGTGTGCGTGCTGTGTGAGTATAGCACAGCAGTAGCATACTAAACCACCTTACCCTGTATCTGCCCTTCTGCCCTGTTGTCATCTAATCCAGCCATATGCGACATAACATTAAAGCCACAAGCAGTTTTAAATGGCTTCTTTTTTTCCTTTACAAATGTAATTTTGTGCCGGGACAGTTCTAAACACGGGAAACACATGCCACTTCACAGGCTTACTTTATGCTCCCGAAAAAACGCCAGATTTTAAAACTTTTTGCATTGATACATGTCCCCTGGGGCAGGACCCGGGTCCCCAAACCTTTTTTATGACAATAACATGCATATTGGCCGTATAATTAGCACTTTAGATTTCGAACATTCGCGTCCATTGTAACTAATTGGGTTCTAACGTTCGCGTGAACTTTAGGTCTGTTCGCAGGTTCTGGTGCAAACCGAACCGGGGGTGTTCGGCTCATCCCTACTCTGGATCGAGATCGGGCTTAGGTAAGTATTATGGGGGACAGAGGGGGAGCTGCACACTGAATGCATGAAGGGAAAAAAATGTTCAGCCTTCACAACCACTTACATTTTTTTTTATTTTTTATTTTGCAATATTAAAATATTTGGCATCCCTACTTTTTTATAACTTTTATTTCTGTCTGGCTCTGTAAAAGTCCATGGTTGAGGTACTTGTTGAGGAAAATTTTTACATTTTCTTTGAGAACATATTGCATGGCAGTAAATACAGGTGTGCAAAAAAAATGCAAGAACAAAGGCTGCATGTATTCACTAAGTACATTACTCTGTTCATTAAGTAAATATAACCCACTGTGAGCTACTCTGTACCGGATGAAAAAATGTGCAATCTAGAAATAGCATCAAAGCTAGGCCGGACTGGAAAAGAGAGGTAAGACCCGCCGAATAAAAGCACAGCTCTGTATAAAGAAGGGAAGTTAGTTTAGAGAAATAACATCAGGGTTTACATACTTTAGCGGTGATGAGACAACAAGGTTATAGGACTTGTTGGCAATGAGGATTGATGTGTTAGCTGAACAAGGAAGTGATTTTTGGAGCAGAAAGTCAAGCAGTGTGTGATTCTGCACAGAGACATTATTCCTCCAGTGAAGGGAACACTTTGGAGCAAGGCCAAAACTGCTGATGAGAAGTCAGAAAAAGACTTTCTAACTCAAGGGAAACAGGCCTTTTGATGGAGACGGTGACATAACATTTCTAAAAAAAAATCTTTTTTTAATTCCCCAGATGGAGGCACATAAATGTATGTTTGCCCAGAGGAAAATAGTTCAGAAACAGAACATTGTTTAATTCTGACTCTTAATCACCAGTTCAAATCTAGGGCAAGAAAATTAGGACGTTTTTCCGAAAAGATATCAGTGTAGAAAACACCAATAAGTCAACCAGACATTCTGTTAATCAATCTGAAGTATAGTCAAAGGAAATCTATGGTCGCAGCGTCCACTTTTATTTTTTATAACATCAGCTTTGTAATAACAATACAAACAATAGTTATTTTTGACAAATCCAATACAGGCTTACTTGAAAAATCTCCTTTGTTGTAAATTCTGCCTGTCTATTGGCTAACTCTTCTCACAACTTCCTGGATTCCCTGCATGCTTTGCAGTATCTCTTATGATGTTTGCTTTCCATTTGTAAGGACTACATATCCCATGGTACCTTGCTGCCTGAAAGCAGTGATTCCCGTACTGACTCCGCCTCCCAAAACTCCTCCTCTTAGCACCTCTGCAATTTAGAAGACAGGCTCTGTGAAATCAGTTGTGCCTACTCACAGGGCATAGTGAATACATGTCACAGAAGAATTTTTTTTTTGGGGGGGGGGGGCTATCTAGTTTTAATCTCCTAGGCAATCTGAAGTCACCCCCCCCTCCCTGCCCGCAGCCTTCTGGGAAATGTCACAGGTCCCAGAAGACTGCAGGATCATTCACAAAGCACAGGACAATTTGCGCGTGCACAGTGGGCAGCTGGCTGTGAAGCCCCAAGGTTTCACAGCCGGCTGCCCACAGTTAACATGCTGGTGCGGGGACCCAAAGATCGGTGAAGAACCGGCCTGGATGAGGATGGCACTGGATCAGAGGCGTTGCTAGGGGTGTGCGGGGGGTGCGGTCCGCACCCGGGTGACACCCGCTAGAGGGGTGACACCCTCCCTGGTTTATTTTTTATTTTTTTTATTTTTATTTTTTAGCTGCCGTTTAGCTGTCGTTTTTTTTTTGTTGGTTTATTTATTTAATTTATTTTTAACTGCCGTTCACTTCACCCCGCAGCCCGCTGGGCTGAAACATGACCGCAGCAGCGCCTGGTGTCCTCCTTCCTTCCAGCCTCAGCCGGTGCATTGCCATAGAATGAGATTTGCCGTCGGATGAGATGCTCCGCCTCCATCACATCCTATTGGCTCTCATTCTATGGCAATGCACCTTCTATGGCAATGCACCGGAAAGAAATGATAGAAAACATTACATACATGAAGCTGTCCGGTTGTCTGGCAATTTATGGCAATGCACCGGCGCTCAGCGCAGGCAGCCAATCACAGCTCCCTTCTGATGGTCTCCTCAGGAATCTGAGATGAGCCGCACGCAGCGATAGGACAGGATGGCATCTCCTTCGGCTATTGGCTGAGTGTGTAGAGGCGGGCTGGACAAGCGGGGAAGTGGTGTGTTGATGATCCATCTGTTGTATACCTGACTGTTATTGCTGTGCAGAGCTGAGACAACCGGACAGCTTCATGTATGTAATGTTTTCTATCATTTCTTTCCGGTGCATTGCCATAGAAGGTGCATTGCCATAGAATGAGAGCCAATAGGATGTGATGGAGGCGGAGCATCTCATCCGACGGCAAATCTCATTCTATGGCAATGCACCGGTGTTCTATCACCAAGTGTCCGGCTGTCACTAGGTGTCCGAAGTGTACTGCGCATGCGCAGCGCATGCGCAGTACGGAACATGAAGATTTTCGGAAATAGTCGGAAGATGAACGGCGCCTGCGCCGTGAGTCGAGGTGGAGCCCCCAACATCCAAGCGGACATAGGGTTAGTCAAACTTAGAGGGCCCCTCGCGCGCTCGCTTCGCTCGCCATGCTTCGGGCACGGCCTCGCTGCGCTCGGCTCTTTTATATTCTAACTCTATGTTCACTTGGATGGTGGGGCTTGAAAGTGGACTCACGGCGCAGGCGCCGTTCACCCTCGGCAATTTTCGGAATCAGGGTGTCCTGTGTACTGCGCATGCGCAGTACACAGCGGACACTTCGTGATGGGGGACGGCTAATGATACAACACCGGCCTTGTCACATCTCACAGTGTGGAGTGCAGACACAGGATGATGACGTGACGTCACAACACAGTGCCTCCGCTCCGCCTGCAAGTTGTGAAGCTGCCCTCCTGAGCCTCCTCTCCAGACGCCCGGCGCCCGAATTGTAAACAGGTGCGGGGGGGGGGGGTGTCCTGGTGTCCAAGCCAGCCCAGCCAGGTTGTTGAGTTGTGTGTGTGTGGTGGGGGGGCGGCCGGCGTGGGGGGGTTGCCATGGTACCCACACAGACACACCACCAAAGAGCTGGTGGGAGGAGGGAGGACTCTCAGTGTCTGGCGCCCTGGCTGACCTTTTATGGCTATGATAATGCAAGTATGATAGGGGGGGGGGGGTGCAAGGTGGTCATCTACAGCTATGAATAATATTTATGGTGGATAATGGATATATATGGATAATGAATAATTATATATGCACTGGGGGGGGGGTGTCTGCACCCAGGGGGGGGGTGTCTGTACTTTGGGGGGGTCTGCACTGGGGGGGGTGTCTACACTAGGGGGTCTGCACTGAGGGGGATATCTGTACTGCTGGGGGGCCTGCCCTGGGGGGTGTCTGTACTGAGGGGGGTCTGTACTGGGGGGTCTGCACTGAGGGGAATGTCTGTACTGAGGGGGGGGGTGTCTGTACTGCTGGGGGGTCTGCATTGAGGGGGGTGTCTGTAATGCTGGGGGGGTCTGCACTGAGAGGGGTATCTGTACTGCTGGTGGGGTCTGCACTGAGTGGGGGTGTCTGTAATGCTGGGGGGGTCTGCACTGGGAGGGGTATCTGTACTGCTGGGGGGTGTCTGTACTGAGGGGGGTCTGCACTAAGGGGGGTGTCTGTACTGATGGAGGGGTCTGCACTGAAGGGGTGTCTGTACTGAGGGAGGAGGTTTATACTACTACTGTACTGAGGGGGGTCTATATTGATGGAGGGTGGTCTGTACTTAGTGGGGGGGGGTCTGTGCTGAGGGAGAGGGATCTATACTGCAGGAGGGGGGTCTGTAGTTAGTGGAGGGGGTCTGTACTGAGGGGGGACTATAGTTGGTGGGGGGGGGGGTGACACCGTTTTTTTTCGCACCGGGTGACACCAACCCTAGTGACGCCACTGCACTGGATCCTTGGACAGATGAGTGTCTGTTTATTAAAAGTCAGAAGCTGCAGTTCTTGTAGCTGCTGACTTTAAATTTTTGCAGAACTAACTGAAGCTTCTCTTTAAGGAAGTAAATGTGTGGGGGATCTTCACAATGTAAATTTACAAACTTCTAGATCATTCAGATAATTAAGAATAGGCTGGAAATAACTGAAATACAATGTGGAAATGAATATAGGATTTTACATTTTGACCTTTTATAGGCTTTAAAGGAGTTGTAAAGGGAGAAGCTTTTTTATCTTAATGCATTCTAATCAGCCCCCCTAATACTTACCTGAGCCCCATCTCTCTCCAGCAATGTCCACGAGTGTCTTAGCTGTCCAGAACTCTCCTCCTGATTGGCTGAGACACAGCAGTGGCACCATTGACTCCCGCGACTGTCAATCAAAGCCAGTTAGCCAATCAGAAGAGAGAGGGGGCAGGGCCAGGTCGGGGCTCTGTGTCTGAATGGACCTTTTCTCAGGTGCCCCCATAGCAAGCTGCTTGTTGTGGGGGCGCTCGACAGGAGGGAGAGGCCAGGAGCAGGAGGTAAGTATAACATGTTTGTTATTTTATTTATTTTTTAAACAAGACTTTTAACATGTCAATATAATTTCCAACAGTCATTTTTTTAAAGTGTAGATAAACCCTAGAAACAAAATGTCATATATCACAGCTTACCAGTCATTAGAGATCCTGGCTTTTCCTTTTTCTTTTTAGATTTTTTTCTTTATTTTCATCTGGTGATCCTACCGGTAACACACTTCTTGTCTTTGGGTGGCATCACTCAATCTCTGTACTGTATCTGTAGAGAAGCAACATTTTCACCCTAGGACACAACACCTTACATAGGGGAGGGTGTTCTGAAGTTCACAGAGGAGAACTGCACAGGGATTAATACTGCTTTAGATTTTAGTGCAGCAGAGGCAATCTGCCCATAAGAGAAGTTCATTGTTAGGCCCCTTTCACACGGGCACCTCCGCTAAGTGGAATCTGCTGCAGGCTGATGACAGGGCCATGTCCACTCTGCTATGCAGACTTGATCAGACAACCCATGTAAAAGGGGCTTTAGCGTTTACATACCATTAAAATCTACAATTTACATTTAACAACTTGCCGACCGCGCTATAGCTTAATGATGGCTACAGCATGGTGGGCTAGTTCTGGGAGACCGTCATATGATGGCCTCCCCTAATTGTGACCACCGCGTGCCCCCTATGGGGAGAGGCCTATGCGCACTGTGATCACAATGTTCGGAGGACAATGCTGATCACAGATCGAGGTAAATAGCCAATCATCAGTTCTTTATCACGTGATTAGCTGTGTCCAATCACAGCTGATCATGGATGTAAATAGAAGCCGGTTATCGGCACTCCTTAGAGGAAAAGAGAGCCGATAACTAGCTTCTCTAAAAGGGACATGTATACTGATATTCAGTGCAGTCACAACAGTGCTGCCAATCTGTATCCACCAGTGCTGCCAATAAGTGCCCATCAGTGCCTCCTCATTAGTATCACTAATTAGTGCCACCTACCAGTGCCTATCAGTGCCCCCTATCAGTGCAGCCTCATCGGTGTCCATCAGTATCTCCTCATCAGTGCCCACCAGTGCTGCCTTATCAGTGCCACCTATCAGTGCCCATCAGTGCCGCCTCATCAGTGCAGCCTACCAGTGCCCATTAGTGCAGCCTCATCAGCCTACATCAATGAAGGGGAAAAATGACCTGTTTGCAAAATTTTATAACAAACTATGAAAAAGTTTTTCTTATTTTTTTTAAATGTTCAATCTTTGTTTATTTAGCAAAAAATAAAACCCCGGTGGTGATTAAATACCACCAAAAGAAAGCTCTATTTGTGTGGAAAAAAAATATGGGTTCAGTGTTACATAACCGCGCAATTGTCATTCAAAGTGCGACAGCTGAAAATTGGCCTGGGCAGGAGGGGGGTAGAAGTGCCCAGTAGGCAAGTGGTTAAATAATGCCTGGTGATCCTGCCTGTTATAGGCTGACAAAGTACTGTCCCAATCTCAGTTGGGCTCCTACATTGTCATCCTGTCACATAGGCTTCTAATGGAGAGTACAAAAGGCTATTTTAATACACATTATGTAAGCATGGTCCACTGCTGCCACTTTGGGGATACGCACCTTGAGAAATGCCATGCAACTATTTCTGGAGCACATGCATAAAGAAAGGAAGTGGTTGCAAGGAGTATGCGGAAGATCAGCTGCACCGAAAGGTAACATATTTTAAGGAATGGCCTTGCTCGTACTACTATAGCTGTGTACACTGTATATGTAATAAGGTGATATGACTGGAGTTTTCTTTGTCCTCTTTGATATTATTATTATTATAAAGAATTTATATAGCGCCGACAGTTTGCGCAGCGCTTAACATGAGGGCAGACAGTACAATTACAATACAAATCAATACAGGAGGGATCAGAGGGCCCTGCTCGTTGGAGCTTACAATCTAGAATTGCAATTGATTAGATATCAGTCTACCCTGGTAAGGGGTAATCTTCCATACTTGGTACGCTTTCCTCTAAGCTCGATGATCCATAAATAAAAAGGGTTAATTTTCTCATTTAATATGCACCCCATGCTGTGGGCTCAGCTATAAAGACCATTTTTTTCTGTTGTTCGGCTATGAGGTTAACATATTGTTGACACATGGCTCATTTGCAACAAATTATTTTTAGGATGCTGCGAATAGCTAGTTGCCAACACCAGGCTCATCTAAAGACCGTAATTAAACTGTGCGCTTCTGTTGCGGTGAAAAAAATCCAGCTTGAAGCATGTTTGGGGAGTAAAAAAAAAAAAACCTCAAAAAAACTCCTCCCCATTGAAATAAATGGGAACTGCATCAAAAATGCTTCAAAACCGCTTAAAAAAAGTCCCCACCAAGTGTTTTTGAGTCACATGTCCTTTAAAAACCGCACCACAAATGCTGTAAAAGGGCAGAAAAAATGCTCCATTAAAGCATAGGTGTTTTACTGGCAGATTTGAATCGAATCAGTGTGAAAATGCCCTTATAATGGTGGTATTATGTTAGATTGTATCCAAACTCAATCAATTAAACCAAATACATTGTTGCGCATGTTGCTGTACTGTCCATGCTAGTGGTTCTCAACCACTGAGTTGCCTGCTGTGGTCTCCCTCCTACTTGGCCTCCAGTTAGATTCTCTAACCTCCCACAGTGCCTCCCAACCTTCTATACTGAACTGCATTGGCCCCCAACCTCCTCCAGTACTTTCCTACCTTACAAAGTGCCACCCACATTCTGCGGGGCCCCACAGCCTATGGCATAGCCTCCAGCTCCCATAGTGCCTCCAAACGTGTCCCACACTGCCTCTTTAACCTCTCAAAGTGCCCCCGATCCCAGCAACACCCTCTAGTTTCCCATGGTGCCCCTGCAAAGTCCCCAGCCCCCTTTCAGAGACCCCACCCCCCACAGTCTATCCCAGCCCCTCCAGAAACCTCATCCCCCACAAGTTTACCAAGTCTGCCCCAGAGTCCCCTAACCCTTTCCAGAACCCCCATTCCCATACCCAGTGATATCCTATGCCTTTCTGCATTTCAACACATATTTTGCATTCTCATACTTTTATTATGTGAGTATAAACTTTTTTTTTTTACTGTTGGGACATTGAAAGTTTTGGAAGAATTTAACGGGCCCTGGTCTTAATACGGTAGATAACCGCTGGTCTACAGAACGCGCATAGTGCAGTGAGAGAACGCATGAAAGAAGTCGAGGGAAAACTGCTTTTTTTAACCTCCCTGGTTTTCCCAGGTGTGGATCGGGGTTAAATTTCAGTACCATTAGCGGTAACCCCGAGCCAAACTCGGGATTGCATTGCAGTATCCTGGTGCAGTGTACTTACCTTGTCCCCAGGATCCTGCAATGTCCCCCCGCTGTGTCCGTGGGCTCTGCCCGATGCCTTTGTGTGCCAGGCTGCAACGCACTGGGGCGGAGCCTGGCGGCAAATTTAAGAAATGGAAAATTCATAATACATACAGTACACTGTAATCTTACAGATTACAGTACTATATGAAATTATTTCACAACCCTTTTGTCCCTTGTGGTTTGTCCAATACCCTGCATGCAGTTTTATATTATATTATACTATTCTTTCTGCCTGGAAACTTGAGATTGTCCATAGCAACCAAAAAGTGTCCCTTTTACGTCAAAAGTGGTTTTAGACCAGCTAGAAAACACCGATAATAAATTAGAACACTTGCAGAATTGAGCAATAGTGAAATGTGGGGAAATTAATTTTATTATTATTATATTGTTATTTTTTGTAATTATTTATAGTTATTTATTATATTATATGTAGCGGCCATAACCCCCCGATGGGGCGGCCTTGACTTTTGGGCTTACCGGTTACCTCCGCTTGGCTTGTTAATCCATGTCTAGGGGTTCCCAGGGTTAGTACCCAACAACTTCACATGCTGACACTATAAAAGTCCTTTTTGAAGGTTTTTATTTGCAGGGGTAACATCCAACAAACACAGTCTCAAATAGGAACAGAGGGTAAGGATGAAGAAACTCAGGCACCTTGAACTGCTGGCAATTAGAATGTCTCTTACAAAAACCCAGAGAGTAGCCACTCGCAGCTGGGCACTTCAATGCTGAACAAATCTCTAGCCAGAGATTATGGCAGTCAACACTTTGATCCGGAAACTTGTAAAGTCTCTGACACAGAATAAACTTTCAACCGAAAGTGAATAGGAACCTTTTCTCAGTACCTGGAACTTTCTCTGTCTCCTTGGCAGTACTGCGAAACTGCGGATTCGTTATTGTCCATAACAACCCAGCAACCAGGTTCTTCTTGAGATGCCAGCTTGTTGGCCCTCCTCCGTAGAGTCCTCCCCCGGCCGCCTACATGAGCTGCGGTGCCCCTGCAAGACTGAGAGCACACCCGGACGCCTTGAATCCTCCCTCAGTTACTGTGCCTCGGACCAGCCGGTTCCGAGACTCGGTAACCGAAGGATCCTTGCCCCAGACCATGCGGGTCTGTGGGGCTAGTCAAACTGACCATGTTGCAGGACGGCAAACGCTCCCAGGCCGGGACCCCTCTCGGGGCTACCACGGTCCAGAATCAGGAACAGGCAGCTACGGCCGCACCCCAAACAAGTGACTTCAGCACCTTAAGTACCCTTCCCCAGACTACACAGCGGGGCCAGACACACCCACTGATTGGCTCCGGGGAAGACTGATACCCAAGACGTCCAACCAGGCCTGGTTCTAGGCCTGTCATGTATACCTAATGCGGCGTACACACGCTCTGACTTTCCGGCGGGATTGTCCGCCGGACCTAGTCCAGCAGACAAACCGCCAGACTTTCCAGAGGAGGTCCGCCGGACTTTCCGAGCGTGTGGACTTGCCCACACACGCTCGGACTTTTCCGGCGGACAATCCGCGGGAAAAAGTCTGCGGGACTTTTGAAATGAACAGACTTGCCGACACAATTTTAAGTCTGAACCTAAAACTTAGTCCGCCGGACTTTTGGCAGGAAAAAGTCCGCCGGCGCCCACACACGGGCGGATTGTCCGGCAGACTCCAGTCCAGCGGACAATCCCACGGGAAAGTCCGCTCGTGTGTATGCCGCATAACTGTACTCATGACCAGGCAGAACCCTAGTACAGCCCAGCCAAACTGATGCCAAAGTAAACCTATACAATTAACCCTCAGAACCCCATTACTGTTCTGAGGAAAAAAATACATTTTCACATATAGCGGACACCTTGTAAAAGTGTCCCCGCTACATATAATTTATGATTTTGTCTTTCAAACATTATCATACCTGGGATGTCTACTGGACTCTTGTTTGGACAGATTTAAGTGTGTTATTTATAAGAATTACAGGCCTACAATATAAAACGCCAAATTTCTATGCAAAACAATTGTACCCCTTTGAGACGCAAAAATCTGACATAATCTTACCGCCAGGGTGGCTACATAAAAAACATAATGCAACCCTGATAGTGCTCCACAAAGGGGTGTATTATATTTATTTGTATAGCTGTTCCTGTATCAAAACTGCATGTAATTTTGTTCTGTGCAAAATCAAATGTTATTTTGCTATATTCTCTGCAGTTTGAATGTGATAGTGAAAAATACCATATTATGGCTACAGGATGGAACTGTGGAGCATACTTATATTCAAATAATATTGCCATCAAGTGTCCATGGTATTTTCCGCAGTTCCGCATTCAAACTGCAGAGAATGTAGTTTGAGAACATTTCATTTTTTTTTTTATATATAAATACACCCCTATATATTCTATTTCTAGGTGTTTATCTCAATTTGCACAATGAAAGGTTTTTCATCTGATGCAAATAATTCCCGTGCCTAAAGAGTGTGAAGAGTGCGACATAACAAAAAACTTTGGATCAACTGACAATCAGCCATTGTTCTTCATTGTGAGTTCACAGTTATTACAGCGCCAATCCAGTTGTATAATGTACTAGACAGAAATTGTTTATGTTGGGTGAAAACAGTTATCTTCAAGGGTAGACAGACTTCTAAAACAGTCATGTGGCTAATTTCACAATAATTTATGTCTGTTCTAATTTGGACATACATCAAATCAAATATCAACATTGGCTCACCTTGTGCAGAGATAAAACAACCCGTCACTGTGTGTATCGTTGCGTATAAAGAATTGGGGTCCTCTCTGTACTTGTCACTCTTCTGGGAAAACAGCTGGAAATTAGAATGTTCTGTATGTTATTAGTGTGACCCTAATCCATGTTTCATCTTACACTGATTTGCCTCATTAGTGCGTGTAATGAAAAAACTGATTGTAATTCAATGCGTAACACAGGAATGGAGAACATGATATTATGCAATAAGTAAATAAATCAGATCCACTTTCATTTGCCTTGGAGCCATTAGCTATATAAGCACCTTCTTTTCACATTTGCTAGTCTTTATTGTTTCTAGAATCAATTGAACATTGAGATTGTTAAAACGTATTAAAACCCCAAAACAGAAATGTAATTTATTGAAGCTTACCAGTCCTTAAATGTTGTGGCTGCATTAGGTTTATTTTTTTTTGTTTTTTTATCCCTTTTTTTTCCACCAGGCAATTCTGCCAGTAACAAACTTCCTGTCCCTGGGTGGCTACACTCTCTCTTCTACAGTATCTATGTAGAGCTTCAATGTTTCTACTTACTTTACTTTTGTTGGGGGGGGGGGGGGGACCTGTGGGTGATCTATGTACATTTCAGGGATTTTAGGGATTTTAGCTAATTTTGTTGCAGATTCCTACCTTTTTCTGCTCTGAAAAAAAAGCTTTTTGTTTCACCCTTCCCTTTGGAGACTGAATTAGAATGGGAGGATCTGGTTCACAGTAATCATCTACTGCACTTTCAGTATTCTGAAGAAGCAAGTTGCAGTGACCTGCATCCTAGCGCAATTTATAAAAATGCCATTGAAAATAAAAGCCTTAGCTATACACTTCTTCCCTGGTCTTCGGGGCAGAATTTCAAAAGTGTATAAAACGTTTATACACTTTCCCGACAGCACAGATTAAGTTGGGAGGTAAGCTTTTGGCACCTTACCAGGTGCAGAGGGGTATGAGACAGGACTATCCCCAGCATTGTTTGCCCTGATGATGGAGTTATTGGCTGTGGCTCTCAAACATGCTCCTGCAGTAGCTGGTATCCGGGTAGGAGCTTTGGTTGAAAAGTTTTGCCATGTACAGTGGTGTGAAAAAGTGTTTGCCCCCTTCCTCATTTCCTGTTCCTTTTGCATGTTTGTCACACTTAAGTGTTTCGGAACATCAAACCAATTTAAACAATAGTCAAGGACAACACAAGTAAACACAAAATGCAATTTGTAAATGAAGGTGTTTATTATTAAAGGTGAAAAAAAATCCAAACCATCATGGCCCTGTGTGAAAAAGTGATTGCCCCCTAAACCTAATAACTGGTTGGGCCACCCTTAGCAGCAACAACTGCAACCAAGCGTTTGCGATAACGTGCAATGAGGCTTTTACAGCGTCCTGGAGGAATTTTGGCCCACTCATCTTTGCAGAATTGTCCTAATTCAGTTACATTAGAGGGTTTTCGAGCATGAACGGCCTTTTTAAGGTCATACCACAACATCTCAATAGGATTCAGGTCAGGACTTTGGCTAGGCCACTCCAAAGTCTTCATTTTGTTTTTCTTCAGCCATTCGGTGGTGGACTTGCTGGTGTGTTTAGGATCATTGTCCTGCTGCAGAACCCAAGTTCGTTTCAGCTTGAGTACACGAACAGATGGTCGAACATTCTCCTTCAGGATCTCTTGGCAGACAGCAGAATTCATAGTTCCTTTTATCACGGCAAGTCTTCCAGGTCCTGAAGCAGCAAAACAGCCCCAGACCATCACACTACCACCACCATATTTTACTGTTGGTATAATGTTCTTTTTCTGAAATGCAGTGTTCCTTCTACGCCAGATATACTTGGACACACACCTTCCAAAGAGTTCCACTTTTGTCTCATCGGTCCACAGAATGTTGTCCCAAAAGTCTTGGGGATCATCAAGATGTGTTGTGGAGAAATTGAGACGAGCTTTGATGTTCTTTTTGCTCAGCAGTGGTTTTCTCCTTGGAACTCTGCCATGCAGGCCATTTTTGCCCAGTCTTTTCCTGATGGTGGAGGCATGAACGCTGACCTTAACTGAGGCAAGTGAGGCCTGCAGTTCCTTGGACGTTGTTGTGGGGTCTTTTGTGACCTCTTGGATGAGTCGTCGCTGCGCTCTTGGGGTAATTTTGGGCAGCCGGCCACTCCTGGGAAGGTTCACCACTGTTCCATGTCTTCGCCATTTGTGGATAATGGCTCTCACTGTGGTTCGCTGGATTCCCAAAGCTTTGGAAATGGCTTTATAACCCTTTCCAGACTGATAGATCTCAATTACTTTCTTTCTCAATTGTTCCTGAATTTCTTTGGGTCTCGGCATGATGTGTAGCTTTTAAGGATCTTCTGGTGGACCTTACTGTGTCAAGCAGCTCCTATTTAAGTGATGCCTTGATTGTGAACAGGTGTGGCAATAATCAGGCCTGGGTGTGGCTAGAGAAATTGAACTCAGGTGTGGACAACCACAGTTATAGTATGTTTTAACAAGGGGGGCAATCACTTTTTCACACAGGGCCATGATGGTTTGGATTTTTTTTCACCTTTAATAATAAACACCTTCATTTACAAATTGCATTTTGTGTTTACTTGTGTTGTCCTTGACTATTGTTTAAATTGGTTTGATGTTCCGAAACACTTAAGTGTGACAAACATGCAAAGGAACAGGAAATGAGGAAGGGGGCAAACACTTTTTCACACCACTGTATGCAGGTGACCTTATTTTATTCCTTAAAGTGGATGTAAACCCCAATTTTTTTTATTTTTTTTGTCTGGCACAATATAGAGTATGGGACTTCAGATCAGCTGTGCCCAGTCTTGCCACAGAGAGTTAATCCAGCTCTGAGCAATCCTCATATCTTTTTTCAATTAAATAAAACTGACAAACTGTGAAAACTTTGTCCGTTCTTTCCCCTTGCTGTGATTGACAGGGGATTTACGTATCTCATGCACTAGCCTAAGACATGCATTATTTTTTAATTCCCACCCCCCACTCCTTTCTTCAGCAGCTCTGCAAGGATTGGCTGTTCCACACCTCAGCATGATTTGGCATGCTGAAGTCATGTGGGGACTTTTCTGGGTTTTGACTGGATGTTAGAGATAATAGCAGAAGTTCAGTGTAAGAAATACACAGGAGAAAATTAATGTTGATAAGGGGAGTGTAGAGGTGGGGGGGGGGTCTACTGACATCACGACTCCACCCACTGAGCCTTGGAAAACAGACCCACCCACAAAATCTACAGTTTTTCAGGTCTCATAGCAGACAGAGGGGAGACATTTGACAGATACCATAAGTATACATGCAGGAGGCATGTATATCCTTCTAGATAACCAATGTTGCAGTAGTTTAGAAAGGACGAGAGTGGGTTTACATCTACTTTAATGATCCAGGGCTCTCCCTTTAGGAGGCTTTACATATTCTTTCAGGTTTCTTTGAATCTTCTGGTTTAAAAGTCAGTTGGGAGAAATCGGGAAACCCTACCCATAGACCCTGATGCACGCTGTCTGGCTGACTCCACTCTCCCCTTAAGCCCCATACACACGGTCGGACTTTTTCATGGATTCTGTCCGATCGGACAATGTTGTTGAAAAATCAGACCGTGTGTATGCACCATCGGACAGTGTACGTCGGATTGTCCGACGGACAAAGTCTTATCTCCTGCTGGAAAGATTTGCCGACAACACGGTCCGATCACACCAAATCCGATCGTGTGTACGGTTGTCCAACCGGACAAAGTGCTACGCATGCTCAAATCACATTACAAGACCAAAGCTATTGGCTACTAGCCTCTACGTAGTCCCGTCGTAGGCAACAAACGCCACCACGTTCAGAATGATCGGATTTTCCGACAACTTTGTCCGACCGTGTGTACGCAAAACCAACATCAGACAAAGTATGACGGACAGGATCCGACCGACCTGGTCCGCGGATTGTCCGACCGTGTGTATGGGGCTTAAGTGTGGACAGACAAGTTTAGGTACCTTGGAATTTTAATGTCTCCTGCTCCATACGGATACTGTACTCTAAACCTAGCCCTCTTGTTACAAAATATGAAAAAAGAATTGAAAGCTTGGGCCAATCTCCTCTTATCCCTAGTGGGACAGATTAATCATTTCAAAATTAAACTGTTGCCAGCTTTTTTTTTAAAAACTGACAGTTTTATTAATTTTCAACAATAAAAACAAAAAGGTACAAAACAATATAAATGACAGAAACCAATAAGTGCCCACTGACATTGCAATCACTCGAAAAACTGTAGATCCTGTAGATAGAAATAATATAAGATATCAGGTCTAATGATCACAACCACAGCAGTAGTAATACTACAACATCACAGCCGCCTAATGGTGTGTAGCCGAGTGGGAAAAAAGCACTGAAATGAGCACATTCGTAAAAATCGAAAAAATACAATGAAGCAAGGAAAAGATAGAATTAAAAGGGAAGAAGAGAGAAAATAGTGAAGAGCAACCACCTATACCAGGACCCCTCCAAAGTCTGAAGTCACCATCTGCACAGGGCGTCTCCAATTTAGGGAGACTTCAGGTTGAAGTGGATTCTACCAGATCCCACAGTTCCCAAACCCAGTTATGGGCATCGAGAGAGTCGTCCAGCGAAGCGGTCAGGTTTTCCATCTGTTTCACATCCCGGATCCTGGAGTGCAAATCAAACAGAGAGGGAGGTTCCCGGTTCTTCCACTTAAGGGCAACCAAGCATCATGCGGCAGTTAATACATGCGCATGGAGCTTCTACTCAAGTTAGAGAAAGAGGGGGCAGTAGGCGCAAAAGGAAGATTTTACGATTGAAAGGCACCCAGGAGCCAAAGATGGAATGGAGTACGGAGTGGACCATCCACCAGTAGGGGGTGATTAGAGGACATGTCCAGAAAATATGATATAAGGTACCCACGTCTGCATTACAACTCCAGCAACGGCAATCGGCAGAGGGATATATGGAATGGAGCAGGTCCGGGGGTTTGATACCAATGATAGAGTATCTTGTATTGGTTAACTTTGTACAAGGTACAAAGAGTTCTTGGAGGCCTGTGACCAAATAAGTTGCTACGTTTTCAAGGTTAACTCTTCACCCAAGGCCTGCTCCCATTAATGCATATAGGCTTGCCAAAGCCGGACGGGGCTAGGTCTGTAATTAGGAGTTGGTAAGTATGTGAGACCATACCCCTAGGGGATGGGCCCTCTAAGCATGTTTTCTTGAATTCCATCATGAGGGGAGAACTGGAGGTTTGTTACTAAGAACTGCGCAAAGTGTTATATTTGTAAGTAACTATAAAAGGCCTGTCTAGGCAGGTTATAAGCTTCCTGCAAATCTTAAAAGGTCCATAACATTCTGGTTTTAGGATCCACCAATTGACCAACGTGAAATAGGACCCTTTCCATACAAAAATTAGACATCTGCGAGATCAAACTGTCTGGGACATTAGGCGTGAACAAAAATGAGGTTGCCAGTGAGGCGGGAGAGGTAAGGGGGTACACTTATTTGAAGCAATTCCGTTGCCTGATTTCTAATATGTACTCAGACACTCCCCTGTATAGATCCCTAAGAAGTACTTTCAGCTAACCTCAATTCTAATCTTATCTCCTTTCTCTGGGGCTCGCAGCCACCAAAGTTTAAACTAGTGTTACTGCAGTGGCCCTGGCAACGGGGTGGTCTTACCTGTCCTGATTTCTACAAATATTTTTGGGAAGCCATGCTAACACATGCTCATAACTTGCTGATTGCAGATGAATCTAATGCTGCAGTGGTGTTGGAGGTATCCGGCCTGGACTCCTACAAGGCTTTGAGGAACCTCTTATTCTCAAGGTCCTGCTGCTCCTCTCTCCTTAACATTAGAGATGAAAGCTGTATTGAGAGTTTGGTCAATTGCTCGGGTAGGACAGCCTGTTATCCCTGTGCATGTCTCCCAATATACTCCTTTATGGTTTTACCCAACGTTGCCAGAATTTGTCTTGATACCTGATCCACATATCTGAGCAGCAAGGGGCATCAAATACCTAGAACATATTTCTAAATGGGGGAGCTGAGGACCATTGATAGCTTAAGGCAGCAGCATGACCTCCCTAACTCGTATCTATTAAGATACTTACAGCTTAACATGCCTTTCGTACCCAGTTTGGCATGCAACTACTTTCCCTCTATGCCTTAGCCCTTGAGACTCTACTCAGAGATGACACTTTAGTTAAACTTTAGTTAAACCCCTATTCAATAAATACAAAAACGGGACTTGAGGCTCTCAGAACCAAATGGCTAGTGGACTTTCCAGAGCTGGATGATTAAGACTGGGATGAAATGTGGGAATGTTTCTTTTTTCAATTGGTCTCTGCCAGAGACCGGATAATACAGTTTAAAATTATCCACAGAATCTACCTTACCCCTGTACGCTTACACAGAATATACTTTTCTGTCCCTGTTGATTGCTGGAGGTGTGTGGCAGCCTCTGCGGACTTCATCCACATTTTTTGGTGGTGTACCCATAGCCAAACCTTCTGGACGGCCATAGTCAGACCATTGTTCCTAATTTTTACTGACAGTCTACTGACTGGAATGGTACCAGCTGATTGGAGAAAAGCCAATGTAGCACCAATATTTAAAAAGGGCCCAAATACATCCCTGGGAATTACAGACCAGTTAGCTTAGCTTAACTGGTGTATCTGGATTTTGCAAAAGCATTTGACACAGTTCCCCATAAACGTTTACTGTACATAATAAGGTCCGTTGGCATGGACCATAGGGTGAGTACATGGATTGAAAACTGGCTATAAGGGCGATTTCAGGGGGTGGTGATAAATGGGGAGTACTCAGAATGGTCAGGGGTGGGTAGTGGGGTCCCCCAGGATTCTGTGCTGGGACCAATCCTATTTAATTTGTTCATAAACGACCTGGAGGATGGGGTAAACAGTTCAATCACTGTATTTGCGGACATTACTAAGCTAAGCAGGGCAATAACTTCTCTGCAGGATGTGGAAACCTTGCAAAAAGATCTGAACAAATTAATGGGATGGGCAACTATATGGCAAATGTGATTTAATGTAGAAAAATGTAAAATAATGCATTTGGGTGGCAAAAATATGAATGCAATCTATACATTGGGGGGGGGGACCTCTGGGGAAATCTAGGATGGAAAACGACCTAGGGGTCCTAGTAGATGATAGGCTCAGCAATGGCATGCAATGCCAAGCTGCTGCTAACAAAGCAACCAGAATATTGGCATGCATTAAAAAGGGGATCAACTCTAGAGCTAAAACGATAATTCTCCCGCTCTACAAGACTCTGGTCCGGCTGCACCTAGACTATGCTGTCCAGTTCTGGACACCAGTCCTCAGGAAGGATGTACTGGAAATGGAGCGAGTACAAAGAAGGACAACAAAGCTAATAAAGGGTCCGGAGGATGTTAGTTATGAGGAAAGGTTGCCAGCACTGAACTTATTCTTACTGGAGAAGAGACACTTGAGAGGGGATATGATTTCAATTCACAAATACCATACTGGTGACCCTGCAATAGGGATAAAACTTTTTTGCGGAATGGAGTTTAACAAGACACGTGGCCACTCATTAAAATGAGAAGAAAAGAGGTTTAACTTTAAACTACGTAGAGGGTTCTTTACTGTAAGAGCAACAAGGATGTGGAATTCCCTTCCACAGGCGGTGGTATCAGTGGGGAGCATCGATAGTTTCAAAAAACTATTAGATAAGCACCTGAACAACTACAACATACAGGGAAATACAATGTAATACTGACATATAATCACACACATAGGTTGGACTTGATGGACTTGTCTTTTTTCAACCTTACCTACTATGTAACTATGTAACATTGGGGCTCTGTAATGTCATTAAAATGCCAAAATCAAGTTTATTTTTTCTAATCATTTCGCTCTTAAGAAAGTTCTGTGGAGCATGTTCTTGCTTTATGATTTCACTATGTAAAACTGTAAATAAACCTCCCTCACTGCACTGGAATGTCACATACGTATCTTGCCTGGGTGAATGTGGAACTCATAGTTAACATACTAACGTGGGCCTAATTGTCTAACTCTGTGTGTGTTTCTTAAAGTCTATACTGTAAAGCCTGACATCAATAAAGACTTCATCTTAAATCTGGTCTGAAATGCTTTTGTTCTTGGAAGGATGGCGATGTAAAATGCATTTTTTTTTTTTTCACCAAACAGATTAAAAAATGCTATGCAAAAATTCTTAGATTTCTGAATATAATAAACAGTGCATGACCCCAGCATCCAGCCTGGCTCTGCGGAGGCCTCTTTTTTCCTCTTGAATGGATTTCTTTGCTCTCAAGTTAACTCATGTACTGGATGACATCCAAGAACATTTTGTTCCTTGGTAGCGAGCCAAGATTCTCTCAGTGGTGGAGCTGCTTGCTTTCCAGCTCCCTCCTCTCACCATCGCCGTTATTATACACGTCCCTCTCTCTGCGGATTGCTCTTGGAATGATAGAGAGCAAAATCCAGCACATGATTCCGATAAGCGCAACACTGGCCTGCATACATCTGTTCGTGCTTCCATACCTTCTAGTGTCCTCTACCTAATAGTAGTGTGACCAGCTTTTAGGGAAGGAGAACTATTTGCAAATAATATGTTCCAGATGTGAAAGGCTGAGCCTCGTTTTCTGAAATTACTGAGTCGCTGCCAGTTTGCATCTGCAAATATCTTGTGAGTGGGGAACGTGAAAGATGATCTATTGAAACATCTGCTAGATTTTCCCAATCTGCTATGTCCAGCATGTCTCCCTCCATTCACCATTATTAATTGAAATAGATGGCATTTCATCATGTAGGTTCTGGATTAAGAGTACTAACTAAAAAAAAAAAACAGACATTTGCTGGGGGGACTGTATAGGGCCAAAACGTGGCTTTGGTTACTGGGTATGTCATTAACTTGTTGCATTCACAAGGCTTGAATGTCTTTGAATGTATAAAATTGCCCTGAAGAAGTACGCTGAATGTTCACTCCCAGCAGAGTCCTCCCAGACTTGGAGATACCTAACTGGGAGTATTTCAGCCAAGCTTCCAATGGCCTCTAGGTATGACAATAAAATAAATGACTGTTGCACAACTTTTAATACTTACCAGGGTCTCTTGACTGCGTAGGCTATTTTCTGTAAAAGGTGGATTTAGCCCTTAACCGTTTCCCGACCGCCACACGCCGATGTACGTTGGCAGAATGTCACGGGGTGCGCAAAAGGGCATATCCCTACATCCCTTCGTAATCCCGAAGGGTCCCGCGGACTTGATGTCTGCCGGTGGCCTGCGATCGTGTCGAGGAGAAGCAGAACGGGGAAATGTAAACAAGACATTTCCCTGTTCTGCTTAGTGACATGACATGTCATCGGGAGCAGTGATCTCTGTCATGTCCTAGGTAGCCCATCCCTCCTACAGTTAAAACACACTGAGGGAAGACATTTAACCCCTTGATCGCCCCCTAGTGTTTAACCCCTTCCCTGCCAGTGACATTTACACAGCAATCAGTGGCTATTTTTAGCTCGGATCTCTGTATAAATGTCAATGGTCCCAAAATAGTGTCAAAAGTGTCCGATTTGTCCGCCGCAATCCAGATAAAATTCGCAGATCACTGCCATTACTAATAAAAAATAAATTTATAATAAAAATGCCATAAATCCATCCCCAATTTTGTAGATGCTATAACTCTTGTGCAAACCAATCTATAATTGCTTATTGTGTTTTTTTTAACATAAATATGTAGAAGAATACATATCGGCCTAAACTGAGGAAGACATTTTTTTTTTATAGATTTTTTGGGGGATATTTATTATAACAAAAAGTAAAAAAATATTGCTTTTTTTTCAAAATATTTTTTTGTATATAGCGCAAAAAGTAAAAACCGCAGCGGTGATCAAATACCACCAAAAGAAAGCTCTGTTTGTGGGAAAAAAGTACATTAATTCTGTTTGGGTAAAACATCGCATGACCGCGCAATTGTTAGTTAAAGTGACGCAGTGCCAAATCGCAAAAAGTGCTCTGGTCATTAAGGGGTAAAATATTCCGGGGCTGAAGTGAATGAATGAATGAATGACTTGTATAGCGCAACCTATGCGAACTGAATCGCCTCAGGGCGCTTTTTGCCACTGGTGTCCATCTGTGGTATAGTGCGGTCCTTGCCCTGTGGGGTCCTGACACGCTTACAAACACATACAACATACACATATTTGGCCAATTTTATCGACAGGTTCTAATTAACCTACCAGCATGTGTTTGGAGTGTGGGAGGAAACCGGAGTACCCGGAGGAAACCCACGCAAGCACAGGGAGAACATGCAAACTCCAGGCAGAAGGTGTCATGGTCGGGATTTGAACCAGTGACCCTATTACTGCTAGGTGAAAGTGCTAACCACTACACCACTGTGCTGCCCGTGCTGAAGTGGTTAAAAAGAGTGAAGTAGTGCAGGACCACTGTCATGTCCATCCTAATATTTTTTCAATTTTTTTTAATAGAGTAGGTATGGGTTATAAGCCCTATTAGAATATTTTTAGCTTTCTGTGTTCTGTTGGAGACATGTCATAATCTTTTTCGAATGCTGCTGTATGCATTGACATATCTGCCTAGACCCAGTGTGCTTGATTTATTAAAACCGTAGAGTGCAAAATCTGGTGCAGCGCTGTATAGAAACCAATCATCTTCCATTTTTTTGGTCAAAGCTTAATTGAAAAAGCTGGAGTTAGAAGCTGTTTGGCTATCATACACAGCTGAACCAGATTTTGCACTCTCCATCTTTAGTAAATCAACCCCAGTCTGCCCTGACAGTATTTTCACCTGCTGACTAGGTGTCAGGGCTGGGCTCAGCCCTTCCTTCCCCTGGCCGCTCAGCTGTCGGCTAATTGCCAGCTCCTATCTCTCCACAGTGACTCACCTGTTGATGATATTCTGCAGGTCAGTCCTGCCTTCTTAAGCCGTCCAGCACAGATGATCTCTGCCTTCGCCTTGGTCACATCTCTAGAGACAATCTCCTGTGTTCCTGTTAAAGACTTGCTTGACTAACATTCCTTCTGGCTCCAGATCCTGCTTGCTGTTCTACTACTCTCATCTCTGGCTCCCTGGCGTTTTGGCTTGTCTGACTATCCGTTACGGTTCCTGAACTCTGGCTATGTTTTGACTAGGTTTACTCTGTACCTTTTTTTATTATTATTAAACAAGTGAGAATTAACTGTACTTCTGTCTCAGTCTGATTCATGATTTCTGACACTAGGCACTATCCACAGGCAGCTTAACTCTTCAAAAAAACTGAATCCAATACAATTTTACTTCAGAGAGCAGTACCGAGGATATTTTTCCAGGCTTTTTAAGTGTAAGAAGACACTGGTTTTCCTAAGCCCTTCCCATCCTTCCTCCTGAAGCATACCAAGCAACATGCCCTTAACATGGAGGGGGGGGGGGGTACCTTCTTCCCATGTTGATGAGAACAAGTGCCTCTTTCCCAAAACTCTGGCTCAGTGTTTGTGAGGGTATGCAGGCAAGAGGTTTATCGAAATTTGGGAGCCTCCTTTAATACGGTAAATAAAAAATGAAAGTGTAAATATACACAGAGACACAGTTTTTGACAAGGTTTTAAGCAAAAAAATGTAATAAAGTAATGTTCCATGCTGTACCCCTTGCTTGCACATAACAGTTTGAGGACAGTCTTTTCCCTGACAGCTGAAGACCATGAGGTGACTTTCTGAGCAGGCTAAAATCTCATGGCTATATGGCATTTTTTTGGTATATGTGATCTTCTTCTTAGCACTTGTTGAGAAATGGGACAGTCTAAAGCCCCATACACACGCTCGGATTATCCGAGGACCAGGTCCGTCGAATCATGTCCGTCATACTTTGTCCGATGTTGGTTTTGCGTACACACGGTCGGACAAAGTTGTCGGAAAATCTGATCATTCTGAACGTGGTGACGTTTGTTGCCTACAACGGGACTACGTAGAGGCTAGTAGCCAATAGCTTTGGTCTTGTAATGTGATCTGAGCATGCGTAGCACTTTGTCCGTCGGACAACGCTACACACGATCGGATTTGGTGTGATCGGACCGTGTTGTCAAAAAATCTATCCAGCAGGAGATAGGACTTTGTCCGTCGGACAATCCGACGTACACTGTCCGATGGTGCATACACACGGTCGGATTTTTCAACAACATTGTCCGATCGGACAGAATCCATGCGAAAATCCGACCGTGTGTATGGGGCTTAAGGCCTCACAGCTGAAGTCCATAGGAAAAATCTCAGAGCAGTCTAAATCCCTACAGCTAAAGACCATGAGACCACACTCTTTAACAGGCTATCTTCTTCTTTATTTATTTCAGGTACTTATATAGCGTTGTCAATTTAAAGTTTTACATCTACATTGGACAGTTACATCAGTCCCTGCCCTCATGTTCTCTTTAGCAGTTGTGGATACTGAATGGTCTAAGACCTCATAGCTGGGGACCACGAGGCAAGTCTATTTGGCACCTGGTTATCCTGTAATATTGCAGAGCTGTAGGTAACCAGTGCAACTTTAGGAACACTGCACAGTAGAGGAAACCACTCTTTACTAAGCTCATAGTCCAGGACACTGCTGAGGACAGGAGAATGGTCAGTATCTGACCCTATGTGAGCAGCCTCAGTCCGAGCTAATTCTGGCACTTACATCCCAAAAGCACAGAGTCACCAGAAATCAGCTGCCAACTTCCATACTACCTTCCAGCTTCCTCCAGACACCTCACAGTGAGTGAGAAAAATCCTTCTCAAGACCAGATCCCTTTGGTGATGTCCCGCAGCCAGTTCCAGGTCCCTTTCAGGTCTCCTCCCCAAAGAACAGCAGCACAATCCAAGGCTTGCCTCAGAGGGGCAACAGCCTCTTCTAAGGCTGGGAACTTCTCCTTGCTTGGCAAGACGACCACTCCAGAGCTTTAGACTATTTATCTTCCCCAGGGATAGGCTAGGCTCTGATCAATATTAAGGCCTGTTATCTGAATCCGCCTTCCCTAAACTCTAGAAACTTTTTCTAGAGGCAGGAGGAAGCAATCAAACTCCCAGCCTGTAAAATCCTAAACAGACCAGAGCAAACACTGTTCCCTTGACTACAGAAGAAGCCAAAAATGTAATTTACCTAGTAGGCTAACTAGGAGAGTGCTACATCTCATTGATGGATTAGGTGTCTCTTTTGAGTTGCCATATCACACATTTTGAGAGATGAAAGGAATGTTGTAGATTCTCTCAGTGATAGTTTTACAAGTGTGCACACTGATTGAACTCTCATTAGAGTGAGGAGTGTGATTATGACCAATATTAGGATCAATAGGAAGATCGCTTTATGCTGTTCTTGTACCATATGGACTCTCACAGTGTCTCTTTCCAGCAGAAGCATGATTTTGATGTTATCTTCCAATGGTGATATGTAGCCTTTTAAAACTTTAAAGTCATGCATGAATGAATTTAGGAGTAGGGATTTCCTCTCTGACATTAGATATTTGATTGTGCTCCATAAGCGTAAGAAGATGAATTCCTTCAGTCTCTTTTATGTTTGAAATAATGCCTTCTCCAGCAGGGGCAATTCCTTCTGTGGTTTTTATTGTGTCAGCACGTGTGTGCAGGGTGTAGGATAGGGCGTAGGACATTAAATATATCAAAGAACTCTGAAGTGACAAACAAATGACTGCTTTGGTCATCTAAAACAGCATACATCCTGACAGCTTTCCCTGGTTGTCTCTGAGGAAACACTTTCACCAGTTTTTATTGAAAGTGATATAGTTCACAATATTTACGTATAATCATTGTGACTACTTGTTGATCTCCCTGCCCGTGATCTGACCTGGGTTTAAACTCTTCAGTGGATTTAGAGTTTAAGAGCCTAACTGAATCCTAAAGCACAACACCTGAAGCACATGCCATGGTTCCTTAGGAACTCTGTGTTATTTAAAGGGCTTACCTTTGAACGCATTACATTTTCTGAGATTATGTGGTTTGTTGTGAATTAGACAATAGGAGTTTGAATTGTTTCACATTTCTTCACTATGGCCCTGAAACTGTACCTGTCCAGGGGTCTCCAAACTTTCTAAACAAATGGCCAGTGTGACAGACCTCCTGGCACCCCTCCTGGGTGCTTCCGCCAAATGGTGCTTCCTGTCCTCCAAACCCTTCCAGCAGACTGGTAGCTAATACCAGCCTTTTACCCCAAGCATCATACACAGAAGTTAATGTGAAAACCAAAGGAATGTCTTTATTGAACAGAAATACAGGTTTTTCTACACTTCAAAATTAGGGGCAGTGAACACATGAACAATAAAAACAAATATTACACATTGGGGTAAACATCTCACAATGGCTAAGTAACGAGGTAAAGTTGAAACAAGATTATCAGACAGACAGAAACCATAGGTGACTCAATTAACAATGATAATTCACACAATGGGAGAAAGATACTCCACACCTAGACAGGGTGGCCTAACACAGGTACATATTATAACAGTAATCACATAACACCTTAATAAACAGATTCCACAACAACAGCAGGAGACCCCAGCATTAGGTTGTTTTGAGACAACTATAATCTTTGAGTCTCTGAGTCTAGGAGGAGGTTGAAGCAGTCAATGCTGGTTTGGACTGTTGACTCTATACTAGACATGGGAACTGCCAAAAAATTCGTTTCGTTTCGTTTCGTCCCGTTTCGTATATAAAAAAATTCGTAATTCGTAATTCGTGTACGAAATTCCGTTCGAATTCGTACGAAATACGAAATTCGGACGAATCGTATTTTTTTTTACGAATCGTTAGTAAAGTTACGAATCGTTACGAATCGTTACGAATCGTTAACGCGGCTAATGAATTGTTGGTTCTCATAACACAGAGAACAATTCGAATCCAACTACAAATATCGAATTTCAATTTCAAGTTACGAATCGTTATGAATAGTTACGAATCGTTACGAATCGTTATGAATAGTTACGAATCGTTAGTAAATCCAACTACCAATATCGAATTTCAACTAATTTGAACGAAATTATTATAGCAGATATAACGAATGAATTCGAATGACAAAGTGTCATTTTTGCAGAAAAAAAAAACGCGTAGGGGTCCCCCCAAATTCAATAACCAGGCCCTTCAGGTCTGGTATGGATATTAAGGGGGACCCCAGCCAAAAAAAAATAAAAAAAATGGCGTGGGGTCCCCCCCAAATATCCATACCAGACCCTTCAGGTCTGGGATGGATTTTAAGGGGAACCCCGGCCAAAAAAAAAAAAAAAATGGCGTGGGGTCCCCCTCAAAATCCATACCAGACCCTTTATCCGAGCACGCAACCTGGCAGGCCGCAGGAAAGGAGGGGGGGACGAGAGCGGCCCCCCCTCCCGCCTGAACCGTACCAGGCCACATGCCCTCAACATTGGGAGGGTGCTTTGGGGTCCCCCCCAAAGCACCTTGTCCCCATGTTGATGAGGACAAGGGCCTCATCCCCACAACCCTGGCCGGTGGTTGTGGGGGTCTGCGGGCGGGGGGCTTATCGGAATCTGGAAGCCCCCTTTAACAAGGGGACCCCCAGATCCCGGCCCCCCCCCCTGTGTGAAATGGTAAGGGGGTACAAAAGTACCCCTACCATTTCACCAAAAAAGTGGCAAAAATTGTAAAAATGACAGGAGACAGTCTTTGGCAATTCCTTTATTAAAATCTTCTTTCTTCTGGTCTTCCTTTCTTCATCTTCTCCTTCCGGCATCTTCTTCCATCTTCTTCTTCCTTCGATTCGCTTCTTCTTCCTCCGGTCTTCTCGTCCTTCTCGTCCGGCGTCGTCCTTCTCGTCCGGCATCGTCGTCTGTTCTCGCAGGCCGCTCCTCGCAATGGGAGGCTCCCGCTCTGTGAGGCTCCGGGTGACAGGTCTTGTATAACGAAGGCACCCGGTGACCCCGCCCCCCCTCTGACGTCATGGGGAAAGCCATAGGGAATTCCACATGACGTCCCCGTGCGTCAGAGGGGGCGGGGTCACCGGGTGCCTTCGTTATAAAAGACCTGTCACCCGGAGCGGAGCCTCACAGAGCGGGAGCCTCCATTGCGAGGAGCGGCCTGCGAGAAGAGACGACGATGCCGGACGAGAAGGACGACGCCGGACGAGAAGGACGAGAAGACCGGAGGAAGAAGAAGCGAATCGAAGGAAGAAGAAGATGGAAGAAGATGAAGGAAGGAGAAGATGAAGAAAGGAAGACCAGAAGAAAGAAGAAAGAAGATTTTAATAAAGGAATTGTCAAAGACCGTCTCCTGTCATTTTTACCATTTTTGCCACTTTTTTGGTGAAATGGTAGGGGTACTTTTGTACCCCCTTACCATTTCACACAGGGGGGGGGGCCGGGATCTGGGGGTCCCCTTGTTAAAGGGGGGCTTCCAGATTCCGATAAGCCCCCCGCCCGCAGACCCCCACAACCACCGGCCAGGGTTGTGGGGATGAGGCCCTTGTCCTCATCAACATGGGGACAAGGTGCTTTGGGGGGGACCCCAAAAGCACCCTCCCAATGTTGAGGGCATGTGGCCTGGTACGGTTCAGGCGGGAGGGGGGCCGCTCTCGTCCCCCCCTCCTTTCCTGCGGCCTGCCAGGTTGCGTGCTCGGATAAAGGGTCTGGTATGGATTTTGAGGGGGACCCCACGCCATTTTTTTTTTTTTTTTGGCCGGGGTTCCCCTTAAAATCCATCCCAGACCTGAAGGGTCTGGTATGGATATTTGGGGGGGACCCCACGCCATTTTTTTTATTTTTTTTTGGCTGGGGTCCCCCTTAATATCCATACCAGACCTGAAGGGCCTGGTTATTGAATTTGGGGGGACCCCTACGCTTTTTTTTTTTCTGCAAAAATGACACTTTGTCATTCGAATTCATTCGTTATATCTGCTATAATAATTTCGTTCAAATTAGTTGAAATTCGATATTGGTAGTTGGATTTACTAACGATTCGTAACTATTCATAACGATTCGTAACGATTCGTAACTATTCATAACGATTCGTAACGATTCGTAACTTGAAATTGAAATTCGATATTTGTAGTTGGATTCGAATTGTTCTCTGTGTTATGAGAACCAACAATTCATTAGCCGCGTTAACGATTCGTAACGATTCGTAACGATTCGTAACTTTACTAACGATTCGTAAAAAAAAATTTGTATTCCGTACGGAATTCGTAAAAAAAAAAATTCGTACTACAGATTCGTAAATTCGTACGAATTTCGAAAAATTCGTACGAATTACGAATTCGTACGAAACGAATCGCACATGTCTACTCTATACCTCAACAAAACATAGAGGGCAATCCGGGTCCTCCAGCTCTCAGAGCCTGTGTGTTTCGGAGAGGACCCGAATCCGAAGCAAAATCACTCCAAAGGTCCCCAGGCACACAAATCCAAAAGAATAAAGCCCCCTCAAATGCCAGGGCCCATAGTCATTAGGCAAGAGGCTAGCATGTGTTATGCCTGCGTTTATCTATTAAGTTCTTGTGGTAAAACCAAGGAAGACTAGACTTCTGAAGTGTATTAATGCTTTACTAAACAGGGAAAAATCTGCACATACAAACTGTAGGATGAACAATACAATACAACTTATAGCTTCACATATAAGCATGTATAATATGTACACATTAAGTAAACTAAACAATTACTCAACTTAGGGGTCAAGATGTCCTCCATGGTCCTTTGCTCAGTCCAACTCACAAAAGCGTCTCCAACGTTCTCCAGTTCCTGGAAGCCATGTGTTTTCTCTTTGTCCTTCCAAAACACCACTGTCCCTCTGTCCCAAAACACATGTCTCTTTCAAACCCTCTCCATGCTCCTCCCACCCACTTCCTGTAAACACCAACTTCCTCTGCTCATCTTCTATCTGGTTTATTTACATATCAATGGAGGGGGAAGAGGCCTTCTGTGGACATGCTGTTACTAAATCTAAAACTCTATATTATTGCAATAAAGTCACTATACAAATGCCCATAGCAACACATACCACCTCTTGACTTTATAGGATAATATAGGCCTTTTGTCCAGGAAAGGGCAAAATAAACCCCCCGTATAAATGGGAGGAACAAATTCCCTTTCGACCCCCATCTTGTGGGCGGTCAGACGATTGGTTTGTCCCTGGAAGGCTGACTTTTGAGCAGGGTTAACAATGTCTTTTGGCAGTTTGTAAAGAAAGTCCCAGATGAAAAGTCTCTTTTCTTCTTGGTCATAAGGAAAATGCTCAGATGGAAGTCCACTCCAATTCAGCCACCTTTTCTCAGGCTCTCTTCTGGTCTGTCTCCTCCCATCCAGTATGGTCATCTGCTCTGCCTGCTCCACCTCTCGACGCTCAATACCTGAAAAGAGTAAAAGACAAAGCAGATTATATGTTCCTTCCAACTGTGCCAAAAAACAAGCTCACTGCTCACATTTCTCTATCTGCCCATTTCTAACTGCAAAACTATTGTAGGGTGCCCACTGTTGCCTTGAAATACTTTCACGGAAAGGCATTGACTTCCAACGTAACGAATAAACTTGCATGTCTCTCCGTGCTGTCCTGGGAAGCACACAGGCCTGCTGTTGTTCAGCCTTCACAGCATGGCACATTTTTTCAAAATGCCCCATTTTATGGCAACAGAAACACTTAATGTGACTAAATCTACCATTCCCAACCATTTGCTTCCACTTCTTAAACAATGCTGGTGTAGAAATCCCATCTATTTCCTCTCTAGGGACCCCCACCTTAAGTAAATCAATCCACATGTCTCCTGGAGATCATAGGCCTTGCCTTCCTTGTATCTGACTCAACTCGGTCATTTGAGCTGATCAAATCCTCTGCTTCCCGGTTATGAGAAGTAACAGTGGCACATGTCCTACTTCTGCTTACAGGCTTTGGGCCTTTGTCCTTGTTAGGGCATCATTAGACTTGGTCATGAGGGCTGCACACCGCTCATTCAAATCTTCAGCTCGGCCTACAGGGGTTTGAACACACTTCGAAGCCACTGCAGGTTTAAGTTTGATTACCCTCCTTTCTAAATCTTTTTCCTTGCTTGCAGTTACCTCCAAACACTTGGATGCCACTGCAAGCTGCTCCTTCAGTAAATCTCTTTCTAATTCCGCCTTTTCCCTCTTTTCAGATTCAATATGTAGAGCATGCAGGAAGTGCAAACCAAACACAGCAACTGCCCGCATCTCTCCCTTACTGAACCCAAAACTTTTGAGACTAAAATCTGAGGAAAGACCACAGACTCCATCCCCCCAAGCTCTGTTCAAAGGAGACGCATATCTAGCTAGCTCCTTTGCAACAGGCATCCACTGACTATTTCTGGCCCAGATAGGAAGGGTGCACGCCTTCAAGTCCTCCTGGACACCAGAAATCTTTGCAGCCTTACTCCTCCTAAACAGTGTACGCAGCATTTTTCCCCCAGAACAAGCAACAAAACACACAATATAAAACAGGTCTGCTTCAGTTGAAATTTTAGCACAAATAACGGCCGAGCCCCCAAATGTTATCCCGGACGAGCCCCCAAATGTTTATCCCGGACGAGCCCCCAAATGTTATGCCTGCGTTTATCTATTAAGTTCTTGTGGTAAAACCAAGGAGACTAGACTTCTGAAGTGTATTAATGCTTTACTAAACAGGGAAAAATCTGCACATACAAACTGTAGGATGAACAATACAATACAACTTATAGCTTCACATATAAGCATGTATAATATGTACACATTAAGTAAACTAAACAATTACTCAACTTAGGGGTCAAGATGTCCTCCATGGTCCTTTGCTCAGTCCAACTCACAAAAGCGTCTCCAACGTTCTCCAGTTCCTGGAAGCCATGTGTTTTCTCTTTGTCCTTCCAAAACACCACTGTCCCTCTGTCCCAAAACACATGTCTCTTTCAAACCCTCTCCATGCTCCTCCCACCCACTTCCTGTAAACACCAACTTCCTCTGCTCATCTTCTATCTGGTTTATTTACATATCAATGGAGGGGGAAGAGGCCTTCTGTGGACATGCTGTTACTAAATATAAAACTCTATATTATTGCAATAAAGTCACTATACAAATGCCCATAGCAACACAGCATGTACTCCCCTCAAAAAGCCCCTGTCCTGGTTGGGTCTGTCACAGCCAGGTTTACTGTCCTTCAGACATTAGGGGGGCCGCGTGTGGCTAGTGGGAGTAGAAAATGCATTGGCATCAATGGGAGTAAACAATACTCCATCTTTGGTATTAGTGAAGGAATAGTTTCCTATCATTTGTGCCAATGGCAGGAATAGTGCCCCATCATTTGTGTCAGTGGAAGGAATAGTGCCTCATTGTTGATGTCAGTGACAGGAATAGTGCCCCATTGTTGGCTTTGTGGGAAGGATAGTGCCCCATCATTGGAGTCAGTGAAAGGAATAGTGCCCCATCGTTGGCATCAGTAGGAGGAAAAGTACCCCATCATTGGTGTTATTGGAAGGAATAGTGACCCAGTGTTTGTTTTAGTGGAAGGAACAGTGCCTCATTGTTGGTGTCAGTGAGAGGAATAGTGCACTATCATTGGTGCCATTGGGAGAAATAGTGCCCTATACTTGGTGTCAGTGAGAGGAATAGTCCTGTATTGTTGGTTTCAGTGGGAGGAATAGTCCCCCAAGGCCACCGTTTGGGGACTACTGCCTTAGCGTATATTAACCAAATTAGTAAATCTTACTGTTTTCCTTGTACTAAAAAAGGTATTACATAATTGTTTTGTCCTGACGCGGACATAACCAGTGAACAATGATATAAACACCTGCAAAACACACCATTTTGTTGTGCTCCAAAATTGCTCTTCGGTTGGCACAGAAGTACCGAATGATTTCCATAACAGATGTTATTTCCAGGCAAAACAAGATCATTGTAGTACCTGGTCAGATGTCACTGTGCGCACTCAGAAAAAGGACTAAATAGAATTCCAATGGCAATAACTGCACTGATGACATTAATCAGGGTAATCCTCTGTTGGTTCAATCGCCTACAAAAGTGATGAGCAGCTTTATAAAATATTAGAAAAACACTTAGGCAGGCTAACAATGTGTTGCAATATATAAAGATTTTGCAAATAGCTGTATTTCCAGAACTGTACAAGTAACAAGGAGACGTTGACTTTATAAAAAATATAAAAAGAGGTGAATGTATGGCATATATAAATATTTATATGATTTATAGGTTTGAATTCTATGCAGCCATATGTTTGCAGCGATTTCCTGGGTTTACTCAGTTTGAGAATTGAAAAGTTTTGGCCAAGAAATTTGCAAGTTCACTGCTAGAAATAAGGAGCAACCCATAAAGCAGTGCATTGCCTTTACCCCGATCAGCTGAAAATAATCAAATGCCCGCTCACTGTAAAAGGAGGTCTCACAAATTGTCATTACATGTTGGAGCTGTTGGAGAGTGAGAACAATTCTGTATAGGAGGAGATAGTACAACACTGCATTATTTTTTAAAAGTTTTTATTTGGGCATCAGTACATGTCCCCCTTGGCAGTGCCCAGCTTCCCATGACTTTTGCTTATAAGCTCTACAAATGGCAAAACATTTACAAAGTTGTATAAGAAGATTTTCCCCTATAGACTTATTGAGGTTCCATACCTAGGCAGATTTTCTCAGACCAGGGCAGGATTTTCCACCTGGCACTGTAGGCATGTGCCTACAGGCGCACTTCCGAGAGGGGCGCCCATCATAATAATTTTTTTCTTCCTTTTTTTTTAAACCTTTTTGCTGCCAGGTCTGTACATCACGGACCTGACAGCTGCAGCCACTGGGATTGTGTATAAAACTGACACACTCCTGTCTGTCAGGAGGAAGCTGTTCTACCGCCTGATTGATTCTATACACCCTCATCCCCCCCGCGCTCATGCCCTCTGTATGTATTCTGGGCTCCGCTTGCCTATCTGGGGATCCAGGACCAACATGGCAGGTGTCGGCGGGTGGAGGGGAGAGAGAACAGCGGAATTCTCTGCCTATAGGCTCCTGAGATGTTTTGGGGGTGGGGGGGTTATAAGAAATGTTCCCTCCCAAACAGGATATTGCACTAACCCTGTAGATAAATAAGAGAAACAGAGCCTTCGCTAAGTGTAAGAGTGATTTTATTAGGGATGGGCTCAGGCGTGTTTGGGTCCTAGTCCCAACTCACCTGTGCAAGCCATCACTGCACACCACCATTCATGAGCAGCCTAGTCTGGGCATGTGTACAGTATATGCAGCTGTGGGCCGGGAAATGCCTCACTGCCTATGATTGGCGGTATGCAGTGACGGCTTCCTACCGGATTTCTCAGGTGGGTTGGCACTATGATCCAAACCCTCCTGAGCCCATTCCTAGTTTTGATCATAACGTTGGCAGAGCCTCAACTCAGGACAAGGCCTCTGTCAACAGAGGGGATTCTCTTCCTGGGCAATTAACCATAGCTCCCAACTGTCCCTGATTTCGAGGGACTGTCCCTGATTTGGAGCAATGTCCCTCTGTCCCTCTTCCCTCCTAATTTGTCCCTCATTTTGATCTGATCTATATAGTTGTATATAAAATGTACTTTTTATCTTTCAAAAAGTGTTTCCCAGTACAAAACCTTTCATCCAATTTCTAAACTGCTGCATTTGTACATTTTAAGAGCCAATATAAAGGAATAGTAATGGTAAAAAGAAAGTCCTTGTGGGTTTAATTAACTTTTTTTTGGTTAATTTCCCTTTAAGGGGGTGTGGCAGAGGGCGTGACCTATGCCTACATACGTTTGTTATTAAGTGTCCCTCATTCTCATCTCAAAATGTTGGGAGGTATGAATTAACCAGTAATCTAATCAATGTAAATGAGAGCTGAAGAACAGCCGGCATATAACATTTATACCACGTACACACGACCGAACTTTCCAGCAGACTAGGTCAGACGTTCTTCCCGACGGACTTTCGGCGGAGTTCCGACAGACTTTCTGAATGAACGGACTTGGCCCCACACGAACGGACTAATTCTGTTAGAAAGTCCGTTAGTTATGAACGTGATGACGTAAAACGGGACTAAAAAAGGAAGTTCAATAGCCAGTAGCCAATAGCTTCCCTTGCGTCATATTAGGTCCGTTGGACCAGCAAACAGACAAACGGTTTTCCCGATAGGAATTGAGTCTGTCAGACAGATTTGAAACATGTTCTATTTCTAGGACCGTCTGTTTTTTTTAAAGGAAAAAACGATCAGATTAGCCCACACGCGATCAAATTGTCCGACGGACTGATTCCGTCTGCCGGAAAGTCCGGTCGTGTGTACACGGCATTAGGCTACTTTCACATCTAGGCATCCTGGATCGTGGGAGGAATCACTTTGATTCTGCCCGCGATCCCAAATCACGGCAAAACGCGGGACACCCTTGCGATCCCCGTCACTTCCAATGGCACCCCAATCGCGGCACAATTTTGCTGCGTTTGTCGCCCAAATCGCGGTAAATTCAAGCAAACAGAATCGCGGAACTCCTTTTGGGCAACAGGCATACCGCAATTCTGTTTGCATGATTTTACCGTGATTCGTCAGGTGACAATCGTGGCAAAATCGCACCATGATTGGGGTACCATTGGAAGTGACGGGGAACGCAAGGGCGTCCCGCGATTTGCCATGATTCAGGATAGTACATACATCCAGTGTACAAACAGGTAATATCAGCAAGGAACTCAACAGGAGTCCTGGTGTAATTGTGCACATCTACCCAGGTATATATAGTATTTTATAATTATACCTCCAGATGAATGTGGCAGCAAACTTCACTTGCAGAGCGCCTGAGGTTGATCGCAATGTGGAATCCAAGGTGAGAGAGGTGGAGGAAGTGTCAATAGACTATTGCCCCGTACACACGGTCAGACGGAAAATGTGCGATCGGAGCTTGTCGGAAATTCCGACCGCGTGTAGGCTCCATCGGACAGTTTCCATCGGAATTTCCGTCGCACAAAATTTGAGATCTGGCTCTCAAATTTTCCGACAACAAAATCTGTTTGCGCAAATTCTGATCGTGTGTACACAATTCAGACGCACAAAGTGCCATGCATGCTCGGAATCAAGCAGAAGAGCAGCACTGGCTATTGAAATTCATTTTTCTCGGCTCGTCGTACGTGTTGTACGTTGTACGTCACCGCGTTCTTGACGTTCGGAATTTCCGACCAACTTTGTGCGACCGTGTGTATGCAAGACAAGTTTGAGCCAACATCCGTCGGAAAAAAAATCCATGGGATTTTGTTGTCGGAATGTCCGATTGTGTGTACGCGGCATTAGAGTGCAGTAATTGCCGCACTTGTGCTCAATTGATCAGTACAAGTCTGTCTGTCGCAATGACAGATGGATCCTGTAGTTTAGTCATACACAGATCTCTGTAAATGAATGATGCAACAAGAAGCACAACCACACAAGACTTATAATGACAGCTGTTGCCGGGGAAAGAACACACTGTCTTTTGGGATTTAATTTGGCAGCATTTTACATAACTTTCAGGAGGTCAGCAATGGCAGTCTATGTATTTCTTTCAGTACAGATGTAATTTACAGGGAAATATAAAGTGATTATCTAATGCAATGTAGACAATAGGGGCAAGGTAAGCTGGACATATGTAAATGCTAACACAAATATTTTACATGTAAACACATGCAAACTACACAGAGGTTCTGGCACTGGATGCAGCTTTGTTCAGTTTTTTATTTTATTTTTTATGCCGCTGAATTCAATATTGTGCAGCCAGAAAGAGCTGTGTGAATGGGCCCATAGGCCTTTTAGTGCTAAATACAGATGTGTTCATATCTGAGTTTATGCTATATGGAGTCCCTACACTGCAAGGGATTCCCCTCTGACTAAAGCAAAACTTCAACCAAAAGTAAACAGATAAAAATAAAAGATACACTATATTGTCAAAAGTATTGGGATGCCTGCCTTATATGCACATGAACTTTAATGGCATCCCAGTCTTAGTCCGTAGGGTTCAATATTGAGTTGACCCACCCTTTGTAGCTATAACAGCTTCAACTCTTCTGGGAAGGATGTCTACAATGTATAGGAGTGTGTCTATGGGAATATTCAGGCTTGGCTCGCAGTCTCTGCTCTAATTCATCCCAAAGGTGTTGAGGTCAGGACTCTGTGCAGGCCAGTCAAGTTCCTCCGCCCCAAACTCACTCATCCATGTCTTTATGGACCTTGCGTTGTGCGCAGTCATGTTGGAACAGGAAGGGGCCATCTCCAAACTGTTCCCACAAAGTTGGGAACATGAAATTGTCCAAAATGTCTTGGTATGATGATGCCTTAGGAGTTCCTTCCATTGGAACTAAGGGGCCAAGCCCAACCCCTGAAAAAAACCCCACACCACAATTCCTGCTCCCCTTCTGAACAGAGCCCTGACCACAACCCAGAACCAGAACACCTTTGGGATGAATAAGAGCAGAGACTGGAAGCCAGGCCTTCTCGACCACATCAGTGCCTGACTTCCCAAATGCGCTTCTGGTAGAAAGGTCAAACATTCCCATAGACATACTCCTAAACCTTGTGGACAGCCTTCCCAGAAGAGTTGAAGCTGGTATAGCTGCAAAGGGGGGGGCAACTCAATATTGAACCCTGTGAACTAAGACTGGGATGCCATTGAAGTTCATGTGCGTGTAACCTGCTCTGTGCAGTGGATTTGCACAGAGCAGCCCTGATCCTCTTCATCTCGGGTCCATCTTCAGCGCTCCTGGCCATTCCCTCCTGTTCAGTGCCCCCACAGCAAGCAGCTTGGGGGCACCCGAGTTGAACCGCAGCTCCGTGTATCCATTCAGACACTGAGCCGCTGCCTGGCCTTATGGCCCGGCCCTGCTACCTCTCTCTCCTCATTGGCTAACTGACTTTGATTGACAGCAGTGGAAGCCAATGGTGCTGCTGCTGTGTCTCAGCCAATCAGGAGGGAGAGTCCCGAACAGTGAAAGTATCACTGGATAGAGATGGGGCTCAGGTAAGTATTAGAGGGGCTTAGGGGGACTGCTGCATACAGAAGGCTTCTTATCTTAATGCATAGAATGCATTAAGATAAAAAAAAACCTTCTGTTTAACAACCACTTTAAGGCCTATGTCAGGACAAATGATTATTCTAAAACAATATAGTTGTATTAAATGATTTCAATGGTCCACAATGGACTTCATGTTCTTTCAGTGTATATTACTACTCTTTATGGCAGTAGATGGTGAATATGGATGTACAGTATATGGTAAATGTGGTGTTCCATTTAGCTTAGAGTTGCAACATTTCATTGAATATTTAAATTGGTGACATAATAGTACATAAAGATATTTGCAGATCAAAAAAAATGCTTCTCTACTTGGAGGAATGTAAATAGAAGTTACTGACCACATAAAACAAATGATCTTGTAGCATGTTCTGCCCAGTCTTATCTCAAGATTACATCATCTGACATCTTTCATCATCCGGGAAACAGCAGTTATAATTCCGCCCTTATTATATTTACCGATTCTAAATACTGGCAACTTTACAGACATTTAAAACATTGTAAGAAAAACAATACAACTGAACTCTAGGCAGATACAGGCAGATATGGATTCCGCAAAATACATATTTTTAAAAGCAGCAACTGTAGGTACTTTTATATAACTTGTTTTAGCTTATTCTAATACATTAGAGCTCAGATTGGGGAAAAGAGGGGTAGTACTAGCCAATCAGGGAGCTGCAATCTTATGTGTTGGGGAGACACATAGTAAGAGGGGTGGATGACCATGAGATGAGCTCACCCGTCTGCCGCTTCTCCTTTCACTGTCCAATCACAGGCTGGATGCTTGATGTTAGGACCTGGACTTGAACCTGGGACCTCAGCTGTGTGTGGCAGTGAGTCTACTCACTGAGCTATCTGAGATGCTGGACAGTGCCTTGTCAGATCCCTTGGACAAACCCTACAACCCTGCCTCAGCTGATCCAGGAGTGAGAGGTACAGAGAATTGCCCACAGTACTTTATGCTAAAACTAGACATGAAAAAATGGGTGAACAAATATCTGCGCTAATTCCAAAAGTGAAAAAGTGGTAGCAGCCAACACAGTTTGTTGATAGGCAAACTAAAAATATACAAAAACCAAAGTGTAGCGCTTAAATTATATGTGTGTGGAAAAATCAAAATCCATCTCAAAAATAATCAATAAAGTCAACCATCGGCAATATTGGTGATGTAAAGGAATTACATCAAAGTTCAGTGCACAAAATGAACAACGAAAGGGAACAATCCAAATTTTGTAATCACGATCTGCTTACCAGAACCAAGTAGTAAAGAAGCGATGTAATCAAAACGTGCCGGAGATGGATGAGACTTGATCAGAAGAGTCAAATGAAAAAAACGAATCCAGATTTCTCCAATGAGTTGTAAAATGACGGAAATCCGGATGGATGGAATAGGCTAGAGGAATCTCTTGTTCATTGAAGGACACAGGGTGAAGTATTCTGAGTAGGGATGAGCCGAACACCCCCCCGTTCGCACCAGAACCTTCTGTGGATACGGTGTAGAAGTTCTTTCCACCTTTCTCAACTATGTTCCACCACCACTTCCTTGCTCCGCTTGCCAAGGAAACCCTTGCAAAACTAGAGGAAGCAGAAAAAGCCGATTACCGGCTCTGTTATCACATGATCAGCTGTCATTGGCTGACAGCTGATCACGTGGTAAGGGGTCGGGATCGACCCCTTACTCGGATCTGTGATCCAGCGAGTCTCACAGACTCGCTGATCACAGAGCGCCGCGCGCGCCCTTCAGGGGGCGCGCAGGCAGCTCGTGTCCGGGACGACGTCAATAGACGTCGTCCCGGCACAATAGATCCGCGCTGTAGCCGTCATTTGGCTATAGCGCGGGTCTAAGGTAGTTAAAGAAACAGGAACAACAACTGACAGTCATGAGTTCAATACCACCCAGAGCCACTTGGGGCGTGACCACGCCTGGCTGTCTAAAAGGCATGGTAGGGACTGTGACAGTTCCCTCCCCTTAGGAATGGCCTCAGAGCATGGAACAGAAAACTTCCTTATCTCCTTTGGGCTCTCTTTGTTTTAGAAGTTCCAGCTCGGGAGACTTTCGTCGCTCGCAAGGCTCTTTCAAAAAATGTCAGGTCCTGCTTACGGGCTATGGTGCCATTCGAGGCATACGTACAGTCAGGAGGTAGTGGGGACACCGGCACAGGAACTTTAAGCGGGGACACAGGAACTTCAAGCGGGGACACAGGGGAGTACTGTTAGGACCTGGACTTGAATCTGGGACCTCAGCTGTGTCTGGCAGTGAGTCTACTCACTGAGCTATCTGAGATGCTGGACAGCGCCTTGTCAGATCCCTTGGACAAACTCTATAACCCTGCCTCAGCTGATCCAGGAGTGAGAGGTACAGAGAATTGCCCACAGTACTTTATGCTAAAACTAGACATGGCTGGAAAGCAGGCTGAATAGAACTGAGATGTGGCTCAGAGGTAAAGAAACAGGAGCAACAACTGACAGTCATGAGTTCAATACCACCCAGAGCCACTTGGGGCATTACCACGCCTGGCTGTCTAAAAGGCACGGTAGGGACCGTGACACTTGTAGAGGTAGATTGCCAACACTGGAACCTTAGCTAAATATACTTCAGTACTAGTGATATACAGTATATGAATATAAAACTTTGTAGGCAACAATGAGGCATCTAGGTAATAAGTGGGCTAAGTGACTATAAGCCCTGTACACACAGTCGGACATTCCAACGGATTTTGTCCGAAACTGGTGTTGCATACACACGGTCGGACAAAGTTGTCGGAAAATCCGATCATTCGGAACGTGATGATGTTCGTTCGTTACGACGGGACTACGTTCAGGCTTGTAGCCAATAGCTTTGGTCTCGTAATTTGATCTGAGCATGCGTGACACTTTGTCCGATCGGAATTCTCTACAAACGATCGGACAAAGTGATCCTGCGCTCAAATTTCCGACGGAAAAAGTCCAACAGAGCCCACACACGATCGGATTTTCCGACAATATAATCCGATCGAACCTTTTCCGTCAGATTTTCCGACCCTGTGTACAGGGCATAAGACAACAACCTTGAACTGGGGAAGCATTAACAGAGTCTGAAACGCAAAGTGCCACACCAAGCTGTTAGAGACAGAGTCCAAAAAGAGATTTTATTCCAAAAGTATAATTGGTGCAACAGCCTATGTATGTGTTTTGGGGACCACGCGTCGTCCCCTTCATCAAGGCTTAGAATGTACAATATCTGCTAATATGGACTCAAGACAGTTTAAACTTTTTATTATGAGCACTTAACAATAATCAGCAACTGGTGGAAACCGAACGGCTTTCAATGGAGCCAGTTCACATATGTCCAGGATGGCCACAGTCCATATATTAAAAGAGCTCTATGTGTTTTTCTGCCCGGTTCAGGTGCAAATTTAAGTACAATTTTGCACCTGAATTACACCTGAACGGATGAGCAACACCGCACCAGACTCCTTGTAAAAACCGCGTTGAAACCCCGGCCAGACATATGTGAACTGAGTCTAAATGCTACATCCACTGCTCTATAATTATGCCCCCAAGTGTTTTAGCTATATTTAAAGGAAACAGGACCAAAGAAACAGCATCACTTGAATACCAATCACTTCCCTCAAATGGCAGCACCACCTTCATCACCTTCCGCTAATGCTGAGGAGAGGTAAAACATTTACAAATGTGAAAGCACAGAGTTATCTGTAATTTGCAATCTTTAAATGTGTGCACTAAAAAAATGAAATACTTTGGTCCTAAAGGGACAATTTCATAGCTAGTAGTAGTTAGCCACATTCTGCTGAACATGTTCAGAAATGTTGAGGACGTTCCAGTACCCATCCAAGTGGCTTCTGCAGTATCAGCGAGTGTCTAGAACAGTGATGACGAACCTTGGCACCCCAGATGTTTTGGAACTATATTTCCCATGATGCTCATGCACTCTGCAGTGTAATTGAGCATCATGGGAAATGTAGGTCCAAAACAACTGGGGTGCCAAGGTTCACCATCACTTGTCTAGAACAGGAGTCTCCACACTATGGCCCTCTAGTTGTTCAAAAACTACAATCCCCATCATGCCTAGTCATGTCTGTGAATGTCAGAGTTTTACAATGCCTTATGGGATGTGTAGTTCCGCAACAGCTGGAGGGAAGTAGTTTGGAGATCCCTGGTCTAGAACATACTTCAGCATTTATATCCACACCAGCATGATGACACTGGTACCATCATCGCATGATATAACTGATACCACCATTAAATGTAATAGGCAAATGATGATTGTCCAAGAATATGAGGGAGGTTGTAAATATTTGTGAAAATGTTCTCATTACTTAAAGTGATAATAAACCTACGATCTTTTTTATTTTTTATAATAAGAAACATGTTATACTTACCTGCTTTGCACAGGGCACCCCGATCCCCCTGTTCTTGGGTCACCTGTCAGTGCTCTGGGCTCCTCCCCCCTGTCCAGGGGCTGCCCCCATAGCAAGCCACTTGCTCTGGAGGCACACGAGAGTGTGCTCACTCCCAAACTGCCTCTGTGTATCCATAGCCCCCACTACTGTGTCTCAGCCAATGAGGAGGTAGAGACCTAGGAGAGCCGCGGCTCTCGGGTAAGTATTTAGGGGGGTCTGGGGGGAATATGCATGCAGAAGTATTTTTTACCATCATGCATAGAATGCTTGAAGGTAAAAAACATTCTGCCTTTAGAACCACTTTGATCCAGCCACCACAATGTCATAAAATATGAGACGTGTGCTAATTTTTGAGTTTTGAAGATGTTAAAATGCCATTATAATTGAAAGACAGATGGAGTTGAAGGCCCTGACTTCTGTTTGGGAATGGTTGTTTCAATTTGACATAGATGGCTTTTCTCTCCTTTTGTTTGTTATTCTCTATCTCTCTCCAAAATATGCTCTCTCCTCATTGTCCCTTTTTATTGAAGTATTGTATATCTAAAGGCAAAAGAAGTGGAGTTGGATGGAGTAAGGAAAGTTTACACTCCCCCCGCCAGTTGTTATATTCCCATTAGGGAGATTTCCCTTGACTTCCTGCCCCATAGACACCACATGAATTAAGAAGAAACCCCTTTAAATGCCAACCTCTAAGATGGATGGATGTCAAAATGACAGAGGGATTTGATTCCAATATAGTTCCATCCAAATAAGGAACAATTGTGCATCGACATGGACTCTTGTAGTCATCATTAGCAGAGAATGTGATAACGCTGGTGTAGAACTAGGAAACATGGATGTCTGTCAGAAAGGGCAGGGGGATTTGGTTCCAAAAGAGGGACATTCCACCCAAATGAGGGGCATTCGTGGATTGTGCATTGGCATGGACTCTTGTAGTCTTCATTAGGAAAGCATGTGACAACACTGGTGTACAATTAAGAGACAGAACATCCCTGAAAAACACCTTCATGGCAGGATTGACAGAATTTATTTTTCTGAAAGCACAGACTTAAATATATTGAAATTGACTTATGAAATTACATTAAAAGTATGTTTTTTTTGCAGAATCGTACTTACCTAGGTGGATACAGCATCGCTCCGAGGTTGCATCTGTCCCCCGCCAGCTCTAAGGCCCCTTTCACACTGGGGCGGTTTTCAGGCGGTACAGCGCTAAAAATAGCGCCTGTACATCGCCTGTAAAAACCGACCCCATTCACTCCAGTGTGAAAGCCGGCAGGCTTTCACACTGGAGCGGTGCGCTAGCAGGATGGTAAGAAAAAAGTCCTGCTAGCAGCATCTTTGGAGCGGTATAGGAGCAGTGTATTCACCGCTCCTACACCGCTCCTACCCATTGATTTCAATGGGACACCGCGGTAATACCGCGGCAATACCGCCGCAAAGCGCCGCTACAGCGGCGCTTTGCGGGGGATTTTAACCCTTTTCGGCCGCTCGCGGGGGGTAAAACCGCACCGCGAGTGGCTGAATCCCGTGGCTAAAATGACGGTAAAGCAGCGCTAAATATAGCGCTGCTTTACCGTCGCCGCGGCTCCGGCCGCGCCGCGGCTTTCAGTGTGAAAGGGGCCTAAGGCTGGGAACTGAGTGGTCAAATACTGCCGATCACTCGGTTTTCAGGGCTCCCGGAGCAGAATGTTGGTGGCTGTCAGTCAACACTGTCTGCTGTGCCCCCCCCCCCAGCTCACTAGAGCGCTGGGCTGTGGATGGGGGTGGGAGCGGGCAGCTCCTCCGGCTCACAGCTGCTTGCTCGCATTTTTACGATCTTGGACCAGCTCTGTGACATCAGCCGACAGCAGGCTTCAGTCCACTGTCTGCTGAACACGGGGCACAGGAGTGCAAAATTAATTTTGGCTGTACTCCTTTAAAATGATAAAACTAATGTTAGATTTTGGTGGCTACAGATATGATTTGTACCACCCACACGTCTCTAGGATCAGATAAAATTGCAGATGTCATATGATGTTATAAGATAAAAAATACAAGAAAAAAAACTGAAAAAAAAAAAAAAATTAAGTAAATGTAATAGCACATAGGAAACATCTGATGTATTTTTGTGTGCAGATAAGGATTCAGTAGGCCCCTTTCTTTAATACCCAATCAGTTTGCCTGAAAGGTACCAGCTAAAGAAAAGTTTGCTGGGACACTTTGCACTGTTTCTGCACCCTGACCTACATTGGGTATTTGGAACACAAACAATCCTCGTGATCCCGTTTGGTTTGCTCAGAGCGCACACACCCCAAGACAAAACGAATATATTCCACATGACATGACTGCCAGCACACTGGAGTTGTTGGAACAATCTCTCTACAAAAACCACAAATCAAACAGATCAACATTACCAAGCCAGGGACTTTGCTAAATGAAATCTCCAAATCTAAACAATAAGACTTTCTCTTGGCTGCACTGTACGAGTTATTGCATACACAAACTACGGCTGGATTGTGATTAGTGAGGGTGATATATTTATTTTATCTCGTTTCATGGATATAGCAACGACCAGAATGATTTCTCTGCAAGATCTCAAGCAAACCAATATACTTGTAAAAATAATATTCCTATTTTTCATTTTTCCCATGATGATGCAAAATTCATACAGTGTGGCGTGAGCACAGCTGTGTGCATAGAATTGCTAATGTTATTCCTTGCTTAGACATTTCCCCTAAAGGAAAAAAATTTATTTTTTCCCCTCTTAGAGCAATTAGACTGAGTTTAATGAGGGTTTTTAGCCATCCTCTGAATCATCCACAGGTTTATATTTCAGAGGATGCAACGTGTTTTCTTTTTTATGTTATTTTTTTGCTTTTCTGTCTTTTTTGGTTAAACTCAATGGACGTGCATTTTTTCAACTTAACTATATGTAGCGCCAGCACTTTTTCAAAGTACGTGCTATGCCTTTAAATTTAATTTTTGCCCAGAACTGTAGTTGAGTTTTGGGGTTAATTATTCTAGGTTATGCTTTGGCAACAGTTTGGCTGGGCTGTATTAAGGTTCTGCCTGGTCATAGGTGAGGTGAGCACCTGTGACAGGTCTTAGAATGCAGTCTGGTTGGACACATTGGGTACCAATCTCTCCCCGGAGCCAATCAGTGGGAACTGAAACTGAAGGAGGATTCTGAAGTGTCCCGGTGCCCTCTCAGTATGGGAGAGGCCCAGCAACTCATGCTACCAGGGGAGGACTCTTCGGAGGAGGGCCACGCACGAGGCTGGCTGCTCGCTAAGAGCCTGGAAGCTGAGATGTATGGACAATAATTGAATCCGCATTTCTTACGATATCGCCGGAACAGCTGAGAGATACTGGTACCATAGGAAAAGTTCCTAATTTATCCTTCAGTTGCAACTAAGTTCCTGTGAGAGACTTTTGTGTGTTCATCTAAAGTTTCCCAACCAAGTCTGTGGCAGAGACTTTGCTAAGCTGAGATCACTTGTTGGCTGCTAGATCTACAAACAAGGGTTTATCCAACAGTGAGTTATCCAGTTGCGAGTGGCTACTCCCTGGATCATCTAGAGAGAGACATTTATTTAAGTGTCAGCAAGTTCCAAGTGCCTGATCTTCTATACCCTTGCTCTCTATTCCCAACTGAGAAACTGTGTTTTGTTCAACGTTTCATGCAAATAAAAATCCTCAAAAGGAGTGTCAGTCTCCACAATTACTGGGTACTAACCCTGGGAACCCCTAGACAAGAACGACAAGCTGCAAGGCGGAGGAGGTAATCGGTAAGCCCAGAAACACACAGCCGCCCCCAGGGGTTATGTCGCTACATATATAACTATTTTTCTTTTTAATCAAAACTTTGCATCAAAAATTAAGAGCAGACACTGTATAATAACTACTGACTTTCCACATATCCCAGATACAGGGGCGTAACTATAGGGGGTGCAGCAGTCGCGAGCGCAACCGGGCCCTGTGCTGCAAGGGGCCCATGCTGCCCCCTCTACATATGGCTGTTGGCAGCATAGGCGGTTAGGCACCAGGCGCACGGGTGGCTGGAGGTGCGGGGTGACTAGCAGAGCTCCATGCTCGACTACCGCACTGGCTGCTCTTTAGTTGTGCATTCCCCACACAACCTGTGTCCTCTGCCACTCCTCCGGGTCCCCCTCTCCTGCTCCATGCAGTGCTGCTCAGTCTGGTGTCTGTCCTGCCCAGTCCAGCCCCCTGAGTCCGGCTCACACTGCACTGCATGCTTCTCCCGGGCAAACAAACTTTAAGCACACAGATGCAGTGCAGCCCTATGAGAGCCGGCTACCCAAAGGACACCGCAGGCTTGTCTGTAAGCACCCCCCTCCTCCACGTCATACACAGATGTTGACAAGTCTTTCTGGGAGATATGTCCCCTAAGGACAGGGACCCCACCTCCCCTGGGGACAGGGACCCCATTTCCCTTGGGGACAAGGACCCCATTTCCTCTGGGGACAGAGACAACATCTCCCCAGAGGACAGGGACCAACTTCTCCCCAGAGGACAGGGACCTCATTTCCCGTGAGGACAGGGACCCCATTTTCCATCATGGGGACAGGGACCCCTTCTCACCTGAGGACAGGGACCCCTTCTCACCTGGGGACAGGGACTCCATCTCCAATAGGGACCCCATCTCCCCTGGGAACAGGGCCCACTTCTCCCCAGAGGACAGGGACCCAATTTCCCTTGGGGACAGGGACCCCATCTCCCTTAAGGTCAGGGACCCCATCTCCCTTAAGGTCAGGGACCCCATTTCCCCTGGGGACAGGACCCACTTCTCCCCAGAGGACAGAGACCCCATTTCCCTTGGGGACAAGGACCCCTTCTCACCTGATGACAAGGACCCCATCTCCCCTAAGGTCAGGGACCCCATCTCCCCTGGGGACAGGGCCCACTTCTCCCCAGAGGACAGGGACCCCATTTCCCTTAGGGACAGGGACTCCTACTTACATGGGGACATGGAAACCATCTGCCCTATGGACAAGGACCCAATCTTTCCTGGGGACAGGGCCCACTTCTCCCCAGAGGACAGGGTCCCAATTTCCCTTTCCCTTCTTTCTCTTTGTCTCGAATTAGTAACATCATAGGTCTGTTTAGACCTCTGATATCTCACCAAAGTCCCCCAACGGGACTCCTAAAAATTTTTAAAAAATAATAAAAAAAACTGCTGATACCAGTGGTGGAACTACAGAGCTCACAAAAGTCGTACCTGTGACCGAGCCCTGGAGTTCCACCACCGGACTCGGAGGGAAGGGCCTCGGCTGGGGTTCAGTGGGGCCCTTCATGGTTTCTTGCACCAGGGCCCTGAAGGTTCTAGTTAAACCACTGCCCAGATAGCAAGCAATTGTGCTGCAAGTTTGAAAATGACTTGCTAAGCTTTTGCTAGACCTGCCAGGTTTCACAAGTTTGTTGCACAATTGCAGCAAGTCCGCATTGCATGACCCCAGATCAACTTTCTTTGCAAACATTCTTTAAGTCTGTTGCAAATTCTGGATCAGTTATGTTGTGCAATAGTCATCCCACCACAGGGGTAACTGTGACCTGCAGAGCTCTTGCTGTAGCCTCACCACTACAACTTTGCTCTTGCTAGAGACTTGCCATGCAAATTGCTACAAATTGGAAACGTGTCAACTAGAACCAAATGGACCTTTACTACTACTTTCACTAAATTCAATACCCCACCATCCGTAAGCTAAACTGTGCTACTTCCCCTCCCCATCACCAGCTGCTTTCTTGCCTTCATTATAGTGCCACAGGCTGAGCTCCATTGACTTGAATAGGGTCATATATCAAGACAAGCAAGCAGCTGATGGGTGGAGGGTGGGGGATTGGTGCAGTTTAGCTTAGGTGTGTGGTTGGAGGGGTATTGGCAAACATCAGCAGAGATGCCAGGGTTGTGAAATACCTGGAGGAGAGCAAGCTGCGGTTAATGCTGGGTGTGGGAAAATTACATTAACAGTGGGAGCAGCTTAAATGCAGGGGTCAAGAGTGTGTAATGCATAGAATATGGGGATCAGGAGTGCTTAATGCACACCATGCAGAAGTTAGTTATATGTAATGCAGAAGTGCATAAGGCACAGAGTGCATGTGCTAGGAGTGTGCAATGTACAGAGTGTAGGGGTCAGGAATGTATAATGCACAAAGTGCAAGGGTCGAACTTGATAACATAGAGTGTAGAGGTCAGGAATGTATATAGCACAGAGTGCAGGGGTCGAACTTCATAATGCATAGAGTGTAGGGGTCAGGAGTGTATAATGCACAGAGTGCAGGAGCTAGGAGTGTGTAAAACACAGAGTTCACGGGGCAGGAATCAGTAACACACAGAGAGCAGTGTCAGGGGTGTTTAATGAACAAAGTGCAAAGGTCAGAGGTGTATAACACACAGAGTGCAGGGGTCAGAATTGTTTAACACACAGCATGCAGGGTCAGGAGTGCATAAGGCACAGTTGTCAGGAGTGTTTAATGCACAGAGTGCAGGGACCAGGAGCATAAAACTGTACAGAGTTAACAAAATGTGTAACACACAAATTGCATGGGTGATGAGTCCATAGACTGCAGAGTGCAGGCATCAGGAGTGCATAATGTGTACAGTGCAGGGGTCAGAATTAAGTAATGCTTAGAATGCAGGGGTTAAGAGTGTATAATACACAGAGTGCAGGGGTCAGGAGTATGTAACACACACAGTGTGGAGGTAATCAGTGGGTAACACGTAGTGTAGGGGTCAAAAATTAAAGCTGAAGTTTAGCAAAAAAAAGTTTAGCAGATATCTGGTCCTTTTCTCTATGTGAATGAGTAAGTGATACATACTATCCCTGGTAACTCATTCAAAAAATAAATAAATCAACACACACACTGTAACAAAATCCATTATTTAGAAGTATATACTACATATACAGTGTAGCTCTGGTGAACTTCATGCTCAAGAGGGTTAAGGCAGTGCTGGAAAATAATATATTGACACTTTGGGCCCAATTTGGACATTTTCACTTAGTGTTGTACTCACTTTTTTTGCCCGCGGTTTAGACACTAATGGCTATGTGTTGAGTTATTTTGAGGGGACTGCAAATTTACACTGTTATACAAGCTGTACACTCACTATTTTACATTATAGCAAAGTGCCATTTCTTCAGGGTTGTCACATGAATAGATATAGTAAAATATTTACAAAAATATGAGAGGTGTACTCACTTTTGTGAGCTACTGTATGTGTATATATATATATATATATATATATATATATATAATATATATATATATACATATAGTTTTTATATCCCGCAGTGTAAATTCATTGATTCATTTTATTCAGAAATGTATATCCATCATCAATCACGATGACCAATGCCCAATGACTAGCCAAAACAAAGGACAATGACCCACTGAGATGGTGTGCTTCTGATGGACTCTCACTGCTAATGCCTTTTCCTCAGATTACAGCTGAATGTAAACAGAAGGGCTAGGCATGTCATATTTAGTCTATGACGTCACCCGAGATATTTCTTGATGGCACCCTGGTTGACAAATGTGACATTAAAGGACAGTAGGTTTCACAGGCACAATATGATAGCTCTCTGACACCTTCTTTGGATAGATATTAAGGCCCCATTCACACCTGCATATGGGGCTGGTTGTGGTTACAGTAGGAGACTCAGCAGAGTTTCTTGCAATTAGTTGTGGGGCAGGAGGCCCATTTAAAAGCAATGGGAAGCAGGCAGTACCCACAATTATTAATGACCATTCATGTGTAATCTGTCATGCAACAGTTACCTGCGGATGCTCTGCCCTGAATGCAGACTGTCTGCGTCCAGAGCTGATCTGGAGCTTAAAATCACCAAGGGAGATCCACACCTACCGGGGTCTTAGCTACAGTACTGAGTCCCTGTACATGGTGTGAACCCAGTCTTAGTAAAATTGACCTATAGTATATAAGAAAAATGGGCAAAAGTGGAGTACATGGAGCAGCATTAAGTTTTTCCACCTTTCTTCTTCTTTTCAAAGTTCATTAAAGATGCCAGAGCTAAAAAACGACCCAAGCTTCTCAATGATAAACTCAAGCATTTCTGGTCTTTCACCTTCATGAAGAGAAAAACTTACCACTAAATACAAGACTCTAGGAATGTTGAAACGACCAAAACTCTTACTGTCTATTTCATGACAAACCACATGGTCTCAGAAAGTGTCATACATGCAAAGGTAAGCCCTTTGAAGTAGGTAAAGAGTTTCTAAAGAACCATTGCTTACATTGGGATTGTGAACAAAGTGGGTTTTGATAAAGTGCTTCTGAGGAGATCTTGACTAATTGGCGATTGTCTTTGGCACAAGTTATTTCTCTTTTCTTTGGAAGCTTTATAATCAGCTTTTAAAACTTTTTTTTTGTCTCCCATTTTCCGTCGCTTTTTAAACAGCATCCTGTTTCCCTTCATTTAATCTGCCAAATAAGGGAAGTGATTAACTATTTACAGGTGTTATATATGTTCACCTCACATTGGGACTGTGAACAAAGTAGAATTTGAAAAAGTTTAGTTTTAGAACAAGATTTCTGCTTCTGTTGAGATCTTGACTGCTTGGTGGTTGTTTCTGGTACACATGATTGCTCATTTGCTATGGAAACTTTACTATCAAAAAAGGGAAGATAAGAAAATGAAACAGACAACCTTGAGAAGGAGTCTTCTACTCAATGAGCAGGTGGTTAATGGGGTTGATATGGAGGGTGGAGGGGTATGTCAGAATACCATCAGGGTAGAGAGCAGAGTGTGGTTGTAAATAGGGTTCACTTGGAACAGAGAGCAGTCACTAGTGGTGTACCACAATCATTTATGCTAAGTCCTGTTCTATTTAGACTTTATTCACACCTGTGCAACTTGAATTGCAACTTTAGACATCAAAGTTGCATGACAAGTCGCTCCCCATGTTTTCCAATGATAACCATTCATATATGTGTGACTTAAAGTTGCAGCGACTTCAAATTAGTTCATGCACTACTTTGGTCTGACTTTCATGCAACTTGAGGGCCATAGACTTCAATGTTAACCCTCCGAAGTTGCATGAAAGTCGTACTTGAATGTTATACAATGCAACAGTTGTCCATTATCACTGGTCAAAGCCAAAGTCATATCCAAGTTGCACCAATCCAAAGTTGCAGCAAAGTTGCACCAAAGTTGCACTCCAAAGTCGACGCAACTTTGGAGTTGTACAAGTGTGAATGGAGCCTAACATGCTACATAATTTGGCATTGCTGGAAGATTGGTCAAAGCAGTGGAAACTGCAGTTCAATGTTTCTAAATTTAAAATAATGCACCTAGGGAAAATAATCCATTAAGAGGGTACAACATTGGGGGCACAGTGTTAGCCAGCACTGCAGAAGATAAAGATTTGGAGGTACTTATTCCAGGTGATTCCACAATGAGAAAACAGTGTGACCAGGCAGTGAGGAAAGTGAACTGAATTCTGGGATGCATCACTAGATGGATCACCAGCAAGAGGAAGGAGGTTCTAATTCCCCTATAGACATCCTTAAGCCCCATACACACGCTCGGATTATCCGCGGACCAGGTCCGTCGGATCATGTCCGTCGTACTTTGTCCGATGTTGGTGTTGCGTACACACGGTCGGACAAAGTTGTCGGAAAATCCGATCATTCTGAACGTGGTGACGTTTGTTGCCTACGACGGGACTACGTAGAGGCTAGTAGCCAATAGCTTTGGTCTTGTAATGTGATCTGAGCATGCGTAGCACTTTGTCCGTCGGAATTCGATACACACGATCGGATTTGGTGTGATCGGACTTTGTTGTCGAAAAATCTATCCAGCAGGAGATAGGACTTTGTCCGTCGGACAATCCGACGTACACTGTCCGATGGTGCCTACACACGGTCGGATTTTCCGACAACATTGTCCGATAGGACAGAATCCATGGGAAAATCCGACCGTGTGTATGGGGCTTAAGGCCTGATTCACACCTATGCATTTTTAGTGCTTTTTGAATTTTGCAGATTTGCTCTACAGAACGTGTTCCATTGGAAACCATGTTAAATGGACTTTACAAATCTGCAAAAAGCACAAAAAATGCATAGGTGTGAATCAGGCCTTAGTGAGACCTCATTTAGAATACTGTGTCTGGAGACCTCACTTACACAAAGATATTGATAAGATAGAATGAGTCTAGAGACGAGTAATAAAAATGGTGAAAGGTCTGGGGGGGATAAAACATATCAGCAGAGACTTTAGAAATGTAATATGTACAGTCTGAAGGAAATAAGGGGGTGAATAAGGTTAGCTCAAATCTAATTTTAGAAAGTATTATTTTACTGAAAGGGTAGTTGACGCTTGGAAGAAACTTCCAGCAGAGGTAGAGAGACAGTCAACAGTAAATGGCTTAAAACATGCTTGGGACAAACTCGATGGACTACTCTTTTTTTTTTCTTTTCATGTTTTTTTTTCCTGCTGTCACTTTTCTATGTTTCTATGTTTCCAAGACTCAAATTACCAGTTACCTTCATGTTGTGGGGTAGCACAGTGGCTTGGTCATTACCATCCCTGCCTTGAAGCACTGGGATTCTTAAGCCTCGTACACACGATAAGAATATCAGACAAATGATTGTGTTTTTTTTCCTGCATGCTAGTCTCTAAACTTGCATGCTGTATGCTAGTTACTAAACTTGTGAAAATTCTCTTACTACAGAATACAACTTTGAAAGTGGTGTAATATATTGTATTGTATTTATATTGTATTTTTGGATGAATACTATACTGAGTAAGCGAAAATCATATGATCTGGTATCGTACACAAAAATGTTCTTGTTTGTCCCCTCGGATGAACTCCTGTGATCAGTTCTCAAAAGCTGTGTACTAACAATCAGATTATCATACGACCGCTTAGAAAGTGGTATTTTTCATCCGATTTTCTGATCGTGTGTACTAGGCAGTGTGGCTAGTGCCAAATTTTTTTTCGGGGCGGCAAATTAACGCCATTCACCCCCCCCGGGGAGATGGATGGGAATGGGAAGGCGGCAATTGCTGCAAGCACCCCCCCCCCCCCCCCCAGTGGGAGACGGATGGCAGATAGGTAGGCGTCGGGACTAACCTTAACATAGAACATAGAAGGTAGGGGGAATGAATGAAGAGCCATAGAAGCTAAAATATTTCTGAGTGTACGCACTTTAAAAAAAAAAAAAAAGACTGAAGAGAATTCAAAGGGATGTGAGTGAATATAAATGTAAAACTGTTTTCAAATGACAGAAAGAGATGCATTTTTAGTGCTTTTTGCATTTTGCAGATTTGCACTACAGAACGTGTTCCATAGGAAACCATGGTAAATGGACTGCAGTGCAAATCTGCAAAATGCAAAAAGCACTAAAATTGCATAGGTGTGAATCCAGCTTAAGGGAGAGTGAATCTGCTCAGATTCTTTGTGCCAATGGTTTGGCGAATCCTGTTTGAATTTCGTGAAAAAAAAGCCCTACCAACACAATAGAAAAAGAGACCCCCAAAATAAATGGAAACTCCCCAAATAAATGCCTACTTTTTCTTTAATGGAAGCCTTGCTGTAATAAAAAGCACTTTGACCTAACTAAGATGAAAGGCCTAGTGACACAAAATAAAAACAATATACCCCCAAGGCAAGTGACCGAAGGCACAGAACCCAGAAAGAAGACTGGGTGAAGATGGAAGCGCCCGGGCCGGATTGATCACAGCACAGCACTGAAGGGCTCAGTCTGACAATTAAGTGTACCCTAATGTGCTAATATGCTGTGCATACTTGAAAACCTGCGTTTAAAAACGCGTTTGCGTCTATAAGCATTTGTAAAGATAACATTATATAGACCCTCCCCAAGCTCAGAAAGCATGTATTATTAACTATTTCTGCCAATTTGATGAGAGTGAGCAGCAGCAGAGAGAGCAGTTGTACTCTTGCATTTGCCTCTCTTTCTGTGTTTTTTTTTTTAAATGGATGCCATATTGAATATATGTCAGGAAATGCTCCTGATGTTGCTCTTGATGCGGCAGCAATGTCGTCGCAAATTTGCATGAGAGGTCCATTTTTTTTACAAGTGTGACACATCCCCTAAAATAAAATAAATAAGTACAATAAAAAAAATATACCCCCAAAATAAATGGAAAAACACCAAAATACCCCCCTTACCCGAAATAAAAGCCCTTTTTTGAAGGAAAGCCTTGCCGCAAAGCCACAAAATAAAACAAAGTAAATAAGCTTTGACCATACTTTTCTTTTAATCTAAATTAGTTTTACAGTTACCTCTACAAAACATATAAACTAACTAAAACAAAAATTCCTGGTTCACATTGGTGTAATGAGTTTTGAAAGCGATTTCAGATCCAATAATGCAGTGTAGGCGCTGTGTGATTTTTATTTGCAAGTGCTTTGCAATTTTAGTGGTGTGCGTTCTTGTCCGCGATCTTCTGACTACTTTTTCTTTTTTTTAATTTTTTTTTTTTTTGCGTTCTTGTCCGCGATCTTCTGACTACTACTTCTACTGCTGCTGCTACCGCTACTACAAAAAATTACAAGAATTGGAGAAAAACGCAACAAAATAGTATCATAAATGCATGTACATGCATCTCCATTGAAGTCTATAGATCACAAAATCGCATTGCATTGCACCAAAATAGCACAGGACCCTTCCCCAAAGTCGCATTGCAGCTGCACTGCATTGCTGTGAACAGGCACTATTGAAAACAACGTTATTTCCATTGTAATGCTATTCTGAGTGACTCAAGTTGCATCAGAAATGGCCCAAGTATGAACCAGGCCTTAAGGTAAATGTTATTTTAGCTATATTTGTTACATTGTGTATAGTATATGTGTTGCTTTGACCACCTCAATACAGGACACTTGCACCCCTTTCCTGCCAAGGCCATTTTTCAGTTTTCAGCACTGTCACAATTTGAATGACAATTGCAGTCATACTACACTGTAACCATGTGAAATTTTTAACATTTTGTTCACACAAATAGAGCTTTCTTTTGGTGGTATTTAATCACTCCTGCTTTTTTTTTTTTTCCTAAAAAAAAAAAAGACCCAAAATTTTGAAAAATAAAAGATTTTTCTTAGTTTCTGTCAGTAAATTTTGTAAATTCTTCTCCTTCACTGATGGGCGCTGATGAGGCAGCACTGATGGGCACTGATAGGCTGCACTGATGGGCACTGATGAGGTGGCACTTATGGGCACTGATGAGGCATCACTGATGAGGAGGCACGAATATGCCGCACTTATGGGCACTGATAGGTGGCACTAATATGTGGCACTGATGAGCACTGATAGGTGGCACTGATGGGTGGCACTGGTGGACACTGGGCACAGATAGGCGGCACTGGTGGGCACAGATAGGCGGCACTGGTAGGCACAGATAGGCGGCACGAATAGGCGCATGGATGGGCATTGATGGGTGGCATTGATGGGCAGCAGTGATGAGCATTGATGGGCAGCAGTGATGGGCATTGATGGGCAGCACTGATAGCCAGCACTGACTGGCATCACTAATGGCCACTGATTGCTGGCACTTGTGGGCACTGATTGCTAGCACTTGTGGGCACTGGTTGGCACTGATTGCTGGCAGTGGTGGGCATCATTGCTGGCCCTGGTGGGCACTTAGTTGTAATCAGGGCACTGATGATCAGTGCCCTGATTACATACCTAGCTGTCCCCTGTGAGGAGATGCCGCTGATTGGCTCTCCTCACACTCTGTCAGTGTGAGGCGAGGAGTGTCGATTACCAGTGTGATTGGACACACCTGATCACATTTTTAAAGAGCCTAGCAACATGGCACGGCAGCAATCAAACCCCCGGGGGCGTGCAAGAGTGGTCGTTCTGGGAGGCCATCATATGACATCCACCCAGAACGAGAGCCACACCGCCCAGCTATCATTTGACGGCTGGGCGGGTGGCAAGTGGTTAAACCTGTTTTTTTAACTACATAAATACAATCTTTGTTTAATACAAACATATTAAATACATCACCAAAGATTCTCAAAGCACAAAAGATAAGCAATGACAGCACAACAAAAGTTTTTAATTTGGATTTTTTTGGCAGTGACCAAAATAAATCAAAATATGTACAACCCCACTAAACTGATTCTTTATTCTTCATTTTGATTCTAGCAAACTAAGCCTAACATCCATTTACAATTATCCAACACCCTAAGAGTCCATTCACACTAGGAACTGCATGTGAATCGCAAAAATGTAAATGTACATGTAAAATGAATATTTTACATGTATGTGAGAAATGTTTTGAGGTGGTTAATCTGTAAAAGAAGGATTGTCCCTTTCTAAATAGAAACACTGTGCACTTACAGGTCTTTAAGGTCCACATATTTTTTTTACCGCTACAATTTTTAGGGGGCTTAGGGTTAGGGCTTAGGGTTTCCCCTTGAAGAACAAGGTTAGGACTCAGGGATTGGAATGGGGACCTCCTTCAAAGGTCAAAGGTCAGCTAGGTTTAGGGTTAGGGTTAGGGTAACTTACAAAAGCTCAAACGTATACATTGTTAAACAAAAAAAAAGTTATATTTATACAAACCACAATTATTCTTCAGAACACCATTTTCAATCATGCGTCTTGTATTTCAAAATGTGCTGTGTATACCTAGCAGACATATGGAGAGGTGATGGAATCAGCGCATGCATTGTGTGGCACTGAAGCATCCAGAAATATTCAGTTTACTGATAAAAGCATTCCTGGTGAATGACTCTTCTGTATTATGTTTCACATGTGCCACCTTGAATCAGTGAACCAGCCACTGAGTCCTCAGAACTCAACACTTTCATGTGTAAGGCGTTTTTTAGAGTTATGTCTCATTTACATTTATCTCTATGTTGTGGCATCAGCTGAATACGTTCATACTGTGCTGTGAGGCTCTTGAATTTATTTTGGAAATAGGAATTTATTTTACTTGTTCTTTCTTTTTGGATATTAAAATAAGGTGACCAGATATTTAAAATGAAATCTTGGGACATACTGTATTTATTGGCGTATAACACTCACTTTTTCACCCTGAAAATCGGGTGCAAATAGCGTGTGCCCGTTATACGCCGATACTTCAATTTTAGCTGCCTTTGGAGGGGACAGGGAGGGGGGCGGGACAAGCGCTGTCAGATTACATACAGTGAGAATCTCCTGTTTACTTGGCAGCCTCTGTGATAGGAAGTCCCGTCTCCTGGGCCGCCATTGGACAACTGTTCTGTCTATCATAGGAGATTCTCACTGTATGTAATCTGTCGGCGCTCGTCCTGCCCCCCTCCCTGTCCCCTCTAGGCTGCATATGGGCATCGATCAGGCTGCACTGATTGCAATGGTGAGGCTGCTGCACTGATGGTAATGGTGAGGCTTCTGCATTGAAGGCAATGGTGAGGCTGCTGCATTAAAGGCAATGGTAAGGCTGCTGCATTGATGGCAATGGTGAGGCTGCTGCATTGGAGGGAATGGTGAGGCTGCTGCATTAAAGGCAATGGTGAGGCTGCTGCATTGATGGCAATGGTGAGGCTGCTGCATTGATGACAATGGTGAGGCTGCTGCATTGATGACAATGGTGAGGGGCTGCATTGATGGCAATGGTGAGGGGGCTGCATTGATGGCAATGGTGAGGCTGCTGCATTCATGGCAATGGTGAGGCTACATTGATGGCACTTGTGAGGCTGCAGAATGGCATTGATCAGACTGCATTGATGGCAGTGGGTGCAGATGGGCATTGACCCTTATTTTGCTTCAAAGTTCCTTCTTTAAAAAATTTTTCCTGAAACTTCCCTCTTAAAATTAATGTGCATGTTATATGCCTGTGCGTGTTATACACTGATAAATACAGTATTTTTTTTTATTGGCAAATGGTAAACAATTTTATAAGCATATTTTCCTCAAATTATATATGCAATTTATGTGGTATGTGCTTATGGAATGATTGTATGATATATACGTAATTTCTCATATTTTGTCCATAAAGATAAAAAAAAAAGAAAAAAAAAAAAGAGAGAGATATGACTACCACATGTTATGAATATAAGATAGAGAAAAAACAGAGTGCAGAGTTCAGGAGTGCGTTACATAAAGAATGCAGGGCTAGGGATCATGCTACATAAAGAATGCAGGGCTAAGGAGTGCGCTAAATAAAGAATGCAGGGCTCAGGACTGGGCTACATAAAGAATGCAGGGCTTAGCTGGGCCCATCTATGCAGCCTGACCAGTGCCCAGCAATGCAGCCTCACCGGTGCCCTTCTATGCAGCCTCAACAGTGCCCATCTATGCAGCCTCAACTGTGCCCAGTAATGCAGCCTCACCTGTGCCCAGAAATGCAGCCTCACCAGTGCCCAGGAATGCAGCCTCACCTGTGCCCAGCAATGCAGCCTCCCCAGTGCCCATTAATGCAGCCTCATCTGTGCCCAGGAAGGCAGCCTCAACAGTTCTCAGGAATGCAGAATTACCTGTGCCCAGCAATGCAGCCTCACCTGTGCCCAGGAATGCAGCCTCACCAGTGCCCAGCAATACAGCCTCACCTGTGCCTAGAAAGGCAGCCTCATGAAATCCTAGACTTTTACAGGTATAGTAAATAACATGCATAAAATACAAAAAATGCACACATAATCTTATGGGATGGTTGTTGTTAAAATTAATGGCCTGGCACCAGGTGAGATTTTGAAATGAACAGGGTGCCATAGAAATACTTGTAGCAAGACTGAATGTGCTGAACTATAATCATATATTTATGAGCACATGTATTGAAACGTTAATATGCTATCCAGTCATTACTTGTCTAATATTAATTTGACATATGACCTTTTTGACCCCATACACTAGTAGAATAATGTCAAAACTGTTTATACTGCCAAAAGACTCAGTAGGGTTGATTTACTAAAATTGGAGAGTGCAAAATCTGGTGCAGCTGTGCATAGAAACCAATCAGCTTCTAACTTCAGCTTGTTCAATTAAGCTTTCATAAAAAAATAAAATAAACTGGAAGCTGATTGGTTTCTATGCAGAGCTTCACCAGGTTCTACACTCTCCAGTTTTAGTAAATCAGAAGAGTATGTCCATGGTAATGTTACTGCTGATATGCAGTATGCCACAGTGGAAAGTTGATGTTTGGAGTATTTATACTTTTATTACTTATATGTTACATTGAAATATAGAACGGGACAGCAGAAAAAAGACCAAGTGGTCCGTCAAGTCTGACCACTATTTTTCTTTCATGCTTTTGTAGCGCACTACCCCCTTGGGAGCTGCAGTGTTGTTCATTACCTTTTTGTCAGTTAGCCCCGTTTCCTCCTGTCCCATGCAATTTTAAACACCAGACGGCTTTAAAGTTTATAATGCTTTATTCTGGAGTAAATCAATAAATTATGACATAGATGATATGAGATGCCCCTTTATCTTATCATAGTGGCATGTTGCAATTTACTCCTGGTGACTCCCTCCTGCTCTCGACTTTCGCTCTGTCAGAACTTAACACTTCCATTATGGACCGACCAGTATCACTCTGAATAATGTGTTGAGGTTAGACTACAAATTCACAGGCCACACTGCCTATTTCCATGACTCTTGTTGTCATATCTCCATCATATCCTGGAAATTGTGTATCACTGCAGTCCTTGGACACACAGCGTGTTCACGGAATAGCACTACTGGGTTTCACTCCCTTTACTCACTCCCAATCAACAGTCCATGTTACTCGCAGAAAGCCGATTCCCAGTTTTCTCCGTCCGCTTGACTCCTACAGTAGGTGCCCGTGATATTGTGTCAATCTCGCCGCTTTTATTGGTGAGATTAACAACGTCGTGGGAGCCAGCGCCGAGCTGGCTCGCATCGGGAAAGGAAAAATTAGTTTTTTCCTTTCTCAATGAGCGACAAGCATTGCTGACATTGAGGACGGGTTCACAGCGGGGATCCAACTTGGATCCCCGCCAATACCAGGCACTGTGTTTGGTATGAAAAAAAAAAAAAAAAAAAAAAAAAAAAAAAAAAAAAAAAAAAAAAAAAAAAAAAAAAAAAAAAAAAAAAAAAAAAAAAAAAAAAAAAAAAAAAAAAAAAAAAAAAAAAAAAAAAAAAAAAAAAAAAAAAAAAAAAAAAAAAAAAAAAAAAAAAAAAAAAAAAAAAAAAAAAAAAAAAAAAAAAAAAAAAAAAAAAAAAAAAAAAAAAAAAAAAAAAAAAAAAAAAAAAAAAAAAAAAAAAAAAAAAAAAAAAAAAAAAAAAAAAAAAAAAAAAAAAAAAAAAAAAAAAAAAAAAAAAAAAAAAAAAAAAAAAAAAAAAAAAAAAAAAAAAAAAAAAAAAAAAAAAAAAAAAAAAAAAAAAAAAAAAAAAAAAAAAAAAAAAAAAAAAAAAAAAAAAAAAAAAAAAAAAAAAAAAAAAAAAAAAAAAAAAAAAAAAAAAAAAAAAAAAAAAAAAAAAAAAAAAAAAAAAAAAAAAAAAAAAAAAAAAAAAAAAAAAAAAAAAAAAAAAAAAAAAAAAAAAAAAAAAAAAAAAAAAAAAAAAAAAAAAAAAAAAAAAAAAAAAAAAAAAAAAAAAAAAAAAAAAAAAAAAAAAAAAAAAAAAAAAAAAAAAAAAAAAAAAAAAAAAAAAAAAAAAAAAAAAAAAAAAAAAAAAAAAAAAAAAAAAAAAAAAAAAAAAAAAAAAAAAAAAAAAAAAAAAAAAAAAAAAAAAAAAAAAAAAAAAAAAAAAAAAAAAAAAAAAAAAAAAAAAAAAAAAAAAAAAAAAAAAAAAAAAAAAAAAAAAAAAAAAAAAAAAAAAAAAAAAAAAAAAAAAAAAAAAAAAAAAAAAAAAAAAAAAAAAAAAAAAAAAAAAAAAAAAAAAAAAAAAAAAAAAAAAAAAAAAAAAAAAAAAAAAAAAAAAAAAAAAAAAAAAAAAAAAAAAAAAAAAAAAAAAAAAAAAAAAAAAAAAAAAAAAAAAAAAAAAAAAAAAAAAAAAAAAAAAAAAAAAAAAAAAAAAAAAAAAAAAAAAAAAAAAAAAAAAAAAAAAAAAAAAAAAAAAAAAAAAAAAAAAAAAAAAAAAAAAAAAAAAAAAAAAAAAAAAAAAAAAAAAAAAAAAAAAAAAAAAAAAAAAAAAAAAAAAAAAAAAAAAAAAAAAAAAAAAAAAAAAAAAAAAAAAAAAAAAAAAAAAAAAAAAAAAAAAAAAAAAAAAAAAAAAAAAAAAAAAAAAAAAAAAAAAAAAAAAAAAAAAAAAAAAAAAAAAAAAAAAAAAAAAAAAAAAAAAAAAAAAAAAAAAAAAAAAAAAAAAAAAAAAAAAAAAAAAAAAAAAAAAAAAAAAAAAAAAAAAAAAAAAAAAAAAAAAAAAAAAAAAAAAAAAAAAAAAAAAAAAAAAAAAAAAAAAAAAAAAAAAAAAAAAAAAAAAAAAAAAAAAAAAAAAAAAAAAAAAAAAAAAAAAAAAAAAAAAAAAAAAAAAAAAAAAAAAAAAAAAAAAAAAAAAAAAAAAAAAAAACTTGTCTCCTACTTCCTCCTCCTCTGATGTCCGGTACATCCCCGCATGGGACACCCAGTCCTCATTAGGTTTCTACATGGTTGCTGTTCTTCCAGGGCCAGATGTGGGCCGCCCTTGACTCCTACTCCTCCGGTTATCCAGCTCTGGGGTCTCTGAACCCCCAGGCCTTCAAACCTTCAGAACCCCCGGCCCTCCTTCTCTCTTCTCTCTGGACCCCGTTAAGCATGTGACCGCCCTTTTTATATGAGAGACACCCATTGACCAAAGAAATTAACCATTGGTCTAGATCTATGATTGTCCCAGGCATGTTTAAAGTGATTGTAAAGTCTTGTCTTTTTTTTAATTAAAAATAACAAACATGATATACTCACCTCCTCTGTTGCAGAGCAGCCCAAATTCTTGGGGGCCATCTTCGGTCTCTCCTGGCCCCTCCCTTCTGTTGGGTGGCCCCACAGCAAGCAGCTTGCTATAGGGGCACCTGAGCCGAGTCACAGCTCCCTGAGTCCATTCAGACACATAGCTGTGGCCCGACCCTGCCTATTTCTATTCTCATTGGCTGACTGACTTTGACAGCAGCAGGAGCCAATGGCGCTGCGCTGCTGTCTCAGCCAAATGAGGAGGGGAGTCCCGGATGGCCAAGATATTCCTTCAACATCACTGGAGCTAGAGGGACTTCAGGTAAGTATTAGGGGGGGGGGGGGGGGGCTGCTGCACACAGAAGGCTTTTTATCTTAATGCAAAAAATGCATTAAGATAAAAACCTTCTTACTTTACAACCACTTTAAGTCCACTTATTGTCGATTGACTCAATGCAGCTGCACAACATTATGCAAAGCAAAGCTGGCAGAACCCTTGCATTTCTGTTTATACAGACCTAGTCGTCTTGATTGAACTTACAGGGTAAAAGCATGGACAAGCACAGGTATCTTTCACTGTCCCCAGCAGTGCCTACTTACCTTTTCTTCACACCTATGCTGTTCCATTCAGCTACCAGGAGCCCTGTTCAAGTACCCATTACTTCCAGATATGGGGGAAAAAAAATTTGACCCATTTTCCTTCTTCCCACATGACAGTATTGATGCTTGGGGATGGAGATCTCAACCATGCATAAGCTGCGGTTTATGACCTGCAGGTGCAGGATCATATTCTCTTGTCATTGGTGTGAAAACAGCATGTCATGCTTTTCACTACACCTTTGCTCTTGATGGCTTAAAATGATTGCAAACCATCATCTTGTAAAACAGCCCATTCAGTTTAAAATAGAAATGAAAGACTAAACATTTTTTGTATAGATATAAAAAAAATGATAAATAGCTTTTCTCCCTTTTTTTTTATAAGCAATCACATTCACTCTGTTCTCAGCTGCATAAGAGCTGGGGGAGGATAATCAGCAGTACACCTAGCTTAAGGCCAGGACAAGTCTGATCATTGGAGGAGAGTACACTGAGTTTCCAGCATAGCTAGAGAACTGACCACGCTGTGCTCTCCTGCTTAGTGTGGTCAGTTTTTAACAGGAAAGCAAGAGGACTGGCAGGAACACTAGGGATTCCACACAGGGGAAGCAATACAAAGAAAACAGGATACTTTCTCATACAAGTACATGGTAAAGCAGGCACATATCAGGAATATGAAGTTACATAGTTACCTATAGTTATATAGTTACATAGTTAGTCAGGTTGAAAAAAAAGTCTGTAGTTCAAGCAATAAAATATATATATATATATATATATATATCATACAATCCCATATACACAATCCTTCACCCACAGTTGATCCAGAGGAAGGTGAAAAACCCCAGAAAAGCATGGTCCAATTTGCTACAGCAGGGGAAAAAAAATCTTTGCTGATCCCCAGAGGTAATTGGCTTTTCCCTGGATAAATGTTACCTATAAATGTCAGTATCCAGTTATATTATGTACATTTAGGAAAGAATACAGGCCTTTTTTAAAGACATCTACTGAGCTGGCCTGAACCACCTCTGGAGGGAGTCTATTCCACATTTTCACAGCTCTTACTGTGAAGAAACCTTTTCGTATTTGGAGATGAAATCTCTTTTCCTCTAGACGTAAATAGTGCCCCCTTGTCCTCTGTAATGACCTTAAAGTGAATAACTCAAAACCAAGTTCACTATATGGACCACTTATGTATTTGTACATGTTGATCATATCCCCCCTTAATCTCCTATTCTCAAGGGTGAATAAATTCAGTTCCTCTAATCTTTCCTCATAGCTGAGCTCCTCCATGGCTCTTATCAGTTTGGTTTCCCTTCTCTGCACTTTCTCCAGTTCCCCAATATCCTTTTTGAGAACTGGTGCCCAAAACTGAACTGCATATTCCAAATGAGGTCTTACTATTAATTGGTACAGGTTGGGGTGTTGGAAGTGTTGGGGTAATAAACACTTTAAGCTGTCAATCATTGCTTAGCAAGCAGGTCTCCTCACATATAGCTAATTTACTAACAGACATATCAGCCTGGATGTCACACCACTTCTTCAAACTCAATCTATCCAAAACCGAGCTCATAAAATCTCCTCCCCCTTGTGCCTATGCCTCTGATCTCTCTGGCAATATCAATGGCACAACTATCAGCCCTTCTCTGCATGCCAAGGTGTAATCCTGGACTCTGATCTATACTTTAAGCCCCATGTCCAATCACTGTCAAAATCTTGGCGCCTCAACCTCTGTAACATCTTCAAAATACGCCCATTTCTAACCAATGACACCACAAAGCTCTTAGTTCACTCCCTGGTGATCTCTCACCTCAACTACTGAAACTCCCTTCTCATTGGCTTACCTTTACATACGCTATCCCCCCTTCAGTCTATCATGAATGCTGCTGCCAAGTTCATCCACCTTACTAACCGCTCCGCGTCTGCCACTCCTCTCTGCAATCCCCCCATTGGATTCCACTCACCCAACAAATTAAATTCAAAATACTAACAACAACTTAGAAAGCCATCCACAACTCAGTCCCCAGTTATATCCTTAACCTAGTCTCAAAATACCAACCTAATCGTTCTCTTCGTTAGTCCAAAGACCTCCTGCTCTCTAGCTTTCTTGTCACCTGCTCCCATGCTCGCCTCCATGACTTTTCCAGAGTCTCTCCCATCCTATGGAACTCCCTACCCCAATCTGTCCAATCATCTCCTACTCTGCTTTTAGACAATCCCTGAAAACCCTCCTCTTCAGAGAAGCTTATTCTGCTCACACCTAACAACTGTACATATATTTTCTCCATCAGCTCACCCCCCCCCACAGTTATTACCTTTGGTATAATTTGATCCTCTCTCCTAGATTGTAAGCTCTAATGAGCAGGGCCCTCTGATTCCTCCCGTATTGAAATTTAATGTAACTGTACTGTCTGCCCTCATGTTGTAAAGAACTGCGCAAACTGTTGGCACTATATAAATCCTATATAATAATAATAATAATAATCCAATTCATTGCTTAGCAAGCAGGCCTTCCCAGAGGTTGGGATTCATTAAAGACTTGCAGAGTCATTACTAAATCCTGTTGCTCGCAAACGGGAGTCTTTTGACTCTGGTAGCAAGTTGTTTTGAATTCCCCTGTTTGATTACTAAGCTGTGGTGAGCAGCTTTACCCAAAGTAGAAGATCCCTTGAACTTTCAGCCCTTTTGACATAGCCATCAGTTGTCTTGTGGGCAATTTGGAACTTTTAGCAACCAAAAATCCCAGTGTTGTTAAATTCTTTTTGGCTTTACTATTTTCTTTCTTTGCAAAATGAATATTATTCATTTACGTAACTGCCAAATGTTCTGTAAAGACTTTTTTCTTGAACAAAGATTTTAAATAGCAAAGATGATTCATGTGAAGGAACCATATCATTATACTAATGGTAAGTCAGAGACATGCAGGGTCTAATTGTAGACCTAAAGCAGGAAACCTCAAAAAAACAAAGACAACCACAGAATGAGCAAAGCAACCAACTTTATGGAGAATGTCAAATAATATCACAATGCATCATGTTGAATATGGTTCACATTTATGACCATGGTCAGAAGGAAACAACAAAATGGAAACTGATGGATTAAGTTACTCCTGTTTTTTGTCCTGCCAAATTAGTTGAGCACAACAATATATGAGGATTGGACTCCAACACTTGAGCAATGTTTCACAACTGATATCCATTAACTCCAATACTATATGCTATGTTGGGCTAGGGCTGCACAGTTCACAGTTCTAATAAAGATACTTATTATTTTCTGATGCTACATAAATTAATAAAATGTGCAAGGTTTAAAATGTAGGAATGAAAAAAAAGGTGAAAAAAAAAAAAAGCTAAGGAAAGAACTGACTTTACAGTGGACCTGAGCTCAAAATGTTAATATTTGGCAAGTTATAGGTTCAGGGGCAAAATAAAGACTGGTTGGGATGCAGGAGCCTATGACATGCTCAGGCCGAACATTTTACTGCTGGGCCTTATTAGAAGTCATTTGAGGTTTACAGATCCTCTAAGTATTGTTTATTCAACTCGATCTGCTAGAGTTTGTTATTCTGGTTTAGGGTGTTATATGGAACGTGTTAGCTCTGACCCTAGGATACATAATTCAGTGGTTGAATGGTTTATCACAGACTTTTCAGTACAACATCGAAGTCTCCACTCAGTTTGGAGCTCATAGGTCCTCATTATTGTCACAATAGGGAATATTTAGAAATGTTAATTAAGCCTAAAAAGCACCCCAAAAGAGTTACCTTTAGCTTTGACTTTCTCCTGAAAATAGTGCTTAAGCACTCATATGCCTACAACCTTATAGCTTTATATCTGCAATGTGAATCTATGATATTGATGCTTCTGACTGCTAATCTCACCGGATTTGGAATGAGTTTTAGTTATGTCACTACTGTACTACACAATGTTCTCCTTCCAGGAGAGGAAGCTGTATCCGACAACCTGCATTGCAAGGATCTATCTGCTTCATTGATTCTGTGTATGTGTCTACTTCTGGAATATCTCTCCATTTTGTCTTAGATCTCCAGTAATTAGAGGGGCAGCAATGACATGAGGAAGCAAAGCCCCGCCTCTACCAAGATGACCACTTCCACACAGGAACACAGTGTTGAACAAGGCATGGTAAGTCAGTAATGGGAAAAAGATCAGCTGCAGTGATACTGTAGAAAATTGTGGTAACTAGTCTCTTCTTTTTTGAGCACAGCTTTAACAGTTCAGATCCTCTTTAAATGGGAACATGTTTTATTAATGTATCGGTGCCCCGTATCTCCCGCAGCCATGCCAAGCTGACCGAAGCTTGCATCTCCCTTACCATGTCAAGCTGACTGAGGCTCTCACTGAAGGGAGAGAGTGCCTGTCAGCCCCTGCAGTGGAATTTCCCCCCTCCCTCTCCTCTTCTCACTGTGGAGAGACACACACACAGACACACACACAGAGCTGCTCACTCAGTATCCTCCCCTGCTTCCTCATTAGCAGGGAGGAGGGAGCCAATAGACAGCCACCTGAATTGCAGCAAGGCATTCTGGGACATGTAGTCCCCACCAAAAAACGTAATTGTAATGGGGACAGAACTACACAGTCCAGCATGCTCTGGGAGAAAAAAGAACCAAGGACTCCATCTTGTTTGAGAGAATAGTTACCATGAGGCAGGAGAAGAGACTGGACCCAGGGGAGAGGTGTTGCCTCCCAGGTCAGTCCACCGCATTGTTCCAGGTATCCAGGGGGATTGCAGGTGTATATCCAGGCACACCTGTACCGACGGTGTTAAGTTTTTCAGTGTGAGGTGGCCAGTCGGGTTACCAGAAGAACCTGCCTGTTCCAGGACATTAGTTTGGGCCTTGACCGCAGGATTGGTGAGAGGGCACTTACCCATCCACAGGAAACAAGGACATTGCACACAGACAGTATTACCTCACTTTTTTCCATACTCACTATAATCTGGGTCTTGTTAACAGCCTTTTTAAGCAGTCACAGTGTCCACCTTGCTATCTGGATACTGTCAGCATACCACAGTTACAATTTGTCAAGCAGGAATTTAAGTGCACCAACTAAAGTGGCTAGCCGAAGATACAAGGCCTCATCCTTTTTCCAAAGGACTGAAGTTACTGGTGCCATATGGGCACACACACACATATTTAGAGCTCTGTATATGTAGTGTATGTGCGTGATGACTTGGGAGTTAAGCCACTAAACACTGAATTAGGTACAGTGTTTGTAGTTGGGCCTGTGGGGTCAGAGGACAGAAGAGAGAGGTCTGACATATTAAGGGGGTCTTTCTTCTACTCTCCTCCTGCCTGGACTCAGAGAGACAATTTGAGTAGAGGTAACCAACCTGGTATAGATTGCCATATTGTGATTTATTGCTATTGGAGTGTTTGCCTCTGCTCTTGGGGTTATTCGCTGTTGTGGAATCCCCTGAAAGCATCTTGATATAATATATTGAGTTATACTGCTCGTGATCTCAGTTATTGCTCTTCAGTTAATTCATTTTGAAAATATACTGTTACTGTGTGTTACTTTGCCACAGAAACCTTACAGTAAAGACAATTTTGTGTTTTGTCATTAAGTTTGTGTTTTCCATTGGTCCTCGCACTTACACTATTGCCAGGTGTGCCAGAGGGGCGTAGACTATTCTTGGGGTTGAGAGGCACGGAACTAATTATAGTTAAGCGGCTCTTTTGGGGGTAGCGCTACATTAAAAAAGTGGCATACAGGTGTGATTTGTACCCTATATGTATATTACCTGGATGCAGCAACTTTACACACTACATACACTGGTTCTCTGTCCATCGTTGCTGTGCTACACAAGGATTGTGCCTTTTACTCCTTTTCATATGCAAGTCTATACTGTAAGTCAGTCGATTCAATAAAATGAATACACTTCATGTGTGGCTAATACTTAATCTCAAAAGTTGTTACTAGAGAGACAGAGTAATTGTACTGAATCCAGCGAGAGATCATTTTAGTTACTGTTTTATTTTACTGTAATACAATAACAAAAATACAAATGCACAAGCTTGTGCACTGCAAGAAGAACTCATAATATAACATAACTAAAAATACACTGGAGAGTGCAAAATCTGGTGCAACTGTGCGTGGTAGCCAATCACCTCCTAACTTCAATAAAGACTAAAAAAAATGGAAGCCGATTGGTTTCTTTGCACTCTCCAGTTTTAGTAAATCAACATACACTGTCCCCTTTAAAAGCTTTTAAAATCTTTTGGATTACAATTTTAAGATATACTGTCTAAAAGAGTTCAGAGGGTCTTTGAGAACATAAAATCATGTTGTTCTCTGATGTCCTACTTTCTGTTACCCTCCAGGAATGTCCTGATTAGCACATGTAAAATTGGAGACCATTTCACTGAACATAAAGTATTCAAAACCTGAACAAATGCATCTACAAATTAAGTTTATTCAAAACTGGGCTACGTTTGTTGCTGACTACGTTGTTGGAATCTGTGTTCTGGCAGATTAATTTGGATCTGTCACGATAAATTACTATTTTATGATTCAACAGAGCATCAAATCTGGTGCCAAGATTATATCTCACTCACTGGTACTAAAATCCACTTTTTAATCGGTTTTATCAATCTTCTTTGCTGGCATATCCCTGTAATAGTCCTGGTATTCTGTGCTAATGTAAGGGGGTTTATTCAGTAGACTTTGTAATAGATGAAAGGCGTAATAGCCTGATTTAGTAATTTTTCCAAGATCAATAATTTACCAGAATAAATAACTGTATTTACATTTAAATACAGAAAATGCCTTTGTAATTTGTTAACACGATTTTTTACCAAAGTAGATGTGTAATAGGTAGGATGTGTACCAATGGTGGTACAAGTCTTCATTTCAGGACAATAATAATAATAATATACTTTATTTTATACAGCTCCTTAAAGGGTGGCTTCTCAAAGCGCTTTACAAGGAAAACACAAGAAATACATAGGATAATATGAAGGAAAAAAGGACATGAAAGCTTGCGTAAAGAAAAATGGAAAATTGTATCAAATATTTACCGTCATTTTCCTTTCCTGGAGTCACCCCTGAAGTGCCTGGTACCTCTCTAGTTAGAGAGGGTTGAATGGCTTGGTTTAGACCTGCTGCAGGGCTCACACTCTGTTCATCCACTTCCATCCCTGGTTGCCCGAGACGACCAGAAAATTATGCCAGGGAGTTGGGGACTACTTTCTTGAGCAAGGTTGACACCTGCTGACTCTCATACTCCTGGTCTCTGGTAAGCTGCCTGAAGCAGTTGCTGCAAAGTAGCTTTCCAGGCATAGGGTCATCCCCACATGACCAACATTTGCCTTTCAGACGCTGAGGAGAAGCTGTTTGCGTTCTCTTAAGCATACATTTGTGTCCTTAGTACTGAGGTGTGCCAGGACTGGAGGAGTCACTTTCTGCCCTGGAAAAATCCTGACTATCCAGAGGGCCTCTGGACCTCCTAGAGCGGGAGTGTGAGCGTCCGGGACTGCAATAGACAGGAAGACACGCTCGTTAGGGCAGAACGCACTCTTTTTCCTGCATCTTCTTACTTACCCAAAGTTGGCCCTTACCTGGTATCGCGGTGGTCTTTATTATGTGGTGTTAGGCTCATGCTGGTGGAAGAACCGTAAGGTGCAAAGGGGACTGCATGGCAACAGAGAGAAATAAGGGAAGCGACAGAGACAAAAAATACATACCGTATTTATCGGCGTATAACACGCACCCTGATTTTAAGAGGGGAGTTTCAGTAAAAAAAAATTTCACAGCACACGGACCCCCCTGCACAGCACACTGACCCCCTGCACAGCACACTGACCCCCTGCACAGCACACTGACCCCCTGCACAGCACAGCACACTGACCCCCCTGCACAGCACACGGACCCCCCTGCACAGCACACGGACCCCCCTGCACAGCACACTGACACCCCCCCCCCTGCACAGCACACTGACACCCTGCACAGCACACTGACACCCCCCCCTGCACAGCACACTGACACCCCCCCCTGCACAGCACACTGACACCCCCCCCCCCCTGCACAGCACACTGACACCCCCCCTGCACAGCACACAAACCATGGGACAGCGCTGCCATCATACCTTTAGGGGTTGAGAAGCCTGTGTCACCATCAGTGTAGATGGGGGCTTCTGTGTGCCTCCATTAAAGCAGCTCTCGTGGACCCGGTCATGTGACTCTCCTCTGCTGGTTCATTCAAGCTCTCCTCCTCCAATCGAAAGCTACAATCGAGGAGGAGGCGGAGCGGGAGGAGAACGGTCATGTGACCATCAATGAGCAGAGGAGAGTCACATGACCGGGTACACGAGAGATAAAGCCGCCTCCTCCAATCACAATCGAGGAGGAGGCGGAGCGGGAGGAGGAGAGCAGCACGGCCGGCATCTGCTTACAGGTACCGGCAACGTGGGTGACGCGGGGATAGATGTGTGGGGGGGGGCTGGCATTTACTGAACCAGGGCCAGGAAGGGCGGGGGCACCCTCCCAATGAGGCGGACCGCCCGATCCCCGCCCAAGCATATCCCCCCCCATCGGTAAATAAAAAAAAAATTTTTTATTTTTTTAAAAAAAGGGTTTATCGGCATATAACACGCAGGCATGATTTACCCTCATTTTTCAGGGTGAAAAAGTGAAAAAGTGCGTGTTATACGCCGATAAATACGGTATATACCCCCCTTTTTTGGGCAAAGAGTAACAAATTTACATAAAACAAATCTGGGCAACCCCCCCCCCCCCCCCCACATCACCTAGTAATACATTGCTCCTTGACCCCCCCTTCTTTCCTCATTACTAGGATAGCAAGAAAGACCTGTCATTGACTGTTCCTCAGAATGAGATGCTGCCTCTCTGGATGCCTGAATAGCAAAGCCATCCATTACCTGGCCATTTGTGCTCTGTAAATAGAGCACCTGAGAGAGAGAGACTCTGCCCTCTCTCACCTCTGTTCTAATCAAAAAGGGGCTAGTACAATTGGAAGGAAGCCAACGCCCATCCACACAAAAGGACACTTTTAATCTGGCTACACATCATACAATCCTCTGCAGATTTTTTCCCTCAGATTTACCAAAACCGCACAATATGAGGTCAAACCTTAAGAGCCTCAATTTGTATGCAATCAGGCAGGCCCCTGCATTACATGGTCCCGGCAAATCTAAAGGAAATCAGACAACAAAAGCTGCAGAGTGTGCATAGGGTTTTTAGAGATATGAGGGCAAGAAAATGAGGGAGAGAAGACATCATGCAGTCCCAGCTGCTGGATCCAGACTCCAAAGCAGGCATGCAACAAGAGGATTGTCGTCTCTGATTAGAGAACACCTCGACCCCAAAAGACCACCAGAAGGGGTTCCCCACCTTGTTGGTGTGTTTAGCAGCCTAAGGTGTGGTACTGCATACTGGGAGAGGCTGAAGCCAGACGGACTCCGACGTAGTCGGCAGGTAAGAGCTTTATCCTGAGCGTAACGGTCTGTAGGTGTTGATCTTTTGAGGACAAAAAGGAGAATGGGGGAGGTAGCTCTCAGTCTGACATTTATAGAGCTAAACAGGTCCCGTGGGTGGATTTAGGGGCGGAGCTTTATCATATGTATGCTGCCATGTTTGGCGTCAGGAAAACGTTTTTAGATTTGATTTGAATGAGTTTAGAGAAGATGACTCTCTGATATTCTTAGGAAATTAATTCTAGACTTTTGGAGCATAGCAGGAGAAGACTCTGTCTCCCACTGAGTGTAGGTGAGTAGGGGGGACACACGGCAAACCAGAATTTGAGGAGGGGGGGTAATTCGATAAAAGTTCAGAGAGATAATGGGGTGCCAAGCCATGAGGAGCCTTATGAGCAAGAGGATCTTAAAGTCTATAAGAAACCTGCCAGTGCAAGGACTCCAGGGGGGTAATATGATTACTTGTACCAGACCAAGGACAATGGTGTCTACTTTGGAGACTGCAGTTGTTTATAGAGGCTTCGTGCCTGCTGCTGAGTGTATACTCAGTTCAGGTGCAGATCCTCCACCATCTTTTCATGTACGTGGCGTTGGCGGCATACTCAAATACCCCCCACCTGGAGCTAGCTGTGTTTGCGGCTAGTCTCTTTCTGGAGTTAATGCACACCAGCCATATGGTTTGCTGGTGCTGCTTGGGTGCGATTTCTGGGTGAGTTTCCTTTTCCCTTATTTTTCCCTTTCTTGGTTTACATCTCCGTTTTCCTTTTTGGTGACCTTTTTACAGCTTTTTGTATTTTAAAATTTTTCTTCACTCACAACTCTGCATTGAAAATTGAATTATATCCTTACTTATTTGTTTGCAAATTAGCACAGTCACTCAATACCACTCACTTTTACACGCTGATTTCTTAATATCTCTTTGCACCATGTAGATTCATGTTGTTATTCTTTCTGAAACCTACTGGATTCAGTATAAACTATTATCCTTAAATAAAACATTACTATAATAAACTATATACACATTTAATATTTTGTTCCAAGATATGCTTGTTTCAAATACTTACTACATCTCGATTTTTGGAGATACCCTGCCACACTTCTGTATTCTCTTACTCTGCCTGGTATTGCATCCAATTATATGCCGCCTCAGCTCCCGTGGGGAGATAATTTGCCTGGCCCTCCCTGCGCCCACCACCGTGCACTGCATTCGCTATCCGAATTGGTGAGTGTGTTTGGCTAACCATCTATACACATTTAATGTTCATTCACCCATATACTTTTTATATGGATAGTATGGTTCATTACTTCTCTTTATACATTCTATAGGAATTTTGGTCGCACCAGCTCCTGATGAGTGGAGAATTATCCACGAAATGCGTAGAGCTTTGATTTGATGCCCCAGCTACATCTTACATGAAATCATACTTATTTCATCAATATTTGATTCTGTTAACTATATACATAACTACTCTTTCTATTTAGTGGATGCATATCTACCATGTGGATACGTGTGTTGGTGTCAGGCATGCTGTCATTGGCACTATTATGCTACATTTGCTATACTAGTTAATCTTTTATAATCAGGATCATGTGATGATTTATTGTTTATTTTTTTTGTGGTTGAACTGGATGGACTAGTGTCTTTTTTCAACCTGACTAACTATGTAACTATGGAACTATGTGCTGCTGTTTGTGTACTTTTTTACTATGCTTATGTCATGTGCACGCCTTTACATGCATATTAAATGAAAAATCTGTATTGTCTGCATATTCTACAATTAATAAATATTCCATGGTGAAAGTTAAACATGGTTTATTTTACCTCCACTATCCAAATTCTTCATCTAAAGTCCCAACTTCCTTTCTATATTTACCTATTACAGGGATAGAGGCACTTAAATGTGCTTCATTTAAAGTCCCAATTCCCCATATTCTTGCTTTATAGAGGCTACATACATTCTTTTGCGCTGTTATTGAATCCCCAAGAATGTTTGCCAGTCCAAAGTAGTGAAAGAATGGTGGGATCTAACTTTGTAAAAACAATGTACTCCCTATCTGGCTCATATCTCAACAGTTGGTAAGCAGGAGGCAGCGTGATAGCACTGAGCAAATGCACTGAAAGAAATGTCAAACACATTTTTTTTACTAAAGGAGAAGAGTATGTTAGTTTTATAAAGTGTTTAGTAAATGTCCACTTAGCTTAGCAAATAAGGGGATGCTGTATTAACTTCATTCACCCAATCATGTGCAAAAATAGTCCTGTTTTTGTAATTTCCCTTGCCTATTTTTAGGCATTGAAGAAAAGCCAGCTTCATCTTATTTACTAATAGACATGTGCAGAACAGAACATTTTTTTGTTTCATTTAGTTTTCGGACAGATTTGTTATGTTACTACTTTTGTTTTGTTGGTTCGTTTCGGAATTAGTTTAGTTTCATTTAGTTTTGTTTTTACATTTTCTAATCTTTTCCAAATTTTCATAACGATTCCATTTTGGATCGATTTAAGAATTATCGACCAATTCAAATTCTGTGAAAAGAATAGTTGGTCATTAAGGAGTGGGCTGGGACCGCCACGTCTTTAACAACCAATGACTCGGCAGCTGTCACCGGGCTTCCCTACTGACAGCTGAATGTAAACAAAAGAATGCTGGCAATAGAAAAGTCAGAAAACAAACTCTACCTCCCCACCCCAAAGCACCTTGTACCCATGTTGATGGGACAAGGGCCTCTTCCCCAAAACCCTGGGCTGTGATTGAGAGGGTCTGCGGGCGGAGGCTTATCAGAATCTGGAAGCCCCCTTTAACAAGGGGCCCCCAGATCCTGCCCCCCTCCCATGTGAATGAGTATGGGGTACATAGTACCCCTACCCATTCACCAAAAACATGTAAAAAGTGAATAAAGACAATACATGAGTATTTGAATGAATTTTAACTAAATTTGTTACTATTTCATTCGGAGATTCTGATGTACCAAAAATGTGTCCGAATTTACATTCGGACCAAAACGAACTGCACGTGTCTATTTACTAAGCTGATTGAACATACACTTTGCTAAGTGAATAGTTTTTATGCATTCAGTCTTTTTAAACCTTATTTCAGGATGTTTCATTTAGCCGAACCGCAGTCTACCAAAAGAACTATTGTCTTCGTTATAGTTTCTGGGTCATGCGGCAAACACCACCTTTCATTTATTACTTTTGAGGAGAACAAGTGGAAATAATAGAATGGAGCCAGCACTAAAGAACGTTGTGGTACAGTTGTAACACATAAAATGTATTAGTAAGAAATGAATTACAGACTTTAAATAAATTAGTCTATAGAAAATGAAATATTTCTGAAAGAGCCGAGAAAACGTACTGCATATAATTATATAGGACAATGTGTTTTTAAGCTACATAAGAATGCAACAGAAAAGCCTTTTGTTTCCTATGAAATGTCATTCTATTTCAGTTGCTTTTGGCTGTCCTGATCTAATAGTCAATTCTGTGGCAAGGTAAAGGTACTCAATATTTTATGTTGAGGGCCAGATCTCAGTTTGCTACTACTCATGCAAGTTAAATTATATCTAAAGCAAAAACAAAACAGTTGCTACAAGTAACCTCATTAAAGCAGAACTTAACCGTATCAGAGCAAAACAAACTGAAAATTTTATTTAATTCATTTTTAATATTCAAAGCAAACTCGCCCATCCTTCCATGTCTCAATGCTTTATTTTGTTGATAAATCATGCAATCATTTCCAAATGAAAGGAAAAATGCCCTTGAAGACTCCTGGGATGTATGACATAATTTTGGCCTAGGCCAGAAACTGAAGAAATAATGATGTAAAAAACAAAACAAAGTAAATATAATATACATTCCTATCTATTTATTAATGCTATCAGCATAAGAATTGAAGATGGTTAATGTTGCTGGAGAGAGTTTAGTTCTGCTTTTGGATTTAATTTTACCTCCTGTTCCAGTAACAATTGTAACATTCACAGCACATTCTGTCCCAGAGACAGTGGTCAACAGGACATATAGAGATGGTAAATCTCACCAGTAGGGACAAAGGCAGCAATAAAATCTTAACAGAGATTCTAGCCCTTCCCTACTCTATTCAAAACAGTTTTTGTATTTAGATACAATAAAATGGTGTGCTTCCAAAAGAATCAAAAATGTACCAATAGTCAAAATAATCCGAAATGTACCTACAGTATAGTCAAAAAGCTCATGTGACGGCCATAGGTCTCATCAGCATGACGCAATCCCCGGAGGTTAAAGAACAAGGGAATCCATGAAAGTGGGCTGGGGAAACAAGTTGGGGGAAGGGGGAGCTGGTGGTCTTAATGACCTGCTTTTGATCTTGAAACTTCCAGAAAGATTGAAAGACCCCAACTGGGATGCAGAAAGTCATGTTTAAGGTATATAGTGTCAGTGAAGTCTCCTGCCAATTCCCAACTCTGTTTAAGTTAACTTTGGAGTTTCGGGGGTTCTTTCCCAATGTTTCATGTTCCAGGACTGTCTGTTGAAAACAGACAATAGAAAACACAACAGGGACAACAGGACACTTTTGATGTATGACCTCCATAATGGCTGTAGGAAGCATGCAGATATCTCATCAAAAATATCCCCAAGAGACAGAAGACATTGTCAGATAGTTTCGCTCCCCACCATATCCTTAAAACTTTAGGTCGGAGCCAGACTTTGGGTAGGCTTTGCCATTGTAAGAGGGAATGCATGTGCATTGCCCAACATTGACTGTTTTGGAGAGCAGCATAGGAGCACAATCTATAGCCAACGCTGCCCAGCAACACTTGGAGTCCACCCCTAAATAATGATTTGCCTAGTCAGCAATAGGATTTGGCAAAACATAAATTACAGTGATGCATACAGTATATAGTTCACATATGTCTTCCAATCTGCAATGAAAGCAGTTTGTATGCTATGGTTACATTATAAAATACCACATTACTTTTTTTCTTGAAATTTTTTTTAAAACCATTTATCATATTCCTTCCACTTCACAATTATGTGCCACTTTGTGTTGGTCTATCACATAAAATCCCAATAAAATACATTTAAGTTTTTGGTTGTAACATGACAAAATGTGGAATATTTCAAGGGGTATGAATAGTTTTTTCAAAGCACTGTAACTGCGATCAATCTAAACTAGGTAGAAGCTGCTGTGTGGAAAGATTTATTTACAGTCCTTTATTAAAATGTTTTAAATCACTAAAATTTGATTGACCTGGAGTGTTTTATGCTATTTACTTTTTATTAATGAATGGAATTACACTATTAGAACTTATTTTAGCTCAACTTAATCAGCTACTGAGACTGGCTTTACACTGCTGCGCTTTGGCTGCAGAACATGCGTATCCACGTTTTTTGCATGTTTTACTCGTGGTTATAGCTGCGGTCCCTTAAACTTTCTATTAGGTTGCACGTTTTTGGTAAGTTTTCTAAAAGCACACCAAAGATGCAGGACTTTTGGCCTGCTTTCAGAAAACATGCCAAAAAATATGTGACCTAATAGTCTATGTGACGGTGGCTGAAACTGCAGGTAAAAAATTTGAAAACTAGGTATAGATGGCCACTGTGGCCAAACTACAGCATAGCAGTGTGTCTGTGGGTATTCTTTGAGGATTGATGACGATGTGTACGGACGGGGTGGATATTCTGTGACGTAGTGGCTTTGTTACACAGCATTTTATTTAGAGTGCCTTCAATCTGGATGAAGGAGCAACAGAGACACCATTGGACAGCAGCACTGTCAGCCTGGGGGAGGGAAGTTATGAATGTATTAGCAGATTTAGATAAGCTAACAAATACATACAGCGATATTTGAACAAAAATTTGCTATATGGTCGAGTTGCCAGAAAGAACTCTTTAATGCGCCAATGCTACAAAAAAGCCCAGTTACAATATGCCCAACCACACGTTGACACGCCTCACATCTTCTGGCACACTGTAATCCATACTAACAAGACAAAAAGAGTTTTATGGTCACAACTATAAATGTTACGTTTGGAGAGAGGCCAAAAAGGCCTATAGCAACAAGAATACCATCCCCACTATGAAGCATGGTGGTGGCACACTGATGTTGTGAGCTCTCTACAGACACGGGAATCTTGTGAAAATTGATGTCAAGATGAATGCAGCATGGCAGACAATTTCCTTTCATAAAGCGGAGCTCCACCCTAAAGTGGAACTTCCGCTCATCGGAACCCTCCCCCCCACAATTGGCACCTTTCAGGAGGGAGGGGGGTACAGATACCTGTATAATACAGGTATCTGCACCCACTTCCGGGCATAGATAGCCGCAGAATCTGCGGGTATTTACGCCACTTCCTGTCATCCCCCCACTGTCTGCTGGGAAACACGCGGATCCCAGATACAGCAGGGATCGTCCTTATTGCGCAGCGCCACTCGCGCATGCGCAGTAGGGAACCGGGAAGTGAAGCCGCAAGGCTTCACTTCCTGATTCTTATACCGAAGATGGCGGCGGCAGCACCCGAGAGATGATCGACAGATCGGCTTTCAGGTGCCAACATTGCGGGCGCGCTGGACGGGTTATGCTGGGTGCATTATTTGTAGCTGCTGACTTTTAAAAAAAAGAATTTCGCCGGACTCCCTCTTTAAGCATTAAAGCTGAGCATGGGACGCTCTTGCACTTTCCAACACTACAATGACCCTAAGCACAAAGCCAAGTTGACCCTCCAGTGGATACAGCAGCAAAAAGTGAAGGTTTTGGACTGGCCATCATAGTCTCCTGACATTATTCTCATCGAGCCACTCTGGGGAGATCGCAAACGTACGGTTCATGCAAGGCGACCAAAGACTTTGCATGACCTGGATGCATTTTGCCAAGATGAATGGGCAGCTATACCACCTGCAGTTTGGAGTCTCATAGACAACTATTACAAAAGACTGCATGCTACCATTGATGCTAAAGGGGGCAATACACAGTATTATGCCGCGTACACACGATCGGTCATTCCGACAACGAAATCCATGGATGTTGGCTCAAACTTGTCTTGCATACACATGGTCGTACAAATGTTGTTGGAAATTCCGATCGTCAAGAACACGGTGATGTACAACACGTACGACGAGCCGAGATAAATGAAGTTCAATAGCCAGTGCTAAGTTCAATAGCTCTTCTGCTTGATTCCGAGCATGCTTAGAATTTTGTACTTCGGAATTGTGTACACACGATCGGAACAACAGATTTTGTTGTCGGAAAATTTGAGAACCAGCTCTCAAATTTTTGTTGTTGTAATTTCCGACAAAAAATTTCCAATGGAGCCTACACACGGTCGGAATTTCTGACAACAAGCTCCCATCGAACATTTGTTGTCGGAAAATCTGATCGTTTGTATGTGGCATTACTCTTAAAAACTAAGGGTATGCAGAATTTAGAACAGGGGTCATTAATTTTACTTGTTGCCATGTTTTGTTGTCAGATTGTTTTCTATTTTTACCTATAATTGAATATGAATCCCAAGAAATGTATTTTGCCTGCTCACTAATGTTTTCTTTAGAAATGGTACATACGGTTACCAATTCTCCAAGAGTAAAAGAGATTTCCTCTTACTTCTTGTCTTGTCTTGGTGACCATTATTACCTTGATTGGTAGTGAGGGAAACTTGACATGGGGTTCTAATCCTTCCCCATGCTATTAAAAAATACAAAAACATTTTGGCTGGAGTTCTACCTGAAGGTGACTTGGTCTCAGTGATACAGTAGTCATGTCATGACTAGAAGGTGAAACCATAGTGTTTTTTTTTTAAACAGAGTCAAATTAAATAAAGGCTTTCAGTCAGCATGCCTACAAAAGCCCCCCAGGAAAAATAAAATTTAGATACAGACACAATAAAAAGAACTGGAAATAGGCTTTCCTTTTTACCAGGAAAGGTGACATCACCATGATTTCAGTGCCAGGACTTTACTTTGCTGGCTATAAATAATTTGTTTTAGGCATCTTGCCACTCAAATATCGTTGTTAGAGAAAAATGGTATGTGTATATGTTTTGCTACAGTAGTAGAATTTTTCTAGGGAATGAATTATAAAAGATTCCCATAGGCACAGCTGCCAAAGAACAAAGAAAAATCAATTATCAAGCTCATGCTCTCACATCCATAACCTCGGGCAGATATTGTAAAGCAGTGGCCTTTTCAATGCTTCTAAGGAGGTCGGCAATGTACTAAACCATGCTGTCTGTAAACACCTATTTATAAACACTATGAAAAGATCGATGATATGTTCTAATCTATAGGAATTTTTCTTGTCTCTGCCATCTGTACTGTATTAGTAAATACCATTCTTGAAAAGCTGACCTTGGTTTGACAATGTCCATTAGAACATGCTCATTGATGGCTCACTGATCAGTGGTTTACTGAGCATATTTGGCTTTTGTGGTAGGACATCTCTTGTTAACCCCCCACATACATCAAAATTCAATATCAACCATAAAATGAAATACTATATATGCGGGGGTGGTGTGGTAGTGGAATTGTCCCATAAAGGCAGACACAGTAACTGTGATGCCTCGTACACACGTAGGGACTTTTGCCGGCGGACCTAGTCCAGCGGACAATCCCGCGGGACTTTCCAGCTAGAACAGAAGAGACCCCCGGAAGACCCCCGAAGGCGGATCGAGACCCCCAGACGACGGCGGCGACGACGAAGAAGGTAGCCGGACTTCCCCCGCTCGGTAAAAGAGCTTGGTAAATGGCGGGGGAGTCCGGCGAGAAGACCCCCAAGACGGAAGAAGACCCCCGGAGCAGTGCAATAAACTATTTTTTCAAAAGTGTGGGTGTTTTTTTTTACTTTACATTTTACACCTTAGGTGAATGGGTAGGGGTACATCGTACCCCATACTCATTCACATAGGGTGGGGGGCCGGAATCTGGGGGCCCCCTTATTAAAGGGGGTTCCCAGATTCCGATAAGCCCCCGCCCGCAGACCCCGACAACCAACGGCCAGGGTTGTCGGGAAGAGGCCCTTGTCCTCATCAACATGGGGACAAGGTGCTTTGGGGTGGGGGGGGGCCGCACGGCCCCCCTTTCCCCAGGGCACCCCCCATGTTGAGGGCACGCGGCCTGGTACGGCTCAGGAGGGGGGGGGGGGCGCTCGTTCGTCCCCACCCCTTTCCTGGCCTGCCAGGCTGCGTGCTCGGATGAGGGTCTGACATGGATTTGGGGGAACCCCCACGCCGTTTTTTCGGCGTGGGGAGTCCCTTTAAATCCATGCCAGGTCACGGAGCTAGCGCGGCGGCAGTAACTGCCTACGCTAGCTACGTAACCTGAAGTCACGTGCTAAATGAACGGACTTGCCGATGAGCGGCAAGTCCCTTCATTTCAAAAGTCCCGCGGACTTGCCCACTAACGGCGGGATTGTCCGCTGGACTTCCAAGTCCAGCGGATAATTTGAAAACAAAACTTCAAACTTTAGTCCGCCGTACTTTGGCGCCAAAAAGTCCGCCGGCGCCCACACACGAGGGGATTATCCGCTGGACTTCGGTCCAGAGGATAATCCCGCGGGATTGTCCCTTCGTGTGTACGCGGCATAAAAGTATCACTGCAATTTAGTGCACATCAATCCACCTAACATACAGGAGCTTCCCTGCATAGTTGCAAAACATTTGAAAAGAAAAGGGTTAGGAGGAATGTCTTGAAAAAATAAAAGTCAGAAAAAAGGAAAAGGTGAACTATCACCCTATACCCTCCCCACCTCCCTGCTCCCAGCTCTCAGATGAACTGTTACTGTCCATGTAGCTGGTGTAGTGGTCTGAGGATTTGTAATCCCCTGTACTTCTTTCCCACCTTTCTGTAGGGCTTCCAGGATGGATCAGAGCGATTCCATCCTGCCATCTAGTGCCTGTGCTGACCTATCAGAATCGCTCGGATTAATTCCAAGAAGCCCTACAGAAAAAAGGGGAGGAAGAGCAGGGATTTAAAATCCCCAGACTGCTACACCAGCTGCGTGGGCACAGATAAGTCATCGCCCATGGAGGCGAGTACAGTGGGGAGCAGATCGGTAGGGAGGGTCTAGGTTGTTAGTTCACCTTTTCATTTTTTTCTGAAAAGGTAAACTAACCCTTTAACAAGAATACCTGGATGTGTGCCTAATAAAGTATGTGTTGCTTCATGGTGTATGACTTATAGTTTAGGATTAAAATTATCTTAAGATGAGTGGCAGTAATGTTAACCCCCCCCAGTATTGGTGGTCAGTGGCAGGCTGTAAAAATCCATCTAGTCTCCCCCTTGCATTGATGTTCATTGTTTACACACATGCTTCCTTTCTCCCCATTGGCGCTGACTATACTTCTAATGTTAGCTGGATATTTGAGAGTTCCGGCTTCTTTTAGTGCCAGGTGCTGAAACGCAAAGAGCCTACCAGCACTCCACTCACTGCTGACCTTCTGCATGTCGCAGGTGGTCGCACCCTCTATGCAAAGTACCTGGTGTGGACCACCCTTTCCCCTAGGAATGCTACTACTTACTAATAAGCATTACCCTATAACATGTGTAAAGTATAGCCTTAGCACAGACGGATAGGGAAAGAGAAAAGCCAGGGCTAAAGAGCTAAAGAACTATTTGTTTGTGAATAGGTATGGGATCTTTAGATAATTGAATGGGAATGGGGTTAAACTGTTGTCATTATTGGTAATGCAGAGCTAAAAATCAATAACTCCACACAAAACCCATTCCTTTATTTTGAGCAATGTGTGACAGGATTTACCTACCCACAAGGTCTTTACTGGTGTTTGGCACCCTATGTTGTGTAAAGCTGCGTTTAGCTGAAACAACAAAATCAGCTGTAACAGTTCAGGGCAAGATGGTTCTGTTTTCTGATGCCCCCCCCCCCCCCCCCTTAGTAAAGTATACTCTACTGGACTGCAAAGTGTAAGGGTCCTTCTTTGGGTGGGTATGTTCCTTCCTGGTGACATGGACACTTCCTATTGACTGTCCATTGGCAGGATCCATACAGGTCTTGAAGACTCCAAAGGTGATGTGGTGATGTCATGGCATGACTGTTCAGTGGCGGGCCTGTGCTGAAGAGCTGAATTGAATTATAAGTCTGTGCTAGCAGAAGAGGTGCCATGGAGGGTCATGTGATGCCAAAATCTGTTAACAAAAAGGGGGTTTGTAAGGGTAAAGGAATTGGTGAATGGTTGGGGGGATGTTGTGCATTTTATATTGGCCCAGGCTGACTGTTAAAAATAAGTAAAACTCACTCAGTAGTTGCATTTAGGGAACTCTTTCTTTTTTTTTTTTTTTATACTCAAGTCATTTTATTTGTAATTCAGTACAGGAACACTTGGACACATTTCATACAAAAGATGGTGTTAACCATCAGCTAATTACTGGCAGACACTTGTAAGTCCAGTGCTATATCGGATCATGAGCAGCACTCTTCACCTAATGAGTATAAGTTATATTGAGCACCTACTAGTGAGTTGGATGTATGGGAGAAAAAAAAAAAAAAGGGGGAGGTGGGGGGGTCGATTTGCTACAAGAGTGCTTTTTAAACTCATGGACCATTTACAGTACATGGCGTTTTTTCCTTCCGCTGGTGTATAAAGTAAAAAAATATTCCCCAACAATAAAAAAATAAATGCTCATAGATCACAACCAAGGATTCCAAACGGTGCTACTCTACTTCATTGTGATGTTTATTTCCATTTATAAATACCTGCTGATCCTGCCAGTTAATCCTACAGGTGACCATGTTAAATGGCCAGCAATGAAGTCACTGCAGTGTTGGCACCCTGTTCAGCTCGGCAACCTCAACTAATAAAGATCGACTTTGGAAGATGAAATTATATAATGCAATTTTTAAGCAAATCTGTCCTTAGAAAAACACCATGTAGACCAGCCTGATTGCCTGGCTGTCATTTTAAACCTCTGGGATAATGACGCAGAACATGCATACAACTAAGGGCTTCTTTCTTTTCTCTGACTTTCCTGACCACAAACTTGTTTCAACTCTGTAACTCAAAGTTTTAAAGCATTTTCTCAGATAAGCAAATGACGGCACCACCTGTATTTGCTACAACACCTCCTCCAGTGAGGTTCTCTTAACAGCTTAGCGGTCAATGCATCTGTGCTTCTTCCTGGAAAACACTGTAGAAACGGAGTGTACAACATACTTTAAATGACTATAAAACAGAATCAAATTATCTATATAAACCCATCTAAAGCCTCTCTTCAACTTGGAGCGATAAACAGGCATTTTCAGTGCAACTTTGCATTATGTTAATTATTTCAAAAAAAATTCTTTAAACTCTTTTTAATAGTAAATGCAAATGGGAAACTGGATTGCTCCTGCATTGTGCTAGACAGTGGGTAGGAGGGACTAATCAATGTACTGTCAATTTAAAGCTGGTCATAGATTGGGTCATTTTCTTTTGTGCAACCACGGGTTGCAGGAAAGAAAAAAAAAAAAAACACTCAATTCCTCCATCAACAGTCAGTGTTGATGGAGGAATCCCCCCTACAAAGCTATTGTGTTCTCCCAGCAGGGGAAGCCGTCCTTGCAAGGAAAACGCAGAGTGATTATTGCTAGTGGCAATCACATGAAAAATAGGACATGCTTGTAATACCCAAGTCAATCAATGAATTGACTTGGGTACAATCAGCCTGCCCATACATGGTACATGGTTCGAATCTCAGCTGAACTGGCTGAGATAGGAACGTTCTATGGCCGGCTTGAAGGGTTGTGGGCAGAGCTATTCGCCGATAGGGCTACCTACAGTGCCAGCACCTAAGCAGCTACGAAGGGACAATGCTGCAGTAATTTCACTGCTGAAGAAACAGGGTTGTCACCCCAATCAAATGGCTCTACTGGTAGAATCAACAGGTATTTACAATATGTTACAGGGCGTCACTGATCTTAATGGTATGGGCAGCATACAACACATATGTGATTTTATAGTTTGACCATAGTTCCACATTTAAGAAAAACCTGGAGTTTCAATCAAACATACAAAATCTGAGGTAACGGTCTTTTCAGGCTAAGCCACAGTGACCAATAGATTGCCGTAGACACCAATCAGAATCACACTTTCATTCCATAGTGCAGCTTTTAGTGTGTGGTAATAGATCTTCATAGACACCAATCAGAATCACACTTTCATTCCATAGTGCAGCTTTTAATGTGTGTGGTGTCTGTGAGGCAGATTCAAAAGTTTAATTTCAGACAATTTTCCACGAGGACTATGATGTCCATAATCTTCTCATAATCATGGTTTTTAAAACCAATAGGCACCCTTGAGACTATTTAATACTTCAGAAAAAATCACTTTAGAACTCCAGTTGTATCCAGACTGTATTTGAAGGGAGAGAACAAAACCACCATATTGTAAAGATTCAGCAACGCTCTTCCTTTGGGTGAAAGGACACAGAAATTTGCTCTGGTTCACCTCTTGAGAAAGTTGAAATCACAAAGAAAAAAAAAAAAAAAAGTTTGTTCATCCCCCTTAAAATTACAAAAAGGCCAACTGAATACAAAACTCTTCAAAAAGCGACCATACTTAGTCCCGGCGGTCTATAGAGTGAACCTCTGTTAAGCGATGTAGAGGAGCAACAGATTCAGGCGACGCCTCCTCCTGTTTCATACCACCATTCTTAACCCCTTCAGTAGTCGTCTCTGGTGGTGGATCAGCGCTGAAGGATGACGTACTGCAGTACATGATAAATCCCACTATACACACGACAAACGCCACAATGTAGAGAATGGAAAACTTGTACTGAAACAGAAAGAGGCCAAAGAAGAGACTGTAGATGTCGGCAGTTCGGATACCCAGGTTGACAGATGTGGCACTGCTGACTTTTATGACAAGTGGCATCACACTGTACAGACAGAACATACATATAGCAAAACCTGCAAAGAGCAATCCCACTTGCCATTTCCACTGGATGTTGCCAATTGCCTGGTATTCAACAATCATGAGCTGTTTCCCGCTGACAAACGTTCCGAAGAGGCCCAACATTCCCAGGAACTCCTCCCGGGTCAGGTTCTTCACTACATACTCCTCGGTCACATTAGAAATGGCATACAGGCATGCTGCGAGGATAACCAGAGCGTCTCCAATCAACATGTTAGCGGCTTCGTTGCCCTCTCTTCCAGATATAAAATCTGCTCCGACCATGGTGCCAACTCCCAACAGACAGACCACAACAGCAATGTAATGGATCAGTTTGTATCTTGAGCGAAGGATAAACCAAGAAAGAACCATCAGTACAGGGATCCCGACACAGTCCAGAAGCTGGACACTAGTAAGGGTAGTAAACTGGTAGGCTTTCACAATGCAGTAGTTGGCTTCCACATCAACAATACCAAGAAGAAGATACTTCCACCACTTGTGTCTCACTATGTACAGAATCCCGTTCTCTCCTGACCTAAACGCCAGCCATACAGTGTAGACCATGAACAGCAAGCAATAGTTAAGAAAGCTCTGCAGCATCGGAGTGTCCACCTTATACTCCACCGCCAAATACTGGCTGGTCACTGCAGTCCCGCATATGAAGAGCGACAGCAACTGGCCCATGAGAAGAGTCTTCAGGACATACCATGAGAATATCTTCCCCCAGACTTGGGACAGGCGATCACACATCCTGGGCTTCCATAGAGGAGGAGGACAAGGAGGAGAGGGGTCCCCCAGGGAGGGCTGACTGGCTTCTGCATCCTCCATCCTTTTTTTTTTTTTTTTTTTTTTTTTTTTTTTTACTCATTAATTTTTATTTTTATTTTGATTTGTAAGACATTTACAAGCAAACATTAAAACACGCATGATCCATAAGGAAATAGTGGTAAATAATTGATAATAGTGATACAAGTTTAATACAAAAAAATCACTTCGTGTTGCCTAGTCAAATCCTCCCCTCCCTTATCCCTCCCATGATCCCCCCCCCCCTGTACACACACTACTGGTTCCCAGATTCGAAAAGTCGGCAGGATGGGCGCGCGGGCCGAGGGAAGGAGGGGGCCCCCGGACCCGCTCCATGGTCAGGATAACCATGGTGACTTTTAAGGAATTTATGGGTGCGGGGGCGACGAGGGGGAAGATCTATCCACCCCGTCGCCACCCACCCTCGGCATGCAACCCAGCTCGCGCAGCCAGGGGCTCCATATACGGGCAAATTTCTTAAGGTTATTCTGCCGAATAAACATTGCCCTCTCGCACCATATCATAGAGTTAATCGCCTCAGTCCAGTTCGCCGAGGAAGGAGGCGTCCTGGCTTGCCAGTTCAGCGCTATTAGGCGCCTTGCCTGGTACAGGCATCTCAGCAATGCAACTTTGATAGGGGATGATGCATTGCCATCCTCAAAGATTCCCAGAAGGCAGGTCCTAGCCTCTGGTTCCAGGGTGGTCCCAAAGATTCTATTCAAGCTGTCCACTACTTCTACCCAGTACCTGAATAGCTTTGGGCACTTCCATACCATATGAAGAAGATCGCCTGGGGCCTTGCATCTTGGGCATTCGTCTCTGGGCTTTCTACCAAATTTAAACAGTTTTTGGGGGGTATAATAGGCTCGGTAAATTAGGAACAGGTGGGAAACCCTTTGCGAGGGGGATGTTGATACCAGGCCACCCTGTTTGAGGACCCGATCCCATTGTTCCGAGGTGATTGGTCCTAAGTCTTTTTCCCATCCCTTTCTACTACTATCAGGTCCCTTAGTACTCATAGCTCTGTTTCCCAGGGTATCATATATCCTGGAAATCAGGCCCCTCATTAATCTCGGTTTCGTTATTTCCTGAAATAGGGGGGTCTTGACCCAATTAATAGTCGAGGATCTAAATTGGGCCTGGATACCGTGTCTGACCTGCAGGTATTTGTAAAAAGACCTATTTGGGATATTGAATTGTCGTCTCAGGTCCTCGAATGATTTCAAGTGGTTTCCCTCGTATAGCTGGATTAGCCGGCTAATACCCTGCCTTTCCCACTCTGGGGGTCTCTCTATGCCCTTTATTTCCCCTAGATTCTTGTTATACCATAACGGGGTATACTCGTTCCACCCATTGTATCCCATTATTGATTTTACTGCCTTCCATACTCTGGTCATCAAGTCACTCGTCGGACACCTATGAGTGAACGAGTCTGCCTCCAATGCCTCAATTAATGAATTGTGGGGAGCGCCCAGTATCGCCATTCTATTGCCACCACTCCCACTTGCCAGGAGCCCGCCATTTGCCATTTGCTGGAGTTGAGCCGACAAAAAGTATAGCCGCGGGTGCGGAGTCGCCATCCCCCCCCTCCCAACAGGGAGCTGCAATGTTTGTAGACCAATCCGGGCTTGACCCTTTTTCCAGATTAAGTCCTTAAACAGGGATTCAATCTTCTTAAACCATTTCTGGCTAATCCAGACTGGAGAGTTATGGAGAATATAAAGAACTTGCGGAAGCCAGATCATCTTAATTAAATTGCAACGCCCTGCTATAGATAGGGGGAGGCGACTCCATATCTCCACCTTTTGTTTTAGTTTAATCAATAGCGGGGCTAGATTGTCACTGATATACTGGTTTGTGTCGCTAGAAATCCACACCCCCAAGTATTTAAGCTTGGTCACCACGTCAAGGGCAGGGGTTATAATGGGAGTCTGTTCGCCGCACCGAGCCAACGGTAGCAGGGCTGACTTGCTCCAATTGATGGCTAAGCCGGAGTGTTGCCGAAATTCCTCCATCATGCGCATCACTACCTCGAGTGAAATGTTGATATCGCCGATAAAAAATAAAACGTCGTCGGCAAATAATGCGATTCTTTCCTCCCCGGACTGGCGCCGGAATCCCTGGAGATCCGGACGCATTCTTGTCAGGATCGCCAGGGGTTCCATTGCCAGTACAAAAAGGAGGGGAGACAGGGGGCATCCCTGCCTCGTCCCCCTTTCCAACTGAAACACCTCGGAGTAGTCCCCGCCCACTCTAACTTTAGCTCTAGGCTCGTTGTATAGGAGTTTAATCCATTTAATGAAGGTAGGCCCAAAACCAAATCGCTCCAGGACCAGCCATAAATAGTCCCATTCCAGGCTGTCAAATGCTTTAACAGCATCCAAGGCCAGAATGGCCTTAGGACTTGTATTGTCCGTTGGAGTTTGCATATTAAGGAAGACTCTTCTAATATTGGTGCTAGTTGACCTGCCTGGAATGAAACCTGACTGGTCCGGGTGGATTAGCTTGTGTATACATTTGTTTAGTCGAATCGCCAAAACCTTCGCCAAAATCTTAATATCGGAGCATAGCAGCGAAATTGGGCGATACGAGGTAACTTCCTGCTGGTCCTTCCCCTCTTTAAGTATCAGAATAATATTGGCCTCGAGCATCGAGGAGGGCAATCTGCCCCCATCCAACGCCCGTCTCAAAGTTTCCAACAATTCAGGCAACAATACCTCGCCATACCGTTTGTAGAGCTCTATTGGCAGCCCGTCGGGGCCCGGGGATTTTTGATTGGGCATTGCTGCCACTGCAAATCTCAATTCCTCTATAGTTACTGGCGCCTCCAATTCCGTTTTGTCATTGTCTGATAGGTTTGGGAATGTTATCTGCTGCAGAAACTCAGATACTGCTGTCTCGCTCCCTTTCCTAGAGGATTTATAGAGGGTTTTGTAGTAGTTGCCAATAAGATTCGTTATCTCCAGTGGGTCGGTAACCAAATCCCCGTTTGCCCCCCTGATTGCTGGAATTGTTGAGGGGGAACTATTAGTCTTGACCAGGAGAGAGAGGGTGTGGCCTACCCTCTCGCCCTCGCCAAAATAATATTGCCGCTGGAAAATTCGCCTATTCTCCATTTTCTTAGTGAGTAGCATTTTATAGGTTTGTTGTTTGTTAAGCCATTCCCCCATGCTAATTGGGGTCGGGTTTTCTACATAGCGACGTTCTGCTAAAGTTACCTCGCTACTAGCTTCCCTTTCTTGCTCTCTCGAGCGCCGCTTAATTGCTGCCATCTTCTGGATTAACAGTCCTCTTGTATAGGCTTTTAAGGAGTCCCAGATCACCCCGGGCGACGCTGAGCCCGCGTTTATTTGTAAAAACTCCCTTATGCTAATGGTCAACTCGCAGGGATTGCCAATCAGTTCAAGCCAGCAGGGGTTAATCGTCCATTCCCTATGGCTGGCTCTACCCCCGGTACTTATGTTGAGCGTCAGCGGGGAGTGATCTGAGACCCCTCTCAGGCCGTACTCTACATCTCTCACCAACAAATTCGCCTCGCCATTCCCTAGGGCCATATCAATTCTAGAGAGGGTACGGTAAGAATCTGAAAAACAGGAGTACTGCCTATCGCATGGGTGCCGCGTACGCCATATATCGCTTAGCCCTATTTCCCTCAAAAACCGTGACAGGCGATTCCCCTCTCCCGCCCTGGGTCTGGTGGGTGCAGGGAATCTGTCTAGTCCCGTATCCAACACCTCATTGTAATCCCCTAGGGCTATCATTGGAATGCCTGGTTTATCCAAAGCAAACTCAAGTAGTTTATACAGAACCTCAAGCTTAAAAGGGGGAGGTATATAGATATTTGCTATAATATAGGGCTGACTACCAATCAGACAGGACAGGAATATATAGCGCCCCTGTTCGTCAATGGAGATTGCATTACAAGAGAAGGGTACTCCTCTCCCTACCAAGATGCTCACTCCCCTTGAGTAAGAGGAGTGAAATGAGTGGTATTGGGCCGAGAACTTGCGACTGGATAGCTGAGAAACTGTATCGGGAGTAAGATGCGTTTCCTGAAGCAGCAGTATTCCGGGTCCCTTCCCGTCCAATGCCGACAGGACTAACGCACGTTTATTTAAGCTACCCAGACCCCGGGTGTTCCACGAGACCAGGTTTACCCTGTCACCCTCCGTGATAGATTTAATCGCAGGACGCCGGGGGGGGGGGGGGCCGCAGGGAGGGGAGGGGGGGCCAACAACAAACCGGCGAGCCCACCCATCCCCTCCCCACCCCCCCCCCAGCTCCCCCACCACCCCCGCCCACGCACCAACCCCCACCGACCTCGTAGGCGCCAGCAGTGTGTGTTACCCCAGTCCTCCCTAACCCTACCCACCCCCCCCTCCCAATCCCCCACCCCCCTCCCCCCACCCCCCATGCCCAACTGGGCCACCCCCACGAGGCTTATGTGCGACCCAACCATACACCTCCCGCCCAGCAGCACAGATGTCCCGTCCCAACCGTGATACTGTATTAAGTGAACAGTCCTAATCCAACCCTTTCCCAGTGGTATCAACTTTGAAGTAATAATGTGCGGACAGAGTAACCTACCCCCCCAAACAGGGTGGAGAAAAGAAAGGGGGGGGGAAGACATAGAGCCCCCCCCCCCCCAGTAACCACCGTGATCCCACCCCATTGTGCAATTGACAACGTGTTAACCATTAAGGTAGACGAGGAGGAGAGATAGAGGCCTCCGCTTCCGCGGAAGCCCCATCCCTGCCACTCGATCCTAGTCCAATGTCAGTGAGGGAAAAGAGAGAAAAAAAAAAAAAAAAAAAAAAAAAAAAGAAAAGGAAAAAACCCCCCGCCCTCCCAGGCAGGCGTTGTAGTGGCTGTGTATAAACCATCGGGTGGACGAGGGGAGGAGTGGGGGCGTCTATAGAAGCCCCCACCTCTAACCCCCGGTCCTAATCAAATGTCAGTGCAACGGTGCCAAAAAGAAACAAAAAAAAAAAAAAAAAAACACATTATTAATATGATAATGATAATGATAGTGTTGTGAGAGGTATTCCCCTCAACCCCCCTCCCCCCCCCCCCACCCCCCCCCCCGACCCGATACCCTTAATGTGATGGACTATGTCAAAAAATAAAAAACCATAGAAACAACATATAACAAGAGAATAAACAACCTAGGCCCTCCATCGGCCCCCCCCCCCCCATAGTAAATGTCTCTGGCACTCTCAAAGATCTTCTCTGTGTTCCTCCAACCATCTCTCGACTTCAACGGGTGTGTTAAAATACAAAGTCGAGCCCATAGCAGTCACCCGCAGGCGGGCGGGGTACAACAGGGCGTATGCGATTTTATGTCGCTGAAGCGTGCGCTTAACTGGGATGAATTCTGTTCTGAGTTTCTGGAGGTCCGGGGAAAAATCCGGGTAGAAGGAAACCCTAGCCTCCTTGAAAAAAATGTCCCCCAGTTCTCTAGCCTTGCGAAGTAAAATCGCACGGTCATTGTAGTTTACAAATTTCAGTAATAGTGGGCGAGCCCGCTCGTCATTTTGTCGGGGTCTGGTAGGAACTCGATGGGCTCTCTCGATCGCAAATAGCGGCGTAAAAGAGGAATCCCCAAATATTTCCTTGAGCCAAGTTTCCAGAAAGACTACGGGATTGGGGCCCTCACTCCTCTCAGGTAAGCCTATTAGGCGCACGTTGCTTCTGCGGCTTCTATTTTCTAAATCGTCGAGCTTAGCGGCCTGTTTGGCCATTTGCTTCTGTAGGCCTATGATTTTTTCCTGTAATGGGGAGAGTTCATCGTCGATCGTACTTAACCTCGCTTCAAGCGCCGTAGTCCTTTCCACTGTGCTACTCAGTAACTGGCTCATTGCAGTTAGCTCAGTTTTTATGCCACTCAATTGGCTATCCAAGCCAGATATAGAGTCCTTGCAAGCGTTAACAGCATCAAATATGGCCCTAAGTGTGGGTTCCTCCTGACCCCCTATAATAGAGCACGCCAGTGACCTTGCTGCTGCCTGTACCGCCTTACCCTCCCCAGGGTCTTTATTGTTCGTGGCTCCTCTGGCAGGTAAAATGGTGGTGTTCAATGATAATTGGCTGGAATTTCTTCTATCAGATGCCACCCCCTGGGTCTTTGCGTGTGTCACTGGTAGTTGGTGCCCCCCCTTGCTTGGTGATTGAGCGGGAGCATGGGCATGGGCAAAGCGCTCAAGTTTTGCTGCGGCAGCAGCAGCGGACACCTGGTTTGCTTTCTCCTTGGCAGAGCGCGTTTTTTGGCCCCCTTCCAAGTGCGCCGTCTCGTCAGCAGCACGTTTGCTCAGCATGGTAAAATTTTTCACCTCCTAGTGGTGATTCAAATTAATCAATAATTTTTGAAAGCCTTGTGGTCTTGCAGCACAGACCCAGTACTATTTTAGGTGGATGTCAATAAGAGGTCGGTGAGCACCAACAAAAAAAAAAAAAAAAAAAAAAAAAAAACACACCAAAAAAAACACAAAAAAAAAAAAAAAAATGGTATGGAGGAAAAAAAAAAAAAAAAAACACAGCTTAGCAGTCCAGCACCACTGGGGGGCCCTTCCTCGGTACCTTCTCCCAGCAAGGCAACTATGTAATAATATAGACAGTAGTGGTCACTCTTAGGGGACTCCAAGCTCTCAAATGTACCCCAAATTCTCGTCTTGCCTCTAACGGGCAGCTCACAGTCAATTCACTCAGACCAGGGGGGCGATTTTAAACATTTAGCATATTGCCCCCTTTCCCAGGCTCAACCCGTTACCTCAATCCCATGTACCGTCCATAGCCCAATGCTCAGGCGATATGGAGAGCAAGCTATCCTGGGGGAGCACTGCAGGGGCACTGTCAGATCAAGTCTTTTACTCACGGCTCCACACACAGGCCCATGGAGGAATCCAACGCTCAGGAGGGGTAGGAAAGGCGGAGCACGTCAGCTCGATCCACTGCAGGTCCCGCACGGTCTCTCAGCATCCACGCAGGTACACGGGATTCCGGCAGTCAGCGGGGGGGATCGGAGAGGGTCAGAGAGGATTAGAGAGGCTGTCCGCTATGGGTCCCACCACAGCGCCCGCCTGGCAAGCATCAGCGGGAGAAGGGGGAAAGGAGGAGACAGGCGGCGTTGCGAGCAGAGCGAGCGCTCGGGTCAAGCACAGGGGTACTCAGCGTGCCAGCAGCAGCAATTCATCCGGCGGGACGCTCAGCGTGGTGAGGTTCTCTCTCAGGCAGCATCCAGCAAGCTGGGAGGGCGGTTAGAGGAGCAGAGGTGGGACGGAACACCTGAGCTGCATGCTCACTCACTCACTCACAGCTACGCCCATCCGAAGAGGATGGTGTAATGAAGCAATGAGAATAGGGATGATGAGCCAATGAGGATGGAGTAATGAGGATAGGGATGACAATCCAATGAGGATGGAGTAATGAAGCAATGAGGATGGAGTGATGAAGCAATGAGGATAGGGATGACGATCCGAAGAGGATGGAGTGATGAAGCAATGAGGACAGGGATGACGATCCGATGAGAATGGAGTGATGAAGCAATGAGGACAGGGATGACGATCCGATGAGAATGGAGTGATGAAGCAATGAGGACAGGGATGACGATCCGATGAGAATGGAGTGATGAAGCAATGAGGACAGGGATGACGATCCGATGAGAATGGAGTGATGAAGCAATGAGGACAGGGATGATCAGATGAAGACAGGGATGAGGATAATTATCTGACAAGGATGACTCAATGAGGGACTGCAGGGATGATGCGTTTCTTCAGATGTGGATAGAGTAATGAAGACAGGGATGATGATAATAATGATCTAACATAGATGACCCAATGAGAGACAGGGATGGTCTTGAAATGAGAATGCAATGAAGACAGGGATGATGATGATCTAACATAGATGACCCAATGAAGACAGGTATGATCTTCAGATGAGGCCAGGAACCATCCAATGAGGACAGGAATTATCTTCAAATAAGGGACATGGGTCATCCCAATATGTTACCAATGGTTATCAGATCCAAGGATGATAATGATCCAATGAGGATAGGGATGTTGCTGATCACATGGTCCTTATTTCTTTATCATTAGGATGCAGATAACCCCCCTGTGTGATGGGAGTGCAGAGATCGGATGTCTCACTATGTACAGAATCCCGTTCTCTCCTGACCTAAACGCCAGCCATACAGTGTAGACCATGAACAGCAAGCAATAGTTAAGAAAGCTCTGCAGCATCGGAGTGTCCACCTTATACTCCACCGCCAAATACTGGCTGGTCACTGCAGTCCTGCATATGAAGAGCGACAGCAACTGGCCCATGAGAAGAGTCTTCAGGACATACCATGAGAATATCTTCCCCCAGACTTGGGACAGGCGATCACACATCCTGGGCTTCCATAGAGTAGGAGGACAAGGAGGAGAGGGGTCCCCCAGGGAGGGCTGACTGGCTTCTGCATCCTCCATCCTTCAGGCCAATACAGGAGGGGAGATCACATGCAGAGGAACAACGAGACTCCAATACAACCCCAATGTGTTCAGGACAGGGATGACGATCCGAAGAGGATGGTGTAATGAAGCAATGAGAATAGGGATGATGAGCCAATGAGGATGGAGTAATGAGGATAGGGATGACAATCCAATGAGGATGGAGTAATGAAGCAATGAGAATGGAGTGATGAAGCAATGAGGATAGGGATGACGATCCGAAGAGGATGGAGTGATGAAGCAATGAGGACAGGGATGACGATCCGATGAGAATGGAGTGATGAAGCAATGAGGACAGGGATGACGATCCGATGAGAATGGAGTGATGAAGCAATGAGGACAGGGATGACGATCCGATGAGAATGGAGTGATGAAGCAATGAGGACAGGGATGACGATCCGATGAGAATGGAGTGATGAAGCAATGAGGACAGGGATGATCAGATGAAGACAGGGATGAGGATAATTATCTGACAAGGATGACTCAATGAGGGACTGCAGGGATGATGCGTTTCTTCAGATGTGGATAGAGTAATGAAGACAGGGATGATGATAATAATGATCTAACATAGATGACCCAATGAGAGACAGGGATGGTCTTGAAATGAGAATGCAATGAAGACAGGGATGATGATGATCTAACATAGATGACCCAATGAAGACAGGTATGATCTTCAGATGAGGCCAGGAACCATCCAATGAGGACAGGAATTATCTTCAAATAAGGGACATGGGTCATCCCAATATGTTACCAATGGTTATCAGATCCAAGGATGATGATGATCCAATGAGGATAGGGATGTTGCTGATCACATGGTCCTTATTTCTTTATCATTAGGATGCAGATAACCCCCCTGTGTGATGGGAGTGCAGAGATCGGATGGTCCTCGGGATGGATGGTGGTCCTGCAGCAGGTGAAGCCCCCCCCCCCACTCTTCTCTAGACAATAATTCAAGGTCAGTGACTTACTAAAGCCAGCTAACATGGGTCCAATTCCAAAAATGATTTTCTTTTGAAAATTGTGACTAAGAATTTTCATTCAAATTTCGCACCATTAGTGGGCAGCAGCAACAGCCGATTTTCATGTGGCCATTGAAGTTGAGTGATCGGGCATGTTGGATTTTTTTTAAAAAACTAATGAATTTCTAATCAATGATGGGAGAATCATGCGAGAAATATAATCAAAATGTGCATAAGCGTAGGAAAAGAAAATTCCCAGAAAGGAAACAAGATTCCCAGCCACGAAAATTATTTTCTGTAGCAACATGATATGAAATTGAAGGTTTAGTTGGTCGAATTTTGAAATCAATGGTGGCACTATCAGATCACAAAATACACAACATTTCTGATTTTCGAAAGACAATTCGCTTAGTATTAAACCCATGTATGGCCTGCATAAGAAGTAAATTTAGGATCAGACAGTCAGAGTCTAACCACCTGAAAACAAGTCAGCAAAAGCAGTTCCTATATTTATGTTCTTACATGTTCACTTTACAGCTGACATCCAGGCATATACCATATATACTCGAGTATAAGCTGACCCGAATATAGGCAGAGGCACCTAATTTTTCCACAAAAAACTGGGAAAAACGTATTGACTCGAGTATAAGCCTAGGGTGGGAAATGTGCAGCTACTGTAAGTGAAAAAGAGGGTCAACAATGCCCATTTGCAGCCTCACTGTGCCCATTTGCATGCCTCACTGTGCCCATTTGCAGCCATAGGTCCCCCGAACTTCAAACTTGGTAGTTAAGGGTTCCTAGATGCCTCCAAGCTGCAGCCAAAGGGTCCCGAAATGACATTGCTGCAGATGGACACAGTTGACCGACTTTGGGGTCCCGTATCTCGGGGACCAATTGGTGCTAGGAACCCCAAAATTGGTATGCAAACCCAGCTGAACTAGCACTACAACATATCCAAGATGTCCCCAGATGGGGTTCCTAGCACCAAGTGGCCCCGAGATACGGGGCCCCTAAGTCGGTTTGGAAAATGTCAAGCACTTTTCTGCAGCAGAGAATGACATTTTTCGAACCGACTTTCCGTATATCTCGGAGCCCACTTGGTGCTAGAAACCCCATGGATATGTTGTAGTGCTAGGTCCACTTTTGCACACCAAATTTGGGGTTCCTAGCACCAAGTGGCCCCGAGATATGGGGCCCCAAAGTCGGGTCGGAAAATGTAATTCTCTGCTGCAGAAAAGAGCTTGACTTGAGTATAAGCCGAGGGGGGCATTTTTAGCACAAAAAAATGTGCTAATGCAAGTACCCAAAATTATTTTTGGTAGGAATTTCCTGCACAGCAGCACTCTAGCAGACTGAGAAGGGCACCATTCTAATGCCCCATACACACGGTCGGAAAATCCGACCACAAAATCCATCGGATTTTTTCCGACGGATTTTGTCCGACACTGGTGTTGCATACACACGGTCGGACAAAGTTGTCGGAAAATCCGATCATTCTGAACGTGGTGACGTTTGTTGCCTACGACGGGACTACGTAGAGGCTAGTAGCCAATAGCTTTGGTCTTGTAATGTGATCTGAGCATGCGTGGCACTTTGTCCGTCGGAATTCGCTACACACGATCGGAAAAAGTCCGATAGGACTTTGTTGTCGGAAAATTTGAGAGCAGGAGATAAAACTTTGTCCGTCGGAAAATCCGACGGAAAAAGTCCGATGGAGCCTACTCACGGTCGGAATTTCCGAAAACATTGTCCGATAGGACATTTTCCGCCGGAAAATATGACCGTGTGTACGGGGCATAAGACAATCAGACTCAGTTGCGCTATGCACATGTACTGACAAGGAATAGGCTGACAGTAGTGGAAAACAAAGTGACAATGACTGTTGCCCAATTGACCAGTTAGGGTTATGTTCTTGATCAAGATATGTTACTTTGCTCCAGAACCTGGCTTTATTGTCTAGGAGGAGTGCTGATATTGCAAAACTTGCTGCACAGAAATGGCAAATCCTGTTTTTTTTTATTTTCTAAGTCAATGACCTGGAATGAAAATACAGAATGTGAAATCTAAACTTCTGATCTGCATTCTTGATCCAGATTGTGGTTTAAAAAGCATTGAAACAAGAAAATCAGCATGACAGACAGATGACTAGTCTAAATCTTTCTAAAATCAGAGTGATGTCCACAAAGAAAAAGGACTTTTCATGGAATGAAATAGAAGTAAGGGTTTGTGACGCTGAAAAAGTGTAATTCACTTTACAGGAAATCAAAAAGTAATAGGAAACAATTGAATTCAATGAAGTGAATGCCCTCCATAGATGGAATGCGGAATTGTGCCTATTCACCAAACTCAGCTTATCTTTTGATGTGAGTCTTTAAACCTGTCTTTAATGCATCTTAAAACTGAGTGACTGTATCTGCTGGCAGGGTGTTAATATTTCATTTAGGTCAGATAGAGACATCCCAGATGAAACTGCAATTCCTATAATAGATTGGCTATACAGGATGATGGATTGGATACTTAGGCACTCCATCACTGCATTACTTACAAGAACAGTGTCAGAAAGCGATGCTTGCCCTTAAACCTTTCTGAAAAAAGCATGCACGCTGCATGAATTGAATAGGAAAGACACAGTATTAAAAAAGGAGAACAAGTAATATCATTATTAATAACATTAACCTTATACTTGCTGTATAGATTTCAACACTAAAAAGATATATGTTTTTCATATCTTGTGTTTGTTGAATATATTCTTGACCAAATAATAAAAAAAAAAATTTTCATTGTATTTTATTCTAGTCTGCTTAATTTAAAAGGGTGTATATGACTACGGTATTTCATATTTACCCTTTGCTACCAGCCAGTGGCACTCTTGAAGCTGACATTTCTGCTTTTCTGCACACCGATATAATGCTGTGACATACTGCAAATAGCCAGCTATATCCTGTGCAGTTGACTTTAATATAATCTACAGTCATGGCATACACTTACGATTTAAAGCGGAAGTAAACCCTCCTAGTACCCCCCATTTTCAGCCAAGGAAGCTGCCATCTTGGCCTCTGTCTAATCTTCAACTGCCATGATGCTGCACATGTTATCAGTTATGACTCCAGCCATTGAATGGTTCGACAGTTTGGTTGAGAGAACAACCAACATGACAGCTAGCATTCTACGGCATGCCGGGAACGTAACTTTTTTTTTGAAGCCGTTAAATCGATGGGTTTACTTCCGCTTTAACCGCTTGCTGACCGCCTCACACAGATAGACTGCGGCAGAAGGGCACGTACAGGCAGAATCACGTACCTGTACATTGTCCTTTAAGAGGCGGCCTGCGGTCGCCATAATGTCGCAGTCACAATAAAAATTACCATTACTAGTAAAAAAAAATTATTAATAAAAATGCCATAAAACTATCCCCTATTTTGTAAACGCTATAACTTTTGCGCAAACCAATCAATAATCGCTTATTGCGTTTTTTTTTTCAAAAATATGTAGAAGAATACGTATCGGCCAAAACTGAGGAAAAAAATATATTTTTTTATATTTTTTTGGGGTTATTTATTATAGCAAAATGTAAAAAATAATGTGTTTTTTTCAAAATTGTTGCTATTTTTTTGTTTATTGCACAAAAAATAAAAACCGCAGAGGTGATCAAATACCACCAAAAGAAAGCTCTATTTGTGGGAAAAAAAGGACGTAAATTTTGTTTGGGAGCAACGTCGCACGACTGTGCAATTGTCAGTTAAAGCGACGCAGTGCCGAAACGCAAAAAGTGCTTTGGTCAGGAAGGGGGTAAATTCTTCCGGGGCTGAAGTGATTAAAAGATCCACGCCGTAATAACAATACAAACAATAGTTTGTTTGTTTTTTGACAATGCAATAAAACAACTTCGGAAGATTTACCTCCTTCATGACCAGGTTATTTTTACATTAATTTAACTGACAATAGCACGGTCATGCAATGCTGTGCATAAATTAAATTTATGTCTGTTTTTCTCCACAAATAGAGTTCTCTATTGGTGGTATTTGATCACCAATGTTTTTCAAAAAAATCTGCGCTATAAATAAAAAAATACAGACAATAAAAATAAAAAATAAATAAAAAAGTGTATATATATATATATATATATATATATATATATATATATATATATATATATATATATATATATATATATATATATATATATATATATATATATATTACTTTCTACTATAAAGCATATCCAATTAAATAAAATAAAAAAATTAAATTTCTTTGTAAATTTGGGCTGATATATATTCTGCTACATATTTTTGGTAAACAAAAAAACAATAAGCGTACATTGATTGGTTTGCGCAAAAGTATTAGCATCTACAAACTATGCAATATATAGATTTTTTTTATACTAGTACTGGAGGAAATTAGCGACTTATAGCGAGACTACAATATTGTGCTGAACAATCTGACACTAACTGACACTTTTGAAACCTTGAAACAGGACAGAGCTCTGCCTTGTTTAAACCTTTAAACCTGTCTTTAATGCATCTTAAACCTGAGTGACTGTATCTGCTGGCAGGGTGTTAATATTTCATTTAGGTCAGATAGAGACATCCCAGATGAAACTGCAATTCCTATAATAGATTGGCTATACAGGATGATGGATTGGATACTTAGGCACTCCATCACTGCATTACTTACAAGAAGAGTGTCAGAAAGCGATGCTTGCCCTTAAACCTTTCTGCAAAAAGCATGCACGCTGCATGAATTGAATAGGAAAGACGCAGTAATAAAAAAGGAGAACAAGTAATATCATTATTAATAACATTAACCTTATACTTGCTGTATAGATTTCAACACTAACTGACGCTTTTGAAACCTTGTGGGAACCAGTGACACTAATACAGTGATCAGTGCTAAAAATATACACTGTCACTGTACTAATGACACAGGCTGGAAAGGGGTTAAACATCTAGGACAATAAACAGGTTAAATGTGTGCCTAACCAGTGTTTTTGTGTTTACTATGTGGTGCTTTTACTAAGGGGTGTGCTGGATTTTATTCCCTGCTTTGCAGGGAAACAAAGTCCAGCACATCCCTGCTGACAGGACAGAGCTCTGCCTTGTTTAGATAGGCAGTGCTCTGTTCTGTCATTCTCCTCATCGATCAGCGCGTGCCGGCAAACATCCATTGGATGGCACCCGCTCATCAGCTTTTGCTGTAACTAATCACAGCAGAAGCAGTGCGCTCCCTACCAAGAAATGTCAGATCACATACTAGGTACATGATCCAGCACAGGAGAGCCACCTTGCCTGCGTATAACAGCGTTATGCGGTCGGAAAATTAACCACTTCCCACCACGGCCGAGTGGACTATTTCTCCTTCTGGGTGGACGTTCAGGAACCTCAGGAACGTCCCTCAGAAGGAAAGGGATCGCACGCGTGTGCTCCCGCGTAGCGGCGTTATCCTGATGCGCTCGTGTCACCCGGACACGGTGCATCTTAGATCGGCAGGAGGGCTCTGTGATTGGCGCTCCTGATCACATGACGCCCGTGTCCAATCACAGCCATCATGTAATGTAAACAAAAAGCCGGTTGCTAGGCTAGGCGCTGAGGAGAGGAGAGTGAATCTCTGCAGCCTGGTGGTGATCAGTGAGTATGAGCTGTTTTTTACAGCTTTTTACTCACTGATCACCAGTGTAGTGTCACCTCACAGTAAAACACACTAGTAAACACACAATAAACACACACATGTCCCCAAAACACATGTCCCCACATAGTAATGATCCCAAAACACATGTTCCCCACATATATAACAGTAAAATCACATGTCCCAATGATCATTTGCACACATATGTCCGTGATCACCTGCGCACATCTGTACATGATCATTTGCTTACATATGTCCGTGATCACGCAAACCAATTATTATACACTTAACGGGTTTTTTTTTTTACCAAAAACATGTGGCAGAATACATTTTGGCTTAAATTTATGACAAAATTCGATTTTATTGGATTTCTTTAAAAATAGAATAAAGAAAATATTGTTTTATTTCCAAATTTCCGCTCTTTTTTCGCTTATATCGCAAAAAATAAAAAACGGAGTCGTGAATAAATACACCAAAAGAAAGCTCTATTTGTGCGAATAAAATAATACAATTTTTATTTGGGTACAGCATTGCATGACCGCGCAATTCTTATTGAAAGTGCGAGAGCGCTGAAAGCTAAAAATTGGTCTGGGAAGGAAGGGGGCGAAAGTGGCCAGTATTGATGTGGTTAATAAACTTACTTGAAAAATATCCTTTCATGTTGTGAGCGCTGCCTATCTGTTGTTCGTCTCTTTCCACAACTTCCTGGATTCCCTGCATGCTTTGCAGCTTCTCCTTTGCTTTTTTGTTTTCAATTTCTAAAGACTACATATCCCATGGTACCTTGCTGCCTGCAAGAAGTTATTCCTGTACTGACTCTTCTCATCACCTCTGTAGTTCAGAAGGCAGGCTCTGTGAAATGTGTGACACAGCAGTGCCAAACAACAGGACGAAATTAATACCATATGTGTCACAGAATTTTACAGGAAGTAAATGCATGGGGATCTTCACAAAGTAAGTTTACAAACATCTCTATAGTTCAGATTAATAGGTTAGGCTAGAAATAATTGACGTACAGTATAGAAATGAAAATATGATTTTATATTTGTGGACCATAGGTATGAAATTTTTAAATTAACAGCAGCAGGCAGCCGACAGTCTGAGCTGACTCCAAATACGTGGCAGACAGTCCCACCTCCTACATGCATGGAACCTCCTAAAGTTTTCCCACTTCCTATTGGTTAAGATAAATCACCCCCCCTAACCCCCTGACTTTTGGAAACAAGCTATTTGAATATCTAGGTTTGGAATTTTCTGTAAGGTATTGATGGGAGAACTGGTTCTGTTGCCCTGGCAAGTGGACATTGGCAAGTGGACATTGTCCTCCAGTGTGTTACTGGCAGAATTACCAGGTGAAATAATGGATAAAATCTAGAAAAAAGCTAATGAAGCTGCCGGGTCAAACTTTGGTTGTTCGGACATTTGGCAAACAACGAACATTATGCAGTGTTCGCGGCAAATCCGAAAGCCCCGTAACACCGCTAAAGTCTATGGGACATTAATATGAAAAAAACAAAAGTGATAATTGTAAAGGCTTATATGCAAGATATTATAAAAAGACCGGGGTCCTGCCCCAGGGGACATGAGTATCAATGCAAAAAAAAGTTTTAAAAACGGCCGTTTTTTCATGAGCAGTGATTTTAATAATGCTTAAAGTGAAACAATAAAAATGAAATTTTCCTTTAAATATCGTGCCCGGGGAGGGGGGGGGTGTCTATAGTATGCCTGTAAAGTGGCGCAGTTTTCCCGTGTTTAGAACAGTACCACAGCAAAATGACATTTCTAAAGGAAAAAAGTTATTTAAAACTGATCGCGGCTGTAATGAATTGTCAGGTCTCGGCAATATAGATAAAACTCATTGAAAAAAACGGCATGGGTTCCCCCCCAGTCCATTACCAGGCCCTTCGGGTCTGGTATGAATATTAAGGGGTACCCCGAACCAAAATGTAAAAAGAAAAATGCGTGGGGGTCCCCCAAAATCCATACCAGGCCCTTCAGGTCTGGTATGAAAATTAAAGGGAACCCTGTGCCAAAATAAAAAAAATGGTGTAGGGTTCCCCCCAAAGTCCATACCAGACCCTTATCCAAACACGCAATCTGGCAGGCCGCAGGAAAAGAGGGGGGACGAGAGAGCGCCCCCCCTCCTGAACCGTACCAGGCCACATGCCCTCAACATGGGGAGGGTGCTTTGGAGTAGCCCCCCAAAGCACCTTGTCCCCATGTTGATGGGGACAAGGGCCTCATCCCCACAACCCTTGCCCAGTGGTTGTGGGGGTCTGCGGGCAGGGGTTTTAACAAGGGGACCTCCATATCCCGACCCCCCTATGTGAATTGGTAAGGGGTACATCTACCATTTTACAAAAAAAGTGTCAAAAATAGTAAAAAAGACAGGAGACACTTTGGGTCAAGTCCTTTATTAAAAACTAAAAATGTCCAGCGATCTCCATTCATCTTCTATCACGCTGCCCAATGAACCGAAAAAAGAAAAAAGAACGAAACAGCTCCGCCTCCATGGGAGGCTCCCGCCGAGTGACGCTTCTTCTCTGTGACAGCTGTTATATAAATGAGGGCGGGGCCACTCGGTGACGTAAACGGGTGACCCCGCCTTCCTCTGACATCCTGCGGGGTCAACTTGGGGGAACTTCAATTACCGGACTTGAAAATATTTTTTTGCCTGGAGTGAAGCCAAGAAGTTGCACCCGCAGGAATTTGTAAGTGGGAGATTTTCTTTTTCTTTCTCCAATCGGTAAGGGAAAGGAGTTGGCCTTAAGTACCATTAAGGGTCAGAGTTCATCCCTATCCATTTTTTCCAGAGGCCGTTGTTTCTCACTCCTTGATTCATACTTCATACAGCATGTAACTTGGACAGTCCCACCTGTCAGCCCATTCTTGTGTCCTTGGGACTTGAATTTGATCTGGCAGAGGCCACGTTTTTAACTGACTGGGGGATTCCATTGGTCCTTTTATCTTGGAAGGTGGCTTCTTTGGTTGCTATCACTTCACTAAGTGGAGTGTCAGAGTTGGCGGCTCTTTCATGCAAGGAGCTGTTCTTGTTCTTGCATCATCATGTGATGTTGCGTCCTCATCCATTTTTATTGCCTAAAGTGGTTTCTAGTTTTCACTTGAATCAGGACAGTGTTTTGCCTTCTATATTTCTCATAATCCACAGTCAGCAGGAGAAATATCACTAAATACTCCAAATAGAGGTTGTTCAGGCGCTCAGGGTCTACTTTAGTTGTCGGCACAGGTCAGGAATCCTGGTTTGTGCTGCCAGAAGAGCCCAGGAAGGACAGGCAGCTTCCAAGTCCAATATTTAGCAGTGGATCTGCCAGTTTATCAATGATGCCTATGGTTTAAAGGGAGAAATCCATTTTTTTTTCTCTGGGGAGAGATTCTCTACCAGGTGTGGTGGAGTATCTTGGGCCATCCGTCATCAGGTGTCAGTGGCCCAGGTGTGCAAGACCACTATTTGGTCTTTGGTTTATACATCTACAGGATTTTTACCAGGAAGATACTGCCTTTGGCCTCAGCTTATTACAAATAGCAGAGTAGGTCCTTCTCTGGTGGCAGCTTTTTTGATGGTTTCTCCCTCCCCTCAAGGATATTGCTTTGGGACGTCCCAAGTAGTTATTATAATAACCGGCTCTGTGTCCTGTGATGTACGATAAAAAAATTTGATTTTTTCTACAGCTTACCTGTAAAATCATTTTCTTGGAGTACATCACAGGACACAGAGGTCCCTCCCCTCTTTTTGGGAATGTATTGCTTGCTACAAAACTTATGTGCTTCCTGTGTAGGAGGGGTTATATAGGGAAGGGATTCCTGTTTGAGTGATCTACCAGTGTCCATTCACCTATAGGTGGTGTATAACCCAAGTAGTTATTAGTATAATAACCGACTCTGTGTCCTGTGATGTACTCCAAAAAAAGGATTTTACGGGTAAGCTGTAGAAAAAAATCCTATTTTTACAATGTTTCCATGGGAATACATATTTTTTATATACTTTATATGTGTGATATAATATTAATATCATTTAAGTACAATGTTTTGCTTTTCTCCCTGTCTGTAAAAATCTTACTAAAATGAAAATACATTTAATAGTTCAGAAATTGTATTATTTATAAAAAAAGATTACTTTTAAGACTCCTCCTGGTATACAAACTAAACATATACAAACCTATCAAGATGAATATTGTATATTGCAGTTTATATTTTGAGCATATATTGGTATTATGGGGCTTTTAAATGATAATAGATTTTCAGACTGTCTCCTAGACTACAGTAAACAGTGACTGAATTTTGAAAATTCGATTTTTTGGATACAATAGCAATTGTAATAATTTAAATGAAACCTGGACTGAGAGAATTAAGGAGGCAAGCATTGTGGACTTCCTTCTGAAAGGGCTAGATGCCTGGAAGTGCGCAGCAAATAAATCCGAACTCCTGATCTGCATAAATTGTGTGACAGCCAGGCAACTAGCATTTTCAGATGGAGTAGCATATAACATGTAAAGGTTATTGGTAATGTTATCTTTTCATTACTAGTATAAAATCTCTATTTTTCAAAAATAGTTCCCTACAGTATACATCCAAGATACTCAGTTTGCAGAGCATACTTATAAGTATAACAGGTTCTCTTTGCATCAGGATGTCATGTCACTGCAGCTTGAAGTCTTCAGGCCTGTGTAAAGAGTCCCTTCCACAAAAGGTAAAGGGTAATGGGGAGAAAGGGTAATGTGGGTTAACCCCGAGGTGAGCTTTAGGGTGTAAACAATCTTGTCAAAATATCTTAAAAATTATCTTTATGTTTCATCCTGCAGCTAGCTATGACTTTATATGATATATGTGCAACAGTGTCCAAAGTTTCTCTGGAATCCTCATCCAGCTGTTCCTATAATTGGTCTCACTGCTTTTTCTAAATGTAGCCAGGTGCTTGACTAGAGACATAGAGAGATTCAGGACAATGTACTGCAGTGCTCTCTATGCTGCCAATGCGCTTCAGCTAAATGAGTTAACACTACCTCGCCTCCATCCACCAGGGGGAGCTGACAAGCAGAAGGAGCTCAAGAGACTTGATGGTTGGCAGCAATAAATCATGGGAGATGAAGTTCAGGGAAGAAACTCTACCACGGCAGTTAATGGACCATTGAACTACAATTCCCAATGAGAGCTGGGTATAAAGGGGAGAAAAAGTTGTATTTTCTTAGGCTGATGGCCGAGGAACTTTCTCTTTGCTGAGAAGTGACTGAGGTGTGCACATCACTGCTCCTGTGTGCATATCAACCTGGTACAGCCCTGCGGCCGCATGCTGACTACCAAAGGCAATGCAGGCAGATTCAGAAATGAGCTGAAATCTCAACAGCAGGAGCCCTGTTGCTGTATCATTTGGACTGACTGTACTGGGACTGTACTACTGCACCACTGTAAAGATTGGGCCCCAATGCTAGCAGGCTGAAGAACTAGGGCTAAAGATTGCTCACTCAGAGAGCTTCTTCACAAGAACTTTGTCTGTTGTCCATAGTAAGAGGTACCTTTTTAGGGAGTCTTATGCCGCGTACACACGATCGGACATTCCGACAATGAAATCCTGTATTTTTTTCCGACGGAGGTTGGCTCAAACTTGTCTTGCATACACACTGTCACACAAATGTTGTCGGAAATTCCGAACGTCACGAACATAGTGACGTACAACGCGCACGACAAGCCGAAAAAAATGAAGTTCAATAGCCTGTGCAGCTCTTCTGCTTGATTCTGAGCATGCATGGAATTTTGTGCGTCGGAATTGTGTACACACGATCGGAATTTCCCACAAGTTTTTTTGTCGGAAAATTTGAGAACCAGCTCTCAAAGTTTTGTTGTCGGAAATCCCGACAAAAAATTTCCGATGGAGCCTACACACGGACGGAATTTCCGACAACAAGCTCCCATCGAACATTTGTTGTCGGAAAATCCGATCGTGTGTACGCGGCATTAGATTTCATTGTTGCCATTCATATAGAGTACACTCTAAAATGTGTATAGCCTACTGTTTAAGTTATTGTAGTATTGATTATCATTGATGTCACTGTTTTCTAATGCCATTACTTATTGCTAATTTTGGGGATTACTAGGTTTACTCTAATTTAGCTGCATAGAACTTCATTCTATGCTGCTACAGCCTTGTGAACATATTACTGTTTAGTCAATTTCTCATGTATGTGCAAACTGCTAGTTACTTCAACCTGGACAATATATTTGGTTAATTTACCACTAACCAGTCTGGTGTTTGCTTCTTGATACTGAGACTTAGTTGTGTGCAGGGTATCTATATGTGTGCTCCCAATAGTAGTATCCATTGTCTTAACCTGGTGTGTCTGAGGGGCTGAGGTTGTTCTCAAAGTAAGGCAGAAGAACAGAGAACCCAATCTACCAAGCGGCTCCCGCGGGGGTACTGCTACATAAATGTCTGCACAGAACCTGAAAACCATTACAGACAGCATGTTGCTGAAATGTGTTTTTCAGTTTACAGCACTGTATTCATCCTTGGTATAATAGTTCCTCCAAGTGCTACACACCTGTGCTGGGATACTAAGGGTGCAGTGCTTCTTATTATAACACTTGGATTGATTATGTATTTCGTACAAATAGAGAACCTGCAGTGATAATGCGAGGTCTGATAAACCCCAAACCTTATTAAGAGAATAAGGGAGTGTAACTGAACACAGTGGCACCCCCATTATCAGCCAGAAAAGGTGACACTATTGAAAAAACAAAGGCCAGTTAAGAAAGAATGCAGAGATGTCATAAACCTCAACTAGAGGGTCTTTTATAGACTTCTAATAAAACCTGTTATAAATGGTCATATTCTAAATTATCTAGTGAGCAAAACAAATCTGTGATGCTATTGTTTTTTTCTATACTGACCTACAATTTAATTACTGCGTACAGAGTAAATTTCCATACAATCTCCATAATTCTTGCTGAAATCGAGTTAAAAAAACACACCTATTTACAGTCTCCAGAAAGCTAATAAATGCATTAGACCTCCCTACAGAAATATGCATAAGATCTATGTCATATTTGGTGTCTAACAAATCATAGGTGTGAGTACACCCCAAGGGCTGCTGAGAATATGCTAGGTCTCCCTTGCTGGTACAGACAGATTACCATGCACACTGACAACACAACCTAGTCTAGGGGATGTTTTCTTGAGGATTTATTTGCAGAAAGGAGGAGATTTAAGGATACTTTAAGGAGATTTAAGGATACTCCAAAATAATATCAGCAATCGTTGAGAGGACATACTTCTAAGCTCAAATCCCCTTCGCAGTGGGCACACATGAGTCCCAAACCTAGGTCACTCAGCTTCCACACAATACTCTTCAGTGAGGTAGACAAAGAAAACCTCTAGACCAGGATTCCCAGAACAATGCCATCCCGCAGATCACTTTAACAATCTTCTCCAGGCCCTCAGCCCAACACCAGCTGAAGCCCAAACTGCAACTCTTGTCTCATACTAGCTGCCTCCCAGGGGCAGCAACCCCATGAGAAGAGGAACCCTCCTAGACAAGGAAGAACACTCTACTCAGGCCTCACAAAACATTTATCATCTCTCTTAGCCACCTTCTGTGTACCCCCTTCCCAGGGACTGGATGGCATGTCATAAATATGCAAAAATCGGTGGTTTATCCTCCCACTCTATGTTCTGGAAGCTTCTTCCAGAAGCAGACAGGAACAATCATCCACTGACCTCAGGAAAACCTGATCAGACCAAAAAACAGATCACCACTCTACTGAGTACAGTGAAGCCAAAAACTAACTTTAGCTTAACGTTTGGCAAAGCGCTACATCCACCCTCCAAACATTTCCACTCAGCTGCAGCTTCTCGGCTCTCTCTAGAATTTGACATGTGTGTTCCTTTTCTGCTGTTTCAGGGTCTGGTCCATGAGTGTTTTAAGCCTCTTGCCGCTCTACTTTATCTCCCTGACCAATCAGATTGATACCCCTCTGAAGTGTCCCACTTTTCTATGTCCCCCTCTGACTTCTCTGCATCAAATATCAGTGACTCTGGATCAGGCCCTTAATCGCAGATATTTCCAGCAGGCTCACGTTTCTCTGCTGCAGCTTTGGGTTCCTCTGCAACACAGCTCACTGGAATAACAGCAGCTGCTGGCTTCTCCGTTACAGTTCCTGACACAGCATCTTTGTTACAGGCAGGTACAGGCGCTTCCAGCTTCTCTGTAGAAAACCTCTGCTCACAGTCACAGGTATAGATCATAGTCTTCAGTCTCAGCCCTGAAGACACATTAGCTTCTTCCTGCTTGACAGTGGTAGTGGAGGCATCTTAAGCCTCATGTCTCACCTCAGTGAATTGAGCGAATTCCCATGCCTCCATGCAATTAAAAATTCTCCAATCTATCTGAAAGGAACTTGATGGTAAGTTTATGGGTAGCAGATCTAGAAGCTCTTCCCTGCAATGTTCCCAGGAGAGCTAAGTCTTGATTACAGCTGTCAGTCTCTGGTATTTCCGACACGCAAGCCCCAGGTGCTCTATCCACATAACAACACTTAATGTTAACTATCCTAAACACATCAATAATTCCATCTGACTTAGCTTCACAATCCAACAACCAAGATATTATTTAGCAGGATATCCCTGTGGTACATGCTGCTATTGGCCATATCAACCATACCGGGCTGTAAGGATGGCAGAAAGTGATGCCTCCCTGGGATGTCCTAACCGGCTATGGGGCTGTCTCCTTTATCTACTGAGGCGGAGATGATGGTAGACAAGTCCTATAGAAGTCTATGGGGTCAATTCAGTAAGAGTTAAATACAACATGAAGTTTTGTATTAAAATAACTCCTGTAGTATTTATTTCTAAAGTAGTCAATTCAGTGGAAACAAAACAAATCACATTTTTATTTATTTTTTGTTAATTTCATCACAAAAGCCTTTATTACAGCAGTTAGTCACTGGCATCTCCCACACACAAACCCCAGGTGCTCTGCTCCTCTCACTGTGCACATGGCCAGACATCCGCTGTATGCTCTGCCAACTGGTCAGGACATCCCAGGGAGGCATCACTATCCGCCATCATTACAGCCCAGTATGGATGCTATGGCCAACAGCAACATGTACCACAGGGTATCCTGCTAAATAATATGCTAGTTTTTGGATTGTGAAGCTTAGTCAGATGGAAATATTGATGTATTTAGGATAGTTGGCATTAAGTGTGTGTCTGCTGAGCATAATAAAACAAACCCTGACACACCTCCACCACATTCCTTGGACCCTTTGTTTGGGTACAATTCGTTTTGTGACATCCTCTCCACTGACAACAAAAAGCTGCTGCAATTACCAGTCCAGCAACGCACCAACACCTTTGCAGCCATTGTGCTATCTGCTGGGGGTTTGGTGTGCTCCTGTACCTTTAAGAAGGGGTGGCTCCCCTTCAGTCCACCTGCCCTCATCTACCCATTAGAATGTATGTGCCTCCACTGTGGGGACACTCTTAGTTTAGTGTTAGGACCACAGATATCAGGGTGCCTTGACGAGGCTCTGTGGCTTACGCATGCGTTTGCAAATGCGTGCGGACTAAACCCCTGTTTTTAACGCATACTGTTAGACAGGTTAATTTGGTTGTCTGCAAGCTGGTGGTAAGTAGGCTTGGTTTTTTCCTGGGCATTCCCCAGGCCTTGTTGTTATCTGCTTTAGCCTTCCAATGCCTCTTACTGCGATAGCCAGCTGTAGACATGTGCAAAAGGAAAAAATTCGTTTTGTTTAGTTTCGTTTTAATTCGTTAATTAATTAATTTCGTTTAGCTAGATTCGTTACATTTGTTAAATTCGTTTTCGGATTTCGTTTAGTTTTCAACTGATTTTCGAATTCGAAAATATTTTGCGACCCGACTTTGGGTCCACGTATCTCGGGGTTACTTGGTGATAGAAACACCAAATTTGGAGAGGTTGTATTGCTAGTTCTACTGTGTTTGCATACCAAATTTGGGGTTTCTAGCTATAAGTGGCCCCGAGATACGTGGCCCCAAAGTCGGGTCACAAAATGTAATTCTCTGCTGTAGAAAAGTACTTGACATTTTGCGACCCGACTTTGGGGCCACGTATCTCGGGGCCACTTATAGCTAGAAACCCCAAATTTGGTATGCAAACAGAGTAGAACTAGCACTATAACCTCATAATTTGGGGTTTATATCACCAAGTGACCCCGAGATACGTGGACCCAAAGTCGGGTCGCAAAATATTTTAGAATTCGGTTGAAAAAATTTAAAAATCAGTTTAAAAAAATTAAAATGCAGTTGAAATAATTTAAAATCATGTTAATACTATTTCAAGCGGATTCGAAAATATTTTGCGACCCGACTTTGAAAAAAAAAATGAAATTGATTCTAACAGTCTGCAGAAGATCTGCAAAAAAAAAAGAAGTGAAATGGCTGTTAATAGTCTACAGGAGATCTGCTATTAAATTATATATGTTTTTTTATTCTGTTCTAATCTTTTCTATTTGAATTATAAATTTTGGAAGATGGTTATTTATTATACACATCTGTCACATAAAAAAAAAGATGTGAAATGGCTGTCACGGATATCGATCGCAAGGCAAGTACATATGCTGTATGTCACTGTCCACTTGCCACAACACCTGCCACAAGTGCCAAGACACCTGCCATGAGTGCCACGTGACCGGCCACGAGTGCCACGTGACCGACCACAAGTGCCACGTGACCTGCCCCGTGACCAAGTTGTGGATTGTCCACTTGCCATGTCACCTGCCACAAGTTATGGGGTTCCTAGCACCAAGTGACCCCCAGATATGGGGCATATGTCAAGTACTTTTCTACAACAGAGAATTACATTTTGTGACCCGACTTTGGGGCCATGTATCTCGGGGCCACTTATAGCTAGAAACCCCAAATTTGGTATGCAAACACAGTAGAACTAGCACTACAACCTCTCCAAATTGGGGTTTATATCACCAAGTGACCCCGAGATACGTGGACCCAAAGTCGGGTCGCAAAATATTTTCGAATTCGGTTGAAATAATTTCAAATGCAGTTGAAATATTTTCAAATGCAGTTGAAATATTTTCAAATCTGGTTGAAATTATTTCAACTGCATTATAAACTATTTCAACTGCATTAGAAACTATTTCAACCAGATTTGAAAATATTTCAACTGCATTAGAAACTATTTCAACCAGATTTGAAAATATTTCATCTGCATTAGAAACTATTTCAACTGCATTAGAAACTATTTCAACCAGATTTGAAAATATTTCATCTGCATTAGAAACAATTTCTATCACCAAGTAACCCCGAGATACATGGACCCAAATTCGGGTCGCAAAATATTTTCGAATTTGGTTGAAAAAATTTCAAATGCAGTTGAAAAAAATTCAAATGCAGTTGAAAAAATTTCATATGCAGTTGAAATAATTTCAAATCACGTTGATACTATTTCAAGCGGATTCGAAAATATTTTGCGACCCGACTTTGAAAAAAAAAATGAAATTGATTCTAACCAGACATGGGAGTAAGTCACACATGTGCAAGTCATAAGCAAGTCTCAAGTCGTAACCTTCAAGTCATAAGCAAGTCCCAAGTTACTGTGGCGAAAAGCAAGCAAGTCAAGTCGAGTCCCTGCTAGAAGTCAAGCAAGTCAAGTCAAGTCATTTGTTTTGGTCAAGTCACAAATCAAGTCAAAATACTGATTTACCACCTTTAAATTAGTTAAAAGTCAGTGTTGTTCAGGAAAGGTTTTATTTTAAAAATAATATTTTCAACATTAAACTTCAAAATAATAAAGTATATCTAGACACTTGAATGGTGATGAGCCACTTACAAATAGTTTTTTTTGCTGTTTGTGAAATTTTTTGCAAATGCAATGCATTGTAAAGCTGGCCATACACCTATAGATTATCTGCAGATTTTCTATGGTTAGATGGAAAAAGGGCAACAGATTTCTCTATGTTCGCTAAACTGTGTGGATGGAGGAATCTGCCACTTTTTCCATCTAACCATAGAACATCTGCAGATAATCTATAGGTGTATGGCCATTGGCCAGCTTAAGTTACAATGCATGAAACATTAAACTTCAAACTAATAAAATATATGTAGACACTTGAATGGTGATGAGCCACTTACTTACAAATTGTTTTTTTTTTGCTGTTTGTTTAATTTTTTTCAAATGCAAAGCATTGTAAAGCTTGCCATACACCTATAGATTATCTGCAGATTTTCTATGGTTAGATGGAAAAAGGGCAACAGATGAGATTTCTCTATGTGTGGATGGAGGAATCTCCCACTTTTTCCATCTAACCATAGAACATCTGCAGATAATCTATAGGTGCATGGGCAGCTAAAGTTACAATGCATTGCATTTGCAAAAAATTAAATTTGATAGTACTTTCTCGCTCAGTTGTGAGCGATGGGGTCGCATTATCACCCCACCATGGCTGAACACACGTTCAACAGGTGCGCTTGATGCAGGGACTGACATAACTCTTACCGCTACCCTGAACAAAGAGGGGAACATGTGCCTGTTCATGGCCCAAAACTGAAGGCAACTCTGTCCATCACAAATGTCTAAATACTGGTTCAGCTGAATTTGGGGAGTAGAACATGAATCTTTCTTTTGTTTTTTGTGGTATGCTGAGAACAGCCCAGACTGACTCTCTGGCTCTGCCACTGGCATTTGCTCGTCTTCATCGGTGGTTGGTGGGGTGGGCTTGCAGTCCTCTTCTTTGAGAATCAAGTCTGAAGAACACAAGCATAAATGGTCACAACACAACTGAAATATCAAAAGCAACCAGATCATGACAATCTAGTGCATAGGTCTTCAACCCTCTCCTTGGGGTCCCCCAAACAGGCCATATTTTAGTTTTTCCTCATGAAATAACACACCTGATTTGATTAATCAAAGGCTTAATGTGTAGTAGTTGACTAATTGAAACAGGTGTGTTATTTTAGGGTGAAAACAAAAACACGGCCTGTCTGGGGATCCCTGAGGAGAGGGTTGAAGACCTCTGAGTAGAGTATATCAACATACTGACATTCTTTTATAGCCTACAATCTGGCATTACATTGGATTATTACAAAAACATAACATACTTTTTATCATCGCAGACACAGCCTCCTTGATATTTTCGGGAGCCAAAACATCATGGGTCAACCACATGGTGCCAAATGAAGGATCCAGCAGAGCAGCTTTTAGGTATAGAGGGTCAGAGAAGGGTAAGGTTGCTACATCATTGTGTTCATCTGCCATCCTCACATTGACAAAGATCCCTCCGAATCGTCTTTTGAGTGATTCTTGCAGGCTACGGATCAAGCCACCAAGGTAGCGCACGCTCTCTTTATGATTTTCCAAGTGGTGATTCAGAGAAAGGATACAGGGTACAACAGCACTTATTGTCACAATTTTTTCTCCCTGTGAGAGGTCTGTGGCTTCTCCAAAAGGTTGAAGGACATCCACGAGTTCCTTAATCTGATTCCACTCTCTAGCTGTGAATACAGTCTCTCTGTGTCCCCCATCTTCAAGAATTCTAGTCAGTTTCACCTGGTCACAGCTGACCACTGATTTCAATTGCCTCAGTGTGGAATTCCAGCGTGTGGTAACAGCGGCAGGGATTCCACGCTGTCCAAACTCCTCTTCAAATTTTTCCTTGAAAGAGGTGCTTGTATGTAACAAGGAGCTCAACCTGGAAGCTTTGGCGAGAGCTGCATTGACTAATTTAGTCTCCTTAAGTCCATCACCTATTACCAATTGAAGCGTGTGTGCAAAACATTGAAGTCTAGTCTGGGTTTTTGCACTCAAATAATTGTCAAGCATCTCCTGTTCTTCCATTGACAAGTCATTCCAAATGTCCGAATCATCAAGGTCATCGTCTTCTTCTCCCTGTCCTGGAAAACATGTAGTGAATGCTTTTTTCATGTTTGCAGCGTTGTCACAGATGATGTGGTCTACCTTTTTTTTAATCTTGTACTCTTCACATACACGCTCAAATTCCTCACAAATTCTTTCCCCTGTATGGGGACCTTTGAAGCGGTTGCACGCAAGCAACTGTGATTTCAACTGAAGACGGTCTTCCTCAATGTTGATCCAGTGCACTGTGACTCCAAGAAAGCCTCTCATCCTGCGGTCTGACCATATATCTACAGTCACTGACAGATGATCTACTGCTGCGAGTTCATTTTTCAGCTTCATTTGCCTATCTGCCACCAGATTGTCAAGCTTGCCAGTAATTGTTCTTCTACTTACTGGAGAGTACTTGTTGTCTACTATTGACAAAAAGCGACGAAAGCTTTGATGTTCAATGATGGATAGTGGCATGTTGCAGTTTATAATGAGGTCTGACAGGATTGAGTTTGTAATTGCCTTCTGCTGCTGGTGGTTGCAGTGGTATAGCTGCACAGTCCCCTGTGCGATGAATTGTGAGATTTGAGGCTGGCTAGCATCAAAAGTCCCTTTGGTATGGATGTACTCTTCATATCTATAGAGTAAACAGAAGAGAGATGGAAAATAAAGTTAGCTATGTGATTTATTGATTTTAACAACAATACACTCTGCTCCCACCCATACACGTTACTGTACCTACCTTTCTTTGTGGGTTTTGTAGTGACGGATGAAGTTGGATGTTGTGGTTGACGTGTCTCTTATTTTTGAGCTGCAGACCTTGCACATCGCCGTTCTCTTCTTTTCGCCAACATCTAAAACATAATCCTTAAATCCAAATTTAATTATTTTTGGAATCGCTCCCTCCATTATAGCTGTCTTGTGCGTTGGTCTCTCAGGGGCGGATCCAGAGTATACTGTGTCGGGAGGGGCACTGCCAGAAAATAAGGTGTTGCTTACTTACAAAACTATTTATTGGCACCAGTGACACCAATCCAATACAGTGACTAGTGCTAAAGAAAATGCACTGTTACTGTATAAATGACACTGGCAGGGGAGGGGTTAACACTAGGGGTGATCAAGGGGTTAGGTATGCTCCTAGGGAGTGCTTTCTAACTGTGGCAGGGATGGATGTGTTAGAAGAAAAGAGAGATCTGCGTTTCAGCTTAGACACAAGATCTCTCTCTTCCTCTGTGGCAGAACAGCCACACGTGACACCCAAAATGTACTGGGCTGGCACAGGCAAGTTTTTACTGGCATTTCCAAAAATTAAAAAAAAAATACAGTTGTAAGTGTAAATTTTAGTATTTAGGCAACAAACAAGTAACATGTTCAATTATTAATGAACTCACCATTCAGTTGCTAGGGGTTGCTATACATTACTGCCCACCATTTGGTTGTCTAGGGTTTGCTATACATTACCGTTCTTATAGTACACTCTCAGCACCAGCCTCTGCCAGCTACTCTCTCACGACCCCTGCCTGGCATGCAGATCACGCCTGCAGTCAGACGGGCAAATACTTCAGTCTCCTGTGCCAGTTTTGCCCCGGCTGTCTGTGACTCTCTGGAGGGGGGCACACCGGACCCTGCCACTGTCATTGTTCCCCCAGCTGCTGCTGATCAGTAATGGCAAAGCAGCTGGGCAGACAAAGGGGTGGCACAGGCCGGCAAAAAAAAGACTGGTGGGAATGGAAGCACAATGGGCCGTTCTGAGAAGCTGCCATTTAAATAGGGCAAGGGTGGCCAGTTTACCACTGCTGTTTTAAGAATGGGCCAGGGGTCCTCGTGATCAGTTTAAAACCAGCTATGGGGTGTGTGCAATTAATCAGTTGGGAGGTGTGCAATGGATCCGTGTATAACCAAGTATGGGGGTGTGCAATGGACCAATTTTTTATAATCCGCTATGGGGGTGTGCAATTGATCAATTTATAATCCGCTATGGGGGTGTGCAATTGATCAGTTTGACCTGGGAGGTGTGCAATTGACTAGTTTATAACAAGCTATGGGGCTGTGCAATGCCAGTTAATAATAACCAGTGGATCCATTGCACACCTCCCAAGTCAAACTGTCTGATTAATTGCACACACCCCATAGCTGGTTTTAAACTGATCAATTGCATACCTCCCAAGTCAAAATTAATATTTGCACAACCCTATATCTGGTTATAAATGAATTGCACACCCCCATAGCTTATTATTATAAGCAAATTAATTGCATGCCCCACAGCTTGTTATAAACTGGTTAATAATTGCGCACCTCCATATAAACTTAAACTGATCTATCGGACAGCTTCCAACTCATTAATTGCACAACCCCATAGCTGGTTATAAGCAAATTGCACACCTACAGCAACTGGTCATAAATATAGTACTACTAAACATTAGGACCTCACATAGGATCAATGTAAATCAATGAATGAACTGACAATCATAGGAAATAGTCATATTGGAGACAATAGGGGCAATTATTCACAATGGCCCCTATTGTCTCCAATATGTGTATTTCTTTCCTACGATTGTCAGTTCATTAGTGCCAATGTTTTTTTTTTATATGAGTCAGACCCCTTGGACTTAATGCTGTAAAAAAATAAAATGAATAATTTGCACAACACCGACCATATACTGTCAGCGCCGGTGTACCTGGTCGGCGGCGTCCCATCAGCGTCCCGGCGGCCATTCCACGTGTCCACTTTCCAGACCCCAGTATTGCAAAATCGCGCCTCTTCATCGTCTGTGATAGGCGGAACACTCAATTTATTTCCCAGCATTCAGTGTTCCGCCTATCACGGCTATCCGCTCATCCTCATAACACAGACGAGGATGAGAGGATGTCCGTGATAGGCGGAACACTGCCTGCTGTGAAATTGAGTGTTCCGCCTATCACAGACAAGGAGGCGCGGTTCCGCCTATCACAGACAAGGAGGCGCGGCTTTTACACTGCAATGGTTAGTGGTAGTAATGACTTGCCAAGTCATAGGGCCCAAGTCAAAGTCAAGTCACAAGTCATTAGTGTCAAGTCAAAGTCAAGTCGAGTCATTTGTTTAATTTTGTCAAGCAAGTCGCAAGTCCTCAAATAGCCGACTCGAGTCTGACTCGAGTCAAGTCATGCGACTCGAGTCCCCCACCTCTGATTCTAACAGTCTGCAGAAGATCTGCAAAAAAAAAAAAAAGAAGTGAAATGGCTGTTAATAGTCTACAGGAGATCTGCTATTAAATTATATATTTTTTTCTATTCTGTTCTAATCTTTTCTATTTGAATTATAAATTTTGGAAGATGGTTATTTACTTATATACATCTGTTTCATAAAAAAAAAGATGTGAAATGGCTGTCACGGATGTCGATCGCAAGGCAAGTACATATGCTGTATGTCACTGTCCACTTGCCACAACACCTGCCACAAGTGCCAAGACACCTGCCATGAGTGCCACGTGACCTACCACAAGTGCCACGTGACCTGCCACGTGACCAAGTTGTGGATTGTCCACTTGCCATGTCACCTGCCACAAGTTATGGGGTTCCTAGCACCAAGTGACCCCCAGATATGGGGGATATGTCAAGTACGCAAACACAGTAGAACTAGCACTACAATCTCTTCAAATTTGGGGTTTATATCACCAAGTAACCCGAGATACGTGGACCCAAAGTCGGGTCGCAAAATATTTTCGAATCCGGTTGAAATAGTTTCAAATGCAGTTGAAATAATTTCGAATCATGTTGATACTATTTCAAGCGGATTCGAAAATATTTTGCCACCCGAATTTGAAAAAAAAAATGAAATTGATTCTAACAGTCTGCAGAAGATCTGCAAAAAAAAAGTGAAATGGCTGTTAATAGTCTACAGGAGATCTGCTAAAAAAGAAATAGATGCTAATAGTCTGCAGGAGATCTGGTGAGAAAACGAAATAGATACTAATTGTCTGCAGGAGATCTGCAAAAAAAAAGTGAAATGGTTGTTAATAGTGTACAGGAGATCTGCTAAAAAAAGAAATAGATGCTAATAGTCTGCAGGAGATCTGGTGAGAAAACGAAATAGATACTAATAGTCTGTAGTTGTAGTGCTAGTTCTACTGTGTTTGCATACCAAATTTGGGGTTTCTAGCTACAAGTGGCCCCGAGATACGTGGCCCCAAAGTCGGGTCACAAAATGTAATTCTCTGCTGCAGAAAAGTACTTGACATATCGCCCCTATCTTGGGGTCACTTGGTGCTAGGAACCCCACAACTTGTGGCAGGTGACGTGGCAAGTGGACTATCCACAACTTGGTCTCATGGCCGGTCATGTGGCACTCGTGGCCGGTCATGTGGCACGCGTGGCCGGTCACGTGGCACTCGTGGCAGGTGTCGTGCCACTCGTGGCAGGTGTCGTGGCACTTGTGGCAAGTGAACAATACACAACTTGTGGCAGGTGATGTGGCAAGTGGACAATGACATACAGCATATGTACTTGCCTTGCGATCGACATCCGTGTTAGACGTGCAAAAAGAAAAAAATTGTTTTGTTTCGTTTTAATTCGTTAATTAATTCATTTTGTTTAGTTAGATTCGTTAAATTTGTTTTCGGATTTTGTTTCGTTTTTGACCGAATTCGAAAAATCAGTAGCATTTGAAATTATTTCAACCGGATTTGAAAATATTTCAACCGGATTTAAAAATATTTCAACCGAATTTAAAAATATTTCTACTGGATTTGAAATTATTTCAACTGCATTAGAAACTATTTCAACCAGATTTGAAACAGTTTCTAATGCAGTTGAAATAGTTTCTAATGCAGTTGAAATATTTTCAAATCTGGTTGAAATAGTTTCTAATGCAGTTGAAATACTTTCTAATGCAGTTGAAATAATTTCAACCAGATTTGAAAATATTTCAACTGCATTTGAAATTATTTCAACTGCATTTGAAATTATTTCAACTGAATTCGAAAATATTTTGCGACCTGACTTTGGGTCCACGTATCTCGGGGTTACTTGGTGATATAAACCCCAAATTTGAAGAGATTGTAGTGCTAGTTCTACTGTGTTTGCGTACTTGACATATCCCCCATATCTGGGGGTCACTTGGTGCTAGGAACCCCATAACTTGTGGCAGGTGACATGGCAAGTGGACAATCCACAACTTGGTCACGTGGCACTTGTGGTCGGTCACGTGGCACTCATGGCAGGTGTCTTGGCACTTGTGGCAGGTGTTGTGGCAAGTGGACAATGACATACAGCATATGTACTTGCCTTGCGATCGACATCCGTGACAGCCATTTCACATCTTTTTTTTTATGTGACAGATGTATATAAGTAAATAACCATCTTCCAAAATGTATAATTCAAATAGAAAAGATTAGAACAGAATAGAAAAAAATATATAATTTAATAGCAGATCTCCTGTAGACTATTAACAGCCATTTCACTTCTTTTTTTTTTGCAGATCTTCTGCAGACTGTTAGAATCAATTTCATTTTTTTTTTCAAAGTCGGGTCGCAAAATATTTTCGAATCCGCTTGAAATAGTATCAACATGATTTGAAATTATTTCAACTGCATTTGAAATTTTTTCAACTGCATTTGAAATTTTTTCAACTGCATTTGAAATTTTTTCAACTGCATTTGAAATTTTTTCAACTGCATTTGAAATTTTTCAACTGCATTTGAAATTTTTTCAACTGCATTTGAAATTTTTTCAACTGCATTTGAAATTTTTTCAACTGCATTTGAAATTTTTTCAACCGAATTCGAAAATATTTTGCGACCCGACTTTGGGTCCACGTATCTCGGGGTTACTTGGTGATAGAAATTGTTTCTAATGCAGATGAAATATTTTCAAATCTGGTTGAAATAGTTTCTAATGCAGTTGAAATAGTTTCTAATGCAGTTGAAATATTTTCAAATCTGGTTGAAATAGTTTCCAATGCAGTTGAAATATTTTCAAATCTGGTTGAAATAGTTTCTAATGCAGTTGAAATATTTTCAACCAGATTTGAAAATATTTCAACTGCATTTGAAATTATTTCAACCGAATTCGAAAATATTTTGCGACCCGACTTTGGGTCCACGTATCTCGGGGTCACTTGGTGATATAAACCAAATTTGGAGAGGTTGTAGTGCTAGTTCTACTGTGTTTGCATACCAAATTTGGGGTTTCTAGCTATAAGTGGCCCCGAGATATGTGGCCCCAAAGTCGGGTCACAAAATGTCAAGCACTTTTCTGCAGCAGAGAATGACATTTTTCGACCCGACTTTGGGGCCACATATCTCGGGGCCACTTGTAGCTAGAAACCCCAAATTTGGTATGCAAACACAGTAGAACTAGCACTATAACATATCCAAATTGGGGTTTCTATCACTAAGTGACCCTGAGATATTTCGAATTTTGTCCGCGATTTTTCGATTCGAAAAAAATTCGGATTCGGTAAAATTTGTTAGTATTGTAATTCGGTAATTCGGATGCATCCGAATGTCCGAATAATGAAAAATTCGTCCGAATTTCGATTCGGAACATAACGAAATGCACATGTCTAGCCAGCTGTAGATGGGGGCGGTGGCGAGTTTTTGTTATCACATAGTGTTTGTATTGGTCCAGCAACGCACCAACACCTTTGCAGCCATTGTGCTATCTGCTGGGGGTTTGGTGTGCTCCTGTACCTTTAAGAAGGGGTGGCTCCCCTTCAGTCCACCTGCCCTCATCTACCCATTAGAATGTATGTGCCTCCACTGTGGGGACACTCTTAGTTTAGTGTTAGGACCACAGATATCAGGGTGCCTTGATGAGGCTCTGTGGCTTACGCATGCGTTTGCAAATGCGTGCGGACTAAACCCCTGTTTTTAACGCATACTGTTAGACAGGTTAATTTGGTTGTCTGCAAGCTGGTGGTAAGTAGGCTTGGTTTTTTCCTGGGCATTCCCCAGGCCTTGTTGTTATCTGCTGCAATTACCAGCCTAAGCACTTGCTTTTACTGTCAAAACTACCACTAAGGATCCTAAGAGTCCCATTAAGGGGGCCAGTGACTCTTGCTTATCAGATTGGACTTACTTTGCAAGTGAACTTTACTCTGCACTGAACCTAAGACCCCATATACGTTACTTTTTTCTTACTCTATTTTTCACTGTTAAAACCTTTTAGTTTACTGTTGCTTATGGATGTTTTGAAATATATTTTCTGTAAACCTTTCCTGCACAATTCTTCTTTAGCTTTTATTAACCACTTGTACATCGTATAACTAATTCCGCCGGAAAAAGTCCGATCGGACTATGTTGTCAGAAAATCCGACCGTGTGTGGGCTCCATTGGACTTTTTCCGTCTGAATTTCCGCCGGAAAAAAATTGAGATCCTGCTCTCAAATTTTCCGACAACAAAGTCCGATCTGACTTTTTCCGATCGTGTGTAGAGAATTGCGACGGACAAAGTGCCACACATGCTCAGATCAAATTAGGAGACCAAACCTATTGGCTACTAGCCTCTACGTAGTTCCGTCGTACACAACGAACGTCACCACGTTCAGAATGATTGGATTTTCCGACAACTTTGTCCGACCGTGTGTATGCAACACCAGTGTTGGACAAGATCCGTCGGAAAAAATCTGACGGATTTTGTGGTCGGAATTTCCGACCGTGTGTACGGGGCATTACATATACAGCAGCAAGGTGGCACTGCTGTATCAGATCATGTACCTAGTGCGTGACCTGACACTTCCGGCTAGGGGGCGCACAAATGCGCCGCCACCAGCCTGCTCCCGCTGTGATCATAAACAGCGGGAATTGATCTGTGGGTACCGTGGACTTGATGTCCACTGGCACCCGCCGATCATTCGGTACAGAGGCAGAATGTCAGTCTGCCTTTTTAAACAAGGCAGATTGACATTCTTTCAGCAGGGAAGGCATGGATCCTGTGTCTCTGCTCGTGTGTACGCGGCATAAGTCTCTGTGCTGCCTCTCTGATTAATGCCCTCCTTGCCCGGTCCCTGAGTTTTGGTGTGCAGCCATCTCTTGGCAGGTTTGCTGTTGTGCCATGTTCTTTCCATTTGGTTATGATAGATTTGATGGTGCTCCTAGGGATCATCAAAGATTTGGATATCCTGGGAGATGAACCAGGAAGTATCATCAGCGCTGCCAGTGGAAGGAGACACCGCAGGAGAGGACAACAGCAAGGTAAGTATAGAGGCTGCATTTAATGGGAAACAGGCAGGTTGCATTTGGGGGGGGACAGGCAGGCTGCATTTGGGGGGGGGGACACAGGCAGGCTGCATTTGGGGGGGGGGCACAGGCAGGTTGCATTTGGGGGGGCACAGGCAGGTTGCATTTTGGGGGGGACACAGGCAGGCTGCATTTGGGGGGGGGGGGGGGGCACAGGCAGGCTATAGGCAATATCAGTGACCCTGGATCAGGCCCTTAATCGCAGATTTTTCCAGCAGGCTCACGTTTCTCTGCTGCAGCTTCCGGCTAGGGGCGCACAAATGCATTTGGTGGGGGGGGCACAGGCAGGCTATAGGCAATATCAGTGACCCTGGATCAAGTTTCTCTGCTGCAGCTTCCGGCTAGTGGGCGGACAACTGCGCCACCACCAGCCTGCTCCTGCTGTGATTATAAACAGCGGGAATTGATCTGTGGGTACCGTGGACTTGATGTCCACTGGCAACCGCCGATCATTCGGTACAGAGGCAGAATGTCAGTCTGCCTTTTTAAACAAGGCAGATTGACATTCTTTCAGCAGGGAAGGCATGGATCCTGTGTCTCTGTGTCTCTGAGTATCATCAGCGCTGCCAGTGGAAGGAGACACCGCAGGAGAGGACAACAGCAAGGTAAGTACAGAGGCTGCATTTAATGGGAAACAGGCAGGTTGCATTTAGGGGGGGGCACAGGCAGGCTATAGGCAATATCAGTGACCCTGGATCAGGCCCTTAATCGCAGATTTTTCCAGCAGGCTCACGTTTATCTGCTGCAGCTTCCGGCTAGGGGGCGCACAAATGCATTTGGGGGTGGGACACAGGCAGGCTATAGGCAATATCAGTGACCCTGGATCACTATAGGCAATATCAGTGACCCTGGATCAGGCCCTTAATCGCAGATTTTTCCAGCAGGCTCACGTTTCTCTGCTGCAGCTTCCGGCTAGGGGGCGCACAAATGCGTTGCCACCAGCCTGCTCCGGCTGTGATTATAAACAGCGGGAATTGAACTGTGGGTACCGTGGACTTGATGTCCACTGGCAACCGCCGATCATTCGGTACAGAGGCAGAATGTCAGTCTGCCTTTATAAACAAGGCAGATTGATATTCTTTCAGCAGGGAAGGCATGGATCCTGTGTCTCTGTGTGTACGCGGCATAAGTCTCTGTGCTGCCTCTCTGATTCATGCCCTCCTTGCCCGGTCCATGAGTTTTGGTGTGCGGCCGTCTCTTGGCAGGTCTGGTAATGGACTGGGGGGGGGGGGGACCCAATGCCGTTTTTTTTAATGAGTTTTAGCTATATAGCCGAGACCCGGCAATTCATTACAGCCGCGATCAGTTTTAAATTACTTTTTTCCTTTAGAAATGTAATTTTGCTGAGGTACTGTTCTAAACACGGGAAAACTGTGCCACTTTAAAGGCATACTATAGACACCTACCCCCCCTCCCCCCCTCCGGGCACAATATTTTAAATTAATATTTAATTTTCATTGTTTCACTTTAATCATTATTAAAATCACTGCTCCCGAAAAAACGGCAGATTTTAAAACTTTTTTTTGCAGTGATACATGTCCCCTGGGGCAGGACACAGGTCCCCACACAGTTTATGACAATAACTTGCACATAAGCCTTTAAAATAATAGACATGTGCACACTGAAATATTTTGTTTCAGGAATTTCGTTTTCGTCCGAAAAATGTATTTATTTCGTTACTCCAGAAATTCGTTTTTATTTATTTTGTTTCGTTAAAAAGTGTATTCGTCCAAAAATCCGAAATAATTAAGGTTGAATCTGTCATGGTGTCTTATGGCTTATGGTGTCTGTCGAATGTTCTAAGAAGATTCGACGGAGCAGCTAAACTGTACGACGCCGCAATCGTACATTTCCGGTTGAATGTTCCGCCTACAAGCTATAGTAGAATTCTAATGTTGTATGACACTAGTAATAATTATATTTATTATTATTACTAGTCAACCAACATTAGAATTCTTCTATAGCCCATAGGCAGAGCATTTGACCATAAATGTCCGCTCGCGCCGACTGCTTTGTCGAATCTTTATGTGTCAAATCTTTTCTCTCTATGTCGAATAATCTTGGACTAATAGAGTTAGGTTAGGCACATTCAACCTTTTTTGCTATTGTCTTTATAATGTCGAATCTTTTCTCTCTATGTAGAATAATCTTGAACTAATAGAGCTAAGGTTAGGCACATTCGACCACAGGTTCGATGGACACAGATCACTATTGTCACAATCATATTGAATCTCCTATATATACAGTGGTGTGAAAAAGTGTTTGCCCCCTTCCTCATTTCCTGTTCCTTTGCATGTTTGTCACACTTAAGTATTTCGGAACATCAAACCAATTTAAACAATAGTCAAGGACAACACAAGTAAACACAAAATGCAATTTGTAAATGAAGGTGTTTATTATTAAAGGTGAAAAAAATCCAAACCATCATGGCCCTGTGTGAAAAAGTGATTGCCCCCCTTGTTAAAACATACTATAACTGTGGTTGTCCACACCTGAGTTCAATTTCTCTAGCCACACCCAGGCCTGATTATTGCCACACCTGTTCACAATCAAGGCATCACTTAAATAGGAGCTGCTTGACACAGTAAGGTCCACCAGAAGATCCTTAAAAGCTACACATCATGCCGAGACCCAAAGAAATTCAGGAACAATTGAGAAAGAAAGTAATTGAGATCTATCAGTCTGGAAAGGGTTATAAAGCCATTTCCAAAGCTTTGGGAATCCAGCGAACCACAGTGAGAGCCATTATCCACAAATGGCGAAGACATGGAACAGTGGTGAACCTTCCCAGGAGTGGCCGGCCGCCCAAAATTACCCCAAGAGCGCAGCGACGACTCATCCAAGAGGTCACAAAAGACCCCACAACAACGTCCAAGGAACTGCAGGCCTCACTTGCCTCAGTTAAGGTCAGCGTTCATGCCTCCACCATCAGGAAAAGACTGGGCAAAAATGGCCTGCATGGCAGAGTTCCAAGGAGAAAACCACTGCTGAGCAAAAAGAACATCAAAGCTCGTCTCAATTTCTCTACAACACATCTTGATGATCCACAAGACTTTTGGGACAACATTCTGTGGACCGATGAGACAAAAGTGGAACTCTTTGGAAGGTGTGTGTCCAAGTATATCTGGCGTAGAAGGAACACTGCATTTCAGAAAAAGAAAATTATACCAACAGTAAAATATGGTGGTGGTAGTGTGATGGTCTGGGGCTGTTTTGCTGCTTCAGGACCTGGAAGACTTGCCGTGATAAAAGGAACTATGAATTCTGCTGTCTACCAAGAGATCCTGAAGGAGAATGTCTGACCATCTGTTCGTGTACTCAAGCTGAAACGAACTTGGGTTCTGCAGCAGGACAATGATCCTAAACACACCAGCAAGTCCACCACCGAATGGCTGAAGAAAAACAAAATGAAGACTTTGGAGTGGCCTAGCCAAAGTCCTGACCTGAATCCTATTGAGATGTTGTGGTATGACCTTAAAAAGGCCGTTCATGCTCGAAAACCCTCTAATGTAACTGAATTAGGACAATTCTGCAAAGATGAGTGGGCCAAAATTCCTCCAGGACGCTGTAAAAGCCTCATTGCACGTTATCGCAAACGCTTGGTTGCAGTTGTTGCTGCTAAGGGTGGCCCAACCAGTTATTAGGTTTAGGGGGCAATCACTTTTTCACACAGGGCCATGATGGTTTGGATTTTTTTTCACCTTTAATAATAAACACCTTCATTTACAAATTGCATTTTGTGTTTACTTGTGTTGTCCTTGACTATTGTTTAAATTGGTTTGATGTTCCGAAACACTTAAGTGTGACAAACATGCAAAGGAACAGGAAATGAGGAAGGGGGCAAACACTTTTTCACACCACTGTATATATAACTGTTGTCACTTTTTTTTTTTTACTAGCAATGGAGGCGATCTGCGATTTTTAGCTGGACTGCAACATTGCGGCGGACAGATTGGACACTTTTGACACTTTTTGGGGACCATTGACATTTATAAAGCGATCAGAGCTAAAAATGGCCACTGATTACTGTGTAAATGTCATTGACAGGAAAGGGGTTAACACTAGGGGCGATCAAGGGGTTAAATGTGGGTCCTAGGGAGTGTTTCTAACTGTAGGGATGTAGGAGGAGATCGATCACTGTTCATAACCAGTATGGACAGCAGATACGTCTCCTCTCCCCTGACGGAACAGAAATCTGTCTGTTTACATTGACAGATAGACATGTGCACAACAAAAAAATTCGTTTATTTTCGTTTCGTTTTTTTCGTTTCCGAAAAAAAATTTTTTTTTTTTCGTTTCGTTTTTTTCGTTTCCATCGATTCGTACATTCGTAAGTCGTCGTTGTTCGGATTCGTAACGATTCGTACATTCGTAAGTCGTCGGTGTTCGTATTCGTAACGATTCGTACATTCGTAAGAGTTATTTTTTCGTTGATTCGTTTTTCCGTTAGTTTAATTTTCGGACGCATTCGTATTTATTCGTACATTCTTAACATTCGTAGATTCGTAATCGGAGCATAATTCATAATTTGATGTAATGTGTATGCTATTATTACATTTTAATAATTTACGAATCGAAAAAAAAAGTTACGAATCGAAAAAAAAGTTACGAATGTACGAATTTTTTTGTTCAATAGAGACACGGAAAATTACAAATAAAAAAAAATAAAAAAAAAGTTACGAATCGAAAAAAAAAAGTTACGAATCGAAAAAAAATTACGAATCGAAAAAAATAAGTTACGAATCGAAAAAAAGGTACGAATGTACGAATTTTTTGGTTCAATAGAGACACGGAAAATTACAAATCGAAAAAAAAAAAAAGTTACGAATTGAAAAAAAAGTTAAGAATTGAAAAAAAAGTTACGAATCGAAAAAAAATAAGTTACGAATCGAAAAAAAGTTACGAATATACAAATTTTTGGGTTCAATAGAGACACGGAAAATTACAAATCGAAAAAAAAAAAAAAAAAGTTAAGAATCGAAAATAAAAAGTTACGAATCGAAAAAAAAAGTTACGAATGTACGAATTTTTTTTTTCAATCTATTCGAAGCACGTTTAGCAGCACCATTGTAAGGGACACGGAAAATTACCAATTCAACAAAAAAAAAAAGTTACGAATGTACAAATTTTTTAGTTCGTTTTCGTTTTTCGGGTTTTCTTCATTAGTACATTCGTTGTTTCTAATTATTTTTTTTCAGATTTTCGATGTTTTTCGGATTCGTTCAATTCGAATGATTCGTTAATCGGATTCGTACGATTCGAGCGATTTGTTACGATTCGTTATTTGGATTCGTACGATTCGAATGATTCGTTCATTCGTACGAAAACGAATGAACGAAAATAACGAAAAAAAAACGAAAAACGAAAAAAAAACGAAACTAATTGCACATGTCTATTGACAGACCTCCATTCTGTCTCTCTCAGGAGCTATCACAGGGGTCCCACCGGTGGACATCGCGACCGCCGGGCCCGTGCATCAGCTTCTATACCCGCGCGCCCCCTATACCCCTTAAAGCGCCTGCCGTACAGCTACGGCGATTCGCGCAGGGGAGCCAACCTGCCGCCATATAACGATGTTATACGGCGGCTGGTCGGCAACTGGTTAAGTGGTTAAACTGCCCTCTTCGATCTAAAAGAACCAAATGATACAATGTTTATTTTTATCTCTCAGTGCTGAGCAATGTTGTGATAAACTTTGCAGGGCTTCTTTTTTTTTTTTGACAGCTATGAGTAGAGAACGGCTCTGTGCTTGTTACATGAATACATGAATCGTGGAAATGCTGGATTAATATAGTGGGGGGGTTGAATCCAGATCGCAATTTTTTTTAACGATTAATCGCGCAGCTCTACTAGACACCGATTCAATAAATCTATCTCTCCATAACCAAAATTGTGGGTGGACTGGAGCTAAAACCCTATGGAAATAGTCGACCAAAAGCAGAAAAGAAGTTACAAATGTACATAATATAAAACTTTTACGCACTTTTCTCATATAATGGCTTTATATTATATTTCATAGATCATCTGTGTATTATCTATGGCCTTGAATGTCACTCTTTCAAAAAGGAAAACAATGCAAAAACATACTTATGCCTAGAGCCTCTTTCAATAATTCAGACTCTGCTAAAAGTCTGGGAGAAAATGTAATGTGCCAGAGAAAGAAAAAAAGATTTATTGCTATTAATCCTTGGTGATAAATCATTCAAGGAGTTTAATAAAAGCCCCCTATACTTTCACAAACATTCAGAGTCCCGCAACAAAGAAAGCATTATGTTTCTGAATCTGAGTTTTACCATGCACTTCACTTGACCTCTCTCTGCTGCTTCTTTCAGACAAAGTTAGCGGTGACAACAAGAACACAATATTCCCTGAGCCTTTATAGTGCCACAACATATGTACAGTGTAGCTTTTTTTTTTTACTCCTTTTGCTATTAAATCCACTTTCCCAAGCCAAGCAGAAAAGTTTTATGATTGTCATTTTCTTTTGTGTGTTGCAGAAAGAGAAGACAGCCGCATAACAGGCAAAGTTTTCTTTTTTTTGCTAAGCCACTCTCAAAATGCACTTTTTGCCCGTTGCCTTGACCTAAACATTGCCACCCTCCCCACATAAGTATACTTACCAACATCTGCCAGACACGGTCTCCGGTGTTTTTTTTTTTTTTTTTTTTTTTACTTCCAACATTAGAATCTCAATCAATCTAGAATCAATTAGTATCTCTCTTAGGCCCCTTTCACACCGGGGCGTTTTTCATGCGGTGCAGCGCTAAAAATAGCGCCTGTTCACCGCATGAAAAAATCCGGCCCCTTTAACTCCAGTGTGAAAGCCGGCGGGCTTTCACACTGGAGCGGTGCGCTCGCAGGATGACAAAAAAAGTCCTGCTAGCAGCATCTTTGGAGCGGGATAGGAGCGGTGTGTTCACCGCTCCTATACCGCTCCTTCCCATTGAATAGAATGGGACACCGCGGTGAAACCGCGGCAATACCGCCGCAAAGCGCCGCTACGGCGGCGCTCTGCGGGGGGTGTTTAACCCTTTTTCGGCCACTCGCGGGGGGGGAAAACCGCACCGCGAGCGGCTGAAAACCGCGGTGAAAACGACGGTAAAGCAGCGCTAAATATAGCGCTGCTTTACCGTCACCGCGGCTCACCGCCCCAGTGTGAAAGGGGCCTTATGCCCTGTACACACGATCGCACATTCCGACAACAAAATCCATGGGATTTTTTCCGACGGATGTTGGCTCAAACTTGTCTTGCATACACACTGTTACACAAAGTTGGTCAGAAATTGCGAACGTCAAGAACGCGGTGACGTACAACACGTACGACGAGCCGAGAAAAATGAAGTTCAATAGCCAGTGCTGCTCTTCTGCTTGATTCCGAGCATGGGTGGAACTTTGTGCATCGGAATTATGTACACACGATCGGAATTTCCGACAACGGATTTTGTTGTCGGAAAATTTGAGAACCAGATCTCAAATGTTGTGCGACGGAAATTCCGATGGAAAATGTCCGATGGAGCCCCCATACACGGTCGGAATTTCCGACATAAAGCTCCGATCGCACATTTTCCGTCGGAAAATCTGACCATGTGTACGAGGCATTAGCTGTGCCTGTGCATTACTGAGGCGGAGATGATGGTAGACAAGTCCTATATGGGGTCAATTCAGTAAGAACTAAATACATCATAAAGTTTTGCATTAAAATAACCCATGCAGTATTTATCTCTAAAGTAGTCAATTCAGTGGAAACAAAACAAATCACCTTTTTTTTTTGTTAATTTACTCCCTTCATGACCAGTCCATTTTTTTCGATACGGCACTGGGTTACCTTAACTGACAATTGCGCAGTCGTGTGACCCTGTAACCAAATAAAATGTATGCCCTTTTTTCCCCACAGATAGAGCTTTCTTTTGGTGGTATTTAATCACCTCTGTGGTTTTTATTTTGTGTGCTATAAACAAAAAAATACAGACATTTTGAAAAAAAAAAAATGATGTTTTACTTTCTGCTATAAAACATATCCAATAAAAAAAATTGAAAAAAATCTAATTACTTCATCAATTTAGGCCAATATGTATTCTAGTACATATTTTTGGTAAAAAATAAATAAAATAAAAGCGCAATAAGTATATATTGATTGGTTTGCGTAAAAGTTATAGCATCTACAAACTATAGGATGTTTTTATTTATAATTTTTTACTAGTAATGGTGACGATCAGAAACTTATAGCGGGACTGCAATACTGCGGCGGGCAGACGGACACTAACTGACACTTTTGACACTTTTTGGGGACCAGTGACACTAATACTGTGATTAATACTGTATTAATGACACTGGCTGGGAAAGGGTTAAACATAAGGGGCGATCAAAGGGTTAACTGTGTGCCTGACCAGTGTTTTACTGTACTGTGGGAGGTGATTTTACTAGGGGAAGGCATAAATCCATGTCCCTGCTTTGCAGGAACACAGGATCCATGCCTTCCCCACAGACAGAACGGCGATCTGCCTTGTTTACATAGGCAGATCTCTGTTCTGCCTCTCTGGCATGACGATTGATGGGTGCAGGCAGACATTGAGTCCGCAGTACTCGCAGATCAGCTCCTGCTGTGTATAATCACAGCGGGAGCAGGCCGGCAGTGGCGCATATGTGTGCCCAAGACCCGGAAGTGTCAGATCACGTACTGGGTACGTGATCTGGCGCAGCAGAACCCCCCACTCTACAGTAAATAAAGGATCACAGGGGCACTTTTGGGCAGCAGCATTGTCATTCTGAGGGGAAGGGAGTGTGAGATGTATTAGCAGATTTAGATACACTAACAAATTGAAGCCGAACTCCAGCTCATAATCAGTTACAGTTTTCCTTTTGGGATAAAGGTTTTACATAAATAAATAAAAGCTGATCATTGTAAGCATTCCTGTCAGTGGTAAATGGTTTGTCTTAGCCTTGTAAACTGATATATCTGGAAGAGGGCTTTTTCTGTTGAAAAATAACAGACTTATGCCGCGTACACACGAGTGGATTTTCCGTCGGAAAAATCTTGGATGGTTTTTCTGATGGAATTCCGCTCAAGCTTGGCTTGCATACACACGGTCACACAAAAGTTTGCTGAACTTTTGACCGGCAAGAACGCAGTGACGTACAACACGCATGCATCGAATTGTTTCCAGGCATGCGTAGGAATTGGTACAGACTATCGGAATTTCCGATCAAAACTTTTTCCGACCGAAAAATTGAGAACCTGCTCTCAATCTTTTGCTGGCGGGAATTTGGCCAGCAAAAGTCCGATGGAGCATACACACTGTCGCATTTTCCGACATAAAGCTCGCATCGGTCTTTTGCTGGCCGAATTTCCGCTCGTGTGTATGCGGCATTACTGCCCAGATCACCAGGTAAAAAAAATAAATGAAAATCACCAATGTAAAAAGCAGAAAAACGCCTGTAATCTGCCCAAAAAGAAGCTCGTGTATTTTTTTTGAGCATCAGGCGTTTTCCATCAGGCGACAGAACGCTCAGTGTTGTGAACAGGGGCCATTTAAATGAATAGGATTTTGCTTGTTGGGTGTTTTTGAACTTTTGAGATGAGCGTTTTACGAGCTGAAAATGCTCAGGTGTGAATGGGCTTATAAAAAAGATATTTCCAACCTTGAATTGGAATGCTAAAAGCATTCTAGCATCTAGGTTAAAGGATGATGATGAGGCTCTGATAAGGTGGAAATGATATACCGATTTATCAAATTATATAGATAAAGTAGATCAACAGACGTTTTAGTAGGTCCGTTATGATCAGTAACGCTTGGTAATGAGGAATGAAGATTAACTGGCCTTAAAATCCTTATCAAAGAACACAGCAAAGGAAATTGATAGCATTGCCTTGAAAAAATTGCAGCAATCAGACACATCTGGTAAAATACTCTCAAGGCTTTGCCAGAAAATTAGTAAAACAGCATTATGATTAACAGACTAAAAAAAGATATATGTACTTACCATTACTGAAAAAGGGTTTTTAAATGACTGTGGAAACCACACAAATAAATTCAAAAGCTGCACTTCAGTAATGGCACTCTTTAGAACTTTACCCACAAATTTACATTCAGTGAAAAAGCACCTTAGGTAGGGTACTCTCTGCCAATCGATGTAGCTAAACTAATTACATTTCATGAATAAAGTTAAAGGGGCTGTAAAGGTTCGGGATTTTCCACCTTAATGCATCCTATGCTAATGCGTTAATGCACCTGGCAGTCCCCGCCCCCTAGTCCCCCCCCCCGTTTTACTTAACCTGAGCCCCTTATCCTCTTCAGTGGGGACGCGCCGTCCTTCTCTCCATGGAGTCCTGGCTTTGATTGGATAGATTGATAGCAGTGCAACCATTGGCTCCTGCTGCTGTCAATCAAATCCAATGACCCGGGGGGCGGGGCCAAGTCATACATTCAGCTTCTATGGACGCCGAAGGAATGACTCAGGAGCACGCCCCGCAAGGTAACCCCCTCGGGAGAGCGCTTCTCCTAGGGGGTTATCTAATGCAGGGAGGAGTGGCAAGAGATGCCAAGGGACCCCAGAAGAGGATGTTCGGGGCCACTCTGTGCAAAACGAGCTGCACAGTGGAAGTAAGTATAACATGTTTGTTATTTAAAAAAAAAAACTAAGCTTTAGTATCACTTTAAGAGTCCATCAATACTTAAAGCGGTTTGGTACTCTAAAATACTACTTCATCTAATTCAAAGTAGTTACCAATGCTGATGAACAAATGACCATTAAAAAAAAAAAAAAAAAAAAGTATTTTACTTACTGTACTGATTTTTGCTATGGCTTCCGGTCTGTCCTCCCGTGGGAGTAGGCGTGGTTTCGGGCTCTCCCCCGGCTCCGCAATGACCCCTGGGAGCTTTTTTGCATTGTTCCCATGAAGCTGTCAGCATGAAATCTCTCGAGATTTCGGCCGGGAGACTGTACGCCGCTGCTCACTGAGCGAAGTGAGCATGCGCAGGATCGAGCGGTGAATGCTGGGAGCACAGCATTCACCGCATCCCGGAAGTAAATGCTTGTTGCCCACAAGCAAAATGGAATCGTCCAGCAAGCAAGTTTAAAAGTTCTCCAAACGGACGGAATCGGCGATCGGTGGGGAAAAGAACTGCAGCAGGTAAGTGACATGTTATTTATGTCTTTATTTCCCTATGAACAGAAAAAAAAAAAAAAAACATATTTCGGCGGAATCCCGCTTTAAATGCAGATTACAGTGTTTTATACATTTGAAACAACATGAAAAGCCCATTCCAGCAAAAAGAAGAGGCTTGGAATAGTAGAGGCCAGTTTGAAAGTGGCAGAAGAGGATGAGACTATCCCCCAGTTTGCTAGTCTTATTGTTATTATTATTCACGACTTATATAGCACCAACAGTTCACGCAGTGCTTTACAATGTAGAGGGGGAACAGCACAATTACAGTACAGAATAAAAAAAGTCTAGAAAAAAAATTACAATATTCAGTTTCTAGCGAATAACAGTGGGGTTCCAGTGATATGTTTGGCATAATTTGCAGATTCAGGCTGGGCTTGCAACTCCGTCTGCAAACCAATCCCAGGCCAATTCACTCTTGAGAGGACTTTACAATGGGGTTTAGAGAAGGCTTATGATTGCATCCAGAAAATTGGTTATTGACATAATTTCCATGTTATAGTTGAACAGATTTTTGCTGTCTGACAAAGCACAATCTGTCACACAGCAAAAGTACCTCAGGCCTGGGTTCCTGCAATAGTCTGGCACACTTGCAAACCATTTAAAGTGCTTCCCTATTTAACCTTAGTTACATAGTTACATAGTAGGTGAGGTTGAAAAAAGACACAAGTCCATCAAGTCCAACCTTTGTGTGTGATTATATGTCAGTATTACTTTGTTAATCCCTGTATGTTGTGGTCATTCAGGTGCTTATCTAATAGTTAAGTTGCCGCTCTTACAGTAAAGAACCTCTACATTTAAGGTTAAACTTAATGAGAAGTGGAAGCAAGTGGTTGGGAATAGTAGATTCAGTCACATTAAGTGTTTCTGTTGCCATAAAATGGGGCATTTTGCAAAAATGTGCCATGCTGTGAAGACTGGACAACAGCAAGCCCGTGTTCTTCCCAGGACAGCACAGAGAGATGGGATGGGAGGAGGCAGACCAGAAGAGAGCCTGAGGAAGATGTGGATGATTTCCTGATGGTGGCTAAATTGGAGTGGACTTTCATCTGCGCATATCCTAATGACCAATTGGACAAGAGACTTTTATCTTGGACTTTCTTTGCGCAAACTGTCAAAGACACTGTTAACCCTGCTCAAAAATAATGTTGCAGCCTTCCAGGTACAACAAAACAAAAGGCTGACCGCCCAGAAGATACGGGGGTCGAAAGGGAATTTTTTTCCTCCCATTTACAATACGGGGGGGTTTATTTTTCCCTTTCCTGGACAAAAGGGTTTGAGAGATGTTGAAGTTTCCTATATTATTCTATAAAGTCAATAGGGGGTATGTAATGCTATGGTCATTTGTATAGTGACTTTATTGCAATAATATGGAGTTAGAGATATTATTTAAGAGCATATGTTTACAGAGGCTCTTCCTCTTCATTGATATGTAAATAAGCCAGTTGTATAGGTTTTGGAGCTGCGCATAAGAAGTTGGTTGGCAGGAAGTTGGTGGGAGGGGCTTGGGGAGTTTTTGAAAGAAACATGTGTTTGGAAAAGAGAGGTGTTTGGAAGGACGATGGAGTAACACATGGCTGTCGGAAGCTGGATAACTTTGGAGAACTTTTGAGTTGGACGCAAGGAACCTGAAAGACATTACATCTTAAACCCTAAGTTGAGTAACAGTTTAGTTTACTTATTGCTTATATTTGTAGGTATATTTTTTTAAGCTATGAGTTATGTTGTATTGTGTATCCTACAGTTGTATGTGCAGATTTTCTGTTTAGTAAAGCATTGATACACTACAGAAGTCTAAGCTTCCTTGGTTTTACTGCAAGAACTGTAATAGATAGACGCAAAGCATAACAGGCGGTCACCAAGTGGTTAATACATTTTTTGTTTTGAGGTTTAATATTGCTTTAATTTGTCATTGGCTCACTTTCACATATTAAAGCGGAGTTCACAGCCTGTTTCCTACTGCGCATGCGTCACGCTGCGCTTTCTGAATGGTCCCTGCTGTCTTCTGGGACCTGTGTGTCTCCCAGAAGGCAGCAGGGGGGGAGGCGGGCCAGACATTACGTAGTCCCCAGAAGTGGGAGCAGATACCTGGATTTGACAGGTATCTGCTCCCCCTCCCCCCTGAAAGGTGCCAAATGTGGCACCGGAGGAGGGAGGAATCCGATCAGCGGAAGTTCCATTTATGGGTGGAACTCCGCTTTAAGAAGAACATGAATGCCCCACTGAGACAAATTCTATTTTGATTAGAATAGGAAATATGTTTACAGAAAAAAAAAGTGCATTTAGTTATTTTTTTCTTGTAGACATGTCCTCTGGCTTTCAGTCCGTATCTTTGTTTTTTCGGCATGGGAATTCCCTTTAAATCCATGCCAGGTGACGGGGCTAGCGCGGCGGCATTCACTGCCTTCGCTAGCTCCGTCTACCTGAAGTCACATGCTAAATGAATGGACTTTCCGATGATCGGCAAGTCCGTTCATTTCCAAAAGTCCGGCGGACTAGCATACACACGGGGGGATTGTCCGGCGGACTCGAGTCCAGCGGACAATCCCGCGGGAAAGTCCCTTTGTGTGTACGAGGCATAAGAGATACTCTGCTCTTTTAAAAAAGTGACTGGGGGTGTGAGGAGAAGAACCCCTGTCCGCTGTCTTGGGGGAAGGGGAAACAGGGGGAGAGGTGGCAGGAGCTGGAACATGTTACATGTTCCAACCTAAATACGGGTGAACATGTAACATATTTTGAAGGTGAACTTATCCTTTAAATGTGAACAGGTGTTAATTTGGTCCTTTTTGTTGGATGTCAAGGAATTGTCTTTTTTGTAGCAAATCGATGTAACTTGCACAAAGCAGTAAAATCACTCAATATGTGCTAGCATTTGTTACAGCAATAAACCGACAGTGAGCAGTGTATACTAAAAAGCACATTGCCTAGTGGGCATTATATAATAAACAGCCTGTTATCTAGTTGATAGTGTACCAGGAAATCCCATTGCCTAGAGCATGAGATGATCAATAGAAAAACTAGTCCCTGGTTTTCTGTATACGGTATAGTTCTTTATTGCTAAACATCTATATTCAGCCTTTCCTTTTAGCTCTTCAGGCTACCATCTATTACATGTGCTGACGGGGGTGAGTGTGAATAATTCTGATTGATTTAGAACAGGGGTTTCAAACTGGCAGCCCTCCAACTATTGCGAGACTACAAGTCCCATCATGTCTCTGGGAATCATGCTTATAACTGTCAGCCTTGCAATGCCTCATGGGACTTGTAGTTTCGAAACAGCTGGAGGGCCACCAGTTTGAGACCCCTGATTTAGAAGAACATACTGCTGAAAATATAGCTCCTACCAGTAGACCATTGTTGCATTGCTAGAATGGAGTGACGGCAAAAAGATCAAGTGCTCCAATGATTTTTTTTTTCCAAAAGGGCCCCTTATAGCTGAGCTTTAAGAAAAATCACCAAATACACTGTTGAAATACATATAAGGGGTTTGTATTACCTGTTAAAATATTTCTAATTTTGTTCAACCAGTCCTAAGCTTTACAAAGTTCTACTAGACAGCACAGCTAGGGGGAAGACCTGACATTTCTGCACTTAAAGTGGAAGTAAACCTTCCTATTGTTTTAAGCCAAGGAAACTGCCATCGTGGCCTCTGTTTAATCTTCAACTGCCATGATGCTGCACATGTAAGAAGTGAGGGTGGGACTTTAAATGAAGTGTGTGGTTGGAAATAAGTAAAAAAGTATATATAAATATGTATTATTTTTGTTTATTTTGAAAATATATCAATATCTAAAATATATACACATATATGCATACAAGATGACAAAATAATACCTGTGTAGACAAAGATTTTTACTCCCTGTCGTAATTAAAACCTTAGATGACATGATTACAGAGTTGGATATATAATATATATATATATAATAAACAGCCTGTTATCTAGTTGATAGTGTACCAGGAAATCCCATTGCCTAGAGCATGAGATGATCAATAGAAAAACTAGTCCCTGGTTTTCTGTATACGGTATAGTTCTTTATTGCTAAACATCTATATTCAGCCTTTCCTTTTAGCTCTTCAGGCTACCATCTATAACATGTGCTGACGGGGGTGAGTGTGAATAATTCTGATTGATTTAGAACAGGGGTTTCAAACTGGCAGCCCTCCAACTATTGCGAGACTACAAGTCCCATCATGTCTCTGGGAATCATGCTTATAACTGTCAGCCTTGCAATGCCTCATGGGACTTGTAGTTTCGAAACAGCTGGAGGGCCACCAGTTTGAGACCCCTGATTTAGAAGAACATACTGCTGAAAATATAGCTCCTACCAGTAGACCATTGTTGCATTGCTAGAATGGAGTGACGGCAAAAAGATCAAGTGCTCCAATGATTTTTTTTTTCCAAAAGGGCCCCTTATAGCTGAGCTTTAAGAAAAATCACCAAATACACTGTTGAAATACATATAAGGGGTTTGTATTACCTGTTAAAATATTTCTAATTTTGTTCAACCAGTCCTAAGCTTTACAAAGTTCTACTAGACAGCACAGCTAGGGGGAAGACCTGACATTTCTGCACTTAAAGTGGAAGTAAACCTTCCTATTGTTTTAAGCCAAGGAAACTGCCATCTTGGCCTCTGTTTAATCTTCAACTGCCATGATGCTGCACATGTAAGAAGTGAGGGTGGGACTTTAAATGAAGTGTGTGGTTGGAAATAAGTAAAAAAGTATATATAAATATGTATTATTTTTGTTTATTTTGAAAATATATCAATATCTAAAATCATATATATAAAAATAGTATAATACAAAAATGGAAATTCCAATAAATTTCATATATATATATATATATATATATATATATATATACACATATATGCATACACGATGACAAAATAATACCTGTGTAGACAAAGATTTTTACTCCCTGTCGTAATTAAAACCTTAGATGACATGATTACAGAGTTGGATATGTAAACCAGTAGGAACATAGAACATGTAAAATACATACATCTGTAAATAGTATTGAACAAGGCATGAGTTATCTCGACGCGTTTCGTGGCCCAGAGCCATTCCTCAGGAGAAAGCATGTGATCTACATCTGCAATAAAGTGCATGGAGGTATCAATAATCTACCATGTTCAGGGGAAAAAAACTATGGTGAAGGGGTGTCCACTCACTCCTATATATACTTTTAAAAAAACTGTGTATCGGTGGCATGCCACCGACAGCTGGGAGCCCATTGGGGACATCACCTAAATAGGAATGGAAGTGTGTTGTGTTGGTATGTTTAGTTAGCCTTAGTTTTAGTGGCATACCTGCCATCGAGCCCCATGCCCTTTCTCCCTAGACCTCCCCTTCTTCACGTTTTTCAGCAGGGGTAATTTCATTATGATGTTTTTAGCTGGGTATTGGTGGTGTGTGGTCTGGGACCGCCTGGTTGCTTGCTCTCTCATCGTTTCTGGGAGCTGTGATGCACACTGCTGCAGCCCCCTCCCCCCTCGTGGAGCAGAGTGGACGGGGGCTCATGCACTGCGTGTCAACGTCACGCTCTTAACGCCGGACACGTGATGTCACGCCTTTGGCACCACCAATGCCAGTGTTTTTCTATTGGCTAGCAAGTGGGAGGTAGTTTTGGTGGCAATCGCTGGACGGTTTGACGGCTCAGATGATGACGCCCCCCTCCCACACTGCATGCTTGCATGACGTTAATGTGTGTTTCATGGCTGCGCCTATATAGGCATCCTCCTCTGGTACTTTAGCTGTTTTGCTTGCCTTCTCTCCACACGGCTACACTATGCAATGTTCTCAATCATTCCATTCACGTTTCATTATCAGGTAATCCACATACCTTTTAGTTCACTCAAGTCACCATTATATGGTTTTGTCTATACTTCTGGTACTTCTCATTGTACCTCCGGTGCAAGTGGTTTCACTTAGTCTAAATTCCTCCACTTTCTCTTTTTACTCACACGTCATTCCCTTGGAGATGGGCTGCACTCTTCTCACCACTTGCCTAGCTGCACCTTATTTCACTACAACTGTGATTATTTGGTCATACTATCTATTATGAATTAGTATACATGATTTATTATATAAAATGAATCAAAATACACTATTTAATTTTTTATATTAACAGTTGGCTGTGGTCCGTATTCCATTACACCAGAGGTTTATCTATCATGGATGTTCATTCAATCTGGGGGTTGCTCTGTGTGGGCCCCATGTCATGGAACACATCATGGAACACATCACCTCAGCACTTGGAGGTTATGTCACCGATGCCACCGATACACAGTTGTTTTTGTAGGTATATATATGAGGGTGTGGACATCCCTTCCCCATATTTTTTTCCCCTGAACATGTTAGATAATTGATACTTTCATGCACTTTATTGCAGATGTAGATTGCGTGCTTGCTCCTGAGGAGTGGCTCCGGGCCAGGAAACCCTTGGAGCTAACTCATGCCGTGTTCAATACTATTTACAGATGTATATATGAAATTATTTAAAATGTTCTATGTTCCTACTGGTTTACATATGCAACTCTGTAATCATGTCATCTAAGGTTTTAATTATGATAGGGAGTAGAATTCTTTGGCTACACAGGTATTATTTTGTCATCATGTATGCATGTACTGTATGTATATATATGAAATATATTGGAATTTCCATTATTGTATTATACTGTTTTTATATATATGATTTCAGATCTTGACATATTTTCAAAATAAACAAAAAATAATACATATTTATATATACTTATTTACTTATTTCCAACCGCACACTTCATTTAAAGTCCCACCCTCACTTCTTACATTACAACAGGGGTGGAGGCATATGACCTCACCAGGTCATTGCTTCATTTAAAGTCCCAAACCTTTTTGCTTTAGTGATGCTGCACATGTGATCAGTTATTACACCAGCCAATGGATGATTTGGCAGTTTGATTTAGAGCGTGCCGGGAATGTAACTGTTTTTTTAAACTGTTTAATCAAAGGGTTGACTTCCACTTCAAGCACCAGAGACTGGTCCCCTATCTGCTACCAGCCTAAGATTAGAAAGTGAAGGAGCAGCAGGTGGCAGCCTGATGAGGTCAGCTCTCTCTTCTCTATTCCTGGGCAGAACTGGTGCATCGGCATGGCCAATTGGCTCCCAGTCCTGTCCATCCATCTCACAATCATTTCTCTGTTGAACAGGGGATTACAGAAGGCTGATACCAAGTCAAATTCAGGTACTTACACTAATTGCATTCCAAATAAATGTTTTTTTTTCATGAGAACATAATAGCATTAATTGGATTTATAGCATCTGTCTGGCCTTTAGCTTTAAGATTGAATTATGTTCTGCTTTGCATACAGAATAGCATAATCAACTAAATAAAAATTGCAACTTTCCAAATAGCATACACACTACATGACCAATCAAACCTAGAGTAATTGTATGACATTTTTCACAAAGTGTTTCAAAAACAATGCACATATTTTAGACACATTTCATTTTATTGAAGTGATAGAATTTGACATAATAACAATTTAGAACAAATATTGTCCATACATAAGAGCATAATACAAGTGTCCTAAACAGGGGCTCCTATGTCAATTTGTTTTTTGGCTGAGCTGTAGTTAGTTTGATTGTATAGTTTTTCACCTGGGTTTTCCCTAAGCTCAACTTGGCTTGTGATTTCTCAGTGTCACCAGTATACAGTATGTTACTGGTATTACTGATCATAGTATGATCTTTCACAAACAAAACGAAATGATGAATATTTATATTTCCTTCAGCCAGTTCAGTAAGAGGTTTATGTTACTGGAGCATGCTGGGGGATGATATAAATATTTGTGACAGACCACCTACTTGCTCTTTTCCCCTGGGCTGAAGCCTAGGGTAATGCCACTGGATTGAGCTCTGTGGTTAGGCCCAATAGCCTGGTTTAGGGCCTAAGGTGTGCTGTAGTGGTCCTGAAGCTGTCCTGCTGAGTCTGGAGGAAACTGTGCTAAGGAGGAGACCCAGGAGAAGATCCTTGCTGGAGGGAGAGAGGAAGAAGGCTGGTTCCTCAGAAGTGCCTGGTGTCTCACCTGGAGGATGCACTGAAGTTTTGGGAATGTGCTTATCGTGTTGCTGGGTCAGCTTAACAGTTCTGACACTGTGAAGCTGGACATTGATCTGGATCTGGAGAAACTGTAAGTGATCTGTTACGGTATCTTGGACCCCTAACTATCACCTCCTTGACCATTCTAAAACAAACAACAAAACTGGCACCCAATATCCTTTCTCAGTCCCCCCATTTTAGTCATGGACTCAGCCCTGGCGTGAAATGCTAGCTGGCCCTTGGCCTCTGAAGGTACTATTTTGCATTTGGGGTGTCAGAAGGGTGCTACACATACAAAAAAAAAGGGGGGGGTAAGAAAGAGAGTGCATTCTTGAAAAATGCTAGGCACAAAAGATAAAACAATATTTATCAGGTGATAGGTCAGGCTATCCATTGATGGCTACGAGTCCCAGTGTCTCAGGACTCAAAGACAGGATAAGTGTACAGAGAAATGTCACAGGAGTGTCTGCAGGGTCGGTGTCCCCAGTTTTCATAAGAAAAGCAATGGTGTCTGCAAAGGCTTTAGCTGAAATCTCTGAGACAATAAGATAGACGGAGGGAAAATCAAAGCCCCCACACAATACATAGTGGCAAGGGAGCTGCAAGGGGCAGAAGGAAACAGAAAGGAGGCAGAAGAAAGAAGAGACACAATTTTTTGTATTGAACAGTGGAAACTCGATACCCAAGACAACGTGTCTGTCTTTATGTAGCAAAGTGTCCATTGTCTGGATGGGCTTCCTGATGCAGCAGGATTTAATGTCATCATGATGAGAGGCAGAAGGCTCAAAGATAAGCCTTGGACTATAGAGGCACGAAGAAAGTAAGGTGTAGCTCTGCTATGTTTATGGAGAGAGTATACATGTGTTTAGCGCGATGATGGCATACAGCTTTTACTGCGATGCTTTTGAAAGGGAGGTCTGAGAAGGGGTTTTACAAAGATTGAGTGAAACGATGTGAAGGCTGAGGTAGGTAGAGCATTGATGGGTCTGCTTTTGTAGGGAGTGTGGGTAAAAGCTGTTGAGTTGTGAGATCTGAAAAGCCACCAATGCCAAGATTTCTGTTAAGAAATACTGTCAGTCATGCTTTGAAAAATAACAAATATGTACATTGTACATAAAGCATTTAACTGTTTCCATTTATTTTACAGAGTGTCCACCACGGGGATAGGTCTGCAAAGAGTCTTTGTATATAGTTACTCTACTTCAGTGATGGCGAACCTTTTGAGCCCGAGTGCCCAAACTGAAATAAATACATTGGTTTTGTGTTGCAAAGTGCCAACACGGCAATTCGCGAGAGAGGGGGGCTGAGCAAAAGAGAGGGGTTGTGTGAGAGAGAGAGGGGTTGTGTGAGAGAGAGAGGGTGTGAGAGAGAGAGAGAGAGAGGGGTGTGTGTGTGTGAGAGAGAGAGAGATAGAGAGAGAGAGGGGACAGCGAGAGAGAGAGATGCTGAGAGAGAGGGGGGCAGAGAGAGGGGGGTGTGAGAGATATGCTGAGAGGGAGAGGGGCAGAGAGGGAGAGGGGCTGAGAGAGAGGGGGCAGAGAGAGAGCGAGAGAGAGGGGGGGGGTGTGAGAGATATGCTGAGAGGGAGGGGGGCTAAGAGAGAGGGAGGGGGGCTGAGAGAGAGGGAGAGGGGCTGAGCGAGAGGGGACAGAGAGAGAGTGGTGTGAGAGAGATGCTGAGATAGAGGGGCAACAGAGAGAGGGAGAGGGGCTGAGAGAGAGGAGTGTGAGAGAGAGGAGGAACAGAGAGAGGGAGGGGGGACAGAGAGAGAGAGGTGTGTGAGAGAGAGATGGGGGACAGAGAGAGAGGGGTGTGAGAGAGGGGGAACAGAGAGAGAGAAGGGGGACAGGGAGAGAGAAGGGGGACAGGGAGAGAGAAGGGGGACAGGGAGAGAAAGGGGGACAGGGAGAGAAAAGGGGGACAGGGAGAGAGAAGGGGGACAGGGAGAGAGAAGGGGGACAGGGAGAGAGAAGGGGGACAGGGAGAGAAAAGGGGGACAGGGAGAGAAAAGGGGGACAGGGAGAGAGAAGAGGGGCAGAGAGAGAGGGGTGCAAGAGAGATGCTGAGAGAGGGGTGAGCTAAGAGAGGGGGGAACAGAGAGAGGGGGACACAAAGAGGGGGGGACGGAAAAAGAGGGGGGCTGAAAGAGAGGGAGGGGGGCTGAGAGGAGAGAGAGACCTCTAACTCTGTCCTGGACCCTCTCGTGTGCCCACAGAGATGGCTCTGCGTGCCAGCTGTGGCACGCGTGCCATAGGTTCGCCATCACTGCTCTACTTGAACCATTTTAAGAAAGACATAGTAGAAGGCTAAAATACATAAAATGGTTGTAAACCACAGCCATGAAATATGAACAAAGCATATGGCTCTATAGTGTGTGCTTGTCTCATTTAAGAGCACCAAGTGTCATTTCTGTCAGCTGCTTCATTTCTCTGCTATCAGCATGAATCACTTCTGATACGTTTTCCCAACACCAAGAGAAACATGGTGATTGGGGGGGGGGGGGGGCAGCAAATTGACAGCCTCAGCTTTGTTTCTGTGTGGTGTATGAAGGGGAGTGTGCCCTTCCCTCCAATCAGCTCTCAGACCTCTCCTCACTAAGCTCTGCAGAGTGTAACTTCAGCTCTCCCCTCTTTTTTCTTCACAGCTCAGACAAGCTTTAAACATTTTGTACTTTGTACAGATGTAAAGAGAATTCTGCAGACAGACAGGTACAACATATATAGAATGATGTGTTTCATCTCTGTGTATCACCTAAGGCCAGTCACTTCACTGGGTATACTGGATGTAAGGGTTTACAACCACTTTAAATGCTACTCCATTCTCCATTCAGTGTTGGCAACATGACCAAAAGCCTAGGATTTAACATTCATTGCTACCCAAAAATTGTAATAAAGCTAGCCAAGCACCTTTAGATTTCTAAAAACATAAGAAATATAAGAACATAAGAAATCAATCAATTTCCTATCCAGGCAAAACATGGACGAGAGACTCTCCCCTGCCAGGTATTGAATTCCGCAACCAGCAGGACCAGAAGCTGCTGAATATCGGAACAGTGACTGTATTTGCTTTGATGGAGTAACTTTTCAACCAACAGTTTTCCACTTGTCTTTTTCAACAAAAGTCAATGGAAAAATCAACTTTTTTGAGCCATGTGTAACTGACAAGGCTACCTACAGAACAAACTTTGGCCAATTTAGCAGGAATCTGCTGAAATTCAAGCAGCCTATGCATGTTATATAACAACCTTTCAAATTAAAGTGATTGTAAAGTTTCATTTTTTTTCTATTAAAATAACAAACATGTTATACTTACCTGCTCTGTGCAGTTGGTTTTGCACAGGGCAGCCCGGATCCTCCTCTGCTCAGGTCCCTGGATGGAGCTCCTGGCCCCTCCCTTCTACGAGTTCCCCCACAGCAAGCAGCTTGGTATGGGAGCACCCAAGCCGAGCCGCAGCTCCACGTATCCATTCGGACATGGAGCTGCGGTTCAGCCCCGCCCACCTCCTGATTGGTTAACTGAGTTTGAATGACAGCGGCAGGAGCCAATGATGCCGCTGCTGTGTCTCAGCCAATCAGGAGGAAGATTCCCGTATGGCTGAGGTACTTGTGGATCGAGAGGGTGCTCAGGTAAGTATTGGAGGGTGCTGGGGGGGCTTTTTATCTTAATGCATAGAATGCATTTAGACAGTGGTCCCCAACCTTTTTGGCGGGCAATGACTGGTGTTAGCGCTTCAATCATCCCGGCACCATGCTTGATATGGTGTCAGGGTGATTGAAGAGCATTATTCACCATAATCTAGAATCAGTGGGAGAGCGGTGATGCGGGGCGGGCAGTATGAGATGATGTCATCTCTCTGCTCCGTGCCGCACCTCCAACACTGAGACAGAGCACTGGCTTTGAGGGCGGAAGAGCGGTGATGCAGGGGGTGGAGAGAGATGATATCATGTTTGCCCACCCGCTCACTTCTTCCATCCACCCAGCGCTCTCATGCCGGCAGCCCAGAATGTTTCTAGCTGGCCGCCCGTGGGCAGGGTGCAGAAGGGCCACGGCCCGTTAGTGGGCCAGGGACCGGGGATTGATGACCCCTGCATTAAGATAAATAACCTTCTGCCTTTATAACCACTTTAACCATATATTTAAAGTGGTTATAAAGCCAAAGCATTTTATGTCTTTCTATTCACCCCCTTTCCTGTGAGAAGGGGAAGGGACGGGAGAAGAGATCCAGTGATGTGCACAGCTGCATCGCTTCTCCCTTATCTTCCTCTTCACACAGGGTCTCAGGTTGGAGCTGTCACTCAAATGCAGTTTGGAGGAAGTGGGTGGCAAGAGTTCCCTTCACTGGAACTAAGGGGCCAAGCCCAACCCCTGAAAAACAACTCCACGCCATAATCCCCCCTTTCACCAAATGATTTGGACCAGTGCACAAAGCAAGTTCCATAAAGACATGGATGAGCGAGCTTGGGGTGGAGGAACTTCACTCCAGTCCTGACCTCAACCCGATAGAACATCTTTGTGATGAATTGGAGCAGACTACGAGCCAGGCCTTTATGTCCACATCAGTGCCTGACTTCACAAATGCGCTTCTGGAAGAATGCTCAAACATTTCCATAGACCCACTCCTAAACCTTGTGGACAGCTTTCCCAGAAAGGTTGAAGCTGTTATAGCTGCAAAGGGTGGGTCAACTCAATATTGAACCATATGGACTAAGACTGGGACGCCATTAAAGTTCATGTGCGTGTAAAGGCAGGCGTTCCAATACTTTCTGTAATATATGTGTATCTTAGCAAGACTATTAGTGGTGCCTTGTTAACATTTGTGTATAGGTCTACTGTAATAAATGAATCTTTTAAAATGCTAAATTTATGCCCATGGTTTCTTATTCTACACACACATCCAAGATCTGATAAACAAATCAATTTATAGTGGAAAAGCACAGCAACCCCTTAATAGAGCTTCAAGACATGGAATGGTGATTGATACCTTAATGTTTATCCAGCAGCTGAAAGTTTTCACTTGCTGGCCGAGTGGACGCTCAAGTTCTTATTTATAAACCATCACAGTGTGAGAGCTAATGATGGGATATCTGGCACATTCAGATGAATTTGTCTCCCAGTAAAAGATAAAAAGTCTCATTCAAACAGTCAGCATGTGTTGTAGGAGATGTGAAATGAACTAACAGAAGAGGAAATGGCTCTTTGTGGTTAGCGTAAAAGCCTGCTTGGAGGAAGCTGCAAGAACTGTTTCCACAAGGGAAGTTACTAGCCATTTATAGAGCACAGGAATTACAGCTTAAGCGCCCGTTATTACTTGAGCTTTTCATAACATTTAGAAATCTATTACTAAAACCTTGCCAATATGGTATTCATAATGGCATAAGCTGCTTGAAGGTGCCATTGTCCTTCAGTGGAGTGAACAGTAAAAAGGAGTCATTGAAAAGTTATGAATTAAACAAATGTATTAAGCCTAGTTCTCTAAGACACTGATAGACCAGTTGTAGCTCCAAAAACGATTGGACTTTGGCTTATAGTAGCCCATTAAAACACTTGTGTATGTATAATTGGACAGCGTCCATATTACTTAGAGGCCTGGTGTGTATATGAAATTATATTAGAATTTTGGTGATGCCTGGGTCTATTTGGTGTCCAGCATAGAATTGGATTGTTTAATGTGGACAAGACGAGCACTTTGCTTTTTGACATTTATACATGAGGCCTAGTATCATTTATTACTGAGTACTGATTAATTAGTTTAAAAATATAAAAATATATCTAAAACCAAAACTTTTGTTTAAATTTGAATAGAGTAGTGAGGTGTTAAAACCTCTATCGTATTTTTATAGGTGTCTGTGTCCTCGTTAGGGAGATTCACCCTCTGTATTTGTCCTGGTGATCATTGTGACTAGGACATAAGGAGCCCTTTCACACTGCTAGCGCAGCTGCGTTGGCGATAAAGCGCAGCTAGTTTTACCGCTGTTATAGCACCACTTTTCGGCCGAATAAAGGGTTAAAAGCGCCGCAAAGCGCCGCTGCCGAATAGTTTTGCCGGCACTTCAGTAGAACTGACCATTGATTTCAATGGCAGGGGCAGTTTATGAGCAGTGCATACAATGCTCCCCCACCACCCAAAAGACGCTTCTTGCAGGACTTTTTTTTTTTTTCGGTCCTGCAAGCGCACCGCCCCAGTGTGAATGCACTCAGGCTTTCACACTGGAGAGGCTTGAGGGGAGCTTTTTAGCACTAAAACGCCTGAAATGCGCCTTCAGTGTGAAAGGGGTCTAAATGAGGGGAAATCCAAAATTTTGAGTTGTCACCAGAATAAGAACAGAGGGGAAAACTTTGAATGTGGATGCATGTGCCAACTGTTCAAAAGGGGATTTACATAGTTTTGGAGAGATTTCCTATCACTTACCATTGTACTTAGAGGATAGGAAGTTACAGGGACAAATCTCCCCAATGGGACAAAGATGGCACCCTCAAGTGGAACATAAAACAATTAGAAATTAATTTAACTGTGACCCAAATAATCATTCTGGCAACTGGCTGCCCTACTATCCAAATCCCTGTGAGCTTCCAAATTGAGCTGAAGCTGACTCTCCAAAAATGCTGTCTACTATCTTTCCTGGTTCCAAACACCACCCTCTGTAGTTTCCAATACTTTCCGACTCTATGTGACAAGACACTATAGTCCCCCTAAGAAGCACTGTGGAAAGATAGTCATACCGGCATACTGTGAATTATGATTATAGCACAGTTTTAGTGTTCTTTTTTTTCTGGACAGCCTTACCCCAACACTTCATATTCCTGATATGTGGCTGCTGTACCATGTACTTATATGAGAAAGTATCCTGTTCTCTTTGTATTGCTTCCTTTATGTTAAATCCCTTGTGTTCCTGCCAGTCCCTCTGCTTTAGTATTAAAAACTGACCACACTAAGCAGGAGAACACACTGCAGTCAGTTCTCTAGCTGTGCGCCTCCAATGTCTGCTTGTCCTAATGCCCCGTACACACGATCGGATTTTCTAACAAATGTTGGATGTGAGTTTGTTGGCGGAAAGTCTGACCATGTGTATGCTCCATCGAACATTTGTTGTCGTACTTTCCGCCAACAAATGTTGGCTAGCAAGTTCTCAAATTTTCCGCCAACAAATGTTTGTTGTCGGACTTTCCGGTCGTGTGTACACAAGTCCATCGGACAAAAGTCCACGCATGCTCGGAATCAAGTACGAACCGGAGATATAACTAGCGTTCGAAATGGAGATATCACATACGTCACTACGTTCGTAATTGTTGGCCAACATTTGTGTGACCGTATGTATGCAAGACAAGTTGGAGCCAACATCCTTCGAACAAAAATCCAAGGTTTTGTTGTCGGAAATTCCAATCGTGTGTACGGGGCATAACATGCCCCCACTGCACAGCCATTCACTGGGAAGTTCAGTGTACTGCTGCTTCTCCTCCCCCAGCTCTTATGCAGCTAGTAATTTCACTTGTTTGCAAATCTGGTTAAATTCTACTATTTCACTAAGCCTCTGTGAGGCACCAAGCACCTGCTCGTATAGTGATGACATTCTGGTTTCTGAATTTCAGAAAAAAAATATTATTCAGTCCATCTGCTTGGGTTTCTCTGACATGTTTCATTTATGAATGAGCTTAATTGTAAGATCAGAAGAAGGAAAGAATAAAATATAGTTTTATGTGCAGTGGATGTTGAACATGTTTTCAAATTTTTTTGTATGTTTGGATGCTCAAGTATCAATGGATGGGCTGAGTTTATCCTGCACCTAGAGTCAGTTTGAGACAAGGATGTGGCCCGACCAAAGCAACGCCCACAGTTTTGGTACACGTTTCTGCAATTCCTATTTTTTACCTTTATAAAGATGCTATAGTCCAGTGGTCATCAACCCTGTCCTCAGGGCCCACTAACAGGCCAGGTTTTATGTATTACCTTGGGGAGATGCAGACTAGAATACTGCAGTCACTGAGCAGCAAATTATATCACCTGTGATGTATTTCAGTTATCTTGCAACCCTGGCCTGTTAGTGGGCCCTGAGGACAGGGTTGATGACCACTGCTATAGTCTATCGATGCAAGTACATCGTCAGTCCTAATCATTTTGTGTATAAACACACCTCAATTTTTGCTGGCTATCTCAGATGATCCAGTAGGGGGGTTCTTACCAGACTTTGCCCCGTCTTTCTCACTGTAGTTTGCAATAAGGTCTCTGTTTGGAGGGTGTCCTTTCCCAATAAAAAAAATGGCATCTGCAGATGGGTCATTCGGCAGAGACTGTAAAAGAATTAGACCCACCCTCTTCCAGAGAAGAATGAGAGCATGTGGCCTAAAAAAAATTCAGGGGTATTAGATTGGACTAGTAGTGTTATGTCGTGTGTGTTGAGCATCTGGAAGAAAGGAGTGTTATGTTGCAGAGTGACCTATTAAATGTTATCCATATTGTTTTATGTAAATTTAACAAAATCCCTAACAGTGTCTGCAAGACAAGAGTTTTAACTGGGTAATGACTACAAGAACATTTAATTCACCTCTGTGAGCCTGTGCAAAAAAAAAACTGAATTATTTGACTAATTTGTCCTGTTCTTTGGGAAAAAAATATAATTCGTTAACTGCATTGCGTTGTTTCCTCTCAGCACAGAGCTAGGATGTATATTCCACACATTCAAGGCAAAAGTGAATATACGAAGAGGAAATATCAGATAGTTTTACATGTTTATTTTAGAATTGAACTGCAGGGCAATGATCTCATTAGTCCAGTACATCAGCATCATCATTTTTCATCTCTAAGGAGAAATAACATGGAAAGTTAGCAAGTACAAGATGTTGACAAGACTTCATTACAACGTTGAATACGTTTATGGGGCCCATCGAGACCAATGGGTGGATTTCTAGTAATTATCTGAATTTTTGTTATACTTACTATTACAAGAAACAAAATTGTTAACAAAATGTATATAGAGAACATGTATTCTTTTGTGACTATCAATACAGTGTTGTGACAGCAATTTCTTATATGAAAGAGCATCCCTTAAGTGAGTTCTCATTTTAAATTATTACTATAAAGTTTAGCTAAAAGTAGATTAATCATGTTTGCTGTTCCAGATTTACACCATATTTCACATAGTTCTACTGGCTGTCACTCACAAGTGAATCGATTTGCAAGACTGATAAATCAGAGAATTGCTATTTTTTCTATTTATGTAAATTTGTCAAGTCTGTGGGGAATGATGCAATCACAACAGTCTACATAAATGAAAGGCATGGCTCTTTGCAGATTTGCATACAAATATTCAACCAAATTAAAACCTTGCAAATGACAGAATCCACAAATTTGTATTTCTGCTGGCAATCTGCATGTCAGATGTTAATGTATGCTTGCAGAATGATGACCTAAGCCAGGACGTCTTAAACAGGACTATCCAAACCCCTTGGGGGTTATGGAAACCAGATGAGAGAAGTTTGCAAAATGTAACCTGAAATCAAATTCCTTAATGTGTCAGATATCATGCTAGTCCATCCACAAAGGAAGATGCACACGTCTACTGAATGTCTTGTGCAGAGATCACAGCCCTGGGACAATTGTGCAAATATTCACAAAAACTGACCTGAACCAAGGTTTTTAATGCCTGTATAAAATACGGTAGTTCTTTTATTGAATTGAGAAAACAACAGTTCTCAAGACAGAAATTTTAAATTCTGTGAAAAACATTACTACAATTTGAGCCCACAAGATTTATTTGTCAATTTCAGACATTCAAAAAACATTGTCAGCGTTACCTTGATTCCATGTTTTATTTGCACAATAACAATAGCAATAATCTCACTAGTTGTAGCTAGTATTTGTAATATGCCATTTGATTTAAGTAAATGTGTTTAAAAACATTTAGCTATCCAGCCTAATAAGACTGGCGATTAGGGATGGGACCGGTGTTCGATTTGAACCCATGTTCGAATCGAACATCGGCTGTTCGTCCGCTCGTCGAAACCAGAACTCTGATGGCCGTTCGCATCAAATTCGTGTGATGCGAACGGTCCACGATGCACTGCGCCAGTCGCAGTGCATTGCTGGCTGATGATTGGCCAAGCATGCACTGTGACCCCGCATGCTTGGCCAATCATAGAGCCAGAGGCAGGATGCCTGTGGCCAATTATAGCTCAGGGGGTTTAGTACACGCCCCACACTATATAAGGCCGCCGGACCGGCGGCCTTGTGTAGTGTGTTCTAGCGTTAGGAACAGTGACAGACTGTACTGTACAGTGTACACACTATATGAGCTTGTGATTAATTTCTGTGTGGGGAATAGTCTAGGGAAAGAGGAAAAATAGGCAGGGATAGTTTATTCTTCTCAGTGCTGTTCTCTAATCTCTACCAATCCAGCCATCTGCAGGAGTTAGTGTGTGTGCGTGCTGTGTGAGTATAGCACAGCAGTAGCACACTAAACCACCTTACCCTATATCTGCCCTTCTGCCCTGTTGTCATCTAAGGCAGCCATCTGCAGGAGTTAGTGTGTGTGTGCTGTGTGACTATAGCACAGCACACTAAATCCAGCCATCTGCTACATGACATTAAAGCCGCAAGCAGTTTTAAATGGCTTCTTTTTTTCCTTTACAAATGTCATTTTGTGCAGGGACAGTTCTAAACACGGAAAACACATGCCACTTCACAGGCATACTTTAGACACCCCCCAGATACCATATTTAAAGGAATATTTCACTTTTTTTTTCACTTTATGCATCATTTAAAATGACTGCTCCCGAAAAAACTTCAGTTTTTAAAACTTCTTTTTGCGTTGATACATGTCCCCTGGGGCATGACCCGGGTCCCCAAACCTGTTTTTAATATAAACTTTTTATTGATGAGAAGGCAGAAAACTTGTACAGACAATTGTGCAGATAAGAAATAAAAGGGGTATCATGAACAGGTCATATACAGATTATATATTGGGACCGTAACATAGCTCACGATAGCCGCTTAAGCCGTCTTACACTTAGTTCTCATATAGGGGTAGGGGATAGACAGAAAGACGGAGTGCGTATCTATCCATAGAACAGGTATAAACTAAATTCTCATACATCTTTTTAATATGAAGAGCGTAACATGTTAGTCATAACAGAACTGTAACTATAACTGTCGCTGCAATTAGTTCAGAAAAGAAAAAAGATAAGGAGACTTTACTACCAATAATACTGAGAATATGAAGGGCAGTACTTAAAAAGGCTAAACATTGGAGGATGCATACTTGCTATCTAATGTGTGCCTCATGACCTGGTATATCATTCCGGGGGATTCGATGCCTGAGCCTGCAAAAGCAGGTCCAGGGCCCAACTGGACCATTTCTTATCATGTTTGTCCATAGTGTCCATTATGGAATGGAACAGTCTTTCCATTAGGCGAATTGCTTCCATTCTATGGAGGACCTGGGCCCACGAGATCGAATGGGATTTCCAGTTCATGGCTATGGTCCATTGTACGGCACTAAATAGGGTATGTATAAGGTTAAGGGTATGTGTGGGGATACCCGGGATAGGGGCAAAAAGGAGACAGATCTGGGGCGAAAGAGTTACCGTTGTCCCAGAGAGTGCGCTAATTTTGGAGGAGGCTTGGGACCAGATCTGGCTGAGGAGCGGGCAGCTCCAGAAGGTGTGAAGCAGGGTCCCCACCTCGCGGCAACCTCTGAAGCAACCATCCGGAGCCTCGGGGTGAAATTTATGTACCTTGTCTGGGGTAAGGTACCAACGGGTGTGGACCTTAAGAATAGTTTCTTTAATAGATATGGACTTTGAGCATCTATGTAGGTTAGATAGCATGTCAGACCACTCCTCTACTGTTATTTGCAGACCTAAGTCCGCTTCCCATTTGAGCATGGCCACCGATTTTTCGGGAAGGCCTGAGTTTAGTAGGTCTTTGTAAATTGTAGAAATAATGCCCTTATCTCTCGGTCTTGCTAGGCAGATTTGTTCAAAGAAGGTAGGGGTAGGGGTGGTTCTACGTTTGAAGTGGGATTCAAAGAAGTGTCTAATTTGTAGAAATTTAAAAAACTCAACCCTTGGGATCTGGGTCTTGTCCTGCAGGTCAGCGAAAGAGAGGAAGCCCTGGCGGTTAGTGAGGGATTTCAGGGTAACTAGTGAGTGGAAAATCCACCATGAGAAAGAATTTGGGGAGTCAAAGGCTAGGGGGAACCTCCTGTCTCCGAGAAATGAGGCTTGGGGGGGGGGTAGGGGAGCAGAGTTTAAATTTAGTCTTGTACAGGTTCCAGAGCCGTATTGTGTGGTTCACTATTGTGTTTAGGGGAGCTAACTCTTTAGGTTTCAGTGTAGATTGCCATAGGAGGCCTGGGAGAAAGAAGGGGCGGATGGATTGGGTCTCAAAACGTGCCCAGGGTATCACTTCGGTGGTTGAGTGCCACTGAGCCGCCTGGGCCAGCCTGGCTGAGATGTAGTAGAGCCAAATGTCTGGCAAACCTAGGCCTCCCTGGGACATTGGCCTGTGCAGCAGAGGTTTACCAAGCCTAGGCCGTTTGTTACGCCAAATGAAAGTGTTAATATCTCTTTGTAGAGAAAGCAACAACTTACGGGGTATATAGTTTGGTAAAGCTCTGAAGAAATACAGTAATTTGGGTAAGATTGACATTTTTATTGCTACTACTCTGCCAAGTAATGAGATATTAAAGGAGGACCAAGTTTTGAGCCAGCGTCTGGTCATTGCGAAGGCTCTTGGGTAGTTGGCGTTGAATATTTCTGTGAGGGAAGGGGCTAAGTGAATTCCTAAGTAAGGGAGAATGGGGTTAGATAGGGAAATACCGAATGATTGGTTGATGGTGGAAATAGTGTGGGGTGCAATGTTAATCGGGAGGGCTGAGCATTTGGACAGATTGATGCCAAGGCCCGAGAATTTCTGAAAGGTCTGTAATGTTGATATGAGGTTTGGGAGGGAGATTAGAGGGTCTGGCAGGAAGGCTAGGACATCATCTGCGTATAAACTGATTTTGTATTCGCTCTCTTCTTTCCTATATCCCTGTATGTTGGGGTTGCTGTTGATAGCTCTGGCAAGTGGTTCAATTGCCAGTGCAAACACAAGAGGTGACAGGGGGCACCCCTGTCTGGTGCCCCTGCCAAGTGAGAAGTATTCCGAGGAACAACCTGGGAGTCTTATTCTAGTTTGGGGATTATGATACATAGCTTTAAAACCTTGGACAAATTCACCTTTAAACCCAAATTTCTCTAGGACCCGGTCTAGGTATGGCCAAAGGACGCTATCAAAGGCCTTGTGTATGTCCAGGCCTAAGATCAGGACCTTGCGGGAGAGTAAGTCAGCATCCTGGATTATATTTGTTGCCAGTCTAATGTTGTCCGTGATTTGCCTATTTGGGATAAAGCCTGTTTGTTCGGGGCCAATTAAGGATGGGATAATCAGGGCTAATCTATTTGCTAAAATTTTGCCTAATATTTTGGTGTCATTGTTCAGGACCGAAATTGGTCTAAAGTTTTGGGGGAGGGAGTGATCTTTATTAGGCTTGGGGATCAGGGTCATATTGGCAAGGAGCATCTCGGGGGGGGGGTTGTGTCCTTGAAGGGTATAATTAACAAATTTACAAAGTTGTGGGGCTAGCAGGTGAGCGAATTTCTTATAATATACTGACGTGAATCCATCCGGGCCAGGGGCAGTTGAAGATTTAAGGGATTTGATAATAAGTAAAATTTCTTGTTCGGAGCAGGGGGCATTTAAGGTGGACAGCTGTTCCTCTGAGAGTTTGGGGAGGTTTAGGGAGTCTAGCCATTGGGAAAGGCCCGCTTCTGGGGGGGAATCAGGGGCGGAAAATAGGGATTCGTAGTATGTGGAAAAGATCTGGAGAACCTCTTTGGGGTGTGTAACCAATTGGCCTGTCTTATTCCTAAGTTTGTAGACATGAGCTGGTTGAATGGAGTGGTGTAACTTTCGTGAGAACATGCCCGAGGCCGAGTTACTATGTAGTAGAAACCTTGCCTTGGACCATCTGAGGGATTTCTCAGTACTTTCTGAGAGTATGGAGTCAAGTTCTGATCTTTTTTGAGTGATCTGTGCCAAGGTTTGTTGAGATTGGTCTCTAACGTGAGTGTAGTAAAGTGAGTGGAGTTCACGGGTGAGGGAGTTAATTTTATCCATTTTTTGTTTTCTGATTCGTACTGCAATCTCAATTAGTTGGCCCCTCAGGACTGCTTTATGGGCTGCCCACAGGGTATGTGGGGATATGTCTCCGGTGGCGTTCAGGCGGAAATATTCTTCAATGTTAGCTGCTACTTGGGTTTGGGTGGGTAGGTCTGATAAAAGGGAGTCATTTAGCTTCCATGTGGCTACAGAGGGGGATAAGCCCACGTGACTTGTATGAAAGGATACCACATGATGGTCTGACCAAGGGCAGACCTTTATGTCCGCTTTTACAGCATTGGCCAGGAGAATTGGGGTTGACATTATATAATCTAGCCTGGCATAACTGCCATGTGGGTTAGAATAGTGTGTGTACTCTCTGGAGCCAATATTTAAGGCTCTCCAGGTGTCTATAAGTTGTAAGGAGGAGAGGGCTTTGGACAGGGATTTGGGGAAGGATTTGGCAAAGTGAGTATATCTGCTTCTATCCAGACAGGGGTGTGCGACTGTGTTGAAGTCACCCCCAACTATCATATGGGGCGAAATATATCTATCTAAGATTTGTAGGAATTCGGTGAAAAATCTGCTATGTGCTGAGTTAGGAGCATATACATTAGCAATTGTGATTGCTTTGCCCTGGATTTGGCCTTGTAGGATAAGAAACCTGCTACTAGGGTCCTTATATGAGTGAGCGACTTCAAAGGCGACATTATTTTTAATAAAGATGGCCACCCCTCTAGCCTTGGTCTCAAAAGTTGTGTAAAAGTTTTGCTTATAAGCCTTGTCAAAGAAATTCGGGTGAGACTTAGAGGAGAAATGGGTCTCTTGCAGTAGTACTACGTCTGCCCCCAGTTGTTTATAAAAGCGGAAAGCCTTTTTCCTTTTAAGAGGGGTGTTAAACCCTCGCACATTGTGCGATATTACATGTAATCCCATCATGGCGGGGGTTCCTGACTTTTATAAAGTGAGGCCGGGTGGCTTACTCTGTGAGACCAAGGCTGGGGGGCGTCCCAATGTGAATCAGAGGCATGCATTAAAAAAGTACCCTTCTCGGGGGTGAGCAAGGAATAATATGACATTCTATTTGCAGAAGCATCATTGGTTAACAGGTAGTAATTAGGTAAACTAGCAGCAAAAAAAGAAAGAACATTTAACATTTCAAAAACCATGAGGGGTCTGGTGGATTGGACCATCCAGACTACCAAATGTACTTAGTGTGGACTAAAAAAAAGAAAAATTGTCCACTACTCACACTCGCCCCTCACCAAGTCCTCCCAAACCGAGGGGAGCTGCTTTGTGGTAGGGGGGGGAGAGACCACGTCCCGGGTCTCGTAAACTGTCCCAATGAGGATGAGGGCTGTCAGCGACAATCCCTCACAGAGCAAGTGTGAGGGGGGGCAGGCACGAATCGGGGTAACAGTGAGCCCCAGGGGGACGGAGACAATACTGACAAAGTGGCAGTGACACTGCCGACTGGGCGCTCTTCGGAGCGGTACTGAGGAGATCCGAGGTAGGTGGTTGGTGGGGGAATATAGGAGCAAGAGGGATGGGGGAACATCTGGTCCTGACAGGGAGGGGATTGTTATCATGGAGAGAAAAATAAGAAAAAATTAAAAACAAGGGGGGGGGGGGGGCCGGGATGAAATAAAAAAGAAAGTTGAACATGGTCAAGTGGGGAATGGGAAAGCAAATAAGGCAAACCTATAATGCTGGGGAGCTTCATCTTCCGACCGTCATGTAGAATTTGGAGGAAAGGGGATCTTGAGGTCTTCTAAGTGGCCGAAGCTGGTCAGAAGCTTGGTAGCTGTGGCGGTCTGCGGGAACTCCGGTCTCTCTGCGGTGATGGGGTGCCCCAGATGGGTGAGATCCGCGGAGTAGAAGGGGGACGGGCGGTGTGCTGAGGTTCTATGAGACCCAGTTTGGTGAGGATCTCCTTGCCTTCTCTTATCGACATGGCGATGTAGGTGGTCCCGTTGTGAGGGATGATCAGCTTGAACGGGAATCCCCAGCGGTATCTGATGCAGGCTGACTGCAGCACGGATGTGATCTCCTTCATCCTCCTTCGCTTCTCCAGGGTGGCTGGGGAAATGTCCGGGTAGATCTGGAGGGGGAAGCCGTCCAGCACAATGCGTGGGGTGTTGCGGGAAGCCTTGAGGATCTCCTCCTTTATCAAATAGTCCTTGAGGCACATGATGATGTCTCTGGGCGGCTTTTCTGGTGGAGGTTTGGGTCGAAGGGCGCGATGGAGCCGATCGCATGTAAACGATTCCTCCGGGAGCTCGGGTAACAGGGAGTGGAACAACCGGTTGATGGCGTCTGTTAGGTCGGTTACAGACTCGGGCACTCCTCGGACCCTCACGTTGTTCCTCCTGTTACGGTTATCCAAGTCTTCGATGTGATTTTGTAGTTGGGTGACCGTATCTTCCAAAGTTTCATGTTCTTTTCTCAGATCTGCGTAGGCCAGAGAGAGCTCATCGTGTTTCACTTCCAGGAGATCCGTGCGGTTGCCCAACGTGGAGATCTCCTGGGAGAGGGTACTAGTCGTCTTTTGAAGTTCGGCCTGGAACTTTCTGGCCAGCCTGTCATACATAGCTGCTAGGCTGTCTTCAAGGTCCGCTTTAGTCAGCTGAGTCGATTGTCCGCCCGGATCATTTTGAGGAGGGCCTGTACCGCTCAACTCACGCGGCGGGGTCCTTGGATGGGCGCCATTTTGGGACATCCCGGCCTGTTCCCGGGTCCTCAGGAGATAGTTAGTTAGGGACCGCTGAGCGGTTTTAGGCTTGTTTTTTTTGCCTGTCGGCATGCACAGATGGTCCCTCGGGAGGGATATGTTGCTTTTGGAGCTGTATGTGAGGTTAAGTCGTCCCGGGGAGTGCTAGTTGTCTCCGAGGCCGCCGGAGCCCTTTCTTTTAGCTGCTGCTCCTCTCCGTGCCGCGCATGCGCCCGCCCCAAACCTGTTTTATGACAATAACAAGCATATTGGCCGTTATAATTAGCCCTTTAGATTTTGAACGTTCGCGTCCATTGTAACTAATAGGGTTCTAACGTTTGCGCAAACTTTAGGTCCGTTCGCAGGTTCTGGTGCGAACCGAACCCGGGGGTGTTCGGCTCATCCCTACTGGCGATGATGAGTTTGACAGTCTGGTGAAGAGGCTACGGGGAAATATTGGGCAATCCACTGGTAATATATAATATAAAAAAATGTTAAGAACTGTTGACTTTGTCTCTGTGTTTTGGTATGTAACATTATAAAGACATATATGGCTGCCCCTTTAAATGTAAGGGACTGTCACCAGACAACTGGTGCAGGGCAGTTAGTTAGGGACCCCATTAACCTTTGAGATTGTATGGCAAATTCAGAAGCAAAACAAATTTCCAGGTAACTAAAGTAGCTTGAACGAAGAGATTCTAGCTCAAGAGTCAAATCTGAAAATCCTTTAAATGAGCAGCATTGACTACTGTAGATTGGAACTTGCAGCATGCTGAAAGAGGTCATATCTCTGGCTACCATGGCTGGCTAGTGGATGGCTTCAAAATCACCTTAAACATTGTGGTCTGTGGCCTCTAATAGAGTGTAATAAATCAATTCAGTAGCAGATAGCAGATGCATGGAAAGTGTTCTTTTATATTATGTTCAGGAAGAACATTACAGTGACTGATTCCCACCCTAAAGGTCATGCCCATTTGCCCACACATGCCAAAAAGCAAGAGATAGCTGTGCAAGGCAGCAATAGTACAGATCAGAAGAGGAGATTTATAATGTTTGAAGTTGTTCAGATTGGAAATATAGCTGGGCTTTAGATAGCTGCTGGAGCTTCAAAGAGAGTAATCAAAGAGATTTATCTCCATTTACTAAAATTTTGAAAATGGTTTCACTGGGCAGGAAGTGAGAATTACTCTGCAACAGATATACAGCCTGAAAAAAAATCTCACTTGGGTTCTAACTTTCTCCTATTATTCTAAAGAAAAAAAGATGATCAAAAAAATATATTATCCGCTACAATTTGCTGCCAAGCCACTGCCCTTCTACCCACAAAATAATCCAGGTATTTTTGCCGTAGATCTCAGGCATTTTGGAAGGGCAATCCAGCATGGGCATTTTCGAGAGACGTCATCATGCCCACAGATGGCTGAGCTGCAGCCTCTTCAGCTGGGCCTGCCACTGCAGGGTCCGCATCAGGTGGCACTGAGGCAAGGTAGCTGCTAGAATTCCTCCGTAAAAAATTATGGAGGATAAATCAGCACAATACCACATGGTTGATTTTTGTATAGCGCCAGGGTAATTGGTGTTAAAAACAGCCTGAACTGACTGGAGAGGATGCCAAAGGCATTTTCAACCACCCTTCTGGCACAAGAGAGCCTGTAATTAAATATTCTCTGCTCTGGGGTAAGGTTCCTCATAGGAAACGCCTTCATAAGATGTTTCCCCAGAGCAAAGGCCTCATCTGCAACAAAAACAAAATTGAGGCCCTCAACATTCTCCTCAGCAGGTGCCAAGTTTAAGGTGCCATTCTGGAGTTACCTGTAGAACTCTGTCTGCATAATGACTCTGTGACGGAACGTCCCTACACTCGGCTTGAGGGCTTCCGCCAGTATACCGCTTCCTAAGTCCTGGAACATGAGTCCAATGGATCTGGCTATAGGAACCCCCAAGAACTAGACAACACCAGTCTTGGAGTACATCAGGAATAACTTTTTATTTGAGATGTCACACAAATATATACAGCCGGATGACTAAAACCTAACCTAATTAGCATGAGCTAATTATCTAATCATTGACCCAGACTAGTTGACTGAGAGAAGACTTTTCAGGGTAAGACTTTTCAGCTCTTAGCTATTGAATAGTCATTCAGTGCACTATTACCATAAACATCAACACAGGGTTAATTAGCACAAACAACAATGTGTGGAATACTCTTACAAGCCAGACTATACTCCTTTACACAACAGACAGGTGGCTGGAGTTCATGACATTAGCATCTGACAGCTTGTGTCCCAACAGTGTCATTCAGTCCATTGCTAATATGGCAAATACATATACAGAGTATATGTGTCTTGGGGGGCCAGCATGGACCTGAATCCAAGTAACACCAGCTCAGGGGTCCCCAGGCATGCAGCTCAAAGAGCACCATTCCCCCAAATGCCAGGGCCCATAATCGCAAGGCAAGAGGCTCGCATTCAGTCCCCTCCAACAGCCTACATTTCTCCCCTTTCGGCAGGAGACTAACACAGGAGGAGACCCCAGATGGGTTGACTCCGAAGTTAGTCCATAGTTCCAGCCCTCTAATGCCTGTACCCACACAGTACCCCAAACAAATTGTTTCAAACAGAGCACTACTCACCCAGCCAACCTCTGCCTCTCTCATAGAACATACCCGCTGCTGGGGGGAAAGTGCGGACTGGTCCTTCCTCCTGGGGTCCCTTTAGCCACAGGAGAGAAGACAGGGTGGCTGGGCTCAGTCTGTCATGCTGTTGGGCATATGGACCTACTGCCCAGCATCCCTGGGGTATACAGGTGGAGACGGAATTCCCATCCACCTTTACAGGAAATCTGTCCTGTGTTAGTTGTGGGCAGAGGCCAGCAGCGCTCTGTTCCGTTGCCAGCAGTTCAGCTGGGCATAGGAGCTTCCCTACATCATCTGCTCCAGCTAACTGTTGGGGAGAGAGGCCGTCTGCCCCAGCTCCCTGGAACTCCGCAGCTGTTACCGGTGCTGCGCAGAGGTTGGTAGCACTCTGCCCGGTTGCCAGCACTTCTGCTGGTTTTCTGTTAGTGGAGACCACAGGCCCATCCACCGACACCAGATCAAGCTGCAGTTGTGAGGTGACGACTGCATTCTCTCCTTGGATCCTGATCTGCAACTCGTGATGGACTGCCACCTCCTCACCCTGGGCCTCCAGAATTGCTGTAGGTGTGGGACAGAGGTCTTTGACTCTCTGTTCAGTTACCAGATCTTCAGCTGGAGAAGTTTGTTGTAACTCCATAGATGCTGCTGGTAGAAAATCACATGTCCCTGTCAGTGTTGTGGGAGAAAGGCCGACTACCTCTTCTCTCAAGAAGGCCGAAGCCACTGTTGGTGCTGTGCAGAAGTTAGCAGAGCTCTGCCCAATTGTCAGCACTTCTGCTTTGGGGACGACAATCTCCGGAGTTTTTACTGCCGATTCTCTGGCATGCTGCTGAACGTGTTCTAGCAGTTTCCTGTATGCCCTTTCCAGATACTGTTCCTTCCTTAACAAATGGTCCAGATCAGGTTTAAGCTCTAAGACCCCTGCAAGACCGAGCATAGCCTCTCTATATTCTTGCAGGTCCTCAAGGGTAGGTTCCCCTTCATTGCCAAACACAAAACGATCTGTAAGGCTCTCCCACAGCAATCCAGGGCCTCCAAAGTCATATCCCTCCGGAGAGCATTCTGTTGTCTCCCCTAAATATCCCCGCTCTGCGTGCCATTGCAGAGCCCGATAATTATTGTCCAGCTCTATCTCCTGCTGGACCAGCCTGTCCAACTCAGTCACCCATCGCTCCTGGGGCTGCTCTCCCAGGAATGCCATCCACAATGCCCGTTGGTCACTGGCCCGTTGCTCTTGGGTTGGAAAGCACTTGCCCTGTTTTATACCAGCGAGCTGGAGGGCTCCAATCCAGAGCTCCACCCGAATCTGCTGCCTGAGCTCCAGGTATTCATCCTCAGACACAGTCCTGGTGTATGCTGAAAGGATGATCCGCAGCAGCCCCGGGAACTCTGATGCCAGATCCATATCTCCGCTGGGGTGACCAAAGTCTTCTATCCTGATCTTGGATCCCGGTGAAGGTTTGGATGTCCCAGACTGCAGGAAGCACGATCCCACTGCTTGCCAACAATGTGACGGAACGTCCCTACACTCGGCTTGAGGGCTTCCGCCAGTATACCGCTTCCTAAGTCCTGGAACATGAGTCCAATGGATCTGGCTATAGGAACCCCAAGAACTAGACAACACCAGTCTTGGAGTACATCAGGAATAACTTTTTATTTGAGATGTCACACAAATATATACAGCCGGATGACTAAAACCTAACCTGACATGAGCTAATTATCTAACCAATGACCCAGACTAGTTGACTGAGAGAAGACTTTTTAGGGTAAGACTTTTCTGCTCTTGGCTATTGAATAGGCTTTCAGTGAGCTATTACCATAAACATCAACACAGGGTTAATTAGCACAAACAACAATGTGTGGAATACTCTTACAAGCCAGACTATACTCAATTACACAACAGACAGGTGGCTGGAGTTCATGACATTAGCATCTGACAGCTTGTGTCCCAACAGTGTCATTCAGTCTATTGCTAATATGGCACAAACATATACAGAGTCTATGTGTCTTGGGGGCCAGCATGGACCTGAATCCAAGTAACACCAGCTCAGGGGTCCCCAGGCATGCAGCTCAAAGAGCACCGTTCCCCCAAATGCCAGGGCCCATAATCGCAAGGCAAGAGGCTCGCATTCAGTCCCCTCCAACAGCCTCTGTCCCGGCTAGGTCTGTCACAGACTCCTCCATCAGAGTTGTGGCCGTTCTTCCCAACATCCAGATGAAAGAACTCATATGTGGCAGACACTACAGCTAGCAGGACTATGCTGCAAAAGCCCTTATAATTAAAATAATATAAGCCCAAGTTTGGTGGTGGGACAATCCGGACATGTTTTCCATCAATAGCACCACCGTAGTTGGGAAAATCCCACTGATGGTGAAACTGGGCTGCAACGTCCTGCCATTGCTGTGGGTTTGAAGGAAACTGTGGATTAAAAAAAAAAAATACTACTTCTGCACATAACATTGCAAGTAGATTTGACAGAAACATGCTTAACCAACATAAGGAGAAAACTTAAATGAGCATTTAAAGACAAAAGGGTAAGGTCAACTTATCTGATCCATCTCCCCCTCTGGTGGCCTATTAGCAAAATTTTAGGGTGGGGGGAGGAAATGGGTAAATGTGTTGGACAGGTAACCCTCTCCACTTCCATGAGAGCTGTTTGCATAAATAATCTGGGATACTTTAGCCAGCCCCTCCTTACTTACACTATTGGCAGCCCAGTGGACAGGTAAGAAGTGTCATAATCTAAAAATATGAATCCACACTGTCCAAATTGCAGCACATTTTGACATTCAGAAAATACATATCAATATAATAGGAGACAAAAACTGTCTACGTTACAATTTGTAGGTAATCAGGCAGGCCCTTGCATTACATGGTTGGGTGAATTTATATAGAAATATGACCACAAAAGAGGGATAGGGTGTATAGGTTTGGAAAAGTCAGCAGATAGAGTATTTGTATCTGTTGACTTAGCATTTTTTGTGGGGGGGGGGGGGGTTGAGGGTTACAAATGAGTTTGTGCCCCAAAAAATGGCCTCTTGAACTCTGCCTGAATTGGAGGACAACAATACAATTTTTACACAAAAATGTAGCTGACAAAATACATTGTTAAGTTACTAGGCTAGGTGTGTATGGGCCCAGGATATCATGCTGGGAAGGTTAGTGAAGGAAAATATACATGTAGGCCAAAAAAAGGAGCAGGAAAAGCTTACAGCATGCATGGGGACAAAGGGGACATTCACAGCATATTAAAATATGTTAATGTTAATTATGGAATCAAGAAATTTAATACAATACCTTCTGCAGGACTTGAATAATGGCTGAGCAGGTGTCTGGAATAATAAGTCCCAGAGCCTTGGGAGGAGATCCCAGTGGTAAACTTGAGGTCCTGGAGACTTCTCCCCGTTGCCAAGTAACGTCGCCAAGTAATTCAAGGTGGCTATAAACCTTTGCTCAGGAGTGATGGGAAGCCACATGCATGTGTCCTGCTTCTTAATATAGGGGGTCACCAATGCCAAAAGTTGGTGAAAGCAGGGGTCCGTCATCCAGATATAATTCCAAAAATCATCCGGATTATTCTCCTGAAGCTCCTGCAGCAAAAGCATATGACATAATTGGTCACGATTAAGCAACCACTTTTTGGTCCAAGAAATCCTCCTCCTCCTGTTCCTGGACTGGACTTGGGTCAAAGCAATAACTCCAAGAACAATAATAACACTTTCTCTCCTCCGATTCTGCAACATGGCTGGTTGATGAACGGCCGTTCAGAAACAAACTGACAAACACAAACTGAAAAGCGCAAATCAACACTCAGCAAACTTCTACTAACACGAAATTAGCAGAAGGAGCCCAAAGGGTGGCGCCTGACAATTGAACTTCCTCTTTATCTCCTCATAGTACATCTAGTACATCACTACGTTTGTGTTTATTGGCTGACAATTGTGTACCATTTGTATGCAAGACAAGTTCACGGCACACGCCCTTCGGACAAAAGTCTGATCCTTTGTCTGCGGAAAATCCGATCGTGTGTACGAAGCTTAAAAAGTAGAACAATGAGCCAAGCCGTTCATGTGCTAACAAGATTCATGCTGATAGGAAGATAAATCAGAGTGAAAGAGAGATGAGCTCATTGTTGTTGTTACTTCACCTTTAGCTGTCCAGTCATAGGCTGAAGCCAGTCCAGGACGACCTGGGCTCAGAAGAAGTGGATTAAATAATGCTGGCCATCATTTAACACCTGAAATGAGAAATAGTGACTGAAAAGAAAAAAAACTGAATGTAAATACTGCAGTAAAATCGGGTTTTGTTATTTTATCTTTTAATTGTCTACTTATTTTTGTCTTTCTATATTTGGCTTGAGTTCTGCTTTAAAGAATAAGCCTTGCCCCCCCCCCCCCCCCAAAAAAATGCGTGGACACAAATGAGTATAATTAACTGTTGTCTACTCTCCCTGCAGAAGTGACCAGAAAAAGGATACACCTCATAATAACTGCAATAACTATAGCAAATGGGAAGGTTTGGGAACACTGGCAGAAGAACCTAAAATAGATAAAAGAAACAGGGTGGCAGGCTGAATAACATTACTTTTCTTATATGGATTATCATTTAAAAATGATCGTATACCTTTTTGCATGAGAAGAAAGTACTCAAATATCATTTACTTTTATAGTAAATATATTTTTTTATTTGCAGAAGTCAATGTTTGAGCTGTGGATTTTGGCTTATGATTAATGCTAATTCTAAAAATTCCAGTAGCTGGCACTTATAGTAAAAGTATTAGTGATTCGAGAACATTATTTATAACCTTCTCTGCTAGTTTGTTTTTAAAGTCTTTAGATGATTTAAAGGTTTAATAACTTTGGATGCACAGTTATAAGTGCAGACGTAAACATTAATTCAACGTTCTTCATTTAAATGATAGATTTGTAAAATAAAGCAAACAGTTGTTAATTTTTGTAAAAATGCAGATCAGCAGAGCTTTGACTTACATTTATAGTTTACAAAAACAATTTAACAGAAGCATTGGACATTTGTTTAAATAAAGTACTGTGTTTGTTTTTTTCATCCTTTGTTGCATCTCAGTGCTGCTGATCAGGCATGAGCCAAACGTACCTGGGTTTGGTTTGGTGCAGGTTCGGCAAACATTGCTAAAGTTTGGGTGCTGAACCTGAACCCCATTCAGCATTGCCAAACCCCCCTCCCCTGAAGTGAAATTTACAGGGTACAGGAGATGGTTAGAGGCTGCAGACATAACAGGAGGTGGTTAGAGGCTGCGGACATGGTACAGGAGGTGGTTAGAGGCTGTGTACATGATACAGAAGGTGGTTAGAGGCTGCGGATAGGATACAGGAGGTAGATAGAGGCTGCAGACATGACACAGGAGGTGGTTAGAGGCTGCAGACATGATACAGGAGATGGTTACAGGCTGTGGACATGGTACAGGAGGTGGTTAGAGGCTGTGTACATGATACAGGAGGTGGTTAGAGGCCGTGGACAGGATACAGGAGGTGGATAGAGGCTGCGGACATGATACAAGAGATAGCCAGAGATTGTGGACATCTGTGAATCTCACCAGGCACTTTTTCACATTTATAATAAATATCCTATTTTAAAAAAAAAACTAATTTTTTTTCTCAGTTTAGGCCGATATGTATACTTCTACATATTTTTGGTAAAAAAATCGCAATAAGCGTATATTGATTGGTTTGCACAAAAGTTATAGTGTCTACAAAATAGGGGATAGATTTATGTCATTTTTATTATAATTTATATTTTTTACTAGTAATGGCAGTGATCTGCAATTTTTATCAGGACTGCAGCATTCCGGCGGACAGATCGGACACTTTTGACACTATTTTGGGACCACTGACATTTATACAGCGATCAGAGCTAAAAATAGCCATTGATTACTGTATAAATGTCACTGGCAGGGAAGGGGTTAACACTAGGGGGCGATAAAGGGGTTAACTGTCTTCCCTAGGTGTGTTCTAACTGTAGGGGGGATGGGACTGACTAGGGGAGGAGAGAGATCGGTGTTCATACTTAGTATTAACACAATCTCTCTCCTCTCCCCTAAGAGAACCGGGATTTGTGTGTTGGTGTGATCGCTCTGTCATGAGCGATTGCAGGTGCCCCGCCAGGCATGCGAATAGGCTTCGGGGACATGTGGCGGGCATGTGCGCGCGCCTCTATTAGAGACTTAACTGTCCAGGACTCTCCCTCCTCTTTGGCTCCCGCTGCTGTCAATCAAAGTAAATGAGCCAATAAGGAAAGACGGGGTAGGGTCGAGCCACGGCTCTCTGTCTGAATTGACACACAAACAGCGACTTTGCTCGCGTGGCCCCATAGCAAGCTGCTTGCTGTGGGGGCACTCGGTGGGAGGGAGGGGCCAGGAGCACCTGAGAGGGACCCGAGAAGAGGAGGATCTAGGATGCGCTGCGCAAAACCATTACACAGAGCAGGTAATTATGACATGTCTGTTATTTTTAAATGAAGAAAACAAGACTTTAGTATCACTTTAAAAATGCTAAATTATTTTAAATACCATGCCTGGGTGATGCCTAAACCCTGCCTGTGAAATGGTGCATATGTGCAATGTATGCAACATAATACAGCAAAACTGACATTTACAAAGTATAAAGTGTGTTTAAATTTCCAAGCAAAATGACAGCTCCCAGCAGCTTCAATCTGGGGGAATTACATTCATCTATACCAGACCCTTATCCTAGATGAGAGTCTGAGATAGATGCTAATGAGGATCTCCACAGCAATGTCCCCACACATTCTATACCAGACCCTTACGGGGGATTTTAAGGGGGAACCTTATGCAAAAAAAATATGTGTTCCCCCCCACAAAGAATCCAAAACAGTCTCTTTCCTGAGCATGCATCCTGGCAGGCCAGGAGAGGGGGAAGAGAATGCGCCCCTCCTGAATCATACCAGGTCACGTGTCCTCACAATGGGAATACCTTGCCAGGGGGGAGGTAAAGCCCCATGTTGACGAGGACAAGGGCCTTTTCCCCACAACCTTGGTCAGGTAGTTGTGAAGGTCTGTGGGCAGGCAGATTATCAGAATCTGGAAGCCTTGTTTAACAATAAGGGGGTCCTCAGGTACTGGCACTCCCATGTGAGTTAGGCCCCTTTCACACCGGGGCGTTTTTCATGCGGTGCAGCGCTAAAAATAGCGCCTGTTCACCGCATGAAAAAATCCGGCCCCTTTAACTCCAGTGTGAAAGCCGGCGGGCTTTCACACTGGAGCGGTGCGCTAGCAGGATGACAAAAAAAAGTCCTGCTAGCAGCATCTTTGGAGCGGGATAGGAGCGGTGTGTTAAATATAGCGCTGCTTTACCGTCACCACGGCTCACCGCCCCAGTGTGAAAGGGGCCTAAGAGGTATATAGTATCTCTATTTATTTAAAAAAAAATGTAAATAATAACAAAAGATCTGGTTGATGGCAGCTGATATATAGAAAGAAGTGGAGTCTCCTGGGAGAAGTCCTTAACCACATATCCCTACTGCTGGTCTCCTGCAGTGCTCTACATGAATGCATTCTAGCAACTGCTGCATTTAATTTCACAGGACAAGTTTTTTTATTGTGAAAACATTGTAACATTCCTGTGCAGTGTGATTTCACAATGGTCAGTGTCCAAAATAATCGCCTGGAAAAGTGTGACAACTCAGGAGAACAATTAGAAGACATGGACAAAGCGCTGTCACTCTATGCAGGAGGTGATTGCACATGGCAAGATCACCAGGGCTTATTTTAATGAAAGCTGCAGGTTTTAAAGCCACATTCAGGGATCTATCTGATTGCTGGGAAAAGAATCCCTAAGGCCCCGTTCACACTGGGGCGGTTTTCAGGCAGTACAGCGCTAAAAATAGCGCCTGTACACCGCCTGAAATAACCGGGCCCATTCACTCCAGTGTGAAAGCCGGCGGGCTTTCACACTGGAGCGGTGCGCTAGCAGGACGGTAAAAAAAGTCCGGCTAGCAGCATCTTTGGAGCGTTATAGGAGCGGTGTATTCACATGGGACACGCGGCGCTTTGCGGCGGATTTTCACCCTAAAACTACGGTAAAGCAGCGCTAAATATAGCGCTGCTTTACCGTCGCCGCGGCTCCCGCCCCAGTGTGAAAGGGGCCTAGGTGTTTGTTTTTACTTGCATTAAGCCACAGTCAGGTGACGCTATGGTTCTGAGCTTTCTTCTCTTCTGTTTACTTCTTGAAAGGGTCCTTCTTTACGTGTCCATGTCAGTGCCTGCTTGTTGTGGACATTTCCTACTGGATGTCCAGCGGTAGGGTCCTCTTAGGATCTAGAAGAGGATAATGTCATCACAGGGGACCCACAAGTTCAGGGGGGCACTGCAGTGCTGGATCAGTGATCCCCTCCACCAGAAATCGGTGGCAGTGAGGAACCTGGAGGGGTGGGTTTAGGTAAGTATATCTCATTTCACAAGGCACGAGGAACAAAATATAGTGTAGGATGGGTTAGATTTTGGTGAAAGAGAGGAAAAGTAAACTAAATAAAAAAATACAATGTAGTTTTAGTCGAGAATTTAGTCGAGAATTTAGTCGAGAATTGATGCATTTTTTTTTTTTTTTTTATATTTTAATATGTTAAAGCTTACATGAGATTTTTGGTATTTGGGTTTACATATCTTACCAAACTGGACCTTCTGGGCCTAGGGAATAGTCACTTTATCTTCACCTCTGCAATTATTATAGTCCAGTTATTTGATGTTTAATTTTCTAGAATAATTATTTACTTTGTCTGGATATCAGAGAATTGTGAGGTGCAAGTTTATTCATGATGTACCTGAAACTTAAAATTATATAACATGGCTTTGTGAATGCTCAAATGATGAAATCAATGATTAGAATAAATCATTCTCCTCCAGGTCTGAGCTTTCTCCTCTTCTGTTTACTTCCTGAAAAGGTTCTTCTTAATTTGTCCATGTCGGTGCCTGCTTGTTGTGGACACTTCCTGCTGGATGTCCAGCGGCTGGGTCCTCTTAGGATCTAGAAGAGGATAATGTCCTCACAGGGGACCGGCGAGTTCAGGGGGGCACTACAGTGCTGAAACACTGGTTCTCTTCGACACCAGAAATCGGTGGCAGTGAAGAACCTAGAGGGGTAGGTTTAGGTAAGTATATCTCAGTTCACAAGGCAAGAGGGACAAACTGTATTGTAGGATGGGTTAGATCTCGGTGGGAGAGAGGAAAATAAAAAAAAAAAAAAATATATATATATATATATATATATATATATATATATATATATAATGCCGCGTACACACGAGCAGATTTTCCGTCAGAAAATTGTTGGGCGTTTTTTCCGATGGAATTCCGCTCAAGCTTGGCTTGCATACACACGGTCACACAAAAGTTTGCTGTCCTTTCGAACGCGGTGACGTACAACACTACAACGAGCTGAGAAAATGAAGTTAAATGCTTCCGAGCATGCGTCAAATTGTTTCCAAGCTTGCGTAGGAATTTTTTTGCGCGTCGGAATTGCTACAGACGATCGGAATTTCCGATCGGAATTTCCGATCGGAACTTTTTCTGACCGAAAAATTTAGAACATGCTCTCAATCTTTTGCTGACTGGAATTCGGCCAGCAAAAGTCTGATGGAGCATACACACGATTGCAGTTTCCGACCAAAAGCTCTCATCAGTCTTTTGCTGGCCGAATTTCCGATCGTGTGTCCGCGGAATAAGTCTGGAATGGGGCTTTAAAAAATAGATTTTTTTTTTTTTTTAATTGTAAAAATGTTTTAATATGTTAAAGCTTACATTAGATTTGTAGTATTTGGGTTTACATATTTTACCAAACTAGACCTTCTGAGCCCATGGCATAGTCACTTTATCTTCACCTCTGCAATTATTCTGCCCTGAGCCCAGTTATTTCATGTTTCATTTTCTAGAATAATTATTTACTTTGTCTGGATATCCGAGAATTGTGAGGTACAAGTTTATGCATAATGTATCTGAAACCTGAATGATATAGCATGGGTTTGTGAAAGCTCAAATGATGAAATCAATGAATAGAATAAATGCAGCCTATACAAGCTGCCGTGCTTGCAAGCCAAACCATTTCATTGACTTTGTTAATCTGCCTGCCTTGAGGTGATACACGCAAAGCAGCAGTGATATTACAGGAAGTGACAGCTGAGCAGCATAGAAATAAATAACATTGACTATGGCAGCCCACCCAGGAAATGCTACATTCGTGTGTTTGCATTTGGTTCAGGTCTTCGTGAATTATTAACCACACGCACAGTTTACTTCACGTTGAGAACACTGAACTGAATGCTCTGCACTAGCTAAATAGTACTGATTCAATCTAAAATATTGAACCTATAAACAAACTTTACATGAGAAAAATATGAGGGCTGACATTGCTGACTTTCTGCTGAAAATGTTAATTGCCTAGCTATTATGCCAACACATTGGCTTCAGTACTTTCTAAGTCACTGATCCAAAACGAGTATGAAGATCAAAACACCTTACCTGCTTACTTGTTATAAGGCAGTGGCACAATTTTCTGAAGCAAGAGGATCAGTGTGTCAACCAGGCAATTTTTACCCCGAACGCTGTTTTGACCCTGAGAGCCATTTTAACCCCAAGGGTCCTGAAGGCCGTTTTGACACTGAGGGCCCTTTTGACCGCAAAAGCTGCATAAACCCTGAGGGACATTTTTACCCCAAAGGCTGTTTTGACTCTGAGGGCCTTTTTAACCATTTAACCATTTGCCATCCGGAAAGATTTACCCCCTTTCATGACCAGGCCATTTTTTGCAATACGGCACTGCATTATTTTAACTGTCAATTGCGCGGTTATGTGACACTGTACCCAAATAAACCTGATGTACTTTTTTTTCCCCACAAATAGAGCTTTTTTTTGTGGAATTTGATGACCACAGCGGTTTTTATTTTTTGCGCTATAAACAAGAAGATCGACAATTTTGAAAAAAAAAAAATTATATATATATATATATATATATATATATATATATATATATATATATATATATTTTATTTTTTATTTATTTTTTTCTGCCTTAAAACATATCCAATAATTTTTTTTTAAAAATCAAATTTTTCATAAATTTAGGCCAATATGTATTCTGCTACATTTGTCGTTAAAAAAAAAAATGCCAATAAATGTATATTGATTGGTTTACGCAAATGTTATAGCTTCTACTAACTATGGGATATATTTATGGAATTTTTTTATACTAGTAATGGTGGGGATTATAGTGGGGCTGCGATATTGCAGCGGACAATCGGACACTAACTGATACTTTTGACACTTTGGGGCAACCAGTGACACCAATACAGTGATCAGTACTAAATATATGCACTGTCACTGTACTAATGACACTGGCTGGGAAAGGGTTAGGGCGATCAAAGGGTTTACTGTGTGCCTAGCCTTTTTTGTGTGCACTTTGTGGTGCTTTCACTAGGGAATTAGATGGATTCTAGTCCCTGCTTTGCAATGGTAGTAATGGCGGTGATCTGCGATTTTTATAGTGACTGCGACATTGCGGCGGACACGTCGGACACTTTTGACACATTTTTGGGACCTTTCACATTTATACAGCGATCCGTGCTATAAAAATGCATTGATTACTGCATAAATGTGACTGACAGGGAAGGGGTTAACACTAGGGGGCGATCAAAGGGTTAATATGTTCTTAGAGGAGTGATTCTAACTGTAGGGGGAGGGGATTCACAAGGGGAGGAGACCGATCTGTGTTCCTCTGTACAAGGAACACACCATCGGTCTCCTCTCCTCTGACAGGACCGTTGATCTGTGTGTTTAATACACACAGATCCGCGGTCCTGCTGTGTTACCGGGCAATCGCGGGGGACCGGCAGACATCGCAGCCACTGTGCCCCCTGGCGGGCCGAGAAGGGGAGGGTGTCATATGACACCCTCCCAGAATGAGAGCCGCGCCGCCTGGCCATCAATTAACAGCTGGCGGTCGGCAAGCGGTTAAGGACCCTTGGGTGCAAGCCATCTGGTCCCAGTGACTTATTAATGTTACGTTTTCAAGTCTATTTCTAATTCTGTCCTCTGTTAGCCATGAGGGTGCTTCCTGTGACGTGTCATCAGGATAAACATTAGGAGACACGTTTAGGAGATGTTTTCACTACCTATAGGTAAGACTTATTATAGGCTTACCTATAGGTAAATGTCAGCAGAGGAAGTTTACTTCCTCTTTAACTATATCTCGCATAGTAACATGATTGTCTTATTGACTGTTTGTATAAGTACTCTTGCTAATACTCTTTTTATTTTTTTAAGTCTATACTTGCCCTAATAAATTCTTTGAAATACCTTAAGGTGTGGAGGTAAGTGCTGAATGAGTGAGGCGTGTCACCATCAGGTGTGCAGAGAAACCACAAAACCATTCAGTGGCTCCTCCGGGGGTAGAGCTACACACATTTACACAGGAGCAGCTGCCGATGATTCTGAAGCACATAACGGGACCGGTAGTCAAGCCGGGACCTTCAATTACTCTGGACAAACAGCTACAGAAGTGAAGGGGATGTTTGGTTTGGATTAATGAACTAAAGAGGGGTTATGAAAGCTGTACTCTCTGTATCAAAACTGGAGGGGTGTCAATCCTAATTTGAAGGCTACTGTACAGCAAGATAAGACTCTGATATTTAGAAAAAGAATGACATTTTCTTATAAATGTGAAGCGCCCTCCTAGGTAGGGACTAGAGTGAGTGTATATCGTTTTTGGTTTCTCTGCTTAACAGGGAGACAGCTAGGCAAATTTAAGTGCTGTCTGCTTAACACAGAGCTGTGATTGTTTAGTGAGGTCTGCTCAGTGTGCTCTTGTGCTGCTCATGCTGTCTTGATGTTTCATACTGATCCAATAGCAATGGAGTATATTGGATAGTGGGTGGAAACCTGGCAGATGAGAGCATGGATGTCTGTACAGCCCTGGCAAATTAGAAGGGGAAGAGCCCACGGTATGCTGGGTATTTATATCTGAAGAGCACCTGGGCTTGGAGTCTTTTGCAGAGAGTGAGAGGCCCAGGTGAGGAGGGGGCTGTCACCCCTCCTCCACACAGACTGCCATGCGGCCTCAGGTGGTCGACCTGAGGGCCTGAAACATTGAAGTTGCAACCCATGGTTCTTGTGAGAGCTGACTGAGGGAGGATGTCCGCAAATCCTGTCTGGTACTGCTGAAAAAGGCTGCTGTGTGTGCTTCAGGAGCCTTGTGAGTACAGACTCCCCACAGGGATCCCTGGGACCTGTGCTGTTAGATCCCCTTCTGGGTGCTAGAAGTCAGCTACTGGGTGCAAGCTAAAGGGGACACTGGCTAGTGTCTTAACCACTTAAGCCCCGGACCAATTTGCAGCCAAAGGACCAGGCCTCTTTTTGCGATTCGGCGCTTTAACTGACAATTGCGCGGTCGTGTGACGTGGCTCCCAAACAAAATTGGCGTCCATTTTTTTCCCACAAATAGAGCTTTCTTTTGGTGGTATTTGATTACCTCTGCGGTTTTTATTTTTTGCGCTATAAACAAAAATAGAGCGACAATTTTGAAAAAAAATTCAATATTTTTTTTACTTTTTGCTATAATAAATATCCCCAAAAAATATATAAAAAAAAACATTTTTTTTCCTCAGTTTAGGCTGATACGTATTCTTCTACATATTTTTGGTAAAAAAAAAAATCGCAATTAGCGATTTTGGATTGGTTTGCGCAAAAGTTATAGCATTTACAAAATTGGGGATAGTTTTATAGCATTTTTATTAATATTTTTTTTTTACTAGTAATGGTGGCGATCAGCGATTTTTATTGTGACATTATGGCGGACACATTTTTGACACATTTTTGGGACCATTGTCATTTATACAGCAATCAGTGCTATTTAAATGCATTGATTACTGTGTAAATGACACTGGCAGTGAAGAAGTTAACCACTAGGAGGCGGGGAGGGGTTAAGTTTGTGTGTGTGTGTGTTTTTTTTTTACTGTAGGGGGCGTGGTTTTGCATCTGACGTCACTGATCGGCTTTCCCAATGACAGGGAACAGCCGATCAGTGACAGCGTCACTAGAAAGCACGGGGAGACGTTTGTTTACACAGACCTCTCCCCGTTCTTCAGCTCTGTGACCCGATCGCGGGACACTAGCGGTGATCTGGTCCGCTGGTCCTGCGGCCGCGGTCACGGAGCTCAGGACCGGGTCGCGAGTGCGCCGCCAGCGGCTCGCACGCGACCCACGGCTGGGTTCTTAAAGGGCCACGTACAGGTACGTGGTTGTGCCCAGCTGTGCCATTCTGCCGACGTATATCGGCGTGAGGCTGTCCTTAAGCGGTTAAAGAGGCAAAGTTTATTGAGTTCCTTCTACTACAAAGGGACTTGTTCATTCCATACAGACGATGTGTGATCCTACGGATAATCTGTAGGATAGTTAATTTGGAGTATCCTACTAATTCCCTTCTCCTATCCAAGTTCTCCAAATAAAATACAGAAAACAAATTCCCTAGACTTGTCATTGAAGATAACGAGCAGAACAGTGTGTGCATCTGGCTGTGTTAAAATACCCTGTAACTGGCTGCGGATTAATCAATGGGAGGCCCGGGCGAACCAATATACAAGGGGCTCCTGCGGGGGGCACCGCAACAAATGCATTTAATTTTTTTTAATTTTACATTTTTAGTGAACATTGAACTATATTAAAAAAGCACTTGTTATACCTGCTCGCAATTCAGCTTTAGAGCAGCACCAGAATTTCAATACATTAGGCGTTGCCCTAGTGTACCACAAGCTAGAGCAGCACCACATGATAGCATTATAATGTAAGCATAAAGGCCCATACACACGATCGGACTTTTTGACAACCAACATGCAAATTAGCTGTTTTGGACCAACATCCGACCGTGTGTACGCTCCATCGGACCAACTTTTTTCAGGTTTCATCGGACTTTTGTTGGCTGTGCGAACGGACCAACTTTCTGCCAACAAAAGTCCGATGGACCAAAGTCCGACTGTGTGTACACAAAACCAACGGACTTTTGTAAAAACCAATGCAGAACCAATGCAAAAGATCAGACAACAATACAGAAGTTGACCAAAGGTGGCGGTAAAAAGCAGAAAAACCAAGTGATTTGGTGAAAGTTGGCTGAAAAAGTCCTGCCGTGTGTATGCAATACCAACTTGGGGCCAACGCCCTTTGGACAAAAATCCACAGGAAAGTTGGTCCACGGTCCGATCGTGTGTATGGGCCTTTAGTCTTACCAGTTACCACTAGATAGATCCAACAGCAAAACTCCTGAGTGGAGGTGTAGCTGAGTCTATTAAAGCGGTTCTGCACACATTTCATTTAGTAAATCTCTTTGCCTTCCAAATCAGGCAAAGAGTACTAAATGAAATGTGTTTTTTTTTTTTTTTTTAACTTACCTTGTAATCGATGACTTCCGGTCCTCTGTCTCTGCGGGGGTGGGCGGGGTCTGTGCGGGGATCCTCGTCACGACGCACTGTCTCCTGGGATCTGGTGTCATTGATCCCAGGAGTCTGTGCGGGCATCTTCCGAAATCTCGCGAGATTTCGGACACATCTTCCGAAATCTCGCAAGATGTCGGCAGATGTGCTGACATCTCGCGAGATTTCGGAGAACGTGAGCTGCACTTTGCCGTTACTGCGCACGCGCGAGCTCGGCGCAGTAACGGCGGTGCATGCTGGGCCATCTAAAGTGCCTGTTTCACATGCCCACAGGCAAGATGGCCCCCAGCAGAAAAGCAGAATATAAAGAACTTTATCGGAGGAAAACCGGCTGCGATCGCGATGGAAGATGGAACAGGTGAGTCCCCCAATTTTGCTATTAATCCTTAGCATATTCCCCAAAAAAAAAAAAAACCAGTGCAGAACCGCTTTAAGGAGATCTCCTGCAACAGTTATAATAAATGGTCGTTTTCTTTTTTCTGCATGCTTTGATTGCTGGTTTAAAACAGTTTACTGATAGATCTGAATAGGAAACAGACAGCATGCTGTCTTCAGAAGCACATCTTGGTTAAGATTTCACAATAATAATGATGTAACGTGGCTACAGATAAAAGGAGTACATCTTGTATGAAAATGAATCATTATCTACTTGTATCAAGCAGAGATGATTTCAAAAACACAATTATAGTTTATGGCCATCACTATTTAGAGGTAGGGACTGATGTGAATGTATAATAAATGTAAAATGTTGTGCAAGGAAAAATACTGTTTTAAAAAAAAAAAAAAATAATAATTGCATGTGATTGGGTGCTCTTTGCAAAGTGCAACTTCACATTAACAAAGCTCTGTGGCAAATTCCCCTGCAAAGTGCAACTCCACTTGCAAAGTGGGCAGCCTTTATGACTTTAGGAAATCAACCCTATTAAATCATACTTTGCTCTTATTGATGTACACTCACTGGCCACGTTATTGGGTACACCTGTCCAATTGCACGGTAACACAAATTGCTAATCAGTCAATCGCATGGCAGCAACTTAATGCATTTAGGCATCTAGACTTGGTGAAGATGACTTGGTGAAGTTCAAATCGAGCATCAGAATGGAGAAGAAAAGGGATTTAAGTGACTTTGAATGTGGCATGGTTGTGCCGGATGGGCTGGTCTGAGTATTTCAAAAACTGCTGATCTATTGGGATTTTCACGCACAACCATCTCTAGGGTTTACAGAGAATGGTCCAAAAAAGAGAAAATATCCAGTGAGTGGCAGTTGTGTGGACAAAAATGCCTTGTTGATGTCAGTGGTCAGAGCAGAATAGGCAGATGATAGATTTGAGACGATAGAAAGGCAACAGTAACTCAAATAACCACTCGTTATATGCAGAATATCATCTCTGAACGCACAACACATTGAACCTTGAAGCAGATGGGCTACAGTAGCAGAAGACAACACCTGGTGAAACTGAGGCTACAATTCGCACAGGCTCACCAAAATTGGACAATAGAAGATTGGATAAACATTGCCTGGTCTGATGAGTCTTGATTTCAGCTGCAACATTCAGATGGTTGGGTCAAAATTTGGTGTAAACAACATAAAAGCATGGATCTATCCTGCATTGTATCATTGGTCCAGGCTGCTGTTGGTGGTGTAATGGCATGGGGGATATTTTCTTGGCACACTTTGGGCCTATTAGTACCAATTGAGCATCATTTAAATGCCACGTTCTACCTGAGTATTGTTGCTGACCATGTCCATCCCTTTATGACTACAGTGTACCCATCTTCTGATGGCTACTTCCAGCAGGATAATGCACCATGTCATTAAGCTCAAATCATCTCAAACTGGTTTCTTGAACATGACAATGGGTTCACTGTACTCCAATGGCCTCCAAAGTCAACCGGATCACAATCCAATAGAGCACCATTGGGATGTGGTAGAATGGGAGATTTGCATCAAGGAAATCTCATCTTGTTGAAAAGGCAATAGCTGTGGGGGGACGAGCTGATGGAGAAAATAAAATACAGTTGTTAGGTGGAGAGTTTTAAGGGATCGCCTAAAAATGGACAGAGTAGAAGGTAGACAGATTTGGGTAGGTAGTTCTAGAGGATGGATGGTAAATAATATAGTGTTAACCAGTGAAACACAAATATAGGGATATAAGTGATGAAAATACAATGGTGATACTGAAACCAATCCAATTTGTAAAATTATATAAAAAAATATATACAGAATGTCCAATATGTAAAAAATAATGTATGGTTGGGTGGAAACCAGAACATACAAATACTGGAAATATGAATTAAACCAGTGAAAAAAATAAATGAAGTGTAGTCCAACATGGGCCAATTCATCCAACACAGGGTAGTGAAGGCACAGAAGAACCCAAATACCGAACACTGGACAATGGAAAGAAGTGCATGTGCCCTTACCGGAACTGGTGCACTCCAATGTCAGCGACATGGAATCATACAGGCATGGTGCCACAGATGGCCAAGGTATGGAACTCCAAAGAGACCAGGACCTCTGGGATGGAATCCAAGGAAGGGATGGAAAACCTCCAAATGGACCTCCAATCTTGGGAACGTCAAGCTGGATCCGGATGGTGAAATCCACAGGATATCGGAGCCACTCACATTGAAATAATATGTGGAAAAAGAAAATGCTTCCAAAATCAAAAAGGTAATTTATTTCTAAAAACCCACAAACAAAGATAAAAAATGTGATCACGAAAGTAAAAACAAGGCAATGTGGAGAGCGGTAAGCAAAGCCCTACACGTTTCAACCAATGGGTCTTCAACAGGGGCATATATCAACTTCTAGAGGATGGGAGAAGCTCTGAGGAAGTCTTGGAGGCGGACATGGGCAGGGATGTAAAGCCTGAGGTCTTGGGAGTAACAAAGAGAATGATTTGGTTGGTATTTTGAGACAAGGTTAATGATGTAGCTTGGAGTTGTGGGTGGCTTTATAAGTTGTTGTTAGTATTTCAGATTTTATTTGTTGGGTGAGTGGAAGCCAATAGAGGAATTGGCAGAGAGGGGTAGCCGACACTGAAGGGTAAATAAGGTTTATCATGTCTCTCCATATATTTTGGAGTGCTGGGTTAGTTCTACTCTGCTTGCACTTGACAAAAATGGAAGAGCTAAGTACTATCTGGTTGAAGGTCTATGTATCCTGTTTCTGTCTGAATGAAACATTCAGCTAAACAGTCTGATAGGGGATCACTTGTTAGTATGAATAATTTAGTTTAGTGTATAAATTTTCGTTTGAGTTAGTGAGGTCTGTAAACAACCGTTTTTTTCAGCAGGCTGTACACATGGAAAGGGAATTTTAAGCTCCACCTGCTGGCAAAAACGACAAAATATGAACATATCATTATACTGTATATTTACCATAATTTAAAAAAAAACATTTAAAAAAATGATTTTTTTGTCATGAGAATAAAGAAAAAGTGATGTACAAAACCACTATACATTTTCCTTTAAAATAACACATACTAAAAATGTTCTATGCCTTTCTCCTCTAACGCTGCACATCATATCAGTGTACATTGCAAAAGTGTATAGCATATGAGAGACATGTAAGGTGTATGCGCACAGACAAATATTCAAAGAAAGGAAATTATAAAATGAAAAAAAAAGCCCCAGAGAAATGTAAGTAGAGATATATATTTATACTGCAACCTACAAATGTAAAATAGAATATACAACCACAGCAGGTTTACAATGCTGAAATCAGTCATGGGTGAAATACATACACCAACATGTCACATTTTCCTGATGTATGGATGCAGTAAACCTCAAACAGAGCTCTCTATAAAGATATTACCTGTCTCTCTGCAAAACAATATGTAAAAATTATAGAGCACAACAACATGGTTGGGGGAAGGGGGTATTCAGCTGGTTCAGGGTATTCTTTACACAAGACAGTTAAAAATTTAAAAAAAACTTTGTGTTACATTTATTGGATTAAAAGGATTTTAATGTATGATCAATGATTGGATGGTTGAATGATAACCACAGCAAGGTATAGCATGACAAAGGGTAGCTACCCAAAGAAACCAATCAATCTTATTTCTATTTTTTGTAGTCAGAGCTGTTAAAGAGTTATGCCTCATACACACGATCAGACTTTCCGCCAACAAAACCGTGGAATTTTGTCTGAAGTGCGTTGGCCCAAACTTGTCTTGCATACACACAGCCACACAATTGTTGGCCAATAATTATGAACGTAGTGATATACTAGACATACTACGTGTTTTTTCAGCTCTTTAGCGTCACCCTTTGGGCTCCTTCTGCTAATTTCATGTTAGTAGAAGTTTGGTGAGTGTTGATTCACGCTTTTCTTTTCACGTTTTTCATTTAGCGCTTTTCAGTTCATTTCTGAACGGCCGTTCGTCAACCAGACAAAGCAGACATGTTGCGGAATCGGAGGAGATTTTTGGTTAAGTTCTATTGGCAGATAGCATGTCTAATTTTATTTGTTTTCTTTTTTTAATGCACAATAAAAAAATTGTGTAGAATAATACTTGGCTATGTGTTTTACTTCAAATGACAGTTTGGGAGTAGACAGTTACATTTAAAAAAATACAATGTAAAATTGACAAGGGACACCAACATAGTTGTATCTTTGTTCTTAGAAACTACAGGATAATGGTGTTGTGGTAACTTACCCAAATAAAAAATAAAATAAAAAAATCATAATAATATTTATTCTTGATATCACTAGAAAAAAAAGCCTTTGAAAATTTGGTTCCAGTTATTGCCCCCCACGTCACACCAATCACCCTCCATGTGCACCATACGTTCCCATACGTTCCCCCCTGCTGCCCAGCCCCCCCTGTGTGCCTCCCATCCCTGTAGTGCTGACGACTTCCATCTTCTCCTTCCCGCCGGCAGCTGTAAGCACACAATAGGATCTTTCAATATTGAGAGTGGGGGAAAGGTCCAGTAAATATGTCATATTTACCAGTCCCTTCTATTCCTGAATGAACACAATGAGTGACCAGTACCGAACACTCAATATGTTCATTCATAACTGAAGCAGGCCCTGTGTCAGGTTGTATGTATGGGGCCCTGTGATTTTGAACACCAGCCCTGCCTCTAAGTAGTAGTATTGCATTGAATTTTACAGAAAATTACCTCACTGCAGATTGAAAAGGAAAGGTAATTTTTAATAACATTAAATTACAATATTGACAGAGGAAATAATATTTTGAAAAATAATGCTGCTAAGGGGCACTATGAAAGTGGGTTATAAGTGCTGTCAATAGTCTAAATATACGAAAATATAAATCCATTGGTAAAAATCAGGCAATGTACAATCTCTTTTGGTTACTATTACCTGTATCATTTGACATAACTTATTTGGATTATAGTTGAGCTGTAAATAAAGTTTCTGAAAGGCTGAAAAATGATTTTTCCTTGTTCAATAATTTTTATTGAAAATTTTCAGCAGTATAACAGAATATTGAAATAATAAATCACCCCAACCGGGAGCCAACATTGCCCTTCGGTAGGGTTTATCAAAAACAAAATTTAAGAATATAACAAAATATTAATACAACCACAAATATATAGGACATATCGATGAAATAGAGAAGAAGAAAGAAGAGAAAGAGAAAGTGCATCTGTGATATGGTTATCAGAAAGGAGCGGAGGGAGGAACCCATTACCTGAAAAACCATTAGGGGGAGTTAAGGCAAGTGGCCCGGATATAGGGGAACCTTGATATAGCGAGCCCAGGGATCCCAGGTCGCTTCAAACCTGGGCACCCTGTCTAATAATCTTGCCGTGATTTGTTCTTGAGTCATAATCCAAGTAATTTTCCGCTTGGCAACTATCAAAGAAACCTTGTTTGCTTTCCACGCCTTTGCAATAGTAAGTTTTGCTCCTAGAAGCATAAAAAAAATAAGATTGGTGGTGTGTTTGGGAACACCTTCTACTCCAAGGTTCAGTAGTCCGATAGTGGGGGTTTGTGGAATTCCAAAGCCTGTAACTTTCCGTACCAGGTGGAAAAATCTGTTCCAGAAGCCTCTGATACGTGGGCAAGTCCACCAAATGTGGTGCATAGTGCCCACCTGCTGACAATCCCGAAAGCAAAGAGGTGAGGCATCAGGAAAAATTTTAGCAAGCCTGGAGGGGACATAATACCAACGTGTAAAAATTTTTATGTTTGCCTCTATTAGGTTTATGTTAAGAATACCCTTATAGGATTTCTGGAAAAGGCTGTGCCATTTATTCGGCTCCCATGACAAACCCAAGTCAGCTTCCCATGCCTGAGCATATGGAGGCAAGCTGTGTTTACTTGCCAACAAGGCATAGATCAGCGAGATACCACCCCTCTGATCCATAAGGGAACCACACCACTGTTCATAAGTTGTTGGTTTTGGGGGAATGGGTTTTAACTGTCCATAAAGTGTTTAAAAATTTCTTAATTTGGTTAAATCTTGATTTCTCAGTATTTGGCATTTCCAATTTGTTAATACAGTCAGTCAGTGTGAGAGGGCCCGATGCCGTTAAGAAATGTCCTATTCTAAACATGCCCTTATTCAACCACCACTGGAAAGCTGTTGTGTTCAATCCTGGAACAAAGTCTGGATTATGAAAGATATGGGTCAATGGTCTCAGGGAAGAAACCAACGAATTCTGTTTATGGAGTGTATCGCAAAGTACCATCGAATGAGAAAGTGTCGGGCCATTATTGGAGGTCTCTGTTTCCGGGGGCACCAAATCAAAAAATCTATTGTGTGGGGTGGTACCGCCTGACTCTCCATGGATATCCAGTCCGTTTTTGGTCCCTTAAAATATATTGAGGACATTTGTGCTAATTGAGCTGCCTGGTAGTACCACCATAGATTTGGAAGACCTAATCCTCCTTGCATCTTGGGGCGAAAAAGGACCTCCCTTGAAAAACGGTGTCCCCTTTTTCCCCAGACAAAATGGATAATGCGCGATTGGAATTTGTTCAGGAAATTTTTGGGTATAGGGATGGGCAGTGAACGGAAAAGGTATAAAATACGAGGCATCAGGGTCATCTTAATCGCATTGACCCTACCTCGCCAGGATAGACCACATTTAGACCAAACCCCAAGGTCCTCCCCCAGTTTTTTGAAAATTTGGGGGTAGTTTGCAACAAAGAGTTTGTCCACCTTACTGGGGAGTGTGATTCCCAGATAAGGTATAGAATCCTTGGCCCAAGTAAAGGGAAAATGTTGTTTAAGTTGATCTAGCCGATGCTCTGGGACTGAAATGTTGAGGGCCATAGATTTAGATAGATTAACCTTGAGACCTGAGAGGGCACCAAAGTCCTTGAGCGTTCTTACTAAATTGGGTGTGGATATTAATGGGGATGTAACAAAGAGGAGCATGTCATCAGCAAACAGAGCACACTTATGTTCCTGGGATCCGCATAAAACACCTTTGATATTTGGATTTGACCTAATGGCTATAGCCAGTGATTCAATAGCAATTGCGAATATGAGCGGAGATAGTGGGCAACCCTGTCTTGTACCTCTATGTATACTAAATCATTCGGAGTAATGTCCCATGAGGCGTATTTGTGCGCTCGGGGAGGAATAAAGAGATTGTATAATGCCTAAAAAGTTGGGGCCAAAACCCCATTTACCTAAAACATCAAATAGATACGGCCAGGATACTGTATCAAAGGCTTTCTGTAGGTCAATAGATGTCAGGAAGCCTTCTTGTGGGGTCCCTCCATCCCAGTTGGAATACAGTAGTGAGATGATATTTATGGCCCTTCTGACCTGGTTCGGGCCCTGTCTTCCTGGTATAAAACCTGCTTGGTCCTTATGTATATATTTTGCTATAAATTCCGACATTCTATTCACTAATATTTTGGTCATGATCTTGATGTCATTATTGATGAGAGAGATGGGGCGGTAATTGCCCACATCACTTCCATCTTTCCCGGGTTTAGGGATGACTGAGATAAAGGCTTTATTCAAGTCTCCATCTATCAGGTTACCTCCCTTCAAAGAGTTAAAAAGACGTGTGAGGTAGGGGGCCAATGTGTTCCCAAATTTTTTATAATAGCCGCTGGAGAAGCCATCTGGGCCTGGTGCCGAGCCAAGTCTCAAAGATTTTATTACCCCTAGAACTTCATCCGTGGTGAACGGACCATCCATGATGTCCCTATGCTCATCTGATAGTTTGTTAGCTGTTGGCGATTTATGGTCCTGATAGAGTTTAGAGTAGTATGCTTGGAAGGTATCCATAATACTTTTTGGGTTTTGCGTCAAGTCTCCCATGGTAGTCTTAATTTTAGGAAGAACCAGGGTTCGAGACCTGGGGCTTAATTTAGCTGCTAGTCTAGAACCAATTTTGTTGGACTGGTAATAAAATTTTGCCCCTGACCAGCGGAGAAATTTCTCAGCATCCGTGGTGAGGATCAGATTAAGTTGAGTTTTAACTGCATCAAGGGTTTGAAGAGAGATAGGTGTAGGGTTACGTTTATGTGCTTTGCTCAACTCTTGAAATTCCCTATTCAGTCGAACTATTTCTGCTTTGCGTTCTCTTTTTAATCGAGATGATAATTGGATAAATGTGCCCCTCATAACAGATTTATGAGCTGCCCAGAGTGTGGACGGTGAGATATTGTCAATGTCGTTGTCTATAAAATAGTCAAGTAAAGTTTTTTCGAGCATGGAACAGTGAGCGGGATTATTCAAGATGGATTCATTGAGACGCCACTTAAAGAGTCTTTCGGGATCCCCTGCATACTGCATAGATAGGGTCATCATGAAGTGGTCCGAAAGTGGGGTGTCTTTGATCTTAGAGGAGATTGTTAAGGGGATTGAGGAGGCCCTTACAAAGATGTGATCTATCCTGGCATAGGTCTGGCGTGGGGCCGAAAAATGGGTGAAATCTTTTATATGGGGGTTCAGTTCCCTCCATATGTCAATCAAATGATGGTTATTCAATAATTGAGCGACTTTCAAGCTCTGTTTTGGTGGACGTTTAGTAGAAGCTGAGCTCCTTCTGGTTTTATCCATAACTAGATCAAAAGGTAAATTGGTGTCTCCCCCCATGATGATAGTCCCCTGTAAAGCCCCATACACACGGTCGGACTTTTTCATGGATTCTGTCCGATCGGACAATGTTGTTGAAAAATCAGACCGTGTGTATGCACCATCGGACAGTGTTCGTCGGTTTGTCCGACGGACAAAGTCTTATCTCCTGCTGGAAAGATTTGCCGTCAACCCGGTCCGATCACACCAAACCCGATCGTGTGTACAGTTGTCCGACCGGACAAAGTGCTACGCATGCTCAGATCACATTACAAGACCAAAGCTATTGGCTACTAGCCTCTACGTAGTCCCGTCGTAGGCAACAAACGTCACCACGTTCAGAATGATCGGATTTTCCGACAACTTTGTCCGACCGTGTGTACGCAAAACCAACATCGGACAAAGTACGACGGACATGATCCGACGGACCTGGTCCGCGGATTGTCCGACCGTGTGTATGGGGCTTAAGTGTGGCTCAAGCTTGGATAACATATTATAACATATTATTAAAAAACATTCCCTGGCCTTTATTGGGTGGATAATATGATACAAAAGTATATGTCCTTCCATTAATAGTCCCTTCAAGTAGGAGAAATCTCCCGTCCGGGTCTCTAATTATCTGTGTCAAGGTAAAGCCAAGGTTACGCGAGAAACAGATAGCTACCCCTTTAGTCTTATTTTCGGCGTTCACCTGCGGTGAAGGAAGGTGGGAGTATATGACGCAGGAAAGTGTGTTTCCTGAAGGAGGATAACGTCCGCCCTCATGGAGTGGTACGCTTGAAATTATTTTCTCCGTTTAACCGTTTTTCCTTTTTTCCTTTTTTCCCTTCTTTCTTCCCCCCTTTTAAAAAAAAAATTAATAAGGGGAAGTAGAATCTCCCCCAGGAAACTGTAGTTACAATGGGGGGTCCCTGAAACGTGGAATCCCCAATCTTGTAAGCTCCCACCTCCCCGATGTCCAAACAGGGATTGTCTGTATAAGTCCATCAATGTTTTCTTGTGGAACTCTATGGGAAGAAAAAATAAATAAAAAGGAGGGGGAGGGGAATGAATTTTTAGATATCTCAGTCACTGTGTGGGTTCCTGCTTCCTGTGAATCTGGACCTTAAAGTTGAGAAAGGAATGTCCAATGCATTTCCAGAAGCGTGTAGAAAAAGCTGGGGTAGTAATCATGTCATATGTATTCCTAAAGGGGAAAGGAAAATGGAGGGTAGGGAATCAATGGGAACATATCCAACTCCTCTATAGAATAGAAAGTATTAAGGGGGTAGAGCATTGAAGACAGGTTAGACTGCCCGCGGTGGGGTATGCATTGCAGATTTGGGGAGTCACGAAAGTGGGTGCTAGGATTTAATCCAGAGGTGACAATAGACAAAATGAATTGAAACAGGAGGAGAGTTTTCATCTTGGAGGGCGAGAATCTTTCGATCGTTTGGACTGTTGTTTTTGCCAGGTTGGGAGCGTTGGACTGGATGGAGAGGGGCGTTTTGTAGGCGGGGTGCTTCTGGCGTCAGCAGGTTGAGTGAGGTCCTGTGTGATGATACCCAGGCGAGTCAGCAGATGTTCCCCTTCTTCAAAGGTAGAGAAACCATAGGATTTATTCTGGAAAGAGAAGTTTAAACGCAGGGGAAATGCCCATCTGTACTTGATATTTCTTTGTATAAGGGTCTGGAGCAGAGGTTTAAGGGCCCGCCGTTTCTGGATTGTGTAAGGTGACAGGTCAGCAAAGATCTGGATTGGTTGGCCCTGCAATAGAATTTGTTCTGCTGCCCTGGAAGCTTTCATGACTCCCTCCTTTACCTCATAAAAATGGGGCTTCACAATGATATCTCTGGGCAGACCATCTTTGCGGAGTGGTTGTAGGGCTCTGTGAGCTCTATCTAGTTCCATCCTGTGTTCCGAAATATCAGGTAACAGATCTTTAAGTAGGGATCTGACTGCTGCGGGGACATCTGTAACTGTTTCTGGGAGTCCCCGGATTCTAAAATTGGACCTTCTGGACCTATTCTCGAGGTCATCAATTTTATATAGGGCCGATTCCAATTGATCCTGGAGGTCCTGGATTCTGGCGGTGTTCTGGTTAATTCTGCCATTTGCCTGGTCTGATTTTTTTTCAATTACATCAATCCTTGCTCCCAACTGTTGTAAATCAGCTTGTATGGTTGAGGTAATTTGGGTTGCTGTCTGGGCTAAGCCTGTGGAGAGCATAGCAGAAAAAGCAGTCATCAGGGCTGGTAAATCTATTGCAGTGTGAGGAGAAAATTGTGGTCATTATAGAGCCTGTGTCAGGGGGTGATAATAGGAAGTCTCTCATGGGGGTGCTGTGTAAGTCACTCAGGGCTCTTTCTGTGAATGCCTCTGTGGGAGACTGAGTAATTGGGAACAGAAGAATATTACTCACTGTCCCTGGGTCTAGTCTCTGCTCCATTAAAGGTGCTGGTCCTGGTCCTGTGTTCTGGTCAGCAATTGACTCCTCTTCTTCCCCCTGTGCAGTATGAGAGGATAGCGTGGTATCCATCCTGAGGTAACTGAGGAGGCTGTGAAGCGGCTCCCAGCTGACTGAAAAAAGTTTCTCCTCACTGAGAAAATGATGATAATTGTATACTAAAATGTTCCCCCTTATGTCCTGGACCAGTTGGTGATATTACCGGCCCGTTAGGGGTACTCTGTCGGCTGTGGCTGAGGGTTAACGGCCGGAACGGCGCGGAGCTCTCGGGCTATGCAGCCATCCTAGAGAGCTTCGCGCATGCGCGTCCTGAAAAATGATTTTAATCCTTTCTCACTTGTTTTCCTTGACCAAGAAGCATTTTATTAAATTCAGTATTTAGTTTAGATATGGCAATTTTTAAAGCTTAATCGCTTGCTGACCAGCGTGCAACGATGTACTTCAGCACAATGGCATGGCTGCGCAACTGGGCTTTAAATCGCAGGCTAGTGGGCGCACGTGCGCTGTGTGAGCGTGCCCGTGGGTCCCGCGGACTCGCTGTCCACTGGTGGCCCGCGATCGTGTCACCCAGTGTTCTAGTGAGCCCACCCCCCTACAGTTAGAACATGCTGAGGGAACACAGTTAACTCCTTGATCGCCCCCTAGTGTTTAACCCCTTCCCTGCCAGTGTCATTTATACAGTAATCAGTGCATTTTTATAGCACTGATCGCTGTATAAATGTCACTGGTCCCAAAATAGTGTCAAAAGTGTCCAATGTGTCCGCCGCATAAAAATCGCAAATCGCTGTCATTACTACTAAAAAAAAAATGTATAATAAAAATGCCATAAAATCTATCCCTTATTTTGTAGACGCTATAACTTTTGCGCAAACCAATTAATATACGCTTATTTTTTTTACCGAAAATATGTAGAATAAGAATACATATCGGCCTAAACTGAATAAGAAATTAGATTTTTTGGGGATATTTATTACAGCAAAAAGTAAAAAATATAGCTTTTTTTCAAAATTGTGTCTCTTTCTTTGTTTATAGCGCAAAAAATAAAAACCACAGAGGCGATCAAATACCACCAAAAGAAAGCTCTATTTGTGGGAAAAAAGGACGTCAATTTTGTTTGGGTGCAATGTCGCATGACCGTGCAATTGTCAGTTAAAGCAACGCAGTGCCGTATCGCAAAAAGTGCTCTGTTCAGGAAGGGGATAAATCCTTCCAGGGCTGAAGTGGTTACGCCAATGTATGTATGTACCACACCTGTGGGCTCCCTATGGAAGCTGGAAATCACACTAGTATGATCCCCTACTACAGTGATCTAACTCCCATCGGCTACCCTGCTGCATTTTGAACACAAGAGGTCGCTGTAAAAAATGCCATGCCTTGGATTTGTTCGGTTTCTGTATCTTTGAATTTATTTTTCAAAAATGAATAAAAACGATTCAATACAAAAATTGCCATGCTGCCTAGACTTCAGCTTTAATTGCCTTTTCCTAGCATTGATTTTGATGTTATTCGATATCCTCTTCAATACCCTCTTCGATCTATTGATAATTAGGAGCCCCTTTAGGAGTACTGAATGTCAATGCAGCTATGAGTGCTCAACCACAGCTGAAAGAAAAGCATTCAAAGGAACACAAAGCCAAGCAGATCGAACATAGATGAAATCAACATCTGAAAACTCATCCATGCCGCTCTATGTACTAAGGCCTTGGGACTTGTCCTATGTGTATCAAACACTACAGAACATCTACACACAGCATGTTCTTAAAGAAAAAAAAAAAATCTATGGATTGCAGCATATAGTTTGTCATACATTTCCTCTTTGTTATAGCTTTGTTCCCCTGTATGCATTTGTTCTGCATGTTGTTGGATACTCAGTTCGAGCAGAGTCTCTTCTACATTTACTTTTTTACTTTTTGTCAGTAGAAATATGGAAATTCCAAAATACAAACCCAGCACAAGTACCTGGTATATGTATCCCCTTTATAATCTCCTGATAGCTTCATTTGCTTAACAATTTATAGATTACATAGGAGTAACCTGGATGTTTTCTACTGTTTGAAGACAAAATAGTAGACATCTAATATCTGCCAGGATATCTGGCATCTGTGTCAGGTGCCAGAAAAGTGTATGTGTGTCTGGGAGAGTTACAATAAAGGCATTACTAAACTATTTTAAATGCAGCCAATCTGAAATTTCAAATGTATTTTTTTCTTTAACAGACAAGCTGTCCAGAGAAAGTGGTAGTTAGGAGGTTGAGAAAAAACATTTAACAATGACAGAGCTACCTATGATGGTCAGCTTTTATTTAACCACCTGACCACCAGAAGGTTTTATCCCATTCATGACCAGACCATTTTTGCTATTTAGCACTGTGCTACTTTAACCACTTTCAGAACGGACCATTTTGCTGGCCAAAGACCAGACCACTTTTTGCGATTCGGCACTGCGTCGCTTTATATGCGCGGTCGTGCGACGTGGCTCCCAAACAAAATTTATGTCCTTTCTTTCCCACAAATAGAGCTTTCTTTTGCTGGTATTTAATCACCCCTGCGGTTTTTATTTTTTGCGATATAAACAAAGAAAAGCTTCAATTTTGAAAAAAAAAAACACATTATTTTTAACTTTTTGCTATAATAAATAACCCCCAAAAATGTATACAGTTTAGGCCGATACGTATTCTTCTACATATTTTTGGTAAAAGCGATTATTGATTGGTTTGCGCAAAAGTTATAGTGTTTACAAAATAGGGGATAGTTGTATGGCATTTTTATTAATAATTTTTTTTTTTTTACTAGTAATGGCGGAGATCAGTGATTTTTAATGTGACTGCGACATTATGGTGGACACATCGGACATTTTTGACACATTTTTGGGACCATTGTCATTTATACAGCAATCAGTGCTATACAAATGCACTAATTCCTGTGTAAATGACACTGGCACTGAATGGGTTAACCAGGAGGTGGCAGTGAAGAGGTTAACTGTGTCCTAGGGGCGTGTTTCTAACTGTGGGGGGCGTGGCTGTGTTTTACACATCACTGATCTCTGCTCCAATCACAGGGAGACACTGTTGCTAGGCAGAATGGGGAGATGCTTGTTTACTTTAGCATCTCCCCGTTCGTCCTCCCCGTAAGACGATCGCGGGTATCAGACTCACGGAGGTCCCGACCGGCACGCGCGTGCGCCGTCGGCGGTGCACACGCGATGGCACGACAGCAGATTTAAAGGGACGTACCTGTACGCCCATTTGCCTGTCCGTGCCATTCTGCCGACGCACATTTGTGTGCCCTGGTCGGGAACTGGTTAACTGGCAATTGCTTGGCCATGCAATACTGTACACAAATTACATTTTGTTTATTACTTTTGTTTCATTTTTGTTTCGTTCGGTGGTGTTTAGTCACCATTGTTTTTTTTTATAATTTGCTATATAAACAAAAAAAATACTTCAATTAAAACATGTTATTATCTCAGTTTATTAGAAAATTTTGCAAACAAAAAATCTTTGTTCATAATTTTAGGCCAAAATGTAGTCTGCTAGCTAAATTTCTTTGGTAAAAATAACCCAAATCAGTGTATATTATTTAGTCTGTGTGAAAGTTATAGGGTCTACAAACCATGGTATATATATATTTGAAAATGTATCAATCCTGATGAACTGGCATCTCATTTCTAGAGGCCATAAAATGCCAGGACAGAAATACAAATACTCACCAAATGACCCCCTTTTGGAATTTAGACAGTCCAATGTATTTAGTAGGATGCATGGTGAGTTTTTTTGAAGTTGCAATTCAATTTTTTTTTTGAAAATTAAATAAAGATTTTCTTTTCGCAAATTTTTTACATACTGTCACTGGGGCAGTACGGGGTCATCATATGACTGGTGTGGCGGTGATCAGGAACACTGATACACTCATTAGAGTAGTTCAGTGTCCCCATAGTGACACTGTACCACTATTTTTGTTTATAACCGTGATGATCACTGATATAAGCAACAGTTTTCACTGCCATGAATGTTTTTCAGCTTGCTTGTTATTGTGATATGAGATTGACTACAGCTAATCACATGGTACAGGGTACTGTGATTGGCCCAGGTACCGTGTCACAGCTGTGGGCCAATCACAGCATTACAATAGTAAGCAAGAAGTCATGAATGGAATGGGTACTGAGCACTGTGTCCACTGGACACAGCAGTCATGGGATCCCACATTACAAGCCTTCTGGCAACCAGTGCTAATGATAATCCAGCATTTAATGGATTTCCTTTTTCGATTATCCAGCTGCTATATTTCTTAAGCTTACAGCTATGTCCCGAAATAGATACAAGAAATCCCTGCCGATTCACCTAGCAGAGCCAGTGCTTGAATCCCTGGTGACTGGAAAAGCCCAAACCCACCAACTGTAAGAAAATGGTTTGCTAAGTGAATGACATCCAAGAGATGGAATACCTTACAGTGGCCCTCAGAGATGAGCTCTCTGACTAAAACGAAAAATTGTGCTATTGGGAAGATTATAATTGCTCCTCCCAGTAAAAGCTAATTTTATAGAGCCTAGCCTCCCCACTTTCAGACCAAGCCTAATGTTTTCTGACATTGGTCCACAATCAGGAGATACCTACAACAACAATTATTTATATGTTATTGTATGCGACAAATCTGGGAAAATGGTATGGCAGGGGCCCCCCTTTTTTCTCCTTTCTCCCCTTTCCTTTATTTTGGGTGGGAGCCCGTACTTTGATCTTTCTTTTTTATTTTCTGTGACCTTACCTGTTTACTGTTTGTCCTAGGAGTTCACCTCAGATAATTTTGACCCTCTAAAATTTCTAATACATTTAGAAGATCTACACTGAACATGATGGGTCACTACCCTTGATTGCTCCAGCATTCCCTATCAAGTTTATATGATTTGGTTGTTTAGCTGGCTCCCCAAATCCATAACTCAGCAAAGTAAATTTATCTGGCTCCACAAGCTTTCCCTCGGTATTGGGTGTGTAGTCTTTTCAATAAGATGGTCTCTACTTATTTCACCATGTAAGGGTCCAAATCTGCAGGGTGCTGCTAACTGTCTCAGCTCAGCAATAAAGTAACAAATGAATTCTCTCACACCTTGTCAGCATCTGCAAAAACAAACACTGGTCACTAAAGCATTTGTGACTGGTATAAAATATTGTTCCAGGGCTTGTACTGTAGCTAAATATGAAGAATCTGCTCCCAGAGTTAAGAAAATCCTATATCCCTCTGAACCTATTGAGTTAGGTAACAAAGCCCTATGTGTCTTGACTGAGGTCCCAATAAGGTCAGATGCAAGTAGGTAGATTAAACACACTTCATACCAGAAATCCCAGGGTACTGCAGGCTATTCAGGCTGCTATAGAAATTTCTCTGGAGGCTGCACACTGGCTTTAGATGTCCTTGTTGCCATTGTTGTGTGTCAGCAGTGCAGGCAGACTGCTAACAGGTCATCATCTTTATTTATCATACAAACTTCTGGCTTCAACACCTCCTATTATCTCTTAATGCTTTTAAAGCAAAATGACATTATATTTTCTTAAAATGGCAGTTAGGGATGAGCCCGATGTTCGAGCCGAACGTAAGTTTTCCATTTTGGTTTGGGGTTCCCTTTAATATTCATACAAGACCCAAAGGGCCTGATAATGGACTAGGGGTGGGGGGGATCCTATGCTCTTTTTTTCAATGAGTTTTATCTATATTGCCGAGACCCGACAATTCATTACAGCCACGATCAGTTTTAAATGACAATTTTTCCTTTAGAAATGTTATTTTTTCTGTGGTGCTGTTTTAAACATGGGAAAAATGCACCATTTTACAGGCATACTATATTTAAAGGAATATTTAATTTTTATTGTTTCAGTTTAAGCATTAAAAAAATCACTGCTCCTGAAAAAACGTCCGTTTTAAAAAAAATGATTTGCATTGATACATGTTCCCTTGGGCAGGACCCGGGTCCCCAAACACTTTTTATGACAATAACTTGCATATAAGCCTTTAAAATTAGCACTTTTGATTATTCATGTTCGCGTCCCATAGATTTTAATGGTGTTCGCGTGTTCTGACAATTTTTTTGCCTGTTCGCATGTTCTGCTACGAACCGAACAGGAGGGTGTTCGGCTCATCCCTAATGGCAATACACAGAACTTAACAAAATAGAAAACAGACAGAAAATAGACATGTGTAGGGTAGGCACTAAGACATCAGCAATACATTGTTTTCAATGAGCTAACTGACTCATTGGGGTTGATTTACAAAATAAATAAATGAACAAATACTGTTCAATTTGCAAAGTGTATTTTAAAAAAATCTTAGTAAATGATGTAAGGCAGTGCTTCCTTTAATCATCCAATCCTGGTGCTAGAAAAAAGCCTTCCATTTAATTTTCCGATGCACATGATTTGAAATTCAAAGTCAACAAAGCTTGAACTTGTTTACTAAGCTATGTGAGAATACACTTTGTAAAAATAATTTTTGCCCTGCTAAGTGAACAGCCTTTATGCTTTAAGAAATGAAACCCCATAGATTGTGGAAAGGAGCAGTAAAGCACAGCCAGTGGGGTTGATTTACTAAAGGAGTAGGGCAAAGTGGATGTTTGCTTTACTTAGTGAATGAGGTAAAGATGTGTACAACTCTTCAAAGATGTACAAAGTAAAAGTTCTTTTTTTTTTTCCCCTTGTATACTGTATAATTGGGTATTGAAAGCGAACACATCATTACCTTATTCACTAAGCTAAGTGAACATACACTTTTCAAACTTAAAGTGACAATAATTAATGTCTTTATTCTCCAAAAAAAATCCACATCCAATACTTAAAGGTCCTGTAATCTATATTTCATGAAATTGTGTCTTAATGTGAGCCCCCCCCCCCCCTCGTTGTAACATCCTCCATAAGCTTCTAAACCTTTCCTTTTCCCCATCACTTCTATTTGTTTAAAACAAGCAATGCACATTAGGTGTGGCCATGTGCACTGCTCTATACACACACTACACATCCTATAGTACACAGCCCAAAAATCCCTATTCTATGTCAAGAGCAAGTAAGAGAGGATGGCTATGTTCCTACATACAGTGGGACCATGGAGAATAAATGTAGCCACCGTCTAACAGGAAGTTGGAACAGTTGGATTGGCAGCAAAAAAAATATAAAAATGGAATTTGGAGATTTGAGATTTGAGAGCAATAGAAGGTACTTTTAAAAAAAATAAGAATGCATACTTTCCTTTTGAACCCGTTATTGTCACTTTAACTTCACTCTTTTAGTAAATCATCTACATTGCGTAACACTGTAAATCAGAGCCTGAGTACAAAATGAAAAATATGGCCCTCATATCCATAAAACCTAAAATATAGATGAAGGTAAAATGTTAATACGTATTGCTAAAAGTATTTTCATAGCTGATCTTTATTAATGCTTACGTAAAAAAATGTATTGATTTCACATTTCTTTAAAAAAAAAAAAGGCAGTAGTCAAGATAAACTCAGAACGATCCATATTATATCCATCTCTGTCTGATCTCCAAGCATCAAACAAAACATTTATAGTTTATAGGACAAGACGGGACAGGAGCGGGAATATTTCTAGGGTAAAGTAAACATTTACGGCTGCAGGATGTAAGAGAAATGAATAAGGGATATATTTTTCATACAATTCTTAGTTTAGAAATGAAACAGCAGTAAAGTATCTGGAGCCCATGTCATAAAAGACAAAACATACATAACACCTTTCGTCAAAATTGTAAATTAATAACAGAATACGACAATTACTTAACAGAGGTCTGAGTTTCCTGGAGTAGGGAATGAGTAAACCCGCTGTCAGTCGTAATGTATTTTGGCATTTGTGTTACATTGGGGATATTTCCCTTCACATCTTGTCCCCTAGACCAGTGGTTCTCAACCTCAGTATTCAAGTACCCCCAATGGGCCATGTTTTCAGGTTTTCCTTTACTTCGCACAGCTGCTTTAAATCAATATCAGTGACATCGTTATGATAAGAGCTATTTTAGGGAAGCTCCCAAAACATGGACTGTTGGGGGTACTTGAGGACTGATGTTGAGAACCACTGCTCTAGACACATCAGAAATGAAAAGGAATTCTCTCTACAGCAAAGCAAATCCTCATTCTAATGCCCCGTACACACCGTCGGAATTTCCGACGGAAAATGTCCTATCGGACCATGTTGTCGGAAAATCCGACCGTGTGTGGGCGCCATCTGACTTTTTCCGGCGGAATTTCCATCGGAAAAAATTTGAGATCCTGCTCTCAAATTTTCCGACAACAAAGTCCGATCTGACTTTTTCCGATCGTGTGTAGTGAATTCCGACGGACAAAGTGCCACGCATGCTCAGATCAAATTACAAGACCAAAGCTATTGGCTACTAGCCTCTACGTAGTTCGGTCGTACGCAACAAACGTCACCACGTTCAGCATGATCGGATTTTCCGACAACTTTGTCCGACCGTGTGTATGCAACACCAGTGTCGGACAAAATCCGTCGGAAAAAATCTGACGGATTTTGTGGTCGGAATTTCCGACCGTGTATGGGGCATTAGCCCTCATTTACACAGCCAAATTGGCTGTGGGGCGGCAAGTATGTTGCAAAAAAATCTGACGGATTTTGTGGTCGTGGCGGATAATCCGACCGTGTGTATGGGGTCCGCGGGACTTTTGAAAATGAACGGATTGCCCACACACGGAGCAGTCCGTTCATTTAACTTCAGGTTACGTAGCTAGCGTAGGCAGTAAATGCCGCCGCGCTAGCTCCGCAAGCTGGCATGGATTTAAAGGGAATCCCCACGCCGAAAAAACGGCGTGGGTTCCCCCCAAATCCATGTCAGACCCTCATCCGAGCACGCAGCCTGGCAGGCCAGGAAAGGTGGGGACGAACGAGCGCCCCCCCCCCTCCTGAGCCGTACCAGGCCGTGCCCTCAACATGGGGGGTGCCCTGGGGAAAGGGGGGCCGTGCGGCCCCCCCCACCCCAAAGCACCTTGTCCCCATGAGGACAAGGGCCTCTCCCGACAACCCTGGCCGTTGGTTGTCGGGGTCTGCGGGCGGGGGCTTATCGGAATCTGGGAACCCCCTTTAATAAGGGGGCCCCCAGATACCGGCCCCCCACCCTATGTGAATGAGTATGGGGTACGATGTACCCCTACCCAGGTGTAAAATGTAAAGTAAAAAAAAACACCCACACTTTTGAAAAAATTTTATTGCACTGCTCCGGGGGTCTTCTTCCGTCTTGGGGGTCTTCTCGCCGGACTCCCCCCCATTTACCAAGCTCTTTTACCGAGCGAGGGGAGTCCGGCTACCTTCTTCGTCGTCGCCGCCGTCTGGGGGTCTCGATCCGCCTTCGGGGGTCTTCTTCCGTCTTGGGGGGTCTTCTCGCCGGACTCCTCCCCTCTCTTCTGCTCTTTCACGAGGGGAGGTGTCCGGCTACCTTCTTCGTCGTCGCCGCCGTCGTCTGGGGGTCTCGATCCGCCTTCGGGGGTCTTCCGGGGGTCTCTTCTGTTCTTGCGGCGGTCGTCGTCTTCCGCGCCGCCGGCGCCTTCTTCTTCTTGGCCTTCTTCTTGTCCTTCTTGTTCTTCTTCTTCTTCCGAGTTGACCCGACGCTCTCTCTGCCCGGAATGCCTGTGCCGCTCTGAGCTCGGACTTATATAGGGACATGGGCGACAGGGTCACATGTTCATGTCACATGGTGACCCCGCCCCCTTGCGATGTCACAGTCCCAGCATCCTCCGGGACTGTGACAACACAAGGGGGCGGGGTCACCATGTCCCTATATAAGTCCGAGCTCAGAGCGGCACAGGCATTCCGGGCAGAGAGAGCGTCGGGTCAACATCGGAAGAAGAAGAAGAACAAGAAGGACAAGAAGAAGGCCAAGAAGAAGAAGGCGCCGGCGGCGCGGAAGACGACGACCGCCGCAAGAACAGAAGAGACCCCCGGAAGACCCCCGAAGGCGGATCGAGACCCCCAGACGACGGCGGCGACGACGTGAAAGAGCTAGGTAAAAGAGCAGAAGAGAGGGGAGGAGTCCGGCGAGAAGACCCCCCAAGACAGAAGAGAGCGAGAGAGAGAGGAAGGTAGCCGGACTCCCCTCGCTCGGTAAAAGAGCTTGGTAAATGGCGGGGGAGTCCGGCGAGAAGACCCCCAAGACGGAAGAAGACCCCCGGAGCAGTGCAATAAACTATTTTTTCAAAAGTGTGGGTGTTTTTTTTTACTTTACATTTTACACCTTAGGTGAATGGGTAGGGGTACATCGTACCCCATACTCATTCACATAGGGTGGGGGGCGGTATCTGGGGGCCCCCTTATTATCCCAGATTCCGATAAGCCCCCGCCCGCAGACCCCGACAACCAACGGCCAGGGTTGTCGGGAAGAGGCCCTTGTCCTCATCAACATGGGGACAAGGTGCTTTGGGGTGGGGGGGCGCACGGCCCCCCTTTCCCCAGGGCACCCCCCATGTTGAGGGCACGCGGCCTGGTACGGCTCAGGAGGGGGGGGGGCGCTCGTTCGTCCCCACCCCTTTCCTGGCCTGCCAGGCTGCGTGCTCGGATGAGGGTCTGACATGGATGGGGGGAACCCCCACGCCGTTTTTTCGGCGTGGGGATTCCCTTTAAATCCATGGCTAGCGCGGCGGCAGTAACTGCCTACGCTAGCTACGAACCTGAAGTCACGTGCTAATTGTCCGCTGGACTTCCAAGTCCAGCGGATAATTTGAGAACACGCCCACACACGAGGGGATTATCCTCTGGACTTCAGTCCAGAGGATAATCCCGCGGGATTGTCCCTTCGTGTGTACGCGGCCTTAGGAAGACTTCACCTCTATTCCTGTGTCAATGACAACCCGAAACTCAATTTCACTCACTTTTAGTTCCGGTGATAATTGTCAGTAGGACAAATCTCTGATATTTACTTTTTTTACTTCAAGTTTCTGACTCTGAAAACCTGCTGTGCCCATTACAAGGGTTCTTACGCTGCTTTCTGGGTTTTCATTTACGCTAGAGAAGGAGCTGAAAAACACAAAACTGGTCAGAAATTGTGATTTTATGGTAGGGAGATTTTGCATATTTAAAATATATAAGAAGCCTGGAGCTGACTCGGGTCTCCAGCCTCCACTTATAACTAAAATATATCTTTTGAATGGACTAATCCTTTAAATTATTCCTGGATTTCTGCATGAGTGACACTTGTGTCCCAACAAACAATCCACTTGTGACTCAAAGTCACAAGTGGACACACAAGGGTAGTGTGCCTGAAATGGTTGTTCTTTGTGATATGCAATTTTGAATAAAAAGAAGCAGAAGGGCTTGTGCTCCATCTCATTTATTATTTTAATTATATGCATAGTGGTCTTTGGGAATCCATTGGATTTATGAAGCACTGACAATAAATTATCAATGTACATGTGGCTCAGCTTTTCTGAGATTCTAGATATATATTATATATATATGTTTAACAAATTTGACCACATGAAGTAAATCAAGGTAAATATATTGTGTCATTTGATTTGCAATTCATGGATTCAAAACAGTGGAATCGAGATCCTTGGTGACATTGTGGAAAAGCCTATGATGCTCTCAAAATACCAGAAAGGCAGAATGTCAGAACAACCTGTCCCTGAAATCAGAGCAATAACTAAATATACCTGTTATATTAATTAAAAACAAACCTGTACTCTATCAATGAATGTGACAAAGGCTAGCTTGTGCAAATTGAATTGATGTTAGATACCAGATTATGTAAACACTAATTTAACATATTACAATTTAGTTGATGTATTTTTTTTTCTAAAGCTTTTCAAAACACACAGTAAATATTTGCTAGAAAAATACTGTAATCAAAATTAAAAAAAAGATACTGTGACTTCATTGTTTTGATACTCTTAAACAATAAGACATTTAGTTGAATAATTACCCCTTCCTAGCACTGGAAATAGTTACATATAAAACTCTGGCCCCATACGGCATAGAAGAGCCCACTGCATGGTGCCTGGAAGGCAGGTCCTATTCATTTGCCCTCTCTGCTGAAAGACCTTCCAATGCTGTTGGGTCCACAGACAGGTATCATCATGGCAGAGGGTCTGCACTATTGTACCTCTCATGCTATGGTAATACACTAAGACTTGGTTCACACTGCCGCGACCTGAAAGTCATTGCGACTTATAGTGCTACTTTGCCAGGCAACTTCGGTGTGACTTCAGTGTGACCTTGGTGATACTTTGGTGCGACTATGAAGTAACTTCAGGTAATGCCTGTGTAATCTCCCTGTAATGTTGGATCCAATTCACATTAATTAAAGCGGAAGTAAACCCATCCATAAAACCATTCCATTTCCGAAATGTAACACTTCCATTGGTTGTGCTCTCAACCAAACTGTCAAAGCAACCAATGGCTGGTGTCATAACTGCTCACATGTGCAGCATCATGGCAGTTGTAGATTAAACAGAGTCAAAGATGGCAGCTTCCTTGGCTGAAAACAATAGGGGGGGGGGGGGGGTTACTTACACTTTAAGATGAGGATCTGACTTGGATGTGACTTCCATTAAAGGCTAAGGGCACAAGTCGGATAGAAGTCACCTTGAAGTAGTACAGGAACCTGTTCTAAAGTCAGAGCGACTTCAGTAGTGTTAAATAACCACTTCAGCCCCAGAGGGATTTACCACCTTAATGACCAGGCCATTTTTTGCGATACGGCACTGTGTCGATTTAAATGAAAATTGCATGGTCGTGCAATTTATTCATCAGTTTAGGCCAATATGTATTCTGCTACATATTTTTGGTAGAAAAAATCCCAATAAGTGTATAGTGATTGGTTTGCACAAAATGTATCGCTTCTACAAAATAGGGGATAGATTTCTGGCATTTTAAAAAAATATTTTACTAGTAATGGTGGCAATCAGTGATTTTTAGCAGGACTGCAACATTTGGGCAGACAGATCGGACACCTAACGGACATTTTTGACACTTTTTTTGGAATCAGTGACATTAATACAATAATCAGTGCTAAAAATATGCACTGTAATTGTACTAATGACACTGGCAGGGAAGGGGTTAACATCAGGGGCAATCAAAGGGTTAAATGTGTTCCCTCACTGTGTGTTCTAACTGTATGGGGGAAGGGCTCACTGGGACAACACACAGATCCGTCTTCCTGCATGTGTTTGCCCACAAAAACGAGTTCACGAGCCGACGTACAGTTACGGCAATTCGTACAGCCGAGCCACCTTGCCGCAATAGAACTGTGGAGGGTGGTTGGCAAGTGGTTAAGACAGCTCTCATTGACTAACATGGGTTTTCACATGTCACATGACTTGGGGTCTCACAAGTCGTATCCCAAGTCACGGCAGTGTGAACTGAGCCTTAAAGTATAACTAAAGGCACAACTTTTTTTTCAGTTTTTAGATAGAGTGGAAAGTATTAAGAACATCTGTCAGTTTTTATTGCTGTCTGTGCCCCCATTAAGGAGATTCACCCTCTCTATTTGTCCTGTTTTCCATTATCATTGAAAGTGAAAGTAAAAAGAAAATCCCAAATTTTGGGTTGTCCCCAGAAAGGTAATAGGGGAAATCTTCCAATGGGGACACTAGTTCTGGTGATCTGGGGGTCCCCAAGGAATTCCCTTAATATTCAGGGATTTCCTCTCATTTCCTATTTGGCTATGGGACAGGACGTGAAGGGAAATCTTTGTAATGGAGCAGAGATGGCAAAAACAAAATCTGACGGGGTTATACTCTATCCAAATTATATCTATCCAAATTGAAAAAAAAAGTTTTGCCTATAGTTCTACTTTAATGTATGTGGACAGGCCTTATTGAGTTCAGGTGTACAAAGCCAGGTCACACATGGTTTGATGCGTTTGGTGTGAATGAGCTCAAGTGGCCTGCATAAACCCATGACCTCAACCCTCCTGAACACCTTTGGTATAAATTAGAATGCTGTATGTGAGCTAGGCCTTCTTGTTCAATATCAATACCTGACCTCACAAGTGCTCTTCTCTTTTAGCTAAATGGACACACATTCCCACATACACAGTCCACAATTTTGTGGAAAACCTTCTAAGAAGAAAAATGTCATAATAATGCCCATTGTTTTAGAATGAGATGACTAATAGGGATGAGCCCGGTGTTCCATTCGAACCCATGTTCGAATCGAACATCGGCCGTTCGTCGAAACCAGAACTTTGTGGGGCGTTCGCATCAAATTCGTGTGATACGAACGGCCCACAAAGCCAGTCGCAGTGCATTGCTGGCTGATGATTGGCTAAGCATGCACTGTGACACCGCATGCTTGGCCAATCACAGCGCCGGCAGCGAGGAGAGCCATAATTGGCCACAGACAGGATGCCTGTGGCCAATTATAGCTCAGGGGGGTTTAGTACACGCCCCACACTATATAAGGCTGCCAGCGTGGCGGCCTTGTGTAGTGTGTTGCGGCGTTCATCGAGAGAAGGATAGGCAGGGACAGAGTCAGCTGTGCTTTACTTCTTTAGATAGCGCTGTTACAGTGAGTGTAGTGTTCAGGGAGAGAGCAGGATAGGCAGGGACAGTGTCAGCTTTGCTTTGCTTCCTAAGCTAGCCCTGTTACAGTGGGTGTAGTGTGCCTCCTGCACAGCATACACCTGAATCTACCCCCTCATTGCTGGTGTTGTGTAGTTGCTTTGTGCAACACAGGCATCTGCCTAACATTAACATAACATATTTTGGGTGCGGGGTTCCCCTTAATATCCATACAAGACCCAAAGGGGCTGGTAATGGGCTGGGGTGGGGGGGTGATGGGGTAGCCATGCCATTTTTCTCAAAGATTTTCATTTATATTGCCAGGACAAGACATGACATTAAAGCCGCAAGCAGTTTTAAATGGCTTTTTTCCTTTACAAATGTCATTTTTTGCAGGGACAGTTCTAAACACGGGAAACACATGCCACTTCACAGGCATACTTTAGACACCCCCAGGTACGATATTTAAAGGAATATTTCACTTTATGCATCAATAAAATTAATGTTCCAGAAAAAACTTCCGTTTTTAAAACTTTGTTTTGCATTGATACATGTCCCCTGGGGCAAAACCCAGGTCCCCAAACCCTTTTTAGGATAATAACATGCATATTGGCCATTATAATTAGTTCTTTAGATTTCGAACGTTCGCATCCATTGTAATTAATAGGGTTCTAACGTTCGTGCAAACTTTCGGTCCGTTTGCAGGTTCTGGTGCGAACCGAACCGGGGGGTGTTCGGCTCATCCCTAATGTCTAACAAGCTCATATAGGTTTACTGGTCATATAGTGTACCACTCTATACCAGACACCCAGTGTCTTGAATTTGTTTCCTTTGATGAGGAACGGGGCAAGTATTTTTTAAAGAAGTACAGGAAAGAAGTGAAGGAAACAGAATCAAAGAGTGGATTGGGCGTACTGTTGGTGGAGCATACATTTTTTCTTTTACAAATGTTTTATTGAAAGTACAAACAGGTGATTACAAGTATGCATCAGATACATCAAAACATATAATGAAAAAGAAGGGGGGTCCCAATAATGGGACATTGCATATATAACATAGTATTCAGTGAAATAAAATGGGCAATATACAGCGACTATCTACAATACATTGTATTTAAGAGTCCATCAACAATCCGGAGAAAGTCGTTTATGTACTTCCTCCTCTCTTGGCTACTTTATTTTACATGTTTTACTGCGGTATGACCATCATCAGTAGCCTGACTCCATATAATCAGTAGTCTCGGAGAAAGGTGTGCAGAGGGAGGAGGAGATTGGATAATCTGCAAGTTTGTAGAAAAGAGGACTTGCAAGGAGAAAGAAAGTAAGAAAAGGACGGGGGGAAGGAAGAAGGGGTAAGAGTTCCTTTAGTGAGGGGTGCATCCAGAAACCAGTTATATTGAGAGAATTTGGGTGTTGAATCTAGAGGGCTGTTGGTATGCTATCTACGGGCGCCAAACCTTGAGGAATTTATCATGGGTGTCAGAAGTAAAGGATGTTAGCTTTTCGTTTATCATGATGTCATTCATGCAGTTTTTAACTGCCTCAAAGTGGAGTACTGGAGTTTTCCACGCCCTTGCGATGGTCAGTTTAGTAGCATTAAAGAGGTGCTGAGCCAGTTGTCATTCTGGGGTCCCTTTTGAGATTGGAGTGGAGCATATTACGTAAGAGGGTATAAACCCTGACCCATAGTCTGCAAACTCTAGGACATGTCCACCAAATGTGGGCCATCGTGCCTTCCATTGCACATCCTCGGAAACAATTAGGCGAATAAGAAGGGATAAAGCGGGCTATCCTGGTCGGTGTATAGTACCATCTGTAAAAAACATTATATGCGTTCTCCAAGAGGAGTACATTCTTGGAGCTTTGGTAAGGGATAACATCATGAGCTGCCAGTCCTCTGGATCCAACCTTCTGGCCAAATCTTTCTCCCATTGAAGGTGATATGTTCTCACTGGGGGTTTCCTAGAGGAGATGATGGAAGAATAGATCAAGGATATTAATGCCGGGAAAGTGGGATCGGGCCCTACAGATACTTTCAAAAGAGTTCAGAGTGTATGGAGTTGGTTGGGCCTTGATAAGTCATTGAAATAAATGTCGGATTTGAAGGTAACTATAATGTTCCCTAAGTGGAATATCGTGGGTAGATCTTAGAGCATCAAATGTGAGAATTCTCATGGGGGTGAACAGCCAATGAACATCAGTGAATCCATTCTCCACCCACCAGGAGAATTGCCTAGGATTTTCGCAACTGGGGGGGAATAAAGGACAATGGGTAAGGCGCAGTAATGGCAGATGGGGGGATAGTAGCCCTGCAGAGTACTTGACAGAGTCCCATTAACGAAGGGTATGGGCCATACATGGGCCAAACCCTGGAGCATACATTTTTTATTTACTAATCTGTGTTTGGTATTAGCAAAGTGAACTGGTAATTAATAACAACCAAGGCCCAGGCAGTTTTCATTGCACTGACAGTTCAATAAACTGTAAAAATAAACAGAAAAATCAGTACAAAAAACCCGAATTCTTGCTGCTTGTTATTGCAAGGCAACTTGCAATTGCCATTTGAACTGATTTATAAATAGAAAACTAATAATCTTCAGGGTATACAGTGCTTGAAAAAGTATTCATACCCCTTGACATTTTCCACATTTTGTCACGTTACAACAAAAAATGGAAATGCATTTTATTGGGATTTTATGTGATAGACCAACACAAAGTGGCACATATTTGTGAAGTGGCAGGAAAATGATAAATGATTTTCTACATTTTTTTACAGTCAATACTTTGTAGTAACATAATGTGTTATTTTCTTGGGTGTACTTTGCTCTGAAGGCCTATGTAAACACAGTTGAAATCAACATTTTGATGACAAAATGCCTTGGATGTGATGACTCCACTGTTTTTGATGCTAAGTGCATTCAGCTCCACTCTTCCCATGGCAGCATGCAGACAGAGCTGGTATCATGGGGAGGCAAAAATGCACTTCCTCAAAATTCCTAAAGAATATCTAAATTGAAGAACAAAAATTTAGTATATTGCAGCTTTTCCATCCTAGGGTATGGTTGCTGCATTTGTTTTCATTTTTCAGACTAAAACTTTTTTCAGTATGTTGAGAAAACACAACAGAATATAGTGTCCTTGTTCCTATGAGCTTAATGTAAGCCCTTCACCCTCATTCAATGGAAATGAAGAGAGAAAGACATGTTTGAAGTCCAGCCTGTGTGACAACCATAGATATAGCGGTGTGGACAGAAAGTCTGTTATTCACAAGATTATCAGTAAAAATAAAACCAATGTAGCATCAACAGCTAAGGACTTGCAAATTTCAATATATTACATTTTTACTTGTGGGTTTAAAAGATAAGTTTACCTTTAAATAAATAAATACATTCAAATGTATCTGAATCTCCGAATAACAACAGTAATGAATTTCAACAAATCTGAAATAAATTATACAACAAACAACAAAATCCATTTAATTCAGATGTTTGAAGCACCCGAAGTAACATATGATATGAATTCATTTGTAAATAGCTGGTTGTTAAAGAGGGACAGCCACTAGGACTCCTCTTCTGTCAGTGGGCTTCCCTCCTGGCAGGAGAATGTAAACAAAACAGCGCCAAATAGCTGGTTGTTAAGGAGCAGGCGGTCTTCGCATCCTCAACAACCATGACTCATCTGCTGTCAGCAGGAGTCCTCGCTGACAGCAGAATGTAAACAAACAAGTGCTGGCATTAAATAATAATAAAAAAAAAAAAAACAGTATGGGGGACTGTTTTGAGGGGAACCCCACACCAACATTTTTTTTTAAAAAATGGCGTGCCCCCCCCCCCCCCCAAAATCCATATCAGACTCTTAGGTCTGGTATGGATTTTAAGAAAAACCCCAAGTAAAAAATAAATGGTGTGGGGTCCCCCCCAAAATCCATAACTGACCCTTATGCGAGTTTGTAGCCAGCAGGCAAGGAAAGGGGGAACGAGCGAGCGCCCCCCCCCCAAACCATACCAGGCCATATGCCCCCAACATGGGAGGGTGCTTTGGGGAAAAGGGGCTCCCCCCAAAGCACCTTGTTCCCATATGGCAACATATAGATGCCAGATGAAGGCATGCTTCTGCAACCCTATTTTAGGCCCCTTAACACTGTGGCATTTTTCAGGCGGTACAGCGCTAAAAAATAGCGCCTGTACAGCGCCTGAAAAAAATCCGGCCCCGTTCACTCCAGTGTGAAAGCCGGCGGGCTTTCACACTGGAGTGGTGCGCTAGCAGAAAGGTCAAAAAAGTCCTGCTAGCAGCGTCTTTGGAGCGGTATAGGAGCGGTGTATTCGCCGCTCCTATACTGCTCCTACCCATTGATTTCAATGGGACACCGCGGTAATACCGCCGCAAAGCGCCGCCATTTTAACCCTTTTTCGGAAGCTAGCGGGGGTTAAAACCGCACCGCTAGCGGCCGAATCCTGCGGCTAAAACGACGGTAAAGCAGCGCTAAATATAGCGCTGCTTTACCGTCGCCACAGCTCCCGCCCCAGTGTGAAAGGGGCCTTAAAGAGGGGGTCATTACAGTATATGAGATAAATCTTACGTGCCTTTATTCAGAATGGCCTTATAAATATATAAGGGGAACTCCATTCTAAGAACAACTTATCCCAAATATAAAATACACCCTTTCTGTAGACAAGGAAGTGCTGGTCTAGACTAGATTGCTGTTTAACTGCTGAATCATGAACTTGATTGGAGGTAGGACTGGAGAAAGTGGATTACCTCAAAACTTAATGGTCAGGTTTTCCGAGGACTCTCTGTCCTCATTGGCCAAGACAATCACACCCAATGAGGAAAGACAGGGGCAGGGCCAAGCTGCGGCTCTCTGTGTGAATGGACACGCAGAGCTGCAGCTCAGGAACGAGCCTGCTTGGAAGTCCCCATTGGAAGCTGCTTCCTCTGGGGGCACTCAGCAGGAAGTAGGGGCTAAAAGCACCAGCGAGGGACCGAGAAGAGGAAGATCTGGGCTGCTCTGTGCAAAACCATTACACAGAGCAGGTAAGTAATAAAATGTTTGTTATTTTTTTTTAAAGAAAGCCTTTACTACCACCTTAAGTCCACATGGCCTCCAGGCACACAGCATGCATACAGAGGGGTGACCTCCATGCTTTGGAACTCAAACAAGTCACACAGCCTTCTAAATAAGTCATCTTCTCCCCTGAGGGAAGGACTCCCCAAGGATCCTACTAGAACAGGGCACAGCTGTTTTTTTTTAACGGGTGGTCCAACCCAATGGTGACAAACTCCTCAGAGGTTGACTAACTGACAAGACAGGCAAAACATTTCTGATCGCATCCCTGACACAGAACACCTCGTTCCAAGAGATACCTTAAAACACACATTCCCACTGTGGGTATACAACTCAAAGAGGGAAAATAAAGAAGATCTGCTATAAGAATACAGAACATCTTACATATAGATCCAGGTAAAAATCCTTCATTTAGAAAGTGAGTGCCAAGAAAAACAGTGCAGTCACAACTGTAACCATGACAGGCAACCACATGTTAGTTATAAGTACTAGGAATATGAAATTCAGCAGTTCTCTGCACCACAAATCCAGAATTTCTTATGGCAAATCAATAGAGATGAAGGAGTGAGTGCAGTGCAGCTTAACAAAATATTATTAAAGAATGTGATCATGTAAAGGGTTAGGGCTGCAGAAACTATGTTGGTGGTCTGGACTGTATTGGAGGTCTCCTTTCAGTTCTGTCTGTATTAATGAAGAATTGCCAACCGCTGCATGTTAAATCGAAGCTTAGTTTTAAGATTCTAATGTAGTCATTATGCTTGCTACATTTTAAAAGAAGTCTTATTTTCTTTAATCGTACATCATGGGACACAAAGCCATAGTAGATACTATGTGGGTTATAGTCCACCTTCAGGTGCTGGACACTGGCACACCCTAAACAGGAAGTTGCCTCCCTATATAACCCCTCCCATACCGGGTTTCCAGTACTTTTGGTATTAAGGCCATAAAGTTTTACTGGCAGTGGTGCTATTACAGGTCCAGGATTGTGGGTTTCCCAGAGGATCCCTGGCTCCTGAATGTTTGTTAACGGAACCCACCGTGAAGGGTGAATTTTCTTATGAAATGTCTCCTTTGATTAGTAAATGTTGTCATACCCAAGTGTCACCACTGGGGGCTATATGGATCACATACCTTCTCATGCTTCCACAAAAGATCACGCTGTGTCCAGGGCAGCAGACTTATTTTTCTTTCCAGCCAGCAGCAGACCTCTGATAAGTCTGGGGGGGGGGGGGGGTTTCTCTTCACCAGACACCCCGCACCTGTGCTGTATTCTCCCCCTCTTCACGAGGAAGAGCGCCTGGAGAAAAAAGAAAAAAAAAAAAAAAGATCAGTGCGCCACTCGCGTTAAATATAATATTGAATAAGGTTTGTAATGTTAATAAGTGCAAAAAAACATTTCACCAGAAATCTTGTCAGCTTTTAACTTCACTCAGCTTCTGCTGACTGTTATCAGTTACATTGTTCCCTATTTCTATCTCCGAGGACTACAGAACAAATCCCCTCTACATTATATAGAAGAGAAGAGGGGAAGGTTTTCTGAGCCCTGTCCTAGGGTGACAATGCTGCTTTTTCGTAGATACAGCATGAGTGTTGTCACCCTAGGATAGGAATTGTGCCAGACCCCACCCTTCATTTTGACATCCTCCCACTTCTAATAATCCACACCCCTTGTAGAATCCACCCACTTCATCCCCTGTATTCCACCCATAGTATCAGGGGTATACAGCTCAGCCTCACGGGACAAAGTATACAGCGCAGCCTCACAGGACATAGTATACAGCTCAGCCTCACAGGACAGAGTATACAGCTCAGCCTCACAGGACAGAGTATACAGCTCAGCCTCACAGGACAGAGTATACAGCTCAGCCTCACAGGACAGAGTATACAGCTCAGCCTCACAGGACAGAGTATACAGCTCAGCCTCACAGGACAGAGTATACAGCTCAGCCTCACAGGACAGAGTATACAGCTCAGCCTCACAGATCATGGTAAGATAGAGAGAGAGACTCCAATTCCTCAGCTCAGCTCACAGCACCAGGAGACATCCACTAAAGCCTGTCAGCCTTCCCTGTACTCACAGTTGTGTGTAAGGGCAGAGAAGGGCTGTTGGTTCGGGGGGGGGGGGAGGGGCAGGGTTATCACAGAGGATATTGCAGATCTATCAGTGTACCATGTTCAGCTGCTTCCTCCAGCTGCTTGCTCTGCTCAGACTGCTTCCTCCTCCTCCCCTTATATCTACTTTACATTCTCCTGTTCCTCCAGCACAGACTGCCATCCTCTGTCTCTCTATTCCTGGCTCTCCTACTCACAGCTCTCACACTTTTCCATAGTCACTGAGCAGGCCGGAAGCTGGAGGATGCGGAGCACTCAGTAGAAGGAAAGTGGAGCAAACAGGATTCAGCCAGCCATGATTCGACCCCAATGTACAGGCAACATGGGTTACTTACAGACTCCCTTGAAAGCAGCCTATCAGAGCCACCCAGGGGGGAGAGAGAGAGAGAGACACACACACTCAGTGATACACATTACTGTCACCTCTGATCCCCACACTCACCTTAGCTAGTAGCTACACTGAGCTCAGACTCAGCACCTCCAGCTCCATGCCCATCCACCGCATCAGTGATCCGCTCCTCGCGTCACATCACAGGGTTCCAGTCAGTCACTCTTGGCAACACAGTGAGCCAGCCGGGAAACTGGAAGTGATGCTGCAGTGCCGAAAAAGCACCGCCCAATCGTCCTCCGGTCCCGGGCAATAAAAGCACAGGAGACAGAGGCAAATCAGTGTAGAGTGGGGGTGTTTGCAGGCGCATCGATTGCGCCCCGAACACGCCCTAAACACAGGCAAATCAGCTTTCCAGCTTGCAATCAGCTGATCAGAAGGCAAAGATAAGGGAAAAAAATGCCTGCAAAAAAGAAAATTATTTCAGCCACCAACATTCAAGGTCTGGTAAGATGCATTATATAAAATTTTTGTCCCTTGAGTTTAGATAAGCTGGATTTGTATTTATCCTAGACATGTTTGGTTGGATTTAAAGGATAAGTTCACCTTTTGGAACATGTTACATATTTCATCCATGTAATATGTTCCAGTGAGAAATTGTAGACGGCCACTATTACTGGCTAGTCAGGCTCCGCGCTTAGGATAATTACCAAATGGTCTATACTAATACTAGTACCATAGACCCAGTACAGCTGCTCCCTACGAAATCTATATGATTTAATTGATAGTAGTTTGGTGTATGAGGGGCGCTAATACCAACACAAGATACCGCTTATTAAAGGGTTGCTTAATTATGTAATCTGAACTGTATGATAAAAAGTGAGCTATTGATAAAGGGTGTGGAGACACAATATAGATCTACTACGAACTAAGCTAATTAATATCTGCTTAGGATGACTATAATGACTATAATACCCACATTTGGTTGCCCATACACTTAATACACATTATGTGTATTATTATGTGTCAATACATTCGAAAAAATGATTATGTCTATATAAATAAATTATTAATCATAACACAATAACCTATACGTGACCAGTGGGATGTATAAGTATTGCCTACACAAAGTGCAACAAAGGAGAGCTACCAGAGCTCTATTCTAACAAGTGAAAAAACCCACAACATGGATACAAGTAAATCAAACCCTGTAACATGTATCACAATGTGTACATAATCTAAAACAGAAAATTATAAACTATCGACCAAGCAAATGTGCCCAATCTGATATATATAGTGCAAAATGTCAGTTTAGCAAGTGATCCCAATGGCTTGGGTACATTCAATAGTTGTGGCAGACATAAAAATAAAAATAAAAAAATTAGCACAAAATATATGGTGAAGACTCCATAAACCGCAAAGTTCATATAGTAGTCCTTGCTGAAAAAAACCCGCATTCACTACTGTAGATATAGCTTGTGCACCATCACCAGACAAATTCTTGATCCACCCAGTGTGAGAACCAGCAGTAATAAATGGCCTCTTACCAAATGGAGTTGATTACTTTGTTTAGAAGTAATCAAATGCGCTTTCACAGGATTGTGCCTGTACACTGAGTGACACACCCTCACTCAAGGACTCTCTTCCCTTTAACAGATCAGCTCAGATGAAATGGAATGGAAACATAGATGGGAATATAAAGAGAGGCGCACCTCATAGCGTAATAACGTTTTTATTAAAAAAATCATAAAAAACATAGCAGCCAATTGCTCACTTACATTTTTCGGTGCCTACCCGGCACTGAGGCTACTTGCAATAAGTTAAAATTCGATGGAGCAGCGGATCCCTCCCTCGTGGCGTGCGTTTCTAGCGTGCGTTCCACTCACCAGGAAACCAGGGCCAGTCACACAGGAAGTCCGGCAGTATTGCGTCCAAAAAGATAAGTGCGCACGTTCTGAGTCCTCATTGGTTGGCTACTAATGAGGATCAGTATATTAATCAGGTCTCTCAGTGATCAGGTACGCCACCCTGAAGACGTGACAAACACGAAACGTACGTCGGTAGGCGGTACCTGATCACTTTTATCTTTTTGGACGCAATACTGCCGGACTTCCTGTGTGACTGGCCCTGGTTTCCTGGTGAGTGGAACGCACGCTAGAAACGCACGCCACGAGGGAGGGATCCGCTGCTCCATCGAATTTTAACTTATTGCAAGTAGCCTCAGTGCCGGGTAGGCACCGAAAAATGTAAGTGAGCAATTGGCTGCTATGTTTTTTATGATTTTTTTAATAAAAACGTTATTACGCTATGAGGTGCGCCTCTCTTTATATTCCCATCTATGTTTCCATTCCATTTCATCTGAGCTGATCTGTTAAAGGGAAGAGAGTCCTTGAGTGAGGGTGTGTCACTCAGTGTACAGGCACAATCCTGTGAAAGCGCATTTGATTACTTCTAAACAAAGTAATCAACTCCATTTGGTAAGAGGCCATTTATTACTGCTGGTTCTCACACTGGGTGGATCAAGAATTTGTCTGGTGATGGTGCACAAGCTATATCTACAGGAGTGAATGCGGGTTTTTTTCAGCAAGGACTACTATATGAACTTTGCGGTTTATGGAGTCTTCACCATATATTTTGTTCTAATTTTTTTAATTTTTTTATTTTTATTTTTATGTCTGCCACAACTATTGAATGTACCCAAGCCATTGGGATCACTTGCTAAACTGACATTTTGCACTATATATATCAGATTGGGCACATTTGCTTGGTCGATAGTTTATAATTTTCTGTTTTAGATTATGTACACATTGTGATACATGTTACAGGGTTTGATTTACTTGTATCCATGTTGTGGGTTTTTTCACTTGTTAGAATAGAGCTCTGGTAGCTCTCCTTTGTTGCACTTTGTGTAGGCAATACTTATACATCCCACTGGTCACGTATAGGTTATTGTGTTATGATTAATAATTTATTTATATAGACATAATCATTTTTTCGAATGTATTGACACATAATAATACTTATAAGTGTATGGGCAACCAAATGTGGGTATTATAGTCATCCTAAGCAGATATTAATTAGCTTAGTTCGTAGTAGATCTATATTGTGTCTCCACACCCTTTATCAATAGCTCACTTTTTATCATACAGTTCAGATTACATAATTAAGCAACCCTTTAATAAGCGGTATCTTGTGTTGGTATTAGCGCCCCTCATACACCAAACTACTAATATGTTCCAGTAGCTGCAGCCTCCCCGCCCCCAATCCCCCACTCCCTGTGATAGTGAGTGGTGGATCTTCTCCTCGTGTCTGCTGTCACTATTTGAAAATAATGCAGTCGTGTGGGGCTCCACCTGCATGGCCATGTCATTCATTCACAGTTTACTGTAAATTCACGAAATACAACTACCGTCAGCCATTGCATTGATGGCTTGTAGTTCTGAATGGACTGGGAAGCCGCTGATGAGCTGCCGCATAGTTCATTCACAAGCTCTGCAGCTTGTAAACCGTCAGCATGTATAGAGGTACAGGCTGCAAGCTGTAGTGCTTGTCTGCAGAAGTCTGGCATTGCACCCCTGATCCACTGATCACAGCTGCAATGCTTTCCAGGCTCCTTATGGAAAAAAATAATACTAATAATATTTATTATTCTTTCCCAAAAGGTGAACATTTTGGGTAACCAGTCTCATGTGTTGACTGCTTTTTTGGTTACACAGTACTTTGTACTATTCCATGAGAAATTATGAAACTGTTCATTCATTCATTTTAAATGCTACATCCTATAAAAAAAAAAAAAATTATAAGGACAGCAACCACCATACATATCTTGTGGAATTGTTGTATAGATTATAAATGTTCACAGTGACTATAAAAAGTTAATGTCTTCCAAGATTGATATGTTTTGATACAAAAGCAGTGAACAAAAATAAAAGGCTGTGTTTTCTGTTGGTCTTGTTCAAGGACATTTAGATTGGATAAGGGATGTATTATTTAATATTACTGGCACTAAGAATAACACTGTTAGGGAGTCATGAATTTATTTCTGTTTACTGATAAAACATTCTCATTTCTTAGAAACTATGAAGCTCATGGCTCCAGTTACTCACTGCAGGTCAGGTCTTGAGGGGACCATGTTATTTTAGGGATAGTAGAAAAGGAATCAGAGATATACCAATATGATTGGTGCCAGAAAGATAATTTATTGCTGCATTTTGGCCCGAGTTCAAGAACATTTTCACAACATTGGTTTCCTGTCGCATGCTTTAATGGACTCAGTTTTAATATGATACTTCAAAAATCCATTATTGGTTAAGAAGAGCAGTTTATGAAGTTCTGTTAGATGACTTCTTCCAGGAACCTGAGCTAACAGAAAACAGCCTTGAAGAACACTTTGGTATTTTTGAGACCTGAGTCTTGCTCTGTGTTCCAGAAATGTTTGGATAACATGTGCTGGTTAGGCTGCATTTTAACTTTGTTTACAAGCATGTAATTAATGCATACTGTATTAATCATTTGGTAGCATATGAGATACATTTTTTATGAAACGGCAAAACAGTATTAAAAGCAGCGCTTCTGTAAATGCTTAGAAATCTAGATGGTGCCCTAAACTACGAACCTTACTAGAAGGCATAAATTGGGATAAAATCTTAGGAACAAAGAACGCGGAGGAGAGATGGGTTTGCTTTAAGAGCATATTAAATAAGGGCATTAGCCAATGGGTAATAAATTTAAAAGAGCGAACAAAAGTCCTGGATGGCTTAACTCCAATGTAAAAATGCATATAAACGCAAAGGAGAAGGCCTTCAAAAAATACAAGGTTGAGGGATCATCATCAGCATTCAGACTTTATAAAGAATGCAAGAAATGTAAGGGTGCAATAAGGACTGCTAAGATAGAACATGAAAGACACATAACAGAGGAGAGCAAAAAAAAAAGTATATAAACAGTAAAAAAAAGGGAGAACAGACCATATTGGCCACATAAATAATGAGGAAGGACATCTGGTTATAAAGGATGGGGAGATGGCGAAGGTATTGAATTTATTCTTCTCCTCAGTCTTCACGAGGGAATCGGGGGGCTTCAGTAACCAAAACTGCAGTTATCCTCATGACACATCACAGGAAGCACCTCCATGGTCAACAGAGGACAGAATTAAAATTATACTTGGGAAACTTAACATTAATAAATCACTGGGACCAGATGGCTTGCACCCGAGGGTACTTAGGGAACTCGTCAAGTAATTGTTCCTAACCATTGTTCCTAATTTTTACTGACAGTCTACTGACTGGAATGGTACCAGCTGATTGGAGAAAAGCCAATGTAACACCAATATTTAAAAAGGGCCCAAAATACATCCCTGGGAATTACAGACCAGTTAGCCTAACATCAATAGTATGTAAACTCTTGGAGGGGATGATAAGGGACTATATACAAGATTTTAGTAATGAGAACGGTATCATTAGCAGTAATCAGCATGGATTCATGAAGAATCATTCTTGCCATTGCCAAACCAATCTACTAACCTTCTATTAGGAGGTGAGTTGCCAGCTAGATAAAGGATGGCCCGTAGACATGGTGTATCTGGATTTTGCAAAAGCATTTGACTCAGGTCCCCCATAAAATGTTTACTGTACAAAATAAGGTCCGTTGGCATGGACCATAGAGTACATGGATTGAAAATGGCTACAAGGACAAGTTCAGAGGTTGGTGATAAATGGGGAGTACTCGGAATGGTCAGGGGTGGGTAGTGGGGTCCCCCAGGGTTCTGTGCTGGGACCAATCCTACTTAATTTGTTCATAAACGACCTGGAGGATGGGGTAAACAGTTCAATCTCTGTATTTGCTGACGAAACTAAGCTAAGCAGGGCAATAACTTCTCCGCAGGATGTGGAAACCTTGCAAAAAGATCTGAACAAATTAATGGGGTGGGCAACTGCATGGCAAATGAGGTTCAATGTAGAAAAATGTAAAATAATGCATTTGGGTGGCAAAAATACGAATGCAATCTATACACTGGGGGAGAGAACCTCTGGGGAATCTAGGATGGAAAAGGACCTGGGGGTCCTAGTAGATGATAGCAGCAGCTTGGCATTGCATATGCTGTCCAGTTCTGGGCACCAGTCCTCAGGAAGGATGTACTGGAAATGGAGCGAGTACAAAGAAGGGCAACAAAGCTAATAAAGGGTCTGGAGGATATTAGTTATAAGGAAAGGTTGCGAGTGCTGAACTTATTCTCTCTGGAAAAGAGACGCTTGAGAGGGGATATGATTTCAATATACACATACTAAGACTCGTGGCCCACTTAAACCTCACCTACTATGTAACTATGTAACTATGCCAGGACAATAAAACTCAAGGAACTCTATTATGCAAATCTCACCAACTCCTGTGGTCGAGGAGAAGGATATGCACCACCACCACCTCACAGCTGAATAGTGAGGCCACTTATAATTGTAATGGGAAACAGAAAGGCTGACTTAAGCTTTCATCAACAGGAGTTGGCTGAGAATTAAAAAATAGAACTTACTGGGTATTGCAACTCCCGAGGAGCTACAACCCACAAGCAAATTAACCACTTTACGATGTACGTCCCTTTTTTGAAGAGGGATATCTCGGTAACGGCAGCAGCTGCTGCCACAACCGAGATATCCATCTCTTCAGGCGCCGGTCATATTTACGATAATGGTGGTCTACGTGGCGGATTCACCGCAAGACCACCGTTATCGGTGGCGGGAGAGGTGCACCCACCCCTCCGCCGCTCTCCCGTGCCCTCCGTCTCTTACCGGCGCCGTCGGTAGCAGCGGAGGAAATCAGGTCCTTTCATCTCCTGGGTATGGAGACGAGCGAGGCTAAGATAACCCCCATCCGTCTCTATACCATAGCAGAGCGGAAGCGAGGGCAAAACGTCACTTCCGCCCATACCTCTTAACCACTTCAGCCCCGGACCAATTGTCAGCTTAAGGACCAGAGGTCTTTTTTCAATTTCGCACTGCACTACTTTAACTGGTAATTGTGCGGTCATGCAATTTTGTAACGAAACGAAATTTGCGTCCTTTTCTTCCCACAAATAGAGCTTTCTTTTGATGGTATTTGATTGCCTCTGTGATTTTTATTTTTTGCGATATAAACGGAAAAAGAGCGAAAATTTTGAAAAAAAAAGAGATTTTCTACTTTTTGTTATAAAAAAAATCTAATAAACTCAATTTTAGTCAAACATTTGGGCCAATGTCTTTAGTAAAAAAAATGCCAATAAGCGTATATTTATTGGTTTGCGCAAAAGTTATAGCGTCTACAAACTAGAGTACATTTTCTGGAATTTACACCGCTTTTAATTTATGACTGCCTATTTCATTTCTTGAGGTGCTAAAATGGCAGAGAAGTACAAAACCCCCCCAAATGACCCCATTTTGGAAAGTAGACACCCCAAGCTATTTGCTGAGAGGCATGTTGAGCCCATTGAATATTTTTTTTTTTAGTCCCAAGTGATTGAATAAAGACAAAAATAAAAAATAATTTTTTTTTTCTTCAAAAAGTTGTCACTAAATGATATATTGCTCACACATGCCATAGTTATATGTGGAATTGCACCCCAAAATACATTTTGCTGCTTCTCCTGAGTATGGGGATACCACATGTGTGGGACTTTTGGGAGCCTAGCCGCGTACGGGGCCCCGAAACCCAAGCACCGCCTTCAGGATTTCTAAGGGTGCAAATTTTTGATTTCACTCCTCACTACCTATCACAGTTTCGAAGGCCATAAAATGCCAAAATAGCACAAAACCCCCCCAAATGACCCCATTTTGGAAAGTAGACACCCCAAGCTATTTGTTGAGAGGCATGGTGAGTATTTTACAGCTCTCATTTGTTTTTGAAAATGAAGAAAGTAAAGAAAAAAAATTTTTTTTTTTTTTTTTTTTCAATTTTCAAAACTTTGTGACAAAAAGCGACATCTGCAAAATACTCACAATACCTCACAGCAAATAGCTTGGGGTGACTACTTTCCAAAATGGGGTCATTTTGGGGGGTTTTATGCCATCTGGGCATTCCATGGCCTCCGAAACTGTGATTGGCAGTGAGAAGTGAAATAAAAAAATTACTCCCTTAGAAAGCCTGAAGGCGGTGCTTGGTTTTTGGGGTTCCGTACGCAGCTAGGCTCCCAAAAAGTCCCACACATGTGGTATCCCCGTACTCAGGAGAAGCAACAGAATGTATTTTGGGGTGTATTTCCACATATGCCCATGACATGTTTGAGCAATATATCATTTAGTGACAACTTTTTGTAAAAAAATATATATATATTTTTTTTTTTCATTATTCAATCTCTTGGGACAAAAAAAAAAAATATTTAATGGGCTCAACATTGCTCTCAGCAAATAGCTTGGGGTGTCTACTTTCCAAAATGGGGTCATTTGGGGGGGGTTTGAACTGTCCTGGCATTTTATGCACAACATTTAGAAGCCTATGTCACACGTCACCCACTCTTCTAACCACTTGAAGACAAAGCCCTTTCTGACACTTTTTGTTTACATGAAAACATATTTTTTTTTTGCAAGAAAATTACGTTGAACCCCCAAACACTATATATATTGTTAAAGCAAAGGCCCTACAGATTAAAATGGTGGGTGTTGCATTTTTTTTTTCCACACAGTATTTGCGCAGCGATTTTTCAAACGCATTTTTTGTGGAAAAAATACACTTTTTTTTATTTTAATGCACTAAAACACACTATATTGCTCAAATTTTTGATGAAATAAAAAATATGATCTTAGGCCGAGTACATGGATACCAAACACGACATGCTTTAAAATTGCGCACAAACACGCAGTGGCGACAAACTACATACATTTTTAAAAGCCTTTAAAAGCCTTTACATGATACCACATTAGATTCACGGAGGAGGTCTACTGCTAATTACTGCCCTCGATCTGACCTTCGCGGTGATACCTCACATGCATGCTGCAATTGCTGTTTACATATGACGCCAGACCAACGCTTGTGTACGCCTTTGCGCAAGAGAAGGGGGGGCAGGGGTGCTTTTTTTTTTTTTTTTTTTAGTTTTTTTTTTATTTATTTAGCTTTTTTATTCTATTTTTAAACTGTTCCTTCCATTTTTTTTCTTATGATTTTTATTGTTATCTCAGGGAATGTAAATATCCCCTATGATAGGCAGTGACAGGTACTCTTTTTTTGAAAAAATTGGGGTCAAAGCATCTGACCACACCAAGATTGGTGTGATAAAATGCTTTCCCAATTTCCCAATGGCGCGGTTTATATCCGGGAGGGGGGACATTCCCTCCTACTGCTTGTAAAAGCAGTCTAGAGGCTAATTACCCGCTAGAATTGCTTTTACATGAAAGCCGATCACTGGCTGAAAAGAATGATACCAAGATGATACCTAAACCTGCAGGCATCATTCTGGTATAACCATTCAAAGTCCAGCAACATACTGGACATATATTGTAATCTTTTTTTTTTTCATGCAGCCTCTTGGCTGAACGAAAAAAAGAGATTGATTGGTGGGTATGCCCACCATTAGAATACCTCCCTTCATCCACCCACTTCTAATGATGGGCATACATGCACCATTTATATATGCCGATGCATGGGGGCATCCTCCCGCAAAAGTTATGCCGTGTACACACGGTCGGAATTTCGACCGTATGTACGTGGCATTAGGAGCCAATCGCTCCTCCCCGCCCCCTGCTGCCCCATGCTTCGGCATATATGCTCTTTTTTTTAACTGTGGTGGTGAAATCACCTCCTACAGCGTTGGAGTCGCGGCTTTATGTATCGTGGGAGCAAACGCTGTTGCTGTCAAGATAAATAAATCCGCGCTGCAACTGAATGGCGCACCTGAAAACAAAAAAATGCTTAACACTAAAACACAGTAAACAAAATTACATACCTGAAAAGCAAGCATGATAAAACATGATAAAACATAATAAAACATTGCAGAATAGAATGGAGTAAAAAAAGAGCAACAATAGAGAGAGAGAGAGAACAATAAAACGACAACTATTTTTGTTTTTTTTATTTTTTTGAGATTCACAGGTAAAAAAGCTCCTGACTGTTAGCGACTGAATCAAAACGCTACCACAAAAAAAAATGTTAGCGATCGCAGGGATCAGGCCTGACTCTGCGAACACTGCAGTTATGTGTGCTTAGTGTTTTGTAAGTGACAGTGATCGATCGATACTGCACTTGGGTGGGCTGGGCTGGGCGGAGGGGGAAAACGCAGGTGCTAGCAGGTATCTGGGCTGATCCGCTAACAATGCGTTTTTTTGGAACCCTAAACTGCTGGGACGCTAGTATAGATCTGATCAGATCAGATATTGATCTGTTCAGATACTATACCACTAAGGGAGGTGTATGCTTTGCGCGTGGGTGTTTGCGGTACTGGCACTAACCTGGGGCGACGCAGACCTTATTTGACCCTAAAACCTAATTGATATCACCCGCCGGGCGATCAGGGGGTTAAACCGTTATTGGGTAATAAATGGCGGGTGCCCTGACAGTATAAAAAACAAGCTAACTAACCAGCGTCACCCGTAACAGTAATACAAAAAAAAACTGGTTACCTAGCGACACTAATGCAGGGATCAGAAAAACGATCGCTTAGTGACACTGGCAAAAGGGGGTGAAAGGGTTAACTAGGGGCAATCAGGGGGTTAAACCTTTATTAGGTAATATATGGGGGTACCTGACGCTATATAAAAACCTGACGGGGAACCTAAATAACGAAATAACTAACTGGCTAACCAGCGTCACCAGTGACAGTTATACGGTGATCACTGGTGAAAGGGTTAACTCTAGGGGCAATCAGGGGGTTAAAACCTTTATTTAGGTTGTAATATGGGGGTACCTGACCTATAAACCTATTTATGAACCTATATAAACATGGCGGTTAACCTAAAAAAAAAACTGGTTACCTAGCGACACTAATGCAGCGATCAGAAAAAACTGGTGAAAGGGTTAACTCTAGGGGCAGGGGGTTAAAACCTTTATTTAGGTTGTAATATGGGGGTACCTGACCTATAAAACTATTTATGAACCTTTTAAAATAAAAAAAAAATGGAACCAATATAAAAACAGGGGGTGAAGGGGTTAACTAGGGGCATCAGGGGGTTAAACCTTTATTAGGGGGGGGTAGGGGGCTACCTAGGATGACAGTTATTACAGTCACACTGACACTAAATGCAGTGATCAGTAAATAAATGATCACTGCAATTAGTGACACTGTGACTGGGGGGGGGGGGTGATCTGGGGGGTGATCTGGGGGTGACAGGGGGGTGTCAGTGTAGTGTTGTGCACTAACCTTAACATGTTCGCCGCTCGGCGTCTCCGGTCACATAGACCGGCGCACCGAGCGTGACATCACTTCCGCCTTCCTGTCTATACAATAGACAGGAAGGGGAAGTTTCTCATTGGCCAGGAGCGATCGCGAGGGGGTGGCCAGAAACCACTGGCCGTCCCCTCGTCCCGGATCGCTCCTGAAGCGATGCCGACCGTCCCCGCCGGCGGAGGGGGGTCCGATCGGACCCCCCAACCGCCTAAAGAATGGCACGTACAGGTACGTGGTTCTGCCTGTACGTGCCATTCTGCCGACGTATATCTACATGGGGCGGTCGGCAAGTGGTTAAAGGAACATTTTTTAAAATTTTTTTAAATGACATTCTTTTTTTTTTTTTGCATTTAAGTCTAAATATGAGATCTGAGAAATTTTTGACCGCAGATCTCATATTTAAGAGGACCTGTCATGCTTTTTTTCTATTAAGAGATGTTTACATTCCTTGTAATAGGAATAAAAGTGACCCAATTTTTATTTATTTTTTTAAAAACAGTGTAAAAATAAATAAAATCAAGTAAAATAAATAAGAATTTTTTTTTTTTAAAGCGCCCTGTCCCGACGAGCTTGCGTGCAGAAGCGAACGCATACGTATGAAAACGGTGGTCAAACCACACATGTGATGAATCGCCGCGATCGGTAGAGCGAGAGCAATAATTATAGCCCTAGACCTCCTCTATAATGCAAAACATGCAACCTGTAGAATTTTTTAAAACGTCACCTATGGAGATTTTTGAGGGTAAAAGTTTGATGCCATTCCACGAGCAGGCGCAATTTTGAAGCGTGACATGTTGGGTATCAATTTACTCGGCGTAACATTATCTTTCACAATATATAAAAAAATTGGACTAACTTTACTGTTGTCTTATTTTTTTATTCAAAAAAGTAAATTTTTTCCAAAAAACAATATATAATGTTTGGGGGTTCTAAGTAATTTTCGAGCAAAAAAACATGTAAACATCTAAAATCCAAAACGAGGCTGGTCTTAAAGTGGTTAACGCCAACACCTTTACAAACAAACCTTTAATATAGGATGCACCCATGACACAGGATTTTCAGGGAAAAAAACAGAAGCTGTTTGTTTTCAGACTTTTTCTCACTCTCTGATTTAAATTTTATAGACTTCTCTGAACAGAGCAACCAGGTAGAGGATGAGGGGAAGGAGCAGTGAATCACTCCTCTGGCTCATTCAGTTGTGCAAATGTGTATTGGCTATTGAGCTGCATAATCAAAAAAACTTTTTCAACAAAATAGTTGCAAAAGGGAGGTGTCAGGAGAATGGCCAAAGGAGAACTGGCAATTTTGCCAATACTCTGCATTGGCGAATGCAGGTGCACGGTGGTGCTTAATGAAGAATGTGCATGGGCACTGGCACGCTTTGCTCCATAGATTGCAGGATGATCGTTAGCCCTACGTGTTCTTGTGCCTCTGTGTACTCTAATCTTGGATTTTCTGTTACTGACCCGGCTTGCCTTTGACCTGTTTCATCTTGATTTCTGTCTCTGACCCCTGACTTCACTACTGCTTAATCCACTGTGTTCAACCCCGGCTTGGCTCACCAACTCTGCTATTACCTGTCTACCCATGTATGACCCCGGCTTGTTTCAGTTTCTGCTATCTGCCTCTGCTACTGACTGATCCACCGTGTATCCACAGATAACTGGTTTCAGCGGGGAGCATCGATAATTTCAAAAAACTATTAGATATGCACCCGAACGACCACAACATACAGGGAAATACAATGTAATACTGACATAAAATCACATGAATAGGTTGGACTTAATGAACTTGTGTTTTTTTTTTCAACCTCGCCTACTATGTAACTTTGTATGACCCCTGGCCTAGCTTCTGGTACTGCTTCCTGTTTGCCCTGCTGCCAAGTACGCCTAGAACTGCTTGAGGACACCTGCTCTACAGCACATCCTGCTTGTTCCTGCTACCATCCTGTGATCCGCTCTGCAGACTACTACAACTGGCAATCTGTGCTTCTATGGCCACTGCATTCCCTGTACCACCTTCAGGGGGAGCCCCCTCAGCACTTCAGCCTCTGACTAGCTATGTGACAGGAGGTAAACATGTTAAAAGAAGCCCAGAGCTCCATCTTTTATAAATACCTGTCAAGAAACTGAAAACAATATTTTCACAATTAACCCCTGAATAAATAAAGAATCAAGTGATTTACAGTGCATCTGGAAACTATTCACAGCGCTTCACTTTTTCCACATTTTGTTATGTTACAGCCTTATTCCAAAATGGATTCAACGCACTAATCATTTTCCTCAAAATTCTACAAATAATACCCCATAATGACAATGTGAAAAAAAGTTTGTGTGAAATCTTAATTTTTATTAAAATTAAAAAATCACATGTACATAAGTATTCACAGCCTTTGCCATGACACTCAAAATTGAGCTCCTGTTTCCACTGATCATCCTTGAGATGTTTCTACAACTTGATTGGAGTCCACCTGTTGTAAATTCAGTTGATTGGACATGATTTGGAAAAGCATGCACCTATCTATATAAGGTCCCACAGTTAACAGTGCATGTAAAGCGAGTGTCTGCCAGCTGAGCTGGCAGACACTCCCTTACCTTTCAAGGAGGCCAGCCCAGCTGATCGGTGTGACGTAGCTACAATCGGGGACAGACTATTGTCTCTGAACACGCCTCCCGAGAGTACCGCTGTTAGTCCCGCCCACAAATTTGTTAAGCTCCCTCAACGCCGATACCTGGTCAGCTGACGCAAGTTATTTAAAAAAAGTGAAATATGGAGTATGACTCTCGGATGAGGTGTAAGCGCAACTATTATGGTGTAACAATCCCTGGTAAGACGCTCATATAAAATATTATTGTTAATCGCCTAATAAATCAAGAAATAAGTGGTAAATAATATAGCACAGGCATGGACGTATTCAACTTTATGCAGGAGAGACATATAAATCTAGAGGAAGTGTTTCAACAGACACCGAGCCCCAATTTAGACCTCGAGAGAGGTTTTAAACAATTACAAGTAGATATGGAAAAACAAATAAGGTTGTGGTGGGATGTGGCCTCATTTGAAATGTATATTGGCCACAATTTAACCCCTAGAAGATTAAGATGGGATATTAGCCCCAATGAGGGATCCGAGGACTTACAATCATTGGATGAATGGTACCAGTTCTTTAATGCCTGCGAGCAGAAACTCATGCAGCTTATGGTTAAGAAGCGTAAGGCCAAAGCTGTACTGGTACAAGCAAAAATCGCAGACCTTAAGGAAAAGATGGAACCATTCAGTACTAATAATGAATATGTGGAAAAAGCTAAGACACTTCAGAGCCATTTGGCAAAATATGACGGAGAGATCAAAAATAAAAAAATAAAAAAATATCAAAGGGACATTAAGGACTTTGAGCAAAATAAAGTATACAAATGGCAAGAAACTTTACTAGCAGATTCAGAGGTGGATACCTCGGAGACTAATAATCAGGCTCCGGTCCAATCAGTTAAAACGACTAGAGGACCTAGCACCCCCAAAACTGGTAATAGATCTACCAGTGGAAAACAGAAAAAAAAAGCAAAAATATGGGAAGGGATAAAATCCATTGAGGATAACAAGGAAATTGTTGTCAGGGCAGCAGATAAAGGGGGTGGGATCCAATCACAAGGCCCATCTAATGGCCAATATTACCCACCACCATATCCATTGCCAACTTACGGTGGATATGGCCAGATGGATAATAGACCCAGTGAATACAATCATTATGGACCAGAACGTAATTATTACCCCCCTAGGCCCCCTAGAGGAACTTTTAGGGGCAACTTTAGAGGCAGACCTGGCCCATACCAAAACCAATATGCCAATCAATACCAGGGGGAATGGAGGGGATGGAAGGAACCCTACCGTATCCCACAAATCCCCACCCGGGCACCACAAGATACCATAAACCGAGAGGAAAAAGAGGGAGAGGTCGAAAGAAAAAGAAAAAGGGACAACTGAATCAAGGTTTGTTTAACCTGACAGAGGTCCAATTTTCTGACGTTGAGTTAGAAGTTCTCAATCAGGGATTAAAATATGCACCTAGTAAAAATGCAGACAAATTTGAATTATTTATCGACATCGAAAAATATGTCAGGAAACTGAATATAAAAAAACATTTTGCCAATCAGATCACAGCACAAGATACCCCCCAAGTGACACATCCATTTATACATACCAATCTAAGAAACAATTCTACCTTCAACCCCCAAAAAGGTAAACACCATCACATAGAAGTGTTTAAAAGCATGGTTCAGAATGATGTAAAAAATCTAGAGATTAAAAAATACACCGATACAGCAAAAATATGGGAAGGGATAAAATCCATTGAGGATAACAAGGAAATTGTTGTCAGGGCAGCAGATAAAGGGGGTGGTTTAGTTATTATGACACGCGATTATTATTACCAGGAAATGAACAGGCAGTTACAAGACCCCAACACTTATCAAAAACTGAGGGGGGATCCAACGCCCAAGTTAAAGACTTTACTAAAAGAGTGGGTAAAAGAAGGAATGTTCAAACAGTTCCTGAATAAGAAAGAGGCGGTTTATTTGGTTCCACAGGCCCCAAAAACTCCGGTACTATATCTACTACCGAAAATACACAAAAATAAAGACCATCCACCGGGGCGGCCAATTATTAGCGGAATCAATTCTTTATTCTCCCGGCTGGGTGAGTATTTGGATTGTTTCCTCAAACCTCTTGTGTCATTGAGTCCCTCTTATTTAAAAGACAGCCGAGAATTATTAGTCTTATTACAACAATTAAAAGCCACACCTAATACCGTCATGGTTACTGTGGACATAGAATCCCTTTATACTAACATCAGACATGCTGACGCACTGACGGCAGTTGAATGGGCTCTAATAAGGCAATCTAAGTTGAAGAAGGCACAAATTAGATATCTGGTCAAAGGTCTAAGTTTAACAATGGGCAACAATTACTTTTGGGCGAACAACGATTTCTTTAATCAAGTAGGGGGCGTAGCTATGGGGGCACGTTATGCCCCAAGCGTGGCAAATATCGTCCTCAACAAGTGGGAATCTGAGACCATTTTCAACCAACAAAACGAGTCGCTTATGTTTTATAAAAGGTACATAGACGATATCATCCTCTTTTGGAAGGGGAATGTTGATGAGTTTATGAGGTATTTAATAGGAATGAACAAAAATGCCTATGGCCTAAGGTTCACCATGGAACATATGGGTAAAGAAGTAAACTGTGTATCCTCTAGCGACTTTCAAGAGCAAACAGAAATACTAACAGCTCGTTTTATGGAAAAGGGACCTACATCCAATAAATAGAGCCAAAGAGAAGAACTCTTTATCACCAAAACGTTCTTCAAGAGCACAGACCGGAATGGTTATGTCCCCATAAATAGTTGCCACCACCCACGGTGGTTGGGAGCTATACCAAAAGGGCAATACATGCGTCTGAAACGCAACTGTGTATCCTCTAGCGACTTTCAAGAGCAAACAGAAATACTAACAGCTCGTTTTATGGAAAAGGGTTATAATCAAAACACCCTCAGCAAAGCTGTATCTCAGGTATCACAAATGGATAGAAATACCCTGTTAATAAATAGAGCCAAACCTGAATATAAGGGCTCTTTGGCTTTTATTACAGGGTACAACAGGCAGTATAGGCAAATAGAAGCAATTTTCAAAAAGCACTGGCCCATTCTGCTACAAGACAAAGACCTAAACATGACACAACAACCAAAATTCATTTACAGAAGAGCTCCAGGATTGAGGAACAAAATCGCTCCCAATGTGCCAGACCCCCCCAGGAAGGTGACCACCTTCTTGGGGGGATCTGGCTTTCATTATTGTACAAGATGTAAGGCATGCCGATTGACTAGGAAGCCAGGAACCCAAAAAAAGATCTCGCATTTCAAATCATGCGTAACCAAGAACACACACAAGATCAAACCCCTAATCACTTGCCACTCAGACCATGTGACTTATGTCCTTGAGTGTCCGTGCCCAATGCAATATGTGGGCCGGACTACCAGACAACTTAAAATTAGAATAAACGAACACCTAGCTAACATAAAGAAAAAATTCCCCAACCACAGTGTTTCGAGACATTTCGAGAAATATCACAATGCTGACCCCACCCAGTGTCGTTTCTATGGGATCGACAAGGTCTCAAGACACTGGAGGGGGACAGATATGAGAAAAGAGGTCTCCCAAAACGAGACAAAGTGGCTATATACACTCAACACAATGCAACCGTTAGGTATGAACATAGAATTAGATCTGAATTGTTTTCTGACTAATGAATAGAATCTGAACATGAACAACATGAGGGGGGAGGGGAGGTTGATGCTGTTCACTAAAGAAAAATTTAAATACCTTCTTTTTCTTTATATATCAAAATTTTTCTTTTTCCTTACATATTAAAATCTCTTTCACTATCAACCCTTAGAAGTCACTCTAAAGTGTCCCCTATAGAGATAAATGATTTGTCAAAGGTACACTAAAAGACTCTGATGCCAATGTTAATAAATGCAAAGGGAATTAGCATTAAAGTCTAAGCGCCATCTAGTGGAACACTCAGAATAAGGCCGGCTTTATTATATATATATATATTTTTTTAATTTTTTTAATTGGTTTAAGTCGTGTGGTATCCCGACAACGATAGTAAAGGTGATATTTAAATAATTAAAGAATTAAGCGAACAAAGACCTCTAAGATTAACTAAATGGCATAAAAATAATTACAAAAATCCAATATAACAAAAATAGAGGAACAAAAAAAAGTTTTTTTTGCCGGTGCATAAAAATAATTACAAAAATCCAATATAACAAAAATAAGGAACAAAAAGTTTTTTGCCGTGCACCATTGTTTCTTAAACAATAAGAATACTGCAGAAAGTGCAAATACCAAATACTATATTAATTAAATCTTGATCCAGTCAAACAATAGTGGTAGGATTGATAAATAAGAAATCAAATACATGTTTTTAAGGTTGTATTAAGGCATTTTTTAACGATGTATGTATTAAATGTATCATGCGCGGCGGGTCCGTAATGAGGAGTCCAGTTGGCACTGAGGCTGCGCAGTTCATAAGGTCTCTCATTGGCTGGTCTGCCAAGGAGAGACACTATATCATCAGGCATTCCCCAAGTGATCAGGCACGCCCCCCTGAAGACAGAATCACGAAACGTACGTCGGAGGCGGTACCTGATCACTACACAGAACGTAAGCTTCCCAGGATATCCGGCTCTGTTGGTTGACGGCGGGAGGAGGTGACACGCACGCCGATCGGCTCAGGAATCCATCAGAGGGAGAGCTATTTTTTCCAAAAACCTTACCACTGTTTTTTACCAAGGCGAGCAGCCCCAGTGCCGGGCGGGCACCGGTTAATGTGAGTGGCCATTTGGCTTTCGTTGTTATACTGTTTTTAAAAATAAAAAGCAATGTTACACTATGAAGTGTTTTTTTCAATTCCACATATCTACCCATCTATGACCTGATCTGAGCTAATTTGAGAGGAGGAGGAGGAGGTGTCTACAAGTATTTTTTCCCTTTGGTGTATCCAAACAGGCTATGCCCTGTAACAAGCACATGCGATTGTTTTTTAGCTAAAACAATCAACATCTTCCGGTAAGCGGCCAGTTTTACTATTGCTATCACCTGGGTGAAAGAAGAATTTTTTCCTATGCGGTGAAGGGATTCACATTTATTAAGAAAAAGTGCAATTCAACACGCAACCGATGCAAATGTCTATGAACTTTTGATTTAAACAATAATTTTTTATGGTGGTTTTTTCTTTAGAGACACTATATATATTTTTTTCACTTATCATATCCATGTCCAGGCTTTTGGTGTGTCCTGGATCTGGATTTTATTTAGGAGGATTTTTATTATTAATTTAGAGTGATTTTCATTCATCACAGTTGTGGTACACTGTATATGCATTTTATTCATTTGTTTATTGAGCGAATACGTTTATCTGTGGGAGCACTTAAATATTGTTTTATTTTATGTTTAATGTATGAACTATCCAATTAGCACCTGGTCACGACCAAGAGGTCAATTTCTTTTTGATGCTATTTGTACTTTGGCCATCTCTGACCTCCGTTTATTAGGCCATTTCCAGGATACACCATAATAGTTGCTCAGCTCAGAAACCGGATTTTTAAGGGAGCAGAAGGATTAAGGACGACGGCATCCATGGAATCTACACTCTACGATCCCTTTCTTGGGTCCTCTATACCCACAGCTGTACTTGGAGACCTACGATCCCCTGGGTAGCTGTACTTGGAGGTAAAGAAAGGAAAGTTTTTAACAGACAGCAGTTGCTGCATAAGAGACCTAACAGTACCAGAAGAGCAGTTGGAAGCCATCAATATTATGGCCGCAGAAAGGGATGGGAGCTGTCCTCTTCAATTTCTTCCGGCAACTGTCAACGGTTCATAACCAGTAGCCCATATTTATAGGGGTACTCTGCTGCTCTAAATCATTCATTGGTGGAGTACATGACTTAGCTTACCTATCCTATACTAAATTTACAATTTATTCATTTTTATTTGATAAATTATGATGGCAAATGAATTTACCCCATTTTAAAACTTTGGAATAGATTGAAAACAACTGCCGCTGCCTCAGATCCCATGAGGAAAAGGGGGCCCTATAAATAGGCTTCCCCCCTTTTTCCTTACATTATTACAGAAAAATGTATATAGTGGTGCCGAGACATAAATCATACATCTGTTATCTTTGAACATTTCCTCAATATTGGACTCAAAAGGGTTACTAAATGGTGTTGACATTGCCGCTGACACCATTTCTAAGAAAGTCCAAGTGATGAAACACGTTAGTGGGGTCAGTGATGTCATGGTCGAGTCTCTCCGCACTGACAATTTTAAAACAGATAAAGTTACCCTATTATACCACATTCTGATAGAACCACAAGTAGTAGGACTTATTAAAAGTAATGAGAGGCCAACAGCATTTTGAACAAGTAAGAAAGAAAAGCCTACCCCCCCCCCCCCCCCCCTGCCATCTCTGCCTGGAAAGCGCTTACTAATAAGGCTCTCCACTTTTATAAAGCCACAGAGGAATAGGAATACCCAATAAGTTTGATAAGGTGTGGGCTGGGTGGACAAACAATATTTCTGCAGTATCTGAATAAACTGGCCTATGTCAATGTTCATGGAGATTACAATATCTTGCTGATGTGGTGTGCTGGGACTGGTCATTGGGGCATTCTGGATGAGGGCTGTTTATGTAAACTGTTACGAGGGTCTGTTGATTGTTCTTGCTGTCATACTGTATGTCATGAGGTATGGGAGCTGGTATACAAAAAATGTAAGGATTTATGCCTGATATGTACAGTTGGATTACTGTTAGACTTGTTTTGTATTAGTTGTATTAGTTGACATGGACTTTCACTGTATTGTTCATTTAAGTACAATGAGACTCCATCTTGTTCACAATGTTGAAATGTATTCTGTAACCTTCACTTAACACACAGACACAACTTCTGCTAGAAGCTCTCTCTGTCTCTACTCCCCCTCCCCTCTCAAGGTTTTACTTTTGCAATTGTTCTATTCACTAGCTTTTAATAACATATTTCTATTTGTTAGCTTTTAACAACATATTTCCATTTGTTCGTTTTTAATAACATCTCATACCACCCCTTTCCTATGTATAAATTAACATGTAACAATAAATTTTGTCAGAATGGACATTTTAAACACAGTAATTGTGTCCTGCAAATCTGTTCCTGCAATTGCAGAGTTAACTTTTGTTTTTTAGAATCAACCAGAAATTTTGATAACAGTTTGGCGAGCCAGCCAGAAGTTGGCAGAGTCTCCAGAAGGAACCACACTTTGATTGAGATCATCGGGAATGCACACCTCTGAATGCCGGCTAGGTAAGCTATCCTCAAGCTTGCTATTAAGGATGAGCCCGGTGTTCGATTCGAACCCATGTTCGAATCGAGCACCGGGTGTTCGCTCGCTCGGCGAGCCCAGAACTATTGGGGCCGCTCGCATCAAATTCGTGTGAGGCGCGCGGCCCCGCAATGCATTGCGGCCCGCGCAGTGCAATGCTGGCTGATGATTGGCCAAGCATGCACTGTGACCCCGCATGCTTGGCCAATCACAGCGCCGGCAGCGAGGAGAGCCATAATTGGCTACAGGCAGGATGCCTGTAGCCAATTATAGCTCAGGGGCTTTAATACACGCCCCACGGTATAAGAGGCCGCCGCGGCGGCGGCCTCGCATATTATGTTTCACTCACAGTGTCAGCGTGTCAGCGTGCTGCTGACTGCTGACAACAATATGTGCTTTATTTCTGGGGATATGTGTGTGCATGCTGTTAGAACAGCATTGCAGTATCACATCTGGGGGGTGTCTATAGGTAGCCTGTGAAGGAGGCAGGTTTCCTGTGCTTAGAACTTTCCCTGCAAAAAAGTGTCATTTTTGCAGGAAGAAAGCTATTTAAATCACTCGCGGCTAATGAATTGATGGCTCCTGTAACACAGAGAGCTGTCATTCATTAATAAAAAACAAAAAAAAAAGCGTAGGGGTCCCCCCAAATTCAATAACCAGGCCCTTCAGGTCTGGGATGGATATTAAGGGGGATCCCAGCCAAAAAAAAAAAAAAAAAAATGGCGTAGGGTCCCCCTCAAAATCCATACCAGACCCTTGAGGTCTGGTATGGATTTTAAGGGGTACCCTAGCCAAAAAAAAATGGCGTGGGGTCCCCCTCAAAATCCATACCAGACCCTTATCCGAGCACGCAACCTGGCAGGCCGCAGGAAAAGAGGGGGGGACGAGAGCGGCCCCCCCTCTCGCCTGAACCGTACCAGGCCACATGCCCTCAACATTGGGAGGATGCTTTGGGGGTCTAAGACCCCTAAAGCACCTTGTCCCCATGTTGATTAGGACAAGGGCCTCTTCCCCACAACCCTGGCCGGTGGTTGTGGGGGTCTGCGGGCGGGGGGCTTATCGGAATCTGGAAGCCCCCTTTAACAAGGGGACCCCCAGATCCCGGCCCCCCCCCCTGTGTGAAATGGTAAGGGGGTACCCCTACCATTTCACCAAAAAAGTGGCAAAAATGGTAAAAATGACAGGAGACAGTCTTTGACAATTCCTTTATTAAAATCTTCTTTCTTCTTTCTTCATCCTTCGGATTCTTCATCTTCTCCTTCCTTCATCTTCTTCCATCTTCTTCTTCTATTTTCTTCTTCCTCCGATCCGCTTCTTCTTGCGCTGGTCTTCTCGTCCTTCTCGTCCGGCATCTTCTTCCGTCGGCGTCGGCGTCGGTGTCTCTGTCTCTTCTTGGGCCGCTCCGCGCAATGGGAGGCTCCCGCTGTGTGAGGCTCCGCTCCGTCTGACAGGTCTTTTATAATGGAGGGCACCTGGTGACCCCGCCCCCTCTGACGCACAGGGACGTCATGGGGAATTCCATGATGGCTTTCCCCATGACGTCAGAGGGGGGCGGGGTCACCAGGTGCCCTCCGTTTTAAAAGACCTGTCAGATGGAGCGGAGCCTCACACAGCGGGAGCCTCCCATTGCGCGGAGCGGCCCAAGAAGACACCGACACCGACGCCGACGCCGACGGAAGAAGATGCCGGACGAGAAGGACGAGAAGACCAGCGCAAGAAGAAGCGGATCGGAGGAAGAAGAAAATGGAAGAAGAAGATGGAAGAAGATGAAGGAAGGAGAAGATGAAGAATCCGAAGGATGAAGAAAGAAGAAAGAAGATTTTAATAAAGGAATTGTCAAAGACTGTCTCCTGTCATTTTTACCATTTTTGCCACTTTTTTGGTGAAATGGTAGGGGTACTTTTGTACCCCCTTACCATTTCACACAGGGGGGGGCCGGGATCTGGGGGTCCCCTTGTTAAAGGGGGCTTCCAGATTCCGATAAGCCCCCCGCCCGCAGACCCCCACAACCACCGGCCAGGGTTGTGGGGAAGAGGCCCTTGTCCTAATCAACATGGGGACAAGGTGCTTTAGGGGTCTTAGACCCCCAAAGCATCCTCCCAATGTTGAGGGCATGTGGCCTGGTACGGTTCAGGCGAGAGGGGGGGCCGCTCTCGTCCCCCCCTCTTTTCCTGCGGCCTGCCAGGTTGCGTGCTCGGATAAGGGTCTGGTATGGATTTTGAGGGGGACCCCACGCCATTTTTTTTGGCTAGGGTTCCCCTTAAAATCCATACCAGACCTCAAGGGTCTGGTATGGATTTTGAGGGGGACCCTACGCCATTTTTTTTTTTTTTTTTGGCTGGGATCCCCCTTAATATCCATCCCAGACCTGAAGGGCCTGGTTATTGAATTTGGGGGGACCCCTACGCTTTTTTTTTTTAATTTTTTTTTTTTTTTATCAATGACTTTTTTTTATGAATGAGTTTCAATGAATCACTGTTCTCTGTGTTACGGGAGCCGTGAATTAACATTAGCCGCGAGTGATTTTAAATAGCTTTTTTACTTTCAAAAATGACACTTTGCGCAGAGACAGTTCTAAACACGGGAAACATGCGCCCCTTTACAGGCATACTATAGACACCCCCCAGGTACGAAATTTAAAGGAATATTACACTTTTATTGTTTCAATTTAAGCATTATTAAAATCACTGCTCCTGAAAAAACGGCCGTTTTTAAAAAAAATTTTTGCATTGATACATGTCCCCTGGGGCAGGACCCAGGTCCCCAAACACTTTTTATGACATTAACATGCATATTAGCCTTTAAAATGAGCACTTTTAATTTCGAACGTTCGCATCCATTATAACTAATAGGGTTCTAAAGCTCGCACGGACTTTAGGTCCGTTCGCGGGTTCTGGTGCGAGCCGAACGGGGGGGGTGTTCGGCTCATCCCTACTTGCTATATTTTCTGCCTTTCCTATGTATCCTATCTGTCAGTTCTCAAGGAAACCAGACCACTCTCGGACCTTTCTGGTTGGGTAACATGCGTATGTGAATGTGTTTGTGTCCCCTTCACTGTTTGGACTGTGTGTGGATAGGGAGAATCATCTGCATTTCCCTGCGTTGACTCTTTGGGGGTGACCTGGGTCAGAGGCGCATGGTTGGGTCAGATAAAACCCACAGAGAAGAGAAGAGAAAAGAGGAGGAGGGTCTCTTAGTGAGTGTTTTGTCTATTGTCATAAACCCCTTCAGTCCACGTAGATAAGTGGAGACTATTCTTGTAAATCTGCAGATTTGCTGTACTATTTGTTTTAGAGGCAAGAGGGTATAGGCACAAGTAGAGAAGAGAAAAGCCTGGCCAATCACTATGGGCATTAAATTAAATAAGGGAATGAAGGGTGAGAGACCCTTACAAAATGCCCAGAGCAAGATGAGCCCTAGAGAATATATGAACCGAAAATATGGTTTCGCCTATACTGAGCCCCTAGATAAATGGGTAGAATGGACAAAAGGAAAAGCTAAACTTTTGATTTACAAGTATGGCAAACTTTTCTGCACGATGATGGCCCACTACTGTGCAGTAAAGGAATGTGGAGAATAGCTTGAAATTAGCAAATTAAACTGGCTTGATGGAGATGTTAAAAAAAAAAAATCTGCCCAAATGTACTATGTTTGGCCATAAGACTCTGTAGAGGAGGACCCCCCACCTTATGTGGCTGCCAGTTTGACTTTAAGAGATACATCCACAAAAGCAATAGAATTAGATTACATAAAACACACAAAAGATCAGCTGGGCAATATAGTAGAGAGCAAAGGTTTAAGAGCCCCATATAAACCTACAAAGCGGGATTTGGCCAAGAGATCCATCTCCCACAGATTAAACAGTACCCACTGAGTATTGCTCAGACTGAGTGGATAAAGAATCAGATCACTCAACTGAAAGCAGCAGGGGTTGTTGTACCAATTAAGTCCAAAGCCAATACACCCCTGCAGTGTTGCCAACCCCCGAAGTGAAATTTACTGGCAGGATGCCAAAATTTACAAACAGCACCAATTTTTTTACTGGAAAAATCATGACATTTACTGACAGAGCTGCATTTTTTTACTGACACTGCTAAAAGGTACCTAAAATTGTTGTTTTCAGTGCTAATCAGTGCAAATATCAACATTTAAACTATAAACATGAAGCTAGTGCTATTAGTAATGTGTTTAATTTAAACAAAAGTAAAAAAACATATTTCTCCATTTACATGAAGGTCAGATTAATATAACCCAGCCAGCACAGAGTTCCCCCTTACATCAGAGTCTGGAGGATTCCCCCTTACAGTGTAAGGGAACTCTGACGTAAAGGGGAATGCTGCAGACCATGATTTAAGAGGGAACTCTGATTGGGGGGACTCTTGTGACCAGAGACCACATCCGCAAAGTGAATACACTAAGGTAAGCGGAGGGTTACTAATAGAAGGGGGAACCTTTATGTCAATGCTTTCTTAAATGATCCACTCCCCCCTTACATCAGTGACCAGACTGGCCTGCTGGCACTGTCAATGACCTCCTCTCAGGTGCACTGTGCAGGGCTCAGTCCGACGGCTCCAGGTTGGTGGCTTTGGTGTTATCCTATAATCTCTATTCCACAGTCCACACACACCTGACTCCTCCTGGAAGTCCCATCCCGGCGGCGCTCCCACTCTTGCTTTCTCTCCAGACTCCCCCTCACAGACTGCAGACATGATAAAAGTCAAGAGATGGTCAGAGATTGCAGACATGATACGAGAGATGGTCAGAGACTGCAGACATGATACAGGAGATGGTCAGAGACTGCAGACATGATACAGGAGATGGTCAGAGACTGTAGACATGATACAAATGATGGTCAGAGATTGCAGACATGATATAAGAGATGGTCAGAGATTGCGGACATGATATAGGAGATGGTTATAGGTTGCAGACAGGATACAGGAGGTGGTCAGAGGATGCAGACAGGGTACAGGAAGTGGACAGGATACAGGATATAGCAAGACAGAGATTGTATACAATGATTTTGTACAATCTCATCACTGTCATTTTTGTTGCTGCCTGTGCCCATCTGTGCCCAACAGCCAAAGTTGGGGCTTGTATGTATGCATGCATGCTTATTCACCAGGCCGTAAGGTAGGAGCATCCATACCATCTGGTGAGTGGACATCTACTTATCGTGACCAGTGTTTTTTGGACCATCTTATATATTATTACAATCATTTTCATTTTCATGAATTATGTATTTCCTCATATATATTTCCTCATATATCATTTGGTCACGTTAGTGAGAGTTTATTATTTTATCATTGAAATTTTTATTATTTATCCACCACCATTATTCATTTTTTGTTTATACACTGATAGTATTTAGTCATATTTTATTCACTAAATTAAGACACTTTATTAATTATATGGCAGAACGGCAAGCACTGTTTGCCCATTAGGTAAGGTTGTGTGCATGTTTTCATATTTTACTCACCAGGGGGCTGCAGCCAGGGCAGGGTGTGCTCAGTGCTGGCCAGTGGCACTGGTCAGGGCCTTGTGTGTCTGTTCTGTGTGCTCCTCCCCCAGCCCCCTCCGTGTCCACTGTTCTCCACAGGCCCCCATGTTCTCCTTTGCCACTCCTGTCCTCCTCCTCCGCCCCCCCTCATCCCCGGTGGGGGAACTGTCAGGAATTGGACACAGTGAGCGAGATTGCTCCTGTGTCCTGTGATAACTGAGCAGAGTAAACTGTGTCTACTCTGCTCAGTTTATGAATGAACAGGAGCCTCTGTCTACTGTTCATCCATCTTCAGTGCTGAGAAAGGGACTGGGGAATCTGTGTCCTCAGTCCTTTTCTCGGTCTCAAAGGGCAGATGTCAGGGGTCTGTTTAGACCCCTGAAATCTCACCAAAGGCCCCCAAAAAAAAAAAAAAAAAAAAAAAAATTGTAAAAAAAGTGTAAAAAAATAAAATAAAAAAATACTGACACCACTCTCCCCTGCCCTACCAACACTGTCCATTGCCACAACCGCCTCCCCCCAAAAAGCATTGTGAAAAAAACTAATTAAATTGTAAAATAATAAATTATTAAAAATAAAAAAAACTACTGCCACCGTCCACTGCCCCCTTTCCCAGAAGCACCTTGAAAAATAATGAAAAAGCGGGCACCTCTTATAAGTAGATGGTTCCAGATTTTACACTGATGATGGTCAGCCACACACAGGATTTGCTGTAACCGCTACAGAAACTATTTTACATCAAGAAGCATTGACACCCCAGATGTCAGCAAAGGAAGCCGAGTTGTGTGGAGTAGCTCACGATTTTGTGTGGAATAGCTCACGAATAGCTCAGGATAACTTGTGTGGCAGTGTTGAATTGTAAGTCTGTTAACTTGCGGCACATTTTCACTGGCAAGTCGTACATTTCCAGAGCTTGAAGCACAAGTTCTAGTTGACACTTTTTCAATTTATTGGCAAATTTGCATGGAAAGTCTCCAGCAAGAGCAAAGTTGCAGTGCTGAGTCTACAGCAAGCGCTCTGCAAGTCTAAAGCATGAAAATTCAGCCACAGTAACCCCTGTGGTGGGATGATTCTTGCACAACATAACTGAACCAGAACTTGGAGCAGACTTGCAGAATGTTGCTGCAATTGTGCAACAAACTTGTGAAGCTAGCAATAGCTTAGCAAATCTTTTTCAAACTTGCAGCACAATTGCTTGCTATCTGGGAAATGGTAAGAAATCTGAGCAAATTTTTATGTTTTCATTTTTTTACATTATGTACAGATTTCTTTTCCTTCATCTTTTTTTCCTCATAAGGCCATTCTTTTTTCCTCAACAAACATGGAGGGCAGAAATGTCAAGGCTGTAAGTAAAATGCTTACAATTTCTCCTGAAATAAAGTAAACAGTGTTTTTCTGGCTGATATGGATGTCGTTGTGCCACAGAAAATGGTCTTGTATCCAGCATAATTTGTTGTAGTGATCACATGGAGGCCAAGCAGATAAAAGCTGATGAATATTTTCTGGTTGTGAAAGTAAAACCCTATTTTCTTGGATGACAAAGATGAAGAGTGAATAGAATGCATCAGTTGACTTTACTTGTGAAAGAGTCACTTTTTGTGTTGTGGAAAAGCAACGAAAACAATATTGTATTCATTTATTCAGCTCAAAGGCCTAATTGTGTTTAGACATCTATTGAATCATTTTCTGTTTTTTGAACAGTTTATAGCAGGGGTGTCCAAACCAGATTGTTTTAACCATTAAAATTAAATGCAAATTAAATATTTTATGCAAAGTTTATTGCAAACGGCATACTATTCATTTCATAACATTGACGACAATATATGATGCTAAATAATATATATATGTAGCACTAACCCCCGAAGGAGCTGCTCGTTTTATTTGGGCTTACCGTTACCTCACCTGCTTGCATCTCCATCTTGGGAATCCCGTGGAATGTGGCCCAAAGAATGTGAATTTCCAATACTTAGTCCTTTTTATGGTTATTTATTCAAAATAAAAGCAAAGTCTTTCAATAAAAGGGTCAGAGGGTTAAGGATGAGTTCAGGCACCTGGTACTGCGGGTTTAAGATCTCTTTTTAGATCAAGAAGACAATAGTTCCACTCACTAGATTCAGCTACCACCGGATAAGCCCCTCTCACTGGACCTAGCAGCCAGTGGGATACTCGACACAGTCTCTGCCACAGACTTGTGAATTTAAACTTAAGCGTCACTGAGAGATTTAAGAATATTTCCATACAATACCAGTCTCTTTCAGCCGAGCCGGCGGTACTGTAGGTATAATGATCCGGGTTGCGTCCTTCAACTGAGTCTCCAGGCTCCTCCAGAGATACCAGCCTTGCGCATGGTCTTCTCTTGAAAGAGTCCTCCCCTGGATCCTTCAGTTTCTGAGCCTCTCCCTTCAGATGAGACGGCAACGGACCATCCCAGGATCAATAGGCTCCGAAAGTCGCTCGGGCCTATCCCCTCAGTTGCGTCGCCTAGGGCCAGCCAGCCCCGAGACACATGATACATAGCTCCGCACCCCAGACCAGGAGGGCCACGGGGTCTGGGTCAAGAGGACCCAATGAAGAACTAAAAAGAAGCCAAAGAAAAAACCCAACCACCTGACGTCAGTACCTTAAATACCATCTCCCAGAATGCACAGCAGGAAAACACTCCCACTGGGCTGGGTCAGAGCAATAGGTGGCATTCAATACATCCAGCTAAACTGTGTTTCTACTCTTGCCGACGGTGACGGTGACACCTGCGGTCAAGGAGAACCCAGTGCAACCCAGCTGGACTTGTACAGAAACCAGTAATTTAGAGAAATTAGCCTGAAGCCCAACTGTGGCCTCCGGCAACTTAATTTTGAAAAATAATAGCGTCTGCTCATTAGGAGCCAGTGTTCTGTCATGAATAGTCCGGCTATCATCAAGTGTCCGCTATGTGGACATGCGCAGTACGGAGCATAAGGATTTTCAGAAAATCTCCGAAGATGAACGGCGCCTGCGCCGTGAGTCGAGGCGTAAGCCCCACCATCCAAGTGGACATAGGGCTACACAAACTTAGAGGGCCCCTTGCGAGCTCGCTTCGCTCGCCATGCTTCGGGCTCGGCCTCGCTGCGCTCGGCTTTTTTTATTCTAACTCTATGTCCACTTGGATGGCGGGGCTTGAAAGTGGACCCACGGCGCAGGCGCCGTTCATCTCTCTCTCTCTCTCTCAAATCCCAAGTGCCACGCTCATTCTTAGTATGAGCTGGGGAGGGTGGCTGGGTGTGTTCACAAGTCTATGTGCCTGAGCCCACAAGGAAGCTGAAAGCGCGCAGTGCCACCGCCAATCACAGGCACTGGGAAATTTCCCTGATCTCTGCATCTATGCCTGTGATTGGCTCTTTGCGCTGTCAGCTTTATAGCGGGTCGGGCACATAGACTTGTGAACACGCCCAGCCACACGCCCCGGCTCATACTAAGAATGAGCGTGGCACTCAGGATTTGTCAGGCTAAAGAAGATAGATATATTAACAGCATAAAAAACATAACACGCTCAAGCTTTGGGGGCCACAGATGTGTGTGTATATATATATATATATATATATATATATATATATATATATATGCAAATTCCAAGTGGGGGCCACATCAAACCAGAACGTGGGCCGCAAATGGCCCGCGGGCCGGACTTTGGACATGCCTGGTTTATAGGCTCTTGAACAAGTTGACAGCAACATCGAACTGATATACTTTAAATCACTCCAAGGTTAAAGTAATAATCTAAAAAAGAAGAAATATTCAATTAAATAGACAAAAGTAAGTCAGATGTTAACAATTGATGGGATAGCTATCAATTGCTGCATTCAGACATTATTCCTTAAAGGATTTTTTGGGTGTACAGATCTTCATACACATGCAGGTAACATAATAAAATGTACCCAGTACTGCAAGTCAAAGAACTCAAGCAAAGTTTGTTAAAGTCGATGTAAACACAATCACTGAAATGTCATATTTGATTTCTCAGCTTTGTGATACTGATATAAAGGTCCTAGTTTGGGCACTTTGGGGTTGATTTACTAAAGGAAAATAGACTGTGCACTCTGTAAGTGCAGTTGCTCCAAAGCTTAGTAAATGAGGTAAAGAACCACTTTGCAAAGAATACCCGATCATGTACAAGGAAACGAAGAAGAAAAACATTTTTTTGCTTGCACGTGATTGGATGATGGAAGTCAGTAGAGCTTCTGCTCATTTACTAAGCTCTAGAGCAACTGCACTTGCAAAGTGCACAGTCTATTTGCCTTTAGTAAATCCACCCCACACTGTAATAGGGTGACAGTACTTTTCCTCTGTCTTTCAAAATCTCCTACCCTGTCACGTGCCTTCTCAAAGAAAAGCAAAAACTAGCTTATGTGCTGATGTACATTGCCTTGGAATATTACATTGTTTTTACAAAATTAATATGCCCTGCGAAAACAAACATGCAGCCAGTTAGCAGCGAAGTGAATGTGGACAGGGAAAAAAAATTAATTGTGGAAAAAATACCAAAAATAGAAAGTATGCCATTGTAAAACACACATTCAACGTGTTATGACTGTAAACACTGCATGTGGGGAGACTGTAAAGAAGAGGCAGAACAGGCATTAGCACATAGCAGTATTAAAAGGGAAGTATGTAGTGATCAAAAATGATGTATGCAATAGTGTTGCGCTGTAAATATAAAGAGTATATAAGAGTATACATATCACTAATCAGTCTATTTAACACGAAAAACATGACTATGCATGTGAATCCAGATACAATGTAGACGAATAAGGAATAATCCCACAAATAAAGTCCATAAAAAGTTGTCCCACTGTGTATGGCAACCATAATATCCAAAAATTAAACAGAATTGATGTCAAAATCTTCTGTAAAAAACACCACACAAGGACCCCCAAGGATGTATGCTTACTTCACTGATGGGCTCCAATATTCATTGCAACACAAGCCTTATATTGCATATAGGGTTGCCACCTTTTCTTTGAGCCAAACTCTTCAGTGGGGCTTGGCATTTTTTTTGGTAGCATACACTATGAGATTGTAAAATACCTGGGACACCTCTGTGTGCCCTAGGGGAGTAGTATTGCGGCACTCGCAGCGGTGAACAGTGGGTGTAGCCAATTGCATATAGTGCAGGTGTGTGTAATGTACAATATAGTGTATATAGTGCAGGTGTGTGTAATGTACAATATAGTGCAGGCATGTGTAATGTACAGTATAGTGTATATAGTGCAGGTGTGTGTAATGTACAATATAGTGTATATAGTGCAGGCGTGTGTAATGTACAATATAGTGTATATAGTGCAGGCGTGTGTAATGTGTACTATGGTGTACTCCTGGTGTAGTAGGGGGCCTGTATATAGGGAAATTATTAGTAGTTAATTGTATGAATTATCAGATGTTCACATCAATGGAGGATAATAAATGACATACTCAAATATATAAATGTTGAGTTAATCACATGCATAAACACACACACTTAAATGCATACAGATACTGAGATACATATACATATGCTCAATTACATACAGTACCTGCACACTAAGGATGGGCCCGGTGCTCGATGCGAACCCACGTTCGCATCGAGCACCGGGCGTTCGCTCGCTCGGCGAGCCCAGAACTATTTTGGCCGCTCGCATCACGTTCGTGTGATGCGAGCGGCCCCGCAATGCATTGCGGCCGGCGCGGCCGACGCAGTGCATTGCTGGCTGATGATTGGCCAAGCATGCACTGTGACCCCGCATGCTTGGCCAATCACAGCCCCGGAAACTCGAAGAGCCATAATTGGCTACAGGCAGGACGCCTGTAGCCAATTACAGCTCAGGGGCTGTAGTACACGCCCCCCCCTATAAAACGCCGCCACGCCGTCTGCGCCGGTCACATGCTGTTCCGGCGCAGATTGAGCAGGCTGTTTCTGTGACACTCTGCTCGATTTAATTAAAAAGTAAAAGTGACTCAGCGCATAGTATATATATAACATCAAGTGTTCATGATGGATCAATCATAAAAATGATAAAAAGCAAAGTGAAAAATTAGTGGATAAATACGTAAAAAACAAAAGGCTAAAATGCACCAAAAAAATGTGTCCAAGAAAAATGTGTCCAAGTAAGATAGTTAATCCGTGCTAGGAATGCCGGTATAGATAAGTGAAATGGGGCTCCGGTGCTTATCTTCTAGTCTCTATTTGTATAACACAGAAGCAGATGAAAGACTACCACACATATCCTCAAATAGGCTCACAGGCCTCTCACCTCCAGATTTCTTTTCTTATTGCAAATCGCCACTTTCTTTTACTGCTGGTTAAACTGCTCCACGCACTGGACTGCGTCCTTTGGATGCCCCGGTCAGTTGGTCCAATCCGCTAAAACCTCATCAAGCAGAGAGATAAGGGGGAAGGAGGGCAAAGAGGACTTCCATAGTGCAGTAGTTTAAAAGTAAAGTGTTTATTTAAAAGTAAAAATTGCGCCCTTACATCTAAAATAGTAATAACAGGCAAGGAATCAAAAGAAGCGTTGTTACACGCTATTCTCACTGCACTTCCGGTTGCGTCCGTCCAGACCACAAGGGAGTGGTCTGGACGGACGCAACCGGAAGTGCAGTGAGAATAGCGTGTAACAACGCTTCTTTTGATTCCTTGCCTGTTATTACTATTTTAGATGTTTAATTTTTACTTTTAAATAAACACTTTACTTTTAAACTACTGCATATGTAGGGCGCAATTTCCAGTTACTTTTAAATAAGAAAAAACACTGTGAGCCTATTTGAGGATATGTGTGGTAGTCTTTCATCTGCTCTGTGTTATACAAATAGAGACTAGAAGATAAGCACCGGAGCCCCATTTCACTCCAGAAGCACCTATAGGACTTGAAGTGTGTTAGTCCCATCACACACACAGAGCTATATTTTCTTCCCAGAAGCACCTATAGGACTTGAAGTGTGTTAGTCCCATTACACACAAAGAGCTATACTTTGTTTCCCAGAAGCACCTATAGGACTTGAAGTGTGTTAGTCCCATTACACACACAGAGCTATATTTTCTTCCCAGAAGCACCTATAGGACTTGAAGTGTGTTAGTCCCATCACACACACAGAGCTATATTTTCTTCCCAGAAGCACCTATAGGACTTGAAGTGTGTTAGTCCCATCACACACACAGAGCTATATTTTCTTCCCAGAAGCACCTATAGGACTTGAAGTGTGTTAGTCCCATCACACACACAGAGCTATATTTTCTTCCCAGAAGCACCTATAGGACTTGAAGTGTGTTAGTCCCATTACACACAAAGAGCTATACTTTGTTCCCAGAAGCACCTATAGGACTTGAAGTGTGTTAGTCCCATCACACACACAGAGCTATATTTTCTTCCAGAAGCACCTATAGGACTTGAAGTGTGTTAGTCCCATCACACACACAGAGCTATATTTTCTTCCCAGAAGCACCTATAGGACTTGAAGTGTGTTAGTCCCATTACACACAAAGAGCTATACTTTGTTCCCAGAAGCACCTATAGGACTTGAAGTGTGTTAGTCCCATTACACACACAGAGCTATAATTTTCTTCCCAGAAGCACCTAAAGGACTTGAAGTGTGTTAGTCCCATTACACACAAAGAGCTATACTTTGTTCCCAGAAAGCACCTATAGGACTTGAAGTGTGTTAGTCCCATCACACACACAGAGCTATATTTTCTTCCCAGAAGCACCTATAGGACTTGAAGTGTGTTAGTCCCATCACACACACAGAGCTATATTTTCTTCCCAGAAGCACCTATAGGACTTGAAGTGTGTTAGTCCCTACACACAGAGCTATATTTCAGAAGGCAGGTGTGTGTAATGTACAATATAGTGTATATAGTGCAGGCGTGTGTAATGTACTATATAGTGCTGGGCTCAAAATTTCAAGTCCTGAGCTACTAGCCAGGCCTCAAAGGTTACTCGCCACCAGTGTCCCACTTAATCCCTACCCTGCCCCTAATTCCGTCCCTAGACACGCCCTCGTGAATTCTCATGAAATGACACTTAAATGTTTTATGCAAAAATATAAAAAAACAAATTTATCAGTGCAGCCTCACCTGTGCCCACCATTGCAGCCACACTGTGCCCACCATTGCAGCCACACTGTGCCCATTGTAGTCTTACTGTGCCCATTTCAGCCTCGCCTGGGCAGGGGAATGCACGGCTGGAGGAAGAGGAGAGCCTCAGGAATCGGGATAGCACGCTGTTACCGGCGCTTACATTATACTTGTCTCCGCTCTGCTCGACACAGCCCCGCCTTCTCCTGACCCGTGCCAGTGATAGACAGAACACATTGCAGCATTGGACCGGCATTCTGTCTATCACTGGCAAGGGTCAGGAGGAGGTGGGGCTGTGTCGAGCAGAGCGGAGACAAGTATAATGTAAACGCCGGTAACAGCAGCATGACCAGACATATGGCGACCTGCCATGCAGCTCGGCTCTCCTCTTCCTCCCCTGGGGCGATCGCTGAAGGTGTAGAATCACAACCAAGTACTTGCAGTACACCGACGTCCGAATGCAGCAGGCAAATTTCCCTGCCCCAGCTGCTGCCGACTGTGCTCCCCCCCTCTCCCAGGCAGGCAGCCCAGCTCGCAAGCCCTCATTTTCCACTCGCAAAATGCGAGTGGAAAATTTGAGGACTGATATAGTGTATATAGTGCAGGCGTGTGTAATGTACAATATAGTGTATATAGTGCAGGCGTGTGTAATGTGTACTATGGTGTACTCCTGGTGTAGTATGGGGCCTGTATATAGGGAAATTATTAGTAGTTAATTGTATGAATTATCAGATGTTCACATCAATGGAGGATAATAAATGACATACTCAGATATATAAATGTTGAGTTAATCACATGCATAAACACACACACTTAAATGCATACAGATACTGAGATACATATACATATGCTCAATTACATACAGTACCTGCACACACACACACATATATACACACACACACTCAGATATATACAGATACATGCATACACACACTCAGATATATACAATCAGATACATTAATACACACTCATATATATATATATATATATACAGATACATGCAAACAGTGGCTATTTTTAGCTCTGATCGCTGTATAAATGTCAATGGTCCCAAAATAGTCCGACCTGTCCAGGGCAATGTCGCAATCCTGATAAAAAAAAAATTACAATAAAAATGCCATGAATCTATCCCCTATTTTTATATTTTTTTTTTTTACCAAAAATATGTAGAAGAATACATATCGGCCTAAACTGAGGAAGTAATGATTATTATATATTTTTTGGGTATATTTATTATAGCAAAAAAAATAAAAAAAGCAAAATTGTCGGTATTTTATTGTTTATAGCGCAAAAAATAAAAAACGCAAAGGTGATCAAATACCACCAAGAGAAAGCTCTATTTGTGGGGAAAAAGGACGTCAATTGCGTTTGGGTGTAGCGTCACACGACCGCGCAATTGTCAGTTAAAGTGACGCAGTGCCGAATCGCAAAAAATGCTTTGGTCATTAAGGGGGCAAAACCTTCTGGGGCTGAAGTTGTTAAAGTGGTTGTAAACCCACGAAAAAAAACCCCTGCAAGACAAAGGCATAATGAGCTAGTATGCATCGCATACTAGCTCATTATAAAATACTTACCTTAGATCGAAGCCCCCGCAGCGGTCCACGCACACCGATGTGGTCGACAACATGTCTCCCGGAGTTATTTCCGGGTATCGTGGACTCCAGCGGTTAATTGGCTGGAGCCGGTGACAACGTATTTCCAATGCATGCGTGCAGGAGCCGCTGGTAATGGCACAGCAACTGAAGAAACAGCGCAAGCAAGACGTTTCTTCAGTGTGCATGTGCCGATGAGGTCCACACATGCTGATACAGTGAATATCTCCTAAACGGTGCAAGTTTAGGTGATATTCACGATACCTACAGGCAAGCCTTATTGTACACTTACCTGTTGGTAAAATTGGTGTGTAAGGGTTTACAACTACTTTAATGCTGCGTACACACGATTGGTCATTCCGACAACAAAATCCCATGTTTTTTTTCCGCCGGATGTTGGCTCATACTTGTCTTGCATACACACGGTTGCACAAAGATGGTCGGAAATTCCGAACGTCAAGAACGCGGTGACGTACAACACATATGACGAGCCAAGAAAAATTAAGTTCAATAGCCAGTGCTGCTCTTCTGCTTGATTCTGAGCATGCATGGCACTTTGTGCGTCGGAATTGTCTACACACGATCGAAATTTACGCGAACAGATTTTGTTGTCGGAAAACTTGAGAACCAGATCTCAAATTTTGTACGAAAAGAAAATTCCAATGGAAACTGTCCGATGGAGCCTACACACGGTGGGAATTTCCGACAACAAGCTCCGAACGCACATTTGCCGTCGGAAAGTCCGATCGTGTGTACGCGGTATAAGTCTCACACTCTGAGTGTGCATGCAGCTTCAATAGTCCTTTGGAGCAAACAAATTTTTACACAAATGAGAAGTATGATCAAAGCTTTTTTGCTCATACTTCTCTTCTAAGTGCACTTACCTTTACACTCCTGTGACCCAGAGTCAGCTGACAGGGGGCTAATGTTATGGTGGTGAAAAGCCATGTCTGGGAACTGCAAACGAATTGAATTTGCCACAAACCCAACCTCAATCCCAAACCCAAAGCTCATTTCTTTTAGAAACCACATTTTGCAGAGGTGCCTTCACGGGCAGATGTTTGCAACAAAATCCTCTGTTTCCAATCCAAATAACTAAGTTATCAGTGATATCTTGCTTAATCAAGTCCTGGAGAACATTTGTAATTATATATATATATATATATATATATATATATATATATATATATATATATATATATATATATATATATATATATATATATATATATATAAAATCTATATCTATATCTATATCTATATATATATATATATATATCACAGGAAGAATTTGTTCTAACATGGAACAAGAAAATCACAAAGGCAGTAGAGCTCCTAATGATTGAGATGATTACTGTTTTTTAAAAAAAAAATTATTATAAAAACATTGCAGGATCAGGATAATCTGTTTTTTTCAATAGATTTTGTTATTTCTAAAATAATAATATGGGTTCAGATTTGCTTGCAGAATATTCAAGACATAACAGGGAATGCAGGGAATGTTCTGAAGACTCCGCCTGATTCCAGGGATAGCTTTTGGCACTCTGTTTACTGCTTTCAATCGCTAATGAAAAGCAACAGAAAACCTTGTGTAGGAGTTTATTATCCTCCAAGACCTGCATGCAGCAGATTAAGAACAGGCTGTACCTTGTTCAAGCACGTACAATTTACAAGATACACACAGCCACGATAAAAATGTAAAGACTCTAGTAGGACTGAATAGTGTGAGGCACACAACTAGGAACTAAATAAAGCCAAGTACACACTATTAGAAAATCAGACGAGCGATTTGCATTTTTCGTGTCTTGTCCCATGTTGAAAACGAAAATGTGTAGAACGGTATGAAAATTCTCGAACAACAGAGGACAACTTCCCATGTACGTAGCTATGGTCTACGTCTAGTCCGTGGTCGTACTTTGTTTCTGATCATGCACAGACTTGCTCATTTGATTTTTATAAGGTGAATATTGTATTAGTTAAAAAAAAAATTGGATGATATGATAACTAACGAGAAAAAATTTTCAACATGTCCCTTCAAACAATCGCTCTGAATATACATATCTTTGTCTAATGTTTTAATAGTGGGATTTTCTAAAACTAGAGAGTGCAAAATCTGGTGCAGTTGTGCATGGTAGCCAATCAGTTCTATCTTCAGTTTTTTTGTTTTTTTTTAATGTCAATGCTTAATTGAACATTAAGCGTTGACATTAAAATAAAAACTGGAAGCTGATTGGTTACTATGCAGAGCTGCACCAGATTTTGCACTCTCCAGTTGTAGTAAATCAACCCAGTGTGTACTAGGCTTTAGAAATAAAGAAGATATACCTTGGTTAAATTCATTATGCAGAAAAAAACGACATTTGCAGAAATTGCTGGCTTTGATGAAAGATTTAATCCACTAAATTTTTATCTCAGTTATAGAAAATGCTTGCTTCTCCTAATGGAAAACCCTGCTTCAAGAAATGTATATACCATATGCAATTGCTAAATAAGTAATTCTGTAATTTGAGGATGTAAACCCTAACTAGTTATATTGAGTTTGCTCTAAACACTGTGTATCATTAAATACTTGTAAGAATAAAAATAACAGTAATAATACAAATTGTATTTTTTCAATTAAATACTTATTTTAAACTTTTTTGGTAATCATTTATCTCACTGCTGCTGATCTGCTGCAGCCACTTCCATTCACGATTCAGAAATGTAATGCACTTCCAGGAATGGTTACATGGCATTTGTAAAGGTGGGTCTTTATCAGAAACCAGTGCGGCAGGCTGAGAATCACAATTGCAGGACATGGACAGTGTGTGTATAAAGGGAAGTACCAGAACAAGGCCCTTTATAGTATGATTATTATTATGTATTAATATTATTATAATACAGGATTTATATAGCGCCAACAATACAAGAGGATTAAGTGGGCCCTGCTCATAAGAGCCTACAATCTACGAGGGTGGGGCAAGTGGTATAAAAGGTAACTGTGATGGATGAGCTGACGGAAGTGATAAAAGATTAGTTGGAGGCATGATAGGCTTCCTTGAAGAGATTATTTTTTAGGGATCATTTAAGGCAGCCAGAGTAGGAGATAGCCGGACAGATTGAGATAGAGAGTTCCAGAGGATGGGAGAGGCTCTAGAGAAGTCCTAGAGTTGAGTATGAGAGGAGGAGACATGAGAGCTTGAGAGCAGGAAGTCTTGAGAGGAGCGGAGAGGACGTTTAGGTGATATTTAAAGACAAGATTGGTGACGTAGCTCTGGGCAGAGTTGTAAATGGCTTTGTATCTTGTTGTTTGTATTTTGAATTTAATTTGCTTGTTAATCGGAAGCCAGTGTAAGGATTGGCAGTGAGGGGCAGCAGACACTGAGCAGTTGGTAGATGAGTCTGGCAGCAGCATTCATGATAGACTGAAGAGGGATAGCCTACGGAGAGGTAGGCATATGAGGAGAGAGTTGCAATAGTCAAGGAGAGAGATAACAAGGGAGTGAATGAGTAGCTTGGTGGTTTCATTAGTTAAAAAGGGGCACATTTTAGAGATGTTATGGAGGTGAAGTCTACATGGTTTTGACAATGATTGGATTTGGGGCTGATGGAAAGGTCAGAGTCTAGGATTACACCTAGTACCCTGGCGTGAGGGGAGGGATTGATAGTTGCTTTATTGAGAATATTATCAGCTCAGTTTTAGAGAAATTTAGTAATTGGTGCGACATCCATGCTGATATGTCAGTTAATAAGTTAGTAATGCAAGAGGAGACTGAAGGAGTGAGGTGAGAAGTAGAGAGATAGATTTGGGTGTCATTGGCGTTGAGATGGTATTGGAAGCTGTCAGAGCTTATCAAGTGACCAAGGGAGGAGGTGGGTGGTCAACAGTATCAAAGGCCGCAGAAAGGTCTAGTAGTAAGAGTATGGAATAGTGGCCATTGGTTTTAGCAGTTAGTAAATCGTTAGTGAGTTTTAGTAGGGCAGTTTCTGTGGAATGGTTCGAGCATAACACAGACTATAAGGGGTCAAGAAGGTTGTAGACTAAGCATTCTAAACGTTTAGATGTGAATAGAAGCAATGAGAAGTTGTTAAGGTTGGTGGGGTGAAGGGAGGGCCTTTTAGGTATGGGAGTGATCTGTGCATGCTTTAGAGGGGAGGGGAAGGTGCCAGTAGAAAGGGAGAGATTGAAGATGTGAGTGAGGAATAATAGGACAGAATAAGAGGGTTGCGGGGGAACAGGATCCAGGAAACAATTGGTTAGGTAGGCATTTGAGAAAAGTTTTGTAGTAGCCAGTTCGAAAGAGGAGAGTGTTGACTGTGCTATTAGAAAAGGTATGTTAAGTGATGAAGATAACTGTACAGTCCCCACATATTGCATCAATCTTGTCTTTGAAGTGATTGGTAATCTCTTGGGCAGTGAGTGAGTTAGTAGGTAGAGGGGGCGGTGGACAAAGCAGAGAGTTAAAAGGTAGAGAATAGCTGATGAGGATTGGATGACAAGGTATTAATAAGAGAGACAAAGTAGGTTTGTTTGTCAGCATTGAGGCAGGAATTATATTTTAGAAGGGTAAATTTATATAGGGTGAAGGCCTGCAGTGATTTGGTTTCACACCACAGTCGTTCAAGAGCATGGCACTGTCTCTTGAGATGTCTCATGTTGTTAGGTTACCAGGGTTGTAACGGTCGGGGCCTGATTCTGCATGTAGCTAGAGGAATTGTGAGTCCAGTGAGGATGAGAGTGAACTGTTGTTGTAGGCAGAGGTAGCCAGAGGTGGTCAGTAGCAGATTACAGAAGAGAAGGGTTAAATTCCCAAAGGTTTCTACAAGTAATAATTTGCTGCTTGGAGGGATAGGTGGTTGGAGACAAGGATACTGTGAAACTGATCAGATTGTGATCAGAGAGAGGAAAGGGGGTGTTGATGAGGTTGCCAGAAGTGCAAAGATGGGAGAATACAATGTCTAGGGTATTACCATTGGAGTGGGTGGAAGTGTGTGTCCATTGTGTTAGGTTAAAAGATGAGGTTAAGTTAAGAAGTTGAGCTGTAGCCGGGCTGTTAACATTAACAGGGAAGATAAAGTCACCAAGGATGATAATGGGTATTTCAGAGGAGAGAAAGCAGGGAAGCAAGGCAGAGAAGTCATCAAAAAAGCGCAATACTGGTCCAGAAGGCCGATAAATCACTGCAATCCTTATGCACACACGGACATTCCGACCACAAGATCCGTTGGATTTGCACACACACGGTCGGACAAAGTTGTCAGAAAATCAGATCGTTCTGAACGAGGTGATGTACAAGACGTACGACAGGACTACATAGAGGCCAGTAGCCAATAGCTTTTCGTCTCCAAATTTCTTCTGAGCATGCGTGGCACTTTGTGCGTCGGAATTCTCTACACACGATCGGAAAAAGTCAGATCGGATTTTGTTGTTGGAAAATATTAGATCCAGCTCTCAAATTTTTTCAGTCGGAAATTCCAACGGAAAAAGCCCGCTAGAGCCCACACACGATCGGATTTTCCAACATTATCTGATCAGACTTTCCGACATTATCCGATCAGACTTTTTCCATCGGAATATCCGACCGTGTGTATGGGGCATTAGGGAAATTGGAGAAAACAGACAAGTATGCATTGAGGGATAGAGAGGGAGGGTCACCATGTCTTATATTAATGTAAGTTACAGGTTTAAAATGGTTAAAATTACATTGAAATTGCATTAACATTTAAATCCTTTATCAGATTTTTGTGATTGGGTTTACATACTATTATATTATTATTATTATTATTATTATTATAATAATAATAAGAAAAGTTGCTTTTACATTTGTTAAACACAAATACAAATTAACACCTTATAATTTTGTGTTTTATTTTTTGTAGGGAAAGTGTAAAAAGATGTAATTAAAATTCATACAAGTCTGGCTGCTTAACCACTTCCCACCCAGGCCAATTCTGACACTTCTCTCCTGTAAAAATCATAATTTTTGTTAGAAAATTACTCAGAACCCCCAAACATTATATATATTTTAAGAAGAGGACCTAGAGAAAATAATTGTGGGTGTTGCAATTTTATATTTATATTTATATATCTGATCCCTCCTGTATTGATTTGTATTGTAATTGTACTGTCTGCCCTCATGTTGTAAAGCGCTGCGCAAACTGTCGGCGCTATATAAATCCTGTATAATAATAATAATAATAATAATAATAATAATATATGTCACACTATATTTATGCAGTGATTTTTCAAACGCAATTTAAAAAAAAAAATACACTTTAAAGTGAAGTTCCAGCTAAAAATGGAACTTCCGCTTTAAGTGATGGTGACCCCCTGACATGCCACATTTGGCATGTCATTTTTGGGGGGGGGGGGGGGGCGGATACCCTCTATTTAGAGACACCCAGTTCCCACTTCCTCCTGGGGTTCCGCAACACCGGAAAGAAGTTTACCTCTCCCCCTCCCTCCGTGCGATCTTATGGGACACGTCACAGGTCCCAGAAGATTGCCCGGCCAATCACAGCGTGCAGCGCGTGCCCGGCTGTGAAGCCACAGTCAGAATGCCGGCGCTGCAGAAAGGACGGGGAGTGGAGCGGTGGGCTTCGTTCACCCAGATCTCTGGACCGTGGGACAGGTGAGTGTTTGATTTTGTATCTGCTGGCTTTTATATGGGTGGAACTCCGCTTTAATTAATTTAATGCAAAAAAACACAATATATAACTACAATTTTTGGTAGATTATAAAAGATGAAGTTTACCAAGTAAACAGATACCTAACCTGTCATGCTTTAAAATTGCACACGCTCGTGGAATGGCGCCAAACTACGGTACTTAAAAATCTCCATAGGCTTTTACAAGTTACAAGTTTAGTTAGAGAGGAAGTCTAGTGCTAGAATTATTGCTCTCACATTTACATATGCAAACGTGACCTACATATGTGTTAACCACTGTGTGCGAGTACAGGGGGGACCGGGGTGGGAAGTGGTTAAAAATAGTATAGGGGACACGGAACCAGGCCTAACCAAAAAGCTCCCGATTGCTGCTTGCGATCAGGAGTTTTCAGATCATGTGACCGCTGTGACAACAAAACACGGTGGTCATGTGATCTTAAGCCCCGCCCCGCCGCCCGGTGCCATAAACATCTTAAAGGGCCGAGAGGCGCCGGCGCGAAGAGGTCAATGTAATTCCAAATGTACTAAAACAAGTTTTGTTACAATGTGTATGATTTTTTGTACAATTTTCACAAATGAAAACCATATTCACAGTTGGCATTTTGTTTGTTTGAAGCAAATGGTTTATCCTGCTCCTTTTAAATTTGTCATCACTGTGGTCAAAAACTAATATCAATTTGACACTAACCATTAGAAAATCAAACAAAAGTTCCTGAAGATTAACATTTTTGCACACATTTTTACCAGCTTAAATGGCTGATATCCAAGCATTGTGTATCCAAAACTGAATTTCCTGCTTGTTCTTCCTTTCTAATTAAAGGGTTACCTCGGTGTGGTAATCCGTGAAAAGTGTCCTTTTTTTTTTTTTGTACAGTTTTAACAGGCCCCATAAATGTAGTTCATATTTATTCTATTTATTTTAGATAACTACCTAAGTCATAATTATCACTGTAGCAGCACTGATGGTCATCTTAAAGCATTTTTTAATTTGTTGATCTACACATCATATGCAGTTGCTGGAGATTTTCCTGAAGACATGTTATGAAAGCTATTGTGATATTGGATTGTTCAGCTCAGTGATAGATGCGTTTTTCTGTAGTGAGTCCACATCAGACAGTCTTTTATAGTTAAGGGCCTGGTAGCCCACGTTTATTAAAGGGAAAAACAAAACAAAATTCCATCCAAGAATCCCACGCAGGGGTCCAAGCTTCAATTAAATACACAAAATCCAAATGAAAATGCTAGCCCACCTGGCTACTCTTCAGCAGTACTGCTGCTATAGGTACTTGCCCCTCAAACGAGCTGCTTGGATGCACACAGTCTTAGGCTCCTTGTCCGCACACAGCTTCAAGCCCTTCAACGCACACAGCTTTGGGCTTCTTAATGCACACAGCGTCTATCCTCACACAGAGACACTCACTAGCAGCCACTGCTCCACCTTTCTTCCCCTTCTGCTCTCACCAGCCCCTTGTTATATGGGCTGCGTGCACCTAGGCACACACCCTGCTGGCTGTCCACAAGACCCGGACACAGGGTTGGAGATCCCGTCCCACCCAAGACTTTGAAGGATCTCCAAACTACAGAGCCCCATAGGGGGGGCTCTGTAGGGTTTTCTCTGTTTCAAATTTACGCTCTGTAGCTCTGCACTCAGCCGATATGCAGACTCTGTGTCCACTTTAACCCCATTTTCATAGGGACAGAGCCTTGCTCTGGCACACTATATAAAGGGTTAAAAGGCCTTGGCCTAGGGAGGCCAAAATGGCAAGGCCTGCTATGTCTGCCCTGTTCACAAAGCCAACAGAAATTCAGGCTTCAGAAATTCCAAAAACACTATTACTTTGTGCCAAACAATGACCTATTTCTAGCGGATGGAGAAGTAGTATGCACAGGGCCGGATTCCCCACAAGGCCACCGAGGCCAGGCCTCGGGGCGGCAGTGGGGCAGGGGCGGCCGGTGAGCGTAGTACATTATCTTTAAAACGTTTTTTTTTTTTTTTTTTTTTAGTGCATCTCGGCCGCGGCGGCCGCTGATTGGCTAGTTTGCTTGCTGGCACTGGCAGCGCTGCATTGTGGGAGATGTAGTCCGGCTGCACTAAAGTTACTGGAGATGTGAGCGCAGCCGGACTAAAACTCCCACCTCCCAGGAGTCTCTGCATGTCGGCCGCGGCGGCCGCTAATTGGCTAGTTCCAATACAACTGCGCTGGCAGCGCTGCATTGTGGGAGATGTAGTCCGGCTGCACTAAAGTTACTGGAGGTGTGAGCGCAGCCGGACTACATCTCCCACCTCCCAGGAGTCTCTCAGAGGCAGGGGCTCAAGAACGTCACGTCGCACGTGACCTGCTAGGACGGAGGACTGAGTGCAGGGGCAGGCTTCAGAAATTCCGTGCTTCAAAACACTATTACTTTGTGCCAAACAGCACCCCCCCCCCCCCCACCAGCAAGACTGACCTATTTCTAGCGGATGGCAGAAGTAGTCCCACCCCAACAACTGCACTACAGCACCCTCCCCCCACCATCGGGATCATCTAGCACCCTCCCCCACCAGCGGACTCATCTAGCACCCTCCCCCCCACCAGCGGATCATCTCTAGCAGCCTCCCCCGCCAGCGGACTCATCTAGCACCCTTCTCCTCGCCAGCGGACTCATCTAGCACCCTCCCCGCCGCCAGCGGAATCATCTAGCACCCTCCCCCGCTCGCCAGCGGACTCATCTAGCACCCTCCCCGGCCGCCAGCGGACTCATCTAGCACCCTCCCCCGCCAGCGGACTCATCTAGCACCCTCCTCCCCGCCAGCAGACTCATCTACCACCCTCCTCCCCCGCCAGCAGAGCCTTGCTCTGGCACACTATATAAAGGGTTAAAAGGCCTTGGCCTAGGGAGGCCAGAATGGCAAGGCCTGCTATGTCTGCCCTGTTCACAAAGCCAACAGAAATTCAGGCTTCAGAAATTCCAAAAACACTATTACTTTGTGCCAAACAATGACCTATTTCTAGCGGATGGAGAACTAGTATGCAGTATTATTTGCCCACTAACAGTTAGATTGCCAACTGCAGCTGATGTTCATGGAGCCTGCTCTGCTAAGATGTGGTATATGAACAGAGAAACTGAACCCAAGAAAGAGAGAATGTCATATCATTTATTTGAAAAAGATAACCTTAATGAAATGGTACTGGTAACACATAAACTGTAGCCTAGGGTGAAAAAGTCTACAAGGTCATCAATGTAAGCATAATTTACCGGTTACAGATCTTTCCTCCACTTTATGGATAATTCCTAGAGTTGCTAAATGGGCTGTTGAAAATTCAATTTACTTTCTTATTGTACAGAACATTTATTGTAGATTAGTATTTATGATAGCTTGGAACCTTTCACCCCTGTAACCTTACACAGGGTATAACGTGCTTCCCAGACCTCATAAACCTATTCCAGTAACAGGCTCTGCTATATGTTTACAAGTATTCACTTGACGTTCCTGTATGGCTATGTCCAATGACTGGTGGAATTTCCAATAACATGAGGCAATATTTATGGAAATATGCTCCGTTGGGCCTTGGTAAAGGTCAGACATCTTACGTGTTCCCACACACTTACAGTAATTCCTGTCAAAGGAGCTAAACAACAGGATTATCATTTGATATATTTTTTTGTCGGAGACTTCTAGTGTAAGAGCTTGGTGCTTAAAATTATTTCATTGCGAATTGCATTGACTTCTGTTAAATTAAGTCGCAAGCTGCAACAAAATTGCCAATGCAAATCGCACAGATCAGCGGCTTTAAAATCGAGCTGAAGTATCGCGATTTCTAAGCTGCACTGGTGTGAGCCACATAAAGCCACAGCCACATGAGGCTCCAGTCCCCAGAGTTCTCTCCTTTATTGTTTAAATGAGGCAGGGTCTTGCACGACATTACCTGTGTGATGTGAGCACTTCTTATTGGTGAGGTTCTCTCAAGATCCGCAAGTGGAGTCAGCACATGGGGACTGTAGGGGACCAGCTGGCACAGGTGCATCTACAGCTCTGGATTAGCAACCTCCAGTAACTGAGAATGACACCACAGAACGACCAAGGTGACGGATTTAGAGGAGTATACCACTAGTTCACTAGGTAACAAAAAAGACGTGCAGGATGTCAAATATTTGAAAGATGTGCATTAGGTTACCATGTCTGTAAACCTGGCAAAACCATTGCAAGGGGGTTGAAAGTTTTAATTTATTTTATATTATGAACAGTATTGTATAGGAACAGTGAGTGGTCGATAGGAACAACTGGTACTCCAGGGAACAGGTAATGTAATATATCAGGGAGAATCTCACCACGAGAGACCTCAGGATATATTAAAAAAAGTCAAGGATGACATTAAATAGGAATAGTATTTCAGTTTGTTCTGTGCTATCAGTAGGAATAGGGACCAGTACTGCTGATGTGAAGTCTACAGTGTGTGCTGCTTGACCTTCCCGACCAGAAGTTCAAGCTAGAAGCATTAATGCATAAGGCGCAAATGGCAACAGAAAGTAAAAGTTTTGGGATATATTCACCCAAAATAGTAGATGCTGGTATTTGCATTAGTGTAAGTTAATGAATTACAATAACATATCTCCCAACTTTTTGAGATGGGAATGGGGGACACCTATCAGCAAAAGTATGCAGGAATAGGACATGTCCCCTTAAAGGAGAGATGTAGAAAAAAACAAGATTGGTTAAACCCTCAAGTGCTTTTTTTACCACTGCTATTCCTTTATATTAGGGATGAGCCGAACACCCCCGGGTTCGGTTCGAACCAGAACCTTCGAACGGACCGAAAGTTCGCGCGAATTTTCGAACCCTATACGTTATAATGGACGCGAACGTTCGAAATCAAAAGTGCTAATTACAACGGCCAATATGCATGTTAATGTCATAAAACAGGTTTGGGGACCCGGGTCCTGCCCCAGGGGACATATATCAATGCAAAAAGAACTTTTAAAAACTAACGTTTTTTCGGGAGCAGTCATTTTAATGATGCATAAAGTGAAAAAAAAAAAGTGAAATTTTCCTTTAAATATGGTACCTGGGGGGTGTCTAAAGTATGCCTGTGAAGTGGCATGTGTTTCCCGTGTTTAGAACTGTCCTTGCACAAAATGACATTTGTAAAGGAAAAAAAGAAGCCATTTAAAACCACTTGCGGCTTTAGGTTTGATCTTAAGTAGAATCTGAACAGGTACATTATGAAGTGTAGCTCCATCCCAAAAAAATCTATTTTTAAGCTTTTTGGAGAACATAGGGAGGGGTTATCACCCCTGTAACATTTGCTGTCTTTGCACATCTGTTCAGAACATGTCACCTCACTTTCCGTCCCAATGACAAATGTTTTTGGAAAAGTGGGGTTTTAATTGAAACAAGGATTGGTGATAAAGTATCAGTAGAGAGGAGATACCTTTTTCCCAAATTAAATCTAACAGGATAGAATTTCCCTTCCTAGGGGTAGATTTCCTCTCACTTCCTGTTTTCTCTTTCCATTTGCAAGTAGGAGTCGTTTGTAAGTTGGATGTTTGAAAGTAGGGGCCTGGCGTATATACTCTGCAGAAATTTGCCCTATTAGATGTTGGTGTAGCCACAAGACTGGTGGGCACAGGAATGGGCCCTGCTGTGAGTTAATAGATCAAGATTTGTAATTGCATGCACCTGTTGAACAGGGCAGAAAAATTGGGGGTGGTGGTGGTGGTGGTGGACGGTTTTGCCACAAGACTGTAAGCTCTCACAGTTACTCTTGGTGGGCGCAGGAATGGGCCCTGCTGTGAGTTATTAGATCAAGATTTGTAATTGCAAGCACCTGATGAACAGGGCAGAAAAATTGGGCCTTTGGCGGTGGTGGTGGACGGTGTTGCCACAAGACTGTAGGCCCTCATAGTTACTCTTGGTGGGCGCAGGAATGGGCCCTGCTGTGAGTTATTAGATCAAGATTTGTAATTGCAAGCACCTGATGAACAGGGCAGAAAAATTGGGCCTTTGGCGGTGGTGGTGGACGGTGTTGCCACAAGACTGCAGGCCCTCATAGTTACTCTTGGTGGGCGCAGGAATGGGCCCTGCTGTGAACTATTAGATCAAGATTTGTAATTACCCGCCCCTGTTAAACAGGGGCTGAAAAATTGTGCCTTAGGCACTGGTGCTGGTGCCACAACACTGCAACCCCTCACAGAGACTGTACTTGGAGCACAGCAGTCACACGTGTTGCGAAACATTTTTTTATAAAAAATTGTATGTACACGCCCCTGTTAAACAGGGGCTGAAAAATTGTGCCTTAGGCACTGGTGCTGGTGCCACAACACTGCAACCCGGCCCTCACAGATACTGTACTTGGAGCACAGCAGTCACACGTGTTGCGAAGCATTTTTTTAAAAAATTGTAAGTACACGCCCCTGTTAAACAGGGGCTGAAAAATTGTGCCTTAGGCACTGGTGCTGGTGCCACAACACTGCAACCCGGCCCTCACAGATACTGTACTTGGAGCACAGCAGTCACACGTGTTGCGAAGCATTTTTTTAAAAAATTGTAAGTACACGCCCCTGTTAAACAGGGGCTGAAAAATTGTGCCTTAGGCACTGGTGCTGGTGCCACAACACTGCAACCCGGCCCTCACAGATACTGTACTTGGAGCACAGCAGTCACACGTGTTGCGAAGCATTTTTTTAAAAAATTGTAAGTACACGCCCCTGTTAAACAGGGGCTGAAAAATTGTGCCTTAGGCACTGGTGCTGGTGCCACAACACTGCAACCCGGCCCTCACAGATACTGTACTTGGAGCACAGCAGTCACACGTGTTGCGAAGCATTTTTTTAAAAAATTGTAAGTACCCGCCCCTGTTAAACAGGGGCTGAAAAATTGTGCCTTAGGCACTGGTGCTGGTGCCACAACTCTGCAACACGGCCCTCACAGAGACTGTACTTGGAGCACAGCAGTCACACGTGTTGCGAAGCATTTTTTTAAAAAATTGTAAGTACACGCCCCTGTTAAACAGGGGCTGAAAAATTGTGCCTTAGGCACTGGTGTGGTGGCATGGATCATTGAGGAGGAGGAAGAGGATAGTCAGTGAACATAAGAGGACAGTCACTCAGCATCAGCATAGGCAGTCTTGAAGGGATGTGACATTAAAAATTATTCGGTTATATCCGCCTCAGGTGCCTGGTAGCTGGTGGTGATCCAAGACTGATTCATTTTGATGAATGTCAGTCGATCAACCGAGGCGGTGGACAGGCGCACCCTATGATCAGTCACAAATCCTCCAGCAGCACTGAATGTGCGTTCGGAAAGAATGCTGGAGGCAGGACAGGCCAGTAGCTCAATTGCATACTGTGCAAGCTCTGGCCAGTGATCCATCCTCAGGACCCAGTAAGCCAGAGGATTTTCGGTGGGAAAGGTGTCCAAGTCTGACCTTGCCCCAAGGTATTCCTGCACCATGTATATCAGACGCTGGCGATGGTTGCTGGAACCGATCATACCTTGGGGCTGCGGACTAAAAAATTGTCTGAACGCATCGGTCAGACGTCCACCTTCCCCACCGCTCCTTCTGCCACTGACCGAAGCCTCAGCAACTCGTCGCCCAGGACCAGGAGTTTGTAGCCTCCCAGTTTCTGGGAACGCGTTGCACAGACCTTTCTGCAAGGCCTCCCTGAGATGTCTCATCCTCTGCTCCCTCTGCGACGGCAAGATAAGGTCCGCAACCTTACCCTTGTACCGCGGATCAAGGAGAGTGGCCAGCCAGTAATGGTCCCTCTCCTTGATCCGAAGAACACGAGGATCCTTCCGCAGGCTTTGCAGGATCAGGGAGGCCATGCAGCGTAGGTTAGCTGAGGCATTCGGTCCGGAGTCTTCTGGGTCACTGAGGATGACATGATCGCCAGCCACCTCCTCCCAGCCACGTACAAGTCCACTGGCTTGTTGGGACTGTACATCATCCCTAAAAGACTGCTGCTGCTGATGGTGAGTGCCAGGCTCCACCTCCATGCTCACACAATCCTCCTCCTCCTCCTCCTCCTCCTCCTCCTCCTCCTCATCCTCTTCCTGTGTGATGGGTGGGACAGAAGGAACACTGTCCAGATAAAGGGGGCCTTGAGAGGCAAGGAAGTCCTCCTCTTCCTGCCTCTGTTCTGCCTCAAGTGCCCTGTCCATTATCCCACGCAGCGTATGCTCCAACAGGTGGACAAGAGGGACAGTGTCACTGATGCATGCACTGTCACTGCTCACCATCCTTGTGGCCTCCTCAAATGGTGAGAGGACAGTGCATGCATCCCTGATCATGCTCCACTGACGTGGGGAAAAAAAACCAAGCTCCCCTGACCCTGTCCTGGTGCCGTAGTCGCAAAGGTACTCATTGATGGCCCTCTGCTGCGTGTGCAGTCGCTGCAGCATGGCCAACGTTGAGTTCCACCTGGTGGGCATGTCAGATATTAGGCGGTTCTTGGGCAGGTTCAGCTCCTTTTGCAGCTCAGTCAGCCGAGCACTGGCATTATAAGATCGGCGGAAATGCACACAGACTTTCCTGGCCTGCCTCAGGACATCCTGTAAGCCTGGGAACCTGCCCAAGAACCGCTGCACCACCAGGTTGAGGACGTGAGCCATGCAGGGCACATGGGTGAGCTGCCCCTGTCGCAGGGCGGAGAGGAGGTTGGTGCCATTGTCAGAAACGACCATTCCTGGCTTAAGCTGACGTGGCGTCAACCACCTCTCGGCCTGCCCCTGCAGAGCTGCCAGAACCTCTGGCCCAGTGTGGCTCCTGTCCCCCAAACACACCAGCGCAAGCACGGCATGGCATCTTTTTGCCTGCGTACTTGCGTAGCCCCTTGTACGCCTACGGAGCACCGCTGGTTCCAAGGACAGAGCACTGGAGGAAGAAGAAGAGGAGGGGGTGGAGGAGAGAGGTGTGTCACAACCAGTAGCAGTAGTCGCGTTTTGGAGGCGTGGTGGCGGAACAACCTCCAACACTACTGCACCTTGTCCTGCATCCCTCCCAGCTGCCAATAGAGTGACCCAATGGGCCGTGAAAGAAAGGTACCGTCCCTGTCCATGCCTGCTGGACCATGAGTCAGCGGTAATATGCACCTTACCGCTGACCGCCCTGTCCAGCGAGGCATGGACATTGCCCTCCACATGCCGGTAGAGAGACGGAATCGCCTTCCGCGAGAAAAAGTGGCGTTTGGGAACCTGCCACTGAGGAACCGCACATTGAACAAACTCACGGAAGGGGGCCGAGTCTACCAACTGAAAAGGCAGCAGTTGAAGTGCTAGCAATTTAGCAAGGCTAGCATTCAACCGCTGGGCATGTGGATGGCTGGGAGTGTACTTCTTTCTACGGTCCAGCAGCTGGGGCAGGGAAATTTGCCTGCTGCAATCGGACGTCGGTGTACTGCAAGTACTTGGTTGTGACACACCGAATTCTACACCTTCAGTCCTCTCAGAGCAGCTTTCAGAGAGGACTGAAGGTGTAGTGGGGATGGAGATCCCAGCTGAGGAGGAGCAAGGAGAGGTCCGCTTAGTTCTTTGGTGTGGGTCTTTTATGTGTGCCTGCCAACGAGCTGCATGGCAGGTCGCCATATGTCTGGTCATGCTTGTCGTGCCCAAGCGGCTGATGTTTTGGCCACGCGAGATACGCTTGAGACAAATATTGCAAATAGCAGTGGTGCGATCTGCTGCACTCGTCTCAAAAAAGGCCCACACCAAAGAACTTTTCTGATAACGTGCAGAGGCAGCGCCCTGCACAGGCGGAGCTCTGCGGTGTTGTACAGTTGCTGTGCTGGCCTCTACCTGGCCTCCAGGGGGCATCCTGCCTCGTTGGACATGTGACGCCGCATCCTCCTCCTCCTCGTCCTCCTCCTCATCCTCTCTCCCTTGAGGCACCCACGTGGAGTCAGTGACCTCATCATCCCCTCCCTCTTCACCACTAGAGCAAACCTGGCAGTAAGCTGCAGCTGGTGGAACTGTACTGCCAGATTCCTCAAGCTGGGTATCGTCATCCGAGCCTTCGAATCGTTGGGCATCCTCCTGGAGCATGTACCCAACACTGTGCTCAAAGAGTTCGGGGGACTCCTCAGGAGGACATGGTGGGTCTAGGGAAGGGGTGGCTGATGATGCTCTGTCAGTACCCTGAGCCTGGGTGAGAGAGGATGAGGAGGATGAGGAGGGCTTGGTCATCCATTCTACCAAGCCTTCAGCATGATGCGGCTCCACATGTCCAGCTGCCGAAAACAAAGACGCGCGTGTCCCATGGCCACGTGCTGATGACGATGCACGACCACGTCCACGTCCACGGCCACGTCCACTAGAAACAGAGCCTGCCTGCCCTGTGTTCTTGGCTCTGCACGCTCTGCCTCCCCTTGGCGGTCTTCCAGCCATTGTAGTCGGTAGTCCTGTGGGTGCTGCTGAGAAGAAAATATAGGAGCTCTGTGTGATGCCACTAACACACTAGAAGTCCTATGGGTGCTTCTGCAAAGAAAATAGAGGAGCTCTGTGTGATGCCACTAACACACTAGAAGTCCTGTGGGTGCTTATGCAAAGAAAATAGAGGAGCTCTGTGTGATGCCACTAACACACTAGAAGTCCTGTGGGTGCTGCTGAGAAGAATATATAGGAGCTCTGTGTGATGCCACTAACACACTAGAAGTCCTATGGGTGCTTCTGCAAAGAAAATAGAGGAGCTCTGTGTGATGCCACTAACACACTAGAAGTCCTGTGGGTGCTGCTGAGAAGAATATATAGGAGCTCTGTGTGATGCCACTAACACACTAGAAGTCCTATGGGTGCTTCTGCAAAGAAAATAGAGGAGCTCTGTGTGATGCCACTAACACACACTAGAAGTCCTGTGGGTGCTTCTGCAAAGAAAATAGAGGAGCTCTGTGTGATGCCACTAACACACTAGAAGTCCTGTGGGTGCTTATGCAAAGAAAATAGAGGAGCTCTGTGTGATGCCACTAACACACTAGAAGTCCTGTGGGTGCTTCTGCAAAGAAAATAGAGGAGCTCTGTGTGATGCCACTAACACACTAGAAGTCCTGTGGGTGCTTATGCAAAGAAAATAGAGGAGCTCTGTGTGATGCCACTAACACACTAGAAGTCCTGTGGGTGCTTATGCAAAGAAAATAGAGGAGCTCTGTGTGATGCCACTAACACACTAGAAGTCCTGTGGGTGCTTCTGCAAAGAAAATAGAGGAGCTCTGTGTGATGCCACTAACACACTAGAAGTCCTGTGGGTGCTTATGCAAAGAAAATAGAGGAGCTCTGTGTGATGCCACTAACACACTAGAAGTCCTGTGGGTGCTGCTGAGAAGAATATATAGGAGCTCTGTGTGATGCCACTAACACACTAGAAGTCCTGTGGGTGCTGCTGAGAAGAATATATAGGAGCTCTGTGTGATGCCACTAACACACTAAAAGTCCTATGGGTGCTTCTGCAAAGAAAATAGAGGAGCTCTGTGTGATGGGACTAACACACTTCAAGTCCTATAGGTGCTTCTGGGAACAAAATATAGCTCTGTGTGTGTGATGGGACTAACACACTTCAAGTCCTATAGGTGCTTCTGGGAAGAAAATATAGCTCTGTGTGTGTGATGGGACTAACACACTTCAAGTCCTATAGGTGCTTCTGGGAAGAAAATATAGCTCTGTGTGTGTGATGGGACTAACACACTTCAAGTCCTATAGGTGCTTCTGGGAACAAAATATAGCTCTGTGTGTGTAATGGGACTAACACACTTCAAGTCCTATAGGTGCTTCTGGGAAGAAAATATAGCTCTGTGTGTGTGATGGGACTAACACACTTCAAGTCCTATAGGTGCTTCTGGGAACAAAATATAGCTCTGTGTGTGTGATGGGACTAACACACTTCAAGTCCTATAGGTGCTTCTGGGAACAAAATATAGCTCTGTGTGTGTGATGGGACTAACACACTTCAAGTCCTATAGGTGCTTCTGGGAAGAAAATATAGCTCTGTGTGTGTAATGGGACTAACACACTTCAAGTCCTATAGGTGCTTCTGGGAAGAAAATATAGCTCTGTGTGTGTGATGGGACTAACACACTTCAAGTCCTATAGGTGCTTCTGGGAACAAAATATAGCTCTGTGTGTGTGATGGGACTAACACACTTCAAGTCCTATAGGTGCTTCTGGGAAGAAAATATAGCTCTGTGTGTGTAATGGGACTAACACACTTCAAGTCCTATAGGTGCTTCTGGGAAGAAAATATAGCTCTGTGTGTGTAATGGGACTAACACACTTCAAGTCCTATAGGTGCTTCTGGGAAGAAAATATAGCTCTGTGTGTGTAATGGGACTAACACACTTCAAGTCCTATAGGTGCCTCTGGGAACAAAATATAGCTCTGTGTGTGTAATGGGACTAACACACTTCAAGTCCTATAGGTGCTTCTGGGAACAAAATATAGCTCTGTGTGTGTAATGGGACTAACACACTTCAAGTCCTATAGGTGCTTCTGGGAAGAAAATATAGCTCTGTGTGTGTAATGGGACTAACACACTTCAAGTCCTATAGGTGCTTCTGGGAACAAAATATAGCTCTGTGTGTGTAATGGGACTAACACACTTCAAGTCCTATAGGTGCTTCTGGGAACAAAATATAGCTCTGTGTGTGTAATGGGACTAACACACTTCAAGTCCTATAGGTGCTTCTGGGAAGAAAATATAGCTCTGTGTGTGTGATGGGACTAACACACTTCAAGTCCTATAGGTGCTTCTGGGAACAAAATATAGCTCTGTGTGTGTGATGGGACTAACACACTTCAAGTCCTATAGGTGCTTCTGGGAACAAAATATAGCTCTGTGTGTGTGATGGGACTAACACACTTCAAGTCCTATAGGTGCTTCTGGGAACAAAATATAGCTCTGTGTGTGTGATGGGACTAACACACTTCAAGTCCTATAGGTGCTTCTGGGAACAAAATATAGCTCTGTGTGTGTGATGGGACTAACACACTTCAAGTCCTATAGGTGCTTCTGGGAACAAAATATAGCTCTGTGTGTGTGATGGGACTAACACACTTCAAGTCCTATAGGTGCTTCTGGGAACAAAATATAGCTCTGTGTGTGTGATGGGACTAACACACTTCAAGTCCTATAGGTGCTTCTGGGAACAAAATATAGCTCTGTGTGTGTGATGGGACTAACACACTTCAAGTCCTATAGGTGCTTCTGGGAACAAAATATAGCTCTGTGTGTGTAATGGGACTAACACACTTCAAGTCCTATAGGTGCTTCTGGGAACAAAATATAGCTCTGTGTGTGTGATGGGACTAACACACTTCAAGTCCTATAGGTGCTTCTGGGAACAAAATATAGCTCTGTGTGTGTGATGGGACTAACACACTTCAAGTCCTATAGGTGCTTCTGGGAAGAAAATATAGCTCTGTGTGTGTGATGGGACTAACACACTTCAAGTCCTATAGGTGCTTCTGGGAACAAAATATAGCTCTGTGTGTGTGATGGGACTAACACACTTCAAGTCCTATAGGTGCTTCTGGGAACAAAATATAGCTCTGTGTGTGTAATGGGACTAACACACTTCAAGTCCTATAGGTGCTTCTGGGAACAAAATATAGCTCTGTGTGTGTGATGGGACTAACACACTTCAAGTCCTATAGGTGCTTCTGGGAACAAAATATAGCTCTGTGTGTGTGATGGGACTAACACACTTCAAGTCCTATAGGTGCTTCTGGGAAGAAAATATAGCTCTGTGTGTGTAATGGGACTAACACACTTCAAGTCCTATAGGTGCCTCTGGGAACAAAATATAGCTCTGTGTGTGTGATGGGACTAACACACTTCAAGTCCTATAGGTGCTTCTGGGAACAAAATATAGCTCTGTGTGTGTAATGGGACTAACACACTTCAAGTCCTATAGGTGCCTCTGGGAACAAAATATAGGAGCTCTGCCTGCCTGCCACGAACACACTACAAGTCCTATAGGTGCTTCTGGTAACAAAATATAGGAGCTCTGCCTGCCTGCCACGAACACACTACAAGTCCTATAGGTGCTTCTGGTAACAAAATATAGGAGCTCTGCCTGCCTGCCACGAACACACTACAAGTCCTATAGGTGCTTCTGGTAACAAAATATAGGAGCTCTGCCTGCCTGCCACGAACACACTACAAGTCCTATAGGTGCTTCTGGTAACAAAATATAGGAGCTCTGCCTGCCTGCCACGAACACACTACAAGTCCTATAGGTGCTTCTGGTAACAAAATATAGTAGCTCTGCCTGCCTGCCACGAGCACACTACAAGCCCCTCTTTCTCAATCAATCTTTGTAACTGAATCTATCTAACTCAATCTCTGTAAGTGAATCTCTCTAACTATCTAAATGCAGCAGAGTGTCACAGAATCAGCCTGCTCAATCTGCGCCGGAACAGCATGTGACCGGCGCAGACGGCGTGGCGGCGTTTTATAGGGGGGGGCGTGTACTACAGCCCCTGAGCTGTAATTGGCTACAGGCGTCCTGCCTGTAGCCAATTATGGCTCTTCGAGTTTCCGGGGCTGTGATTGGCCAAGCATGCGGGGTCACAGTGCATGCTTGGCCAATCATCAGCCAGCAATGCACTGCGTCGGCCGCGCCGGCCGCAATGCATTGCGGGGCCGCTCGCAACACACGACCGTGATGCGCGCGGCCAAAATAGTTCTGGGCTCGCCGAGCGAGCGAACGCCCGGTGCTCGATGCGAACGTGGGTTCGCATCGAGCACCGGGCCCATCCCTACTTTATATTGGCTTTTGGAATTTACAAATGCAGCACTTTATAAATCAGATGAAAGGTTTAGTGCTGGAAAACACTTTTTGATAGATACAAAGTGCATTTTATATACATCTATATAGATCAGACCAAAATGAGGGACAAATGGGGAGGAATGGGGGACAGAGGGACATTGCTCCAAATCAGGGACAGTCCCTCAAAATGAGGGACAGTTAGGAGCTATGCAATAAAACAGGGGAGACTTTTATGCTACTTTAATTTTAATTGTACTCTGCCTCTGCTATACAAAAATCCCAAACAATGTTACTAGCAAAAAACCTTGAGCCTTTAGAACCACTTTACTTACTTCAATTGTATCTTCTGTAAAGGTGGGAGGGAAAATAATATGTCAAGATAGTCAGGGAAGCTTGAACAGTTTAGACTTAATCTATCCATAGCTGCCAGCATTAGGAAATGAATCCCAGTGTTGTGCGATAATCCAGCTGGATTGCGGATGGTAAGAATGAATATCTTGTCGTATGACTTCTCACATCTGTCAGGGCATGCTGTAATCATATGGCAGCCCCATCGCTTTAAACTTAAGTAATGTGAGAGCGGGCACTGATTTCCTCCTGGGGCTGCTATGTATGGCTGTTGCTGGCTAAGACTGAGTGGTTTGATTTCACCGAAATCCATTTTGCTGCAAGAATACCAATTATGCAGCCAAAATGTGTCTGAGAAGAAAACTCTTATTAAGGTGTTTGGTAAAATCTGCTTGAAAAAATTATTGGGGGGGGGGGGGGGGTAATTAGAGTATTTTTGATTATTTAGATTTAGTGCCCCTTAAATTATTTTATCCTTGTTTTCATTTGTGTACCTATTTTACTTTTCAGTGTCTGTTTGAAAAAAAACTTATAATATAATGCATCTGAGGGGCTGTATTTTGGCTCAAGAACGGTTTTGAGAAAGTTTAAAGGAGCTTCCATAATCCTCAGGATCCACTTATGGCTCATTGCATCCGCAATGGTGACATTTTACTGAAAAATCTCCACATTTTGTTGAAGGAGTAATTACCTAGTTACAGCCAAGTTTTTTTCAGCTACTACTTTGTCTTGAACAAAAAAGGGGAAATTTTGTGTGCAAGTAAAACAAAAAGTAAAGAATGTACAACAAACATGTTACAGGTACAAAAACATAAATTTGTAGATTTTAGACTTTAACCGCCTCAATACCGGGCACTTTCACCCCCTTCCTGCCCATGCCATTTTTTAGCTTTCAGCACTGTCGTACTTTGAATGACAATTGCGCGCCCATGCAACACTGTACCCAAATAATTTTTTTATCTTTTTCTTCACACAAATAGAGCTTTCTTTTGTTTTAATCACTGCTGGGATTTTAATTTTTTATTTAAAAAATTTGAAAAAAGCCTGAAAATTTTGAAAAAAATAAGTTTTTCTTATTTTCTGTCAGTAAATTTTGTAAATAAGTAATTTTTCTCCTTCACTGATGTGTCCTGATGAGGCTGCAGTGATGGGCACTGATAGGCTGTACTGATGAGGCGGCACTTATGGGCACTGATTAGGTGGCACTAATATGCTGCACTGATGGACACTGATAGGTGGCACTGATATGCTGCACAGATGAGCACTGATAGGTGGCACTGGTTGGCACTGGTGGGCACTGATAGGCAACACTGGTGGGCACTAATGGGCAGCACTGGTGGGCACAGATAGGCGGCACGGATAGGCAGCACTGATGGGCACTTATGGGCGGTGCTGATGGGCACTGATGGGAGGCACAGATGGACATTGATGAGCAGCACTGATGAGCAGGCACTGATGGGCACTGAAAGGCTGCACTGACTGGCACCACTTATGGGCACTGATTGGTGGCACTGATTGGTGGCACCGATAGGCACTGATTGGTGGCACTGATGGGCACTGCTGGGGATTTCTTGTAATCAGGACACTGATGATCAGAGCCCTGATTACCTGCCTAGGTCTCCCCTGCGAGGAGATGCCACTGATCTGCACTCCTCGTCACACACTCTGTCAGCGTGAGGCAAGGAGAGCCAATTCACAGCACTTCCGTATTTACATGTGACTGGCTGTGATTGGACACAGCCAATCACATGGTTAAAGAGCCACAGCAGCAGCTCTTTACAAAGATCGGGGTCGCGCCGTATCCTAGGAACACAGCACAGCCACGATTGCATCGCTGCGTGCCCCTGTGGGCGCATGACAGCGGCTGTTCTGGGGCGCCGTCATATGACGTCCTCCCAGAACGAGAGCTGCACTGTCCCTCCGTCATTTGACGGTAGGCAGGCGGCAAGTGGTTAAAAGGACCCTCTGACGATAGATACACTACTGTCAAAAGAATTGGTACGTCTGCCTTTACATGCACATGAACTTTATCTGACATCTAATTTTCTGGCTTCTATAAAAGGCTTATGTCTCATTTTCAGGACTAACAACATCTTCATATTTTGATATGTGTACACAACCAAGGACTCATTTCCCTGCCCCTTCAACAAAACCCAAGGCCTGTGCATCGTTATTTTAATGGCAGGCAGCACCAGATCACAAAAGAATAGTCAGGTGGCATTAAGCAATAACACTCTGCTCCCATGGTACCACCTGAACCCAGGGAGATAAGAAGTCATACATGGATTCTGGGGGTAGGTAATTACTTCCTGCCCCCCACCCACACAGACACTCACTCTGGCCACCTCCTCTTGTATGCAGTGCCATTTCTTGTTCATGTTTTCCCCATTTCTGATTGGCCAAGAAAAGTCTTCTACATGCACAAGAAATTCCACCAAACCGTTTCAGATTTCATGACAGCTCAAAAACACTTAAGAAAAAAAAAAAAAACCCTATTCTGACAAAATCAAAATCGTGAAATCAGCCTCACCTCTCCTAGTACCTTTTTTCCACAAGCATATTATCAGTGAAATCTGAAAAGTCTGAGCCCTCATGTTGCATAATTCTTCCAGATCAAATGGTATGTAAATTCTAACAATGTTGACTGTTATCAGTTAGCATTGTTCTCAGCTATTTCTTAGGCCTTTCTTAGGACCACAGCCCTCCAAGTTGTAGAGAATAGAAGCAGAGCTAATGTCTGTAGTTCGATCTTGTTTCTGTTATCCTGACACAAAAGGGTGAAAGTTGTCACCCTAGGACAGGAAGTGCATTAAACCTGGAACACACGGGCCGAATATGTAACAGAAACTGCCCGACATTTGGTCTGTGTGTACACCAGCCTGTCCGCCAGAAGTCGGCTGTTTGGTCGGCTTCTGTTGAACGGGTATGCTGAAAAACCAGCATCTGATCGCCATCCGATTAGTGCTGGTATCCAATGGCTGCAAGTACTGACTAGTGTGTTCTGCCAGGGGGCGGTCCCCCAGTCAGACCATAATAGTTCAGTGGGGAGATATATGTACTAACATCATCAAGTTAGTACAGTGAACTCCTCCCAAGCTCCTCAGTTTTTATTTGTTCAGCCCACTGGGTTGAACGAAAACAAAACTGATAGTGTGTACTAGAACTAAAATGTTACTAAACCCAGGACCCTGCATTCACTATATTCGTTCTTCCAAAGTACACAGAACATGGAAATGCAATTATTTTTGTAAATATAAACTGCTAAATACCTTTTATCATCAGCAGTGTATAACAGTCTGATGACTTCTTTCTGTGTCCAGCCAAGCACTGGTTAAAGCTTGTAGGAGAAGTTTTAATTCTGCTCTGACTGTCCTATGAGGCTGTATGACCCTTGACTTTCTGTCTGTACAGTGTTGATTGGCCATGTGCTGATCACATTTAACCCCCCCCCCCCCCAAAAAAAAAAAAAAAAACTCTAGCAATACACACACACAATACACACCAAACTGAGCCTCCAAGGCTCTGATCTATAAGGAGATGGATTGGGGACAGTAAAGGAAGGGGAGGATCATAGGAGACAGGATCAAACAGCTTTTTTACAGAATGCAGAGAATTAACCCCTAAGCTTCCAAGCATGTATCACAAGCATGCTTTACTGCCTATACAGACTCATTAAACTGTTTTGGGTTTAGTAACACTTTAACTGTCAAAATTACCAGGTGAAACATAAAAGAAAAGGCCTGAAAAAATAAAGCTAATAAAGGCCAAAAATAAAATAAAGGCCAAATTTTGGCTGCAATATGCTACATTTGCTTGTATTTGGGCTTAAATACACTTGAACGACTCACTTTGCGTTAAAGCCAGAATCAGCACCCTCCACCTTCAAAAATATGTCAGCAACGGCGGCTTTTCTATATCTATCTTCACAGGTTCCCTTTAAAACTTGCAAATGCCTTAGTAGACTCTTCTGTTCATTACTTCTATAGGCAAACAATAAAGTCAGTGTAGCCACAGCTACTTTCCCCACATATTTCTACAGTATAAATATAGTGTTACAGTACATCGGACTGGAAATAATGATGGAAATTTCTCGAGTAATTACAATGACAGCAGCAGGATATATTTATGTTTTAGAAATGGATCGTTTTAAATGGTCATAGCTTGTTGGCTCCAATAATTGCTCTTAATTGCTTCCATGTTGTGAGGTTACACCAATAAATTGCTGGATTCAGTGTCACTGCTTGTGATGATTGCCAAGTCAAATTGTAATTCAGGCCTATACCATAACGGTAAATCAGCATGCTGCATTCTGCTATGTTGTGTCTTTACAAATACTTTAAGCGAAACCGAAATGACAGCATCACGGCTACTCAGGAGTAATCTTATGGAAATAAATGGAATGGTCTGTGTGTGGTATATTATTATACAGTTCACAGTAATATTACACATGTGTGTTAGATATAGCAATGGGGGTTATTTACGAAAGGCAAATCCACTTTGCACTACTAGTGCAAACTACCAGTGCAAAGTGCACTTGAAATTGCACTGAAAGTGGACTTGGAAGTGCAGTTGCTGTAAATCTAAGGGGTAGATCTGATATGAGGGGAAGCTCTGCTGATTTTATCATCCAATCATGCTCATATATATACTCTACAATACTGAATTGTCTATTTCAAACTGCAACTGTTGTAATTTCCTTAAATTTTAGCTTTTAATTTTGGCGACTTGCTCTCTAAGGTATGTTCATTTATGGGGCCTTTTCAGACTACAACGCTACAGTAAAGTGAACATTAAAGAGGAAGTAAAGCCTTCCCCCCCCAAAAAAAAAAAAAAAAAAAAAACGGAACCTGCAAGGCAAAGGCATAATGAGCTAGTATGCGTAGCATACTAGCTCATTATGAATAACTTACCTGAGAACGAAGCCCCGAAGCGACTCTCATCCACGACCTTCTCCGGCGCTATCAAGCCCGGAGTGACTTCCGGGTCTAGCCGCTCCAGCGCTGTCATTCGATGGATCGGCGATGACGTTACTCCTGCGCATGCGCACGAAAGCGGCATATCGCCGTGATCTCGGCATGCGCAATGCGCCTGCGCGCCGCTGTCTACGGCGCATGCGCCGTAGACAGCGATGCCTTTTTTTTTCAAAATATCTCCTAAACCATGTAGGTTTGGGAGATATTTATTGGACCTACAGGTAAGCCTTTGGCCGCGTACACACGAAGGGACAATCCCGCGGGATTATCCTCTGGACTGAAGTCCAGAGGATAATCCCCTCGTGTGTGGGCGCCGGCGGACTTTTTGGCGCCAAAGTACGGCGGACTAAAGTTTCAGGTTTTGTTCTCAAATTATCCGCTGGACTTGGAAGTCCAGCGGACAATCCCGCCGTTAGTGGGCAAGTCCGCGGGACTTTTGAAATGAACGGACTTGCCGCTCATCGGCAAGTCCGTTCATTTAGCACGTGACTTCAGGTTACGTAGCTAGCGTAGGCAGTTACTGCCGCCGCGCTAGCTCCGTGACCTGGCATGGATTTAAAGGGAATCCCCACGCCGAAAAAACGGCGTGGGGGTTCCCCCCAAATCCATGTCAGACCCTCATCCGAGCACGCAGCCTGGCAGGCCAGGAAAGGGGTGGGGACGAACGAGCGCCCCCCCCCTCCTGAGCCGTACCAGGCCGCGTGCCCTCAACATGGGGGGTGCCCTGGGGAAAGGGGGGCCGTGCGGCCCCCCACCCCAAAGCACCTTGTCCCCATGTTGATGAGGACAAGGGCCTCTTCCCGACAACCCTGGCCGTTGGTTGTCGGGGTCTGCGGGCGGGGGCTTATCGGAATCTGGGAACCCCCTTTAATAAGGGGGCCCCCAGATCCCGGCCCCCCACCCTATGTGAATGATATGGGGTACGATGTACCCCTACCCATTCACCTAAGGTGTAAAATGTAAAGTAAAAAAAAACACCCACACTTTTGAAAAAATAGTTTATTGCACTGCTCCGGGGTCTTCTTCCGTCTTGGGGGTCTTCTCGCCGGACTCCCCCGCCATTTACCAAGCTCTTTTACCGAGCGAGGGGAGTCCGGCTACCTTCTTCGTCGTCGCCGCCGTCTGGGGGTCTCGATCCGCCTTCGGGGGTCTTCTCGCCGGACTCCTCCCCTCTCTTCTGCTCTTTTACCTAGCTCTTTCACGAGGGGAGGTGTCCGGCTACCTTCTTCGTCGTCGCCGCCGTCGTCTGGGGGTCTCGATCCGCCTTCGGGGGTCTTCCGGGGGTCTCTTCTGTTCTTGCGGCGGTCGTCGTCTTCCGCGCCGCCGGCGCCTTGTCCTTCTTCTTGTCCTTCTTGTTCTTCTTGTTCTTCTTCTTCTTCCGATGTTGACCCGACGCTCTCTCTGCCCGGAATGCCTGTGCCGCTCTGAGCTCGGACTTATATAGGGACAAGGGGACAGGGTCACATGTTCATGTCACATGGTGACCCCGCCCCCTTGCGATGTCACAGTCCCAGCATCCTCCGGGACTGTGACAACACAAGGGGGCGGGGTCACCATGTGACATGTGCATGTGACCCTGTCCCCTTGTCCCTATATAAGTCCGAGCTCAGAGCGGCACAGGCATTCCGGGCAGAGAGAGCGTCGGGTCAACATCGGAAGAAGAAGAAGAACAAGAAGAACAAGAAGGACAAGAAGAAGGACAAGGCGCCGGCGGCGCGGAAGACGACGACCGCCGCAAGAACAGAAGAGACCCCCGGAAGACCCCCGAAGGCGGATCGAGACCCCCAGACGACGGCGGCGACGACGAAGAAGGTAGCCGGACACCTCCCCTCGTGAAAGAGCTAGGTAAAAGAGCAGAAGAGAGGGGAGGAGTCCGGCGAGAAGACCCCCAAGACGGAAGAAGACCCCCGAAGGCGGATCGAGACCCCCAGACGGCGGCGACGACGAAGAAGGTAGCCGGACTCCCCTCGCTCGGTAAAAGAGCTTGGTAAATGGCGGGGGAGTCCGGCGAGAAGACCCCCAAGACGGAAGAAGACCCCGGAGCAGTGCAATAAACTATTTTTTCAAAAGTGTGGGTGTTTTTTTTTTTACTTTACATTTTACACCTTAGGTGAATGGGTAGGGGTACATCGTACCCCATACTCATTCACATAGGGTGGGGGGCCGGGATCTGGGGGCCCCCTTATTAAAGGGGGTTCCCAGATTCCGATAAGCCCCCGCCCGCAGACCCCGACAACCAACGGCCAGGGTTGTCGGGAAGAGGCCCTTGTCCTCATCAACATGGGGACAAGGTGCTTTGGGGTGGGGGGCCGCACGGCCCCCCTTTCCCCAGGGCACCCCCCATGTTGAGGGCACGCGGCCTGGTACGGCTCAGGAGGGGGGGGGGGGGGCGCTCGTTCGTCCCCACCCCTTTCCTGGCCTGCCAGGCTGCGTGCTCGGATGAGGGTCTGACATGGATTTGGGGGGAACCCCCACGCCGTTTTTTCGGCGTGGGGATTCCCTTTAAATCCATGCCAGCTTGCGGAGCTAGCGCGGCGGCATTTACTGCCTACGCTAGCTACGTAACCTGAAGTTACGTTCGAAATGAACGTACTGCTCCGTGTGTGGGCAAGTCCGTTCATTTTCAAAAGTCCCGCGGACTTTTGGCCGGCGGATTATCCGCTGGACAAGTCCGTGCGTGTGTGGGCAAGTCCACACCCTCGGAAAGTCCAGCGGACCTAGCCGGAAAGTCCAGCGGATTGTCCGCTGGACTTAGGTCCGCCGGCAAAAGTCCGTACGTGTGTACGAGGCATTAATCTAGGCTTACCTGTAGGCCAAAGTGGTTTGTAAGGGTTTACAACCACTTTAAGGTAAAGCACGATACATACGTTGGTGCCCTGTGGTACCTTTCATTTCAAATGGGACCTTAACAAACCTTCACAACATACCTGCGTTGTGGTGCACTACAACACAAAAGAAGCGCTCTGCACTATTTTTGATCCATTGTGAAGTGTTGAATCTTCAAAAACCTGCTCAGATAATGGCAATATACATATATAATTCTCCTGGACATGGCTTTCTTTTTTCTCATTGAAACTGTTACTATAGTAATTATTGTGTTTATGTTTTCTTTATAACAATTGTGCTGTAATTCTATATTTCTGATTTTTTTTTCTATAATGTTTTGGTTTAAAGGTCAAACTATTTAATGAGAGCTTGTTGTTTGTTCTACCTTGTGTTTTTTTTTTATAAGTGACCTTGATTGCTTTACTCATATTCTCTGTAAATACAGATTACGTAACGTGTTACATAACTCTATGAGAAGGTTACTTAAACTCCATGGAAACTGTTTCAGTCCACTGTGTACAAACCAGGCTGTGTGAGCTTTTCCACTTCCATACAGATGTAGGATGCAGGAAATAGGCATATATGGATAATGAAATTAATGGTTGATCAAATTAATTATTAAGAAATCAATTTCAGCAGCCAAATTTCTCTTTTGGTATACTCATGGAGGGATCCCAGCAACACAATTATTGAGTAATTCAAATCAATTCAAATGTTACAGCTTAACCACTTCAATACAGGGCATTTTTACCCCCTTCTTGCCAGGCCAATTTTCAGCTTTCAGCGCTGTTGTATTTTGAATAACAATTGCGCGGTCATGCAACACTGTACTCAAACAAATTTTTTATAATTTTATTTCCCCTCAAATAGAGCTTTATTTTAGTGGAATTTGATCACCAATGGGTTTTTTTTATTTTTTTGCGCTACAAATAAAAAAAGAGAGAAAACTTTGAAAAAATATATATTTTTTTCTCTTTGTTTCTGTTATAAAACGTTGTAAATAACTATGTTTCCTCCTTCACAGATGAGCACTGATGAAGCTGCACTGACGGGCACTGATGGGCACTGATGAGGTGGCACTGACGATGAGGCACTTGTATGCAGCACTAATTGTCACTGATAGGTGGCACTGATAAGCAGCACTGATGGGCACTGATAGGTGGCACTGATATGCAGCACTGATGGGCACTGATAGATGGCACTGATAGGCACTCATAGGTGGCACTGATGGGCACTCATAGATGGCATTGATGGGCACTGATAGGTGGCACTGGTGGGCACTTTTAGGCGGCACTGATGGGCACTGATAGGCGGCACTGATAGGCACTGACAGATGGCACTGATTGGCACCGATGAGTGGCACTTATTTGTACTGATGGGCCGCACTGATTAGGAGGCACTTACAGGAAATCACAGATGGGCACAGATTTGCATTTTAATGGGCACTATCTGGCACTGAATGGCATCCCTGGTGGGCTCTAGTGGGCATCCATGGTAGGCTCTAGTGGGTATCCCTGGTGGGCTCTAGTGGGCATCCAAGCTTTTAATTCACTCCCTGGTTATCTCTCTCCTTGACTACTGCAACTCCCTCCTCATTGGATTATCTTTACACAGACTATCCCCCCTTCAGTCCATAATGAATGCTGATGCAAGACTCATCCACCTTAACAACCATTCAGTGTCCTCCATCCCTCTCTGCCAATCCCTCCACTGGCTTCCTCTCACCCAACAAATAAAATTCAAAGTACTAACAATAATTTACAAAGCCATTAATAACTCTATCCCCAGCTACATCACCAACCTAGTCTCAAAATACCAACCAAGCCGCTCTCTTTGGTCCTCCCAAGACCTCCTGCTCTCTAACTCCCTTGTCACCTCTTCCCATGCTCGCCTCTAGGACTTCTCCAGAGCTTCTCCCATCCTTTGAAACGCCTTACCCCAATCTGTCCAACTGTCCCCTAATCTATCTATCTTTAGATGATCCCTGAAAAACCTTCTCTTTAAAGAAGCCTTACCTGCTTCTAACTAATACACTGTTTTACTTTTTTCATCAGCTCATCCCCCACATCTATTGCCTTTTGTATCAATTGACCTTTCCTCTTATGCCCCGTACACATGGTCGGAAATTCCGACCACAAAATCCATCTGATTTTTTCAGACGGATTTTGTCCGACACTGGTGTTGCATACACACGGTCGGACAAAGTTGTCTGAAAATCCGATCAGTCTGAACGTGGTGACGTTCGTTGCGTATGACGGATCTACGTAGAGCCTAGTGGCCAATAGCTTTGGTCTCGTAATTTGATCTGAGCATGCATGGCACTTTGTCCGTCGGAATTCTCTACATACAATCGGAAAAAGTCTGATTGGATTTTGTTGTCGGAAAATTTGAGAGCAGGATCTCAAATTTTTTCAGTCGGAGATTCCGACGGAAAAAGTCAGATGGAGCCCACACACGGGCGGATTTTCCGACAACATGGTCCGATCGGACATTTTCCGTCGGAATTTCCGACTGTGTGTACGGGGGCTTAGATTGTAAGCTCTAACGAGCAGGGCCCTCTGATTCCTCTTGTACCAAATTTGTAATGTAACTGTAATGTCTGTCTTCATTGCTGCGCAAACTGTTGGCACTATTTAAATCCTGTATAATAATAATAAAAAATAATAATCCTCGAGGGGTCTGCAATGATAATCAATGTGCTGTTTATCAGCTCAGACCCCCCCCCCCCTGTCAGGAAAGCAGCTGATCGGCTCTCCTCTACCCATGCCTTGTCAGCGTGAGTAGAGGAAAAGCCGATAAATGGCACTTCCTGTCCTGGTTACCATGTGATCAGCTGTTATTGGATACAGCTGATCACATGGTAAAGAGCCTACATCATAGGCTCTTTACAGGCATTGGAGATGCGGTGTGTCAGACTTACACACCACACCACCGATTGCTGCACTGCGGGCCCCCGCGGGTGCGTGCTAGTGGCTTATCCTGCTGGATGTCATATGACGCCCAGTCAGGTTAATGCAACCACTTTCCGGCCGTCATTCTGCTATATGACGGGTGGGAAGTGGTTAAAGAAAAACTTAAAGTGATACTAAACAGAGAAGTGTCAATTGCCATATTTCAATCATATACAGTATATTATGCCACTGTATTTTTATTTTAAATCCTCTAAGTACCTTATTCCTGCAGTGCTGTTGTGTGGGCACATGATCTTTCCCTGTTCTTTGATATCTTTGGGAGGGGCTTCTATTACTCTGCTGATGTATGCTCTCTTTAGTATAAGTCTGTGTCTGGCCAGCCCTGATTGGTGCTTTGCCAATCACATGACTAAAAAAAGCTAGTTTCAGAAGAGCAATTCAAATGAAATTATAAATTGTTATTGAACATCAAATATGTATTTTTTGTGCATTAATATGGTGTAGGCAGAGTCAAGGATGATTGACACTAGCTTTAATTCTGTTCAGATGGCTCTAAATATTTTGAATACTTTTGCTAATTTTTCAGTATTAAAGGTTACCATAATTGGAGCAAATCCAAAATCCTCCCGCTCAGAACATCATCTCCTAATTGTAGGGTCCCTTTTAATTGTCCCTTGAAACAGATGGACAGGGTTAAATATTTGGGTCTACATATCTCCAACTCGGTATCTGATTTTATTGCCCTGAACGTCACTCCACTAGTGTCACAGTTACGCCATAGGGTACAGCATACGTCCCAACATTTTGACATGGGAATGAGGGACACCTACTAGCAAACATATGCAGGCATAGGACACGCCCCCTTAAAGGGGAAATAACCCCCCCCCAAAAAAAGGTTAAATTCACAAGTGCTTTTTTTTACCACTACTATTTCTTTATATTGGCTTTTAAAGTTGAAAAATGCAGCAATTTAGAATTTGGATGAAAGGTTTAGCACTGGAAAACACTTTTTGAAAGATAAAAAGTACATTTATATACAACCATATAGATCAGACCAAAATGAGGGACAAATGAGGAGGAAAGAGGGACAGAGGGACATTGCTCTAAATCAGGGACAGTCCCTTGAAATCAGGTACAGTTGGGAGATATGGGGTACAGGTCTGGCAGAATCTTCCTTTAACGCTCATAGGTAGAGTCAATTTATTGAAGATTACATTTTTATCTCTTCTTTTGTATTTATTTTGGAATTCCCCTGTTTGGATACCGAGATATATATTTAGGGGTATAGATCGGTTGGTTAAGAATTTTCGGTGGCAGGAGCGAAAATCCCAGGATCAAACTCCAAGTTTTGCAACAACCATGGAAACCGGTGGGGGGGGGGGGGGGGGGTGTGGCGGTTATATCCTTCTAATTTCTATCCTTATTTTTTGGCAGGTCAGTTGGTGTTTGCTCATAGGTGGCTCACTGTCCCGGACGATGATGCTGCAATTGCTTTGGAGGTGGCCATTGTTGGCTCCTATGAGGCACTGTCGCATGTGCTGTTGCAGGGCAGCAAGGCTCCAGATGACATTACCATTTCCATGTATGCAACCGGTAGAGCGTGGGCGATGATGAATAAGGTGGGAGTGGTTGACGTTACAGTAGTTTCCCCTCATACACCGATATGGAGGAATCCTTCCTTTCACATTTCCTAGATTACCAGGACCCTGTCATTTGGACTGAATATGGTATTAAGTAGATTGGAGATATTGTGAGTAATGGAAAGCTCCTTCAGTTTGATACTTTGAAAGTTAAATTCAATCTCCTCAACACACATTTGTTTCGCTACCTCAAACTTAGGCATGCGTACCACACTTAATTCGGTACTTCTATTCTTAGTATCCACATGAGTGACTTGGAATCTGATGACTCTCTAGCTAAGGCTCTGTGTCTACTATTTATAAACATTTATTTACAGATCAATGAAAAAAGGGGGGAGTTTGGGACTTTAAATGAGGCACAATAAATGTACCTCCATCCCTGATTCAGGTAAATAAGAAAGGAATGTGGGACTTTAAATGAGGCAATTGACTTGTGGAGGTAGAGTAGTTGGTAAACATTATTTATTAGTAACAATACTATAAAACAAGTAAAAAAGTATTTTCATATATATATACATACGCATGCACACATGGTATGAACATGATGGATACAAATGTTTCAGCTTGGCAGCACATGAGAAGTATTGAATATTGAAAAAAGGTATAAATACAAATATGTAACGTGTCATAGAAACGGCATTTGGCAATAAGGTAAGAAATATCAATCTTAAGCATGATTATTTGTAGATATAATACAGGATATTTCCTATTAACAGGCATTGGTGCACCATATGCAACAGAGCTGCTCTACCTCCACAAGTCAATTGCCTAATTTATTTACAGATGTTGGTGGCAGAGGCATTGCTAGGTCTGCAAAAGATCTGAGGCTAGAGCCCATAGCAGCAGTCACCAACCGGGGGGGGGGGGGGGGGGGCGGGGGGGGGGGGGGGGAGTGGGGGGGGGGGGGGGGGACGCCAGTGGTAAACAATTTTTCGTGGGCAAAGGAAGTCTAGTGTTGGGGTTTCAATCATCATGGCACCATGGTTGATATGGTGTCAGGGTGATCGAAGCGCATTGTTTCTATTGTTACATTGTAATATATAATGAAGTGGTTCAACTCACCATAATGCAGAATCAGTGGGAGCCTTGGGCATTTCACTTGCCATGTCACTTGCCACCATTTGCAGATTGTCACTTGCCACCATTTGCAGATTGTCACTTACCATGCCAGCCAGTGACCCCGAATGTGCATTGTTGCTGCATTGGTGGCAGGCTGGCAGCACTAGTCCATTTAGTGAGGGCAGGAGAGCGGAGATGCGCGCTGTGAGGGCGGAAGAGCGCTGATATGTGGTGGGCAGCGAGAGATGATGTCATCTCTCTGATCCCCGCCGCATATCGCTCCTTCGTTGAAGTGGCCTGGCTGTGAGGGCAGAAGAGTGGTGACAGGTGGGCGGAGAGAGATAATGTCATCTCTGCTCATCCGCCCACTCGTCTCTCCTCCACCTCCAATGCCGCCCGCCGCAGCCGTGACTCGACTGCTCGTTTTTCCTCGACCTCCAATGCCGCCCGCCACAGCCGTGACCCGCACGCTCGTCTCTCCTCCACCTCCAATGCTGCCCGCCACAGCCGAAACCCGTCCGCTCATCTCTCCTCCTCCTCCAATGTGGCCCGCCATGACCCGCTGAGACATCGGGGCTATGGGCTCCACATTCGGGGGTCCAACCTCAATAGCCACACGCTGGCGACGCCTATGGTTGGTGGGCTTCTCGCATGATGTAGAAAGGCCTGGAAGGCAGTGTTCCCTCAGCTTGACTGGGATGACTGGGATGATGTGTGGGAAATTAACTTTTCCAGACTAGTATTGACTAGGGATCACCTTATTCAGTATAAATTTTTACATCGCACTTACCTTACTCTGGCAAGATTGGCTAAAATATTCCCTAACCAGTCGCCCTGTTGCTGGTGGTGCACTTCATCCAATGCAGACTTTTTACATATATTTTGGGACTGTGCGGCCATCCAAAATTTTTAGCGGGAGGTCACTGTGTGTGAGGAGGAGGTTACTACAATTAGCGTACAGCCAGCGGTTGAAGTGTGTCTCCTGGAGCTTGTGGATGCCCTGGCTCCTAAGGCTTAATGTACACGGGACATTTTACAACCTCCCCTGAAGGATTTAACTTGACAGATAGTAAACGATGTTTAAAAGCGTCAATTTTGACGCATTTACAAGCCGCGTTTAGCCTCGTTAGCGTTTTTTAAATAGTCAAAAACGTATCTCCATTAAAAACACCTTTAAACTAAATGCGGCTAATTGAGAGTTATCACGTTTACAGGCGTTTACAAGCTGTTACAGGCATTGGGCGTTTCAAATGCCTCTGAACATCCGTTCTGAAAGCATTTTTTTGCTTTACAAAAAATGCTTCTGAACTCAACTGCCTAGAAACAACTATTAGGCTGCTTTCACACTGAGGCGTTTGAAAAACACCTATAAAACTCCTATCACTATTGCCGCATTTTAGACGCGTTTATTGATGCATTTTTGATGCGCTTTTGAAGCGTTAGCATTAGTTTACAATCCCACCCATTACATCACATCCTGTACACTTCCTGGCATTTCTTGGGTAAGACTGAACAAAGAGAAAATGGACTTTACTGAGCTGCTGTTACTTTTTAGCTAATGTTTTGGGAACCTATCCTGAAACAGAGGCAGGAACGTTGCTATTGGATCAATCCCATCCTAAAAACGCACTCCTCAGGAGGACAATTTGTGTTGCTCTATCAGGACTTGAGAGAGCACCCAGAAAAATTCAGAAATTACACACGGATGAGCATGGCAACGAAAGTGATACTATCCCATCCCATTGAGACTATTCCCAAATCCCTAACCCTAATCCCATTTCTACTAGTCCCAAATCCCTAACCCTAACCCTAATCCCGCCCCCACTAGTCCCAAATCCATAACCCTAACCCTAACCCTAATCCCACTCCCACTAGTCCCAAATCCCTAACCCTAATCCCGCCCCCACTAGTCCCAAATCCCTAACCCTTATCCTGCCCCCACTAGTCCCAATTCCCTAACCCTAACCCTAATCCCGCCCCCACTAGTCCCAAATCCCTAACCTTAATCCCGCCCCCATTAGTCCCAAATCCCTAACCCTAACCCTAATCCTGCCCCCACTAGTCCAAAATACCTAACCCTAATCCGATTTGAATTAGGATTGTCATAGAGTAAGCATAAGGTTAGGCTTTGTTCAGTTAGTATAGAGTTATCTGTAGGATTAGCATAAGGTTCATGTTAACACAGTGTTTTGTTTGGATTATGGTTAGCAATGGATTTTCTAAAGTTTTAAAAAAAATGTCCCTATTTCCTTTACCAGATTTGACTTTCTGCTTGACATCTTAACCCCTGACTAAAGACAGGATACCAATTGCAGGGTGGCAATATCACCATGTGAACGTTTAATAATAACGCTAAGGTAAGTATATATGAATAATTAATAAGTGCACTTTTAAACACGTAATAAAATGACCATCAAAAAATTGGTCAAAAATTATATATTTATTATTGTATATATATTAAGGAAAATGCACATGTGCAAAACACAAAACATTTTATGATATACCATCTTTATGATATACCATCAACATGTGCATTTTAGGAAAACATTCTATTAACCAATGTAAAACTTTACAGAAAATAAATCAAACAAAAACTGTCATAGATTATGATAGGTGGGAGGAGGATGGTGTGTCTCCTCTAGAGGGGTGTGAGGTGGAGGTTGGACATGTTGAAAATATTGCTGCATTTCGTAAGCTCCTCCAAAAAACGAGGTTGGTTAAACCTTTGGGACATTATTTGAAATCTGGAAGCTGCAGCAGATGGGTATGTGTGTGAGCGTGAGGTACCTGGACCATCGTACCTCCCTGAAAACTGATTAGTAATGTTGCCCTCTGTTGGATACAAAATATGGTTTAGTATCCCACGGGTATTTCACTTCCTGATTGAAACACCCAGGTTGGAAAACACATCAAAGCTTTGTAGCGTATCAAGATAACAATGGCTTGGCTCAAGTCCACCTGCTGTGATATGTGTGATTACAAGCTTCAAAGAGACCACTGCTGCCAAGATGGCTATGGATATCTATTGGATGGAAGGCAAATGGGGGTAGCTATGAGTAGGCGTGTATGTTTGAATGAAAAGAGCACACACTCAGGCAGTTAGCTCTCTCTGCCCTTTTTCTCTGATCACAGCTGATGGTGGTCTATGCAAGCCTCATGGCTCGGCGGCCATCTTGAGGCCTTCCCCTTTGGATCATGGCGATGGCCCTCTCTTGGTCATCTGAGTCTAGCCGATGTTACAAAGCCTCACGGAGGGCCTTGTGATAAGTATATTTGATATTCTTGTATTATATGTTCTGATTGTAAGCTTTGTGATATTGTAATGTCTTTTAATACTTTTATGTTTGTTTCCTAATTTCTTGGGAAATAAATAAGATATGGTTTTACTAGCAGCAGTGCGTGTATTTTCATAACTAACTTTAAATCAGTGTGTCTAGCAGGGTTTAATAGACTAGATAACTATGGGAATAGACAGGTTAATAGTAGTTTGTATAATGCAGCATTTCTACACCCTCGGTGCATCTCTATTTTGTGCAGATTGCTGCTGGAAGTACTGAATGAGACGCATTACTTTAGAATGCATCTCACATTGATAATCGGATGATACTTTGGCCATTTGAGGAACCAGGCTTTTGGCAAAGGACTCCAATTCCGATCCATCTTTTTGCTGTTTGTAAAACAATTGTTTAACATCATCTAGGAAGTCCTCTGAGAGTTGTTGTTTTGTTAGTTTCCCTTTTTTCTCTGTTGGTGGGCAATGTTGCTTCTGGTGTTTCAGCTTCAGTTTCATTTATTTGCGAATTGTCTGCTGCATCTAATTCTTTGATCTCCTCTGCCTCCTCAGGGTCCTCTTCACTTTCAGACTCCATAGTACTTTCTGTACTGAAAATAGAAAAATAGACAATTTGTAAAACTTGATAAAAATGTTGTTATACTGTGCACTCCTAAAAATAAAAATGTAATATTAGACAATTCTATCTAAATAATTAAATTTACCTAAATGTTGTTATACAACATGTGGGCTTCAGGAACATGAGCTCCTCATAGTGACAATACACTCTCCCTTTTCTCTTCCCACCAGAACCACTCCATATCTTAGTTTGTAGATTGTGTTCTCTCCTATGGTTATCCCTCATAGTCTTCCACCTTTTTTTCTTTATTAGTCGTACTGAAAAAATTAGGATTTTTTTGTTTTATTACAGATATCTTGCCACAGGAAATACCTTAACAGTACATCATTACACTATGAATTCAACAGGAATATTGACAATTGGAGAAATTATGAAGCTAACATGTGATGCTATTTGTTCTTTGAAAAATACATTCATGCCTATTCCAAATAAAGAGAAATGGAATGATGTTGCTAAGCAGTTCTGGAGCAAAACAAACTTTCCAAACTGCCGGGGAGCAATTGATGGAAAACACATTCGGCTAACAAGACCCTGTCACAGTGGTAGCCGATATTATAATTACAAAAAATATTTTTCTGTTGTGCTAATGGCTGTGGTTGATGCAGACTATAAATTCATATTTATTGATATAGGAGCATTTGGGAGTTATGCAGACTCTTCTGTTTTCCTGAATTTTAGATTTGGGAAGCGTCTTCAATCTAATTGACAGAAAATCCAGATATGCCATTTGTTTTCGTGGCTGATGAGGCTTTCGCTATCAATGAACATTTAATGAAGCCCTACTCACGGAGGAATCTTGACACCGGAAGAGAATCTTCAATTATTGTCTGTCGGGCACGTAGGCTGGTTGAATGTTCCTTTAGCATTCTTGCCAACAAATGGCAAATATTCCACCAACCTATCAATCTCAAGGTCGAAAATGCATGCAAATTAATAAAGTCAGCATGTGTGTTACACAATGTGGTAAGGGATAGAGATGGCGTCAATTTTGAGGACACATTGTATCTGTGTGAGATGGCGTCAATTTTGAGGACACATTGGCTCACAGTTTGGAACCTGCTGATTTCAGGCTCATATTGGAGCAAACAACAGGATGGTCAAAGACAAGCCAAGGTCGATACACAGGGACAGAGCGGATGGTCAAGGATAGCCGGGTCAAACACAGGTAAACAGTCTTCAGATCAGGTTTCAGACACAGAACGTTGTAGAGCAGACAGCGGGGACCGTCAGTCACAAGAGGGTTTAAATAGCCTCACTGGCGCCAATGGAGGCGCGCACCCGTCCGCGCACGCTCGCCCTCGTCTGCGGGCGCGCGCGTGCACGCGCGCGCTCGCGCATGCGCAATGGCAGCCGAGAACGGGAACCAGAGATACTGAGGCGCCGATTACTGGCAGGATCATCAGGTCGCTGGCCACGGATGGAGCCCTCATGACATTGCCCCCCCCCTAAGGGGCAGCCTCCGGATGCCCCTCGGGGCAAATTTCTCAGGATGGGCTCTCTTAAAAGATTGGACTAGACTCTTAGCGTGGATGTTCTCCTCGGGCTCCCAGGAGTTTTCCTCGGGGCCGTAACCCTTCCACTTGATTAGGAACTGGTTCTGGTTTTGCCTTCCCCGTCCACCATGACTGGATCAGGAGGGATGAAGACCGGGTGAATCTTCAAAGAATCTGGAAGTTCTAATTCATAAGCCACCTCGTTGATCCTCCTCTTGACCGGGAAGGGGCCCAAGAACTTGGGGCCCAGTTTCCGTGAAGGGCAAGCCAGTTTTAGGTTAGAGGTGGATAGCCATACAGTTTCGCCCGGGGCAAGACATTCTTGGATCCGGGCCGGTATGTCACATGGAAAGTGAATCGGGAAAAGAAAAGTGCCCATCTGGCTTGTCTGGGTTTCAGTCTCTTAGCTGACTTCAAATATTCCAGATTCTTATGGTCGGTGAGTATTAGAATGGGGTGAGAGGAGACCCGGGTTGAGGGGTCCATGGAGCAAGTAGGCATGAGAACTTTGCAAGGTATTTTCAAAATGAAAAAATGAATTAAGACCGGCCAGTGCAGGGTCTTTCTGCTCTAGGAGGCGGTGGGCCCAGGTTCGCGGGTCTCCGTATCATTGAATATTTTCTCTTGTTTGGAACAACAGGCAGACTTGGATCTCTATGTTTCATTGAATATTTTCTCTTGTTTGCAAGTACCGTATTTATCGCGTATAACACGCACTGGCGTATAACACGCACCCCAAGTTTAGGAGGGCATTTTAAGGAAAAAAAGTTTAGGGAAGTTTAGGGAAAAAAAAAAACTTACATTTTAGGGTCATTTGCAGCTTGCCCAGCGTCATTTGCAGCTTGCCCAGCACCATTTGCAGCCTTGCCCAGCGTGATTTGCAGCCTTGCCCAGCGTGATTTGCAGCCTTGCCCAGTGCGATTTGCAGCCTTGCCCAGTGCGATTTGCAGCCTTGCCCAGTGCGATTTGCAGCCTTGCCCAGTGTGTATTGCAGCCTTGCCCAGTGTGTATTGCAGCCTTGCCCAGTGTGTATTGCAGCATTGCCCAGTGTGTCTTGCAGCTTGTCAGCGTCTGTGGCATGTTTAAATTTCCCGCCGGAGAAGAACGAGCGGGCGCCGCCATTAAAGACCGAGCACCTCCGGAAAAGCACGAGCCGTCTGTTCGGCTCCACTCGCAGTCCCGCCTCCCTGCTGTTTCGGAAGCGAGAGCAGGGAGGCTTGACTGTGAGCGGCGCCGAACAGTCAGATCGGCCTTTTTCGGCGGCGCTCGTTTTTTTTCGGCGGCGCTCGTTTGTTTTCGGCGGCACTCGTTTTTTTTTTGACGGCGGTCGCCATTTTTCGGCGCCGTTTGATTTTTTTTGTCACTTTTTTTGGGGGATCGGCGTATAACACGCACCCACGACTTTCCCCCGATTTTAAGGGGGAAAAAGTGCGTGTTATACGCCGATAAATACGGTATATACTTTAAAAATAATTGCATATTGTTATCGATTTTGAAAATTTTAGGGATTTGGGACTAGTGGGGTCGGAATTAGGTTTAGGGATTAGGGACTAGTAGAAGTGGGATTAGGGTTAGGGATTTGGGACTAGTGGGGACGGGATTAGGGTTAGGGATTAGGGACAAGTAGAAGTGGGATTAGGGTTAGGGATTTGGGACTAGTGGATGTGGGGTTAGGGATTAGGGACTAGTAGAAGTGGGGGATCGGCGTATAACACGCACCCACGACTTTCCCCCGATTTTAAGGGGGAAAAAGTGCGTGTTATACGCCGATAAATACGGTATATACTTTAAAAATAATTGCATATTGTTATCGATTTTGAAAATTTTAGGGATTTGGGACTAGTGGGGTCGGAATTAGGTTTAGGGATTAGGGACTAGTAGAAGTGGGATTAGGGTTAGGGATTTGGGACTAGTGGGGACGGGATTAGGGTTAGGGATTAGGGACAAGTAGAAGTGGGATTAGGGTTAGGGATTTGGGACTAGTGGATGTGGGGTTAGGGATTAGGGACTAGTAGAAGTGGGATTAGGGTTAGGGATTAGGAATTTGGGACTAGTGGGGGCAGGATTAGGGTTAGGGATTAGGGACTAGTAGAAGTGGGATTAGGTTTAGGGATTTGGGACTAGTGGGGCAGGATTAGGGACAAGTAGAAGTGGGATTAGGGTTAGGGGTTTGGGACTAGTGAGGGTGGGGTTAGGGTTAGGGATTAGGGACTAGTAGAAGTGGGATTAGGGTTAGGGATTATGGATTTGGGACTAGTGGGGCAGGATTAGGGTTAGGGATTAGGTACTAGTAGAAGTGGGATTAGAGACTAGTAGAAGTGGGATTGGGGTTAGGGATTTGGGACTAGTGGGGCGGGATTAGGGACTAGTAGAAGTGGGATTAGGGTTTGGGTTAGAGATTAGGGACTAGTAGAAGTTGGATTAGGGTTTGGGTTAGGGATTTGGGACTAGGGTTAGGGATTTGGGACAAGTAGAAGTGGGATTAGGGTTAAACTTTTGTGTTTTGGCACTATTCTGACTGGAATTAGGGTTAAACGTTTGTGTTTTGGCACTATTCTGACTGGAATTAGGGTTCAACTTTTGTGTTTTGGGACTATTCTGACTGGGATTATGACTGGGATTCTGACAGGGCTAGTTATGGGGTTTGGGATTATCTGACAATGATTATGGGATTGGTATTCACTTTTGTCAGCTTTTTGTTTTCTTGTAAGGTCATTCCAGACCTCAATATGATGTTCAGCAACGGCATACCATCCTAAAGACATTTTGCTGTGATTGGCATACCAGGGATTTTTGGTGTCCCAAAGTCCAGGGTGGTCCCGCACTGATTGAATAAACTCCTCCAGTTTTATTGCTGCTGTTGAATTGAATCTGGATGGTCTTGCCACATTCCCTCCACTGTCTTGCATCCAGTTATTTGCAGCATCCATGCTCTCTTGTCTCTCTCAACAGAATTTCCTGTATCCCAGCATCCTACACTGAACTGCGGTCATGTGACCTTCCCACAGCTTCAGAATGGTTTTCAGGCGCTTTTAAGGTGCTTTTAAATCGCTTCCAATTCATTTAAATGGACTTGGGTATTTTCACAGTGCTTTTTTAGCGCTACAAACAAGCTCCATAGATGCTGCTTGCAGGACTTTTCTCAACGCCCTGCCAGCCCACCGTCCCACTGTGAAAGCATTCATTTAGCGCTAAAACGCCTTAGTGTGAAAGCAGCCTTAATGACCCTGTGTACATGTACTGATAAGATAACATAGAGGAGGGTTCAGGGGCAGCTGAAAAAAATGCCCAACTGCTCCTAAAGGTCAGTTTACCAGCAACAGTGTACATGAAGCCTAAGAGAGTGACACGTACTCTTTTGACGTTATTATTTTATTATGCTAGGAAAATGATAGTGCTTTCTTGGAAAAAGTCTGCCCCTACGTCTGTCCTGGCATGGAAGGCAATTATAAACAAGATCATACCCTTATACAAGGCTACATATGCTAGTAGAGGCATACCAAACAAGTTTGAGAAGGTGTGGGGTGGTTGGCTGAACAGCACATCCACGGTGTCTGATTAAAATTGTAATTTATAGTGGATATGTAATACAATGCATAACATGTATTGAATATGTCTGGGGATGGTGGGAGATTGCATATCAATTCCCTCGGGATGAGTGAGGGCTTATAAATCATTTCTAGAGATCTGTTGATTTATTTGATGACACGAGATAGTTCTATGTTGTGTGGAACCTATAAATGTCCTTTGGTGAAGTCGTATGAACTAATGTTATATACAGTCGCACTTGCGAATATTTTTACATATTTAGTCTCAGGGTTATGAAGTAAGTCCAGAGCTGAGGACTGTTATGTTTGTGTGTAATATGTAGCCTATGTTAAGGTTGTCATATACTGTGTGTTTTTTGTATCTGTGTTGAAATTTCTAATAAACAGAATTTTACAAAAAAAAAAAAAAAAGACATATCCAATAAAAACATTTAAAAAATCAAATTTCTTCATAAATGTAGTCCAATATGTATTCTGCTACATGTTTTTGATAAACAAAAATCCCAAAAAGCATATATTGATTGGTTTATGTGAACGTTATAGCATCTACAAACTATTGTATCATTTATGGAATTTTTATTTATTTTATATTAGTAATGGCCGCGATGAGCGACTTATAGCAGGACTGCGATTATGCCGCAGACATTTGGACACTAACTGACACTTTTGACACTTTGCGGGAACCAGTGACCAGTGCTAAACACATGTACTGCCACTGTACTAATGACACTGGCTGGGCAGGGGTTAAACAGCTAGGGTGATCAAAGGGTGCCTAGCAATGTTTTTGTGACATTTGCATGCTGCTTTTAGTAGGGGAAGAGATGGATTTTATCCCTTGCTTTGCAGGGACCCAAATCCATCTCCCCTGTCAGAAGTGAGATTCGTTCTGTGTGTTTTACTGAAGATCGGTGGGTGCCGGAGGAAGCATCCTGTAGGCAGCACACGCATGCTCCCTGCAGGCAGAAGTGCAGAATCATATATATATATATATATATATATATATATATATATATATATATATATATATATTATATATATATATATATACACAGTATCTCAAAAAAGTGAGTACACCCCTCACATTTTTGTAAAAATGTTATTATATCTTTTAATGTGACAACACTGAAGAAATGACACTTTGCTACAATGTAAAGTAGTGAGTGCACAGCTTGTATAACAGTGTCAATTTGCTGTCCCCTCAAAACAACTCAACACACAGCCATTAATGGCTGGCAACAAAAGTGATTACACCCCTAAGTGAAAATGTCCAAATTGGGCCCAATTAGCCATTTTCCCTCCCCGGTGTCATGTGACTGGTTAGTGTTACAAGGTCTCAGGTGTGAATGGGGAGCAGGTGTGTTAAATTTGGTGTTATTGCTCTCACTCTCTCATACTGATCACTGGAAGTTCAACATGGCACCTCATGGCAAAGAACTCTCTGAGGATCTGAAAAAAAAGAATTGTTGCTCTACATAAAGATGGCCTAGGCTATAAGAAGATTGCCAAGACCCTGAGACTGAGCTGCAGCACGGTGGCCAAGACCATACAGCGGTTTAACAGGACCTGTTCCATTCAGAACAGACCTCGCCATGGTTGACCAAAGAAGTTGAGTGCACACTCTCAGCGTCATATCCAGAGGTTGTCTTTGGGTAATAGACGTATGAGTGCTGCCAGCATTGCTGCAGAGGTTGAATGGGGGTCACCTTGTCAGTGCTCAGACCATACGCCGCACACAGCACAAAATTGGTCTGCATGGCTGTCGTCCCAGAAGGAAGCCTCTTCTATAGATGATGCACAAGAAAGCCCACAAACAGTTTGCTGACAAGCAGACTAATGACATGGATTACTGGGACCTTGGTCTGATTAGACCAAGATAAACTGTTTTGGTTCAGATCGCGTCAAGCGTGTGTGGCAGCAACTAGGTGAGGAGTACAAAGACAAGTGTGTCTTGCCTACAGTCAAGCATGGTGGTGGGAGTGTCATGATCTGGGGCTGCATGAGTGCTGCGGGCACTGGGGAGCTACAGTTCATTGAGGGAACCATGAATGACAACATGTACTGTGAAATACTGAAGCTGAGCATGATTCCCTCCCTACAGAGACTGGGCTGCAGGGCAATATTCCAACATGATAGCGACCCAAAACACACGTCCAAGAGGACCACTGCCTTGCTACTGAAGCTGAGGGTAAAGGTGATGGACTGGCCATGCACGTCTTCAGACCTAAACCCTATTTAGCATCTGTGGGGCATCCTCAAATGGAAGGTGGAGAAGCACAAGGTCTCTAACATCCACCAGCTCTGTGATGTCGTCATGAAGAAGTGGAAGATGACTACAGTGGCAACCAGTGAAGCTCTGGTGAACTCCATGCCCAAGAGGGTTAAGGCAGTGCCGGAAAATAATGGTGGCCACACAAAATATTGACACTTTGGGCCCAATTTGGACATTTTCACTTAGGGGTGTACTCACTTTTGTTGCCAGCGGTTTAGACATTAATGGCTGTGTATTGAGTTATTTTGAGGGGACGGCCAAATTGTATTATAGAGGCTGCCGAGCATACAGGAGATTCTCCTGTACGTAATCTGTTGGTACTCGTCTCACCCCCTCCCTGTCCCCTCCAAAGCTGCAGATGGGCATGGATCAGGCTGCACTGATGGCAATGGCGAGGCTGCATTCATGGCACTTGTGAGGCTGCATCATTTCAATGGTGAGGCTGCATTCAGAGGCTGCATTCATGGCACTTGTGAGGCTGCATTCAGAGGCTGCATTCATGGCACTTGTGAGGCTGCATTCATGTCAATGGTGAGGCTGAATTCAGAGGCTGCATTCATTTCAATGGTGAGGCTGCATTCAGAGGCTGCATTCATGGCAATGGTGAGGCTGCATTCATGGCAATGGTGAGGCTGCATTTATGGCAATGGTGAGGCTGCATTCATGGCAATGGTGAGGCTGCATTCAAGGCACTTGTGAGGCTGCATTCATGGCACTTGTGAGGCTGCATTCATGGTAATGGTGAGGCTGCATTCATGGTAATGGTGAGGGTGCATTCATGGCAATAGTGAGTCTGCATTCATTGGCAATGGTGAGGCTGCAGATGGGCACTGATTAGGCTGCATTGATGGGCACTGACCCTTATTTTACTTCACAGATCTTTATTTAAAATTACATTTTTTTCCTGAAACTTCCCTCTTAAAGTGAAGGTGCGTTTTATACGCCGATAAATATGGCATAGCTAAATAACATGCCCAAGCTTATCCTTAGACTCTTCACCACACACAGCCACAAAGGCAAGAGAATTCTTGTTGGGCAGTGTGATAGTTAATTTGCATTTATTTTGAATGGTTTAAAGAATGTCAGGCAAAATGGTCGGCCCTCACACATGCTCAATTCATCAAATCTGGCCCCCTTTAAAAAAAAGTTTGGACACCCCTGTCATAATGTATTCTTCGGATCTCTGCAGTCTAAAGGGACCATGTTCTTTCTTTTAGTGGACGCGGAATTGTTCTTGGAAGTAGATGTGAAAGACTGAAGGCTATTTGATCTCAACAAACTCTGGAATGTTATTCCCACTGTTCTTCCATGCTGTGTATTTGCTTGGTGTGTTAAAACCTTGGCAAATTGGCAATGTTTGTAAACGGTACATTTATTCTCATCACTGACATGTACAGTAAGTAAAAGACTCATTTGCTCAGTGGTCACTTGGAAAACTTATTTTAATATACTTATATTGTAATCAACAGGTGTAACTTGGGCTCAGAATAATGCATTTTTATATTAACCACTTAAGGACCAGACCTCTTTTTTAGATGTGTTGTTTACAAGTTAAAAACTGTATTTTTGCTAGAAAATTACTTAGAACTCCCCAAACATTATACATTTGTTTTCATAACACCATCGAGAATAAAATGGCAATCGTTGCAATACTTTCTGTCACACCGTATTTGCGCAGCAGTCTTACAAGCGCAGTTTTTTTTTTGAAAAAATACACTTTTTTGAATTAAAAAAATAAGACAGTAAACAGTAAAGTTAGCCCAATTTTTTTTTATATTGTTAAAGATAATGTTACCAAACTTGACCCCAAATTGATACCCAACATGTCACGCTTCAAAATTGCACCCACTCAAAACTTTTACCCTTAAAAATCTCCATAGGCGATGTTTAAAAAATTTGACAGGTTGCATGTTTTAAGTTACAGAGGAGGTCTAGGGCTAGAATTATTGCTCTCGCTCTACCGATCGTGGCAATAACTCACATGTGTGGTTTGAACACCGTTTTCATATGCGGGCGCTACTCACGTATGCGTTCGCTTCTGCACGGGGCGCGTTTAAAAAAAAAAATTCTTATTTATTTTACCTTTACCTTTATTTTTTATTTTTACACTGTTTTAAAAAAAAAAAACGGTGTCACTTTTATTCCTATTACAAGGAATGTAAGCATCCCTTGCAATAGAAAAAAAAAGCATGGCAGGACCTCTTAAATATGAGATATTGTCATTTAAAATAAGATTTTAAAAAAATGTCCCTTTAAGAGCTATGGGCGGAAGTGACGTTTTGACATCGCTTCCACCCTGCAATGTCATGGAGATGAGTGGGGGCCATCTTCCTCTCACTCGTCTCCATGCACATCCACAGAGAGGACCGGATTGCCTCCGCCTCTCCCGAAGGCTCCGGTAAGTGGCGGAGGGCACCGGAGTGCGGCGGGGGGCCCTCTCCCACCGCCGATAAAAGTGATCTTGTGGCGAATCCGCCACAGAGACCGATTTTATCTTATAGCCGACTGCCGGCTGAACATGAGGATACCGGGGTTATGGCAGCTAGCTGCTGCCATAACAATGGTATCCGTCCTCAAATTAAGGACATATATATCGGAGTTCGGCGGTCGGCAAGTGGTTAAAGTATTCTTGTCATGAAAAAATAACAACTCCCTTTCTGTGTAGTACGCACTTGTGTTGAGCTGAATGTACCTGCGTATAGTTCAAGGCGTGTTTGGTAAACTTTAATTAAGTTCAAGTGCTGAATCTGAATCAATGGAAGCTGAATGTTAGAAAAAAAAAAAAAGTAATTGCATTCTCTAGGCTATTAGGCAAGGTGTTGTAAAACCAATGAAATGAGGGTTTGGCATCGCTCTAGGGAATGTGAATAATAAAAAGTATGTGGCGCTAACTAGAATGTGTAGATGGGTAAATACAAAAAACACAGTAAATAGAACGTGTACTGTATCTATTAAAAATCCTATGGTGTGGCATCAACAGTCTTACACAGTGATATAAAGATACACATATAATGAATCCAAAAATAATCTTAAAGTGCGTAAAGGTGCATATAAGTGCATAAAAGTGCATAAAGTTAAAAAAATGTGATAAATCGAATAAAATTGAAAAAAAACGTAGGAAGTGAAAAAAGTTCACTTCACATATTCTTCGCCGATGATCTCCACACACTGAGAAGCTGTCATTGACTGACACAGAAACGGACAGTTTATGAAGCTGCGATCTCAGCACTTCACTGGCGATCTGAGTCCGAATTCACACCCTAGTGAATGCTAGAAAAGCTGTCACTAGGAAGATTTATCATAAGGTCTGGAAGACTTATATTGCTTGGTGTGAAGCCAGAAAATGGCACCCTTGGAAATATGTGATTGGGAGAATTCTCTCTTTTCTACAGTCAGCTCTGGAAATCAAATTGGCTTTGAGTACAATCAGAGGTCAGGTTTCGGCACTATCAGTATTCTTCCAAAGGCCTTTAGCCTCCCATTCACTGATCTGAACCTTTATGCAGGGAGCAACTCGCTTGCTTCCCCCCATTAGGCCACCTATGTGTCCTTGGGACTTGAACTTGGTGTGTTCTGTGTTACAGAAACAACCATTTGAACCTATTAAGGAAATTCCATTAGACTTGCTGTCACGCAAGCTAGCCTTCCTGATGGCTATCACCTCGGCTAGAAGGGTGTCGGAGTTGGCGGCCCTTTCATGCAGGGAACCGTACTTGATCCTTCACCATGACAGAGTCGTGTTACGACCTGTTCCATCCTTTTTGCCAAAGGTGGTGTCGGCCTTTCATTTAAATCAGGATATTATTTTACCTTCTTTTTTCTCTCTGCCTCGTTCGGCGGAAGAGAGACGACTGTATCCTTTGGACGTTGTCTGGGCAGTCAAGGTTTATCTGTCTCGATCTGCGGAGATCCGAGGATCAGTCTTTTACCAAAAGGACCCAAGAAGGGGCAAGCAGCTTCCAAAGTTTCCATTGTCAATTGGGTCCGTCAATTCAGGCCTACGGTCTGAAACATAAAGCTCCTCCCTTTAGGGTGAGAGCTCATTCTACCAGGTGTGTAGGAACCTCCTGGGCTTTTCGCCATCAGGTATCTGTGGCTCAGATTTGTAAGGCTGCTACCTGGTCTTCAGTGCATACGTTCATAAAATTTTATCAAGTGGATGTTCGAGCAGCCAAGAATTTGGCTTTTAGCCGCAGTGTACTGCGGGCTGCCGTATAAGGTCTGATAGCTATTGTTTGGCAGGGTGTCTCCCTCCCCTCAAGGCTATTGCTCTGGGATGTCCCAGCAGGCAATTAATATTAGCCTGACTCTGTATCCCATGATGTATGAAAAAGAAAATAGGATTTTTACGTCATACTTACCTGTAAAATCCTTTTCTTTGAGTACATCATGGGACCCAGAGATCCCTCCCCTCTTTTTTTGTGAGGATTTAGTGCTTGCTACAAAACTTCCTTCCTGTATGGGAGGGGTTATATAGGGGATCACTTCCTGTCTGAAGACCTTTGGTCTACCAGTGTCCATTCACCTAATGATGGAGTATAACCCAGCAGGTAATGAATATTAGCCTGACTCTGTCCCATGATGTACTCAAAGAAAAGGATTTTACAAGTAAGTATGACGTAAAAATCCTATTTTTTCACAATGCGGAGAATTAACCCCTAAGGTTCTACAGTGAGTATAACAAGCATGCTTTACTGCATATACACACTGATTTTACTGTTGTGGGTTTAGTAATACTTTAACTAAATTGATAGCTACAGGCAGCTTACTTCTGTTTGTAAACAAATGGCAGGGGATTCACCTTTTCTTTACCAGACCCTATCCTAGATGTTATATATATTCAACATTGGATTCCCTAAAAGATACATACCAGACCCTTATCCTTGATAGGAGTTACCATGATCATAATGTCACTGCCCAAATATAGCTAAATTTGGTAAGTGATGGTAGCTCTACTGGATTTCTGGCCAGTAAATGAATGGGGCTCAGCTGATGTCACTGGTTGCTAACGATATAGCGGGTGCCAGCACCCACCACTTCCTTAACAGCCAGAAAGAATCTTTCATAGATAGTAGTGGTAGAAATACTGCCACTATCTATGACATTCGGCTCCGGCTGAATGAGGAAAAAGTATGCCATCTAGACAAACGCAAGAACAGCCAGAGTTCAAGGTTTGAACTTTGAGCTCATCCCTAGTAGACACCCTTCAGTACCTTAACCGCTTCAATACAGGGCTTTTAAACACCCTTCCTTACCAGAGCACTTTTTGCGATTTGGCACTGCGTCGCTTTAACTAACAATTGCGCGGTCGTGCAACGTTACACCCAAACAAAATTGACGTCCTTTTTTTCCCACAAATAGAGCTTTCTTTTGGTGGTATTTGATCGCCCCTGCGGTTTTTATTTTTTGCGCTATAAACAAAAGAAGAGCGACAATTTTGAAAAAAACACAATATTTTTTAACTTTTTGCTATAATAAATATCCCATTTTTTTTTAAAAAAAATATTTTTTTCCTCAGTTTAGGCCGATACGTATTCTTCTACATATTTTTGGTAAAAAAAATCGCAATAAGCGTATATTGATCGGTTTGCGCAAAAGTTATAGCGTCTACAAAATAGGGGATAGATTTATTGAATTTTTTTTTTTTTTTTTTTTGGCGGCGATTTGCGATTTTTTTTTCGTGACTGCGACATTGCGGCGGACACTTCGGACACTTTTGACACATTTTTGGAACCATTCACATTTACACAGCGATCGTTGCTATAAAATTGCAATGATTACTGTGTAAATGTGACTGTCAGGGAAGGGGTTAACACTAGAGGGCGCTGGAGGGGTTAATGTGTGTCCCTAATAGGAGTGATTCTAACTGTAGGGGGAGGGGACTTAAGGGGAGGAGACCGATCATGTGATCCTCTGTACTGGGATCACATGATCGGTCTCCTCCCCGCTGACAGGACGTGGAGCTGTGTGTTTATACACACAGCTCCACGGTCCCGCCCGGTCCCGTTGTTTTAACGGGCAATCGCGGGTGCCCGGCGGACATCGCGGCCGCCGGGCACTCGCACCGGGTCCCGAGCGATGCCGCGGGCGCGCGCGCGCGCCCCCAGGCGGCCGGGAATCCGAGGACGTCATATGACGCCCACCCAGGATGGTAGATCCACCTTGTGGGCGTCATATGACTATGGCCGGGTATTGAACTGGTTAAAGAAGTTCCAAACACTAACTGGATGACATCTTGGGCTCCTGTCATTGGGCAGCATACTTTTGACATCAGTTTGAGACACTTCTGAAATCATTTAGAGTCAATTGCAGGTGCATTTAATCTGCAGTTGACCTCCTTCTGACCTGCATTTGACATGCTTTATGTTTCTTTAGCAATCCCATTCACTTGAAAGGGAAGAGAAGCAGTTCGAAAGTTCAGACGCCAACAAAAACCATTTGACGTAGACTCTTAGGCCCTTTCACACTGGGGCGGTGGGTGCGTCGGCGGTAAAGCGCCGCTATTTTCGGGGCCGCCGAAAAAGACCGAAGCACAGCCGAAAAAGACCAAAGCGCCGCCGAAAAAGACCAAGCCAACTGTTCGGCTCCGCTCGTAGTCCCGCCTCCCTGCGCTCGCTCCCGAAACAGCAGGGAGGCGGGACTGCGAGCGGAGCCGAACAGTTGGCTCGGTATTTTTCGGCGGCGCTTTGGTCTTTTTCGGCTGTGCTTCGGTCTTTTTCGGCTCGGTCTTTTTCGGCGGCGGGAAATTTAAACGTGGGCAAGGCTGCAAATGACGCTGGCAAGCTGCAAATGACACCGGGCAAGCTACAAATGACGCTGGCAAGCTGCAAATGACACTGGGCAAGCTACAAATGACACTGGGCAAGCTACAAATGACGCTGGGCAAGGCTGCAAGTGACACTGGGCAAGCTGCAAATGACACTGGGCAAGGCTGCAAATGACGCTGGGCAGGCTGCAAATGACGCTGGGCAAGCTGCAAATGGCGCTTAAATGTACGTTTTTTTTTTCCCTAAACTTCCCTCCTAAAACTTTTTTCCTTAAAATTCCCTCCTAAACTTGGGGTGCGTGTTAAATACGGTATATATATATATATATATACTGTACAGTAGGGAGAGGGTCTTTTCAAGCGGCTTCAAGGGCAACAATAGAAAAAACACAAAACCTTTAGCTGCTTGCCTTACCTACCTGACACATACACTGACCTACCTACCTGACACATACACTGACATACCTACCTGACACATACACTGGCCCACCTACCTGACACATACACTGACCTACCTACCTGACACATACACTGACCTACCTACCTACCTGACACATACACTGACCCACCTACATGGCACATACACTGACCCACCTACCTGACACATACACTGACCTACCTATCTGACACATACACTGACCCACCTACCTGGCACATACACTGACCTACCTACCTGACACATACACTGACCCACCTACCTGACACATACACTGACCCACCTACCTGGCACATACACTGACCTACCTACCTGACACATACACTGACCTACCTACCTGACACATACACTGACCTACATACCTGAAACATACACTGAGCTACCTACCTGACACATACAGTGACCTACCTACCTGACACATACACTGACCTACCTGACGCCTATTTCCTGCACTACTCACCCCACCCCCACCCCCCACACACAGCTCAATGTACATGGGGAGGATCCATTCTCCTCCTTACCTCTGCGCTTATTTGACCATCACATCCCGGCTCTCCTCAGCACTGGGTGGGAAGTATTGCTTAGGTGTCCCTGCCAGCGCCGCCATCCAGCTGCTCCATGGTGTCCCCGCCAGCCAGGAGGTCAGCTAACAGATGCTGCACCTCTCAATGCTCCCATCTCCACCATGCCCCGCCCCTCCGCTGCACTCACACAGACACACAGCACCGCACCACAGGGACAGGCTGGAGCAAAGGAGACCCAGAGTGGCGCTGTGAGATTTTCCTGTGTTAGGAAATGTGACAGCTGGGCGCTCAGCGGGACACATTGGCGCTCAGCGGGACACATTGGGGGATTGGTGGCACGATGTGTTCCCAGGACAGCCGGCCGGGCATTGAACAGGGGCGAGCTCACACATGCCTGGAGCTTCATAGGGACAGAGGCCATTGCCCTATGGTAGTGTGCCCTAGGAAGCTGCCTATTTCGCCTAGTGGTAGCGTCGGCCCTGAACACAGAGCTCTGTCCTGACAGCGAGGATGTGCGTTTTTTTCCCCCTGCAAATCAGGAAACAAAAAAGTAAAATCAGCACACAGTAAACACACCAAGCATTGCTAGGCATACAGTCAATCCTTTGCCCCTACATGTTAACCCCTTCTAAGCCAGTGTCATTAGTACAGTGTCAATGTATATTATTAGCACTGTTTACTGTATTAGTGCCACTGGTTAGGTCAGTGTCAGTTAGTCAGTTCCCAAAGAGTGTTAGTTAGTTTCAGATTGCCCACCGTACACTGATCACCGCCATTACTAGTATAAAATTATTTTTTTTTTTAAATTCCAGTATATATCGCATTGTGTGTAAACGCTATAACTTTCACGCAAACCAATTAATATACGCTTATTGGGATTTTTGTTACCAAAAATATGTTGCAGAATACATTTTGGCCTAAATCGATGAAGAAATTAGATTTTTTAAATATTTTTATTGGATATGTTTTATTGCAGAAAGTAAAAAAATTATATTTTTTTCCATGAATATCGCAAAAAAAAAACAAAAAAAAACAGTGTTGATTAAATACCACTAAAAGAAAGCTCTATTTGTGTGAAAAAAAAACATAAATTTAATTTGCGTACAGTGTTGAATGTCTGCGCACTTGTCAGTTAAAGTAGTGCAGTGCCGAATAGCAAAAAATAGTAGACATGGGAACGTTTCGTATAAAAAAAAAAATTCGTAATTCGTAATTCGTGTATGAAATTCCGTTCGAATCGTTACGAATCGTTAATAATCACTAGCGGCTAATGAATTGCCGTAACACAGAGAACAATTCGAATCCAACTACCAAATATCGAATTTCAACTAATACGAAAGAAATTATTATAGCGGATATAACGAATGATTTGAATGATTCGAATGAATTTGAGATTCAGTATATCTAATATCGAGAACTGTCCCTGCACAAAGTGTCATTTTTGCAGGAAAAAAAGCAATTTAAAATCACTTGCGGCTAATGAATTGTCGGCTCCGTAACACAGAGAACAGTCATTCATTGAAAGACATTGATAAAAAAAAAAAGCGTGGGGGTCCCCCCAAATTCGATAACCAAGCCCCTTCAGGTCTGCTATGGATATTAGGGGAACCCCACTTCAAATAAAAAAAAAAAATGACGTGGGGTTCCCCTCAAAATCCCTACCAGACCCTTTATCCGAGCATGCAACCTGGCAGGCCGCAGGAAAAGAGGGCCCCCCCCCTCCTGAACCGTACCAGGCCACATGCCCTCAACATTGGGAGGGTGCTTTGGGGTCCCATGGGGAAAGCCATTGGGAAGTCCCCATGACGTCCCCGTGTGTCAGAGGGGGCGGGGTCACCAGGTGGCCCGCCCTCCATTATAAAAGACCTGTCAGACGCAGCGAAGCCTCACACAGCGGGAGCCTCCCATTGCGAGGAGCGGCCCAAGAAGAGACGCGGACGCCATGGAAGAAGATGCCGGACAAGAAGACCAGAGCAAGAAGAAGCGGATCGGAGGAAGAAGAAGATGGAAGAAGGAAATGGAAGAAGAAGATGAAGAAACTGAAGGATGAAGAAAGGAAGACCAGAAGAAAGAAGATGAAAGAAGATTTTAATAAAGGAATTGTCAAAGACCGTCTCCTGTCATTTTTACCATTTTTGTCACTTTTTTGGTGAAATGGTAGGGGTACTTTTGCACCCCCTTACCATTTCACACAGGGGGGCCGGGATCTGGGGGTCCCCTTGTTAAAGGGGGCTTCCAGATTTCGATAAGCCTCCCGCCCGCAGACCCCCACAACCAATGGCCAGGGTTGTGGGGAAGAGGCCCTTGTCCTCATCAACATGGGGACAAGGTGCTTTGAGGGGTCACAGACCCCCAAAGCATCCTCCCAATGTTGAGGGCATGGGGCCTGGTACGGTTCAGGAGGGGGGGTGCTCTCGTCCCCCCTCTTTTCCTGCCAGGTTGCATGCTCGGATAAGGGTCTGGTATAGATTTTGAGGGGAACCCCATGCCAATTTTTTTTGTTGGGCCGGGGTTCCCCTTAAAATCCATCCCAGACCTGAAGGGTCTGGTATGGATATTTAGGGGGGACCCCACGTCATTTTTTTTTTTTTGAAGCGGGGGTTCCCCTTAATATCCATAGCAGACCTAAAGGGCCTGGTAATTGAATTTGGGAGGACCCCCATGCTTTTTTTTTTTTTTTTTTTCAATGACTTTCAATGAATGACTGTTCTCTGTGTTACGGAGCCGACAATTCATTAGCGGCGAGTGATTTTAAATAGCTTTTTTTTTCCTGTAAAAATGACACTTTGTGCAGGGACAGTTCTCGATATTAGATATACTGAATCTCTAATTCATTCAAATCATTCGTTATATCCGCTATAATAATTTATTTTGTATTAGTTGAAATTCGATATTTGGTAGTTGGATTCGAATTGTTCTCTGTGTTACGGGAGCCGCAATCCATTAGCCGCGAGTGATTTTAAATAGCTTTTTTTCCTGTAAAAATGACACTTTGTACAGGGACAGTTCTAAGCACGGGAAACATGCGCCGCTTTACAGACATACTATAGAGTTGTAACGTTAATACGTTTTTGGATAATTCGTTATTTATCGTTACGAATATCGACACTCTACGAATAATAACGAAGTATACAAAAACGTATTAACGTTACAACTCTATAGTATGTCTGTGAAGGAGCGCATGTTTCCCGTGCTTAGATCTGTCCCTGTACAAAGTGTCATTTTTACAGGAAAAAAAGCTATTTAAAATCACTCGCGGCTATAATGAATTGTCGGCTCCCGTAACACAGAGAACAATTTGAATCCAGCTACCAAATATCGAATTTCAACTAATACGAAAGAAATTATTATAGCGGATATAACGAATGATTCGAATGAATTCGAGATTCAGTATATCTAATATCGAGAACTGTCCCTGCACAAAGTGTCATTTTTACAGGAAAAAAAGCTATTTAAAATCACTCGCCGCTAATGAAAGGAAAAAAATGACGTAGGGGTCCCCCTAAATATCCATACTAGACCCTTCAGGTCTGGGATGGATTTTAAGGGGAACCCCGGCCAAAAAAAAAAAAAAATGGCGTGGGGTCCCCCTCAAAATCCATACCAGACCCTTATCTGAGCACGCAACCTGGCAGGCCACAGGAAAAGAGGGGGGGCGAGAGCGGCCCTCCTCTCTGCTGAACCGTACCAGGCCACATGCCCTCAACATTGGGAGGGTGCTTTGGGGGTCTGTGATCCCCCAAAGCACCTTGTCCCCATGTTGATGAGGACAAGGGCCTCTTCCCCACAACCCTGGCCATTGGTTGTGGGGGTCTGCGGGCAGGGGGCTTATCGGAATCTGGAAGCCCCCTTTAACAAGGGGACCCCCAGATCCCGCCCCCCCTGTGTGAAATGGTAAGGTACCCCTACCATTTCACCAAAAAAAGTGACAAAAATGGTAAAAATGACAGGAGACGGTCTTTGACAATTCCTTTATTAAAATCTTCTTTCATCTTCTTTCTTCTGGTCTTCTTCCTTCTTCCTTTTATTCATCCTTCGGTTTCTTCATCTTCTCCTTCCGGCATCTTCTTCCATCTTCTTCTTCCATCTTCTTCTTCCTCCGATCTGCTTCTTCTTGCTCTGGTCTTCTCGTCCGGCATCTTCTTCCACCCTGTCGGCCTCTCTTCTTGGGCCGCTCCTCGCAATGGGAGGCTCCCGCTGTGTGAAGCTTTGCTGCGTCTGACAGGTCTTTTATAACGGAGGGCGGGGCCACCTGGTGACCCCGCCCCCCTCTGACGCACGGGGACGTCATGGGGTTATAAAAGACCTGTCAGACGCAGCAAAGCCTCACACAGCGGGAGCCTCCCATTGCGAGGAGCGGCCCAAGAAGAGACGCCAACGCCATGGAAGAAGATGCCGGACGAGAAGACCAGAGCAAGAAGAAGCGGATCGGAGGAAGAAAAAGATGGAAGAAGAAGATGGAAGAAGATGCCGGAAGGAGAAGATGAAGAAACCGAAGGATGAAGAAAGGAAGAAGTAAGACCAGAAGAAAGAAGATTTTAATAAAGGAATTGTCAAAGACCGTCTCCTGTAATTTTTACCATTTTTGTCACTTTTTTGGTGAAATGGTAGGGGTACTTTTGTACCCCCTTACCATTTCACACAGGGGGGGCGGGATCTGGGGGTCCCCTTGTTAAAGGGGGCTTCCAGATTCCGTTAAGCCCCCACCAGCAGACCCCCACAACCAATGGCCAGGGTTGTGGGGATGAGGCCCTTGTCCTCATCAACATGGGGACAAGGTGTTTTGGGGGGGAGCCCAAAGCACCCTCCCAATGTTGAGGGTATGTGGCCTGGTACGGTTCAGGAGGGGGGGCGCTCTCGTCCCCCCTATTTTCCTGCGGCCTGCCAGGTTGCGTGCTCGGATAAAGGGTCTGGTATGGATTTTAAGGGGGACCCCACGCCATTTTTTTTTTTGGCCGGGGGTTCCCCTTAAAATCCATCCCAGGCCTGAAGGGTCTGGTATGGATATTTAGGGGGGACCCCACGTCATTTTTTTTTTAAATTTGAAGCGGGGTTCCTCTTAATATCCATAGCAGACCTGAAGGGCCTGGTTATTGAATTTGGGGGGCCCCCCACGCTTTTTTTTTTATCAATGACTTTCAATGAATGACTGTTCTCTGTGTTATGGAGCCGACAATTTATTAGCCGCGAGGGATTTTAAATAGCTTTTTTTCCTGCAAAAATTACACTTTGTCATTCGAATCATTCGAATCATTCGTTATATCCGCTATAATAATTTCTTTCGTATTAGTTGAAATTCGATATTTGGTAGTTGGATTCGAATAATTTGGAGCCGAAATTCGTAAACTGAATTTTTCCTGCAAAAATGACACTTTGTCATTCGAATCATTCGTTATATACGCTATAATAATTTATTTCGTATTAGTTGAAATTCGATATTTGGTAGTTGGATTCGAATAATTAGGAGCCAAAATTCGTAAACGGAATTTTGTATTCCGTACAGAATTCGCATTCGAAAAAATTCGTACTACGGATTCGTACGAATGTACGAATTTCGAAAAATTCGTACAAATTTCGAATTCGTACGAAACTAATCGCACATGTCTAAAAAATAGCCTGGTCAGGAAACCTTCTGGAGGGCAAGTTATTAAATAATATGTTTGAGAGGTGCCTAAAAGCTGTTTGTGGTGTTTTATGGAGCAGAACAATTTTCACAAAGTCTCATCAACAGAACACACAATATTTTGCTGCAGCATTTATTATTTTCTTTCATTGTTTTACAAGTACAGATATGTAAACTATACCATGTAAATGCTTATCAAAGGACAACTTCCAACTGTTCCAGCTCAGCTGGAAACAATATACATTTGAAGCTGTTTTAAATGCTTAAAAAATATCTATCATCTAAATCCCACAATCTACAAAAAAATATCTGCTCAGCCAAACAACTTCAACCCGCTATTTTTTTTAATTAGCCTTGTCCTGACCTTGTTTGCCTACCACTGAACCTGACCCCTGCCCTGGAATTTGGCCTCTTTACTATTAGTTGTGATTTGGTTCTTCGCCTGTTCTTTGCCTGTCCTTTGCCTGACCCTGCCTACTGAATATTGATTTTGTTTTATAAACTGATCTTTTCATCTGCTGACATTGGCCTATACCTGACACTGATTCTTGGCTCTGAGTACCGGGTCTGGTTCTCCTTACTCAATAAAATCCTTGTGTATAAGTTCTTGAGCAGCTAAGTACAGGCATGTGTCCTAACATGTCTAAATCCAATATCACATGAACATTTTTTAAACCAATAAAGAAATGAAGCAAATCAATTAGAAAAGTTTGTATTCTCGATAAGGAGTTGATTTATGGCAAATTGTGCTGGATATGAACTGGTGTGCTTAAAGTATACAGAATATAAACCCAATGATTAATATCTCACATGAGCTTTACTAATATCTTATTGTAATTAATATGTTATCTGAAAAGTAATTTTCAATATTTTTACATTTTAAGCTTTCAATAATCACAGATTTAACCCCTTGTGATACTGCACTGCATTACTTTAACTGACAATTGCGCGGTTGTGCAATGTTGTACTCAAATAAAATGTATATCCTTTTTCCACATAAATAGAGCTTTCTTCTGGTGGTATTTGATCACTTCTGCGGTTTTTATTTTTTGCGCTATAACAAAAAAAGACTGACAATTTTGAAAAAGTAAAGCAAAATTATTTACTTTCTGCTATAAAATCTAACTTCTTCATCAATTTAGCCCAATATGTATTCTGCTACATATTTTTGGTAAGAAAATCCCAGTAAGAGTATATTGATTGGTTTGTGCAAAAGTTATAGCGTCTAAAAAAAAAAGGGATATTTTTATTTATTTGTATATATTTCTTTACTAGTAATTGCGGCAATCAGCGACTTATAGGGGGACTGGGATATTATGGTGGACATTCTGACACTAGATGACACTTTTGACATTTTTTGGGGACCAATGACACTAATGCCCCATACACACGGTTGGAAAATCCGACCACAAAATCCATCGGATTTTTTCCGACGGATTTTGTCCGACACTGGTGTTGCATACACACGGTCGGACAAAGTTGCCGGAAAATCCGATAATTCTGAACGTGGTGACGTTTGTTGCCTACGACGGGACTACGTAGAGGCTAGTAGCCAATAGCTTTGGTCTTGTAATGTGATCTGAGCATGTGATCGGGTAAATGAAATAGGCATTTATTTTATCAAACATTTAGTTATGGTTATCAAACAATGTGTTCTGAGAGCAGAGATACTTTTGCTTACTGTCTAATCACAAGATGTACTTGGACAGCTGTGTTGGATGTCTCCAAATGCCATTCACACCTCCAGCCTGGGAACAATTACATTCGACTTGTTCCCAAGCTAGGTGGGAAGTAACAAGAAGGTGCTAAACGACCATTTCCTAACCAATGTACTCCCACCCCCCCTTTTGAGCTGTATAAATGTACTGAGGTCCCAAGCCTCAGCAGAACAATATATATTTTTGACTGTATAACATGTACTATGCAGAAATTGTTCTCCATGTTTATGGACATGCCTGTATATTAAAACACATTATCTTGGATTCGGCTTCAGTAGTCAATGTTACTGAAAACCCTTAAGTTCTGGGTTTTCCCCGTCACATGCGTGGCACTTTGTCCGTCGGAATTCGCTACACACGATCGGAAAAAGTCCGATAGGACTTTGTTGTCGGAAAATTTGAGAGCAGGAGATAAAACTTTGTCCGTCGGAAAATCCGATGGAAAAAGTCCGATGGAGCCTACACACGGTCGGAATTTCAGACAACATTGTCCGATAGGACATTTTCCGTCAGAAAATCCGACCGTGTGTACGGGGCATTATACAATGATCAGTGCTAAGAAATATGCACTGTCATGGTACTAATGACACTGGCTGGGAAGGGGTTAACATCACTGGTGATCAACGGGTTAATTGTGTGCCTAGCCAGTGTTTCTGTGTGTACTATGGGAGGTACTTTTACTAGGGGAAGACATACAGTGGTGTGAAAAAGTGTTTGCCCCCTTCCTCATTTCCTGTTCCTTTGCATGTTTGTCACACTTAAGTGTTTCGGAACATCAAACCAATTTAAACAATAGTCAAGGACAACACAAGTAAACACAAAATGCAATTTGTAAATGAAGGTGTTTATTATTAAAGGTGAAAAAAAATCCAAACCATCATGGCCCTGTGTGAAAAAGTGATTGCCCCCCTTGTTAAAACATACTATAACTGTGGTTGTCCACACCTGAGTTCAATTTCTCTAGCCACACCCAGGCCTGATTATTGCCACACCTGTTCACAATCAAGGCATCACTTAAATAGGAGCTGCTTGACACAGTAAGGTCCACCAGAAGATCCTTAAAAGCTACACATCATGCCAAGACCCAAAGAAATTCAGGAACAATTGAGAAAGAAAGTAATTGAGATCTATCAGTCTGGAAAGGGTTATAAAGCCATTTCCAAAGCTTTGGGAATCCAGCGAACCACAGTGAGAGCCATTATCCACAAATGGCGAAGACATGGAACAGTGGTGAACCTTCCCAGGAGTGGCCGGCCGCCCAAAATTACCCCAAGAGCGCAGCGACGACTCATCCAAGAGGTCACAAAAGACCCCACAACAACGTCCAAGGAACTGCAGGCCTCACTTGCCTCAGTTAAGGTCAGCGTTCATGCCTCCACCATCAGGAAAAGACTGGGCAAAAATGGCCTGCATGGCAGAGTTCCAAGGAGAAAACCACTGCTAAGCAAAAAGAACATCAAAGCTCGTCTCAATTTCTCCACAACACATCTTGATGATCCCCAAGACTTTTGGGACAACATTCTGTGGACCGATGAGACAAAAGTGGAACTCTTTGGAAGGTGTGTGTCCAAGTATATCTGGCGTAGAAGGAACACTGCATTTCAGAAAAAGAACATTATACCAACAGTAAAATATGGTGGTGGTAGTGTGATGGTCTGGGGCTGTTTTGCTGCTTCAGGACCTGGAAGACTTGCCGTGATAAAAGGAACTATGAATTCTGCTGTCTACCAAGAGATCCTGAAGGAGAATGTCCGACCATCTGTTCGTGTACTCAAGCTGAAACGAACTTGGGTTCTGCAGCAGGACAATGATCCTAAACACACCAGCAAGTCCACCACCGAATGGCTGAAGAAAAACAAAATGAAGACTTTGGAGTGGCCTAGCCAAAGTCCTGACCTGAATCCTATTGAGATGTTGTGGTATGACCTTAAAAAGGCTGTTCATGCTCGAAAACCCTCTAATGTAACTGAATTAGGACAATTCTGCAAAGATGAGTGGGCCAAAATTCCTCCAGGACGCTGTAAAAGCCTCATTGCACGTTATCGCAAACGCTTGGTTGCAGTTGTTGCTGCTAAGGGTGGCCCAACCAGTTATTAGGTTTAGGGGGCAATCACTTTTTCACGCAGGGCCATGATGGTTTGGATTTTTTTTCACCTTTAATAATAAACACCTTCATTTACAAATTGCATTTTGTGTTTACTTGTGTTGTCCTTGACTATTGTTTAAATTGGTTTGATGTTCCGAAACACTTAACTGTGACAAACATGCAAAGGAACAGGAAATGAGGAAGGGGGCAAACACTTTTTCACACCACTGTAGATCTTTGTCCCTGCTTTGCAGAAACACAGGATCCATGCCTTCCCTACTGACAGCACGGCGATCTGCCTTGTTATATATATATATGTTCTGCTTCTATACCGAAGGATCAGCGGGTACCGACAGACATTGAGTCTGCAGTACCCGCCGCTTAGCTCCCACTACGTATAATTAATGGCGGGAGCGAGCTGCTGGCAGCACACATTCACGCCTGCTACCCGGAAGAGCCAGATTATGTGTATATATACGTGATCCGGCGCAGAGGTGCCGCCCTGTAGCCGTAAGACTGCTATAGGGCAGACCTTAAGCTAAAATAAATTGTGGTGATCCTGCCATAAAGGTCCTTGTTCAGGCCGTTAAGCCGTATCCATAGAATTTGGCAGTACATCCAACCGGCCTCACAACCGCAGACCAGCCACCCGGACAGCTGCAAAAACTGTCAGGGAAATCGTCTCAGGGAAGCTCAGGTGCATGCTCGTCGTCCTCATTGGGGTCTCGACCTGACTGCAGTTCGTCGTTGTAACTGACTCGAGTGGGCAAATGCTCACATTCAATGGTGTCTGGCACTTTGTAGAGGTGTTCTCTTCACGGATGAATCTCAGTTTTTACTGTACAGGGCAGATGGCAGACAGCATGTATGGCGTTGTGTGGGTGAGCGGTTTGCTGATGTCAACATTGCGGATCGAGTGGCCCATGGTGGCAGTGGGGTTATGGTATGGGGAGGCGTATGCTATGGACAACAAACACAGGTGCATTTTATTAATTGCATTTTGAATGCACAGAGATACCGTGACGAGATCCCAAGGCCCATTGTTGTGCCATTCATCCACGACCAATCCCCCCGTGTTGCAGCATGATATTCCACGGCCCCATGTTGCAAGTATCTGTACACAATTCCTGGAAGCTGAAAACATCCCATTTCTTGCATGGCCAGCATACTGACCGGACATGTCATCCATTGAGCATGTTTGGGATGCTCTGGATCGGCGTATACAACAGCGTGTTCCAGTTCCTGCCAATATCTAGCAACTTCGCACAGCCATTGAAGAGGAATGGACCAACATTCCACAGGCCACAATCAACAAACTGATCAACTCTATGCGAAGGAGACGTGCTGCACTGTGTGAGGCAAATGGTGGTCACACGCAAATGGTGGACACACCTGTGCAATAATCATGCTGTCTAATCAGCATCTTGATATGCCACACCTGTGAGGTGGATGAATTATCTTGGCAAAGGAGAAGTGCTCACTAACACGTATTTAGACAGATTTGTGAAGAATATTTGAGAGAAATAGGCCTTTTGTGTACATAGAAAAAGTCATAGATCTTTGCGTTCAGCTCATGATAAATAGGGGCAAAAAAAGTGTTACGTTTATAATTTTGCTCAGGGTATATCTGCTAAATTCAGCTATAGCACTAAACCATACTATGGGCCTGATTTACTAAAGAAAACTTACCTACACTATGACACTGTTGTGCCTGCCAAAGTAGTCGAACAGCTGAATTGTACTATTGCAGCTTTTACTAAGTGCAAGAGATCACTGTTAATTTTGAAATTCCTTTTTTTTTTTTTTTTCAATTTAGTTTTAGTCATAGTCTTTTGACTAAAATACCATTTTAGTTTTAGTCGTATTTTAGTCATCTGAATTATTTTAGTTTTATTCGTATTTTAGTAGACTAAAATAGTGTTAATTTTGTCGCCAAAAATATTTTCATCTATGAAATTATAACACTGCAAGATATGCTCATGGAGATGATATTACAGTGTCCTGAATGTGGTTTTCTAGGCAGCAAATATTCCAACATCCAAACCTATGTGGTATAGTTTGCGGTATAGCTAAAATAAAAATGGAATATACTGTATATCTAATAGTATGCTTGCAAATAGCACACCTTACTTGCACAAAATAGCACCCCATAGTAGCCTGCATATAATGGCTGATAGTTAGTCTGGAAATAATACTGGATATTAAAATACAAGGGCGGAAGTGGTGAATTCCGCTTTGTTTTACAATTTAAGGTTAAAGTGGTTGTTCAGGCTAAAAGTCTTTTACTATAATGCATTCTCTGCATTAAGGTAAAAACCTTCCAAGATTAGCTCTCCCTCAGCCCCCTAAATACTTACCCGAGCCCAGTCTCAATCCAGTGCTGTGCCCAAGGCCAGCATTTATGCTCTCCCTCTCTCTCCTCACTGGACATAGAGGCAGCAGCTGCTGCCATTGACTCCTGCGGCTGTCAATCAGATCCAGGAGGGAGCAAAGGGTTGGGCCAAACCACTCTGTGTGTGTCCATAGACACACATAGCCAAGCTCTGGAGCTAGCCTACACATTTGCCCCTATAGCAAGCACTTGCTATGGGGACAGATACTGATGTGGTGGACTAGACAGGGGACCTGTGAAGAGGAGGCCCGGGGCTGCTCTGTGCAATACAATTGCACAGAGCAGGTAAGTAGAACATGTTTGTTACTTTAATTTTTTTTTAAAAGCCTTTAGTAACATTTTAATAAAAATGTACTTTCATTTTAATCTAAAGCTAAAGTATTTTCTAAAACTGTCAAAGAAATTAGATGCAATATTAAATGCAATATGACAACCTTGATGTGTTCTGTACACTGTTATTATACAGAACACCCCACGCCTCCAGAAGTAAAAGGATGCAGACACTGCAACTTTTCTCATGAAAACACTGAAAGCGCAAAAGGTGGTTATAATGAGTGCAGACCCTCTCATTTAGAATCAGTTTAGCAAGGTGATGTTTTTTTTCCTCGGAATAGAAAAAGGAAGGACGGACTGTAAAAGGAAGAGTAAGGTTTTCATTTTTTTTTTTTCTTATAGTATAAGTAAACCCGATTTTCAAAATGTAAGATCACCTTTTCAAAAAAAAAGAACAAGTAAAATTGTCACATTATTTTTTCAGCATCTACGTGCCTCCTTAGTCCTTTTGCACATCCAGGCTGGTGGGTAGCAAGATCACGCAGAAGATTGTCACTTCCAGTCCTGGTCCCTCCACCCCCGGTCCCTCTTCTTGACCTGGATCAGTGGAAAGAAATCTATCAATGCGGAGACTACAGACACAATATAAGTTGGTACTGTGACTTACAGTCTTGTAGTGAGAGTGTGCATGGAAGGGGGGCAACACCACTGCTGCATTGGAAGGCAGTAAGAGGCCATTGGCATGATCACCAGAATACACTTTATATCTAAAAATATATCTAAAACTTTTTTTTTTCTGTTGGATTGGGAAGTGATTAAATCCCCCATGTTATTATGGGTGTGTGTATCCTCACAAGGGAGATTGACCCTTTTTATTTGTCCTGGTGACGCAGAAAGTGATGGGAAATTCCAAATTGTATACTTGTCATCAGAACAAGAGGCATGGGTAAATCTTCCAATGGGGACATCTGTTCCAGTAACAATGATCTTAAGGGTATTTTCCCTAAGGCTCCATGCACACTGGATGTTAAAATATAACGTTATAAAAACGCCAGTAGCTTTGCAGTGAGGCTTTTAACGTTTTTTAAAATTTTTGCAATAGCGTTTATTAGCGTTTTTTTATTTCTTAAGAAAAATTTTTTTTTCAATGGATCAAAAACATTAAAAAAAGCTGGTGAGCCACGTTTTTTTTTTCCAGGATAGGAGATGAAGGGAAAACTCTTTAGGACAAAAAATACTGACAGGATTTTAACCATTCCTTACTCTAAAAAGTTCTGCTATGGGATATACTTTTATAAAGAATATTCATATTCTGGTTGTTTTCTTTTCATCTCCCCCTTAAATAGGACATTTCTGTTTTTGAGATTGAGAATACATAGTAATCATTTTCTAAATATAAATTAGTTTAAAAGCAAACTAGCTCATTGATCAAGTCATATATGGTGTGACAACTATGGATAAAATCAACGAAACATCAAAAAAGAAAAATTTTCAGAGTTCATTGGAAGGTGAGCTGCAATTGTCCTCCTAAGCATCAATCTGTATTAAGCTTCTTTTGAATTCCCATTAAATTCAATGGTGAGATAAGAAGGCCTGACACAAACAAAAGGCTGTCAACACGAGCCCATAATTGTGTCTACCGCAACCATAAATAAAACCATCAAATCTAATATGTAAAATTGACATAAAAGTAATTATACAGACTAATTTTTTTCTTGACTTAGATACACCAATTAATTTATGTAAGGTAATTATATTGGTTTATGTGGGTTGTATAACAAAAAAAAATTGTGTCTAAAGTGTGGTTGAATTCCTCACCTTTCCACTTCAAATGCGTGTTACGATTATAATGTTTCGACAAGATGAAGTTCTGGGACTGGGACCAGTAAAAACAGCAGGAAAAAGTATTTAAATCGCTTTACTTCATTTGTGAAACTTTGTGTACAGATTTTTGAAAACCAAGGCATTTCATGTTTTATGAATAAAAAAGAGGAGTAAAAAAAGTGGCATCCTTTGCAATCAGTTGTTTCCAAGCATGAAAATATGCTTCTGCTTTCACAGTAGTAATTAACCACATTGAACTGGAGTTGTTCTGTAATACGTTTTTGCCACTCATCAAAGCATCTTGAGTTATAATAAGAACTATACCACAGCATAACTCTGAGAGATTTGTTCCAACTTTACTTAAAGGGTTAGTTCACCTTTACAGAAAAATCTGTAAGGTGAACTTACACAGGACCCCCTCCCCATCCCCCCAGTCCTGTTGACCTGTAGCCCTGCTATAGCCGCCTCACGGCTTTGGGGCTTAGAAATCCCCGGAGCTTAATTTCCTAAACGTACCCCCTCAGGAGGGATGTTTAGGAGCATTCTAATTGGTCGGCGCCGTCATATGGGCGATGTCAACCTATCGCAACCTGCATAACCCGTCCTCTCAGCGGGGAAGGAGAAGAGTGAATGTTGAGGGGATTTCTAAGCCCCCGGGCCCCTGAGGCAGCTATACCGGTGCTCAGAACGGGAGATCGCCGTGCTGCAGGTCAGTGGGACTGGGGGGATGGGGAGGGGTCCTGTGTAGGTTCACCTTACAGATTTTTCTGTAAAGGTGAACTTACACTTTAAAGAGGTTGCAACCTTAAATGGTAAAATTGATCTAGCCTCCATGTGTTTGCTCATTAAGCAGTGCAGTGTGGTTTGTTTTTCAATCCTAAATACCGTATATACTCGAGTATAAGCTGAGTTTTTCAGCACATTTTTTTGTGCTGAAAGTGCCCCCCTCGGCTTATACTCGAGTCAAGCACTTTTCTGCAGCAAAAAAAAGAATTTCCGACCCAACTTTGGGGCCCCGTAATCCCAAATTTGATGTGCCAACCCAGTGGACCTAGCACTATAACATATCCAAATATGGGGTTCCTAGCACTAAGTGGCCCTGAGATACGGGGCCCCAAAGTCGGTTCGGAAAATGTCATTCTCTGCTGCAGAAAAGTGCTTGACATTTTCTTACCCGAATTTGGGGCCCCATATCTCGGGGACACTTGGAGCTAGGAACCCCAAATTTGGCATTCAAACCCAGTTGAACTAGCACTACAACATATCAAAAGATGGGGTTCCTAGCACTAAGTGGCCCTGAGATACAGGGCCCCAAAGTCGGCTCAGAAAATGTCATTCTCTGCTGCAGAAAAGTGCTTAACATTTTCTGACCCGAATTTGGGGCCCCATATCTCGGGAACACTTGGTGCTAGGAACCCCAAATATTGTAGTCCAACCCAGTGGAATTAGTACTACAACATATCCAAAGATGGGGTTCCTAGCACTAAGTGACCCCGAGATACAGGGCCCCAAATCGGTCAACTGTGTCCATCTGCATGGGCACAGTGAGGCTGCAAATGGGCATCGTTGACCCTCTTTTCCACTTACAGTAGCTGCGCATTTCTCACCCTAGGCTTATACTCGAGTCAATAAGTTTTCCCAGTTGTTTGTGGTAAAATTAGGTGCCTCGGCTTATATTCGGGTCGGCCTATACTCGAGTATATACGGTATGCTCATTTGTGGTCACCTCCTCTCTCTGTTCTGTATCCCAATCAAAGAGAGCCAAGTGGGAGGGGTCGAGATTCTCCTTCTGTTTTAGGTAAACAGTATAGGCGGTGAATAAAGGCTGGAAGAGAGGAGAGGGGCTGTGAGGAGAGGATAGGGGAGGGGCAGTGAGATGGTGTTCTTACTACACACTAGAGATCTGACAGGGAGAGAGGAGGGGGAGCTGCAGAGACACGCAGACACACAGGAGAGAAGCTAGATGAAAGAGGCACGTGTCCTGACCCCGATCTCATGGCTCAGCACAAATGATAAACGTGGTCAGCTCACAGAGGGAAAGTCAGGATCAGGCAGAATCAACCAGGTACAATAGGAGATACAAAGGGGCAATTGACTAGGCAAAAGCACTGTTATAGCTTGTGCCTTAAAGAGACAGGAGCATGATTTTTTGGGGGGTGGGGCCAGAAAAGGGGTGGGGACGAGCGAGCGCCCCCCCCCTCCTGAGCCGTACCAGGCCACGTGCCCTCAACATGGGGGGTGCCCTGGGGAAAGGGGGGCCGTGCGGCCCCCCCACCCCAAAGCACCTTGTCCCCATGTTGATGAGGACAAGGGCCTCTTCCCGACAACCCTGCCCATTGGTTGTCGGGGTCTGCGGGCAGGGGGCTTATCGGAATCTGGGAGCCCCTTTTTATAAGGGGGCCCCCAGATCCCCGCCCCCCACTCTATGTGAATGAGTATGGGGTACGATGTACCCCTACCCATTCACGCTAGCTACGTATACCTGAAGTCATGTGCTAAATGAACAGACTTTCCGATGAGCGGCAAGTCCGTTCATTTCAAAAGTCCGGCGGACTAGCCTACTAACGGCGGGATTGTCCGCCAGACTGCCAAGTCCAGCGGATAATTTTAAAACAAAACTTAAAACCTAGTCCGCCGGACTTTTGGCGCCAAAAAGTCCGCCAACGCCCACACACGAGGGGATTGTCCGCTGTACTTGAGTCCAGCGTATAATCCCGCGGGATAGTCCCTTCGTGTGTATGCGGCATAAGAAAGGTAACAGAAACCTCTCTTCTCTTTCTACTCTCTTTACTCTTTTTATCCCTTTTTCTCACTATACCTTTTCTCTTATTAACACAACGTAGAAAATATGGAAAGTTAGAATCTTAGGTGGTAGACCCGGACGAGTTTGCCCATGTAGGCAGTTACCTGTGAAGATGTCTACTGCCTGTTATTTGTTGGACTTATTTTATTTTGTACCTCTAATTCTTGCTACTCAATATTCAGGACTATGTACGGCATAATTTCCATGTTGATATGTATTTCATTTTCATACAATAAACTTTAATGTTTAAAAAAATAATAATTTAGGTTAGATTTTCTGACACTCCAGCCACATACAAAATTACTATATTACTCTGAATGAAAAAAAAAAAATAGGAAAAATGTTAATCTTGTTCTGTAATATTGAATAAGATTTGCCACATATACAAGGAGCCTGAATTATAATAGGTGCAATCAATGCTCCATTCTCATTCATACAAATTGGATGTGTTTTGAAATGCATCCGATTCTCATGACAAGTGAACCAAACCAGCTTTCTATGGAGCCGGTTCACATATCTGTGGTGCAGTGGCAGTGCTGTTTTAATGCACATTTGAAATAAGTCCTTTGTGTTTTCTGAGCACTGTGGTGTGATTCAGATGTGAATTCCAGGCTCAATGCCTTCTATAGGAATGCACATGTCCTCAGTTTTGAACACAAATTGATAAAAAAAAAGCATGGGGCCCCCTCCAAAATCCATACCATACCCTTATCCGAACATGCAGCCTGGCAGAGCAGGAAAGGGTGGGGATGATCGAGCGCCCCCCCTCCTGAGCCATACCTAGCCACATACCCTCAAAATGTTGAGGGGGACAAGGGCCTCTTCCCCACAACCCTGGCCGGTGGTTGTGGGGGTCTGCAAGTAGGGGGCTCATTGTAATCTGGAAGCCCCCTTTAACATTTGAATGAGTAGGGATACATTGTACCCCTACTTATTAACCAAAAAAAGTGTAAAAAATATATAAAAACTCAGAGACAGTCTTTGGCAATTCCTTTATTAAAAAAAGCAAAGATTGGGGGGGCCACGCCTTTTGTTTTTTTGGCATGGGGTTCCCCTTAAAATCCATACCAGAAGCGCTGTGTTTTTTCTTTATTTTTCATCGTCGCCAGATCTTTGGTTTACGGGGAACCCGCTGACAGCTAGTAAGTCATTGGTTGTCAAGGATGCAGTGGCCGCTTCCCCTTAACAACCAGCTATTGTTGAATATGTATGTATTTTCTCCAACACATAAACAAAATGATTTGCAAGAGATAGAAGTTTGCACGCATCACAGCACAGTCCTCCTGAGAAACAAAGATGTTTGCTTACTGCATACATGTGAAAGTAATTCTGCCCAGGTCTGGGTTTTAATATTAGCAATCATACTGCTTTATGCAGTCAAAGCTATATGTTGAAGTATCTTTATAGCTAATGTAGCAGCACCCTCTAGCTAGTGTACATAGTTCGGTTGTTCATGTAGGCAAATTGGTTTGGCTGAGATCCAGGCTTGGGCTGAATCTGGGTCAGGGTTGAGTGACTCAGTGAGGCTGGATGGCTCATCTGACAGCTCTTCTGGTGCCTTCCGCTGTTTCAGGAACATTGCACAAGCTTCCAGATGTAGTGGGTGGAAGCTAGGAGGAGCTGCCATGCATATTTATGAGGGCCTCAGCCAATCCCTAGCAAATGGGCTGGCAGAGGGCCGACTCACATTATAAATAGACATGAGTCATGCCAGCAGGGCAATCAGGTGGAAGATAGAAATGGAGTGCTGAGGAGGCTGTCAGTGGTCCTTGAGGGTGCTCCCTAGTCTGGAGGGGGGGTGGGGGTTGGCCTGGGGCTCGGGTGCTGGAAGGACCCGCTACAACACTCAGAGGAATCCTATCCCGGAGAGAATGTCAGTGCGGAGGACTGTGGAGAAGTTAGCCAGGAGGGCTATTAAAAGGCAGGCTGGCAGTGCCCGAAGAGGTGGTGCTGGGCTCAGTGAACACGGGAGGAAGTGCTGGAAATGTGTAATTTGGGTGAATCACCAGACCACACATGTAAATTGCCACCATCCCTGAGTAATACATAGAATAAACCTCAAAAGGTGGGATATTATGGGCAATAAAAATATATACTGTATATAGAAAGCTTTCACATATAGAAATGTAATTTATTGTAGAAAAACTGTATTAAAAAGTCTCTTATTGTGTGTATTAATCTCATATTATGTGTGGGAAGTCCAATATTTTCTAATTTTCCATATGTACAATTTGTTAATATTATAATTATTCTGGCATATATTGTGTATTTTTGTACGACCTTTTGTACCAAATAAAAAAAGTCTCATATTAATGGTACAAAACATCGTAAGAGTAGTACTATCAACATTGCACATTGAATAAATGAAATTTGTAAAAATTGCACATTTGGCTGTTTGAACCATGAAGTGGCAATCCCAATCTACTTTCTGTTCCCTTAAATCATGGTTGCTGATAAGGAATGATGCAGAGAGGGATATCCAACGTGTTTCAAAATTACTGTTATGAATCTTCTTCTGGGAATAATACCACTTCTGAAAGAACAGCTTATGTTAGTAAAACATTAATACAAATTCATACTCATAAATATGTATCTAGTTTGTCATTGAACATACACTTACAAAAAATGTGTATATTTAGCAGAAGAATTCCTCCAAAAAGCATGGATGGCATTGCATTGAAGGCCTACCCCAAGTGGATGCCAGGTGTCCACGTCCTGAAAATGCCATATATAAATTGCCTTGGAGGGCATGGAAATATGGGTGCTGTGGGCTGGGAGAAAGCAGAAAAAAGACATGATAAATCCCTGGTAAGAAAATAAGTCTCAATTCCAGGGGATAGGGGTCAGCCTGGAATGTTCTTCCGCATAAGGCTGACCCCATACCTAATAAAAAATTGCTTACTTGAGATGTCTTTTAGATCAAACCAGCAAGATCCAGGAGTCCCATATTGAGATATTGAAATAGCCAAAAAAGATTCCAAAGATCGGTGGTCCTAGAACAGGAGACAACGTGGCTCCACAATGGCAAACCAAGGAGGAATGGCGCCCCTAATATAGTGCGCATGCGCAGAAGGAAGTGACGCAATACGCATCATATCGCGCAACTGTATCACTATCATTTCCGCTTCTGCGCAGTTGGTGAGGGCGGGAGTGAAGCAGCACACGTCAAATGACGCGGCCACATATCCTCCTCCTATGCCAAACCTATACAGCATCCGGTCCCAAGGAAACAAACATCTGGGGATCGGAATGGTGACTGGATTGGCAGAATTTATCGAAACCCCATTGGGAAGGAGGGACATCCATGCCTGATGGTGAAAAATGCCTATGCCATTACAATTTACCATATATACTCGAATATAAGCCGAGATTTTCAGCCCTTTTTTTAGGGCTGAAAGTCCCCCCCTCGGCTTATATTCGAGTCACCGCCGTCTGCCTACATGAACAGCGTGTCATGCAGACAGACGGCAGTTTTCAAAAGCCGCGCCTCCTCCACCTCGTCCGTGATAGGAGGAACACAAATTTTTCCAGCAGTAAGTCAGTGTGCAGTGTTCCGCCTATCACGGACGTCCTGTCATTCTCATCTCATGGACGAGGATGAGAGGACGTCCGTGATAGGCGGAACACCGCACACTGACTGCTGGGAAAACAGTGTTCCTCCTATCACGGACGAGGAGGAGGAGGAGGTGCGGCTTTTGTAATTTTGGAATGGCGCCTTACATTACACGCTGTGGGGGGACAGAGCGAGACTGGCTGCATCGGCTGCAATGATGGAAGGAAGATCGCACAGGACACAGGACCCAGGACATGCAGAGCGATGCAGATCGGCGCAGATCGGAACAGGTAGGCTGCAATGGGGACACAGGGGGTCTGTACAGGGGACATGCAGCTGCAGATGGGCATTGCTGACCCTCTTTTCCACTTACAATAGCTGCTGCATTTTTCACCCTCGGCTTTTACACGGGTCAATACGTTTTTCCCAGTTTTTTGTGGTGAATTAGGGGCCTCGGCTTATATTCGGGACGGCCTATACTCGAGTATATACGGTATATAAGATACACAACAATGGTATAAACTACCAGAGGCCATAAAAAATGTGTCATATAGAAAACCCAAAATGATGAATCACCTTATTCAAAATACATGACCAACTGTATCGGGAGTCCAAAACACAACAAATGATGAAAGGAGGAAAACTAATTTCCAGAATCCATGGGTTACCAAATCATTTATACACAAATAACATTGAATTGTGATTGACCATAAAACAAAAGAAAGAAAAAGAAGATTATAAGTCTACATAAAAGTGTAATTTATTGGAATAGGAAGGCAATAAAGACCCAGAAAGATGTAGTTTTTTTTCCCTATCGCCATTGATTAATCAGTTTTACCAGAGAAAAAAACATCCAAAAAAGGTCTATAACTTTCACATTCATTGAGAAGCGGATGTTTTTTTCTCTAGTAAAACTGATTAATCAATGGCGATAGGGACAAAAAAATACATCTTTCTGGGTCTTTATAGCCTCCCTATTCCAATAAATTATTCCAATAAACAATCTGCTTTTTCTTTCTTTGTCTTTCTTTTGTTTTATGTTCAACCACAATTCAATGTTATCCCTGGATGTTTGTTTCCTTGGGACCGGATGCTGTATAGGTTTGGCATAGGGGGAGGATACGTGGCCGCGTCATTTGATGTGTGCTGCGCCACTACAGCCCTCACCAACTGCGCAGAAGCAGAAATGAATAGTGACACGGTTGCACTATATGACGCGTATCGCTTCACTTCCTCCTGCACATGCGCACTATATTAGGGATACCATCACGTCCCTCTGGGCCATTCCTCCTTGGTTTGCCATTGTGGAGCCACGTTGACTCCTGTTCCTGGACCGCCGACCTTTGGAATCTTTATTGGTTATTTCAATATCTCAATATGGGACTCCTGGATCTTGCTGGTTTGATCTAAAAGAAATCTCAAGTAAGCAATTTTTTATTAGGTATGGGGTCAGCCTTATGGGGAATAACATTCCAGGCTGACCCCTATCCCCTGGAATTGAGACTTATTTTCTTCCCGGAGATTTATCATCTCTGTTTTCTGCTTTCTCGCAGCCCACAGCGGCCATATTTCCATGCCCTCCAAGGCAGTTTATATCTGGCATTTTCTGGACGTGGACACCTGGTATCCACTTGGGGTAGGCCTTCAATGGCCGTGACATGGCATGCATGCTTTTTGGAGGAATGCTTCGGCTAAATGTACACATTTTTTGTAAGTGTATGTTCAATGACAAACTAGATACATATTTATGAGTATGAATTTGTATTAATGTTTTACTAACATAAGCTGTTCTTTCAGAAGTAGTATTATTCCCTGAAGAAGATTCATAACGGTAATTTTGAAACGCGATGGATATCCCTCTCTGCATCATTCCTTATCAGCAACCATGATTTAAGGGAACAGCAAGTAGATTGGGATTGCCACTTCATGGTTCAAACAGCCAAATGTGTAATGTTTACAAATTTCATTTATTCAATGTGCAATGTTGATAGTAGTATTCTTACGATGTTTTGTACCATTAATATGAGACTTTTTAATACAATTTTTCTACAATAAATTACATTTCTATATGTGAAAGCTTTCTATATTTTATTGCCCATAAAATCCCAACTTTTGATGTTTATTCTATGTGCTGGAAATGTGTTAGCTGTGTCACTCCAACGTTCTACAAGTATTGCCCATAAAATCCCAACTTTTAAAAAAAAAAAAAGCTTTCAATTGTGTTAAAAATATTGAAAGATATGATCTTATTTTCAATAAAAAGGTTAAAAGGGGCACAAATAGTAATGTGAAGGAGACTAACACAACCAGGATCATCCTAAGATATTCAAATGGACATGAAAAAATCAGGAAAATTCTCTGCACTGGATTGGATCTATTAGGGCAACCACACCCCCAGGTCTCAATGAATGTGAAAGTTATAGACCTTTTTTGGATGTTTTTTTCTCTGGTAAAACTGATTAATCAATGGCGATAGGGACAAAAAAATACATCTTTTTGGGTCTTTATAGCCTCCCTATTCCAATAAATTATTCCAATAAACAATCTGCTTTTTCTTTCTTTGTCTTTCTTTTGTTTTATGTTCAACCACAATTCAATGTTATCCCCGGATGTTTGTTTCCTTGGGACCGGATGCTGTATAGGTTTGGCATAGGGGAAGGATACGTGGCCGCGTCATTTGATGTGTGCTGCGCCACTCCAGCCCTCACCAACTGCGCAGAAGCAGAAGTGAATAGTGACACGGTTGCACTATATGACGCGTATCGCGTCACTTCCTCCTGCACATGCGCACTATATTAGGGATACCATCACGTCCCTCTGCGCCATTCCTCCTTGGTTTGCCATTGTGGAGCCACGTTGACTCCTGTTCCCGGACCGCCGACCTTTGGAATCTTTATGGTTATTTCAATATCTCAATATGGGACTCCTGGATCTTGCTGGTTTGATCTAAAAGACATCTCAAGTAAGCAATTTTTTATTAGGTGTGGGGTCAGCCTTATGGGGAATAACATTCCAGGCTGACCCCTATCCCCTGGAATTGAGACTCATTTTCTTCCCGGGGATTTATCATCTCTGTTTTCTGCTTTCTCGCAGTCCACAGCGCCCATATTTCCATGCCCTTCAAGGCAGTTTATATCTGGCATTTTCTGGACGTGGACACCTGGTATCCACTTGGGGTAGGCCTTCAATGGCCGTGACATGGCATGCATGCTTTTTGGAGGAATGCTTCTGCTAAATGTACACATTTTTTGTAAGTGTATGTTCAATGACAAACTAGATACATATTTATGAGTATGAATTTGTGTTAATGTTTTACTAAAATAAGCTGTTCTTTCAGAAGTAGTATTATTCCCTGAAGAAGATTCATAACAGTAATTTTGAAACGCGATGGATATCCCTCTCTGAATCATTCCTTATCAGCAACCATGATTTAAGGGAACAGCAAGTAGATTGGGATTGCCACTTCATGGTTCAAACAGGCAAATGTGCAATGTTTACAAATTTAATTTATTCAATGTGCAATGTTCATAGTACTATTCTTATGATGGTTTGTACCATTAATATGAGACTTTTTAATACAATTTTTCTACAATAAATTACATTTCTATACGTGAAAGCGGTCTATATATATTTTTTTATTGCCCATAAAATCCCAACTTTTGATGTTTATTCTATGTGCTGGAAATGTGTTAGCTGTGTCACTCCAACGTTCTACAAGTCCCGGCCTGTAATGGTCCATGGCTACAAACCCTTTTAGAGTGACAGAGCTGGATTTCTGCAAGCAAGTGTATGCTGGAGGGAATAGTTGGAGCTGTATATAGACTGTATATAGGAGAAGTGTCCATGAAGTTTGTTCTAAAGTCAAGTGGGCATCCCATAATACCCCTATCCCCATCCAAGTTTATTACCCTCAATAAAACATACAAACAAAGTCACTGACTATTCTCTGACTCTGGAGTGACTGTGGAAATTCAGTGTGCCTGGCTGTGCGGGATGGGAGAATCCCGATCTACTTGCTTCTCCTTAGGGGGTGCGCTACACTAGCATGTATCTTTTGTAAAACCTCTTTGCTTATATGCTTCTGTTACAACACTATGGCAGTAAATCTGACATTCAGCAAACATTCACTGCAGGTGAATCTTCCAGTTGCATGTTTTTTTAAATGACAGTGGTTAATTCACCACCAGTTCACGTTTAGTCCATGTCACATTCAGTGCTTTATAGTCATACATAATTCATAAACATACATAAGTGTCCTGTTTTGTGTATTGAAGCAAAACAAGGAAATACATGTTTTAGTCTTTAACTGAAAAAAATATAATAACATTAGCTAGATGAAAAACATTTGTTAGTAAAGCTTGATGCACAGCTTTAAGTGAACACGCCGCATACAAACTGCAGCACACATACCTGATTAGTCACGGGATAGATGCTGCTGTTCTAATACAATGGGAGGCATTTACTGGAAATGGGTCAAGGCAGAGACAGAGTTGATGAGCTCAAGCGTGGAAAATGGTTTGCCTTGCTCAATGACATTTGTAGAAAAAAATAAATAAAAATCTCAGACTGAATACCAGAACATAGACAGTACATTTAGTTCATAACAGAGTATAACTAGTATAGAATAACACTGGTGCTTATTTTTTTTTCTGTTTTGTTTTTAATTCCATGGAACAAGTTGAGATAAGTACTGAATGTATACTGCACTCCTCTGGCCAGCATATACATGCATTGTCACTTATCTTCTTATTGTGTTCCTGGTGGTGCCTGGTTATGAATCTCATGTAAAACTGGTGGCACATGGTCAATACTCTGCAGGCTCCATTGTTTCCTATGTGTTATAGCCAGTTGCGTACCTAGAGCATTTGGCACCCGGGGCAGATCCTATATCTGGCATCCCACTGTGCCCCCTGCATACTTCTGCTCCCCCAATAGCTCTGTACCCCCTCTCCACAACTGCACCTCTGGACCCCTTTACATTACACAGCCCCCCGCACCTCTGGACCCCTTTACATTACACAGCCCCCCCACACTATCTCTGGATCCCTGCATATTACACAGCCCCCCCAACAGCTCTGGACCCTTGCACATTACACAGCCCGCCACCCCAGCTCTGGACTCCTGCACATTACACAGTCCCCCCACCCCACCTGTGGACCCCTTCATATTACACATCTCCCCCAGCTCTGGACTCCTGCATATTACACATTACCCTGCCACCCCCCAGCTCTGGACCCCTGCATATGACATATTTCCCCCCCACCCCCAGCTCTGAACCCCTGCACATTACACATCGCCCCCCCCCCCAGCTCTGAACCCCTGCACATTAAACATTGCCCCCCTCCCCCAGATCGGGACCCATGAACATTGCCCCCCCAAACTCTGGACCCATGCACTTTACACCCCAAACTCTGGACCCCTGCACATTACACAGCCCCCCATCCCAGCTCTCGACACCTGCACATTAGGCAGCCCCCCCACCCCAGCTCTGGACCCCTGCACATTACACATTGCCCCCCCTCCAGCTCTGGACCCCTGCACATTACACACAGCCCACACCTCCAGCTCTGGACCTCTGCACATTACACACTGCCCCTTACTGGGGCATGCATGCAGAGCTGGAGACACAGCAGCACAGAACAGAGGGCGGGAACTGCTGGAGTTAATTTTTCACATTAACAAGCTAATGATTGGTTGCTAGAACCTGCTGGTTAACTTTAAAAGTTAAGTCCAGCAGTTGCCGCCCGTCCTCTATTCGGCGCTGCTCACTGTCTCTCTCCCCTGGCTGTGAGGGGCGCAGAGTGAATCCGGCAGCCGGCCCTGGGTGCCAGCCACTCAGGTAAGGTCCGCACATGGGCACTCCCGCACCCTGTCACAGCTCACTTCTCCCTGCCCAGACTGTCACAGTGCTCCTGCTGATGCCTGACACCCCCCCCCCCCAATGCGTGGCACCCGGGGCGGACCCCTCCCACCCCCTCTTGGTACACCACTGGTTATAGCGCAGAACAAAACAGACTGTTTGCTGTACACTTGTGAATGTTAAGCTTGGCTAAAACTACCTTTCATTTGGAGATAGAGGAGAGCTAGACAGGCAAAAGCAATATTAGGATATTATATAGTAATATTAGAAGTGCAGCACTAAACCAAAACTTTTTAAATGAAATAAATAAATAAATACATGAAACAAATACATAAAAAAATTGCAGACATACAAGTGCGTTAAAAACATGCAACATAGGCAACACATACTGTATGTGTCACCAGTCTACTGAATATAACAATAAAACATACTTATTCAATTAATAATCACAAGTTTATTCTGCACTCATATGTAAATGTTCTTAATCACTTCAGCCCCGGAAGATTTTCCTCCTTAATGACAAGGCTATTTTTTGCCATACAACACTGCGTCGCTTTAACTGACAATTGGGCGGTCATGCGAAGCTGTACCCAAATAAAACTGGCGTTCTTTTTTTCTCACAAATAGAGCTCATCCTCGGATGTACATGACCCTGTCCTCCTCCATTATTTCCATAGATGTTTTTCCCTCAAGCCTGGTGGTCCTCCGAGGGGTCGTTGAGATGGGGGTACTGTCAGGGCTGGGCTCAGCCCTTCCTTCTCTGAGCTGGCCGCTCAGCTATCAGTTAATTGCCAGCTCCTATCTCTCCACAGTGACTCACCTGTTGATGATATCCTGCTCGTCAGTCCTGCTTACTTAAGCTGTCCAGCCCAGATCTTCTCTGTCTTCGCCTGGTCAACTTCACAGAGACTCTCTCCTGCGTGCCTGTTAAAGACTTGCTTGGCTGATGTCCCTTCTGGTTCCAGATCCTGTGTGCTGTCCCACCTGGCTTCCTGACTTCCTGGCTTGTCTGACTATCTGTTCCGGTTACCAAACTTTGGCTATGTTTTGACTACGTTTGTTCTATTTACTTTTATTATTATGAAACAAGTGTGATGTAACTATACTTCTTTCTCAGTCTGATTCATGGTTTCTGACAACTATATAACACTTTTTGATCGATTAGTAACGGTCATTTGTTTACAGAGAAGCAGGGTCGGGACAAGGGGTGGGCAGGAGGGACGCGTGCCCTGGGCACTGTGGTAGCATGTGATTTGGGGGCACCACGAGGAGATGGGGGGTGATTTGTATTGGGAGGGGGAAGTTGAAGGGTGGCAGAGGATAGGAATTGTTCTAGGAGAGGAAATAAGAAGGGGTGCTAGGAATGGTGCTTTGGGTGGATTTGTGTTGGGAGGGGACCGAAAAAAAAAAAAAAAAAGATGCAACCGATACGCCTTCATGGCTCCCGCCGTCTGACGAGTCTTTGCTGTGACAGCTCTTATATAACTGAGGGCGGTGCCACCCGGTGACGTAACCTGGTGACCCGCCCCCTCTGTTGACACATGGCTTCCCTATGGCTTCCCTGTGGCATTAGAGGGGGGCGGGGCCACCCAGAGGCGGTCAATCGGGCAGCGTGATAGAAGAAGATGAATGGCCATCGTGAGACATTTTTATTTCTTTTTAATAAAGGACTCATCCCAAGCTGTCTCTTGTCTTTTTTACCATTTTGACACTTTTTTTGTGAAATGGTAGGGGTACATTTGTACCCCATTACCAATTCACATCTGGGGTCCCCTTGTTAAAGGGGGCTTCCAGATTCCGATAAGTCCCCCGCCGGCAGACCCCCACAACCACCGGGCAAGGGTTGTGGGGATGAGGCCCTTGTTCCCATCAACATGGGTACAAGGTGTTTTTTGGGGGTCCGATACACAGCTTTTCCTGTTTACACTGTGATCAGCTGTGATTGGACACAGCTGATCACGAGGTAAAGTGTCACGAGGTACTGCACCTGATGGACCATGCAGACTGAAAACGCTACAGGTAGTTTATCTACAGAGAAGCATTGCAATGCCTATTAATCAGGGGGGGGGGGGGGATAAAACTGGAATTACCCTTTAAAAATTGAAGGTAAAAACTTAGAAGAATCAAGCATTTTAAATGTAAAATGTATTAAAATAATGTATTCACTTGCAATATGCCTTTGAATTTGCTAACAAACTTAACTACTCCAGGAGCGGCTCCTTAGCACATCCCTCTTCACTTCTGGAAGTGTCTAATACTCTCTCTTTTAACAACAACTAGTTACTAGCTCTTGCTAGATTGGATATACAGTAATACCTCGAATTGCGAGTAATGCGGTTTACGAGCATTTCGCAATACGAGCTATTCTTTTTAAAAAATCCTGACTCGATTTGCGAGCATTGTCTCTGGCACCCCCCCTCACCTCTGGCCACGTGCAGTACTGCATACAATAGCAGTTACTGTGGAACGAATTATTTGAGTTTTCATTGACTCCTATGGGGAAACTCGCTTTAATATACGAGTGCTTTGGATTACAAGCATTCTTCTGGAACAAATTATGCTTGTAACCCAAGGTTCCATTGTATATTGAATGGATGGGTACTGTATAGTTATCTTTAAGTAATTGTACACAGACTGTACAACCAAACCAAGAGTGCCTACCTCAATAATCCAATTTTATAGATGGCCTACAGCTATGTAAGAGGATTTTGTTCTTATAGACATGTAGATATTACATAGATTATGTTCTTAAAATATGCAAATATTACTTTGAAGAGATTATGTATTTACAGTTCAATAGATTATTCAGCACTCTAGTTCAAGTGATCTGGGGAGAGAAGATATTCTGAAAACTCAACCACAACTGACAGCTGGATCAGTATACAGATAATTATGCACACTGAATGTGATGATAGTGAGGTCTGAGGAACCCCAAACTGCAGGGAGTCAATAGAATGTTCACAAGTCAGCAACAAAAATGGTCAGATCGATATTTTCTGTCTATGCTAGGCAGTAGGGATGAGCCCGGTGTTCGATTCGAACATCGGCCGTTCGTCGAAACCAGAACTTTGTGGGCCGTTCGCATCAAATTTGTGTGATACGAACGGCCCACAATGCACTGCGCCAGTCGCAGTGCATTGCTGGCTGATGATTGGCCAAGCATGCTCTGTGACCCCGCATGCTTAGCCAATCACAGCGCCGGCAGCGAGGAGAGCCATAATTGGCCACAAGCAGGATGCCTGTGGCCAATTATAGCTCAGGGGGGTTTAGTACACGCCCCACACTATATAAGGCCGCCAGTGCAGTTTAGGCACTACATTTCTTTGAGTGTGGGATATTGACCTACAGCTAAACTCTCATACATGTAAAGCCCCTAACTGCCTTTTATAGCGGTACCACCGTAGGGGCTGCTGGGAATTGTGGTCCGTCTCTCACCCTGCACAGCCAGGCACATGAATTCCCAGACATCTAACAGTCAAAAAATAGTCCTTGTACTTGTTTTTGTTTTATTTAGGGGATTTTAACATGGATGGGGGTAGTTAGGGTACTTATGGGATGCCCACTTGATTGCAGATAGGAAATTAGGGACGGAAACTATATACACCACTGGTATATACACACTTTTCCTCTTCTACCTCCAGCACAAACTTGCTTGTAGATCTACAACTCCCAGGACCAGCTAGTACTGAATTTCAGGCCTGATACTGGCTCAGCCAGGTCAGGCTCAGCCAGGCCCAAAGCAAAAAATGCCCTTTGCAGGCAGGGACCTGGGCCCCTATGTTGTAGCAAAATTGGTAGTCCCAGTGCTAGCTGTCCCATGTGGCTACTGATCCCAGTACCACCTATTCAGGCCCTGCCAGCCCTCCTGGCTGCAGCTTCCGCTTTCCACTGCCCATGCCACTACAGTCCTCCTTACTAGCTCTGCACCCATCCCAAACTTCTTGCTTCCAGTCCTCTCAGGCATGCCTCCCAGTCCTCCTGACTGTGTGTCACTCACCAGCCCTCTTGGCTGCACCTTGTTGTTCCCTCTGGAGACTTACCTAGCAGTGTTCTCCTGCTGTCCTCTCCTTGCTCCTATGCCTCCTGTCCAAGACACCTCTGTTGGTTGTAGGAAGGTCCACACCCAAGCCCAGGCCCAAGGTCAAGACTGGGGAGCTCCTTCAAAGGCCACAACAGCCTAACACTCCATCTCCAGCTTCCACCTGAACATCTCCTCCCCAGCTGGGCTGACCCTGAGTATTTGAGGAGGCCTGCCCCCTGCCAACCCAAGTTGGGTATTTGTCAGGGCCCCCAGAATAGTCCAGGCACCTCCACCTCACCGCTCTTCACCTTTCCAGAAGGTTACAGCACTTTCTGGAAATAATGGGGAGGTCTCAGTGATGCTGCCTGTGAGTCATCCAGCTCTCCCTGGATTTCTGCCCACCCAGAAAAAACAAAACAACAAGCAGGCCTAGCTGCCAGCCAAGCCTGCATAAATTTGCCTACACTGACAAAACCTACTTACAACCCTAGCACACTAGAGGGTGCTACACTTCCATATTCCATAACTTTTGCTGTAATGGTCTTGCCTTACTAAAAAGTGGCTGGGGGAATGTAAAAGGAGAATACCACTCACTGAGACATTAAAAACAGGCCTATATTACAAGGCTCAGAAGGCTAATAAGACACATTAAAATTCCCATTAAAAGATGCATCAAAGAACTGTCATATTTGGTATCTAACAAATCGTAATTTCATTCTGCTAAATAACATGCTGGTTTTGATTTATAAAAACTTTGTCACATGGCAATTTAAATGTAATCAAGATGTTTTGCATTAGACAAAGTAAAATAATCCAGCTCACCTACATCAGATGGGACTAAATATTCAAGTGTTTCTTGTAAGACTTGGAGGACTATACTTAAAGCACTATTAAACCCAAAAATATAATATATTGAAGCTTACCAATCCTTAACCACTTCAGCCCCGGAAGGATTTACCCCCCTTAATGACCAGGCCATTTTTTGCGATACGGCACTGTGTTAGTTTATAGACATGTGCACACTGAAATATTTTGTTTCGGAATTTCGTTTTCGTCCGAAAAATACATTTATTTAGTTACTCCCGAAATTAGTTTTTATATATTTTGTTTCGTTAAAAAATGCATTTGTCCGAAAATCCGAAATAATTAAGGTCGTATCTGTCATTGAAGGCATATGGTATCTGTCGAATGTTCTAAGAAGATTCAATGGAGCAGCTAAACTGTACTACGCCGCAATCGCACATTTCGGGTCGAATTTTCCGCGTACAAGCTATAGTAGAATTCTAATGTTGTATGACACTAGTAATAATTATATTTATTAATTATTATTACTAGTCAACCAACATTAGAATTCTTCTATAGCCTATGGGCAGGGCATTTGACCATAAATGTCCGCTCGCGCCGACTGCTTCATCAAATCTTCATGTTGAATCTTTTCTCTGTATGTCGAATAGTTAGGTTAGGCACATTCGACCTTTTTTGCTATTCTCTCTATAATGTCTAATCTTTTCTCTCTATGTCGAATCTTTTCTCTCTATGTAGAAAAATCTTGTACTAATAGAGCTAAGGTTAGGCACATTCGACTACAGGTTCGATGGACACAGATCGCTATTGTCAGCGTCAAGTCGAATATCCTATCTATGTTGAACTGCTGTCACAACGAAAACGAAAATAAAGCATTTGTTTATGTCAGATCTTTCGGTTTTCGGATTCTGCGCGTTCATTATCGTTTGTTAAAACGATAACGAAAATACCCGAAATTCGGACTAAAATGCATTCGGACTAAAACAAATGCACATGTCTATTAGTTTAACTGAAAATTGAGCGGGTGTACAATGCTGTACCCAATCACCTCTGCAGTTTTTATTTTTTGTGCTATAAACAAAAAAAGTCAATATTTTTTAACTTTTTTTTATAATACATATGTAGCAATTACCCCCGAAGGAGCTGCTGGTATTTGATTGGGCTTACCGTTTCCTTACTGTCCCACCGTGTCCATCATAGGTCCCATTAAAGAGTTGCTCAAAGATTTTAGCTCCAAAACGTAGTCCTTTTTTCAATGCTTTATTGACAAAAGACAGTTCCAATAGAGGGATGGAGGGTTAAGGAGAATTCAGGTACCTTGTAATTGCGGGCCTGGGGTACTTCTTGATCCAGAGGACAAACAGCTCCACAACTGGATCCAGCAACCACCGGATAGGCCTCTCTCACTGACCTAGCAGCCGGTGCGATGCTCGGTCATAGTCTCTGCCACAGACTTGAAGAACTTGTAGAACCGTTGCACAATCCTCTGCCACAGGACTGTGAAACCAGCAACCTTTTGCAATGTTAAAGAACAGTCACACAGTACCAGTTTCTTTCAGCCGAACCGGCGGTACTGTGTGGTAGATGACCTGGGATGTGTCCTCCAACTGAGTCTCCAGGCTCTTCTAGAGGCACCGGCCTTGCTGCTCGGTCCTCTCTCTGAAAAGTCCTCCCCTGGATTCTCCAGTCGCTTGGCTTCTTCCCGCAGACAAGACAGCACATGACCACTCCCTGGATCAGTAGGCCCCAGAACTTCTGGGCCTACCCTTCAGTAACGAAGCCTCGGGCCAGCTGGCCCGAGACAATTTAGAAAGCAGCAGCACACCTTAGGTAAGGAGGGCCATCAGGTCGGAACACACCCTATCATGCGGTCTGTCCCTTAAGTACCCTCTCCCAGAATTCACAGTGGGTAGACCACTCCCACTGACTGTTTCCGGGCAAAGAGGCACTCAATACACCCAGCTCGTTGCAATTTCCATCCTTGGCCAACTATAAGGGCGCCACCCCTTGGTCAAAGGGAAAACCATACAACCAGCTGAACTGGAACAGAACCAAAATTTCAACATAATCAGTCTGAGCTAAACTACAGCTCAGACAAACTAAATTTGTAATTATAGTGTCTGTCCATCGGAAGCAGGGCACTACACATATCCAATAAAATAAAAAAAATGCAAAAAATTTTTGGTAGAAAAAATCACAATAAGCGTACACAGATGGTGTACGGAACGCCACCCAGAAACATAATTTCCTACATGTGTGATTGGCTCACTGATTTTCCCAGAGGTCTACACTAAGATATAAGCCAGATTTCAGGCATCCCCTGCAACAAGAAATTTTATTTTTGGGATACTCCCAATAGGAAATCACATCAAAAAAGATGCAGACCCTGCATTTCTCCTAATTAGAGCCCTGCAGGTGCAGCAGCTGATTGATAATTATGAAACCACTCCCACCAGATTCACTTTCCACAAGGACACAGACAAACACAGGAATTTCTTCAGAATAAAAAATGGTAGGACTCTGCAACACAGTTTGTTAACATCCTTGCAATGTACAGTACATGGATCACCCAGAGGGGAAGGTTTTTTTTTTTCTCAATAATAGTGGAGTTACTTTTTAAGCTTCAATTATTAAAGTTAATTTCAAGTTCTGAATATTTAAGTTACCTGCAAATTGGACATTTTTATGTCACCCATTATGCTTCCACTATGTATGAATATATTTGTCACACCTCTTCTCAGGGTAAAGGTCTGATCTGATTACCGTATATACTCGAGTATAGGCCGACCCGAATATAAGCCGAGGCACCTAATTTTACCACAAACAACTGGGAAAACTTATTGACTCGAGTATAAGCCTAGGGTGAGAAATGCGCAGCTACTGTAAGTGGAAAAGAGGGTCAACAATGCCCATATGCAGCCTCACTGTGCCCATGCAGATGGACACAGTTGACCGATTTGGGGCCCTGTATCTCAGGGTCACTTAGTGCTAGGAACCCCATCTTTAGATATGTTGTAGTGCTAATTCCACTGGGTTGGAATACAACATTTGGTGTTCCTAGCACCAAGTGTCCCCGAGATATGGGGCCCCAAGTTCGGGTCAGAAAATCTCATGCACTTTTCTGCAGCAGAGAATGACATTTTCTGAACTGACTTTGGGGCACTGTATCTCGGGGCCACTTAGTGCTAGGAACCCCATCTTTGGATATGTTGTAGTGCTAGTTCAACTGGGTTTGAATGCCAAATTTGGGGTTCCTAGCTCCAAGTGTCCCCAAGATATGGGGCCCCAAATTCGGGTCAGAAAATGTCAAGCACTTTTCTGCAGCAGAGAATGACATTTTCCGAACCGACTTTGGGGCCCCGTATCTCGGGGCCACTTAGTGCTAGGAACCCCATATTTGGATATGTTATAGTGCTAGGTCCACTGGGTTGGCACACCTAGACCCAAGTGGCCCCGAGATAGGGGGCCCCAAAGTCGGGTCGGAATTTTTTTTTTTTTGCTGCAGAAAAGTGCTTGACTCGAGTATAAGCCGAGGGGGGCACTTTCAGCACAAAAAAATGTGCTGAAAAACTCGGCTTATACTCGAGTATATACGGTACTATACTTTTCTGTTTAATGTGGCTTCTGTTGATTAGCTCTCTTATATATGCTCCAATAGGAAGCAGATAATGAGTAGCAATTCATTTATCAGGAGTGGGAAGATATGCTAGATAACAAGCATACAGTGCATCTGGAAAGTACGGTATTCACAGTGCTTCACTTTTTCCAAATTTTGCTATGTTACAGCCTTATTCCAAAATGGATTAAGTTCATTATTTTCCTCAAAATCCTACAAACAATACCCCATAATTACAATGTGAAAGAAGTTTGTTTGAAATCTTTGCAAATTAATAGAAAATGAAAAAATCCCATGTACATAAGTATTCACAGCCTTTGCCATGACACTCAAAATTGAGCTCAGGTGCATCCTGTTTCCACCGATGATCCTTGAGATATTTCTACAACTTGATTCCCCCTGTGGTAAATTCAGTTGATTGGACATGATTTGGAAAGGCACACACCTGTCTATGTAAGGTCCCACAGTTAACAGTGCATGTCGGAGCACAAACCAAGCCATGAAGTCCAAGGAATTGTCTGTAGACCTCTGAGACAGGATTGTATCGAGGCACAGATGTGGGGAAGGGTACAGAAAAATGTCTGCAGCATTGAATGTCCCAATGAACACAGTGGCCTCCATCATCCGTAAATTAAAAAAGTTTGGAACCACCAGGACTCTTTCTAGAGTCAAAACTGAGCAATCGGGGGAGAAGGGCCTTAGTCAGGGAAGTGACCAAGAACCCGATGGTCCCCCTGACAGAGCTGCAGTGTTTCTCTGTGGAGAGAGTTGAACCTTCCAGAAGAACAACCATCTCTGCAGCACTACACCAATCAGGCCTGTATGGTAGAGTGGCCAGACAGAAGCCACTCCTCAGTAAAAGGCACACGACAGCCCATCTGGAGGTTGATTGATGTAAACAACAGTCAGCATAATTCTCATGTTATCAACTATTAAGATTCCAATTTTATTGAACAAACCTCCTTTTATTTTCAAAATAAAAAACTTACAATGCACTGTTCCAAATTATTACGCACATTAAGTTTCAAAACACTTTATAGGTTGTAAAGAACTGAAAATTGTCATTTGTTGTGTTTGCAGCATATTTACTGAAATCAAAAGCTATTTCAATCAAACTTTGAACAACATTTTAACTTTTTAAACATTTTAACAGGTCACGTTACATTTTGACATTGGACCCCTTATTTGATAGCAGCTTCACAAGTCTTGCATCTATTTAACTTGTGAGTTTTTGGACAGTTTCTTCTTGAATTTGTTTGCAAGATGTCAGAATAGCCTCCCAGAGCTGCTGTTTGGATGTAAACTGCCTCCCACCCTCATAGATCTTTTGCTTGAGGATGCTCCAAAGGTTCTCAATAGGATTGAGGTTAGGGGAGGATGGAGGCCCCACCATGACTTTCTCTCCTTTTATCCCCATAGCAGCCATTGATGCAGAGGTATTTTTTGCAGCATGAGATGGTGCATTGTCATGCATGAAGATGATTTTATTACGGAAAGCATAGCTCTTCCTTCTGTACCAGGGAAGGAAGTGGTCAGTCAGGAACTCCACAAACTTTGCAGAGGTCATCTTTACACCTTCTGGGACCCTAACGGGGCCGACCAGCTCTCTTCCCATGATTCCAGCCCAAAACATGACTCCACCACCGCCTTGTTGACATCGCAGCCTTGTTGGAACAGGGTGGCCGACCACCAACCATCCACTACTCCATCCATCTGGACCATCCAGGGTTGCACGGCACTCATCAGTGAACAGGACTGTTTGAAAATTAGTCTTCATGTATTTTTCTGCCCAATGCAGCCATTTCTGCTTATGAGCATTGGTTAGTGGTGGCCGAATGGAAGGTTTATGCACAGTTGCAAGACTCTGGAGGACTCTAAACCTTGATGTCCGTGGGACTCCAGAGGCTCCAGCAGCTTCAAATATCTGTTTGCTGCTATGTAATGGTGTTTTAGCAGCTTCTCTCTTGATCCGATGCATGGATCTGGCAGAAATCTTCCTCAATGTGCATTTATCTGCACAAAACCCGTCTGTGCTCTGAATCAGCCACAAATCTCTTAATAGTGCGATGATCACGCTTACGTTTTCCTGAAATATCTAATGTTTTCATACCTCGTCCAAGGCATTGAACTATTTCACTCTTTTCGGCAGCAGAGAGATCCTTTTTCTTCCCCATATTGCTTGAAAATGGTGCTCTGCTTAATAATGTGGAACACCCTACTTTAGTAGTTTTTCCTTTAATTGGGCTCACCTGGCAATCTAATTATCACAGGTGACCGAAATAGTTTTCAGTGATCAAAAGAGCCCTGAGACACAATGCCATCCATGAGTTAAACTGAAAAACAAAATATTTAATCTTTGTTACACTGAAATAGAATTTGCATAATAATTTGGAACAGATTGTAATATTAAATTTACACCAGCCTGTTGCTTACTTCATATTTCTGAATGCTCTGTGAAAAAATAAAAAAAGTCTTTAACAAGATACCTATTGTGGATAGCAGCTAAAGTCCTAATACCACGATATTAGAAAATACCATTACTGGTGACCACAACAGTCATCATATTAACCACCTTAGACCCGCGCTATAGCCAAATGACGGCTACAGCGCGGATCTGATGTGCCGGGACTACGTCTATTAACGTCGTCCCGGCAAAGAGCTGCCTGCGTGCCCCCTGAAGACTCGCCTGTGAGACTCGCTGGATCACAGATCCGAGTAAGGGGTCAATCCCGACCCCTTACCACGTGATCAGCTGTCAGCCAATGACAGCTGACCTGTGAAAATAACCGAGCCGGTAATCGGCTTTTTTTCCTGCTCGCGCTGACAGCGCGAGGAGAAAAAAAAAAAGCCGATCACCGGCGGCAGTGAGAGGGACATCAGTCCCTCTCACTGCAATATGCCCAGGGTCCATGGTGCCCTCCTTTGGATAATAAAAGTGCCCACTAGCTCCACCTGTCAGTGCCCACAGTGCCACCTGTCAGTGCCCACAGTGCCATCTGTCAGTGCCCACAGTGCCATCTGTCAGTGCCCACAGGGCCATAGGTCAGTGCCCACAGTGCCATCTGTCAGTGCCCACAGTGCCAGTGCTGCACATCAGTGTCACCTACCAGTGCTCATCAGTGTCACCTACCAGTGCTCATCAGTATCCCCTACCAGTGCTCATCAGTGCCCCCTATCAGTGCCCATCAGTGCCACCTATCAGTGCCCATCAGTGCCACCTATCAGTGCCATCTATCAGTGCCCATCAGTGCCATCTATCAGTGCCATCCATCAGTGCCCATCCGCGCCACCCATCCGTGCCACCCATCCGTGCCACCCATCCGTGCCCATCAGTGCCATCTTTGCTGTGCCCGTCAGTACCGACTTATCTGTCCCCACCAGTGCAGCCTATCAGTGCCCACCAGTGCAGCCTATCAGTGCCTACCAGTGCAGCCTATCAGGGCCCACCAGTGCCGCCTCATCAGCGCATATCAATGAAGCAGAAAAAATTACCTGTTTGCAAAATTTTATAACAAACTATTAAACATGATTTTTTTTTTTTTTTTTTTTTAAATTTTCCATCTTTTTTTATTTGTTTAGCAAAAAATAAAAAACCCCAGCTGTGATTAAATACCACTAAAAGAAAGCTCTATTTGTGGGAAAAAAATTGTAAAAATTTCATTTGGGTACAGTGTTGTATGACCGCGCAATTGTCATTCCAAGTGCGTCAGCGCCAAAAGCTGAAAATTGGTCTGATCACGAGGGGGGTTTAAGTGCAAAGTAATCAGGTGGTTAAAAATACACTGAATGTTACTGAGACTATAATGAAGGTGATTATAACTTGAGCTGGTGAATTTATTGTCGACTATGTCTACTCAATGTGCTTTATAACAGTGACAATAGATCCCATAGGGCCCCAACAGCACATAAACAGTAAATGATTGACAAACAGATGGTTTGCAGATTTATAGTCATTCACACTGGTCAAAATATGATGGAAATCAAGGGAATACTGTATATGCAGTAAATCAGGGGGATAGTGCAGTTTGTCAAAGCTTTGCACCCATTTGTTACTTGGCAAGGAAGAATGCACTAGTAGGCTGCTAGTGTCTGATTGCGTCCATGCCAGTACAGATGATGCAAATGGGACATTTTTTCTGATCCTAAAGCCTGGTACACACTATTAGGGTTTTTTTTCGTGAGTTTTTTTATTGTTAGTTACTATTCGCCCGGGGGGCTGATTAAAAAAAAAACCTGAAGGCTTGGGAGGAGCCGCTGTACTAACTATGCAATGTTAACTATGCAATGTTAGTACAGTAATCTCCTCTGCTGTGCTATTGTATTCTGACTGGGGGATGGCCTCATGTACAGTATATGTAAGTTGAAACTTACGCACTGTCCACAATTCTATCATCAAGGTCCTCACCTCACAATATGCTGTGTGTTTATGTATGTGTATATATATATATATATATATATATATATATATATATATATATATATATATATATATATATATATATATATATATATATATATATATATATATATATAGTATGTGTGTGGTGTGTGTGTGTGGGTTTTATATAAAAAATTTCTTTCAATGTGGATTTTGCATGTCAGTCTTTGTGTTTACAAACACAGAATGGGTACCTAGCCACAAATATGCACCCACAGACACTCATTACTATTAGTGGTTTTTGTCTTTCTCCTCATGGAACTGGAACAGATCCTCAAACCAGATAAACGTTATTTGTTGGTTAGAAAGAAGCTCAGGCTCTCTCTCTCTCCATGATTCATGCTAAGCAGATGCTACCAGTGCTGTCATCGTAAAAAATGTCTCAGTGACTGAGAAGATAAAAAGCCAATATATCATACATCTCCAATGCAGCACTTATCTGAATAGAGTATGTTTTTGCCAAGGTTGCCCATATAATTATTTTTAAATAATTAATTCAATTGCCATATGATATTTTAGAGAACTTTAGAGGCTCTAAGGTCCATATTTAGAGGTTATGCTATGCTAGGCACACAGAATAAGCCATATAGCCAGATACATTTTTTCACCAACCATGTTGTTATTGCAGAGAGTAGTGCAGAGGTATTACTGGCTGTACAGTCTTGTAACTCTTCTTAGCTACCCGGGCCTACCCCATAACCCTTCCCACTATCTTCTTTTTTGTTGCTGTATGTACCAAAAAGTGTGCAGAAAAAGCTATAATAAAAAAAGAAAAAAATGTAAATTTGTTTTTGTTCCTCCATAGGCATTGGCTTGTTAGTGTCTCGTGGTACTGCAGGCTTTGCATATATTTTGCTGTTATGCATATTCAACCTTGACTACAATGTACGTATACGTCTTGACAGTTAATGGGCAGTTTTCTAGTGTACTATATGTACCTAAAAAGACATGCCCGGAGCAGAGGAGGAACAGAATCAGTATAGGGCATACATGACAGGATGAGAAGGGGAACCGGTTGGCAGGGGTTAAGGTGTGATGGGGAGGGGCCGGGAGTTCAGTTGTCCAGAAGGGGAGGTCCCGGCTCACTTGCTGAGACAAAAACGTCGGAAGAGCATCTGCTGTCCTGGGCGGTGCTGGTTCCTGAAAAAGAAAAGAAAAATGAGCGATTTGGAGCGTTTGATGGCTCAACTTAGGGCTGCAGAAGATATTCATGGCTCAGATTGGGTTCAGAGCCAGGTACAGACGCTCTTCAAGGGGTTCACCAGAGCCCCCCGCAATCGGGGGCCTTCCACTCCAAGTGCTCGGATGTCTCGGTCTCCGGAGCGCTTTAGCCCAGATCGGACCCCCAGGGCTCAGCGCTGGCTAGGGAGCCCACAATTGGACCCTCCAGCCCCCCCTGCTAAGCACATGCCAGCCTCTGCAGGGAGCAGTGCTGGGAAGAATTCCTGTCTCAGGCGGAGCCCACAGGGGGGTCAAACTTACCGCCGCACGGCCACTGTCACCTCCTCCATCGTCCGGATCCAGAAGCATGTGGCTGCCTCCACTGGTTTTGTGCCTGTCGGTGGGACAGCCTGGCGGGGAGAGCTACATCTACGGGCTCCGGCCTGTCTCCTGGTGCAGCCGGTGGCTCTCCTCGTGGTCGAGATTTGCAGCGGGGGAGGTCGGGCCCATCTGCCCATGGTGCCAGGAAGACAGCAGCGACTACCCCTGGGTCTCGGCCAGAGTATGGATGGAGCGGCGGTGAGTGGGGATGACGTCAGCGGGAGGCGGAGCTCTGGCACGGCTCGGGGGACACAGAGTCATGGCCAGCTTACATGCTTACACAACAGGGATCGCCTGCTGCGGAGGAGGAGAGAGGCAGAGCTGCTGGCAGGAGAAGGAGAGGTCATGGCCCTGAAGCTCGGCGATCGGAGGGGGAAGTGAGCAGGATAGGGAGCTGGAAGAGGAGAGCCATGCTGTGTCCAGAGAATCCGGATCTGTGGCTGGGGGGCCCACAGCCCTGTGCAGCCAGGTGAATCCCCTTGAATTACTGCTTTACTTTCTCCTTCTCTTCTATCGGGGTCAGAGGTCAGGGGTCACGGGGATCAGGGGATAAACAAACTCTGGGGGTGAGCAGGAGTGAGGTGTTAGTGAGTTTCCAGTAATTGCTTGGCCGGTTGGAAGCCCTGGCAAGGGAAGGGGCTCCGGTGATGACGTGGGAAATGCTGGGGGGGGAGCAGCGGAACAGGAGCCATCCCCCCTGCCAGTGGTGCAGGTTGGGTCGGCGGCTGGCACACAGATGGAGGGTGCCGAGCTGGGACCAGTTTCAGTGACAGAGAAGGAGAAGGATGTGGACAAAGCGGCGGATAAGGTGAGATTAGCGGATTCAGCAAAGTGTGAGGTGTACGTCTGCTTCGAGGTACATCTTAAGCAGGAGGTGTGTGACAAAATCTGGAAAGGGGAATATGTGGAATATGTGGAAATATTTTCTCTTCTCCCTTATCCCCTATTCGGATAGGCTTAAACTGGGCGAAAGCAAGAAGGAGGAGCAGCGGAGATATCGGCTTATCACGCGTACGTTTGCCAATTGGTTACAGGCTTTTACCATTTTGGCCAGCGTAATTGGGGAAAAGGCGCCTGAAAATCGTTCTGCACTTTTTTATTATTTGGACACAATTAGGGAGGCACATAATGTGTATGGTGGTGCGGCATGGCTCCGTTATGACGAGCAGTTTCACCAGGGGAAAGCCATCTGTTCCTCTATTCGTTGGGATCACAAGGATATTGATCTCTAGATGAAGTTGATGACTTCTGCCAGGGTGGGTAATTCGTTTTTTTCCAGGAGGGGCTGGCGGGACATCCACCTCAGGTTCGCCGGCCACTAGGAAGAAGGGGTTGAGCTGGCAGTTTAACGACAGTTCCTGCTGTTTTGGCAGCTCCTGTTGTTTTAAACATGAATGCTCAGGATGTGGGGGCAGCCATTCGCTCTCCTGTTGTCTTAAGGCAAAGGACGCACTGGGGATTCCGCTGGAAAGTGCGACGACTCCGGTGAGGGTGGAAAGGATGGTTCCTTTACTAAATAGGTACTTTGATTGGGAGGCGGCTCGCCTCCTGCAGTTGGGCTTTAGGCAACTTTGACACTGGGGCGTTGAGTGCGCTGGTGGTAAAGCAGCGCTATATTTAGCGGCGCTTTACTGTAGTTTTAGCAGCGCTATTTGTCCACTAGAGGGGCCGTTTTTTTTTTTTTTATTGCACAAAATGTTTATTCCACTCAAATACGTGGGAAGACAAGTTCAGACAGAAAATTCCCTTTTTTGGCATTCTATGATCCTTCATTAGGACTGGCAGGTCTTCATTCACAGTGCACGATTTCACCAAATCCTGTGGCGGGTTCAGGTGCTAATTGAGGCCTTGCTTTTCCTGTTCAGTTTCCTCTTTCGTAGGCAAGGGGTTCTTTTCTTGCGTTTCGGTTTTCTTCAGCTTTGACTTGTCGAAACTGTCAATCTCTTTCAGGTCGGGTTTGTCTGCCATCTTTAATGCTCTTGTCTGGCAGCAGCTCTCATCAACGATCACCACTTCACAAGAGGAACAATGGGTACAGACCCCCCCTATTTATAGGGCGAGCCCAGCCCAATGACTTCCTCATGGCTTCACCCCATTGGACTAGCGGGGCAGTTTTAACCCCCGCTAGTGGCCGAAAAAAGGTTAAAACCGCCCGCAAAGCACCGTTGCAGTTTCGTGTTTTGGCACCACCGGAAGCGGAGCGGCATGGGATGCCTTGCCCCCGGCGGCTTTGGAGGATCGATTTGGAGTCGCCGCTGGATTGATTTGGAATTAGTTGAGTACTGCGACCTGGGAGGCTTTCTCAAGTGCCTGGAAGGAATAGATTTCTTTGTTGGAGGAGGTAGGAAATGGGGGGGGGGGGGGGGGTGGACGTTGCTTTGTTGGTCCTTTATTTTGTGAGTCGCAATTTTGGGAGGGGTGTATCAGCTTCTGCGGTGGATAGAAAATTGTCCGGCCTGGCCTTTTGTTTCAAATTGCTGGGGGTGCAGGATTGTACTAAGGCGTTTTCGGTACAACAGGCCATGAGAGGGTATCGGAAGGGTCATTGAGGGAATCGATTTACGACGCCCAGTGTCTTTTTCTGTTTTAGGTGCTATCTTAGGACAGTTACGCAAAGTCTGTTCGTCCTCTTATGAACATACATTGTTCAGGGCGGCCTTTTTGGTGGCTTTTTTCGGGGCTCTTCGCATTAGTGAGCTGGTTAGTCCTTCTAAACGGGTAGCTGGGGCTTTGATGGTTGCTTGTTCCACTTCCTCAGTCAGGATTTTGATTTAACCAAAGACGGACCAGAGTGGAAAGGGCATGTTGGTGCAGCTTTTTCAGGGTAATGGTCCCCGTTTTTGTCTGGTGCTTGCCTTGAAACAGTTCGACCGGGTGCGACCGGGGACCGGTGGTGCCCTGTTCCTGAATTCGGATGGCTCGTGTCGATCTAAAGTTCAATTTCAAAACTGACCATGTTTTCAAATGGCAGAGTCAACTAGACCTCGCAGATCCAATTTCCACATACTCCACACCGGAAAAAACAGTCAGAATGCACCCCCAGCACAATAATTCCGAGAACAACTACAGACCACAAGAACAATACGACAGAAATAGAAGGGAGACACCTAGACAAGGATACGAGGAAAGACAAGGAAATTATTACCACCACAATCAATATACCCCACATAGGAGCGACAACAGACCACAACAACAGGAACGCACTCCACAGAACGGTTGGAAGAAACCCTTCTGGAAAAACAATTACAAAAAGAACAATGGACAGAACCAGTGGCATAAAAATCACCAAGAACAACGTGACAATAGACCGTACCAATACAACCAACGAGACAACCGAGGCCCTCCGGACAATAGGCACCGTCCACAAGAAGGATATGGACCCAGAACTAGAACACCTGAACGTCAATACGACAGACGGGACGGAGAAAACAGAGGACCACCATACCACCCCCCACCTCCCCCACAAGGAACATATCGCCAGAATGAAAGGAGCCCCATCAATACACATAACTACTATGCACCCCTGAATCATAGAGCCGACGAAGAGAGATCCGACAGACATAGACATTCCGATACAGACTACGAAAGGTCTTTTTTAGAGAGAGGGAGAGAGAACTACCCAACACGACATACGGAAGAATCGAGACAATCAAGAAGGACGCCGGAAAGAAGAGAGGATGCAGAGGGGGCAAGAGAGCCCAAAAGAAAAAGAACATAAAAGGAGAAGGGATTTTTAATTTGAGCAAACAAGCCCTGTCCCACGAAGAAATCGGCACCTTAGACAAAGGTCTTAAATACGCTCCTGTAAAAAATCTAGATAAATTCCAAACTTATATCGGAATTCAGAAATACATCAGGAAACTAAACATTAAAAAATACATCATGAGTAACCCATACAAACCCAAAATCACAAATACTGACCAGATAACGCATAGCACCTTAAGAAACAGCTCCACTTTCAACCCTCCACTAAAAGACAACAGACATATAGAAGTCTTCAAAAGAATTGTCCTGGAAGAATTGAAAAACCTCAAGATCAAGAAACAAGAAGAACCGAAACATATAAAGAATGGGATTCGAAAACTAAGCAAACGGAAAGATATCGTAATCCGCCCTGCGGACAAAGGAGGAGGTATTGTCATTCTCTCAAAAGAACAATACCACACTTGCATGAACAACATGCTCAGTGATGAAGAAACATACAAGCTCCTCCCCAGTAACCCAGTCTTCAAATGTAGGAAGGCATTAGAACAAACAGTTCATCTAGGCCTGAAAAAGAATATCCTTAATAAAAAAGAAGCGAAATACCTAATCCCAGAATCCTGTCGAACACCCATCATTTACTGTCTCCCCAAAATACATAAAAACAACACAAATCCACCACCGAGACCCATAGTGAATGGCATTGATTCACTCACCGCGAGAATGGGCCAATACATTGATCATTTCCTACAGCCCGCTGTACAGAAAACTGAGGCATATCTAAGAGACACAAAACAGATGCTGCAAATTTTAGAAGAGGTCCCCAAAGGTAACCAACCCTGGTGGATGGCAACTGCAGATGTTGCCTCACTCTACACCATTATTATGCATCATCAAGCATGCGAGGCTGCCAAATGGGGACTCAGAAAATTCTCCACATTACCATGTAGTCAAAGGAAATACTTAATAAAATGTCTTGACTTCTGTCTGAAAAACAGTTTCTTCTGGTACAATCGCAACTACTACTTCCAGAAAACAGGAGTTGCCATGGGGGCGAAATTCGCACCTAGTGTAGCTGGTCTCTTCATGGCTAGATGGGAAGAAGAACGAGTCTTCTCCAAACTTCCGGAAGGCCTGCACACATACAGAAGATACATAGATGACATCGTGATACTATGGCAAGGAAATAAGGAAACACTCCTGGCTTTTTTGGAAGACCTAAATAAGAATGACAGAAATATACAACTCACGTGGGAAATTAGCAAAGAAAAGATAACTTTCCTAGACCTAGAGATCACACAAGAAGACAACACACTATCATCCAAAACACATTTTAAAGATGTAGATAGAAATAGCTATTTGCCATTGGAAAGTTGCCACCATAGAAACTGGCTTTGCAACATACCCAAAGGTCAACTGATGCGATTAAAAAGAAACTGCACCCACAAAGAAACCTTTAAAGCTCAAGCAACCAAGATGGGACAGAGATTTATAGAAAAAGGATATAACAAAGAATTTATCCAGAATAGAATCACGGAAGTAACAAATATGGACCGGAAAACGCTAATTAACGATAAACCCAAACAAACCACCACAGATACAGTACCAATAATCCTTGACTACAATATACAACACAAACAGATGGAAATGATCATTAAAAAGAACTGGAACATACTGCTTGCAGATAAACAGCTGCAAGAAATCCTTCCAAAAATTCCAAAATTCATTTATAAAAGAGCGCCAACCCTTCGAGACAGGATAGTTAGGAACATTCCAGATCCACCGAACAAAGGAGGCCTATCATTTTTTACTGGTAAAGGGTTCTTTCCTTGCAAACGTTGCTACGCCTGCACAAGAACGAAACACCCTAACACAAAAAAGAAGGACTTCACCGCAACAAGCACAGGCAACAGTTACGAAATTAAAGACTTCATCTGTTGCAACACCGAGGGAGCTGTTTACGTATTGGAGTGCGACTGCGGGCTGCAATACGTAGGCCGCACTAAAAGACTCCTACGAATTAGAATAAAGGAACATGTGAAAAATATTCAGAGAGGCTATGATAAGCATAGTGTGTCCAGGCACTTTGCCACACATCACAATAAAGACCCATCACACATGAGATTCTGGGGAATAGAAGCCTACAAGAGACACTGGCGGGGTGGACATAAAGTTAGAACCATCAGCCAGTTAGAATCTAAATGGATACACACGCTAGAGTCCTTCGTACCCCAAGGATTAAACATCGATTTCGACTTAAATTGCTTCATAAGCAATTTTTAGGCCCAATCAGATCCAGTCACCCCCACACTCTCTCTTAGACGCCCTCCTCTGACACAACTGCTCTTTGCTCACCTATCCGGTTCGGAATCTTCACCACTGCTTCTTATCTTTTTTAGACACAGATATGTCTTATTACCTTTTATGTATGTACATTTATATACACATGCATGCCATACTATGAGCAAACTACGTCGCTTCCGGTATGCAAATTTTAAACCAAGACAATTTTAACCAGGATTTTTTACCAAGAATTTTACTCAATAAAATGCCACAATTTTACTACATAGAGAGAATTATATCTCCTTTATATATTTTTTTATTTATTTTATTACCTCAAGATGTCGTATTATATCTATTGTTTTTATACCCCATTATGCTCATTTTTATATATATATATTTTTTTATATACATATATATTCTTATGTCCTCGTTTATCCTTTTATTAAAATAAGGCTATATAGCCAGATTTAACTATGGTATATTATGTATGCCGTTAATCTGCAGCTAGCCTCCACTGTATGAATATACTTCTCCCTAGCAAAACAACCGAACCACTTCCGGTGACCAGAGAATACTCTTGGCCGTAGAACGGATGTTTACATTACAGACTTCCATTAAAATGGCCGCCGGGCCGTCTCTGGCGACCAGACACAAAAAAAAAAAAAAAAAATGGCCGCCGAGACACTTCCTGTGGAAATGACCACAACAAAATGGCCACCGGCAATACCAATTAACAGCAAATAAAAGGACACTTCTGGCATCTAGTAACCACCTCTGAAGAAGTCATGTGACAGTGACGAATACGCGTAAAGGGACACTAGATACCGGAAGCGAGGTACGAGCTCGATGCTCGTTTATCCCATGCAATTTTGAGCAACATAAATGTGAGTTTACTGTATTTTACTTGTATTGAATAAAACCTTTTAAAAACGTACTACACTATCGAGACCCTTCCTCTCCTTATCCATTTTTGCGAGACACATACACCTGAACTAGAGCGTACACCCCAGTAAAAGAGACGCCCAAACACCTGGATTTAAAGGGAGCCGCCCGCCATAGGACACAGAAGCCCCATTGAGAACCAGCTAACACATATACACGCTGTTACCTTACAGCGGTAAGGTAAGGGTACATCCATTACTATATTCCAAGGAAGCTCAGGAACCACCTGCAGCTACTGGTCACAATAACCACCAGCACCGATACCGTTATACCCCACCAGGATTTGTCACCAGCGCCATAGCAAACCACACTTTGCCCACACTAGGAAAGGGCTCACCCCCACGGACTGTTCTTGCACTTTTGCATTACTTATTTATTGATTGTATTCAATTTTTCTGGCTATGCTTACCTTTTACACATCCTTATCCACCTAGTTGGTTTTATGCACCGATGCAATTTTTATTGCGACTATTTTATGTGTCATATTTTTTAACCACTTGTACTTGACCGCAGCACTCTATGCACGCCCATCACAGATTCACCTTATTTTAATGTGACGCTTGATGCAACTTTATGCGATTTTTATGCGTTTCTATGCAATTTTAAGAGATGTCATTTTTATATGATTTTATGTGATTCACCCACATCATTCTCACTTGATACACCTCTGCACACCTCTCACGGATCTATCCTTTGAATATGATGTTTTATGCGATTTCATGCGATTTTATGCAATTTTAAGCCATGTCACGTTTATGCGATTTTATGTGATTTATGCACAAAAATTCACACCTTTCACGGATTTATCCTTTGAATATGATGTTTTATGCGATTTCATGCAATTTTATGCAATTTTAAGCTATGTCACGTTTATGCGATTTTATGTGATTTAAGCAAAAAAAAAAAAAAAAAAAAAAAATTCACACCATCCACTATCTTCTGCATAATCAGCACTTACTTGTGTGCATACCTATTTAATATACCTTAGTCTCTACAGCTTTATTATACAGCGCAGCACTACCTCTTTACCTTACCTTAATTCCTTGGGATCCGATAGTTCCTATCAGTGCTTTGCCGCAGTATTCCATTAGTCCTATTTATTCACCAGGCAAGCGCAGAGATACATACTATACCATAAAGTTCAATTTGTAGCAGTCTTTCGTGCATTCCTGGCCGCCGCTGGGTTTGGCCTGCTTGAGTACCCTTCATACTCCTTTCGTTTTGGGGCAGCCACAGATGCATCCCGGTGGGGATTGGATGAGAATACTGTTAGGCGCATTGGTAGGTGGGAGTCCAGCCGATTCCTCACGTATGCTAGGCCGCATTTGCTCTAGATAATTTTAGGTGGGTTTTTTTTTTTCTTCTACTGTACTACTGTTTTGTGTTGTTGTTCCTGGTTCCTGTTGTAGTGCACTGTGATTTTCTTTTCTTTTCCGATGTACCGTGATGCCTCATCTGGATCATGGGACATTCTTTTGTGTTTTGGGGGGCCAGGAGGGCAGAGGTTAGGCACAATGGCAGGCAGTTAGGGCTGTCTCGTGATTTGGGTAACGTCCATTGGATCGGGGTCGCAGGGATGCTATGGGGCCGGGTAGTCCCGGAGGTTACTCACATTGCCAGGTTGGACAGGGCCCCCGATATTCTGATTCTTCATGTGGGGGGCAATGATTTGTGTCTCTGCTCCAGTAGGGAGCTCATCAGGGACATAAAGTTTGATTTTCTTAGACTTCGAACTGCGTTCCCTGACATGCTCATACTTTGGTCAGACGTCATGGCTTGTATGTCTTGGAGGATGGCCAGATAGGTTGAAAAAATTAATAAGGCATACGTCAAGGTGAACAAGGGGGGGGGGGGTGTTTATTGTTAGGAATGGGGGTTTAGTTATTTGTCACTTGGATTTGGAGACCGATACTTGGCAGTTTCTTAGGGGTGATGGTGTCCACCTTAATGCAGTGGGTACAGATCTGTGGCTTTTGGATTTGGAGGATGGGTTAGAACGATCTTTTCATGTGTGGAGGGGCGCACAAGTGTAAGGCTTTACACTTTACAAGGCTTTGTGGTGCTGTGGCAGTTGGCGTCCTTGACAGAGGTCTATTTATGGTTATTGGGAAAACGTTGGGGATCCATCTGAGGTATGGAGTTCTCAAGTGTGTACGGTACAATGCATATTATTGTTAAGACCGGTGGGTGTCTGAGGTCAGCTGGTTTAGGCTCTGAGCCAGTGTTCACCCATTTTAACTTCACTTATGTTTTTGCGTTGTCATTCCTGAAGTAGAGAGGGGGGGGGGGTAAGTGGGGCAGACATATGTAGGGCAGTCTCAGGTGAGTTCTTACCATTTTGCTTGGTTTAAATACAGGGGAAGCATTAGAATCTGATTAATTTAAACTTGATGAAAAAAATGTTTTGGGTTAATTTTGGTTGTGCAGTAATACCCCTTAATTGAGCAGAGAAAGTCGCATATGCAAAAGATCTAAAAGCCATAGGAAAGTTTACTCTTAATATTTAACTTCAAATTGCCCATTAACAAAACAATTTATTAGTTCATGAATATCTTTTTTTTACAATACCATACTGCATTGTGGTATAATTTCGAAACAGATGCACATCAAAACCACAACTCCACTCCCATCCCTGTATACCCAAATATTTCCAAAATAACCAAGAAAGAGGGTAAGATTGAATGACATGCAGCTGCAAAAATAAGTGTAGAATCCAATGACCATCATCTGCCCACCCGTACCCAATCAGGATCATCAAAACAAAAAGACAGGTAAGCACAAAAGGAAAGGTATAGATGCTACAACATGGAGGTAGTAGGTGGTGAGCATACATCCCAAATTTTTGAGATAAGAACGAAGGACACCTATTGGCAAAAGAATGTAGTCATAGGACACACACCCCTGCCACATGCCCTTAACTACTTCAATACTGGGCACTTACACACCTTCCTGCCCAAGCCATTTTTCAGCTTTCAGCACTGTCACACTTTGAATGCCAAATGCGTTGTCATGCTACACTGTAACCATGTGACATTTTTATAATTTTCTTCACACAAATAGAGCTTTCTTTTGGTGGTATTTAATCACTTCTGTTTTTTTTTCCTAAAAAAAAGACTACAAATTTTCTTTGTTTCTGTCAGTAAATTTTGTAAAAAAGTAATTTTTCTCCTTCACTGATGGGCGCTGTTGAGGCGGCACTGATGGGCACTGATAGGCTGCACTTATGGGCACTGATTAGATGGCATTGATGTGGAGGCACAAATATGCCGCACTTATGGGCACTGATATGTGGCACTGAAGAGCACTGATAGGCAGGAGCGGTGGGCACTGATGGGTGGCTCTGATGGGTGGCACTGAAAGGTGGCACTGATAGGCACAGATAGGCGGCACTGGTGGGCACAGATAGGCAATACGGATAGGCGGCACTGATGGGCACTGATGGGCATTAATGGGTGGCATTGATGGGCAGCAGTGATAGCTATTGATGGGCAGCAGCGATGGGCAGCAGTGATAGCCAGCACTGACTGGCATTACTAATGGGTACTGATTGTTGGCACTTGTGGGCACTGTTTGCTGACACAGGTGGGCACTCACTGCTGGTACTGGTGGGCACTCACTGCTGGCACTGGTGGGCACTCACTTCTGGCACTGTGGAAGCTTTATTGTAATCAGGGCCGCTGATCGGCTCTCCTCTAATAACACTCTGTCAGTGTGAGGCGAGGAGAGACAAAAACCATGTTTACATGTGACCGGCTGTGATTGGACACAGCTGATCACACGGTTAAAGAGCTGCGGCAGCAATCAGAGATCGGGGTCGTGCCACGTCCTAGCAACATGGTGTGATCGCCGCACTGCGCGCCCCCTGGGGCGCGTGACATCGGCCGCTCTGGGCGCCGTCATATGACGTCTACCCAGAACGAGAGCCGCACCGCCCCACCGTCAAGTGGTTAAAGGAGAATTGTACAAAAAATTATTAGATAAACTCACAAGTGCATTTTTTTTAACCACTACTATTTATTCCTTTATATCGGCTTCTGAAATTTTCAGAATTTTTCATTTAGAAATTGGATTAAAGGTTTAGCACTGGGAAACCCTTTTTGAAAGACAAAAAGTGCATTTTATATACAACTATATAGATCAGACCAAAATGAGGGACAAATGAGGAGGAAAGAGGGACTGATGGACTTTGTTCTAAATCAGGGACAGTCCCTCGAAATCAGGGACAGTTGGGAGTTATGGTGGCCTTTCTACTGTTACCTTGTCCTCTTTTCCCTACTTCCTCTATGTCTCCTCCATCGGCTTCACCTCTTCCCCCTCCTTTGTCCTCCTCTGGAGGGAAATGGCAGGAAGCAGCAAAAAGTAAGCATTCAATCCCATTGCCATAGGCTGCCCATCCTTTCCCAGAGTGAAACTCTGAAATTCAAAGCAGCATTTGCCAACCCCTACTCCTGTAACTAGTAACAACCTTCCTATGCCAGGTTTTTGGTGAAGTGAATGAAAAAAAGGTGCCTGAACCCCAATATGCACAGCACTTCCAGCTTGGCACTTGAACTTCTTCTATACAAGCTAGTGAAAACAAGCAGTTCCCTTCCACTAATTCATGGCATAGACATGTCCCACATTAACATTGTCCCACCCGCTATTACCAATTTTTTTATGTATGATTTTTGTTAAACATTATTTACTGATTTACATTTTTTTTTACTTTTCCTTTTTTATATATAAATGTTTTCATCTTTACAGAAAAAATTAATGCACATATTTTTGCAGAAAAAAAATAGCATGTATTATTTTTTCCTGTAAGAGCATGGAACTTATTGCACCTGGGATTAGTGTATCACAGGTGCAATGTGGGCTCATGCAGTCATGTCCTCCAGCTTTCAGCTCATACCTGTGATTGAAAGCTGGAAGACATGTTAATGGACTATGAGAGTGCTCATCAGCAGCTGCAGCTGATTAAATCTATAAACGAATCTCCCGCGGTGGCAGATTTGCAGTTTAATAATTCACACAAATCCGTAAATGAATGACATGGCTGCCCACTGTCACAGATAGGGGGATATTGCGGGGAGTGGGGGCAGGATCTGGAATATGTTACATGTCCCACCCTAAATGTGGGTGAAACATGTAGCATATTCCAAAGGTGAACTTAGCGTTTAAGGCCGTCCCTTTCCTGAACAAGCAAACATGGACAGGGATGGTATCTAAAACATGTTTATTCCAATGGACTACTGGGTGTCAAGGGTTTCCACTGGCTGGAGGTAGCCTAATATGCCCATGAGGTGCTAGCCTGCCCTGCTACATGTGTTATGTCAAATAGGGCCTTCTGCATAGTGGGAGTTATTTGTGACTGAGAAGCTTAAAGTTAAAGTTTAAATTTAAAAAAAAAGTCAGACATGGATGACATAGGTCTACCAAACACCCATTGCAGATGTTACTGATAAAATCAGTACATATTCGACATGGGAGCTGTCAAAAAATGTGTTTTGTTTCGTTCTGTTCCGTTTCGTATAAAAAAAAAATTTGTAATTCATAATTCGTGTACGAAATTTAATTCGGATTCATACGAAATACGAATTTCGTACGAATCGTTACGAATCGTTAATATCGTTACGAATCTTTACGAATTGTTGCGAATCGTTACGAATATCAACACTCTACGAATAATAACGAATTATCCGAAAACGTATTAACGTTACATAAGACAAGTCTATTGTCTATTGTTCACCAATCACTACGAAGTACGAAATACTAAATTTTATTTACGAATTACGAAATTTCGTATTTTGTACTTCCTCTGAGTGATTGGTGAACAATAGACAATAGACTTGTGTATATAACGTTAATGCGTTTTTGGATAATCCGTTATTATTCGTAGAGTGTCGAATTCATTCGAAATGTAAAGTGTCGAATTTATTCAAATCATTCGTTATATCCGCTATAATTTCTTTCATATTAGTTGAAATTCGTCATTTGGTAGTTTGGATTCGGATAATTTGGATCCGAAATTCGTAAACGAAATTTCGTATTCCGTACAGAATTCGTAAAAATTTGTAATTCAGATTCGTACGAATGTACAAATTTCGAAAAATTTGTATGAATTTCCGATTCGTACGAAACTAATCGCACATGTCTAGTACATATGTTTACCTAAGAAGACCAAACACTTTTGGGTATATGGGTATACTGCAGGGGGTTGCAGGGAACCTGGGTTGAGATCACGTTGTGTTTTGGGTGCAGAGTGTTTTTCAATTTTTTCCATAGGATGCAGTGGGGTGCTGCAAAAAAAGGCTGCTAGTAAATGGACTGTAAGCAACAATTGCCTGATGGGTTCTACTCACCCCAAGCTCACCCCAAGCTAAGTCTAAAAATATATAATCTGAAAAAAGTTACCCCAATTATTAGATAAAAATAGCTAAGGTGACATCTGAAGAGTTAGCTATCAATCAGTTGTGGACAGATTTGAGTCCTTAAAAGGATTTTAACAATATCAAATTGCCGCAAAGGTGATTTAAAGAAAAAAACATTTTAACTGCGTCTGGGAGGCTTATCTCCAGGGGCGTACCTAGAGCATTTGGCACCCGGGGCGGATCCAATATCTGGCACCCCCCACGTTAAAATGTAAAAACACCTCACTGTGCCCCTTGCATACCTCTGCATCCTTCAATATCTCTTTGTTACTACTGTGTACCCCCTCTCTACAACTGCACTCTTGGACCCTTTACATTACACAGCACCCTGCACCTCTGGACCCCTTTACATTACACATCCCCCTACACCTCTGGACCCCTTTACATTACACATCCCCTACACCTCTGGACCCCTTTCCATTACACTACCCCCTGCACCTCTGGACCTCTTTACATTACACAGCACCCTGCATCTCTGGACCCCTTTACATTACACAGCCCCCCTGCACGTCAGGACCCCTTTACATAACACAGCACCCGGCACCTCTGGACCCCTTTACATTACACAGCCCCCTGCACCTCTGGACCCCTTTACATTACACAGCCCCTGCACCTCTGGACCCCTTTGCATTACATACCCCCTGCACCTCTGGACCCCTTTACATTACACAGCACCCTGCACCTCTGGACCCCTTTACATTACACAGCATCCTGCATCACTGGACCCCTTTACATTACACAGCAACCTGCATCACTGGACCCCTTTACATTACACAGTCCCCCACAGCTCTGGACCCCCTGCATGTTACACAGACCGCCCTCTTCAGGGCAGACACCCCCCTCAGTGCAAACCCCCCCTCAGTGCAGATACCCCCTTTCAGTGCAGATACCCCCTTTCAGTGCAGACACCCCCTTCAGTGCAGACCCCCCTCAGTGCAAACCCCCCTTGGTGCAAACCCCCCTTCAGTGCAGACTTCCCCCTCCTCCCCATTCAGTACCTCAGATCAGCGTGGCGGCACATGCACAGAAGATCCCCTCCCCCTCCCTCTCTGTACACATAAACAGAGAGGAGGGAAAGGCTGCTTCAGTCGGCTGTGCCTGTGTGACGTCAGGTGTTCTATCGAGAAGTGCCGAACACCGGTGACCGGTGTTCTGTCACGAAATGTCCGCCTATCAAAAAGGTGTCCGCCCCGTACTGTGCAGGCGCAGCGCTTGTGCAGTAGGGAGGACAAAGCGATTCGGAAAATCTCAGAAGATGAACGGCGCCTGTGCCGTGAGTCGAGGCGCAAGCCCCACCATCCAAGTGGACATAGGGCTGCGCTCGGCTCTTTTTTATTCTAACTCTATGTCCACTTGGATGGTGGGGCTTGAACCTGGACTCACGGCGCAGGCGCCGCTCATCTTCGGCTATTTTCGGAATCTGCTTGTCCTGTGTACTGCGCATGCGCAGTACACAGTGGTCAGTATATGATGGGGGACACAATCCGACAGGACACCGGGACCACTCAGACATCAATGTCACCCCGCACCCCCTCCCCCTTTCTATCACCACTGTAGCTGCCTCTCCCTGCTGCTCTTATCTGCCGCTGCCTAAAGCCACCCTCGGCGCTGTCATTGCTTCAGTCACGGGGGGCTGGGGCCTGACACCCCCCCAGTGTGTGGCACCCAGGGCGGCCCGCCCCCCACTTGGTACGCCACTGCTTATCTCCCTTATGTGCCCCCATCTAAGTCCCAACTTCCAAACACTATTGCAGAGATTATGAGAATTAAACATCTCACAGCTCTTCTAAAGCCCAATGTACATAATTCCATCTCATATGGGAGCCATGGGAATTATTTACTTTGAGCTCTGAGCCCTAGTACATTACTTATTGATGACTCAGTCTGTTATACACATGTCCATGATTTCTGTAAGATTTACCTCTGCAATTTTCCTGGTGTGAACAACGTTATGACCATAAACATTTTATTTAGTTCTTATTAGTTATCCTTGGGTGTGATATTCCAGGTTGAGACCCTAATGGCTAGGTACAGTATATCCACCCCAAAACTCCCTTAGGGTTTAAATTATCTTGTTTTATTAGTGTTTTAGACTCATTTGGTTTTGTATTTGTTTGTACCTTAGCTATTCTTCTATTTATGATCTCCTTGTTTTCATAACTATTTCTGTACACTAGAGAATTCTTTCCGAATTTAGGTCACGATTATATGATGTTTTAGTTACACAATCCTAGTTCATTAATCTTCTTCCATGTTATTGGATGTCAGCATTGTCCTCTATGGTTAATTGTAAGTGCTGGTCATTGGCTTTATGCTTGTAACAGTTTGATACATGATCTCATCTGTATACACATTGTTATTTTATGTTGTTTATTGTCAAAACCCCAATTAAAAAATACAATCATATAGTAAATATATGTATATTATATATTAAAAAAAGGCTTACCTTGGCTCCAGTTTCCGATGATTCCAGATGACATAGGTAACATCACAGCGCCTGTGTCAGGATCCACCCACCAACAGACAGCCTCACCCATCCAGAAGACCCCTGAGGCGCAGAAGAATGGGCATTCCTGCTGCGCATAGAAATCAGGCTATGGCGCACAGATGTGCGCATGTGCGAACGGGAGCGCAAACAGAAACCGTCGCGCATATTCGTGCGTGACGGCATGCGTGCACCCACGTGCGCACCCACGTGCGCTCCGGTGAATGCGCGCACCCGCGTGCACCGACGCACGCGCACACGTGTTGGCGCCAAGGTAGCTATTTAAGTCCAGCTTGCACTTTGCCCGGTGCTGCCTTGTCTTCCGCTCCTGTGCAACCTGCTTCTGTTAACCTGTGTCCTGATACCTGTTACCAACCCGGCTTGTCTGACCAACCGTGAACTCTGCTTGTACCGACCTCGGCTTGTCCTGTGACCTACCTCCTGTCTCCTCCCTGGCACCTGCACCTCTGTTCTGGATTGACCTGGCTTGCTTCCTGATTACGTCCCTGCCTGAACCCTGTACCTGATCCTCCCTGCCGTGTATGACCCTGCCTGCCTGACCTTGCTTCTGCCTGCTGCCATCTGTACCTGCTGCCACCTGTGGACCTTCTGCTGAAGTTCTCCTGTGTCTTCACCGGCTCCTCCAGGACTAGCCAACCAGCTGCCACCAAGACTTTCTGGCACTCGTGCGAATCTGCTCTCTGGCGCCTCCTGTTCACTCTATCAGGGGCCCTGAGTCAGAGTGGTAAGGGAGGCCTTGCTCGTCCATTCAGACTCGCTACCAGGTACGTGATAGCCTGGGCTGGAATGCATTTTTGTGGGATATAGGCTATCCCAGGAGACAGCTCTGATGTACAATAATGTCACCTGTGCCTTCCGGAAACATCGGAAGCCAGGTTCGAGGTTTTTTTATTTCTTTTTTTCAACAGCTTTAGGTTTACATTTGCAACTCAACTAGCAACAATTAAGTCATATCCCCCATAAAAAATAAATTTTGCTACCTACAGAACATTCAGTAAGGGTTTATATCTACTTTTACAGATCTGCCAGCTGCCTTTCTGCAAGCCCTACACTCATCTCTCCCTATGCCTGCTCTATCCTTATGCACTTCCCTTGTGCAGCAACACTACCTATGTTTTCCCTATCAAAGTTAAAGCACATTGTCAATATGGCAGCTGGCTTATCCATAAGCCCCCTTAGAGACCCTTCTAGTCTGGTAAATTCCCACATTAATTTTCTGGAGCAAAGCACAATACCTGTTGTTAGCAGCTAAGTAAAATCTCTTTTGAACATGATCTCCTGTACCTCCTGGGTATATCTTGCCTTGGATCCTGTCTGCTGCCTGTCCTGGTCTTTTGCCTAATCCTTGACTATACCTGTAAGCAGTCTGGTCCAACTTCCTAACTTTGTTTCACCATATTTTTGCATTTGACGCAGTATTTGTCCTGACCACCTGCCAAAAGCTTAAAGCGGAGCTACACCCTATTTTATAAAATTATCTCTATCAGCTTGCATTAATGTAATAAAATAAAAAAGGATCTTTTTTTTTTTTTTCTAAGGTACCTCTGTTTTACAGCTGCTTCCTGTTCGTCTAGTCTTCGGATATGGGCGGGGATTTTCGGTTATTTCGTCATTTCCCTTAAGCCGCACTGACTCCTGGGAGCTTGTGTCATTGCTCCCAGGAGTCATTGCGGAGGCCTGTCGCGAGTTATCGCAGGATTTGAAGGACGGAAATTACGCTATTACGACCGTCTGTGTTGTTTACATGCTCCACAAAGCTACTATTGAGCATGTGCGGGAATGAACAAAGCATGCTGGTAGCTCAGCATCGAGGGAACAAGGAAGTAAATGCTTGTGGGCTTCACATGCCCACAAGCAAGATGGAAACGGCAGGACAGATTTTATATAAGTTGATCTTTACAACGAAAGCGGACATCGGGCAAGCTCAATCTCCAAAACAGTGAGTTTACAAGCGTCAATGTTTGATTGTGTTAATGTTTGCCTAAAAAAAAAAAACCCAGTGGAGCTCCGCTTTAAGCTTGCAGCTGTGGGCAAACAGGGAAGCTTCAACCCGGGAGCTACTGTCCATTCAGTTGCAGAGATAGAAGTGATGGAAGGCTTAGACCAGTGGATATCAACTTACAATGGTATGGGGGCCTCCAAAGTAGCCCTTGACATCGCCAAAGGGCTACACATAATGATGATTATATGATTTGGAAAGGAAATGAGATTAAAGGCTGTGGACATGCTACAGATATGGTCGGAGAAAGGAGACCTGCTAGCAAAGCCAGTGAAGACTAGTAGATATCACTTCTGTTCCTACTTTATAAAAAAATGTCACCATTCCCTCTACACAGTGCTCTGGTCCAGTTGTTCTCAACCCTGTCCTCAAGTACCCCCAACAGGCCATATTTTGGGAATATCTCTTAGATAAAATAGCTGTCCAAAATACCAAGCCATTGACTCTGATTTAAAGCATCTGTGCAAGATAAAAGAAAAACCTACAATCATGGCTTGTTGGGGTACTTGAGGACAGGGTTGAAAACCACTGTTCTGATCTGAAGGCTGCACAACAAGTACCAAAGAGCCATATGTGGAACTTGGGCTGCAGATTGGTTATCAGGAGTGTAGAATCTTTGCCTCAATGTTAACTCGTACCACATACCTCCCACTGTTGATACAGAAGGTTCACCATTATCACTGCTCTGAGAGTGGCCATCATGGAGACAGACATCCTGGTCCTGTGCCATCTTTATTTATATATCAATTTACTCGGCATAACATTATCTTTTTACAATACAAAAAAAAAAAAATTGGCCTAACTTTACTGTTGTCTTATTTTTTAATTAAAAAAGTGTATATTTTCCAATAAAAGTGCTCTTGTAAGGCCGCTACGCAAATGCGGTGTGACATAAAGTATTGCAACGACCGCCATTTTATTTTCTAGGGTGTCTAAAAAAATATATATATAATGTTTGGGGGTTCTAAGTAATTTTCTAGCAAACAAAAATGATTTTAAATTGTAAACACAGAGTCCGAAAAATAGGTCCTTAAGTGGTTAACAAAACGTGAATTGGAACCAGCCTGATTTTTAGTTTGGTGTCTCACTTCTTATGTCCCACTAAGAAACATCATATTGTTAGGTATTCTGTTCTGGGTTGTTAGATTGAGTGCTGGGGAATTTATTGTAATGTTAAGAAAGGCTTAGAGCCAGAGCAATCCATGGGACAAGCGTTCATTGTAAAGGTATACCAGTCAATTAAAAAGGAGTGAACTTGTAGAATTGATCTCCAGAGGATATTGCAGCAGCTACTTTTCTTGCAACAATCTTCCCCCTTTCAGCTCTTGGATATCCAAACATGTTTTTTCTAGTTGGCGGAGGTTTAAGTTAATTCATGGGCAGATGCATTACTGTTTTCTTTGATCCCAGTGTCCAAATGAAATAGGAGAAGTCCTCTCACTTAGTTCTTTCTCTTTTTTTTTTTATTGCAAAGAACAAATGAAATCTGAGGAGACCCTTCATAATACTTGAGGGGAGGATATTCTCGCAAAATAAGCAAAAAGGTGAAATGATCACCCATGGAGCCTCTTCTAAGCTTTTTAACTTACTGGCTGAACAAATCTATTTCACATTACTGGCCATGAAACTGCAAGACCTGTAAGAGATCAATTATATATGGATTAGACTCTTATTGAGAATGCATCAGGAATTATCCAGAAACTTGTATTGAACATACAGTATATAATTAATCATTCTGTTTGTACTTTTTACGACACATATCTCTTATATTCTGTACTGACCAGGCAAAGTATCATGCAGTATGCTGGCACAACAACTACTCTGACATCCAGGTCTAGACTGGTAGGCAGGAACAGAGCCAGAAACAGGGGAGATCTTGCTGCCAGTGGCAACTGGTGGGTTCTTCTTTTGGGGGGGTGGCAAACAAATGACACTCCCCCAGCCCATGGCACTGACATCAACCACCCCCCTTGGGTGGTCGGGGCTCCTGGAGTGCGGGCAGTGGCAGCTCTGGTGCCCACCCCTCAAGCTTGTGTCTTGTGTCAAGCTTGTGTCTCCTCCTCCGCCAAAGAACTAGACATCCAATAGGATCGCCTGATGCTTTGGCCAATCTTTTTGCCTCCTCAGCAAAGAATCAATATAAAGTGAAAGAAAAAAAGTCCTCAATTAATGAATATAATCCTCCATGATGGAAACAAAAAATACTTATGTGCAAAGTCCAGTGAGAAAAATTAAGACTTTTTAGAAAGATCCAGTGCAACAATACAAAAGAACCACCACTAACATCAGCCACCATGCCCCAGTGAAACGAGCACTCACCATAAATGATGGCTGCCATTACAGCAGCATGCTTGCCTTAGATATGTGTCTGTCATCCAGTGATGAGTACACCCAGTTAGACCGCCCAGCGACACTTCTCATCAGGGTATGACTATGGTAAATAAAGCTCACCAGGAGCCAGAAATTATCCTCGTAGTATAGTATTTTCAATATGGATGCATGTACACATAAAACCCCAAAAATTGCATAAAAATCATTATATTGGAAGCCACTACCGACCTGGAATCGAGCAGCGGCATGACGTCAGCACTGGTGTCCACCATCTTTTTGTAGCTTCTCAAAAGTACTCCATTACATGGTAATCATTTGAACTAAATAAAAAAACGGAAGTACTTGGTCCGCCATTTTGCCAATTTTCAGTTGTTAGATTTTGCTATGCCTTTCAATTACTTCTGGTTAGATAACCAATTCTTCCTACAAACTAAATGCGTAGCGATGGGCGCTAAATTTACGCCAAGGCAATTTATTCATGTCTCTATGGGAACAAGAGGTAATTCATGGTAAACAATGAGCTGCCCTGTGTTTTTACAAGAGCTACATAGATGATATAATTTTCATCTGCAGGGGAAGTGTACAGTCGTTGCAGGAATTCATGAATTTTTTAAATGACAATCATAGGAACATTGAATTGACTTACACTTACAATAACAAGGATGGTTGAAGAAGGAAATATAGTTACTAAGTCATACTTTAAGAGTACGGATAGAAACAGCAACAGTCAGGTCCATAAATATTGGGATATCAACACAGATCAAATCTTTTTGGCTCTATACACCACCACAATGGTTTTGAAATGAAACGAACAAGATGTACTTTAACTGCAGACTTTCAGCTTTAATTTGAGGGTATTTACATCCAAATCAGGTGAACGATGTAGGAATTACAACAGTTTGTATATGTTCCTCCCACAAGGGACCAAAAGTAATGGGACAATTGGCTGCTCATCTGTCCCATTCCCTCATTATCCCATTTACTTGTTATTCCCTCATTATCCCATTTACAAGGAGCAGATACAAGGTCCAGAGTTCATTTCAAGTGTGCTATTTGCATTTGGAATCTGTTGCTGTCAACTCTCAATATGAGATCCAAAGAGCTGTCACTATCAGTGAAGCAAGCCATGATTAGGCTGAAAAAACAAAACAAACCCATCAGAGAGATAGCAAAAAAACATTAGGTGTGGCCAATCAACTGTTTGGAACATCCTTAAAAAGAAAGAAGTCACCGGTGAGCTCAGCAACACCAAAAGACCCGGAAGACCACGGATAACAACTGTGGTGGATGACCGAAGAATTCTTTCCCTGGTGAAGAAAACACCCTTCACAACAGTTGGCCAGATCAAGAACACTCTCCAGGAGGTAGGTGTATGTGTGTCAAAGTCAACAATCAAGAGAAGATTTCACCAGAGTGAATACAGAGGGTTCTCCACAAGATGTAAACCATTGGTGAGCCTCAAAAACAGGAAGGCCAGATTAGAGTTTGCCCAACAACATCTAAAAAAGCCTTCACAGTATATCCCTCTCTCTAGTTGTCATAACTCGGTTTGGCTTAAAAATATCCAAAAGCGACAATTTGAGCGAATGTGGAGAAACATACTAGCTCATTATGAATAACTTACCTGAGAACGAAGCCTCCAAAGCGGTCCTCCTTCTTCATCTTCAACACTGCCATGTATCCCGGAGTGACTTCCGGGTCTCGGAAGGGAGGATACAATGAAGCAGAGTTGGATACATTGATCCAAAAAGTAGCACAAATAGATAGACTTTCTTTGCTAACTACAAAAAGGTAAGATACAGAACCAAACTTCTCTTGTCCCTTTTCACCAATTTCTCCACCCAGATTAGGAGAAAAATTAAATGCCATTGGGGTATTCTTAAACAGGGCTCTGCAAATTCTTCCAGACAGCCCACAAATAGTCTTTAGGAGGGCCCCAAACCTGGGTCATAAAATAAAACCCAATATAATAAACCCTCCAAAAAAGGTAGAATTCTTTAATAGCATCAAAGGGTTCTACCCATGCAATAAATAAGTAATTTGTAAGGTTAATTGGCAGAGACACAGGAAAAAGATTTTTTTTTACCTATAAAGTTTTTTACCTATAGAGTTGCACTATATCTCCTATATTTAATTTGGGGGAATTCGGTTGATTTTGGCAATTAGGTACTGCTCAAGGGTATTGGTTACGGGTTCTTGAGAAACACCGGTATCGTTAACCACCATAGTCTGGGTACCCACTTGTGTCATTGAACATGGACAGGTCTTACAGCAACCTTGGCAGTTTACAGGCTGATAAGCAGGGGTAGCAGGATGGATCCTAATAGTACCTACTTAAAGAACCTTTGGCCGAGGTTGGCGAGTTGGGCAGAGAGAGGTAAAGTGCTCTCTTTCTCCACAATAGAAACAACAGCCACAGCCTCTCCTCCACTCTCCTTTACCTTTAGACAGCTTGGACCGGATGACCCCGATCTCCATGGGTTCCACATCTTCCAGGGTAGGTGTGTGAATATCCTCAGGAGCGTCTAGGCTTTGTGGGTTTAGAGCTTCATGGCTTGGCACTTACTGGAAAGGCTTGGAGTCATATCTGTACAGGGTATTCCTGTCCCTGGGTTCCCTGTAAGCCACGTGAACTAGGAACAGACTTGGGAACCCTGGTTTTCTTTGAAACTGTAATGTGAGAATCCAGAGAAAACATGAATGCTTCACAGCTGTCCAAAACTGGACTCCTTTCCTGTAGTAGCTGATGAGCCCATGTTTTGATTTGCCCAGTGAGCAGGTTGATGGCAGCGCAAACCTTTATATAATCAGTGGCATATGACCTAGGCTTAAGAGCAAACAACAGCTCGCAATCCATCCTAAAACACAAGAAGGATGCACGGTTACCATCAAACTTCTCTGGCATCACAACAAATGGTTCAGGACATGCTGGTTCAGGGGCTGGGCGTACTGTAATTTAAAAAAAAACAGTTCTTCTTGCTGCAGCTCCGAGATGGTCTGGCCCAGGCTGGAGACTTGCTGAGCAAGGGAGGTGAGCATCTTGTACATCGCTGCAGACTTCATGTGAGTCAGTTCATTATGTAAGGGCTTACCTTGGTTGGAGTCCATAGTGCAGAGATGTATGCTCACCCTTGCAAATACACACAGCAAGGTAAAAGGCTACCTGGGCTGTGAAACTGTGCACGGGGGCTTGACAGGAAATTTACCAAAGGATTATCGAGATGAAGCCATAGTCAGGGATTCCAGAAGTCAGAGTTAACGATAAACAAAGCCAGGGTCAGAAGCCGGGTCAGTCTTGGAACACTAAAACTTGAAAATAAGAGCACAAGAAAACAGGAACCTTTGACAATACAAGAGAAAATGAAATGAACCAGCCCTCAGAGTGAGGCAGTGTTTTATACCCAGCTGATTAGATAAACTGCCTCAGCTGAACCAGGAGTGACAGGTGCTAATTGCAAAGCAAGATCCAGAGTATAGCCCTTAGTGCTGCATGCAGGACAAGGCATAGCTGGAAACCAGCCTGAATAATGAACTGAGGTGTTGCTCAGAGGCAATACAGCAGGAGCAGTCCACAGAAAGTTATGGGTTCAATACCTCCTTGAGCCACCTGGGGGGTGGCCATGCCTGACCGTTTGCATGGCATGGTAGGAACCGTGACAGTAACTATATTCCCTTCCTCAACCATCAATGTTAAATCAAGAAAGAATAGTTCCTTGTAAGTGTAATTCAATGTTCTTATTATTGTCATTTAAAAAATTTATTAAAACCTGTAACGACTGCACACTTGCTCTCCAGATGAAAATTATATCATCTATGTAGCGCTTGTAAAAACACAGGGCGGGTAATTTTTTACCAAAAAATTACCTGTTGTTCCCATAGAGATATGAATAAATTGGCTTGGCGCAAAGTTAGCGCCCATCGCTATGCATTTAGTTTGTAGGAAGAATTGGTTATCGAACCAGAAGTAATTAATAAAAAATTGAACAACTGAAAATTGGCAAAATGGCGGACAGAATACTTCCGTTTTTTAATTTAGTTCAAATGATTACCATGTAATGGAGTACTTTTGAGAAGATACATAAAAATGGTGGCCGTTGACACTAGAGGCCACCTTGATAACGTCCTATTGGATGAAACGCATTGGAGAGAAGACACTCATGCTATTTTTACACATTTGTACACATTTGATACACATTTGTTTGCACAATACTTATGTATGTGTATATAAGAGTGTGTATGTGTTGTTGAAAAGAAGGTGCAACAAATCATAGGGGGGCTGTGGATTTACTTTTGACCTTGATTCCTGACACTCTATTCACTGGGCTGTACGTTACTTTTACTCCTGACCCCTACACTTTGTATGTTACACACTCCTGATCTCTGCATTCTGTATGGTACACATTTCTGACCCCTGTATGTTACACATTGCTGTCCACTGCACTCTTTTTGTTGCGCACTTCTGACCCCTACACTCTGTACACTACACGACCATGACCCTGCACTGAGTGCACTCTGTATGTTACACCCGCCTGACCCCTACACCCTGTACACTACACAACACTGACCCCTGAAATCTGTATGTTACACGACTCTGACCTCTGCGCTTTGTATGTTATATGTTCCTGATCCCTGCACTTTGAACATTACACACTTCTGATTCTTGCACTGTGTGTACTACATACTCTTGGCTAGGGATGAATGAGCCAAGCGAAGTTTGATTCACTGCAAGTTCACTGAAAACTTTTGCAAACCTCAAACATATTACCCAAATCCCATTAAAATTTTGTATTTTTCAAGGCAAATTTAAAGGTTTTTGACAAAAAAAAAATGGCATAGTTACTTGGGCCCTGCCATGGATGACATATGCAATGCAAAAAAAAAAAATTTGAAAAAGAACCACCCAGTGGGTATAAGTTCTTTAACCACTGGACCTCAGGAAAACGTACCCCCCTTCATGACCCGCCCATTTATTGTGCGATAAGGCACTGCGCTATTTTAACAGACAATTGCATTGCGCTGTCATGCAACGCTGTACCCAAACAAAATGTATGTTGTTTATTTCCCACAAGTAGATCTTTCTTTTGGTGGTATTTTATTTCCTATTTTTTGCGCTATAAGCAAAAAAAGACTTACAATTTTGATAAAAAAAATAAACTATTTTTTTTTACTTTCTACTATAAAACACATCCGATAAAAAAAAGGAAAACATCTATCTTCTTCATAAATTTGTATTCTGCTACATTTTTTGGGGTAAAAAAAAATCCAATTAAGCGTATATTGATTGGTTTGTGAACGTTATAGCATCTACGAACTATGGGATATATATACTGTAATTTTTGTTTATTTCTTTTTTTGTATACTAATAATGGCAGTGATTTACAGCAGGGCTATGATATTGCGGCAGACATTCAGACACTGACACTTTTGACACTTTGCCTGGAGCCAGTGACACTAATACAGTGATCAGTGCTAAAAATATGCACTGTACTAATGACACTGGCTGGGTAGGGGTTAACATCTAGGGCAATCAAGGAGTTAACTGTGTGCCTAGCCAATATTTGTGTGTTAACTGTGCGCTGCTTTTACTAGGGGAAGTAATGGACTTTAGTAATCCATTCCTTATCCACTGTCAGAACTGAGATATGCCTTGCTTACATAGGTATATCTCAGTTTTCTGTGTACTGCTGACGATCAGCGAGTGCCGGAGGACATTGAGTGCCCTGCACCCGCAGATCGGCTTATGCTGTAAATTATCACAGCAAAAGTGTCTCGCACGCGCCGCCTACAGGCTGAAATCTAGGAGTGTTGGAGGGAGAGGATCGTAGTAGCGAGGGTCATTGAGTCAACAGGTTGTAAGGGTGGGATCACTCTTTCTGGATGATGATCTGCATCTCCATCGTAATTGATATTGGAATTCATTCATGGGACAATATTTACTTACTATTTTATTTTAATAAAGGACACTTTCAATGTTGTCTGTGTATTTATTTAGTTTTTCAATTATTTTAATGAATGAATAACAAGGGGTACTATGTATCCAGTACTTAATTATGCGGGGGTGTATCTGGCGGGGTAGGGGGCTCTGCTTTATATAAGGATTCTAGATTCCAATAAGTCCCTCTGCAGACTTTTACATTCCCCAAGATAGGGAAACTCTGATGTGGGCAGTATACACATCCCACATTCCCTCAGTGTGCAGTTCTTGTTGGTCACCAGCAGGACTACACAGTGCACTAAATAGGAAAACCAGAAAGGTTTGTTGTGCCTGCAGGTGTACTGTGCATCTGCATGTAAGCTTTTTCAGCATTAGCAGAAATGTGCACCCTAGGGTGACAATGCTGCTTCTGCATAGACCTCTGCATAGACTTAAATTTACACTTAAAGAGGAAGTAAACTTACATCGATTATTTGTACCTATAGATAAGCCTACAAAAAAAACAGAAATGGAAGGCGCGCACACCTAGTGCATTACCAAAGATAATTTAGTAATAAGAATTTTTTATATAAAAGTGGGTACTCACAAAATGCAACTGACAAAAGGCCATAAACACAGTGCATGGACATGCACAGAACACGGGGTACAGCTAACGCGTTCCAGGGGCGCACCCCCTTCCTCAGCCTAGCTCTGAGGAAGGGGGTGCGCCCCCAAAACACATTAGCTGTACCCCGTGTTCTGTGCATTTCCATGCACTGTGTTATGGCCTTTTTTCAGTTGCATTTTGTGATTACCCACTTTTATATAAAAAATTCTCCTTATTAAATTATCTTTGGTAATGCACTACATGTGCGCGCCTTCCATTTCTGTTTTTCTTGTAGTTCCTTTTGGATTACCCCATCTGAGGAAGGCAGCATCCACCCAGTTTTGGATACCATATATACCTTTCACACCACCATTTTATCTGACATCTGTTACTCCACACTAGGGATGGGCCCGGTGCTCGATGCGAACCCACGTTCGCATCGAGCACCGGGCGTTCGCTCGCTCGGCGAGCCCAGAACTATTTTGGCCGCTCGCATCACGTTCGTGTGATGCGAGCGGCCCCGCAATGCATTGCGGCCGGCGCGGCCGGCGCAGTGCATTGCTGGCTGATGATTGGCCAAGCATGCACTGTGACCCCGCATGCTTGGCCAATCACAGCCCCGGAAACTCGAAGAGCCATAATTGGCTACAGGCAGGACGCCTGTAGCCAATTACAGCTCAGGGGCTGTAGTACACGCCCCCCCCTATAAAAGGCCGCCACGCCGTCTGCGCCGGTCACATGCTGTTCCGGCGCAGATAGAGCAGGCTAGATCTGTGACACTCTGCTGGATTTAGTTAGTTAGAGAGATTTAATTAGAGAGATTGAGTTAGATAGATTCATTCATTTAGATTGATTTAGAAAGAGGGGCTTGTAGTGTGTTCGTGGCAGGCAGGCAGAGCTCCTAGATTTTGTTCCCAGAAGCACCTATAGGACTTGTAGTGTGTTCGTGGCAGGCAGGCAGAGCTCCTATATTTTTGTTCCCAGAAGCACCTATAGGACTTGTAGTGTGTTCGTGGCAGGCAGGCAGAGCTCCTATATTTTGTTCCCAGAAGCACCTATAGGACTTGTAGTGTGTTCGTGGCAGGCAGGCAGAGCTCCTATATTTTGTTCCCAGAAGCACCTATAGGACTTGTAGTGTGTTCGTGGCAGGCAGGCAGAGCTCCTATATTTTGTTCCCAGAAGCACCTATAGGACTTGTAGTGTGTTCCTGGCAGGCAGGCAGAGCTCCTATATTTTGTTCCCAGAAGCACCTATAGGACTTGTAGTGTGTTCGTGGCAGGCAGGCAAGGCAGAGCTCCTATATTTTGTTCCCAGAAGCACCTGTAGGACTTGAAGTGTGTTCGTGGCAGGCAGGCAGAGATCCTATATTTTGTTCCCAGAAGCACCTATAGGACTTGTAGTGTGTTCCTGGCAGGCAGGCAGAGATCATATATTTTGTTCCCAGAAGCACCTATAGGACTTGAAGTGTGTTCGTGGCAGGCAGGCAGAGATCCTATATTATTTTGTTCCCAGAAGCACCTATAGGACTTGAAGTGTGTTCGTCCAATCACACAGAGCTCATATATTTTGTTCCCAGAAGCACCTATAGGACTTGAAGTGTGTTAGTGGCAGGCAGGCAGAGATCCTATATTTTCTTCCCAGAAGCACCTATAGGACTTAAAGTGTGTAGTCCCATCACACAGACATATATTTTGTTCCCACAAGCACCTATAGGACTTGAAGTGTGTTAGTCCAATCACACAGAGATCATATATTTTGTTCCCAGAAGCACCTATAGGACTTGAAGTGTTTTAGTCCCATCACACAGAGATCATATATTTTGTTCCCAGAAGCACCTATAGGACTTGAAGTGTGTTTAGTCCCATCACACAGAGATCATATATTTTGTTTCCCAGAAGCACCTATAGGACTTGAAGTGTGTTAGTCCATCACACAGACCTATATTTTCAGCACCTATAGGACTTGAAGTGTGTTAGTCCAATCACACAGAGATCATATATTTTGTTCCCCAGAAGCACCTATAGGACTTGAAGTGTGTTAGTCCATCACACAGTGTGTTAGTCCCATATATTTTGTTCCCAGAAGCACCTATAGGACTTGAAGTGTGTTAGTCCCAATCACACAGAGCACCTATAGTGTGTTTGTCCAATCACACAGAGATCATATATATGAAGACTTGAAGTGTGTTAGTCCCATCAAACAGAGATCATATATTATTTTGTTCCCAGAAGCACCTATAGGACTTGAAGTGTGTTAGTTAGTCCCATCACACACACACAGACCTATATTTTTTCCCAGAGCACCTATAGGACTTGAAGTGTGTTAGTCCAACAGAGCACACAGCAGAAGCACCCACATATATGTGTGTTTGGCATCACACAGAGCTCCCAGAAGCACCTATAGGACTTGAAGTGTGTTAGTCCCATCACACAGAGCTCATATATTTTCTGTTCCAGAAGCACCTATAGGACTTGAAGTGGCATCACACAGAGCTTAGTTTTCTTTGCAGAAGCACCCATAGGACAGTGTGTTAGTGGCATCACACAGAGCTATATTTTGTTCCCAGAAGCACCTATAGGACTTGAAGTGTGTTAGTCCATCACACAGAGCCCTCTATTTTCTTTGCAGAAGCACCCACAGGACTTGAAGTGTGTTAGTGGCATCACACAGAGATCCTATATTTTGTTTGCAGAAGCACCCATAGGACTTGAAGTGTGTTAGTGGATTCATCACACAGAGCTCCTATATTTTCTTTGCAGAAGCACCCATAGGACTTCTAGTGTGTTAGTGGCATCACACAGAGCTCCTATATTTTGTTCCCAGAAGCACCCATAGGACTTAGGACTTCCTCTATTTTCTTCTCAGAAGTGTGTTAGTGGCATCACACAGAGCTCCTCTATATTTTGCTTTCTAGTGTGTTAGTGGCAGAAGCACCCCATAGGACTTGAAGTGTGTTAGTCCATCACACAGAGCTCCTATATTTTGTTTCCAGAGAGCACCAGAAGCACATAGGACTTGAAGTGTGTTAGTGGCATCACACAGAGCTCCTCTATTTCTTCATCAGAGCTCAGAAGCACCTATAGGACTTCTAAGTGTGTTAGTCCTCTATTTTCTTTGGAAGCATCACACAGAGCTCATATATTTTGTTCCTCTATTTTCTTCTCAGAAGCACCCATAGGACTTCTAGTGTGTTAGTGGCATCACACAGAGCTCCTCTTTTCCCAGAAGCACCTATAGGACTTCTAGTGTGTTAGTGTGTTAGTGTGCATCACACAGAGTGTGTTAGTGCATCACACAGAGCTCCTATAGGACTTTTAGTGTGTTAGTGGCATCACACAGAGCTCCTTATTTTCTTCTCAGCAGCACCCACAGGACTTCTAGTGTGTTAGTGGCATCACACAGAGCTCCTCTATTTTCTTTGCAGAAGCACCCATAGGACTTCTAGTGTGTTAGTGGCATCACACAGCTCCTCTATTTTCTTGGCAGAAGCACCCATAGGACTTCTAGTGTGTAGTGGCATCACACAGAGCTCCTATATTTTCTTCTCAGCAGCACCCACAGGACTTCTAGTGTGTTAGTGGCATCACACAGAGCTCCTCTATTTTCTTTGCAGAAGCACCCCATAGGACTTCTAGTGGCATCACACAGAGCTCCTATTTTCTTCTCAGCAGCACCCACAGGACTTCTAGTGTGTTAGTGGCACACAGAGCTCCTCTATTTTCTTTGCAGAAGCACCCATAGGACTCTAGTGTGTTAGTGGCATCACACAGAGCTCCTCTATTTTCTTTGCAGAAGCACCCATAGGACTTCTAGTGTGTTAGTGGCATCACACAGAGCTCCTATATTTTCTTCTCAGCAGCACCCACAGGACTTCTAGTGTGTTAGTGGCATCACACAGAGCTCCTATATATTCTTTGCAGAAGCACCCACAGGACTACCGACTACAAATGGCTGGAAGACCGCCAAGGGGAGGCAGAGCGTGCAGAGCCAAGAACACAGGGCAGGCAGGCTCTGTTTCTAGTGGACGTGGCCGTGGACGTGGTCGTGCATCGTCATCAGCACGTGGCCATGGGACACGCGCGTCTTTGTTTTCGGCAGCTGGACATGTGGAGCCGCATCATGCTGAAGGCTTGGTAGAATGGATGACCAAGCCCTCCTCATCCTCCTCATCCTCTCTCACCCAGGCTCAGGGTACTGGCAGAGCATCATCAGCCACCCCTTCCCTAGACCCACCATGTCCTCCTGAGGAGTCCCCCGAACTCTTTGAGCACAGTGTTGGGTACATGCTCCAGGAGGATGCCCAACGATTCGAAGGCTCGGATGATGATACCCAGCTTGAGGAATCTGGCAGTACTGTTCCACCAGCTGCAGCTTACTGCCAGGTTTGCTCTAGTGGTGAAGAGGGAGGGGATGATGAGGTCACTGACTCCACCAGGGTGCCTGAAGGGAGAGAGGATGAGGAGGAGGACGAGGAGGAGGAGGATGCGGCGTCACATGTCCAACGAGGCAGGGTGCCCCCTGGAGGCCAGGTAGAGGCCAGCACAGCAACTGTACAACACCGCAGAGCTCCGCCTGTGCAGGGCGCTGCCTCTGCACGTTATCAGAAAAGTTCTTTGGTGTGGGCCTTTTTTGAGACGAGTGCAGCAGATCGCACCACTGCTATTTGCAATATTTGTCTCAAGCGTATCTCGCGTGGCCAAAACATCAGCCGCTTGGGCACCACAAGCATGACCAGACATATGGCGACCTGCCATGCAGCTCGTTGGCAGGCACACATAAAAGACCCACACCAAAGAACTAAGCGGACCTCTCCTTGCTCCTCCTCAGCTGGGATCTCCATCCCCACTACACCTTCAGTCCTCTCTGAAAGCAGAGGACCACAACCAAGTACTTGCAGTACACCGACGTCCGATTGCAGCAGGCAAATTTCCCTGCCCTAGCTGCTGGACCGTAGAAAGAAGTACACTCCCAGCCATCCACATGCCCAGCGGTTGAATGCTAGCCTGGCTAAATTGCTAGCACTTCAACTGCTGCCTTTTCAGTTGGTAGACTCGGCCCCCTTCCGTGAGTTTGTTCAATGTGCGGTTCCTCAAGGTTCGAGAAAACAGGAAGTGAGAGGAAATCTACCCCTAGGAAGGGAAATTCTATCCTGTTAGATTTAATTTGGGAAAAAGGTATCTCCTCTCTACAGATACTTTATCACCAATCCTTGTTTCAATTAAAACCCACTTTTTCCAAAAACATTTGTCATTGGGACGGAAAGTGACTGGTTTTTTGTGCAAAGACAGCAAATGTTACAGGGGTGATAACCCCTCCCTATGTTCTCCAAAAAGCTTAAAAATAGATTTTTTTGGGATGGAAGTGACTGTGTTTTTTGTATATCTATAGATAAGCCTATAATAAGGCTTACCTATAGGTACTGTAAATATCTCCTAAACGTGCACCGTTTAGGAGATATTTAATTTACATGCAGCCGATGACGAAATCGGAGCATGCGCTCTGAAGGAACGGCCACCTGTGCCGTTTCTTCAGAGCCCTGTGCCGTGAGATTATCTGCACACTCAGTTCGATCTGGATGTGAGGGCCTTAGGAGCTGGATATCGGATGGAAAGGCTGGAGAGGAGCCTGGCTGCATGACCTGACTCTGGAAGTACCATCGGTACATCAAGCCTGTCCTCTATGCGAGATACCCCTGTAGGGGTTATTGGAGCTGGTGAGTGGGGACCCAAGAGGGGGAGCACTCAAAGTCACCTGCATTTTTTGTATTTACAATCACCAAGCACTTTGGAATCTTTAACAGCTTCCCGACCGGCTCACGACGATGTACGTCGGCAGAATGGCATGGACAGGCATAAGGGCGTATATATAAGTCCCTTTTAAAATGCCTCCGTGCCATCGGGAGAGCGCCGCGAGCACCGCGCTCCCACGCCGGTCGGGTCCCCCGTGAGGCCGGTCGCGGGTCCCGCGGACTCGATCGCCGCGGGACACCCGCGATCGTCTCACGGGAAGGCTGAACGGGGAGATGCGGAAATAAACAGCATCTCCCCGTTCTGCCTAGCAACTAGTGATGCCGATCTCTGATCCCTGTGATTGCAGAGATCAGCATTCACTAGCTGACAGCCACGCCCCCCCACAGTAAGAAATACACCCCTAGGCATACTTAACCCCTACACTGCCACCTAGTGGTTAACCCCTTCACTGCCAGTGTCATTTATACAGGAATCAATGCATTTAAATAGCATTGATTGCTGTATAAATGACAATGGTCCCAAAAATGTTTCAAAAATTTCCGATGTGTCCGCCATAATGTCGCAGTCACAATAAAAATCGCTGATCGCCGACATTACTAATAAAAATAAAAATTATTAATAAAAATGCTATAAAACTATCCCCTATCTTGTAAACGCTATAACTTCTGCGCAAACCAATCAATAATTGCTTATTGCGATTTTTTTTACCAAAAATATGTAGAAGAATACGTATCGGCCTAAACTGAGGAAAAAATATGTTTTTTTATATATTTTTGGGGGATATTTATTATAGCAAAAAAAGAATTTTTTTTCAAAATTGTCGCTCTTTTTTGTTTATAGCGCAAAAAATAAAAACCGCAGGGCAATCAAATACCACCAAAAGAAAGCTCTATTTGTGAGAAAAAAAGGACGTCAATTTTGTTTGGGAGCCACGTCGCACGACAGCGCAATTGTCAGTTAAAGCGACTCAGTGCCGAATCGCAAAAAGGGGCCTGGTCCTTTGGTTGCAAATTGGTCCGGTCTGAAAGTGGTTAAAGACTTTGATTTGATTGATTGATTTTTTGATGCATATATTTTTGGTTTTAGCACTTGAGTCATAACTTTTTTGGATTGGTTATTTATTTAATTTTTTGGGACTGGCTTTTTCTCATTTTCATTTTTATTGGATTGTAATATTTACATCTATGATATTGGAGCATCACGTTTTTTGATTCATTAGTTTTGGTATTATCACATTTCACTCCTTTAGGAAGTTAGAGTATGCTGGTGGCTGTTGCAGCTGGTAGTTCATTATATTGCATTGTTGTTGTGTGCACATATAACAGTCACATTTGAGGCACATATCACCTAATAAGCGAATTGGGTCTGTCGCCCTTCAGCATATAGGTAGCGCCATTTTACCCCCATTTTTTATCTATTATTATTCTAGTCCCCTATTGGGGACCTAGTAGGGTAGGCTGCACACCTATTTTCAACTGTTCTTAGCGCAGATTTTTTACTTTATTCAATATGCCCTGTGCGGCGATGTCTCACAGCTCCGGCCAGTTACACACGCGGACCCGGAAGGAAGACGGGCGAAGATGGATAGGTAGGTTTTAGGTTTAACTAAAAGAAACTCTGCCATAAACATGCCCTTAATCTAACTAACATGGGCTGTACCAGCAAAAATCTTTTTGATATTGGGATTACGTGCATTTTAATGTGTAGTGTAAGCCCTCTGAAGGAACTGTCCAATGTTTAAGTGAGAGCCCGAAAGAATACAACTAATACTGTTCTCTCTGAGCATCTTTTTTATATACTAATAACATACAATATATATAACCAGATATACTGTGAAATATCAGATTCAAAGTATAAATTTTGTATAAACTTTGTATTGAAGAAAAATAAAATGTGATCTATTAAAAAATGGATCAAATTTAATAGCCATAGCTAAACCTTTCTTTTGCCATGGCTAAAGTTTATTCCAGCCTTGGTATTTGTTATATGTGTATACTGTAGGTTTTATTGGATTGAAACAAGTGGAATGTGTTGTATCACAGGAATTGTCCTTGGTTATTTCTGCCAATTCATTTTTTCCTAACTCAAGCCAGATTGGCAAAAAAGATAATGCCACATTTATTCCAGTTCATCGTGTTCCTGCCAAGCTGAGAAAAAGAAACAGTCCGATGTGGAAAATACATGTCTAATGTGAAGCTGACCTCACTATAGATCTGACTGAAGAGTGAATAGGTCACACGGAAAAAAAAAAAAAAAAAAACTTAATTATTTATCTGAATTTCTGTTGTTGATAAAGCATGTCATAGGTTTTTATTTTTAACAGTTATTCAAATAAAATTGGGATTTTGCAGAAGCAGAACAAATATTCACCATGCAGAGCCTCCCGTATTTGTTACGCAGAAGGGTTATTGAGAGTTTATACTTTCCACAATAGACAGAAAAGAGATCATAATACTCCTAGTGATTGTGAGAGGAAAAGTAACAAAGGACTAAGGTAAATCAAAATCCAATTACTAAAACCAGATAATGAATGAGCCCCTAGTGTTTACGTGGGGCTCCATGGGACAGTACAAAGGGCGCTACCAATATTGCGCCCCCCCCTCTTTTTTGTGGTATTGGGTTGCCCCAGGTGATGGCAGGATTGACTAAGGCATAGCAACAGGTTGCCATTGGCTGAATCGGGCGGGATTGAGCCGGGCTGTGTCTATTTAAGCCGGCGGCTTTCCCGCTCATTTCACCGCCTGTGGAGACCCCTGAAGAGAACGGACCCCCCTGCGCTGCTCCCACCCTCCCTCCCTAAATGTTATGTATATTTGAATCTGTCCTGGCATTTTCTAGTGGGGTTGTCATCCAGTTCAGTTCTGGATGGACTACGGGATATTAATAAATTAAATATTTATGGTTATGAATTTTAAGATTAAAGTTTTGTGTGATTATTATTATATTGGGTAACCCCTTAATAAATGCCGTGGCCAATTTTATGCCAAAACTTGAATTTTGTGGAGTCTCTTTATTTATTTATTTATTTATATCAGTTAAGTTAATGTGGTGGGTCCTTTGTGCTGTCCCATGGCTTTACAATGATACAAAACTAAAATAAGAAAACAATCAGCGCAAGAAAATATCAAACCATTAATATGGAAATGCAATCTAAGCACTAAGGGCAATTTTCACAATATCTTTACATAAAAAAATAAAAGAGAAGAAGTGCAGCGCAAACCAATACTACATATGAAAGTTTATAATAAATATATAGCTCAGAGAGAATCAGAAAGAGTCCATAAATGTGGATGCGGTTAGAAAAAGTGTGACACATATGACATCCAGGTGAGTGGTGACAAACGAGTTGGATCCCACCACCAAGGAACAAAATGGGCCTCTCACCTCAATGTTGTGACCCCTGAGCTAACACACAGAGATCACACAATCTCTGTAAACAAGCAGGTTTTTAAACTCCAAAATGAAAAATGAGCAAAGCATATCCTTTTATAGCAGGGGTCTCAAACTGACGGTCCTTCAGCTGTTGCAAAACTACAAGTCCCATCATGCCTCTGCCTGTGGGAGTCAGGCTTGCAACATGCTTGTCAGACTTGTAGTTTCGCAAAAATCTGGAGGGCCGCCGGTTTGAGACCCCTGTTCTATAGGGTGTACTCGCCTCAATCCAAAGCACTAAATGTAATTTCTGGCAGCTCTGTCATTCCTCTGCTATCTGCATGAGTCACTTTCAACAGTCTAACTTGATTGTCAGTTAATTACAACTAGGGTTGCCACCTGTCCGGGATTCACCCGGACAGTTCGGGTTTTTGTTATCATGTGTCCAGGTTTCAAACGGCCTGAAACCCGGACACATTATTCAGACTGGACTCTGGCCTCCCAGCAGGGTTACTGGCTGAAGTTGCCTAAGCTGAGAATGTCTCTTATGCCGCGTACACACGAGCAGATTTTCCGTCGGAAAAATCTTGGATGGTTTTTCCGATGGAATTCCGCTCAAGCTTGGCTTGCATACACACGGTCACACAAAAGTTCGCTGAACTTTTGACCGTCAAGAACGCGGTGACGTACAACACTACGATGGGCCGAGAAAATTAAGTTCAATGCTTCCGAGCATGCGTCAAAATTGCATGCGTAGAAATTTTGTACAGACGATACATTTCCGATCAAAACCTTTTCCGACCGAACCATTGAGAAACCTGCTCTCAGTCTTTTGCTGGCTGGAATTCCGCCAGCAAGAGTCAGATGGAGCATACACACTGTCGCATTTTCTGACCAAAAGCTCTCATTGGACTTTTGCTGGCGGAATTTCCGATCTTGTGTACGCGGCATTACACTCTCTTTCACACTGCTCAAAGCCAGCACTAACAGTTCCCCACACATACAGATGGGAGAGGAGAGAGGGTTCGATCTGCTCCTCTTCCTCCCGTCCCTACCCCTCTGTGTCTGCCCACACTCCAATCCCCAGGGCTGTGCCTCAGAAAAGGAAAGTGGGGGGCTGGAAATTTGAAGTCCAGCAGCCTCAGATACATCTGGATAAGATGTGCTGACTGTCAAGGGTGAGTGAGCTCACCATCCATCCCTGTCTGTGACTGAAGTCTCCCCATTTCTCTCTCCTGCCTCTGAGCGAGTACAATTAGGGTTCACAGAGCACCCCTTTTATCACAGTTCCCCTTTACACCGGAGGCCACAGTGTTCCCCCTTACATCAGAGTCCTAACCGTGCATCAGAGTACTCAGTGTTCCCCCCTAAATCAGGGTTCCTAGTTAGAGTCCCCAGAGTTCTCCCTTACATCAGAGTCTGCAGAGTCCCGCCTTACAGTGAAAGGGAACTCTGCGGATTCAGATGTAAAAAAGGAACACTGCAGATTTAGATGTAAAGGGGGAACTCTGCGGATTCAAATGTAAAGGGGGAACTCTGTGGACTCTGATGCAAAATATTTTTTTTTTTCAAGAAAAAGTTTATTGTAAACAAAAAGTACAACAGGTATAGAAATGCAGTAGGTTGTTACATCGTGTACCAGAGAGCACGAAAACATCAACTAGGTGAGACGATGTGGACAGCTGGTAACAAACAATATCCCTGAAAATCCAACATATGTCGGGAATGCTGTCTCCTTAGTTAAGTGCAAACATATAGAACTGATAAACCATAGGTAGAGGAGGGGCAACGGCCCCAGAATCATGTGGTTCAAAGAGAAAACCGAACCAACATCTTGGAAAGTAGAAGTACTACCTAGCACACGTGTGAGGAAGGGGGGGGGGCACCACCACCTCGTTAACCGTAATTAGGAGGGTTAATTCCGGGAATGCGGTCGCGGACCACTGGCATCCCTGGACGTAGCGTTATGGCGAGGCGTGGGCATGTGAGTAATGGGGTAAATAGGGGCAGTGGGGAGAGGTGTGCGGGTGGGTCAGGATGGAGAGAGGTAGTGGAAGCATAGCGGTGTAACCGTACCCTATGCATCTAAATATAGAGAAATGGGTAATAGTAAACATCATGTGATTATCGGAGTCAGGTGGAACAAGGCTGATTGAGTGTGGATCCCTAACTTGGGTCTAGGGTGGCCTGGGACCTGTTTCCGTTCGGGGAAAGTAGGTCTATGTATTCATTCGTCGTGGTGAAATGCTGCCAACAGGACCACACAGTTCTGAATTTTGTGGGTGTGTCTTTGGATTGGTGGATTAAGTCCTCTAGCTCCGCAACCTTGGAAACACGTCTAATCCAATCTGCAGCGGTGGGGGGATTAGGCGATTTCCAAAGAGCGGGTATGCACATTTTCGCTGCGTTTATCAAATGCATCGCAAGGGATCGGTGATATTGTCCGAAGGGAATGGAGGAATGATGGAGGAGCATTTGGGCAGGCGTGAAGTCTATGTGATATGTGGTGATCTTTGAGGTAAGACGGTGGACGTCGTGCCAGAACGGTTGGAGGGAAGGGCAGGACCACCATATATGTAACATAGAACCTTCTCTGTCGGAACATCTCCAACAGTTAGGAGGAGTGGTCGGTGATATTCTGTGAAGTTTAGAAGGGGTTCTATACCATCTAGATAGTATTTTGAAGCCATTTTCTTGCGCTGAGACATTGGTAGAGCCCTTATGAATATGAGTGTGAATCCGTTCCCAATCTTCCACAGAGAGGTCCAAAGACAGTTCCCTTTCCCACCTCTGTGTGGCAGGGTTGGACCTGAGATCAATGTCAGTGAATAGGAGGGAGTAAATTTCAGATATCAAGTGTCTTTGGGGTTCCTTCTTAGTGATAAGTGTCTCGTAGGGCGTGAGTTGTCTACAGAAGTCTGGGCGTTTGGTTGGGTCGTTGAGGAAGTGTCTGATTTGGAGATATGTCCATAGCGGGCAAGATTGGTCTGGATCTCGTGTAGGCAAGTCGGCACGGGCGATAAAGGAATCTCTGGAGAAGAAATGTTTAGCCTGTATGTCAGCATGGGGCCAAAAGTCGGCCAGGAATGTGTCGGACATACCAGCCGGGAATCTAGGGTTATGTCTAACTGGAGTCAGTGGGCCTTGTTGAGCAGAGATGTGATGGGTTTGACACGCTTTTCGAAATATGTGTAGAGTACTAGCAATGAGTGGGTGTAGTTTACACGGTTTGGGGGTGTCGATTGGGGCGATCCAGGGTAGTTGGTGGATAGGGATTGTGGTAAATTCATTTTCAATTTTTATCCAGGCTTTAGAATGGGTGTGGACATTCCAGTCCACGATTCTGGTCAATTGGGAAGCCCAATGATATTTCACAATATCAGGGAGACCTATGCCACCCTTCAGTTTCGGAGCCATAAGCCTAGATAAGCTTAGTCTTGGCCTATCCTTGCCCCAGAGGAATGCAGTACAGGCCGTACGATACGAGGCAAAGAAGGCTTGGGGTAATTTTATGGGGATCGTCTGTAGGACATATAAGATTCTGGGGAGGATATTCATTTTGAGTATGGCAGCCCTGCCAAACCATGAGAAGACACCCGTGGACCATGACAAGAGATCCTTTTGGACACGTTGTAAAATGGGGACATAGTTTTTGGCGTATAGGTTAGACAAGTCGGAGGGCAGGGAAATTCCTAAGTAGGTGATGGCGTCTCGGTTACACTTAAATGGGTAGTTGGCTTGACAAAGTGAAACGGTCTCTTGATTTAAGGAGATATTTATGGCCTCTGATTTTGAGAAGTTGATTTGGAGGTTGGATAGAGAGTGGAATGTCTTGAAGTCTGCCAATAAGTTGGGTAGGGTGGTGTGAGGGTCTGTAAGGAATAAGAGAACATCATCTGCAAATGCAGAGAGTTTGTAAGTGTCGTTCGAAATTTGTATACCTCTGATGTCTGTGTTAGCCCGAAGTCGTTGGAGAAGGGGTTCCAAGGTAAGCACAAAAATTAGGGGCGACAAGGGACATCCCTGGCGGGTTCCATTGGATATGGAGAAGGCTTCCGACAGGTGGCCGTTAATTCTCACTTTTGCGGTGGGGGAGGAGTACAGGGCCATGATAAATTGGAGCATACGATCACGGATCCCAAGCATTTTGAGAGTTTCTTCCATGTAGTCCCAGGCCACTCTGTCGAAAGCCTTCTCCGCATCCAGGGAAAGGAAGAAGCCCTGCTGTTTAGAGGTGGATAGCCAGTGGTGGATATTGATGGCTTTAATAGTGTTGTCTCTTGCCTCTCTACCAGGTATAAATCCTACTTGATCGAGCGAAATGAGGTTGGGTAAGAGAGGCAAGAGACGGTTGGCCAGAATTTTAGCATATATTTTCAAGTCGACGTTGAGAAGGGAGATTGGCCGATAATTAGTCACTAACGTTGTGTCCTTGTCTGGTTTTGGGATTACTGTTATATGGGCTGATAAGAGGTCACGGGGTGGAGGATTGTCGGAGGAGATGGAGTTAAAGGCGTTTAGGAAGTGGGGTTTTAGTGTGTCAGCAAAAGTCTTATAGTACGCCGTCGTCAGTCCGTCCGGACCAGGACTTTTACCGGGTTTAAGTTGTTTGAGTACTGTATCCACCTCAGTGGAAGAGATAGGTTGATTTAGGTTAGTGGCTTCAACGTCCGATAGGGTGTGAGGGCAGTATTTAGCCAAAAATTCCCGCAGGATTTCCTTCCGCGATGTGTCTTCCGTGTGGGGATCGATGGGGCGTAAGTTGTAAAGTTGTGTATAATACCGCACGAATTGGAGAGCTATTTGTTCGTTGTCCGCCGACTGGTGCCCTTGTGAGTTTGTAATGGAATGTATAGTCGAGGAGGCTTTTTTCACCCTAAGTGCTCTAGCTAGAAGCTTACCGGATTTGTTACCGTATTCGTAGAAAGTTTTTTGGGAAAGAATATAGTTTCATCTAATTTGTTTATTTAGGGCGTCTAGTAGTTCCTTGCGCGCTTGAAGCAGTTCGGGAAGAGAGTCCAGAGCGAGGGAGCATTTGTGAGTTCGCTCCAGCGCCCGTATAGTGTTCGATAGTGCGGTAATATGTGCCTTTCTGACTTTGTTCCGTTTGGCCGAGATCGCGATCAGTTCTCCCCGTATAGTACTTTTGTGGGCTTCCCACAGCACCATAGGGGAGATCTCCGGAGATATATTTTCTCTGAAGTAGAGAGTCAGACGTTCTGTAATGGTGGCCGAGACAGTTTCATCAGTGAGGAGGGACGGATCTAGGCGCCATATGCGCGATCTGGGGGAAGCATGTGTAATGTTCAAAGTAATCGAAATCGGGTGGTGGTCTGAGACGTACATGGGATGAATCAAAGCGGACGTCAGTGTGGGTAAGTCAGTTTGGGAAATAAAGAGATAGTCCAATCTTGAGTAACGATTATGTGGGGTAGAGTAGAACGTGTAGTCCTTAACGTTCGGGTTAAGCGTACGCCAAGCATCATGAAGGGATAGTTCTTGTAGACGTGTCTTAATTGATCTAAGTGCCCTGTATGGCAAGGTGGATGTGCCCGACGATGCGTCGTGAGACGGATTGAGGGGGGTATTAAAATCTCCACCAAGGATTAGCATACCCTCTTGGAACGTAGAAAGACGGTGTAAAGTGCTAGTAAAGAAGGAAACTTGCCCCTTGTTGGGGGCGTAAACATTGGCTAGAGTAACTGGTTTACCATGAAGCAAACCCTTTATGAATAGGAAGCGAGCCTCTGTATCAATGCACGTCTCTTTAACAAGGAACGGGCAGTTTTTTGCAATCAGGATTGATACCCCTTTGGTTTTTGCAGCATGGTTGGTGGCATGGAAAGAAGTGGGGAAGCGTGCATTTGCGAGTTTTGGGATCGAGTCGGACCTGAAATGGGTCTCTTGAAGAAAGGCAATACTTGCCTTATGTCTGTGGAGGGATAGGAGGATTTGGGACCGTTTTTCGGGCGTGTTGAGTCCACGAGTGTTGAGCGAGACAATAGTCGTCTCTAGTTTGGGAGAGCACCTACTAGTTCCAGGCATGGTACGTGGGAACGCTAACGTTCAGTCTATAAGTGGACTCGGGTTTAGTATGAGCTATGTGTGGTTTGCGGGGTAGTCGAGGGGGATGACACAAAAGCACACTGTACCAGTTGCTCGGTATATAGTAACAGGTTTACAGGGTCCGATAAGGTATGGGCAGGAGTGTGCAGATATGGGGACGGAGGGGGGGTGGTAGGGTGTGGACGGTAGGGAATGTAGGTAGGGAAGATCACGTGTATGTGCAGGGGAGGTTGATAGGGGTATGGGATGCGAATCGGAGGTTTGCAAGCACCAGCTCGCTAACCCAGGGGTACAGGCCTGCTGTATCCAATAATAACCGAGATGGTTCAGTGGTCGTGGTATAGGAAATCACAAATGAAACACAGTCGGAGAGCCACCGAGTGGGGGTCGGCTGAGACCGGAGAAGAGTGGAGTAAGTTGTGGCTGCAATACTACATGCCTTGTGGAGAGATAGGTCGGTAACTGGAATCTGAGGAGGAGTATGGAATTGAGTGTGAGCAGCTTGGGGATGTGGCAGGGGAATAGTTACAAGAGGGTTTCTTCCTATAAGCGGAGAGGCCTAAGGGAGACACCAAAACAGGGATATTTGTGGGAGACAAATGGAGGTTAAGTGGAGGCTGGCTAAGTTTGGTCAGATGAGTACAACTGGTGGGTGGACATGGGGACACAATCGAGAACCTGGACCTTCCGATGGGGCGTAAGATAGAAGGAGATCAAATTTATTGATTCAAATATCCTTACGCTGAAACAGGAGGCATAGTATATGCCGTGTACTTAAGAACGGGCGAATCTTGTATGTATTCAGGGTATGTCTGTAACCCTAAGAATGTAGGCGGCGAAGGGAGGGGATATGTAGTTCAAAAAATGGAGGGGAAAAAAAAAAAAAAAAGAAAAAAAAAAGGAGGGGTTAGAGCACCTAGTTATAATAATGCTAGAAAACAACAATCAGAGAGGCAATGCATAAACCATTAGCTTGGTAAACATACACTTATACAGGAGATAAAGGTAGAACCGATCGTAGCATGTGAATCCCCACTCCTGTACTCCGTGAGGGAGGGATGGGTGAAGTAGGGTACATTATAGGGAGGATTAATTTCAGTTTAAGTACACCCAATTGCAAAGGGATAGACTTGATGACAGTAAGAGAGCGTCGGGTATAGACACATGACTCCCTATAAATGTCGTGTTGGGGACGATGTCCGCAAGTGTGATTGCCTTTTGAAACAAAATACGTGGGGGCTATAAGATTGGACGTGGATATAGGCAGCTCTCCCCCTAGGGTAAGAAGTACATCAGCCAAGTTTCGGGTCAGGGGCATTGCTACAGGCCAGCAGCCATCTCCATGTTATATCTGCAAAGGCCCATGGGTGTACGGAAGTGCTTGTCCCTGGCAGGGTGGAAAAGTGTACAGGAGTGGGGAGAAGCAGAGGACCTGCATATGGCATTGAAGCCTCTACACTTCTACACAAACATGTAATTATTTACGATGTTAGCTAGGCATCTGTAATTTAACAGTGGTCTGGCTAAGTAACCTATATCAATAAGCTCATTATGACAGTCTTTGTGGTAAATAGGTAGACAGAGTACACATTAAGCACAAAAAAGTAGATGCCAAAAAGTAAACAAAAAAAAAAAAAAAAGGGGGGAAAGGGGAAAAAGTTACGGTGTGAGGGGGAACAAGTTGTGATCACAGCACTGCTGCCCTTTGGGTGTCACTTTCAGAAGCAAAATAGAAGTTTGTAATAACACTGGGGGTTTGAATCCGGAACTCTTGTGTCACTGAGGACTGATCACAACATGTCCCCTGCTGATATTAAGGGACAAAATGGCGGGGGGTGCAGGAAGAGCACAGTCAAATGTTCATCCAAGTTCTACACCCCAAAAAAGGAAAATTAGCGGTGGGGGCCAGAGAGAGTGTATATAGGGGCCACCGAAAGTAGAGATGGGCTAAGAACTAATAAAAGGTTAGAAGGTGCAGGGGGTTCCGGACAATAAGGCCGTACAGGGGGAGCATGGGGCGATGCCTACGTGACTGGGCCATGGTCCGGGTGGGTAACAGGGTAGCCTGCATATCGTGCAGCAAGGGGGCTAGGGGGGGTCAGAAGGGGGATAGGAAGGTGGAATAAGTACTCATCTGACCGGACGGGGACGCTGGCGGTGTTGCATGACGCGATCAGTGGTCCCGGCGTGTTCTCCTGGGCTGCGGAGCTGTCGTCGGGCTGGCTGGCGTTCGGCCTGATGTCTGTAGTGCGGGTCGGTGATCGGATGGGGAGCGGCGTCTTCTTGCACTGGATGCCTGCGTCTCCATGCATTCGTCTTCCGGAGCGGGTCTTCTAGCGGTGCGTGGTCTGAATTCGGCGTACCAGTCTGGAGCTTCTGTGAAGGGAATCCCCAGGGTTTCACAAAAGTGGTGGAGGTCCTCAGGCACACGGAGGAGAGCCGTACGGCCGGCATTAGAGGCCGAAAGACCGAAGGGGAATTTCCACCGGTAAGGTATTTCTTGCGCCCGGAGCACTTCCAGGACCGGACGTAGTTCCCTGCGACGCTGTAGGGTGATATTCGATAGGTCCTGGAAGAGGTGGATGGTAGCTTCATTGTGGGTTAGCGGGTTGGCAGCTCTTGCTCTGCGGAGAATCTCTTCTTTCAGGCGAAAATCAATGACACAGCAAACCACGTCTCGGGGAGGGTCGGATTCTTTCCCTCTGGGGCGCAGGGCTCGGTGTATGCGCTCCATGCCTATCTGGGTGCTCGGCGGTCTATTCAGGAGGTTATTAAAGAGGGCCGTTACCTCAGGCTGCAGGTGTTCCGCGTCAATTGATTCGGGTAATCCTCTGATACGGAGGTTATGGCGTCTTCCACGATTGTCCAAGTCCTCGACATGTCGGTTCAGGTCCCTCAACTGCATGGTGTGGGAGTCGAGGACTTGACATGAGCGCCGGAGTACCGATGAGTGAGTTGCGGTGACTTTCTCTACCTCCTGCACTCTCCCCGCTATCGCCTGGATATCCACCCGGAGGTCAGAGATTGCCGCGGTTAGGGCTGCAGTGAGGGTCTCTTTAATGTCTGTGGCAACCGAGCGTAAGTCGTTGAGGCTAGGCTGTTGCTGCGGTGTAAGTAAGATCCCGCCATTAGCAGATGAGGTGCGCGAGTCAGGGCCTTGTGTTAGGCCTGTGGCCTGTGATGGGCCTCGTGACGACGCCATGTTGCCTGACTGGGTCCGGAACATCTCCGGTATATTCTGGGATACTCGTCCAGCTGTTTCCCTCGGTGACCGGGAGCGGGAGGCAGAAGAGCCACGGGAAGAAGTTCCCATTGCTGCTAAGGCTGAAGGTGGGGAGAAATCCTCCGTTGTAGGCAGGTGAATCTCTCCGTCGGCAGGAGCTCAGAGATCAAGCTGCCATTCTCTCTCGAGGTCAGGCCACGCCCCCCCTGATGCAAAATATATGTATAGTTTATACTATAAAAAAAATTCCTGTGCGCCACTAAAGTGTTCGTGGTTGACATGAAGAAAAGGTGGCAACCCTAATTAAAACAGATCACAGCAGGTGATTGACAGCCTCAACTGTGCATATTTCCCTATGAGGCTTTGTAGGGGGTGTCCTTTCCCTCCACTCAGCTCTCAGATTAAACTTTCTCTCTATGCTATGCAGTGGGTGACACCAGATTCCTGCCACCTGCCTCTGGATACTCAGAAATGCTGTGTAAAATGTGTGCTTCAGGAGCCTGTAGGGGAGAGAGAGCTTCAGATAAACAGGTACAACTTATGCAGGAGGATTTATTTCATGTCTGTGTATCACTTAAGACTTGTCACTTCAGTGGGTATATGTAAGGTTTTACAACCACTTTGATTAACCACTTCACCCCAGGAAGATTTGGCTGCTCAATGACCAGAGCATTTTTTGCAATTCGGCACTGCGTCGATTTGACTGACAATTGCGCGGTCGTGCGACGCTGTACCCAAACAAAATTTACGCCCTTTTTTTTCACACAAATAGAGCTTTCTTTTGGTGGTATTTGATCACCTATGCGTTTTTTTTTTTTTGCGATATAAACAAAAAGAGCAACGATTTTGAAAAAAAAACACAATATTTTTGTACTTTTTGCTATAATAAATATCCCCAATTTAAAAAAAAAGCTATTTTTTTTCTCAGTTTAGGCCGATATGTATTCTTCTACATATTTTTGGTAAAAAAAAAATCACAATAAGCGTATATTGATTGGTTTGCGCAAAAGTTATAGCGTCTACAAAATAGGGGATAGATTTATGGCATTTTTATTATTATTATTTTTTTTTACTAGTAATGGCGGCGGTCTGCGATTATTATCATGACTGCGACATTATGGCGGACACATCGGACACTTTTGACACATTTTTGGGACAATTGACAATTGTACAGAGATCAGTGCTATAAAAATGCACTGATTACAGTAAAAATGTCACTGGCAGGGAAGGGTTTAACACTAGGGAGCGATCAAGGGGTTAACTGTGTTCCCTGACTGTGTGTTTTAGGCACTATAGGAAATGCCAGATCGTGGTTCCTAGCTATTAGGAACTCACAATCTGCATCTCCTCTCAAAACAGAATAGGGATTTGTGTGTTTACACACACACAAACATGTTCTACCTCTCATGCCTGCGATTGCTCGTGGCCATCAGTCATCGTGACCGCCGGTCACGAGCATCAGCACCCCCGCAGTGCAGCGGGCACGTGCGTCTGCTATAATGCTTAAAGGAGCCAACATATAGCTACGACGGCTCACGGGAACGTGCCGACCATCCGCAGTATAATGACGGCGGCTGGTCGGCAAGTGGTTAAAATGGTAAAATGATTGTAAATGATCACCTTGTAAAACAATCCATTCAGTTTAAAACTGAAATGAAAGGCAAAACATTTGTCTATAGATTATAAATACCTTTTTCCCTCTTTTTATAAATGATCAAATTCCCTCTGTTCTCAGCTACGCAAGAGCTGGGGGAGGAGAAGCAACAGCAAACTAATCTTCCCAGTGAAAGGCTGTGCAGTGGGGGTGTGGCAGGACAAGTCTGATCATTGGAGGAGAGCAGGCAGAGTTCCCAGCATAGCTAGAGAACTGACCACGCTGTGTTACCCTGCTTAGTGTGGTCTACAACTTGAACAGTCATATCTTACCTCCACTGAGTGGCTTCTGAAATGTACTCTATACAGCTTCGGACGGGAAAAGGTGCAACACCAGAACAATTTTCTGTAATCAAAATTATTCCAATGCAATTGGGAGTAGGAAGTGCAGCTGCCGCTATACATTCTAGCAGGCACCCAGTGATACTTAGGCATGGCTATTCAAGTTAAGAAATTCTTGTTTCATTAAACAGGAGTTATAAAAACAATTAATAGAGAAGTATGGGAATAGCACCGATCCCAGCACCGATCCGAGCACCGATCCCAGCTGAAGCTGTCTCCCGCCAGTTCTACCCCAAGAACTGAGATCTCAAACCACTGATCTCTCCTCTGAGTTCTGAGCACAGAATGTTGACAGTCATTCACTGGCTTTCTGCTATGCCCCTCCAGGGGGCTGAGCCAGCTGCCAGTCCAAGCAACTGTAAAGTCTAAATCTTTCTCGATCCTGGACTGGCTGAGAGAGATCAGCCGACAGCGGGCTTTAGCCCACTCTTGGCTGAAAACAGTTCACGGGAGTGCAGAACGAACTTTACTTCTGTGATTCATAGGAGAAGTACAGCCAGAATAGCTTTGACTATACTTCTCCTTTAAAGCTTTTAAGCATGTAGTAATCAACGTTCCTGGAGTTGGGCTGTTTTCTTTCTTTTTTGACAATCTGAATTTTTTCTAAAAATAAATGATAAAATGTTAGCTGTATTATGCCTAATGCTCGCAACTGAAGGACAATAGGTTGTCTGTATTAAAGCTTGAATATAACTTGCATGTCTGTATAATAAGAAAATGCCTTTTCAGTTCATGACATAATACTCTACTTGTTGGTCTGAAATCAAATTGATATTTGCAATGTGTTCAATTGTAACTGCCTGTATAAAACTGAACGGTAAGTCAATGGTTTCCAAGTGGCTGAAACTATAAATACATTAAATCAGATGCCAACTTCTATATATTAAAAAAACTTCTGTTCATATTGGTGGCATGGAATTATGTTTATGTTTGTCGCTTTCGTTTAGCATTATTCTCTTAAAGGAGATGGTATTTCCATGTCACCTTTAGTGAAGAGTGGAGTGATTCTACAGAAGTTGCTTAGGTGAAATTTGCTTAAAAAAATCTATTTATTTTTCTTTATTTGGAGGATTTTTTTGGGGGGTATATTTAGAATTATTTATTTTATTTCATTTAGTGTTATTTGCATTTTTGGTTTTCCTTGTTTATGTGTATATTTGATACTTAACGTGTACTGTCAATGTATTTTTTTTTCTTACTGTGACTTTTTTCTTTCTGTGAAAAAAAAAACATAAAAAGGGCAATTTTTAGGAACAACAACAGATTTAGGATAGTTGATAAGAGATTCTGTGGCCGCCAAGAAGTCCATTTTACAATTAAATACCACCAAAAAGCACCTTCATTTCACCATTCAAGTTGACTCCAATTCATTGCTCTAAAATGGTGAAATTTTGCTAAAATTTTTAAATTTTCACCATAATTGCAGGGAAAATGAAACACAGAATTACAATTATCACTAAAAATAAGGGGTTTAACTTTATTTGCCATTGGTCAACTGTGTGTTTTGCAATTCAATGTTACAGAAAGAAGAAAAACAGTGCAGAATCTCAATGGTAGAAAATAAACAGTAATCTGTTACTTACTAACTGTATTAAGAGGAAAATGTTATTTGTATTGGTTGCTATAGATTCCACACTTTCTAAACCATCATTTCTCTAACGCTGCTTTATTAACCAAAGTTGTATGTGCAAAACTTTCATTTGCGTTCAAAAGAAATGCTGTTGTATGAGTCATATTCATGCATACAAGATTTACACACCTTCAATGTTATTACAATGTTACAAGCTTTAGAACAATGGAAAAAAGGAATGGTTAGAGGTTAATGGATTTTCTCAGAAGCGGTTTGCACCTGAGTGTAATTTTCTTTTTTTTAGATTATATAATCTTTATTTATTTTCTTCATACAAAAAACAAGCAGCAGAAATACATACACATATTTAATTTCCATAAACTCATTTTCTCACAGTTTGCTAAAAAAAATTTTTTTTTTTTACCATTACCCTGCAGTTCTTTTCTGTACCTCCCACCTTTCCCTTAATACTTCTACTGTATTTCCATCTTCTCCTATCTCATTCCCCTTACCTTTATGCTCTCTTTATATCCCCTCTATTTTACCTATACAGTGTTTTTCCCTGTTTAGTCTCCCATCCCCTTATCCATTACATTGGGTATCCCTGCTTATCCATCCATATTTCCCACATCTTTACAAATTCTTTCATATTTCCTCTCCTCGTATATACCGTTCTTTCCCTCCATATTGTTTCTGTTATTAATCTCGCCCATTCACTTTCCGTTGGGGGTTTTTCAGCCTGCCATCTTTGCGCTATTAGCTTTCTTGCTTGGAATAGACATCTCATCACTGCTTTGGTTACCCAGGGGCCTCCGGCTATTCCTTCGTCCAGCCCTAGTATACACAATCTAGGACTCATTTCTAACCTCGCGTCATAGACTGTGTTCAGCGTATCAAGAATTTCTGACCAGTAACGAAACAATTTCGGGCATTTCCACATCATATGTGCTAGGTCTCCAGTGTCTTGACACCTGGGGCACCTGGCGTCCTTTCTCCACCCGAAATCAAAGAGTCTCTTAGGAGTATAATATGTCCTATGTAATAACATCAGGTATGAGACCCTTTGTGCGGGCGAGACCGACACCATGTGTCCCTTCTCAAGTATTCTCAGCCATTGTTCATCTGTCAGGGTTCCGAATTCTTTTTCCCACTTCCTTCTGCTCTTGAGTCGTGCTGGGCTTTCTATACTGCCTTCGCATATATATGGGTAAATTTCTGCTATGAATCCTTTGGTCTTGTCTTGGGAGCCTATTCTATGATATAGCGGAGAGTTGACCCAGTTTGGTCCTTGTTTCGCAAATTGCCTATTTAAGGCATGCCTAATTTGTAGATATTTATAAAATGAGTGTTTCGGTAGGTCATAGTCTGTTCTTAGTGCGGTGAATGTCTTTAGTGTCTTTCCTTCGTATAGCTGAACTAGTTTAACTATCCCCTTTATCTCCCACTCTTTAATCTTCCCTATCTTCTCCACTTCCTCCAGGTTCTTGTTATTCCAGAGGGGGGTGTATTTTGTCATGCCCTCCAGCCCTTTTACTGCTTTTAATGCTTTCCAGACTTTTAACCCAAGCCTCACCGTGGGGTTTCTATAACAAAATGAGTTTGCCTCAAGAGCCTCTATTATTGATCTATGCGGAGTACCTGCAATCATTAGGTCCTTATTACCTCCTCCAACCCCCCCTATATGTTGTAGTTGGGCGGCTAGGAAGTAGCTTCGTGGATGCGGCAGTGCCATCCCGCCCTTTCTTGTTCCTAATTGTAATATTTGTAGACCTATCCTAGGCTGCCCTCCTTTCCATATAAGTTCTCTAAATAGCGTGTCGATTTTCCTGAACCATTTTTTATCTATCCATGTTGGGCAGTTGTGCATCAGATACAGAAGCTGTGGCTGCCACAGCATCTTAATCAAATTACATCTCCCCGCGACCGATAATGGGAGGCGTCTCCAGATTGCAATTTTAGATTTAAATTTAGCTAGTAATGGTACAATATTATCATTGATGTAATTATTAGGGTTCTTCTTTATGTTTACACCTAAATATTTAATTTGTTCGACCACTTCTAGCTGTAGGCTATCCGGTATCCTCTGGTTCCCTAGGGGATCTATAGGCATTAGTGCAGATTTTTCCCAATTTATGGTCAGCCCTGAAATTTTCCCAAAATCTGTGAGGATGCTCATCACCTGCCTGGGGGATTGCTCCGCATCCCCCAGGAAGAGGAGGACATCATCCGCATATAATGCGATTCTCTCTTCTCCCCCCTTTCTTCTAAACCCCTGTATGTTCATGTCTGATCTAATTACGCTGGCCAGCGGCTCCATTGCCAGAGCAAAAAGCAAGGGGGACAATGGGCACCCCTGTCTTGTCCCCCTCTCTAATTGAATTTTGTCAGAGAAATCATTATTAACTCTGATTTTGGCGCTGGGGCCCGTATACAAGGTCTTAATCCATTCAATGAATGAGGGGCCAAATCCAAATTCCCTTAAAACACGCCATAGGTATCCCCATTCTAAACTATCAAAAGCTTTGACCACATCTAGGGCCATAACCACCCTTGTCCCTGTATCCTCTGTTGGTATCTGCATATTGAGATACAGCCTCCTGATATTTATACTGGTGGATCTACAGGGGATAAATCCTGTTTGGTCCGGATGTACAAGTCTAGAAATAATTTTATTTAATCTGATTGCCATAACTTTCGCAAGTATTTTAGCATCCGCACAGAGCAAGGAGATAGGTCTGTAAGACTTAGTCTCTAACGGGTCCTTCCCCTCCTTATGTAAAACTATTATTGTTGCTTCCGTCATAGACGTTGGCAACCTCCCCTCTTCTTTCGCCCAGTTAAATACTTTAAGAAGCTCTGGCAGTAGTACTTTCCCATATTGTTTATAGGTTTCTGCTGGGAGGCCGTCTGGTCCTGGTGATTTCTGATTAGCCATTTCTTTCACCGCCAATTGGATTTCCTCCAGTGTTAGTGGTGCCTCCATTATCCCTCTTTCTTCATCTGTGAGAACCGGAATATCAACGTTTCTGAAGAATATGTCCATTTCCCCTTCCTCTACCGTCCCACGCGATCTATACAGTTTTTCATAATATAATCTAAAAGTTTCTGTGATTAATGACTTTTTGGATGATATCTCACCTTTTTCAGTCTTGATCACAGGGACGCTGGAGGGAGGAGAATTGGTTCTCACTAAATGTGCCAACATTTTCCCAACTTTTTCCCCCTCTCCATAAGCTACCTGTTTCTGGAACAATCTCTTATTCTCTGATTTCTTAATGACTATGTCTTTATATTCCTGTTGTTTAATTAACCATACGCTTTGTGTATCCGGTGTGGGGTTATTGACGTAATCTCCCTCCGCTTTCATCAACTCTCTCTTAATCCTACTCTCCCATTCCCTTGTGATCTTTTTAATTTTTGATACTGATTGAATGAGAATACCTCTTAGATACGCCTTCAATGCATCCCACATTATACCTCTTGTCGCTGATTCATTATTAAATTTTATAAATTCTTCCAGTTTTAATAACACCTCATTTGGGTCCCCTATTAGTTCAAACCAAATTGGGTTCATTTTCCATACTGCAGGGGATCTTTTCCCTTCAAGGTTTATTGAGACAACCAGTAGTGCATGATCAGATACTCCTCTAGGGTGATATTCTATATCCCTTATGATTTGGCATGCTTCTTCGTTTCCCAAGGCTAGATCTATCCTTGAGAGCGTGGAATAGGAGCTTGAATAACATGAGAATTGCAGCACACCTGGATTCCGCGCCCTCCACATGTCACAGAGCCCTGCTTCCTGTAAAAACTGGTATAATCGACTCTCATCTACTTTCTGGCCATGTACACCCAGTGGGAACCTATCAAGTTTTCTATTGATAACCTCGTTAAAGTCCCCTACTGCTATAACCGGTACCCCAACTTTGTCTGTTAAGAATTCCAATAGCCTATACATTACATCAAGTTTGAACGGAGGGGGAATATAAATATTTGCTAGAACATATTCTCGGTTTTCAATTACACAGTGCAAAAAAATATACCGTCCGTCTCTATCTATACTGATCTGCCGACAGGAAAACCCCAACTCTTTCCTTACCATCACAGCCACTCCTCTTGAGTAAGAGGTGTGGACTGAGTGGAATTGGCATTGGTATTTCTTGCTTTGGTTTTGTAACTTAGAGTCTTGAGTTAGGTGCGTCTCCTGTAGGCAGATCAGTCCTACCCCACTCCTCTCCAGGGTCTCTGCGACTGCTGCTCTCTTTGCCGGTGTGCCCAGCCCCCGTACGTTCCAGGAGCCAATACTCATTATCCTAGTCTGCATGCTTCAACGAGGGAGAGAGGGAAAGAGGAGAAGACAGAGGGGGAGAGGAAAAGAAAAAAAAAAAAAAACCCTGGGAGAAAGGATACATACACAGAAAGACAATGCTATGTCCCAAATACTCCACCCCCCTGCCCTTGTTGGAGGAAAGGATACTAGATACTGTAAGGAAAGGAAAGGATACTGTAAGGGGTAGAAAATTCTAATGCGAAAGGTCATTTGATCCCATTTTATACCCATACTATGCTTATTATATTGCTCACCCATCCTGCTGCTTCATAGGACCCGGAAGAGAGGAATAATAAAATATAAAAAATTTAAAAAAGAAAACAAAGGAGAGATGGGAAAAAAGAGAAAGGTGACCAGGCCTTTAGCCAAAATAACTACCCCTTGTGAGCAAAAAAATCTTTCACCTATCTTGATATTCTTCTCTGCGTGAAAAAGTGCTAATCTTTTTTCTAAGTGTTTATCTAACAATATTTTTAGCTTACTGCTTATTTCCGTGTAGATTAAATATTTTTCCCGTGTTTTATTTTGTTGCATCTTCGCCCCCCCTCCCCCCTTATACCATTCTAGGTTATCCCTAAGGACTTCTTTTGTGACCATTACCACACACCCTTTACCCACAAACTTCCCCCCCCTCCCCCCCCCCCTCCATGCTTATATACAAATCCACTCCCACCCTCCCCCCTCCTCCCACCCCACCCCCATCCTTGCACACACTAACAGCTGTGTTTCGCCCCTCCCCCCGCCCATTCATTCCTTACTTTTGTGCTATGTGGCTCCTTCCACCCTCTTATCCCTGTGCGAATATTTTCCCCTAAGACACCTCCCCTCTCATCCCTTTATATTTGTTCCTCTATCCCCAAACCCATCATCCCCTCGTTTTAATCATTAATTGATCTTTCCGATCTTCCAACCATGTAGTCACATTTGCTGGGGAATCAAAAAAAAAAGTCTCTCCCATTGCTACCACACGTAGCCTAGCTGGGTACAGTAAAGCATAAGTAACATCAAATTTCTGAAGTTTGCGTTTGATTTCTATAAAATCTGCTCTACGCTTCTGCAAGTCAGGTGAAAAATCGGGGTACAGTGAGATTTTAGCTCCCTTGTAAAAAATACTCCCCATCTCTCTGGCCCTACGGAGGAGCATAACTTTGTCCTTAAAGTTCAAAAATTTCATTAGTATAGATCTAGGGTGCCCTCCCTGGGGTGGGGGTCTAAACGGGACCCTATGCGCCCTTTCAACTGAGAACTGTTGTGAAAAAGTCTCTCTTCCAAACATTTCGATAAGCCATTTTTCCATGAATACAATTGGGTCCGATCCTTCACTTTTTTCCGGGAGGCCTACCAGCCTCACATTGTCCCTTCGGAGTCTATTCTCCATTTCGTCCAGTTTTCCTGCAAATTTATCTGATTGTTCTTTTAGGGTTTTAACCTCTTGGCTTATTGGGTACATGTCATCCTCGATTTGGCTTATTCTCCCTTCTGCTGCTGTTATTCTATCAGCCGTCCTTTCCAGCTCATGGCGCATCAGGGACAATTCCTCTTTGATATTTTTCATTTGGTCACATAACTCCCCTAGGGACTGTTTACATGTGTTAACTGCCGCCAATACGTCCTTTAGTGTCGGCTCTCCTTCAACCATTGGTGCCTGAGCTAAAGCCAAATCTGATTTTCCAGAGGCTCCTACATTTTTATTGGTTGTGCTCTTTGCTCCTCCTATAGCGGCCCCCGTAGCAACTGTCTGGTTGTTTGTTTGCCCTTGGCTCTTTCTGTCATTTGACACTTTCGTCTGGATTTGCTGTCCCCCTTTAGTTGGGCTATGGACTGGGGTGTGAGCATACTTTTCCAGCTTTGCTGCAGCTGCTGATGCCCCATTTGTTATTGTGGGCTGGGACCCTTTTTCCTTATCCTTGGCTGATCTTAATGATTGTGTCCCAACATTCTCCAGGTTGGCCTGCTCTTCCACTCTCCTCCTTGCTGACATGTTGCCCCCCCTGGGCCCCTCTGGGGTCCGACCCAGTCAGATACCAGTTTTAGGATAAATTTGATAAAAAAAAAAAAAAAAAACAGTCCTCTAGTAGCCCTTTGAAAAAGAAAAAAAGGGGGGGGGGGGAGCCGAAAAACAAGACAAAGTCTTATGTGTAAATCACAGCCTATGAACGGGCCAGAGCGGTTATAGTTAAAAGAGGATACCAGTGCAGGAGGATACGTATATATTCACGTATATTCACGTATATGTGCACAACACAGCGTTTATATTTGCGGAGGAATAAAAAGAAATTAGCGTTCCTCTGGTTTCAACTACAGATTGGGGGTAACATGAAAGCTTTGCATGGCACACGGCACAAAACGCAGCCTGTGTTTTGTGTTTTTATAGGAGATAGACCCCAGCTTATAATGAAGAAGGGGGCGGCACACGAATGCAGAAAAGTGCTACTAACGTTGCTATAGAGAGAGCACACACACAACAAAAAAAAAAAAAAAAAAAAAGGAAAGCCGGTTATTTATGTGCGTCTCAGCACGGTCTGCATATTTTTTAATAGGTAGGTGGACCTCGTATTGCGCTTTAGCTGCAAGCTTTTAATGCGCTTTTATGCACATATATATTTTTAGCAGCATTCCTTGGCTTGACAAAAGGCACCAGATACAGTACAGATGCGGTTCACCTATGTATCAAAAAAAAAGGGTCTGCCAATAACGGCTGAGCTCTGAGAGGAGGGAAAAAAAAAAAAAAAAAAAAAAAAAAACCCACATACACCCCACGCAGGTGCCTTTGAAAAAAAAAGAGAGAAAGGGTAGTCCTCCAATTATAATTAGGTCGGAACTGGCACAGTTAGGTATTGTATCACACAGTTTGCACAGCACGGCCACAGGCAGGAAAGGAAGATAAGCAATCCTCAAACTTCTGTCACGTAAAAGCCGAATGCATATGCACAGCACATCATAGCGCAGCTCATAGCGCAGCTTATGTCTCTAACAGTCCTTAATTGCAACAGAGCATGAAAAAGGCAGATATGCACATCACAATTTATGTTTTCACACAGTTTATATTTTGCAAGTATCAGTCCTCAAATTGCGTTCACAGTTAGGAAGGATTTTAGGAGGAAGCCAGTACCCATGCATAGCACAGCCACAGAAAAGAGGAGAAAAAAAAAAAAAAAAAAAAAAAAACAGTCCTCAGAGTTCTGTCTTGCAGAAGCCGGGTAATATGCACAGCACCTCTTATCCTGTGTCTCTAACAATCCTCAATTGAGGCGAAGCAAAAACAAAGCTGGGCAAATATGCACATCACAGTTTATATGTTTCTTATATGTTTCTTTTTCTTTTTTTAGCAACAGGAAAGCAGGAAAAAAAAAAAACACCGATCCACTAGTTGCAATGAGGGGGGGGGGGGAGTAAACTGTGCAGTATCTTCTCACCTCTCTTAGCCGTTCAAGGATGTTTTCCAGGGCAGATTGAGAGTCTCCTTGGGGGTCCCCCCTCCTCCGGTGTCTTGTCTTCTCCTTCCCGCAGTATGTGCAGCTCAAAAAACCGGCATGTAAGTTTGAATGTCCCGCCGCTCTTCACTGGCGGCGAGGCAGGAGATAGCGTGTGACGTCACCTTCGGCCCGCTTCGGCTGTTTCCGTGTAGCCACACTGCGGTTCTGTGCTGGATGTGCCGTCTATCTATGCTGGATGACTCAGGCTGACCTTGGGGGATCTCCGGGCTACGTGCATTGTGCCACTATAAGAAGGCAGTCGCGGGTCTCGGCATTTTCAGCATTTCCACGGGACGGAGGGTGGAGGTGAGCACATACACGCTCTCACATTCCTCTCACACCGCACCACACCTCATGTCTCTGAGTGTAATTTTCTACAGACAGTAGCGTTGTTTGGCTAGGAGTAATACAGGGCTTATCAATGTGAAATTGGTCATGCATTTGACTGTAAACATTTAGAGGTGCCATGTATGCTTGTTCGAAATTCTGTCTTCCTTTACTACATTGTAAAAATTAACAGTCCGCCTTTCTCTACTTCCCAGAAAAAAATCCAATTAGTTCCATAGCAAGCACATGTTGTACTTTACCAGTCACATATTATGGAAAAATGTCATGATTCATAATACAGAGTAAGACTGTAAGTTATTTTGACACACGGCTATAATTTTGATAATTGTAGATTTCCAAGTAAACATTTCATATGTTGTACTACTTGTTTGGATCTTTTATTTCTCTAGAACTATCTTCTATATTCTATTTTCCAAGCTGGTCTAGTGTTAGCCTAAGGAAGGGATCCAAGGGGTCCTTGAAGCTTGCATCTTTATTAACTTGAGCTAACTAATAAAACAACAAACTTTTGGTGTCCACCAAGCTTAAAACAACCATATTCAATAGTCTAACAGCAAATTTGTATCAAAATTTTGAAAAACTATAACCTAATACTTAGCATTTTATCCACTGTTAGCCTCACAGCAATGTTCTAACAGCAACAGTATGTGTGTTGCAATAACAAGTTTCTTCATTTCTTCTGCGCTTCTAAAGAGTACTTACAGCATTTTGTTTCTTTCCACCATTGTAACAGAGATCCTGTTCTGTGGCTGGAGATTATCCTTTTTCAAAGTTGAGAAAAGGACACTGGTAGCAGGGTAGTGGAGGAGTTCGGCTGGAGTGGTCAACAAGAAGGGAACTGTTCTCTGATGGGAGACTGTGTTGTGGAGATGCAATATCACAATGTATGCACTAACATCATTCCTTTTTATGTCTTTGGGAGTCACTAGTTAGTGCATACATTGTTATAGTGCACTAGTTAGTGCAATATCACAATGTATACATTATCTAGTGACTCCCAAAGACATAAAAAGGAATGATGTTGGAACTTCGTTTTACTATGTTCAAACCTGTGCCTAATCTTAAGATCAAGATGTTATTTGTTACAAAGCACAGAAGTGGACCAAGCATCCAACACTCCTCGAAGTGACAGATGCAGAAGATTCTTCAGGCAGGTATCAAGAGGTAAGCCTACAAATCTTTTATTTCACTTTTGTGTGGGATTGATATGCTGAATCACATGATGGTTTCTTATTTATTATGGGAAACCCCTTGGTGACATAGCTCCACCAGATTCCCCAGTTCCACCCTATTGCAACAGTCACTACAAAGTCACGTTTACACACGCTTCTGATTTTCTATACAGAAATTATTAAAGTATTCAGCGTCAAGAAGGTGGCAAGTTTGGCACACAAACTATCACAAAAAAATTCTTGCCATGGAAAGGTATAAACAATTGAAAATTTGTGGGCTCAAATGCTCCATGTATAAGAAAGGGCATTTGGGGAGCATGTTTAGTTATATTATTAGTAGCTTGTCACCTTCAACTGAAATTGTTTAGTAAAAAAACTGCCATTACACTACACGTCCAAATATATTTTCCCCCTCCCATTTTACCATTTAGTTGAACTTTTTAACCTTAAAGATGAAACAAAAAATGGCATGACCATGATTGGTACTTGCATTGTGCTCCTTTACTGGCCTGTGGGAAAACTTAGGTGGAACCAGTTCATAACTACCATAATGCCCACTTAAAAGTGATTGACATTTAGCAGACATCATGCCTATCTAAGATAATTCACACAGCTTGGCCTAAATTTGAACAGTAGAAAACTGTAAATCTGATGCTGTTTGTTACATGGGTTTGCAGTCTAGATCACACTGCACAGTATAAAATACTAGTATGAGCTCTCTTTCCACACTCACTACTGTATAAGTGGATAACACATTACATAAAGAGCAGCAACGTACTGTTGTATGTTAGCTTCTGTTCCTATTCATTATGCAGAGGGGGTGGTCTCTGCAGTAACTCGTTCTCATCCGGTTGAAATTGGCTTTATGGAAGTTGTCTGTATCACACCGGATAAAGCAACCTTAGCAGCTCCTGAAGCCCTGGGGGCATGTTTAAGACAGTCAAATTATTTTGTGGTAGATAAGGTGTCTACACACAGGAAGTGTGCCTTATGCAAAGCCCTTCAATAAAAAATACTTTGGGAAGCTTTGGGTAGGGTAAGGGGAGAAAATTAAAGAGCAAAACAAGATAGAATTATTTTTTTAATCCAATCACCAAGGTGTCATGAAATTTGTCAAGGCAGATGTTAATTGTCCAAGTACCTGATTAGTTCTAAAGGCTGGGGTATTGTCCCAACACCACATTTTTGGTACAATCATTTTTTTTTTTAAATGAAAATAATAACCTCTTGTCCCTTGTAAAGGCGTTGTGAGGAAAACCCATTTCCAAGCCCATTAAATAAAATATGCAAGTTAAAATAATGAAACAATGTATCTGAATTCTCAGCCTCTACCTGGTGCTGTCTCCTGTAGACGCACTGCTCTGAGGCCCATCACTTGTCCATGTCCAACTTGAATGTTGCCCAACAACGGCCTACCCACTTTGTGAGACCCATGCACTTAGGGTGCATCATCAAGCTAGGCAGAGCTGACAGAACAATGCTGCTGAGAACAACAGACATATAACCCTGGGATGGATACTGCTACACTGGAGCTGATCTTTAATCTGCTACATTTTTATGTTGGTTTTAGATATTTACGTACATGTTAATTAAATTATTTTTAAGGTTTTGTTTTTCCAGATTAAACATAGCCAGTTTTATTTTATTATTTTGATTTGTTTTTACCCAGGCACAACAATCTTTGCTAGTCCTTGCATCTTGAACTTTTGTACCCGTTCTGATTGCATTTCCCATAGTTCACTAACAGATCAGGGTTACTTTTTCTCATGATATGGTAGGTAATTATTTTATATCTAACAGCAAGATAAGTCAGCTGGTTGTAGGGTTACAGCTATAATCTTGACATGGCTGTCGGACAAGAAGTGGATTCTTCATGATGTTATCTAATTCCCAGGAGCAGCTGTAGATTAAGTTAAAAGCTGTAATCCATCTGGAAGTACTATTATGATATGTTGGTCTTTCTCCTTTACGTAGATAGTGAACATTTGTAAAGCCAGCACTTTAACTGATAATTACTGACTGGTATTTCTCTGGTGTCAGTCATTAAATTATCCATGATAAAGAGTTTAACTTTAAAAACGGATGCATAAATCTGAATTTCTTTCAAATCTTTTTAATTAACTAATGTGGTTGTAAACCAGACATGATTTATGAACAAAGCATATCCCTCTATGGTGTGTATGTGTCTCTATCCAGGGCACTAAGTGTCATTTCTCTCTACTTTCTCATTGCTCTGCTATTAGCATAAATCACTTCTTACAAGTTTTCCTGACACCAAGCAAAAAAAGGTAACAGAATCAGTAACATAATTATTTTTTTTTTTTAATCAAAAACAGAATCACTGAGTTGGAAAAATTACCCCCCCCCCCCCCCCTTGTGTCAGTATCTTGTTAAAACACCTTTTGCTTTAATTACAGCCTTTAGTCTGTTGGGATATATCTCTATTAACTTTGCACATCTAGACTTTGCTATATTTGCCCACTCTTTTTTGCAGAACTGCTCAAGTTCAGTAAAATTTGATAGTGGTCGTTTGTGGACTGCAATCTTCAAGCCATTCCACAGATTTTCAATAGGTTTTAAGTCTTGACTCTGACTAGGTCATGCAAGGACATTCACCTTTTTCTCAATCAACCACTGTGTGGCCATTTTTGTTGTGTGCTTTGGGTCATTGTCATTTTGGAAGGTAAACCTTCTTTCCATTGACAACTTTCTGTCAGAGGGCAGTGGATTTTCGTCAAGAAGTTGATAGTATTTTGCCCCATTGATTTTTCCTTCTATCCTGACAAGTGCTACAGTCCCTGCTGCAAAGAAACACCTCCCGGCTACATCCTCCCCCTACTTGAAAGTCTTTGGTCCCCAAAGGCAGGATACAATCCCAACAAATAATCATTAACTAGCACAAAAAATATTTACAAATCGTAAATTTGCTAACCAAAACCCACAGTAGCCAACAGTTGACTGATAGAGGGATTCTCTAATAGCAAGCTGCACAAGTCATTATTATTTAAGGTGCTTATATAGCGCTGTCAATTTACGCAGTGCTTTACATATACATTGTACATTCACATCAGTCCCTACCCTCAAGGAGCTTACAATCTAATGTAAGTGATCAAAGTTAAATAATTTTGGTGACAGGCCAGTAAGAGGTTAGTGACCCACCTAGTAGTGGCAGAGGGAGGTGCAGGGACATCCTCTACTAAAGGTTTGGTAGAAGATGCTGGCACTTGACTGGAGCATTGAGCAGTAAGAATGAGTTCATCAGAGCTTTCTCCAAGAGTGTCGTATGTTAGTCTCTTAGGCGGACCGATTTCCCATCTAAGTTTTCAGTGCACATTATCTGGGGTTTTAGGTTCACCAGTTAATCCGCATGTAATACAGCCAGGCTCTGGTTCTTCTAAACTCTCAGGGGTGGCACCCCTTCCTGAGTCATGGGTTAGAGGGTAAGGGACTTCTCTTAAATCCTGTACCACAGAGATGTCAGCTGGTTCTGGTTTAACCCCTCCAATCCCTCTAGAAGGAAATGGTATAGGCTCCTCTACCTCAAGAGACTGGTGTTCTATCCTCTCAGGTTAAGCGACTTCACCCGTATCTGAGAATCGAGACTGAGGAATTCTAGTGGTATCCTTTAATGAGGTAATCCATAACAAGTCAAGAGTAATTTCTTCCTCATCACTCTCCTCCTCTTCTGCCTCTTGAGGGGCAGATTGAAGTGTTTGGTGGGTTCTAGACCTCAAGTTAGGAGGGCAAGGTGTATCAGAGCAAGAAGACTGGGACACCCGAATTGCTTTGGATATGGGCAGGAGATGGTTTTGATGCCATGTTTTGAGTGTACCGTTCTTCCCCTCAGGGCGAATTTGATAAACAGGGAGTCCAGGTAGTCTGCAGATGATGTATGGTTGACAACGCCATCGATTGGCTAACTTGTGCTTTCCTGGTACCCCCGATTAAGGGTCTCCCTGTGGGTAATACAGGGCTGTTCTGGACTTTTGATCGTTCAGCAATTCAGTCTTTTGACCAGTTTTCTTTCAAAGTCTCAGCCTTGATCCAAGTGTAAGCGCTGAAGTAGACCTTAATGAACGAAAAACTTCTCCACTACTGTTTTGGCTACTGTGCTGGCTTTTTGGTCTTTGGTCGGGAAAGCTTGGGCATAGCAGGTGAAATGATCTGTCACAACCAGGACATTGCTTTCCCCAACATCACAGGGTTCCAGACACAAAAAATCAATGCACACCAGTTTTCATCGGCCCTTGGATTAGCAGATGACCCATTGGGGCAGCCTTAGCAAGCAAAGTCTTTTTTGAAGGCAGGATGCCTGTGGCCAATTATAGCTCAGAGGGTTTAGTACACGCCCCACACTATAAAAGTCAAGAATTAACTTTTGTTTTGCAAGCTATATGTATACTAACCCCACAACTAGCGGAAAACGTGGTGGTACTGTAAACCCTTAGGGGATGTCCCCGAGTCCTCACCTATTAATGTTGTTTTCAAGTATTGTTTTGTCAATATTTGTGTTTTTTGTATGTAATAATTGTTTTTTGATATATTTTCATTATTTTGAAATCACCACAAAGGCCAAGCAAGAACCATAGTATAAAACAATATGGAATATTGGGACTTACTTATCATGTCTTTTGTCAAACCTGATTTTATTGTTGTACACCCTCCAATCAAGTTTAAATGATCCATTTCTGTGCGAACTGCCACAAAGAAATACAATCTGCTGGACTCACTAGTAGGGATGGGCCCGGTGCTCGATGCGAACCCACGTTCGCATCGAGCACCGGGCGTTCGCTCGCTCGGCGAGCCCAGAACTATTTTGGCCGCTCGCATCACATTCGTGTGATGCGAGCGGCCCCGCAATGCATTGCGGCCGGCGCGGCCGGCGCAGTGCATTGCTGGCTGATGATTGGCCAAGCATGCACTGTGACCCCGCATGCTTGGCCAATCACAGCGCCGGAAACTCGGAGAGCCATAATTGGCTACAGGCAGGACGCCTGTAGCCAATTACAGCTCAGGGGCTTTAGTACACGCCCCCTCTTATAAAAGGCCGCCACGCCGTCGGCGCCGGTCACATGCGTTCCGGCGTTAGAGAGAGCAGGCTCATTCTGTGTCACTCTGCTAGATTCATTTAGAAAGATTTATTTAGAAAGATTCATTTAGAAAGATTCAGTTAGAAAGATTCATTTAGAAAGATTCATTTAGAAAGAGGGGCTTGTAGTGTGTTCGTGGCAGGCACTGGCAGCAAACAGAGGTCCTATATTTTGTTCCCAGAAGCACCTATAGGACTTGTAGTGTGTTCGTGGCAGGCAGGCACTGGCAGCAAACAGAGCTCCTATATTTTGTTCCCAGAAGCACCTATAGGACTTGTAGTGTGTTTGTGGCAGGCAGGCACTGGCAGCAAACAGAGCTCCTATATTTTGTTCCCAGAAGCACCTATAGGACTTGTAGTGTGTTCGTGGCAGGCAGGCACTGGCAGCAAACAGAGTTCCTATATTTTGTTCCCAGAAGCACCTATAGGACTTGTAGTGTGTTCGTGGCAGGCAGGCACTGGCAGCAAACAGAGCTCCTATATTTTGTTCCCAGAAGCACCTATAGGACTTGAAGTGTGTTAGTCCCATCACACAGACCTATATTTTCTTCCCAGAAGCACCCATAGGACTTGTAGTGTGTTAGTCCCATCACACAGAGATCCTATATTTTGTTCCCAGAAGCACCTATAGGACTTGAAGTGTGTTAGTCCCATCACACAGACCTATATTTTCTTCCCAGAAGCACCCATAGGACTTGTAGTGTGTTAGTCCCATCACACAGAGATCCTATATTTTGTTCCTAGAAGCACCTATAGGACTTGAAGTGTGTTAGTCCCATCACACAGAGATCTATATTTTCTTCCCAGAAGCACCTATAGGACTTGAAGTGTGTTAGTCCCATCACACAGAGATTCTATATTTTGTTCCCAGAAGCACCCATAGGACTTGAAGTGTGTTAGTCCCATCACACAGACCTATATTTTCTTCCCAGAAGCACCCATAGGACTTGTAGTGTGTTAGTCCCATCACACAGAGATCCTATATTTTGTTCCCAGAAGCACCTATAGGACTTGAAGTGTGTTAGTCCCATCACACAGAGCTATATTTTGTTCCCAGAAGCACCTATAGGACTTGAAGTGTGTTAGTCCCATCACACAGAGATTCTATATTTTGTTCCCAGAAGCACCTATAGGACTTGAAGTGTGTTAGTCCCATCACACAGACCTATATTTTCTTCCCAGAAGCACCCATAGGACTTGTAGTGTGTTAGTCCCATCACACAGAGATCCTATATTTTGTTCCCAGAAGCACCTATAGGACTTGAAGTGTGTTAGTCCCATCACACAGAGCTATATTTTCTTCCCAGAAGCACCTATAGGACTTGAAGTGTGTTAGTCCCATCACACAGAGATCCTATATTTTGTTCCCAGAAGCACCCATAGGACTTGAAGTGTGTTAGTCCCATCACACAGAGATCCTATATTTTGTTCCCAGAAGCACCTATAGGACTTGAAGTGTGTTAGTCCCATCACACAGAGATCCTATATTTTGTTCCCAGAAGCACCTATAGGACTTGAAGTGTGTTAGTCCCATCACACAGAGATCTATATTTTGTTCCCAGAAGCACCTATAGGACTTGAAGTGTGTTAGTCCCATCACACAGACCTATATTTTCTTCCCAGAAGCACCCATAGGACTTGTAGTGTGTTAGTCCCATCACACAGAGATCCTATATTTTGTTCCCAGAAGCACCTATAGGACTTGAAGTGTGTTAGTCCCATCACACAGAGCTATATTTTCTTCCCAGAAGCACCTATAGGACTTGAAGTGTGTTAGTCCCATCACACAGAGATTCTATATTTTGTTCCCAGAAGCACCTATAGGACTTGAAGTGTGTTAGTCCCATCACATAGACCTATATTTTCTTCCCAGAAGCACCCATAGGACTTGTAGTGTGTTAGTCCCATCACACAGAGATCCTATATTTTGTTCCCAGAAGCACCTATAGGACTTGAAGTGTGTTAGTCCCATCACACAGAGCTATATTTTCTTCCCAGAAGCACCCATAGGACTTGAAGTGTGTTAGTCCCATCACACAGAGATCCTATATTTTGTTCCCAGAAGCACCCATAGGACTTGAAGTGTGTTAGTCCCATCACACAGAGATCCTATATTTTGTTCCCAGAAGCACCTATAGGACTTGAAGTGTGTTAGTCCCATCACACAGAGATCCTATATTTTGTTCCAAGAAGCACCTATAGGACTTGAAGTGTGTTAGTCCCATCACACAGAGATCCTATATTTTGTTCCCAGAAGCACCTATAGGACTTGAAGTGTGTTAGTCCCATCACACAGAGATTCTATATTTTGTTCCCAGAAGCACCTATAGGACTTGAAGTGTGTTAGTCCCATCACACAGACCTATATTTTCTTCCCAGAAGCACGCATAGGACTTGTAGTGTGTTAGTCCCATCACACAGAGATTCTATATTTTGTTCCCAGAAGCACCTATAGGACTTGAAGTGTGTTAGTCCCATCACACAGAGATCCTATATTTTGTTCACAGAAGCACCCATAGGACTTGAAGTGTGTTAGTCCCATCACACAGAGATCCTATATTTTGTTCCCAGAAGCACCTATAGGACTTGAAGTGTGTTAGTCCCATCACACAAAGATTCTATATTTTGTTCCCAGCAGCACCTATAGGACTTGAAGTGTGTTAGTCCCATCACACAGAGATCCTATATTTTGTTCCCAGAAGCACCCATAGGACTTGTAGTGTGTTAGTCCCATCACACAGAGATCATATATTTTGTTCCCAGAAGCACCTATAGGACTTGTAGTGTGTTAGTCCCATCACACAGAGATCCTATATTTTGTTCACAGAAGCACCCATAGGACTTGAAGTGTGTTAGTCCCATCACACAGAGATCCTATATTTTGTTCCCAGAAGCACCTATAGGACTTGAAGTGTGTTAGTCCCATCACACAGAGATTCTATATTCTGTTCCCAGAAGCACCTATAGGACTTGAAGTGTGTTAGTCCCATCACACAGAGATCCTATATTTTGTTCCCAGAAGCACCTATAGGACTTGAAGTGTGTTAGTCCCATCACACAGAGCTAGATTTTCTTCCCAGAAGCACCCATAGGACTTGTAGTGTGTTAGTCCCATCACACAGAGATCCTATATTTTGTTCCCAGAAGCACCTATAGGACTTGAAGTGTGTTAGTCCCATCACACAGAGCTATATTTTCTTCCCAGAAGCACCCATAGGACTTGTAGTGTGTTAGTCCCATCACACAGAGATCCTATATTTTGTTCCCAGAAGCACCTATAGGACTTGAAGTGTGTTAGTCCCATCACACAGACCTATATTTTCTTCCCAGAAGCACCCATAGGACTTGTAGTGTGTTAGTCCCATCACACAGAGATCCTATATTTTGTTCCCAGAAGCACCTATAGGACTTGAAGTGTGTTAGTCCCATCACACAGAGATCCTATATTTTGTTCCCAGAAGCACCTATAGGACTTGAAGTGTGTTAGTCCCATCACACAGAGATCCTATATTTTGTTCCCAGAAGCACCTATAGGACTTGAAGTGTGTTAGTCCCATCACACAGAGATTCTATATTTTGTTCCCAGAAGCACCCATAGGACTTGAAGTGTGTTAGTCCCATCACACAGAGATCCTATATTTTGTTCCCAGAAGCACCTATAGGACTTGAAGTGTGTTAGTCCCATCACACAGACCTATATTTTCTTCCCAGAAGCACCTATAGGACTTGAAGTGTGTTAGTCCCATCACACAGAGATCCTATATTTTGTTCCCAGAAGCACCCATAGGACTTGAAGTGTGTTAGTCCCATCACACAGAGATCCTATATTTTGTTCCCAGAAGCACCTATAGGACTTGAAGTGTGTAAGTCCCATCACACAGAGATCCTATATTTTGTTCCCAGAAGCACCTATAGGACTTGAAGTGTGTTAGTCCCATCACACAGAGATTCTATATTTTGTTCCCAGAAGCACCTATAGGACTTGAAGTGTGTTAGTCCCATCACACAGACCTATATTTTCTTCCCAGAAGCACCCATAGGACTTGTAGTGTGTTAGTCCCATCACACAGAGATCCTATATTTTGTTCCCAGAAGCACCTATAGGACTTGAAGTGTGTTAGTCCCATCACACAGAGCTATATTTTCTTCCCAGAAGCACCTATAGGACTTGAAGTGTGTTAGTCCCATCACACAGAGATTCTATATTTTGTTCCCAGAAGCACCTATAGGACTTGAAGTGTGTTAGTCCCATCACACAGACCTATATTTTCTTCCCAGAAGCACCCATAGGACTTGTAGTGTGTTAGTCCCATCACACAGAGATCCTATATTTTGTTCCCAGAAGCACCTATAGGACTTGAAGTGTGTTAGTCCCATCACACAGAGCTATATTTTCTTCCCAGAAGCACCTATAGGACTTGAAGTGTGTTAGTCCCATCACACAGAGATCCTATATTTTGTTCCCAGAAGCACCCATAGGACTTGAAGTGTGTTAGTCCCATCACACAGAGATCCTATATTTTGTTCCCAGAAGCACCTATAGGACTTGAAGTGTGTTAGTCCCATCACACAGAGATCCTATATTTTGTTCCCAGAAGCACCTATAGGACTTGAAGTGTGTTAGTCCCATCACACAGAGATCCTATATTTTGTTCCCAGAAGCACCTATAGGACTTGAAGTGTGTTAGTCCCATCACACAGAGATTCTATATTTTGTTCCCAGAAGCACCTATAGGACTTGAAGTGTGTTAGTCCCATCACACAGACCTATATTTTCTTCCCAGAAGCACCCATAGGACTTGTAGTGTGTTAGTCCCATCACACAAAGATTCTATATTTTGTTCCCAGAAGCACCTATAGGACTTGAAGTGTGTTAGTCCCATCACACAGAGATCCTATATTTTGTTCCCAGAAGCACCCATAGGACTTGTAGTGTGTTAGTCCCATCACACAGAGATCATATATTTTGTTCCCAGAAGCACCTATAGGACTTGTAGTGTGTTAGTCCCATCACACAGAGATCCTATATTTTGTTCACAGAAGCACCCATAGGACTTGAAGTGTGTTAGTCCCATCACACAGAGATCCTATATTTTGTTCCCAGAAGCACCTATAGGACTTGAAGTGTGTTAGTCCCATCACACAGAGATTCTATATTCTGTTCCCAGAAGCACCTATAGGACTTGAAGTGTGTTAGTCCCATCACACAGAGATCCTATATTTTGTTCCCAGAAGCACCTATAGGACTTGAAGTGTGTTAGTCCCATCACACAGAGCTATATTTTCTTCCCAGAAGCACCCATAGGACTTGTAGTGTGTTAGTCCCATCACACAGAGATCCTATATTTTGTTCCCAGAAGCACCTATAGGACTTGAAGTGTGTTAGTCCCATCACACAGAGCTATATTTTCTTCCCAGAAGCACCCATAGGACTTGTAGTGTGTTAGTCCCATCACACAGAGATCCTATATTTTGTTCCCAGAAGCACCTATAGGACTTGAAGTGTGTTAGTCCCATCACACAGACCTATATTTTCTTCCCAGAAGCACCCATAGGACTTGTAGTGTGTTAGTCCCATCACACAGAGATCCTATATTTTGTTCACAGAAGCACCCATAGGACTTGAAGTGTGTTAGTCCCATCACACAGAGATCCTATATTTTGTTCCCAGAAGCACCTATAGGACTTGAAGTGTGTTAGTCCCATCACACAGAGATCCTATATTTTGTTCCCAGAAGCACCTATAGGACTTGAAGTGTGTTAGTCCCATCACACAGAGATTCTATATTTTGTTCCCAGAAGCACCCATAGGACTTGAAGTGTGTTAGTCCCATCATACAGAGATCCTATATTTTGTTCCCAGAAGCACCTATAGGACTTGAAGTGTGTTAGTCCCATCACACAGACCTATATTTTCTTCCCAGAAGCACCCATAGGACTTGTAGTGTGTTAGTCCCATCACACAGAGATCCTATATTTTGTTCACAGAAGCACCTATAGGACTTGAAGTGTGTTAGTCCCATCACACAGACCTATATTTTCTTCCCAGAAGCACCCATAGGACTTGTAGTGTGTTAGTCCCATCACACAGAGATCCTATATTTTGTTCCCAGAAGCACCTATAGGACTTGAAGTGTGTTAGTCCCATCACACAGACCTATATTTTCTTCCCAGAAGCACCCATAGGACTTGTAGTGTGTTAGTCCCATCACACAGAGATCCTATATTTTGTTCCCAGAAGCACCTATAGGACTTGAAGTTTGTTAGTCCCATCACACAGACCTATATTTTCTTCCCAGAAGCACCCATAGGACTTGTAGTGTGTTAGTCCCATCACACAGAGATCCTATATTTTGTTCCCAGAAGCACCTATAGGACTTGAAGTGTGTTAGTCCCATCACACAGAGATATATTTTCTTCCCAGAAGCACCTATAGGACTTGAAGTGTGTTAGTCCCATCACACAGAGATCCTATATTTTGTTCCCAGAAGCACCCATAGGACTTGAAGTGTGTTAGTCCCATCACACAGAGATCCTATATTTTGTTCCCAGAAGCACCTATAGGACTTGAAGTGTGTTAGTCCCATCACACAGAGCTATATTTTCTTCCCAGAAGCACCTATAGGACTTGAAGTGTGTTAGTCCCATCACACAGAGATCCTATATTTTGTTCCCAGAAGCACCCATAGGACTTGAAGTGTGTTAGTCCCATCACACAGAGATCCTCTATTTTCTTTGCAGAAGCACCCATAGGACTTCTAGTGTGTTAGTGGCATCACACAGAGCTCCTATATTTTCTTCTCAGCAGCACCCACAGGACTTCTAGTGTGTTAGTGGCATCACACAGAGCTCCTATATTTTCTTTGCAGAAGCACCCATAGGACTTCTAGTGTGTTAGTGGCATCACACAGAGCTCCTATATATTCTTCTCAGCAGCACCCACAGGACTACCGACTACAATGGCTGGAAGACTGCCAAGGGGAGGCAGAGCGTGCAGAGCCAAGAACACAGGGCAGGCAGGCTCTGTTTCTAGTGGACGTGGCCGTGGCCGTGGACGTGGTCGTGCATCGTCATCAGCACGTGGCCATGGGACACGCGCGTCTTTGTTTTCGGCAGCTGGACATGTGGAGCCGCATCATGCTGAAGGCTTGGTAGAATGGATGACCAAGCCCTCCTCATCCTCCTCATCCTCTCTCACCCAGGCTCAGGGTACTGGCAGAGCAGCTGCCAACGCGTACTCAATGGCATCATCAGCCACCCCTTCCCTAGACCCACCATGTCCTCCTGAGGAGTCCCCCGAACTCTTTGAGCACAGTGTTGGGTACATGCTCCAGAAGGATGCCCAACGATTCGAAGGCTCGGATGATGATACCCAGCTTGAGGAATCTGGCAGTACTGTTCCACCAGCTGCAGCTTACTGCCAGGTTTGCTCTAGTGGTGAAGAGGGAGGGGATGATGAGGTCACTGACTCCACGTGGGTGCCTGAAGGGAGAGAGGATGAGGAGGAGGACGAGGAGGAGGAGGATGCGGCATCACATGTCCAACGAGGCAGGATGCCCCCTGGAGGCCAGGTAGAGGCCAGCACAGCAACTGTACAACACCGCAGAGCTCCGCCTGTGCAGGGCGCTGCCTCTGCACGTTATCAGAAAAGTTCTTTGGTGTGGGCCTTTTTTGAGACGAGTGCATCAGATCGCACCACTGCTATTTGCAATATTTGTCTCAAGCGTATCTCGCGTGGCCAAAACATCAGCCGCTTGGGCACCACAAGCATGAGCAGACATATGTCGACCTGCCATGCAGCTCGTTGGCAGGCACACATAAAAGACCCACACCAAAGAACTAAGCGGACCTCTCCTTGCTCCTCATCAGCTGGGATCTCCATCCCCACTACACCTTCAGTCCTCTCTGAAAGCTGCTGTGAGAGGACTGAAGGTGTAGAATTAGGTGTGTCACAACCAAGTACTTGCAGTACACCGACGTCCGATTCTACCAGGCAAATTTCCCTGCCCCAGCTGCTGGACCGTCGAAAGAAGTACACTCCCAGCCATCCACATGCCCAGCGGTTGAATGCTAGCTTGGCTAAATTGCTAGCACTTCAACTGCTGCCTTTTCAGTTGGTAGACTCGGCCCCCTTCCGTGAGTTTGTTCAATGTGCGGTTCCTCAGTGGCAGGTTCCCAAACGCCACTTTTTCTCACGGAAGGCGATTCCGTCTCTCTACCGGCATGTGGAAGGCAATGTCCATACCTCGCTGGACAGGGCGGTCATGGTCCAGCAGGCATGGACAGGGACGTTACCTTTCTTTCACGGCCATTGGGTCACTCTATTGGCAGCTGGGAGGGATGCAGGACAAGGTGCAGTAGTGTTGGAGGTTGTTCCGCCACCACGCCTCCAAAACGCTACTACTGCTACTGGTTGTGACACACCTCTCTCCTCCACCCCCTCCTCTTCTTCTTCCTCCAGTGCTCTGTCCTCGGAACCAGCGGTGCTCCGTAGGCTTACAAGGGGCTACGCAAGTACGCAGGCAAAAAGATGCCATGCCGTGCTTGCGCTGGTGTGTTTGGGGGACAGGAGCCACACTGGGCCAGAGGTTCTGGCAGCTCTGCAGGGGCAGGCCGAGAGGTGGTTGACGCCACGTCAGCTTAAGCCAGGAATGGTCGTTTCTGACAATGGCACCAACCTCCTCTCCGCCCTGCGACAGGGCCAGCTCACCCATGTGCCCTGTATGGCTCGCGTCCTCAACCTGGTGGTGCAGCGGTTCTTGGGCAGGTTCCCAGGCTTACAGGATGTCCTGAGGCAGGCCAGGAAAGTCTGTGTGCATTTCCGCCGATCTTATAATGCCAGTGCTCGGCTGACTGAGCTGCAAAAGGAGCTGAACCTGCCCAAGAACCGCCTAATATGTGACATGCCCACCAGGTGGAACTCAACGTTGGCCATGCTGCAGCGACTGCACACGCAGCAGAGGGCCATCAATGAGTACCTTTGCGACTACGGCACCAGGACAGGGTCAGGGGAGCTTGTTTTTTTTCCCCCACGTCAGTGGAGCATGATCAGGGATGCATGCACTGTCCTCTCACCATTTGAGGAGGCCACGAGGATGGTGAGCAGTGACAGTGCATGCATCAGTGACACTGTACCTCTTGTCCACCTGTTGGAGCATACGCTGCGTGGGATAATGGACAGGGCACTTGAGGCAGAACAGAGGCAGGAAGAGGAGGACTTCCTTGCCTCTCAAGGCCCCCTTTATCCGGACAGTGTTCCTTCTGTCCCACCCATCACACAGGAAGAGGATGAGGATGAGGAGGAGGAGGGGGAGGAGGAGGATTGTGTGAGCATGGAGGTGGAGCCTGGCACTCAGCATCAGCAGCAGTCTTTTAGGGATGATGTACAGTCCCAACAAACCAGTGGACTTGTACGTGGCTGGGAGGAGGTGGCTGGCGATCATGTCATCCTCAGTGACCCAGAAGACTCCGGACCGAATGCCTCAGCTAACCTACGCTGCATGGCCTCCCTGATCCTGCAAAGCCTGCGGAAGGATCCTCGTGTTCTTCGGATCAAGGAGAGGGACCATTACTGGCTGGCCACTCTCCTTGATCCACGGTACAAGGGTAAGGTTGCGGACCTTATCTTGCCGTCGCAGAGGGAGCAGAGGATGAGACATCTCAGGGAGGCCTTGCAGAAAGGTCTGTGCAACGCGTTCCCAGAAACTGGGAGGTTACAAACTCCTGGTCCTGGGCGACGAGTTGCTGAGGCTTCGGTCAGTAGCAGAAGGAGCGGTGGGGAAGGTGGACGTCTGACCGATGCGTTCAGACAATTTTTTAGTCCGCAGCCCCAAGGTATGATCGGTTCCAGCAACCATCGCCAGCGTCTGATATACATGGTGCAGGAATACCTTGGGGCAAGGTCAGACTTGGACACCTTTCCCACCGAAAATCCTCTGGCTTACTGGGTCCTGAGGATGGATCACTGGCCAGAGCTTGCACAGTATGCAATTGAGCTACTGGCCTGTCCTGCCTCCAGCGTTCTTTCCGAACGCACATTCAGTGCTGCTGGAGGATTTGTCACCGATCATAGGGTGCGCCTGTCCACCGACTCGGTTGATCGACTGACCTTCATCAAAATGAATCAGTCTTGGATCACCACCAGCTACCAGGCACCTGAAGCGGATATAACAGAATAATTTATAATGTCACATCCCTTCAAGACTGCCTATGCTGATGCTGAGTGACTGTCCTCTTATGTTCACTGACTATCCTCTTCCTCCTCCTCAATGATCCATGCCACCACACCAGTGCCTAAGGCACAATTTTTCAGCCCCTGTTTAACAGGGGCGTGTACTTACAATTTTTTTAAAAAATGCTTCGCAACACGTGTGACTGCTGTGCTCCAAGTACAGTATCTGTGAGGGGTTGCAGTGTTGTGGCACCAGCACCAGTGCCTAAGGCACAATTTTTCAGCCCCTGTTTAACAGGGGCGTGTACTTACAATTTTTTAAAAAAATGCTTCGCAACACGTGTGACTGCTGTGCTCCAAGTACAGTATCTGTGAGGGGTTGCAGTGTTGTGGCACCAGCACCAGTGCCTAAGGCACAATTTTTCAGCCCCTGTTTAACAGGGGCGTGTACTTACAATTTTTTAAAAAAATGCTTCGCAACACGTGTGACTGCTGTGCTCCAAGTACAGTATCTGTGAGGGGTTGCAGTGTTGTGGCACCAGCACCAGTGCCTAAGGCACAATTTTTCAGCCCCTGTTTAACAGGGGAGTGTACTTACAATTTTTTAAAAAAAATGCTTCGCAACACGTGTGACTGCTGTGCTCCAAGTACAGTATCTGTGAGGGGTTGCAGTGTTGTGGCACCAGCACCAGTGCCTAAGGCACAATTTTTCAGCCCCTGTTTAACAGGGGCGTGTACTTACAATTTTTTAAAAAAATGCTTCGCAACACGTGTGACTGCTGTGCTCCAAGTACAGTATCTGTGAGGGGTTGCAGTGTTGTGGCACCAGCACCAGTGCCTAAGGCACAATTTTTCAGCCCCTGTTTAACAGGGGCGTGTACTTACAATTTTTTTAAAAAAATGCTTCGCAACACGTGTGACTGCTGTGCTCCAAGTACAGTATCTGTGAGGGGTTGCAGTGTTGTGGCACCAGCACCAGTGCCTAAGGCACAATTTTTCAGCCCCTGTTTAACAGGGGCGGGTAATTACAAATCTTGATCTAATAGTTCACAGCAGGGCCCATTCCTGCGCCCACCAAGAGTAACTATGAGGGCCTACAGTCTTGTGGCAACACCATCCACCACCACCGCCAAAGGCCCAATTTTTCTGCCCTGTTCATCAGGTGCTTGCAATTACAAATCTTGATCTAATAACTCACAGCAGGGCCCATTCCTGCGCCCACCAAGAGTAACTGTGAGAGCTTACAGTCTTGTGGCAACACCGTCCACCACCGCCAAAGGCCCAATTTTTCTGCCCTGTTCAACAGGTGCATGCAATTACAAATCTTGATCTAATAACTCACAGCAGGGCCCATTCCTGCGCCCACCAAGAGTAACTGTGAGAGCTTACAGTCTTGTGGCAACACCGTCCACCACCACCACCACCACCGCCAAAGGCCCAATTTTTCTGCCCTGTTCAACAGGTGCATGCAATTACAAATCTTGATCTAATAACTCACAGCAGGGCCCATTCCTGCGCCCACCAAGAGTAACTGTGAGAGCTTACAGTCTTGTGGCAACACCGTCCACCACCACCACCACCACCGCCAAAGGCCCAATTTTTCTGCCCTGTTCAACAGGTGCATGCAATTACAAATCTTGATCTAATAACTCACAGCAGGGCCCATTCCTGCGCCCACCAAGAGTAACTGTGAGAGCTTACAGTCTTGTGGCAACACCGTCCACCACCACCACCACCAGGCCAAAGGCCCAATTTTTCTGCCCTGTTCAACAGGTGCATGCAATTACAAATCTTGATCTAATAACTCACAGCAGGGCCCATTCCTGCGCCCACCAAGAGTAACTGTGAGAGCTTACAGTCTTGTGGCAGCACCGTCCACCACCACCACCACCACCGCCAATTTTTCTGCCCGGTTCAACAGGTGCATGCAAGTACAAATCTTGATCTATTAACTCACAGCAGGGCCCATTCCTGTGCCCACCAGTCTTGTGGCTACACCAACATCTAATAGGGCAAATTTCTGCAGAGTATATACGCCAGGCCCCTACTTTCAAACATCCAACTTACAAACGACTCCTACTTGCAAATGGAAAGAGAAAACAGGAAGTGAGAGGAAATCTACCCCTAGGAAGGGAAATTCTATCCTGTTAGATTTAATTTGGGAAAAAGGTATCTCCTCTCTACTGATACTTTATCACCAATCCTTGTTTCAATTAAAACCCCACTTTTCCAAAAACATTTGTCATTGGGACGGAAAGTGAGGTGACATGTTCTGAACACATGTGCAAAGACAGCAAATGTTACAGGGGTGATAACCCCTCCCTATGTTCTCCAAAAAGCTTAAAAATAGTTTTTTTTGGGATGGAGCTACACTTCATAATGTACCTGTTCAGATTCTACTTAAGAACAAACCTACAGTCCGTGTCTTGTTTGCACCACCTATATACTGCTGTTCAGAGTATATAGGGTTGTAGGTATAGGGTTTTATTTTGGGTGCGGGGTCCCCCTTAATATCCATACAAGACCCAAAGGGGCTGGGGTGGGGGGGGGGGGGGTGATGGGGTAGCCATGCCATTTTTCTCAAGGATTTTCAGCCATATGGCGGCCAGGACAAGACATGACATTAACCACTTCCCGACCGCCCCATGTACATATACGTCGGCAGAATGGCACGTACAGGCAGAATCACGTACCTGTACGTGCCATTCTTCAGGCGCGTGGGGGGTCCGATCGGACCCCCCCCGGCCGGCGGGGACGGTCGGGATCGCTTCAGGAGCGATCCGGGATGAGGGGACGGCCAGTGGTTTCTGGCCACCCCCTCGCGATCGCTCCTGGCGAATCAGATGCTTCCTCTGTCTGTGTCAATCAAAACACAGGCAGAGGAAGTGATGTCACGCTCGGTGCGCCGGTCTATGTGACCGGAACGCCGAGCTGTCGACATGTACAGGTTAGTGCACCAACAGTACACTGACACCAGTACACATAGGCACACAAAACACCCCCCTGTCACCCCCAGATCACCCCCCAGATCACCCCCTCCCCCCCCCCAGTCACAGTGTCACTAATTGCAGTGATCATTTTTTTACTGATCACTGCATTTAGTGTCAGTGTGACTGTAATAACTGTCAGTGCAGTTAGTTTTAGGTCCAAGGTAGCCCCCTACCCCCCCCTAATAAAGGTTTAACCCCTTGATTGCCCCCCAGGTAACCCTTTCACCCCCTTTTGCCAGTGTCACTAAGCGATCGTTTTTCTGATCGCTGTATTAGTGTCACTGCTGTCGCTAGGTAACCATTTTTTTTTTTTTTAGGTAACCGCCATGTTTATATAGGTTCATAAATAGGTTTATAGGTCAGGTACCCCCATATTACAACCTAAATAAAGGTTTTAACCCCTTGATTGCCCCTAGAGTTAACCCTTTCACCAGTGATCACTGTATAACTGTCACTGGTGACGCTGGTTAGCCAGTTAGTTATTTCGTTATTTAGGTTCCCCGTCAGGTTTTTATATAGCGTCAGGTACCCCCATATATTACCTAATAAAGGTTTTAACCCCCTGATTGCCCCTAGTTAACCCTTTCACCCCCTTTTGCCAGTGTCACTAAGCGATCGTTTTTCTGATCGCTGCATTAGTGTCGCTAGGTAACCATTTTTTTTTTTTAGGTAACCGCCATGTTTATATAGGTTCATAAATAGGTTTATAGGTCAGGTACCCCCATATTACAACCTATATAAAGGTTTTAACCCCCTGATTGCCCCTAGAGTTAACCCTTTCACCAGTGATCACTGTATAACTGTCACTGGTGACGCTGGTTAGCCAGTTAGTTATTTCGTTATTTAGGTTCCCCGTCAGGTTTTTATATAGCGTCAGGTACCCCCATATATTACCTAATAAAGGTTTTAACCCCCTGATTGCCCCTAGTTAACCCTTTCACCCCCTTTTGCCAGTGTCACTAAGCGATCGTTTTTCTGATCGCTGCATTAGTGTCGCTAGGTAACCAGTTTTTTTTTGTATTACTGTTACGGGTGACGCTGGTTAGTTAGCTTGTTTTTTATACTGTCAGGGCACCCGCCATTTATTACCCAATAACGGTTTAACCCCCTGATCGCCCGGCGGGTGATATCAATTAGGTTTTAGGGTCAAATAAGGTCTGCGTCGCCCCAGGTTAGTGCCAGTACTGCAAACACCCACGCGCAAAGCATACACCTCCCTTAGTGGTATAGTATCTGAACAGATCAATATCTGATCTGATCAGATCTATACTAGCGTCCCAGCAGTTTAGGGTTCCAAAAAAAAACGCATTGTTAGCGGGATCAGCCCAGATACCTGCTAGCACCTGCGTTTTCCCCCTCCGCCCAGCCCAGCCCACCCAAGTGCAGTATCGATCGATCACTGTCACTTACAAAACACTAAGCACACATAACTGCAGCGTTCGCAGAGTCAGGCCTGATCCCTGCGATCGCTAACATTTTTTTTGTGGTAGCGTTTTGATTCAGTCGCTTCAGTCAGGAGCTTTTTTACCTGTGAATCTCAAAAAAATAAAAAAAAAAAAAAATAGTTGTCGTTTTATTGTTCTCTCTCTCACTCTATTCTCTCTCTATTGTTGCTCTTTTTTTACTCCATTCTATTCTGCAATGTTTTATTATGTTTTATCATGTTTTATCATGCTTGCTTTTCAGGTATGTAATTTTGTTTACTGTGTTTTAGTGTTAAGCATTTTTTTGTTTTCAGGTGCGCCATTCAGTTGCAACGCGGATTTATTTATCTTGACAGCAACAGCGTTTGCTCCCACGATACATAAAGCCGCGACTCCAACGCTGTAGGAGGTGATTTCACCACCACAGTTAAAAAAAAGAGCATATATGCCGAAGCATGGGGGCAGCAGGGGGGGGAGGAGCGATTGGCTCCTAATGCCACGTACATACGGTCGAAATTCCGACCGTGTGTACACGGCATAACTTTTGCGGGAGGATGCCCCCATGCATCGGCATATATAAATGGTGCATGTATGCCCATCATTAGAAGTGGGTGGATGAAGGGAGGTATTCTAATGGTGGGCATACCCACCAATCAATCTCTTTTTTTCGTTCAGCCAAGAGGCTGCATGAAAAAAAAAAGATTACAATATATGTCCAGTATGTTGCTGGACTTTGAATGGTTATACCAGAATGATGCCTGCAGGTTTAGGTATCATCTTGGTATCATTCTTTTCAGCCAGTGATCGGCTTTCATGTAAAAGCAATTCTAGCGGGTAATTAGCCTCTAGACTGCTTTTACAAGCAGTGGGAGGGAATGTCCCCCCTCCCGGATATAAACCGCGCCATTGGGAAATTGGGAAAGCATTTTATCACACCAATCTTGGTGTGGTCAGATGCTTTGAGGGCAGAGGAAAGATCTAGGGTCTAATAGACCCCAATTTTTTCAAAAAAAGAGTACCTGTCACTGCCTATTGCTATCATAGGGGATATTTACATTCCCTGAGATAACAATAAAAATCATAACAAAGAAAAAAAATGGAAGGAACAGTTTAAAAATAAAATAAAAAAGCTAAATAAATAAAAAAAAAAACAAAAAAAAAAAAAAAAAGCACCCCTGCCCCCCCTTCTCTTGCGCAAAGGCGTACACAAGCGTTGGTCTGGCGTCATATGTAAACAGCAATTGCACCATGCATGTGAGGTATCACCGCGAAGGTCAGATCGAGGGCAGTAATTTTAGCAGTAGACCTCCTCCGTGAATCTAATGTGGTATCATGTAAAGGCTTTTAAAGGCTTTTAAAAATGTATGTAGTTTGTCGCCACTGCGTGTTTGTGCGCAATTTTAAAGCATGTCGTGTTTGGTATCCATGTACTCGGCCTAAGATCATATTTTTTATTTCATCAAAAATTTGAGCAATATAGTGTGTTTTAGTGCATTAAAATAAAAAAAAGTGTATTTTTTCCACAAAAAATGCGTTTGAAAAATCGCTGCGCAAATACTGTGTGGAAAAAAAAATGCAACACCCACCATTTTAATCTGTAGGGCCTTTGCTTTAACATTATATATAGTGTTTGGGGGTTCAACGTAATTTTCTTGCAAAAAAAAAATATGTTTTCATGTAAACAAAAAGTGTCAGAAAGGGCTTTGTCTACAAGTGGTTAGAAGAGTGGGTGACGTGTGACATAGGCTTCTAAATGTTGTGCATAAAATGCCAGGACAGTTCAAACCCCCCCCAAATGACCCCATTTTGGAAAGTAGACACCCCAAGCTATTTGATGAGAGCAATGTTGAGCCCATTAAATATTTTTTTTTTTTGTCCCAAGAGATTGAATAATGAAAAAAAAAAAATATATATATTTTTTTTACAAAAAGTTGTCACTAAATGATATATTGCTCAAACATGTCATGGGCATATGTGGAAATACACCCCAAAATACATTCTGTTGCTTCTCCTGAGTACGGGGATACCACATGTGTGGGACTTTTTGGGAGCCTAGCTGCGTACGGAACCCCAAAAACCAATCACCGCCTTCAGGCTTTCTAAGGGTGTAATTTATTTATTTCACTTCTCACTGCCAATCACAGTTTCGGAGGCCATGGAATGCCCAGATGGCATAAAACCCCCCAAAATGACCCCATTTTGGAAAGTAGACACCCCAAGCTATTTGCTGAGAGGTATTGTGAGTATTTTGCAGATGTCGCTTTTTGTCACAAAGTTTTGAAAATTGAAAAAAGAAAAAAAAAATTTTTTTTTTCTTTACTTTCTTCATTTTCAAAAACAAATGAGAGCTGTAAAATACTCACCATGCCTCTCAACAAATAGCTTGGGGTGTCTACTTTCCAAAATGGGGTCATTTGGGGGGGTTTTGTGCTATTTTGGCATTTTATGGCCTTCGTAACGGTGATAGGTAGTGAGGAGTGAAATCAAAAATTTGCACCCTTAGAAATCCTGAAGGCGGTGCTTGGGTTTCGGGGCCCCGTACGCGGCTAGGCTCCCAAAAAGTCCCACACATGTGGTATCCCCATACTCAGGAGAAGCAGCAAAATGTATTTTGGGGTGCAATTCCACATATAACTATGGCATGTGTGAGCAATATATCATTTAGTGACAACTTTTTGAAAAAAAAAAAAAATCTTTTTTATTTTTGTCTTTATTCAATCACTTGGGACTAAAAAAAAAAAATATTCAATGGGCTCAACATGCCTCTCAGCAAATAGCTTGGGGTGTCTACTTTCCAAAATGGGGTCATTTGGGGGGGTTTTGTACTTCTCTGCCATTTTAGCACCTCAAGAAATGAAATAGGCAGTCATAAATTAAAAGCGGTGTAAATTCCAGAAAATGTACTCTAGATTGTAGACGCTATAACTTTTGCGCAAACCAATAAATTGAAAAAAGACCTCTGGTCCTTTGGCTGCCAAATGGTCCGGGGCTGAAGTGGTTAAAGCCGCAAGTGGTTTTAAATGGCTTCTTTCTTTCCTTTACAAATGTCATTTTGTGCAAGGACAGTTCTAAACACGGGAAACACATGCCACTTCACAGGCATACTTTAGACACCCCCCAGGTACCATATTTAAAGGAAAATTTCACTTTTTTTTTTTCACTTTATGCATCATTAAAATGACTGCTCCCGAAAAAACGTTAGTTTTTAAAAGTTCTTTTTGCATTGATATATGTCCCCTGGGGCAGGACCCGGGTCCCCAAACCTGTTTTATGACATTAACATGCATATTGGCCGTTGTAATTAGCACTTTTGATTTCGAACGTTCGCGTCCATTATAACGTATAGGGTTCGAAAATTTGCGCGAACTTTCGGTCGGTTCGAAGGTTCTGGTGCGAACTGAACCCGGGGGTGTTCGGCTCATCCCTACTCACTAGCGTATGTGAAAGACAGCCAGTTTAGGTATTAGTAGATCTACTGTACATCTTGGTGTAATAAGAAAAAATTTGTTAGAATATAAATCTCTCATATGTAGATTTAATAGACTTTAACTCATCTTGTAGCTCATTCCACCTTCCATCTGTCATGATTAAACTACCATACATTTCTAACAGGAAATGATTAAATATACACATTTTTTAATATAATTATGCAGATATAGAACAATTATATTTGAATATACAATTCATGCTATGTGTGCATGGTATTATATACTCTGAAAAATATATACTTCATACGTCCGACAGATTGTTTTAAATCTTTCTTCAAATTTGTTTTAGCGTTAAATCTTGCTGGCTGTCCACAGTGTTTGAAATACAGCACTTGAATTTTTGGCAAATCTGCCAAGCTGCAATACAGAGGGCTGCCCAGTAACCCATACTGTGATTAGTCAAGACATCCAGGTGTCACATTTTATTAAACACAGCACACGCACAGCTCACTGAACCTAAAATTTTCATTTCCAAAACTGTATGAATGATTTAAGAATTGCCCCAGCTGACACAAATATCAGAAGTAAAGATGGAAATATATAAAGGCCAAGTTTACCTTTTTCACAGTTTTTACTTGTTGTTTATGGCTACTATGCAATTTCTTTTATTCAGTCTATTTTATTACTGTTATTTCCTCCTTAAAGCAGAGTTCCGCTTAAATTTTTTTTTAAAGTCAGCAGCTACAATTACTGCAGCTGCTGACTTTTAATAATCGGACACTTACCTGTCCCAGGGTCCAGTGATGCGGGAGAATGAAGCCCTGCTCATCTCCCCCTCCTCCCTGCGCTGCCGGCATTATCAATGTGGGCTCCCGGCTGTGGCTTCACAGGGCCGTCTGCGCCGTGATTGAAGGTGGATGGACATCACGGGACCCTTTTTTTTTTAAATAAAGGAATTGTCCAAAACTGTTTCCAGTCATTTTTTAACACTTTTTTGTACCCCTACCCATTCGCATAGGGGGGGCAGGATCTGGGGGCTTCCAGATTCCGATAAGCCCCCGCCCACAGACCCCCACAACCACCGGGCAAGGGTTGTAGGAATGAGGTCCTTGTCCCCATCAACATGGGGACAAGGTGCTTTGGGGGGACCTCAAAGCACCCTCCCCATGTTGAGGGCATGTGGCCTGGTACAGTTCAGGAGGGGGGGTGCTCTCTCATCCCCCCTTTTCCTGCGGCCTGCCAGGTTGCATGCTCAAATAAGGGTCTGGTATGGATTTTGGGGGGACCCCCACGCCATTTTTTTTAATAAATTTTGGTGCGGGGTTCACCTTAAAATCCATAACAGACCTGAATGGCCTGGTATTGATTTTGGGTGGACCCCCATGCCATTTTTTTTATCTTGGCACAGGGTTCCCCTTAATATCAATACAAGACCCGAAGGGCCTGGTGTGGATTTTTGGGGGGACCTCCACGCCATTTCTTTTTTCATTTTGGAGCGGGGTTTCCCTTAATATAAATACCAGACCCGAAGGGCCTGGTAATAGACAGATTTTTTCCTTTAGAAATGTATTTTTGCTGCAGGACTGTTATGAACATGGGGAAAATGCGCTACTTTACAGGCAGATTAAGGGGACCCCCCAGGCACGATATTTAAAAGTATATTTTATTTTTATTATTTCACTTTAAGCATTATTAACCACTTAATAGCGACATACTTTTACCCTTAAAAATCTCCATAGGCGACGTTTAAAAAATTATACAGGTTGCATGTTTTGAGTTACTGAGGAGGTCTAGGGCTAGAATTATTGCTCTTGCTCTAACCATGGCGTTGATACCTCACATGTGTGGTTTGAACACCGTTTTCATATGCGGGCGCTACTCACGTATGCTTCTGCATGCAAGCTCGGCGGGACAGGGAGTGGTTAAACATTTTTTTTTTTCTTATTTATTTTATTTTTTATTTTTAGACTGTTCTTTTAAAAAAAAATTGTGTCACTTTTATTCCTATTACATGGAATGTAAACATCCCTTGTAATAGAAAAAAAGCATGACAGGACCTCTTAAATATGAAATCTGGGGTCAAAAAGACCTCAGATCTCATATTTACATTAAAATGCAATAAAAAAATTAATTATTTAATGTAATTTAAAAAAAAAGTCTCTTTAAGAGCTATGGACGGAAGTGATGTTTTGACGTCGCTTCTGCCCTGCAATGGTATGGAGATTGGTGGGGGCCATCTTCCCCTCACTCGTCTCCATAACGAACAGGGAGAAGAACCCGATCGCCTCTGCTGCTACTGATGGCTCCGGTAAGCGCCGGAGGGCAGCAGAGGGCGGCGGAGGGCACCAGAGCGCGGTGGGAGGGCCCCCCTCCTGCCACTGATAAAAGTGATCTCGCAGCGAATCTGCCGCAGAGACCACTTTTATCTGAAAGCAGACCGCCAGCTGAAGAAGAGGATACCGGGGTTATGGCAGCTAGCTGCTGCCATAACAACGATATTCCTCTTCAAATACCGATGTATAACGATGGTGGGCGGTCCATAAGTGGTTAAGATCACTGCTCCTGAAAAAAACGTCCGTTTCTAAAACTTTTTTTTGCATTAATACATATCCCCTGGGGCAGTACCCAGATCCCCATACACTTTTTATGGCAATAACTTGCATATAAGCCTTTATAATTAGCACTTTAGATTTTTCGATTTTTTTTGATTGTTTTGCTCATCCCTAATGAGCTTTTCTGCACTCTGTGAGTTCCAGCCAGCCTCAAGTTACCAGCACCTGTGCACTCTCAGTTTCTCCTCTGTGCCCCTGTGTGTTCTTGTGCACTCCTATCAATTGGGACAACCTTGGTTTACCTACAGCCTTGTGAATCCAGCACCCCAGCACTGCAAGGAACTCTCACCTGCTCTCAGTAGCTGCCTATGTGGGTAAGTCAGAGGGCCACAACCAGGGAATCGCCTTCAGCATCTCCACCTTTATGAGCTCTGGTGAAGACACAGCAGTTTCTTAGATCCTGTGTCTCGGCCTTTCTTGGGGTTCTCACTATCGCTAATTGAGGGAGCACACTGAACCCTCTGTAACTTCTTTGTGACTTTTCCCCCTGTCTTCCACAGCTGCTAAAACCAAGTCACCATTATCCGGTCTTCCTTGTTTGTGACAACTACCATACATGCTCCACTTTAATTGCACTAATCACATCAATATTAGAATGACACCATAACCCTTATCACTAGTGTTACAAAGATCAGGGTTTCAGGGTTATCTACAGAAATAGTAGTTAGTAGTAATGCTATTGTAAAAATAAAAAAAAGGGAGGCAGATAATCTGCACATTCTTCTTACTTTGTGTAAATGATTCAGTATTTAAAAAAAAAAAAATCATTACAATAATTCCAATAATAATTTGTTCAGCTATTACACAGGTGTCAGTTTGCTTGCACTGCAATTAATGGCCTATTCTAAGTAGCTGAAGAAAGATTTGTTTCCAAGAAATATGTCTGTAACGTGGTTTATTGAACAGCCCATCACATTTTAAGATCTAAATACGAAGAAGACGCCTATGACTACAAGGGACGTTGTTCTTAGGAACGGAGCCTCCAGCTATAAAATGTCAACTTTGGTAACAAATTATCTGATAGCTTACAACAGATTTTCAGACCTAATACAGACTTTAAAACAGACTTTCAGACCTAATACAGATGTTTTCAAAAAATCTAAATGAAATTTACAATTTTTTTTCTTTAATTAAAGACGTGATGTTTTAATGGTCAGTGAGGTTGGTAATCATTTTGCTTAGGTCTTCCAGTAATAAAGGTTTAATCGATTATTGAACATCACAGGCTCCACCATCAAGTTACAAGTCAATGGACTCTCCCTAAGTGCCAGGACAGTTGCATTGCGATTCGGCTAGGAATGTCGCATAGAGTGTCACATACTGGTATAAACATAAAAATACATCTCCCACTTGCTGAATCCAGAACCGAAGAGTAAAAAGAAGGTGAGTATGTGAAACTGGGAGGAAGCGGGAGGGAAGCTAACCTGTTGCTTTGTCCCTATATAACATTCTATTGGAAAATATCCGCTCTACCCCAGATTCAAATGGCAGCTGTAAAAAAAAAATCATATATAGAGCTGCGCTGAAATTTAGTGAAAAGTGTTGAAAAACAGATATAAACAAAACAAATATATAGTCCAAAATGTGAAGAAAAAGGCAAGTCCTGCTATAAAATATAACCGTCCCTGCTGGACAATCATATAAGGATAAGCTGGACCACCATTGCAAAGATGAAAAAAAAAAATTCGGAATAAATCCAATATTCCAATTATGCTGAGGGGAGTCCTTCCAGTAATATCCACACCATCCGCCAAGAGAAAAAGAATGTGCCCTCTACCAAACAAAGTTCTCGCTTACCAGCTTGTACAGACCTTCTATTACAGGAGGTCAATGATGCTTGTGGCTTAAACCCAGCCAGGGCCTTTGTCCATCCTAGGAGGTTCAAAGGATATGGAGATGTCAAATCCCACCATGCACAGACCTCCCACTACAGACGGTCAGCGACAATCAATGTTCACTTCAGGTTGAGGTCCTCCAAAGGGATCTTTAAAAGCAAGGGTCCATCCTCGGGGTATCCAGCTCCAATTCACATTCCCTCATGGCCCCCCTAACTAATTGCAGTCTTCAGTCTGAGCTGTAAAATTTTGCTTTACTCACCATGTGAAATTGGTCACTAGGCCAAAGAGTGTGTGTAACAATGGCCAAAATAACTAGCCTTGCATAGCAGATTTTGTTTTCCTGAGTTTCACTCATAGATACTTCCAGTAGATCTGTTAGTTTTCCACTTTATTTAGCAGGATGACAGAACAGTTCATTCTGCAGTGAAATTGTGCAGCAGCATTGTCATCCCATAAAATGGGTAGACTTAGGTTTGGTTCATACCTACAGATGTGAGCAAGTGTAGGCGCGTTTCCATGCATTGTTCACACATTTCCTCGCAGTGTAGGTAGAGCAGCCTATTAATTTTAATGGGCTGCCCTACATGCGAGAAACGCAATAAAAGAAGTCCCTACCTCCTTTACAAAAACAGGTTTGGTAGATGCATGGGGTTGTCATTATTAACAATTATTGGCACCTTCACATGTCAGCTAAAGGGCAGTACATTTTTGTGTTTTGGAAGGACTTTAAACAAGCAACAAACAAGCTGAAACCTAATTGCAACTAACACTTTTTAGGACTTATATCCATGGCTTCAGTATGAGATGCATCTGAGATTATTCAGAATTCATTGACAGGTGCATTCCACCATAATCTGCTTGAATTGAACAACATCCCATCAATATAGACCCTAAAGTACCTATCTAACTTACTGGGCCCAAAAAATATTGGTGTTCCATAGACAAAGTACTGTACCAAGATCTAACAGTGCTATAATGCCAACATCTAAAACCACTGATCCCCACAATGCTCATTACATATATGCCTTAGAATACAATGATTTGTTCAAAAATTTGAAAGGACAGAGCCTAATTATACAATTACAACTTAGAAAAAGAGGAACAAGAGGGGGTTTAGCCAACCTGACGGACTATCTCGGCACCTGAACAAACACGGATATTCCGTAATCAATATTTCATTGGTTTATTTAGAAAATATTAAAATAAAATATTTATATAAATTTCCCCTCCTCTTCTCCCCTGTCTTTTCCCCCCCTTTTTTTTTTTTTTTCTTATTGTCCTTGTTTTTCTGTTGCCCTCTTGGCTTCTCTTCTACCATCTGCAGGTGTAAGGAAATTCCTTCCGAAACTGACGTTAACTTCTACCTTCCAGAAAATTGCTTTTAAAAATGAAAATGTGAATTGCCACAAATTGAGTATCTTATAATCAATAGGGTATACCTAGAAGGTAGGCAATCTACTTACTAATTAGATCGCGGGCTAGACTGGTGATGATCATGTTACTGATGGGACATATTGGAGCAAATATTTGCCCATTGATGAATAATTCTCAATTTTTCTTGTTTTACAACTATATTTAGATATAAAAATTGCTGTACTACGGTTCTGATGAAGCTAAAAGCGAAACGCGTCAACCGTCAACTGACCAGCAAGTAAAACATAATTATGGAATCTTTTAGGTCCTAATGTATATCTGATATTCGATGGCCAAACTGTTGTAAATAATTTCTTTTTTTTGTTCTTCACTTTTTGTGATGTATATTTGTATATTGTTTTGTATGTTTTCTAAATAAACCAATGAAATATTGATTACGGAATATCCGTGTTTGTTCAGGTGCCGAGATAGTCCGTCAGGTTGGCTAAACCCCCTCTTGTTCCTCTTTTTCTTTGTATATTCCCTAGGACGAGGTACCACCCATAGCTTATCTTTATATTTTCGTAACAATTACAACTTACTTTAACCTAATAAAAGTAGGACAACATCATTATTCTTTGCAGAACTACTGACGTTTTGTCTCCCCTGACGCTTTATGCACTGACATATCTCCATAGATTGCAATTTGTCTAAACAATGTGGCTACTTGGTGATCCACAAGCAGCTTAACTCTCTAAAAAGACACCAGTGCTTTACAAAGTACATTACAGAGAATGTTATTTTGTTTTCAGGGTGTAAGAAGACAATGATTTTCCTATGCCTTGTATCTCTGAGAAAGTAAAACTATTCTGAACAAGCCTAAAGAAGCAGGGAGTGTCTAGCTAGAGACTGTAATAACTAAAGACAAAGCAGGAGGTGGTAACAGAGGAACATACCAATGGTACAAAAAAAAGCAACTGTTGTTCATGTGTGTGTCAAAAGAGGAACCAAAGCATACAATGTACAAATTGACACCACAGTTTAAAATAAAAAACTTTCCAATTTTTAGGGCTTGTGATTCGTGATGAATTAGGGCAAGGTTTCTAAAGGGAATGTAAGCACCAAAACATGTTGGTATTATAGTTCCTCTGACAGATCTAATATCAAAACAGAATCTGTAACGTATATGAAAAAAATATATATTTTGAATACAGTGGGGAAGGGTTAGACCCCTTATTGGGTCTTTATTTATATCTGTGTACCCACAATGAGATTCACCTTCTCTATTTGTCCTGTTGCCCACTGTCCAAAGTGAGGGAAATCCAAAATGTTTAGTTTTTACAAATGCAGGAAAAGAAGGGAACATTCTAATAGGGACACTTACTCCAGTGGCAACTGTATAAGAGGGGATTTCCTTCACTTTGGAGACATTTTCTTTCACTTCCTATTGTGTCTATAGGAGAGAAAGTGAAGGAAAATCTCCCTAATGGGACATAGATGGGAATAACTGACAGGGTTTTATTCATCCATATTGTATACAAAATGGAAAAAAAGTTTAAGGTTTAGATATACTTAAAGACCTAAGACATTGTCTTACATAAAATAATTCTGTTTACCTAGCCCAATTACCTAATTTTAGGGATCATGTCAGGATCCTGTCAAGAGGTGGTATTATGTTTGTGCATAAATGGGCATGCATGTTACAATCTGGTTCTATAAGGATCTAGTAAAGCTCCACTTGATGGATTGGTTAAGAAGGCTATTTTTGTTCAGATTGTAGTGTTTAAGCCCAGTTTTATTTGTTAGGCTAAAGTAAAGGACATTTTTATATATTCAAAGAGGAAGTAAACTTCCATCTTTAAATTGTACCTATAGGTAAGCCTATAATAAGGCTTACCTATAGGTAGTGTAAATATCTCCTAAACTTTCACTGTTTAGGAGATATTTACTGTACATGCCGCCAGTAAAATCATGGTGCATGCGCTCTGAATGAATGGCCACCTGTGCCGTTCCTTTAGAGCCCTGTGCCGTGATCAGCTGCTCCCATGCAGTGATGTCATTGCGATTCCGGCCAGTCACAAAGTCCGCAAACCAAGAAGCAAGATGGGTGAAGATAAATGCTGTCTCCAACGATGACATTGCATTGGTTTACAACCACTTTAATATATCTAGGTGGATACAGCAGATACAAATGAATGCAGCTTTGTAATCAATATAAGTACCTGCATTTGATGTGGTATCAGCCTCTTGCAGTCCCTGTGTTGCAGGGCTGGATTGGAAGAAGCACTCCTTTCTCTTTAGGGAAGCCTATCCCGCCACCACCTAAAGCCTGGTACACACAACGATATTATCGGACGCATGAACGTCCATTTTTTTTTGCATGCTAATCTCATATAGAAAATTAAGAGGTTACTAAAGTTAACAAAATTCTCGTATGATAGAACAAGAATTCGGAAGTGATGTAATGTGTTGTAGTGTATTTGTGTTGTATTTTCGAGCGACAACTGTACTGATTAAATGAAAATCATACAATCTGGTATCATACAAGTAAACTTTTTGTGCTTGTCCCATCGAATAATATTGGATGAACTGTCGTGATCGGCTCTTGAAAGCTGTATACTAATGATCAGATTATCATACGATTGCTTCAGAAGCAGTATTTTTCGTATGATTTTCTGATCATGTGTACATGCCATAACCACCACACTTTTATCTTCTCCATCAGCTCATCCCCCACAGTTATTACCTTTTATATCACTTGACCCTCCATTTTGGACCGTAAAGCTTTAACAAGAGTGCCCTCTGATTCCTTCTGTATTGAATTGCATTGTAACTATACCATACCTTCCAAACTTTTGAGATGGGAACGATGTGTTGTTGTGTGGTCCACTAGGGGGCCCCATCAGGGTTGCCAGCCTCAGTAAAACCAGGGACAGTATGTAAAAATCTGTTTTTTTGTTTACATCCGTTTCTGAAATGTCCCTTACCGACATCCTTTTGGTCTAAAAATCCAGAGATTATAGCTGCCCCACCTCTCCAGTACCTTCTCAGCCAATAGAAACATGTCTGTGTATACATGTATGTGTATACTGTGTGATTGTATACTGTGTGTGTATACTGTGTGGCCCCATAATCTCTGATTGCTTGGGGGCCCCATAATCTCTGATTGCCCGGGGGCCCCATGAGTTGTCAGTCCGCCCCTGATCAGACCAAAATGAGGGACAAGTGAGGAGGAAAGAGGGACAGAGGGACATTGTTCCAAATCAGGGACAGTCCCTCTAAATCAGGCACAGTTGGGAGCTATGACTATACTGTCTTCCCTCATGTTGTAAAGCGCTGCACAAACTGTTGGCCCTATATAAATCCTGATTAATAATAATAATGATAATCCTTTTACTGTCCAGTAATAGGCTAGGCCTGGTTCCAGGCAGCCTGGGCTCAGTTGAAGAGGGTTGAATGATGCTGGCCATCAGAATAAGCACATCTAGCAGCATAAAAAGTACTGCGAGGGAAATCTGTGGATTGAAACTGAATACTGTATTACAGCAAAAGCTGTTTTTGTTATTTTATCTTTTAACGGGCTATTCATTTTTATTTGATATTTTTGGCTGGGGGTCTGCCTTAAACTTTGAAGCAGCCATTATCCTCCCCCAGTAAGTGAAGAAATGGTTAACATTAAAATATAGTAAGAGAAATTCTTTTAAAACAAGCTCTTATCTATTATAACAGAATGTTTCCTCCAAGTGGTAAATTGTACTGCCAGAAAAACCGGAGGGAAGATTGCTTGTTTGCAAATGCTATGTAACCAGGTTTATTTTTGGAATTTGTGGTATTGTACCACTTAAACCACAGCTGTTACTTCCAAAATGACCATTTCATTCCCTGAATAGGGGCTGTAAATATATATTTATATATACTAAGCAAACAGAGAAATGCCCATAAAATGTATCTATACAGCATTCCAATCTACAGATGCACATAGTGCATGATTTACGTGAAGTCAGGGCAGAGCCAGGGGTCATGTTTTGTCACTGGCGTGTTGGGAACAAAGTCAAACAGTACATCTTGTTCTAACGCAGGAACCGTGCAGCCACTTAAACATACTGACAGCCACAATCTAATTGAAGGTGCTTCAAATCAATTAACCTTAGTCTGCGGCCTGCTACAGAAAGGGCATTGTCTGGGTGCTGTCTGCTAATGTTTTTAAAGAAAACTTGTACTAAAGTAGACATGGAGGCTACCAATCTGTAAATGGTAGTTTCCTGGCTGTAATTTTTACCCTCTTGTTTTAAATCATTGGGCTCAATTCACAAAGCTTTAACACAAGGTCCAAGTTCTTTATTTCAACTGAAATTTTCAAATCACATTTGAAAGCTGTCACTAAATTACAATCACTAATGATTCAACGCTGCACCTGTGTATAAATGTATGGATTCAAACAATAAAATCTTCACATTCAACCAATGTGTAAATTCAATGTGTGATCAAACCATTTCATATAAGATCCAACTGAATGCAATTTTTGTTTGTATGTATATTGAAAACTGTCACTGTTTTAAAAATAAGGACTGTCTTAGGCAGTTGTCTAAGTGACAGATTTGGCTTTAGATACACTTTTAAGCATTCCAACTATTATTATTATTATACAGGATTTATATAGCACCAACAGTTTGTGCAGCATTTACAACTTGGGGGCAGACAGTACAGTTACAATACAATTAAATACAGAAAGAATCAGAGGGCAAAAACATTTTTTTTTGACAACAAATTACTTTCAAATACCATTGTTACCACAATAATGTCAAAAAGTCAACGTAAAGCAGTATTAAAACCCCAAAAAGTATTAAAACCAAAGCAAACATTTATTATTTTACAGCTTACCAATTCTGACGGAACAGTGGCTCCACTTGGTGACGTTTATTCCTGTTCTTTTCGGAGTGAAGTGTCTACAGACACGTTTTTCTGACAGGCCCCCCAGGCCTCAATCTATAAGCAGTATAGACCACTGACGTCACCACGTGATCCGAATAGGAGAACAGGCTCCGTTTGTGTATGCCGGCCGGCAATACTTTTTATGCATTTATACAACTGTCTAATTGTAAGTGCAATATTTTATTTAATAAATTTGCAAGTTTAGAATATACTGCACTAGGGTCAGTTCTTTTCTCTTCCTGAGCATCCATTGAAAACGTACGGATATTGGGATGGAGTAAGTGAGCAGTACTATTCGATTACCATCTGCATTGTGGTCATCCACAAGCTTAAAGGCCTAGGCTCGGTTATAGCCACCTGCCTTTAATGCTTGTCGTTTGGTAAGCAGAATCTACAGCTACAATGATCGGGCACTTTATCTGTTTGTGTGTGCACACTGCAGTGTTTTAATAAACTAATGACTACAATACAATTTTTATATTTCATTGATTTCCTTGGCATCATGATATTTTCTATGGACTCAATTCACTAATACTATGTAGCGCAGCTTTTCCATTTTATTGATTTTTCTGTGTTATCACACTGTATGCTGCTGCTTTCTTGTGGTTTATTTTTCTATTATATTATAGCGCTGTTACACCCCCCTCTCTTTCAATTCTTAGATGTGATGGCTCATTAGTTTTCTTTTTTAAACTTTCTTTCCTTTGTGTTCAACTGGTGATTCTGCCAGTGTGTTGAACTTGGTATTCAGAGGTTCCCCTTGTCTTTACTCATTGCCTTTTCTTTGTTCTTGGGTTCGGTTTGTGTGTTGTTTGTCAAGCTCATTGTAGTGAAGTTGAAAATGCTAGCTTAGATCTGAACCCCTATAGAAGTATATTGGGGGAAAGTCTTGAAAATCAGTTTTTATGTGTAAAAGGAAAAATTTGTCAAACAAAGGGCATGGGGAGCTGTGCACTACCAAACATGTATGTGATGGATCCTCTACTCAAGGTGTCCGCCGTAAATGCTTCCTAAGTCCTGGAACATGAGTCCCATGGATATGGCTATAGGAGCCCCCAAGAACTAGACAACAGCAGTCTTGGAGTACATCAGGAATAGCTTTTATTTGAGATGTCACACACATATATACAGCCGGATGACTAAAAACCTAACCTAATTAGCATGAGCTAATTATCTAAATCAACACTGAACTCCTTCATTCAATTGCAGGGTTAATTAGCACACACAACAATAGGTGAAACACTCCCTAGAATCTGTGTCAAGCCAGACCACTCATTTGCATTATACAAGACAACAGACAGGTGGCTGGAGTTGATGATATTACCATCTGACATGTCCAGAGTCTATGTGTCTTGGGGGGCCAGCATGGACCTGAATCCAAGTAAAACCAGGTCAGTGGTCCCCAGGCATACAGCTCACAAACAGCACCGTTCCCCCAAATGCCAGGGCCCATAATCCCAAGGCAAGAGGCTTGCATTACGTCCCCTCCAACAGCCTCTGTCCCGGCTAGGTCTGTCACAATGTATAAATGCAAAAAATATATATATTGTACAGCAGTAGGGATGGGCCCGGTGCTCGATGCGAACCCATGTTCGCATCGAGCACCGGGTGTTTGCTCGCTCGGCGAGCCCAGAACTATTTTGGCCGCTCGCATCACGTTCGTGTGTTGCGCGCGGCCCCGCAATGCATTGCGGCCGGCGCGGCCGGCGCAGTGCATTGCTGGCTGATGATTGGCCAAGCATGCACTGTGACCCCGCATGCTTGGCCAATCACAGCGCCGGAAACTCGAAGAGCCATAATTGGCTACAGGCAGGACGCCTGTAGCCAATTACAGCTCAGGGGCTTTAGTACACGCCCCCCCCTATAAAAGGCCGCCACGCCGTCTGCGCCGGTCACATGCTGTTCCGGCGTAGATAGAGCAGGATAGTTCTGTGACACTCTGCTGGATTTAGTTAGTTAGAGAGATTTACTTAGAGAGATTGAGTTAGATAGATTCATTTACAAAGATTGATTTAGAAAGAGGGGCTTGTAGTGTGTTCGTGGCAGGCAGGCAGAGCTCCTATATTTTGTTCCCAGAAGCACCTATAGGACTTGTAGTGTGTTCGTGGCAGGCAGGCAGAGCTCCTATATTTTGTTCCCAGAAGCACCTATAGGACTTGTAGTGTGTTCGTGGCAGGCAGGCAGAGCTCCTATATTTTGTTCCCAGAAGCACCTATAGGACTTGTAGTGTGTTCGTGGCAGGCAGGCAGAGCTCCTATATTTTGTTCCCAGAAGCACCTATAGGACTTGTAGTGTGTTCGTGGCAGGCAGGCAGAGCTCCTATATTTTGTTCCCAGAAGCACCTATAGGACTTGTAGTGTGTTCGTGGCAGGCAGGCAGAGCTCCTATATTTTGTTCCCAGAAGCACCTATAGGACTTGAAGTGTGTTAGTCCCATCACACAGAGATCATATATTTTGTTCCCAGAAGCACCTATAGGACTTGAAGTGTGTTAGTCCCATCACACAGACCTATATTTTCTTCCCAGAAGCACCTATAGGACTTGAAGTGTGTTAGTCCCATCACACAGAGATCATATATTTTGTTCCCTGAAGCACCTATAGGACTTGAAGTGTGTTAGTCCCATCACACAGACCTATATTTTCTTCCCAGAAGCACCTATAGGACTTGAAGTGTGTTAGTCCCATCACACAGAGATCATATATTTTGTTCCCAGAAGCACCTATAGGACTTGAAGTGTGTTAGTCCCATCACACAGAGATCATATATTTTGTTCCCAGAAGCACCTATAGGACTTGAAGTGTGTTAGTCCCATCACACAGAGATCATATATTTTGTTCCCAGAAGCACCTATAGGACTTGAAGTGTGTTAGTCCCATCACACAGACCTATATTTTTCTTCCCAGAAGCACCTATAGGACTTGAAGTGTGTTAGTCCCATCACACAGAGATCATATATTTTGTTCCCAGAAGCACCTATAGGACTTGAAGTGTGTTAGTCCCATCACACAGACCTATATTTTCTTCCCAGAAGCACCTATAGGACTTGAAGTGTGTTAGTCCCATCACACAGAGATCATATATTTTGTTCCCAGAAGCACCTATAGGACTTGAAGTGTGTTAGTCCCATCACACAGAGATCATATATTTTGTTCCCAGAAGCACCTATAGGACTTGAAGTGTGTTAGTCCCATCACACAGAGATCATATATTTTGTTCCCAGAAGCACCTATAGGACTTGAAGTGTGTTAGTCCCATCACACAGACCTATATTTTCTTCCCAGAAGCACCTATAGGACTTGAAGTGTGTTAGTCCCATCACACAGAGATCATATATTTTGTTCCCAGAAGCACCTATAGGACTTGAAGTGTGTTAGTCCCATCACACAGAGATCATATATTTTGTTCCCAGAAGCACCTATAGGACTTGAAGTGTGTTAGTCCCATCACACAGACCTACATTTTCTTCCCAGAAGCACCTATAGGACTTGAAGTGTGTTAGTCCCATCACACAGAGATCATATATTTTGTTCCCAGAAGCACCTATAGGACTTGAAGTGTGTTAGTCCCATCACACAGACCTATATTTTCTTCCCAGAAGCACCTATAGGACTTGAAGTGTGTTAGTCCCATCACACAGAGATCATATATTTTGTTCCCAGAGGCACCTATAGGACTTGAGGTGTGTTAGTCCCATCACACAGACCTACATTTTCTTCCCAGAAGCACCTATAGGACTTGAAGTGTGTTAGTCCCATCACACAGAGATCCTATATTTTGTTCCCAGAAGCACCTATAGGACTTGAAGTGTGTTAGTCCCATCACACAGACCTATATTTTCTTCCCAGAAGCACCTATAGGACTTGAAGTGTGTTAGTCCCATCACACAGAGATCATATATTTTGTTCCCAGAAGCACCTATAGGACTTGAAGTGTGTTAGTCCCATCACACAGAGATCATATATTTTGTTCCCAGAAGCACCTATAGGACTTGAAGTGTGTTAGTCCCATCACACAGACCTATATTTTCTTCCCAGAAGCACCTATAGGACTTGAAGTGTGTTAGTCCCATCACACAGAGATCATATATTTTGTTCCCAGAGGCACCTATAGGACTTGAGGTGTGTTAGTCCCATCACACAGACCTACATTTTCTTCCCAGAAGCACCCATAGGACTTGAAGTGTGTTAGTCCCATCACACAGAGATCCTATATTTTGTTCCCAGAAGCACCTATAGGACTTGAAGTGTGTTAGTCCCATCACACAGACCTATATTTTCTTCCCAGAAGCACCTATAGGACTTGAAGTGTGTTAGTCCCATCACACAGAGATCATATATTTTGTTCCCAGAAGCACCTATAGGACTTGAAGTGTGTTAGTCCCATCACACAGAGATCATATATTTTGTTCCCAGAAGCACCTATAGGACTTGAAGTGTGTTAGTCCCATCACACAGACCTATATTTTCTTCCCAGAAGCACCTATAGGACTTGAAGTGTGTTAGTCCCATCACACAGAGATCATATATTTTGTTCCCAGAAGCACCTATAGGACTTGAAGTGTGTTAGTCCCATCACACAGACCTATATTTTCTTCCCAGAAGCACCTATAGGACTTGAAGTGTGTTAGTCCCATCACACAGAGATCATATATTTTGTTCCCAGAGGCACCTATAGGACTTGAGGTGTGTTAGTCCCATCACACAGACCTACATTTTCTTCCCAGAAGCACCTATAGGACTTGAAGTGTGTTAGTCCCATCACACAGAGATCCTATATTTTGTTCCCAGAAGCACCTATAGGACTTGAAGTGTGTTAGTCCCATCACACAGACCTATATTTTCTTCCCAGAAGCACCTATAGGACTTGAAGTGTGTTAGTCCCATCACACAGAGATCATATATTTTGTTCCCAGAAGCACCTATAGGACTTGAAGTGTGTTAGTCCCATCACACAGAGATCATATATTTTGTTCCCAGAAGCACCTATAGGACTTGAAGTGTGTTAGTCCCATCACACAGACCTATATTTTCTTCCCAGAAGCACCTATAGGACTTGAAGTGTGTTAGTCCCATCACACAGAGATCATATATTTTGTTCCCAGAGGCACCTATAGGACTTGAGGTGTGTTAGTCCCATCACACAGACCTACATTTTCTTCCCAGAAGCACCCATAGGACTTGAAGTGTGTTAGTCCCATCACACAGAGATCCTATATTTTGTTCCCAGAAGCACCTATAGGACTTGAAGTGTGTTAGTCCCATCACACAGACCTATATTTTCTTCCCAGAAGCACCTATAGGACTTGAAGTGTGTTAGTCCCATCACACAGAGATCATATATTTTGTTCCCAGAAGCACCTATAGGACTTGAAGTGTGTTAGTCCCATCACACAGAGATCATATATTTTGTTCCCAGAAGCACCTATAGGACTTGAAGTGTGTTAGTCCCATCACACAGACCTATATTTTCTTCCCAGAAGCACCTATAGGACTTGAAGTGTGTTAGTCCCATCACACAGAGATCATATATTTTGTTCCCAGAGGCACCTATAGGACTTGAGGTGTGTTAGTCCCATCACACAGACCTACATTTTCTTCCCAGAAGCACCTATAGGACTTGAAGTGTGTTAGTCCCATCACACAGAGATCCTATATTTTGTTCCCAGAAGCACCTATAGGACTTGAAGTGTGTTAGTCCCATCACACAGACCTATATTTTCTTCCCAGAAGCACCTATAGGACTTGAAGTGTGTTAGTCCCATCACACAGAGATCATATATTTTGTTCCCAGAAGCACCTATAGGACTTGAAGTGTGTTAGTCCCATCACACAGAGATCATATATTTTGTTCCCAGAAGCACCTATAGGACTTGAAGTGTGTTAGTCCCATCACACAGACCTATATTTTCTTCCCAGAAGCACCTATAGGACTTGAAGTGTGTTAGTCCCATCACACAGAGATCATATATTTTGTTCCCAGAAGCACCTATAGGACTTGAAGTGTGTTAGTCCCATCACACAGAGATCATATATTTTGTTCCCAGAAGCACCTATAGGACTTGAAGTGTGTTAGTCCCATCACACAGACCTATATTTTCTTCCCAGAAGCACCTATAGGACTTGAAGTGTGTTAGTCCCATCACACAGAGATCATATATTTTGTTCCCAGAAGCACCTATAGGACTTGAAGTGTGTTAGTCCCATCACACAGACCTATATTTTCTTCCCAGAAGCACCCATAGGACTTGAAGTGTGTTAGTCCCATCACACAGAGATCCTATATTTTGTTCCCAGAAGCACCTATAGGACTTGAAGTGTGTTAGTCCCATCACACAGACCTATATTTTCTTCCCAGAAGCACCTATAGGACTTCTAGTGTGTTAGTGGCATCACACAGAGCTCCTCTATTTTCTTTGCAGAAGCACCCACAGGACTTCTAGTGTGTTAGTGGCATCACACAGAGCTCCTATATTTTCTTCTCAGCAGCACCCACAGGACTTCTAGTGTGTTAGTGGCATCACACAGAGCTCCTCTATTTTCTTTGCAGAAGCACCCATAGGACTTCTAGTGTGTTAGTGGCATCACACAGAGCTCCTATATTTTCTTCTCAGCAGCACCCACAGGACTTCTAGTGTGTTAGTGGCATCACACACAGAGCTCCTCTATTTTCTTTGCAGAAGCACCCATAGGACTTCTAGTGTGTTAGTGGCATCACACAGAGCTCCTATATTTTCTTCTCAGCAGCACCCACGGGACTTCTAGTGTGTTAGTGGCATCACACAGAGCTCCTCTATTTTCTTTGCAGAAGCACCCATAGGACTTCTAGTGTGTTAGTGGCATCACACAGAGCTCCTATATTTTCTTCTCAGCAGCACCCACAGGACTTCTAGTGTGTTAGTGGCATCACACAGAGCTCCTCTATTTTCTTTGCAGAAGCACCCATAGGACTTCTAGTGTGTTAGTGGCATCACACAGAGCTCCTATATTTTCTTCTCAGCAGCACCCACAGGACTTCGAGTGTGTTAGTGGCATCACACAGAGCTCCTCTATTTTCTTTGCAGAAGCACCCATAGGACTTCTAGTGTGTTAGTGGCATCACACAGAGCTCCTATATTTTCTTCTCAGCAGCACCCACAGGACTTCTAGTGTGTTAGTGGCATCACACAGAGCTCCTCTATTTTCTTTGCAGAAGCACCCATAGGACTTCTAGTGTGTTAGTGGCATCACACAGAGCTCCTATATTTTCTTCTCAGCAGCACCCACAGGACTTCGAGTGTGTTAGTGGCATCACACAGAGCTCCTCTATTTTCTTTGCAGAAGCACCCATAGGACTTCTAGTGTGTTAGTGGCATCACACAGAGCTCCTATATTTTCTTCTCAGCAGCACCCACAGGACTTCTAGTGTGTTAGTGGCATCACACAGAGCTCCTCTATTTTCTTTGCAGAAGCACCCATAGGACTTCTAGTGTGTTAGTGGCATCACACAGAGCTCCTATATTTTCTTCTCAGCAGCACCCACAGGACTTCTAGTGTGTTAGTGGCATCACACAGAGCTCCTCTATTTTCTTTGCAGAAGCACCCATAGGACTTCTAGTGTGTTAGTGGCATCACACAGAGCTCCTATATTTTCTTTGCAGAAGCACCCATAGGACTTCTAGTGTGTTAGTGGCATCACACAGAGCTCCTATATATTCTTCTCAGCAGCACCCACAGGACTACCGACTACAATGGCTGGAAGACCGCCAAGGGGAGGCAGAGCGTGCAGAGCCAAGAACACAGGGCAGGCAGGCTCTGTTTCTAGTGGACGTGGCCGTGGCCGTGGCCGTGGACGTGGTCGTGCATCGTCATCAGCACGTGGCCATGGGACACGCGCGTCTTTGTTTTCGGCAGCTGGACATGTGGAGCCGCATCATGCTGAAGGCTTGGTAGAATGGATGACCAAGCCCTCCTCATCCTCCTCATCCTCTCTCACCCAGGCTCAGGGTACTGGCAGAGCATCATCAGCCACCCCTTCCCTAGACCCACCATGTCCTCCTGAGGAGTCCCCCGAACTCTTTGAGCACAGTGTTGGGTACATGCTCCAGGAGGATGCCCAACGATTCGAAGGCTCGGATGATGATACCCAGCTTGAGGAATCTGGCAGTACTGTTCCACCAGCTGCAGCTTACTGCCAGGTTTGCTCTAGTGGTGAAGAGGGAGGGGATGATGAGGTCACTGACTCCACGTGGGTGCCTGAAGGGAGAGAGGATGAGGAGGAGGACGAGGAGGAGGAGGATGCGGCGTCACATGTCCAACGAGGCAGGATGCCCCCTGGAGGCCAGGTAGAGGCCAGCACAGCAACTGTACAATACCGCAGAGCTCCGCCTGTGCAGGGCGCTGCCTCTGCACGTTATCAGAAAAGTTCTTTGGTGTGGGCCTTTTTTGAGACGAGTGCATCAGATCGCACCACTGCTATTTGCAATATTTGTCTCAAGCGTATCTCGCGTGGCCAAAACATCAGCCGCTTGGGCACCACAAGCATGACCAGACATATGTCGACCTGCCATGCAGCTCGTTGGCAGGCACACATAAAAGACCCACACCAAAGAACTAAGCGGACCTCTCCTTGCTCCTCATCAGCTGGGATCTCCATCCCCACTACACCTTCAGTCCTCTCTGAAAGCTGCTCTGAGAGGACTGAAGGTGTAGAATTAGGTGTGTCACAACCAAGTACTTGCAGTACACCGACGTCCGATTGCAGCAGGCAAATTTCCCTGCCCCAGCTGCTGGACCGTAGAAAGAAGTACACTCCCAGCGATCCACATGCCCAGCGGTTGAATGCTAGCTTGGCTAAATTGCTAGCACTTCAACTGCTGCCTTTTCAGTTGGTAGACTCGGCCCCCTTCCGTGAGTTTGTTCAATGTGTGGTTCCTCAGTGGCAGGTTCCCAAACGCCACTTTTTCTCACGGAAGGCGATTCCGTCTCTCTACCGGCATGTGGAGGGCAATGTCCATGCCTCGCTGGACAGGGCGGTCAGCGGTAAGGTGCATATTACCGCTGACTCATGGTCCAGCAGGCATGGACAGGGACGGTACCTTTCTTTCACGGCCCATTGGGTCACTCTATTGGCAGCTGGGAGGGATGCAGGACAAGGTGCAGTAGTGTTGGAGGTTGTTCCGCCACCACGCCTCCAAAACGCTACTACTGCTACTGGTTGTGACACACCTCTCTCCTCCACCCCCTCCTCTTCTTCTTCCTCCAGTGCTCTGTCCTTGGAACCAGCGGTGCTCCGTAGGCGTACAAGGGGCTACGCAAGTACGCAGGCAAAAAGATGCCATGCCGTGCTTGCGCTGGTGTGTTTGGGGGACAGGAGCCACACTGGGCCAGAGGTTCTGGCAGCTCTGCAGGGGCAGGCCGAGAGGTGGTTGACGCCACGTCAGCTTAAGCCAGGAATGGTCGTTTCTGACAATGGCACCAACCTCCTCTCCGCCCTGCGACAGGGGCAGCTCACCCATGTGCCCTGCATGGCTCACGTCCTCAACCTGGTGGTGCAGCGGTTCTTGGGCAGGTTCCCAGGCTTACAGGATGTCCTGAGGCAGGCCAGGAAAGTCTGTGTGCATTTCCGCCGATCTTATAATGCCAGTGCTCGGCTGACTGAGCTGCAAAAGGAGCTGAACCTGCCCAAGAACCGCCTAATATGTGACATGCCCACCAGGTGGAACTCAACGTTGGCCATGCTGCAGCGACTGCACACGCAGCAGAGGGCCATCAATGGGTACCTTTGCGACTATGGCACCAGGACAGGGTCAGGGGAGCTTGGTTTTTTTTTCCCCACGTCAGTGGAGCATGATCAGGGATGCATGCACTGTCCTCTCACCATTTGAGGAGGCCACGAGGATGGTGAGCAGTGACAGTGCATGCATCAGTGACACTGTCCCTCTTGTCCACCTGTTGGAGCATACGCTGCGTGGGATAATGGACAGGGCACTTGAGGCAGAACAGAGGCAGGAAGAGGAGGACTTCCTTGCCTCTCAAGGCCCCCTTTATCCGGACAGTGTTCCTTCTGTCCCACCCATCACACAGGAAGAGGAGGAGGAGGAGGAGGAGGAGGAGGATTGTGTGAGCATGGAGGTGGAGCCTGGCACTCAGCATCAGCAGCAGCAGTCTGTTAGGGATGATGTACAGTCCCAACAAACCAGTGGACTTGTACGTGGCTGGGAGGAGGTGGCTGGCGATCATGTCATCCTCAGTGACCCAGAAGACTCCGGACCGAATGCCTCAGCTAACCTACGCTGCATGGCCTCCCTGATCCTGCAAAGCCTGCGGAAGGATCCTCGTGTTCTTCGGATCAAGGAGAGGGACCATTACTGGCTGGCCACTCTCCTTGATCCGCGGTACAAGGGTAAGGTTGCGGACCTTATCTTGCCGTCGCAGAGGGAGCAGAGGATGAGACATCTCAGGGAGGCCTTGCAGAAAGGTCTGTGCAACGCGTTCCCAGAAACTGGGAGGCTACAAACTCCTGGTCCTGGGCGACGAGTTGCTGAGGCTTCGGTCAGTAGCAGAAGGAGCGGTGGGGAAGGTGGACGTCTGACCGATGCGTTCAGACAATTTTTTAGTCCGCAGCCCCAAGGTATGATCGGTCCCAGCAACCATCGCCAGCGTCTGATATACATGGTGCAGGAATACCTTGGGGCAAGGTCAGACTTGGACACCTTTCCCACCGAAAATCCTCTGGCTTACTGGGTCCTGAGGATGGATCACTGGCCAGAGCTTGCACAGTATGCAATTGAGCTACTGGCCTGTCCTGCCTCCAGCGTTCTTTCCGAACGCACATTCAGTGCTGCTGGAGGATTTGTCACCGATCATAGGGTGCGCCTGTCCACCGCCTCGGTTGATCGACTGACCTTCATCAAAATGAATCAGTCTTGGATCACCACCAGCTACCAGGCACCTGAGGCGGATATAACCGAATAATTTTTAATATCACATCCCTTCAAGACTGCCTATGCTGATGCTGAGTGACTGTCCTCTTATGTTCACTGACTATCCTCTTCCTCCTCCTCAATGATCCATGCCACCACACCAGTGCCTAAGGCACAATTTTTCAGCCCCTGTTTAACAGGGGCGTGTACATACAATTTTTATAAAAAAATGCTTCGCAACACGTGTGACTGCTGTGCTCCAAGTACAGTATCTGTGAGGGGTTGCAGTGTTGTGGCACCAGCACCAGTGCCTAAGGCAAATTTTTCAGCCCCTGTTTAACAGGGGCGGGTAATTACAATTTTTTTAAAAAATGCTTCGCAACACGTGTGACTGCTGTGCTCCAAGTACAGTATCTGTGAGGGGTTGCAGTGTTGTGGCACCAGCACCAGTGCCTAAGGCAAATTTTTCAGCCCCTGTTTAACAGGGGCGGGTAATTACAATTTTTTAAAAAAATGCTTCGCAACACGTGTGACTGCTGTGCTCCAAGTACAGTATCTGTGAGGGGTTGCAGTGTTGTGGCACCAGCACCAGTGCCTAAGGCACAATTTTTCAGCCCCTGTTTAACAGGGGCGGGTAATTACAATTTTTTTTAAAAAAATGCTTCGCAACACGTGTGACTGCTGTGCTCCAAGTACAGTATCTGTGAGGGGTTGCAGTGTTGTGGCACCAGCACCAGTGCCTAAGGCACAATTTTTCAGCCCCTGTTTAACAGGGGCGGGTAATTACAATTTTTTAAAAAAATGCTTCGCAACACGTGTGACTGCTGTGCTCCAAGTACAGTATCTGTGAGGGGTTGCAGTGTTGTGGCACCAGCACCAGTGCCTAAGGCACAATTTTTCAGCCCCTGTTTAACAGGGGCGGGTAATTACAATTTTTTAAAAAAATGCTTCGCAACGCGTGTGACTGCTGTGCTCCAAGTACAGTATCTGTGAGGGGTTGCAGTGTTGTGGCACCAGCACCAGTGCCTAAGGCACAATTTTTCAGCCCCTGTTTAACAGGGGCGGGTAATTACAAATCTTGATCTAATAGTTCACAGCAGGGCCCATTCCTGCGCCCACCAAGAGTAACTATGAGGGCCTACAGTCTTGTGGCAACACCGTCCACCACCACCACCAAAGGCCCAATTTTTCTGCCCTGTTCATCAGGTGCTTGCAATTACAAATCTTGATCTAATAACACACAGCAGGGCCCATTCCTGCGCCCACCAAGAGTAACTGTGAGAGCTTACAGTCTTGTGGCAACACCGTCCACCACCACCGCCAAAGGCCCAATTTTTCTGCCCTGTTCATCAGGTGCTTGCAATTACAAATCTTGATCTAATAACTCACAGCAGGGCCCATTCCTGCGCCCACCAAGAGTAACTGTGAGAGCTTACAGTCTTGTGGCAACACCGTCCACCACCACCACCACCCCCAATTTTTCTGCCCTGTTAAACAGGTGCATGCAATTACAAATTTTGATCTAATAACTCACAGCAGGGCCCATTCTTGCGCCCACCAAGAGTAACTGTGAGAGCTTACAGTCTTGTGGCAACACCGTCCACCACCACCGCCAAAGGCCCAATTTTTCTGCCCTGTTCATCAGGTGCTTGCAATTACAAATCTTGATCTAATAACTCACAGCAGGGCCCATTCCTGCGCCCACCAAGAGTAACTATGAGGGCCTACAGTCTTGTGGCAACACCGTCCACCACCACCGCCAAAGGCCCAATTTTTCTGCCCTGTTCATCAGGTGCTTGCAATTACAAATCTTGATCTAATAACTCACAGCAGGGCCCATTCCTGCGCCCACCAAGAGTAACTGTGAGAGCTTACAGTCTTGTGGCAACACCGTCCACCACCACCACCACCCCCCCAATTTTTCTGCCCTGTTCAACAGGTGCATGCAATTACAAATCTTGATCTATTAACTCACAGCAGGGCCCATTCCTGTGCCCACCAGTCTTGTGGCTACACCAACATCTAATAGGGCAAATTTCTGCAGAGTATATACGCCAGGCCCCTACTTTCAAACATCCAACTTACAAACGACTCCTACTTGCAAATGGAAAGAGAAAACAGGAAGTGAGAGGAAATCTACCCCTAGGAAGGGAAATTCTATCCTGTTAGATTTAATTTGGGAAAAAGGTATCTCCTCTCTACTGATACTTTATCACCAATCCTTGTTTCAATTAAAACCCCACTTTTTCCAAAAACATTTGTCATTGGGACGGAAAGTTAGGTGACATGTTCTGAACAGATGTGCAAAGACAGCAAATGTTACAGGGGTGATAACCCCTACCTATGTTCTCCAAAAAGCTTAAAAATAGATTTTTTTGGGATGGAGCTACACTTCATAATGTACCTGTTCAGATTCTACTTAAGAACAAACCTAAAGCCGCAAGTGGTTTTAAATGGCTTCTTTTTTTCCTTTACAAATGTCATTTTGTGCAAGGACAGTTCTAAACACGGGAAACACATGCCACTTCACAGGCATACTTTAGACACCCCCCAGGTACCATATTTAAAGAAAATTTCACTTTTTTTTTTTCACTTTATGCATCATTAAAATGACTGCTCCCGAAAAAACGTTAGTTTTTAAAAGTTCTTTTTGCATTGATATATGTCCCCTGGGGCAGGACCCGGGTCCCCAAACCTGTTTTATGACATTAACATGCATATTGGCCGTTGTAATTAGCACTTTTGATTTTGAACGTTCGCGTCCATTATAACGTATAGGGTTCGAAAATTCGCGCGAACTTTCGGTCGGTTCGAAGGTTCTGGTGCGAACCGAACCCGGGGGTGTTCGGCTCATCCCTATACAGCAGTGAGAATGTTCTCTTTTTAATGCAACTTTGAGGGCTACATGGAAATAACACCAATCCATTTATTTACATTTATGGGAGATGCTTTTAGCCCAGGAAGAATTTACCCCCTTCCTGACCAGAGCATATTTTGCGATTCGTCACTGTGTCGCTTTAGCTGACAATTGCGCGTTCGTGCGATGTTGTACCTAAACAAAATTGATGTCCTTTTTTTCCCACAAATAGAGCTTTCTTTTGGTGGTATTTGATCACCTCTGTGGTTTTTATTTTTTGTGCTATAAACAATAAAAGAGTGACAATTTTGAAAAAAAAAAAAGCAATATTTTTTTACTTTTTGCTATAATAAATATCCCCCAAAAATATAAAAAAAAAATGTTTTCCTCAGTTTAGGCCCATATGTATTCTTCCACATATTTTTGGTTAAAAAATGTGCAATAAGCGTATATTGATTGGTTTGCGCAAAAGTTATAGCGTCTACAAAATAGGGGATAGATTTACGGCATTTTCATTATTAATTTTTTTTATACTAGTAATGGCGGCGATCTGCGTTTTTATCGGGATTGTGACATTATGGCGGACACATCGGACACTTTTAACACTATTTTGGGACCATTGTCATTTATACAGTGATCAGTGCTATAAATAGCCACTGATTACCATATAAATGACACTGGCAAGGGGTTAAACACTAGGGGGCGATCAAGGGGTTTAGTGCGTCCTAGGGAGTGATTCTAACTGTGGGGGGATGGGCTACCACTGACATGACAGCGATCACTGCTCCCAATGACAGGGAACAGTAGATCCCTGTCATGTCACTAGTCAGAACAGGGAAATGCCTTGTTTACATAGGCATCTCCCCGTTCTGCCTGTCTGTCTCACGATCATGGGCCACCGGTGGTGTGCGGCGCCCACAAGGCGGCAAATTCAAAGGGACGTACAGGTATTCCCATTTGCCTGTACGAGCCATTCTGCCGATGTATGTGCGGCGGTCGTCAAGTGGTTAAAATTATTGTAAAGTATTTTTTTTTTAAATAACAAACAAGTTAATACTTACCTGCTCTGTGCAATGGAATTGCACAGAGCAGCCCCAAACACCTCTTCTGGTGTATCTGGCTAGAGCTTCTGGCTTCTCTTTTTCTGTGAGGCCAGGGGCTAGGGCACTTGTGAGGGCTTTATCCTGAGCCATACTGTGTGTAACTATCATCCAATGGCTCCTGCTCTCTTGCAGAGAGGAGAGAAGACTGCAGTGGGGCATAGTGCTGGATCGAGTGAGGACTCAAGTAAGTATATTTGGGGATGAGGGGGGCAAGTCTGTTACCTAAAAATGTTTTACCTTAAAGTGGATGTAAACCCTCACATATACCCAGTGAAGTGAAAAGCCTCAGATGATACACAGAGATGAAACGAATCTCCCTACATATGTTTTACATGTATATCTGCTGTCTTCATTTTATATAGGAAAGTGCACATCATGGTTAGGAGATTTTCTCTTCCTGGTTAGCACTGCAGTTAAGCCTGGTCATACAGTCAAGACAGCTGATTGAAGGATAGGCAAACACCCCCTCTCCTCATAGGTAGAGACTTTTAGCTCTGTTTGTTAAATCATTCAGGGCTCTGCTAATCTATTTATAGCATTCTCCCCAACACAAAACTCAGGCTGCTTTTATCATATGTGATGGAGAACTTGTCAGGAGTTATCAGGCTGATAACAGAAGAATGGAACAGGAGACGGCTACAGGACATAGTGCTTTGAAGAGAGATAAGAAAACACTGCAGATATATGTGCCCAGCTTAAATTTCATGAATCGGTTTACATCCACTTTAATGCATGGAATGCATTAAGCTAAAAAAAATGTATGCTTTAGAACCACTTTAAGCTGTATGTGGTAAACTGACATCACACATTTTGCTTGTGTACTACATTTTGTTTAGTTTTACATTATTACTTGGCTTAAATAGTGAAACTAAAACCCTTTGCAAGCTTCTTTATTCGCAATACCATACTGCTTTGTCTTTAAAGTCTAATAAAATGTCAAAACAAGGTACACAAAATTCTTCAAAACCAAAACCCCACATTCCCCTAAACCCTCACCCGTCCTTGTATCCTCAACTATCCCAAAATATAGACTTCGGGTATGTGTTTTTTTTATCTTAATGCATTCTGTGTGTAGCAGCCTCCCCAGCACCCCCTAATACTTATCTGAGCCACATCTCTGTCCAGTGATGTCCACGAGTCATTCGGCCACCCTGGACTCTCCATTCTGATTGGCTGAGACACAGCAGTGGCACCATTGGCTTCAGCCACAGCCATGAGCTTGTTCTGATTGTTTGAAGTCTAGGCCATTTATAAACAGCCTTATGGACAGCAAGGGGTTAAAGTACAGTGATTAAACGTTATATTTTCAGCATCGTTGCAGTGTTTTCTATATGGTATTATTAGCACTCAAATTGCTTTTACCTGTTGCCTGCAGTTAATCATACTGAGCAATATTACAGCTTAAGTTTAAGACATGTGATGCATCTTGTTTATTAGCTTTAATGGCCCCTTAAAGGGAATTTGTTTAATAAAAATTACATATTAAATAAGTTTGAGACTAGGGTTAGAGAACAATGTAATGTGTAATTTAAAATGTTAAAGCAGCTCTGAGCAAAATTCAAAAGTAAAATCATTGAAATGCTGTCCTGGAAACATTTATATTGTGCTAACCTCAAAAACACCAGTGTCATTTTTTTTATTTCTTTATTTAAGGTTTTCAGGATACATATAAAAATAAACATGCTGAAAAAAATTTGGCTATTTGGCACTATGGAGTCAGCATACAGTATACAGTATAAAAGAGGCATACACAGGCCTACATAAAAAAAAGCACAAAAGCAACCAAAACAATACCAAACAAAAATGATATCCAAGAGGTGTGACATGGTATCTTCTCGAATCATTTGAAGTATAGGCTATCAGGTATAGAAGGAGAGCTCACCCCTATGGGTATCACAACTTATATATAGCTAAACAGATGGTACATCTGGTATTCCTTATTAACAGGGTTCGCCCGTCACCTCTATATACTGATGGGGATGATCAATACCAGAAAAAAAGGGAGGGGCTTGGGGATAGGGGAAACTGTTGAAGCACAAGATCCACAAAGTGGAGGTCCGCCGAGAGCCCTCCCAATGTCCCACTTGTATTGTGTATGGTTCAAGGGCAATGGGTCATCTTCCGCCACCTCAGGTCAGTGTCATTTCATTTTAATTCAGCTCCAACCCCTCCCCCCTTCCTGTATTAACAAAAAAAATAAAAACCTTTGCCAAACAAGACAATGCTTACTCATTCTCCCTATCTCCAGTGCTGCTCATACATCCTATGTGGTCTAGCTCTGTTCTTCTTCTTCCAGGTTCATTCTACCTAAAAGCAATTACCCATGAAGTGATTACGAACAGGGTGCAGGAGATTAGTAATGCTGAGATGTGTAAAAGAATGAAAAAAGAAAAAAGAAACAGTATTTTCTATGCTACACAGTCCTACACAGAAGCATTCCCAGCTGCACAAGATGAATGCTGACAGCCACCTAACATGCAGGTTACATTCTTATATTTATTTTTTTCAAATAACTTTTTATTAAATCAAAATTGACATACAACAGTCGAACAAAGTCTGTACATTGTGTCATATCAGAAGCAATAGGACCATAGTATGGCCAGTATACAGACAAGGGTAACAGATAACATTCTTTGTAGTAGAAACTCATGGTCTGATTCCTATGTAACTTTCCTGCTCTCATATAAGATACACTTATTGTCAGTGACCTGTGAGAGACCATACTCAATAGTAGCAGTAAGAAAGTGCCAGTTTTATAGGTTAAAGAAAAGGGGGAGATGGAAAAGGGGGATAAAGAGGGTAGGGGGGTGGAGGGTGGAGATCGGGGTTCCAGCCCCGGCTCACGGCGGATCTTCATGGCGATGCCATTCCTCCCAGACCCTAGTGTGCGCGTCCAGTCTGTCATATAGTCTAGCTGTCATTTTTTCCATGATCTCTACGTCTTTGATTCTTGCGTATAGATCCTCCTGTGAGCGGGGGGTCAGTCGTTTCCAGTGCAGGGCTATCAGGCACCGTGCCGCAGTGATGACATGACTTATGAGTTTCTTGGACGGTTTGGGGATGCGTAATTGGGAGACTCCCAGTAGAAATAGTTTCGGGGACATGGGAATCTGTACCCCTAAGAGGTGGGACAGTAGTGACTGGGTCTCTGTCCAGAATGGCACTATCTTGGGGCAGTCCCAGTATATGTGGAAAAGAGTACCCCTGTCTTTCTGGCATAGCGGTCAGAGCAGGACGGGTAAATGGCGTGGAGGATGTCGGGTGTCTGGTACCAGAAATACATAATCTTGTATGCGTTTTCCTTATATAAGGTGCAGTACGAGCTTTTAGCTGCTTGGGACCAAATCGCCTGCCATGTGGCTTCTGGTATCTCCTCTCCTAGGACCCTCTCCCAGCGGAGCATGTACGCATGTTTGCCCCGTTCGGGGATTGAGTAGAGGTTAAGCAGTCGGTAGATATCTGATATCAGGCCGCGACGTGCAGATCCCTCCAATATGATGCTCTCAAAGGGGGAGGGTGCCGAGAACTGGAGGTCCGGGGCGAATGATTGAGCGAAGTGCCTAATTTGCAGATAGCCATAGAATACCTGGCGAGGTAAGTCATATTTCGTTTGAAGCTGGGCAAATGAGTGCAATTTACGTGTTCTGGGGTCAACCAAATGACCGAAGTGAAAGAGGTTTTTTTCTGCCCAAGGAAGAGACATCTGGCGTGTAAGACCATCCGGGAGTGCTGGGTTATATAAAAAGGAAGTCATTAGTGATTTCTCTGAGCAGAGCTGATAGGGGTTGGCGAGTTTGCGCCATAATGATCTAAGTAAGGTCATTGACCCCAGGAGTCTCTCCGAGTTCACTTCTACCGTCGCGCCCCAGAGTAGGCTATTCGGGTGTGCAGGTGCCAACCATATCTTTTCGATTTCTGTCCATTTGTTGTATGCCCTTTGGGGGAACCAGGAAGTAATGGCTCGTAGTTGGGTTGCTTGGTAATACTTCACCAAGTCGGGGAATGCCAGGCCGCCGTCTCGGCGGGAGGCCACTAGCACTGATCGGGGGATCCTGTGTTTTTTGTAATTCCAGACAAAGCGTATCAGATCTGCTTGGAGTTTCCGTAACTGCGTGTATGGGACTGGGATAGGCAGTGTCTGGAATAGGTAAAGAAGTTTGGGGAGAATGGTCATCTTTATCGTCGCAACCCTACCTAGTAGCGAAATGTGGTGTGGTTTCCATTTTTGCAGTAGGTCGCGGATATGTTTAATTAGCGGGGGATAATTAGCCTGGTACAGGGATGAGTAGTTCGGGGTGAGGTACACTCCCAGGTATTTCAGGGCCGTGGTTTTTACATGGTATGGGTAGTTTTGGCGTATGCTCTGCGTGTCAGCATCTGACATGTTGAGCGGGAGAGCCTCTGACTTACTTGGGTTAATTTTGTAACCCGAGAGGGTTCTATACATGTCCAGTTCAACCTGGAGATTGGGAAGGGATATCATGGGTTGTGTGAGGGTAAGGATGATGTCATCCGCAAATAGTGCTAGCTTGAATTCCCTTCCTCTGACTGGTATCCCTCTAATGTTGGGGTTTGCGCGGATGGATGCCGCCAGGGGTTCAACGCACAGTGCAAACAACAGTGGGGAGAGTGGGCATCCCTGGCGAGTGCCATTCGCTATTGGAAAGGCTGAGGAGAGGGCGAAGGGTGTTTTAACTTGGGAAGTGGGGTTAGTGTAGATGTGTTGGATTGCTTGCATGAAGGGTCCCCGGAACCCCATGTAATGTAGGGTGGCGGACAGGAAGGGCCATCCAAGGCGATCAAACGCCTTTTCCGCGTCCAGGCTTAAAACCAAGGACGCGCGGCTCTCCCTGTTCGCCACCTCGATCAAGTCTATGACCCTTCTTGTGTTGTCACCCGCCTGTCGAAGGGGGACAAAGCCCACCTGGTCCTTGTGTATCAGGGATGGCAGTATCAGGTTTAGGCGTAGTGATAAGAGTTTCGTGAAGACTTTGAGGTCAGAGTTTAGGAGCGCTATGGGCCTGTAACTGGCACAGATGGAAGGGTCTTTGTCCGGCTTTGGAATTAATGTGAGGAATGATCGTTGCATGTCTGTGGGGATAGGGGTCTGTTGGAGGAAGGCGTTAAAAAGTTTACACATGTGGGGCAATAGGATGGGCATGAAGGTCTTGTAATATTCGTAGGGAAGCCCGTCGGGGCCCGGGGATTTTCGAGTGGGTAGGGATTTAATCACCTCTGAGAGTTCCTCTTCCAGGATGGGTGCATTAAGGGAGAGGAGGTCCGAGGGTTGAAGTCTCGGGATTCCGCTCCTAGCAAGGTACTGAGACATTTGGTCAGTTAGTTCAGGGGAGGAAGGATTGTGGGGTATCTCTGGGTTGTTATAGAGTGTAGTATAGAATTCTGCAAAGGTTTGAGCCACCTGCTGGGGATGGGATACCAAGTGTCCTTCCTTATCTTTTATTTGGTGTGGGGTGTTCATGTTCGACCTTTCAGCTAGTTTGCGGGCTAGTAGGGAGTGAGCCTTGTTCCCCTTGTCATAGTAGAGTTGTTTCAGTCTCCTCAGTGCTTTTTCAACCTGTCCAATCGCCAGGTCTTTGAGCGTTGTGCGGAGACATACAATCTTCCTAAGGAGGGGTATGGAGGGGGCGGACTGCAGTTTCTTTTCTAGGGACCTAAGTTCCCCCTCCGCCTTCTTTTTGGTGGCTATGGCGTCTTTCTTCATGGCCGATGCCAGAGCTATGCATCGACCACGTAGAACCGCCTTGTGGGCTTCCCACAACGTGGGAATGGAGATTTCCGGGGTGTCATTCTCCAGGAAGTAGAGTTTTAGAGTAGAATCTAATTCTGTCTTGGACGGGAGATGTTGTGTTAGGAAGGTATTCAGCTGCCAATTATATGGTTTGTGATTGGGGGTGCCCAGCTTTAAGGAGATTGTTACAGGTGCATGGTCCGACCAAGAGATCGGGAGGATCTGTGCATTTTCCATAACTCTGAGCGTGGTACTGTTCACGAATAAGTAATCAATTCGGGTGTGGGTGTGATGGGGTGCTGAATAAAACGTGTACTGTCTCTCCCCGGGGTGCAATGCCCGCCAGGCGTCGAACAGGGCGTATCGTCTAGTGATTTGCCTAAATAGTTTAGCATCCCTAGTCGCTCTGATGTGTGTGCTGCGGGGTCCCACCGTGTGGCGGTCATGTACCGAGGAGAGGGCCATGTTAAAGTCCCCTCCCACTATCAAGTTTTCGCTGGGGGTTCGGTATACTCGCGCGAAGACCTTAGTGAGAAAGTGTATTTGGTGGGTATTGGGGGCATAGAGGTTGCATAGTGTAATCGCTTGATCTTGCCATTTGCCTCGGAGTATTATGAAGTGCCCTCTCGGGTCCACATAAGACTCCATGCATTGGAAGGGAGTTCCCTTCTTAAATAGGATGGCTACGCCTGCTCGCTTGCGGGGGTTGAATGCCTGATACACCTGGGGATAGCTTCTGGAGGCGAACGCAAAGGAGTCCCCTTTATTAAAGTGAGTCTCCTGTATCATAATTATATCCGCCTTAGAGTGCCGGAATTCTGTCAGAGCCAGACGTCTCTTCCTATTAGAGTTTAACCCATGTTCATTTAAAGACATTACCTTCGCCATGATATTGGATATGTGCAAAAAAATAGATACTTATCTGATCCTGTCGCTGGGTGGTTGCATTTCCGGGTTGTAGGGATCGCCGCGAGCCGGGGATGGACTTGATTAGGTGACCGGAGATCAGGTCGAGGTGAGGGGGGCGTGGGAGGGATCGTAGTGGGAGCAGTTGGAAAGAAAAAGAGGGGGGAGAGAATACAGTTAGTACAACATACATTGAGAACTTCAAGTATTACATTCAGACTATGTAGGTCCTGCCCAAAACAGGGGTGGGTGAGTTCCAATAAGTCCAGTCGGTCAGCCGTAAAAACAACTGGTCGGCTGGACGTAGGGAAGCACTGAGTTATTATCGTACTAGCTTGTAGTACTCTATTTGCAGAAGAACTGAGGAACTTCAGGGAGACCATCAGGGTGGTCTACTAGGGGGGCCGGGTGATCGGAAGGCAAACCTCTCTCATGACTTCATAACAATGAAGTGCCCGGTTTGTATAAACTATGCAAAAGCTAGGTAGCTGGTATCTATGGGGATGTGGGGGGTAAAGGGGTGCATCAATTTCTATTGGCAGGCAGCCCATTAGGTACAGGGTCCTTGGCTGGGAGAGACAGGTATGGGGAACCTGTTCTCCTCAGGTCTTCTTAGGCTTAGGAGCTTTATGCGGTGTGCCTGGAGCTCTGGAACGCTTGGCTGGAGGAAGCTTCTGCCATGTTGAGGGTGGTGGGGGTGGGGTGGCCACCAAATCCCACTCTTGCAAACGGGGAACCGGGAGTTCCAAAGTGTTGCAGAAGGCTTCTAAGTCCTCTGGGTATCGCAGTATTGCGGACTGCCCTTCTCTGCGTGCTGTCAGGCTAAATGGAAAGCCCCATCTGTAGATAATATTCTTTTCCTGCAGAAGGAGGAGGAGGGGCTGTAGGAGCCTGTGCTTCTGTAGGGTGATCCAGGAGAGATCTGGATAGAGCTGAATCTGTGTGTTTTCAAAGACCACTTTGCGGGCCATCCGAGCCTTGCGCATCACCTCCTCCTTTAGCGGGTATGAGTTGACTCTGCAGATTACGTCCCGTGGTTTGGTGGTCATCCCTTTGGGGCGTAGGGCCCGGTGAGCTCTGTCCATTTCTATAGGGGCGTCTGGGGGGTCACCCAGTAGGTCGTTAAACAGGTTTTGTAGGATTTCGTGCAGGTTCTCAGGACCTTCAGATTCTGGGAGTCCTCTGACGCGGATATTATTCCTGCGCCCCCTATTGTCGAGGTCCTCGATATGCCGTTGCATATCTCTCAAGAGTATTCGGTGGTCTGCGCCTTGCAATTGCGTACGGTGACATTCTTATATTTAATGCAATGGTGCCTTTTAGAATACATGACACTTTTTGAACATGCATTAGTTGGGTGCTGGCCCAATAATACACTTGATTTTGTAATTTTTTTTTTAAATAGATAACTACACACATAAACATAATCTTCCTTATCAATTCAATATTTTCTTAGGGACGTAAATCATATTGCCTTGTTTTAGGCTTCATGTACACTGCTGCTGGTAAATGGACGTTTAGGAGCAGTTGGGTGTTTTTTTCAGCTGCCCCTGAACTCTCCTATGTTATCTTATCAGTACATGTACACAGGATCGTTTATAGTTATTTCTAAGCAGTTGAGTTAAGAAGCATTTTTTGGAAAGCAAAAAAATGCGTTCAAGACGGATGTTCAGAGGCATTTGAAACGCCTGCAACTACCGTATTTATCGGCGTATAACACGCACTTTTTTCCCCTTAAAATCAGGGGAAAATCAGGGGTGCGTGTTATACGCCGATCCCCCGCCGTTGTGAGGCTCCGGGCGGCTTTCAGCCGCCTTTGGCCCTTCTCATCGGCTTTTCGGCCTTTCTCAGCAGCTTTCGCCGCCTTCGGCCTTTCTCGGCAGCTTTCGGCCACCTCCGGCCTTTCTTGGCAGCTTTCAGCCGATTTTGACCGTTCTCGGTGGCCGAAAGCTGCCGAGAAAGGTCGAAGGCGGCCGAAAGCTGCCGAGAAAGGCTGAAGGCGGCTGAAAGCTGCAGAGAAAGGCCGAAGGCGGCCGAGAACGGCCAATGGTGCCAATTTTCAAACTGCAGTGACACTGATATGTCACTGCAGTTTAACTGCAGCCTGGGCAAGGCTGCAAATGACACTGAGGAGGCTGCAAATGAGCGCTGCAAATGACACTAAGAAGGCTGCAAATGACACTGACAAGGATGCAAGGCTGCAAATGACACTGACAAGCATGCAGATGGACGCTGTGCAAGGCTGCATTGATGGGCATTTAAATGTAAGTTTTTTTCCTTTAAAACTTTTTTTTCCTTAAAATTTCCTCCTAAACTTGGGGTGCTTGTTATACGCCGGCGCGTGTTATACGCTGATAAATACGGTACTTGTAAATGCAGTAAATTTGTTTACAGGCTTTTTAATGTTTGACTATTTTGAAAAAAAAAAATGCTTCTAAATGCAAACGCGGCTAAACGCAGCATGTAAAAGCGGCAAAACTGACGTTTTTAAATGTCGGTTACTATCTTTCAAGTTAAATCATTCAGGAGAGGTTGTAAAACATTCCATGTACATTAAGCCTTACAAGTTGTTGTGCATATAAGCAATCAATTACATAATGTTATAGTACTGTAGAAATCAATGTACTGGAAGCCAAAGCAATGAGCAATTCCTGATTGTATCTCATGAGGGTTTAATGTGCACGAACATGTTGAATGTTAGTAAATGGATATCTGGCATCTGTTTTCCATTTCTTGTAGTGGTACTGTACTAAAACATGGATATAGGAAATTGACATTTGTTTGTAGGAACTTTTACAGGTACATCTATACATACTTAATTATTCTCCCTGGAGGTTAGCAATTCTCAGATTTTGTGTCAGTGCAAATTTATTATGACAGAAGAAAATGTTTTTTTTTAATAACACACTCTAACTGTATAGTATCTTTTACAATCAAAGTACACTTCGGGTTTCTCAGCCTGTTGTAGAGCCAAAACTCTGCTTTAAATTCCTATTTTATTTTTTAATCTTTCTCCTACACCTTCTCAAATGAGTTTATTCTAAGATATTGATATTTTGAGAAGATCTTCTATTTGCCATTTTTTGAATAATAGATTTTAAAGGTATGTGTACTTTATTTAATATTTGGCACTTTAATTAATAATACATTTTCAAAGGTATGCATATTTTATTTACTATTCAACATTTTTTTTTATTAATACATTTTCAAAGGTATGGGCATTTTATTTTGTATTCACTTTTTTGTGAATGAGTACCAATGAATTGGGGGGGGCAGATATCTTGGGGTCTCCTTATTTTATAGGGGGCTGTCAGATTCTGATAATCCCCACCACCACCACAAGTCCTTCATTCTCCATCAACATAAGAACAATATACCCATGTGGCCTTGTATGGTTTGGTGGTTTGGAAGGGGACATCCCTTTTCTGACCATCTAGGATGCATGCCTGGATAAGGGTCTGGTATAGATTCTGGGGGGACCCCATGTTATATTTCATGTAAAAAAATAAAAATAAACAAAATGGTGTGGGTCCGCTAAAATCTATAAAAGATCCTTATCCTAGATAGTGGTCTGATAAGAATTTTTAAGGGGGACTACATGCAGAAAAAGATCCATACCAGACTTATATCCAGGAATTCAGCCTGGCTGGTCAGATAGGGGAATGAGTGTATGATCCCTCCTTCTAAATCATTTTAGGCCAGGTGCCCTCAATATGGGAAGAGTACCTTGCCTGGGGGCCACCACAGCAAGGCACTTTGTTCCCATGTTAATGGGGAGGAGTGCCTCTCCCCACATCCCTGGCCCAGTGATTGGGGGTCTGTTACTTGTTGTGGGGGCCTTGTTATTTACTACCTTATTTAAAAAAATTAAATAAAATAGTAATGTTGGTCCATCATCGGGAAGAATGCCAACCTGCCGATACAAACACATTGACAATCTTTTCCTGCTGGACTCTTGCCACAAATGGCAGCTTTCCAGCAGGTAGCTAAATGTCAATAAGCTGGGTGGGGATGCTGGCTGAAGTCATTGCCCAAAATATGGTCATGACCATTCTGGGATGTCTGCGGACTTGTAAAACAAACTGCTAGGTAGGTGGCCAGAAGCTGTCACTTAGGGACTGTATTACTACTGTCACTAAATGAATGACTTCCATCTGCAGTAGCCAAAGGTTTGGGTAGGCAGGTGAAATACATAAATCTGGCAATTCTGATCATTTTTAAACTTTTTAACATTTTTCTTTTTTTCGCACAATTTTTCTTTTTTACTTTCAGTTTGGTTAAAAAAAAGTAGGGTTGGGGTTTAGTGTTTTAAAGTTGGCGTTTGGAATTTTGTGTTTTAGGGTTGGAATTTAGTGCTTTAGGTTTTGTTTTCCTAAAGTGTTACTAAACCCAGGACCCTGCATTCACTATATCTGGTCTCCTACAGCACATAGAACATGGAAATGCAATTATTTTAGTAAAAGAAAACTACTAAATACCTTTTCTCATCAGCAGGATGAAATCTCTATCAGTGCCTGATTAAAGCTTGTAGGAGGAGTTTTTATACTGCACTGGCTGTCCTATCAGGGTGCAGGGCCCCTTACCCTCTGTCTGGACAGTGCTGATTGGCCCTGTGCTGATCACATGCACTCTTCCAAGAAAAAAAAATCTCTCTAGCAATACATACCAAACTGAGCATGTGCATACTGACTCCTCTAACTCTGTCTTATCCAGATATGTTTTGGGGGCAATGCAAGAAGGAGAAGGTCTGTGGATACAGGATCAAACAGCCTTTTTACACAACGCAGAGGATTAACCCCTTAGGTTCCACAGTAAGTATAACAAGCATGCTTTACTGCATATATTGGTTGTTGGGGTCTGCAGGCGGGGTGCTTATAGGAATCCGGGAGCCCCCTTTAATAAGGGGGCCCCCAGATCCCGGCCCCCCACCCGATGTGAATGAGTATGGGGTACGATGTACCCCTACCCATTCACCTAAGGTGTAAAAGTGTAAATAAAAAAAAACACACAATTTTTTTAAATATTTTATTGCACAGCTCCGGGGGTCTTCTTCCGTCTTGGGGGGTCTTCTCGCCGGACTCCTCCGCTCTCTTCTGCTCTTTTACCTAGCTCTTTTACGAGCGGAGGAGCCCGGCTTTCTTCTTCGTCGTCTGGGGGTCTCGTTCCGCCTTCGGGGGTCCACTCTTCTGTTCTTCTTGCCGCTGTCGCGGCTGCCGCATTCTGCGTCGTCTTCTTCTTCTTCTCCCGATGTTGACTCGTCGCTCTCTCTGGCCGCGGTGTTGTGACTTATATAGGGACAAGGGGCGGGGGCCACCGGCTCATGTCACATGGTGACCCCGCCCCATATGGGTTGGCGCCCTGAGGCGTCTTTTGCGCATGCTTATTGGCACGGATTTCCTCTTGCGGCAACGTGCCATTGGTGCATGCATAGTAAACTATGGACTATTACAGAAGGTTTTTTATCTTAATGCATTATATGCATTAAGATAAAAAGCTTTCTGTGTGCAGCAGCCCCCCTCAGCCCCCCTAATACTTACCTGAGCCCCATCTCTATCCAGCAATGTCCGCGAATGCCTCGGCTCTCTGGGACTCTCCTCTTGATTGGCTGAGACACAGCACCGGCGTCATTGGTTCCAGCTGCTGTCAATCAAAGTCAGTTAGCCAATCAGGAGAGAGAGGGGGTAGGGCCGGGTCCTGGCACTGTGTCTGAATGGACACAGGGAGCTGTGACTCGGCTCAAGCTGCTTGTTGTGGGGGTACTCAACAGGATGGAGGGGCCAGGAGCACCAAAGATGGACCCAAGAAGAGGAGTATCTGGGCTGCTCTGTGCAAAACCACTGTCCAGAGCATGTAAGCATAACATGTTTGTTGTTTTTATAGAAAAAAAAAAAAAAAACAAGACTTTACAATCAATTTAAAGGCATCTCCTAAGCATTTAATTTCAAAGATTAGTGTTTTTCCCATGTTCCCCTTGAGTTTGCATTATTTCCATGTATTTTTTTGCAATATCTTTATTATTAATCAAAATAATCAAGGGGCCAATATGGACCAAATTTAAAGTCAAGATCAACTCCCAAAAAACTTCAAGGGGTCTACTGCTAAGTTTGGGTTTTGCAAATTTAAAGCAGGATTTTATGGAATTGAAACCGGCATTCTACAAAACCCCTATTAATTGAATGTGAATCTTCTCTTTTTCATTTATGCAATTGTATCTATTCTATTCTAAATGAAGTGCATTTTATGAATCAGTTCCTTGCTCAGTAAATCATGAAATAAAATCCTGCTCTAGTTCCCCCCCCAATAAGAGCCGCATATATGAAAGCCTAGGCGTTAAGTCACGTTACCTCTGCTGGAGGGCAAGATCAGCCAATCTAAACTCTTATGATCACCTTTAGTATTGATCACAGTACCAAGTACCTATGCTTTCTGACATGTGTCTAGTGCTGGAGCAAAACTTCTACAACATTTTCCAATGAAAGTTAAATATTTTAGCTCATCCATTATTTTTTATTTATCCATCCTGGCAAGATTGGCAACTCAGCTTTATGTTAATATTTGGGTATACGTCCATTTTAAAGGTCAAATTATACTTTAAAGCCACCTTACCAGGGTGTGGATGAATTAAAACATTACAAAATGAACCACAGCATTCATCCAAATTCTGATGATTCACCATTTGCAGCTGAAGTCAATTTATTTTGTGGCGTATTTATTATATAAGCCTGTATCACATTACAAGTCTGAATCACGGCATCTTGAGTTGAGGCTGAGAATCTTGGCTTGACCTGCTCCTGCGGTTCAGCGCTATATACTGCATGCACTCTCTTATACAGGTTGAGATGGTAACTTCGAGGGATTGATCACTCCAGTCCAAGCATTGAAAATACATTTCACAACCTGTACCCAAAGCAGATTCATCCAGTGCCAAGCAAGACAAGTCATGTTTTATTGATTTTATTTTCTTTTTAAATATAAGCTGCAAATCTCTCGTTTCTCTTAAAAGCTTCAAACCTCGAGTTTCTCTTAAAAGTATTACGAGTTTTCTTTCACTTTCATCCATCTGTCAAAATATTACCGGCTGGGAATGTAATTTCCTGCAGTTTTGACTTCAAACAAATAAGTCTTTCTGTAGAAATGTCTTTAAGTTAAAATGTACACAGTGAAAACGGCTTCTAGATGGGAGTTGTGTATCTTTTGCACACTAGTATTTATAGGTGCCTATTTAAATAGGCACAGCATGTTGAATCTGTACGTGTGTTATGTCCTTTTCATAAAGAGAGGATTGTTCCATTTTATACACCTTATTATAGAACACTGCTGGTTACTAATTTGGACACACTGAAAGTTTATTTAAATTGTTTTCATAAGCTTTCAACATTTTTTAGTAATATCAATCTGTTAACTATTTCGCTAAGATTGCTGTAGCAATTTCGAATATACTGCATGAAGAGGCAAATTCGCCTCTTGTATCTGACCACCCACTCAAACAATAATAATAATTAATAATTATCTAAACAAAGTGGAACTAATCTGTAAAAATCTCAAACTGAAAGCTCTATTTAAAGCTTGATGACCACCCCACGTATATATACTGCAGGGCGGCGGCTCCTACAGGCGAAATTGCGTACCTGTACGTAGTCGCCTCTTCCAGGTTTGCGGCATGCACGCGTGCTGCCGGCGACCAGCTCCCGCTGAGATTTGACACAGCGGGAGCCAAGCAGCTGAAGCCAATCGTGTCTGCCGGGACCCGCCGATCAGAACGGCGGTCTGCCTATGTAAACAAGGCAGATCGTCATTCTGTGACAAGGGAAGACAGAGATCCTGTGTTTCTGCTAAGCAGGACACGGATCTCTGTCTTCCCACTGTACAAGCAACCCCCACACAGTTAGAACGCACTCCCTAGGGACACATTTAACCCTTCGATCATCCCTGATGTTAACCCCTTCCCTGCCAGTGTCATTAGTACAGCGACAGTGCAAATTTTTTAGCACTGATTGCTGTATTGGTGCCAATGGTCCCCAAAAAGTGTCACTTAGTGTCTGATTTGTCCGCCGCAATGTCGCAGCCCCGCTATAAGTTGCTGATTGCTAGACATGTGCATTCGTTTTCGTCCGAATGCATTTTCGTCCGAATTTCGGGTATTTTCGTTATCATTTTAACAAACGATAACGAATCCGAAAACCGAAAGATCTGACATAAGCAAATGCTTTATTTTTGTATTCGTTGCAACAGTTCAATATAGATAGGAGATTCGACATAGCGATCTGTGTCCATCGAACCTGTGGTCAGTTGTGCCTAACCTTAGCTCTATTAGTTCAAGATTATTCTACATAGAGAGAAAAGATTCGACATAGAGAGAAAAGATTCAACATTATAGAGACAATAGCAAAAAAGTTTGAATGCGCCTAACCTAACTCTATTAGTCCAAGATTATTCGACATAGAGAGAAAAGATTTGACATGAAGATTCGACAAAGCAGTCGCCGCGAGCGGACATTTATGGTCAAATGCTCTGCCCATAGGCTATAGAAGAATTCTAATGTTGGTTGACTAGTAATAATAATTAATACATATAATTATTACTAGTGTCATACAACATTAGAATTCTACTATAGCTTGTAAGCGGAACATTCGACCGGAAATGTACGATTGCGGCATCGTACAGTTTAGCTGCTCCGTCGAATCTTCTTAGAACATTCGACAGACACCCTAAGCCTTCAATGACAGATTCGTCCTTAATTATTTCGGATTTTCGGATGAATACATTTTTTAACGAAACAAAATAAATAAAAACAAATTTTGGGCGTAACTAAATAAATGTATTTTTCAGACAAAAACGAATTTCCAAAACAAAATATTTCAGTGTGCACATGTCTACTGATTGCCGCCATTGCTAGTAAAAATATTTAAATAAATAAAAATTTGTAGACGCTATAACTTTTGCGCAAACCAATCACTATACACTTATTGAGATTTTTTTTTCCCCAAACATGTAGTAGAATACATATTGGCCTAAACTGATGAAGAAATTAGATTTTTTACATTTTTCCATTGGGTGTGTTTTATAACAGAAAGTAAAAATATATTTTTTTCAAAATTGTTGGTCTTTCTTTGTTTATAGTGCAAAAAATAAAAACCCCAAATCGAATACCACCAAAAGAAACCTCTGTTTGTGGGGAAAAAAGGACATTGATTTTATTTGGGTACAGTGTCGCACAACCGCGCAATTGTCAGCTAAAGTAATGCAGTGCCGTATCGCAAAAAATGGCCTGGTCATGAAGGGGGGGGGTTAAACCTTCCTGAGCTGAAGTGGTTAAAGTGTTACTAAACCAACAACAGTAAAATCAGTCTGTATATGCAGTAAAGCATGCTTGTTATACTCACTGTGGAATTAATCCTCCATATTGTGCAAAAAAGGCTGTTTGATCCTGTCTTCTCTGATCCTCCCCTTCTTCCACATTCCCTAATTAATCTGCTGATAGTACAGAACCTTGGGGGCACTCTGCACATGCTCAGTTTGGTGTATATTGCTAGAGAGTGTTTTTTCCTAGGGAAGGTACATGTCATCAGCACAAGGCCAATCAGCACTGTTCAGAGGGTCAGGGGTCCTGACCATAGGACGGTCAGAGGAGAATGAAAACTAATAGAAGTCATAAGACTGCTATACACTGCTGATGAGAAAGGGTATTTAGCAGTTTATATTAACTAAAATTAATTAATGCAGGGTACTGGGTTTAGTAAAACTTTAACCACTTGCCGCCTCACCACAGTACATTTGCTGCGGCAGGGTTGGCACGGGCAGGCTCAGTCATGTAAAAAGATGTGATTTAATTATTATTCTATTCTTTAAAGAACAATTTTAATTGAGGCTTACCCTTTTTAGATGTGCTTTTCTGTAACTTCCAATGAGGAAAAATTATACTTTTTTGATTTTTATATGGGGGCTCCATGTCTGTCTGGAGGCAGCTATGTCATCAGTTGTACTAGATTTGAACACTGCCTGTCTTAACAAAAGGTTGAATGTTTAGGAGCTGTGATTCTCTATTGTATGTAATTGAGAAATGGACTTAGCCAGTCCCCAGCCCAGATATTGGGACAGATTCCGCTGAGCTAGGTGAGAAATGCACACAGTCTTTATAGGGCAATACACAGGTATCTCCTGTAATTTTTTCATGTTGCTTGTCATTTTTCTTTCTTTCTTCCTTGTTTTTTTGTTGACCTTCCAGTTTGTCCACAAAAGGTTAATTTTAGGATGCTTAAGTTAGAGCAATAAATAATTTGTTATTAATAATGGACAAGTGAGGGCGTATACTGTATGTAGAGCGGGAGCAGGAGGATTTTTCAGTTTTTCACTTTTTTTTGCATGTTTTTGTATATATCTTCATATAGTTTTTGTATATCTATGCACAGCCGGTATTTTAGAGTATGAATTTTGATGAATCTGTCTCTGCAAGATTAACGCAGGAAGAATGGTAGCATCTCCTGCATATTATGTTCTGATTCACACTTATGCAGGAGCATTGTGTGTTCTTCAATACATGCTTTTCATCCATTGAAGTCTATGGAACCAAAAACCAGAAAAAAGGCCCTTTTCATAAAATGCGCAGATGTGAACTATATCCATAGGAAACCATGTTAAATGGACTGTAGTGTGTTTCTGCAAAACTGAAAACGTGCTAAAAAAATGCATAGGTGTGAACCTTAGGATCTCTTGATATGCAGGACATTATTGTCCACATGTGGCCAGTGACTATATTAGGGCAGTGATGTTACTGCTATTTATGTCCCTTTGCTTATGTGGTTGGAGATGTGGCAGAGATGGTGGCGGTTGCTAGGGTCACAGCGAGTGGCAGTACCCACTGCTTTCTTAGGAACCATTGACAGTAGGAAGTTGTCATGTATAGAAGAGGTAGAAATACCATTTCTAAATATGATACTTGGCTCCCGTCGCACAGGGTGGGGCGAAACGCTTTTGGTGTTCATCTGAATGCCCAAACAGCGTTTATCCCTACATATCAGCCAGTGGGAGATGCACTACCACACCGAGGAAGTCTTCCAACAGCATGGGACAAAAAAACAGCAATTTGCAGTCAGTGAGCTTACCCTGAAAGCCAGATACTCCTCACTCCAAATTAAATGTTTGGCATACCACAATGACCAGCATGTCTTTCTATATGAAACAAAAACCACTTTCAGACCGGACCATTTTGCTGGCTTAAGACCAGACCACTTTTTGCGATTTGGCACTGAGTCGCCTTAACTGACAATTGCGCTCCCAAGTGTCTCCCAAACAAAATTGACTTTATTTTGCGCTATAAACAAAAGAAGAGCGACGATTTTGAAAAAAATGCATTATTTTTAACTTTTTGATATAATAAATATCCCCCAAAAATATATAAAAAAAAATTGTTTCCTCAGTTTAGGCCGATACGTATTCTTCGACATATTTTTGGTAAAAAAAATCGCAATAAGCTTTTATTGATTGGTTTGCGCAAAAGTTATAGCATCTACAAAATAGGGGATTGTTTTTATGGCATTTTTATTAATAATTTTTTTTTTTACTAGTAATGGCGGCGATCAGCAATTTTTATTGTGACTGCGACATTATGGCGAACACATCGGACAATTTTGACACATTTTTGGGACCATTGGCATTAATACATCGATCAGTGCTATAAAATTGCATTGATTACTGTAAAAATGTCACTGGCAGTGAAGGGGTTAACCACTAGGGGGCGGGGAGGGGTTACGTGTGTCCTGGGGAGTGATTTTAACTGTGGGGGGGTGGGCTAGCAGTGACACGACACTGATTGCTGCTCCCGATGACAGGGAGCAGACGATCAGTGTCCTGTCACTAGGCAGAACGGGGAGATGCTGTGTTTACATCGGCATCTCCCCTTTATTCAGCTCCGTGACATGATCGCGGGCACTCGGCGGACACTGAGTCCGCGGGTCCCATGGGCATGGTCACGGAACTCGCGGCAGGCGCACGTGCACGGTGGGAGATTCAAAGTAATGTAGTACGTTACTTTGCCCAGCCGTGCCATTCTGCCGAAGTATATCGATAGGAGCCAGTCGGCAAGCGGTTTAAACTAATTAAATATTTTAAACAAATCTCTAATTTACACTGTATGTGCAAGAGAACCTTTGTGAAGGAGCCCTTCATTTTTTTTTTAACAATTGTTTTAACTATTTTTACATATTTTATTTTTTGTTGCAATTTTTCTATTTTTTTTTTAACAATGGTTTTGTGGGCGGGCAGTGGATGGTGTCAGTGAGGCTGGGTTCACACTTGTGCGATGTTAGATTCGCACCGCACTGTGATTCGCACCGCACTGTTGTGCAGATCACATGCAATGTCTGTATGATGTGAACTAAGCTTGGGTGGCTGAATTTGCATTGCATTCACACCAACATGGTGTCTTTGGTCTGCACTGGAATCTGATCGCATGGGTGTTCACCACTATGTGATCCGATCCCTGCACCATCTGTGATCTGGGGGTGTCATTAAATTTGCATTGACACCCACAGCGGTTCGCATATGTCAGTATGAACCGCCAGCAGGTGAAAAACTGCGGAAAACTTGACTGGAATGACGCTCGTTCTGACATTACATATATGTCATTGTCATTATGTCATTATGCTATTGTCTTGCAGGGTTTTTTTTTTTTTCAGCAGTTTACTACCGCTTTAACCAGTGACGATCCTAACCTCCCTGGGGCCCTAAGCAAAATTCTGCTAAGGGGCCCTCTACTTGACCCGTGATGCCGTGAGCTATGTAAACTATTTGCCATTGCCACACAGTCACACCTGACACTTCAGTGCTCCCAAAACAATCCTCCCTCCTTTAAAAAAAACAGTCAAAGAATAAGTACAACAATATAGAACAGAATGAGGTCCCCAGAGAGCCCCCCTTACATCAGGGTCCTAAGAGAGCCCCCCTTACACCAGGGTCCTCAGAGAGCCCCCCTTACACCAGGGTCCTCAGAGAGCCCCTCCTTATACCAAGCTCCCTAGAGAGCCCCCCTTACACAAGGGTCCCCAGACAGCCCCCCTTAAATCAGTGTCCTCAGAGAGTCTCCCCCTACATCAGGGTCCCCAGAGAGCCTCCCCCTACATTAGGGTCCCCAGAGATCCCCCCTTACATCAGGGTCCCCAGAGAGCCTCCCCCTACATTAGGGTCCCCAGAGAGCCTCCCCCTACATTAGGGTCCCCAGAGAGCCCCCCTTACATCAGGGTCCCTAGAGAGCCTCCCTCTACATTAGGGTCCCCAGAGAGCCTCCCTCTACATTAAGGTCCCCAGAGAGCCTCCCTCTACATCAGGGTCCCCAGAGAGCCCCCCTTACATCAGGGGTCCCCAGAGAGTCCCCCCTTACATCAGGGTCCCCAGAGAGCCCCCCCCTTACATCAGGGACCCCAGAGAGCCTCCCCCTACATTAGGCTCCCCAGAGAGCCTCCCCTTACATCAGGGTCCCCAGAAAGCTCCTCCTTACATCAGGGTCCCCAGAGAGCCCCCCTTACATCAGTATCCTCAGAGAGCCCCTCCTTACATCAGGGTCCCCAGTGAGCCTCCCTACTTACATCAGGGTCCCCAGAGGGTATCCCCCTTACATCAGGGTCCTCAGAGAGCCTCCACTTACACCAGGGTCCCCAGAGAGCCTCCCCTTACACCAGGCTCCCCAGAGAGCTCCTCCTTACATCAGGGTCCTCAGAGAGCCCCTTCTTACATCAGGGTCCCCAGAGAGCCCCCCTTATACCAGGGTCCCCAGAGAGCCCCCCCCTTCCACCAGGGTCCCCAAAGAGCCCCCCCTTACACCAGGGTCCCAGAGAGCCTCCCCTTACATTAGTGTCCCAAGAGAGCCTTCCCTCTTAAATTAGTATCCCCAGAGAGCCCCTCCTTACACAGGGTCCCCAGAGAGCCCCTCCTTACACAGGGTCCCCAGAGAGCCCCCCCTCTGACATTAGTGTTCCCAGGGGGCCCCCTCTTACATCAGTGTCCCCAGAGGGCCCCGTCCTTACATCAGTGTCCCCAGAGGGCCCCGTCCTTACACCAGTGTCCCCAGAGGGCCCCCGTCCTTACACCAGTGTCCCCAGAGGGCCCCGTCCTTACATTAGTGTCCCCAGAGAGCCCCTCTCTTACATTAGTGTCCCCAGAGGCCCCCTTCCTTACATTAGTGTCCCCAGAAAGCCCCCCCTCTTACATTTGGGCCCCCAAACAGCTGACTCCCCCCCCTTGCAGAGGTTCCCCTGTACCTGGCTGGTGGAGGTGGGAGGCGGGGATCGGCAGCTATATGGTGTCCACAGGCAGGGGGATCTCCCTGGGGCTAGTAGTTCTATCTCCGAATGTATACAGCGGAGAGGGGAGGGGCCTCTGAACCGGGCATCAGCAACAGTGTTCAAGCAGAGTGAAAGTGAAACTGATACCTGCCTGGGTCAGAGGCCCCTCCCTTCTCCTCTCCACTGTATACACTGAGAGTACTACAAACCCCAGGGAGATCCCGCCGCCCACTCAGGCACCATAGAGCTGCCGATCGCCGCCTTCCACCTCCTCCCACCTCTCCTCACTGCACTCTAAACGGCCAGCCAGAGGTGCAGGGGGGGATGCTGGGTCTTGGGGGCCCCCCACAGCGGTGGGGCCCTAAGCAGCTTGCATAGTGTGCCTATAGGGCCGATCGGCTCTGGCTTTAACAAAATGTATGAATAGTTGCTTTCATGATCCTATCATGTGAAAAGCATTTGTAATAAATACTAAGTATCCAAAGCTAATAGAAACTTAATTTTTTGAAGCAAATATTCAAAATAATGTTTTAAGTGAAGAGTCTCAACCCTTTTAGTAAATCAGACTCTCTATATGTCCTCAGTTTGTCAATACAATTTATAGTTTTTTGGGCATCTGCTTTCAGCTTATTTTTGTGGCTGCATATTTTATTGCAAAATCATTTTTCCATTTTTTTTAACATTAGTATTACTTACCACATTTAGACTATTAAAAATATACTAAGCAAATGGCACACATGACAAATGGCACACATGGTTCTGTATATATCACACAGATCTAGTTAATAAAAAAAAATTGTAAACAAATGGTTACACTTCAATTTGCATGAAAAAAAATAAAAACTGGGAGAAAGAACTGCTTGACTTTTTACAATTTTCCATAAAACAAATAGGAATAAGAATTCTATAACGCATTCAAGGTTTTCCCTACAATTATTTAGCAAAGTATTTAGAAATTATACAAGAATAGTCATAAAATTATTTAGAATTGTGTATAGGAAGAAACTCAAAAAAGTAATTACATAATGTTTAGCAGAAGAGATCATTTGCACTCCAAATTTTAAAACATGACGACCCTCTTTATATACAAGTTCTCTCCCACCCTGCAATATTTTGTTTGTATTTGTTTATATGCATAGTAAATTGTATAGGCATATTTTGTGTTGTATATAGAATATATCTCGTGTGTGTACTTAGTATAAAAGTGCAAAGCATTGAAAGCCTTCTTTGGGTTTGTGGTTATAATGATTGATATGAACATGGAACATTCCATTTTAAACATGTGTAATTATGTAAATAGAGACTAAATTACTACAATGGTTTGTGGAAGAGACTTTGCCAGTAAGAGGAAGATCACACGAGAGTTCTTCTGAATGTTGTAGTATGCAAACTCATCACTGCGTTAATGATTTTTGCATCATCCTGGAATGTGGAAAGTCAAGCTTTCTGATCTTCTTATGCCGCGTACACACGAGCGGTTTTGCCGTCGGAATAAACTCTGAAGGATTCTCCGACGGAATTCCGCCAGAATCCCCCTCAAGCGGCCTTGCCTACACATGGTCACAACAAAGTCCGACCGTATGGGGTCCCCCTTTGAAAGGACCAGAGAGGTACCCCCCGAGACAAGATGGAAGTCCGACCGTCTAGAACGTGGTGAAGTACAAAATGTACGACGGGACTAGAAAAAGGAAGTGCAATAGCCAGTAGCCAATAGCTTCCGTCTCGTACTTGCTTCAGAGCATGCGTCGTTTTTGGTACGTCGGAACAGCATACAAGCGAGCGGTTTTCCGGATAGGAATTGGTTCCGTCAGAAAAATTTTGAAAATGTTCTCTTTCTAGGGCCGTCAGAATTTTCAAACGTAAAAAGTCCGATGGGGCATACACACGATTGGAATATACGATGAAAAGCTCCCGTCCGACTTTTTCTGTCAGAAATTACGCTTGTGTGTACACGGCATTAGGATGGGCAGCATGAAGTTACAGACATGAAAATGTCTTGTGTGATCCTAGCCTTTCCATAAGTATATAAGGGTTGATCGGTGCAAAAAACACCCACTGGCACTTTCCAGGCCTATGCAGTGTTTAAGGTGATCTGCACTGAGGACTTGGGAGATACAACTTTAACAGCGCCTATTTATTTTATCTAAATACAGTGGTGTGAAAAAGTGTTTGCCCCCTTCCTCATTTCCTGTTCCTTTGCATGTTTGTCACACTTAAGTGTTTCGGAACATCAAACCAATTTAAACAATAGTCAAGGACAACACAAGTAAACACAAAATGCAATTTGTAAATGAAGGTGTTTATTATTAAAGGTGAAAAAAAATCCAAACCATCATGGCCCTGTGTGAAAAAGTGATTGCCCCCTAAACCTAATAACTGGTTGGGCCACCCTTAGCAGCAACAACTGCAACCAAGCGTTTGCGATAACGTGCAATGAGGCTTTTACAGCGTCCTGGAGGAATTTTGGCCCACTCATCTTTGCAGAATTGTCCTAATTCAGTTACATTAGAGGGTTTTCGAGCATGAACGGCCTTTTTAAGGTCATACCACAACATCTCAATAGGATTCAGGTCAGGACTTTGGCTAGGCCACTCCAAAGTCTTCATTTTGTTTTTCTTCAGCCATTCGGTGGTGGACTTGCTGGTGTGTTTAGGATCATTGTCCTGCTGCAGAACCCAAGTTCGTTTCAGCTTGAGTACACGAACAGATGGTCGGACATTCTCCTTCAGGATCTCTTGGTAGACAGCAGAATTCATAGTTCCTTTTATCACGGCAAGTCTTCCAGGTCCTGAAGCAGCAAAACAGCCCCAGACCATTACACTACCACCACCATATTTTACTGTTGGTATAATGTTCTTTTTCTGAAATGCAGTGTTCCTTCTACGCCAGATATACTTGGACACACACCTTCCAAAGAGTTCCACTTTTGTCTCATCGGTCCACATATGTTGTCCCAAAAGTCTTGGGGATCATCAAGATGTGTTGTGGAGAAATTGAGACGAGCTTTGATGTTCTTTTTGCTCAGCAGTGGTTTTCTCCTTGGAACTCTGCCATGCAGGCCATTTTTGCCCAGTCTTTTCCTGATGTGGAGGCATGAACGCTGACCTTAACTGAGGCAAGTGAGGCCTGCAGTTCCTTGGACGTTGTTGTGGGGTCTTTTGTGACCTCTTGGATGAGTCGTCGCTGCGCTCTTGGGGTAATTTTGGGCGGCCAGCCACTCCTGGGAAGGTTCACCACTGTTCCATGTCTTCGCCATTTGTGGATAATGGCTCTCACTGTGGTTCGCTGGATTCCCAAAGCTTTGGAAATGGCTTTATAACCCTTTCCAGACTGATAGATCTCAATTACTTTCTTTCTCAATTGTTCCTGAATTTCTTTGGGTCTCGGCATGATGTGTAGCTTTTAAGGATCTTCTGGTGGACCTTACTGTGTCAAGCAGCTCCTATTTAAGTGATGCCTTAATTGTGAACAGGTGTGGCAATAATCAGGCCTGGGTGTGGCTAGAGAAATTGAACTCAGGTGTGGACAACCACAGTTATAGTATGTTTTAACAAGGGGGGCAATCACTTTTTCACACAGGGCCATGATGGTTTGGATTTTTTTTCACCTTTAATAATAAACACCTTCATTTACAAATTGCATTTTGTGTTTACTTGTGTTGTCCTTGACTATTGTTTAAATTGGTTTGATGTTCCGAAACACTTAAGTGTGACAAACATGCAAAGGAACAGGAAATGAGGAAGGGGCAAACACTTTTTCACACCACTGTATCTTCTGTTGTATTATGGATAGAATAAACAATACGTAGGTGCTTCATTTTTTCCCCCTGTCTGTGTACTCTCAGGGAGATTGTTATTCACCTCCCATCCAAGAGGTTCAACACAAAGTTTCATGAAATTTCCAGAAATTAGGAGAATTCTCTTCTTAGTCAGTTGACTCTGGAGGAGGTGTCTCCAGTGGAAGACTTCACCTTACCTACTGTTCTGGGGTCCAGTTTAAGGCGGTAGTAAACCACTGAAAATAAATAAATAAAACCTGAAAGACAATGGCATAATGTGCTAGTAAGCATCGCATACTAGCACATTATGAAAAAAAAACCTTAGAACGAAGCCCTTCTGCCTGGTCACTGCTGAGAGGGCTGACATGTTCCCCGGCCTTTCTTCCCGGTTTGCTGGCTCCAGCAATGTGAGTGGCCGGATGACACGCATTTGTGAGCGGGAGCCCTCGGTTCAGGCATTATCTCTTCTGTTGTATTATGGATAGAATAAACAATACGTAGGTGCTTAATTTTTTTTCCCTGTCTGTGTATTGTTATTCACCTCCCGTCCCAGAGGCAAAACAGGAAATTTCAGGAAATTTCCCAAAATTAGGAGAATTCTCTTCTTAGTCAGTTGTCTCTGGAGGAGGTGTCTCCATTGGAAGACCTCACCTTACCTACTGTTCTGGGGGCAACTTTAAAGCGGTATTAAACCACTAAAAATAAATAAATAAAATCTGAAAGACAATGGCATAATGTGCTAGTAAGCATCGCATGCTAGCACATTATGAAACACTTACCTTAGAACAAAAGCCATTCTGCCCGGTCACTGCTGAGAGGGCTGACATGTTCCCCTGGCCTTTCTTCCGGGTTTGTGGGCTCCGGCCATGTGAGTGGCCGGAGCCGCAATAACACGCATTTGTGAGTGGAAGCCCTCGGTTCAGGCAAGAATCTCTGAAGGTCCAGCACTTTATGCTGTAATGCTTTGCGTCTGGCCATAGCAACACATATGCACGTTTAGGAGAAATTAATTTTACCTACAGGTAAGCCTTATTATAGGTAAAAAAAACGAAGCTGGGTTTACAACCACTTTAAAATGTTGTATTTCCCCCAATTTCTTTCCCAGTGACAATGGTCACCATTACAAATAGAGGATTGAGTCTTCCTGGTGCGGACACAAAAACAAGAACAAAAACCCTCCCTCATTCTATCCAAAGTTTTAAAAAAAAGAGATAAGCATTCATTTGTGTCTTTTTTTATCTGTCTGAAGTTCATCTTTTATTTTTTCCCACCTTATCCAAAATGTTAGGATTTAAATGTCGTCTTAACTGACAGGAGTTTGGCTTTAGTTAATTAGGTGCTAGTGTAAATTAGGATAACAGATCATTGCATTTTCTGTGCATATATTGAAGAGGTGAATTTAAGGGTATAAGGATACATTTAATAAATCCAAAAAAGGAGTCCGTTTTTAGTTATCCTTCTAATTGTTATTTAATCTAATTGTTTTTTTACCATTTTTTGAAAATTAAATTACATTTTTTTTTTTTATATTATCTACAAAAAACAAATGAATTATATGGTTGAAAAGATGTCTAGTAGAAAAGCCCCCTTAAGTAAACATGAGTGCTTTATCTATTCGTCAGCTCAAGTACCCCGTGAGCCAAATTATGTGCAGAAATGTCATATCCAATAAACAACAATAATTAAAGGATGTAACAGACTATTAGGGCTAAATGTAGAATTAAATATTATGCTCTGTGAGTGCTGTGAAGTTCCATTAGGAAAAATGTATATTTGCCCTCTATATCGCTCAGGCAAGTGAAAACATACAGTATTTTGAAACGCTAAGTGATCTTTGAAGGAGCACTAAACCTAAATCAAATATAAAAAATACATTATGTGAGAGAGCTACTGGAAACTTCCAGCTTCTGTATGTACTGTATATAAAGCTACCTATGTCTGTACTGAAATTGAGTTACAGTGTCTTTAAGAAGTTTTCATACCCCTTGAAATTTTCCACATTTTGTCATGTTACAACCAAAAACGTAAATGTATTTTATTGGGATTTTATGTAATAGATCAACACAAAGTAGCACATAATTGTGAAGTAGAAGAAAAATGATAAATGGTTTTCAACATTTTTTATGAATAAATATGTGAAAAGTGTGGCGTGCATTTATATTCAGCGCCCTTTACTCTAATACCCCTAACTAAAATCTAGTGGAACCAATTGCTTTCAGAAGTCACCTAATTAGTAAACAGAGTCTACCTGCGTGCAATTAATTCTCAGTAAAAATACAGCTGTTCTGCAAAGCCCTCAGAGGTCTGTTAGAGAACCTTACAGCCAAACAGCATCATGAAGGCCAAAGAACACACCAGAAAGGTCAGGGATAAAGTTGTCCCAAGTAGTCCCAAGCTTTGAACATCTCACGGAGCACTGTTCAATCCGTCATCCGAAAATGGAATCGCATGGCACTGCAAACCTACCAAGACATGGCTGTCCACCTAAACTGACAGGACAGGCAAGGAGAGCATTAATCAGAGAAGCAGCAAAGAGGCCCATGGTAACTCTGGAGGAGCTGCAGAGATCCATAGCTCCAGTGGGAGAATCTGTCCACAGGACAAATATTAGTCGTGCACTCCAAAAATCTGGTCTTTATGGAAGAGTAACAAGAAGAAAGCCATTGTCGCAAGAAAGCCATAAGAAATCCCATTTGCAGTTTGCAAGAAGCCATGTGGGGGACACAGCAAATGTGGAAGAAGATGCTCTCGTCAGATGAGACCAACATTTTACCTTTTGGCCTAAAAGCAAAACGGTATGTGTGGTGAAAAATTAACACCCTGAACATCACCCTGAACACACCATCCCCACTGTGAAACATGGTGGTAGCAGCATCATGTTGTGGGGATGCTTTTCTTCAGCAGGGACAGGGAAGCTGGTCAGAGTTGATGGGAAGAGGGATGGAGCCCAATACAGGGCAATCTTAGAAGAAAACCTGTTGGAGTCTGCAAGAGATTTGAGACTGGGGCGGAGGGTCACCTTCCAGCAGGACAACAACCCTAAAAATACAGCCAGAACTACAATAGAATGGTTTAGATCAAAGCATATCCATGGCCCAGTCAAAGTCTAGACCCAGTTACAATGGCCCAGTCAAAGTCTAGTCCTAAATCCAACTTAGAATTTGTGGCAACTCTTGAAAATTACTGTTCACAGATGCTCTCCAGTCTGGGGGGGGGGGGGGTGATCTTGGGCCTGGGCTCGGGTGCGGATGGGGCCCTCTGAGAACCTGTGGGCACGTCCTGGCCAGGAGGCTCAGGATGAGCAAGAAAGGACGTGGGAGAAGCACTGCCAGGCAAGTCTCCAGGGAGGAAACACAAGTCGCAGGCAGGAGGACTGGTGAGTGCAAGACACAGTTGGGGGGACTGGGGAGGCACGCCTGAGAGGACTGGGAGATTTCAGTCTGGGGTGGGTGAAGAGCAAGTAAGATGGACTGTAGTGTTGTAGGCAGTGGAGAGAGAGGCAGCTGCAGCCAAAAGGGCTGGCAGGGCCTGAAGATGTGGTACTGGGCTCTGTAGCCACATCTACAGCTAGCATAAAGAACTATCATATTTTCTGCTACACTATAGGGGCCCACGGTCCCTGCCTGCAAAGGGCATTTGCTAAGGCCTGGCTGAGCCAGTGTCAGGCCTACCTATCTGTGCTAGCTGGTCCAGAAAGTGCAAGCAAGTGATGTGCTGGAGGTATTGAGGAGAGATAGTCTGCAAGCAAGTGAAGCGCTGGAGTGATGTGCTGGAGTTGTATATACCGGAGTCTCTAGTTTATGCTCCTGTTCACCTGACAGCGCGCTGTGACGTGAAACGCATTGGATGGCGCCATGAACGCGTGGCGCTATCATGCCTGTCGATGCCGGCTGTTGGCGAGGCTTCATCCTGTTGGAATGCTTTTTATTGTCCTGGATCATGTTAGTACCTTGTGGTGTTTTTACGATAAACTTGTACTAGCAGTATTTACACTATGTGCGGCCTATGTTCCTTTTCCTCTATGGCAGCTGTCTGAGTTGGATCCAAAGTTGTGGCGTTGGTATTTTGGAATATCAAATGTTAAAACCCAGTGGACCATACTGGTTTCCTTTTTTTGTCACGTGTGTTTGATCTCTGTAATTGGGGATCACAACCATCTGGTAAGAGGCTTGATTACAGTGGAGAGCACGTGTATGGTGGAATTCCTTAACAATTCACGTGGCTTGCCACCGGTTGGGAGATATCATTATCTTGAGGAGAATTAGATACACCTTCATTATGCTATTTATGTACAGTGGTGTGAAAAAGTGTTTGCCCCCTTCCTCATTTCCTGTTCCTTTGCATGTTTGTCACACTTAAGTGTTTCGGAACATCAAACCAATTTAAACAATAGTCAAGGACAACACAAGTAAACACAAAATGCAATTTGTAAATGAAGGTGTTTATTATTAAAGGTGAAAAAAAATCCAAACCATCATGGCCCTGTGTGAAAAAGTGATTGCCCCCCTTGTTAAAACATACTATAACTGTGGTTGTCCACACCTGAGTTCAATTTCTCTAGCCACACCCAGGCCTGATTATTGCCACACCTGTTCACAATCAAGGCATCACTTAAATAGGAGCTGCTTGACACAGTAAGGTCCACCAGAAGATCCTTAAAAGCTACACATCATGCCGAGACCCAAAGAAATTCGGGAACAATTGAGAAAGAAAGTAATTGAGATCTATCAGTCTGGAAAGGGTTATAAAGCCATTTCCAAAGCTTTGGGAATCCAGCGAACCACAGTGAGAGCCATTATCCACAAATGGCGAAGACATGGAACAGTGGTGAACCTTCCCAGGAGTGGCCGGCCGCCCAAAATTACCCCAAGAGCGCAGCGACGACTCATCCAAGAGGTCACAAAAGACCCCACAACAACGTCCAAGGAACTGAAGGTCAGCGTTCATGCCTCCACCATCAGGAAAAGACTGGGCAAAAATGGCCTGCATGGCAGAGTTCCAAGGAGAAAACCACTGCTGAGCAAAAAGAACATCAAAGCTCATCTCAATTTCTCCACAACACATCTTGATGATCCCCAAGACTTGTGGGACAACATTCTGTGGACCATTGAGACAAAAGTGGAACTCTTTGGAAGGTGTGTGTCCAAGTATATCTGGCGTAGAAGGAACACTGCATTTCAGAAAAAGAACATTATACCAACAGTAAAATATGGTGGTGGTAGTGTGATGGTCTGGGGCTGTTTTGCTGCTTCAGGACCTGGAAGACTTGCCGTGATAAAAGGAACTATGAATTCTGCTGTCTACCAAGAGATCCTGAAGGAGAATGTCCGACCATCTGTTCGTGTACTCAAGCTGAAACGAACTTGGGTTCTGCAGCAGGACAATGATCCTAAACACACCAGCAAGTCCACCACCGAATGGCTGAAGAAAAACAAAATGAAGACTTTGGAGTGGCCTAGCCAAAGTCCTGACCTGAATCCTATTGAGATGTTGTGGTATGACCTTAAAAAGGCCGTTCATGCTCGAAAACCCTCTAATGTAACTGAATTAGGACAATTCTGCAAAGATGAGTGGGCCAAAATTCCTCCAGGACGCTGTAAAAGCCTCATTGCACGTTATCGCAAACGCTTAGTTGCAGTTGTTGCTGCTAAGGGTGGCCCAACCAGTTATTAGGTTTAGGGGGCAATCACTTTTTCACACAGGGCCATGATGGTTTGGATTTTTTTTCACCTTTAATAATAAACACCTTCATTTACAAATTGCATTTTGTGTTTACTTTTGTTGTCCTTGACTATTGTTTAAATTGGTTTGATGTTCCGAAACACTTAAGTGTGACAAACATGCAAAGGAACAGGAAATGAGGAAGGGGGCAAACACTTTTTCACACCACTGTATTCATTGGTATTGGTGCATGGACCTATTTCCATATTGAACTTTATAGGCTCAATTCACTGTTTGATTGTACATTTATATACAGTATGTTTAATAGACATGTGCAATTAGTTTCGTACGAATGGAAAATTCGTATGAATTTCCGTAAATTCGTACATTCGGGGGGATCCGAAATACGAATTGCTATGCTTCCGAATTCTGTACTAAATACGAAATTTCGTTTACGAATTTCGGGTTTCCAAATTCCTAACGAACGTTCGTAATTGTTACGAAAAGTTAACGAACCTAAAAGTTAAAAACCCAGGAAGTCAGCACAGCACAGGGATGGTGGGAGCCCTCATAATGATAAATTCATCATAACGAACATTTATAATTGTTACGAAAAGTTAACGAACCTAAAAGTTAAAAACCCAGGAAGTCAGCACAGCACAGGGATGGTGGGAGCTCCTCATAATGATAAATTCATCATAACGAACATTCGTAATTGTTACGAAAAGTTAGCGAACCTAACGAAAATTCGTATTTCGTACAAAATTTTGGACACGAATTACGAAATACGAATTAATTCTAAAACGGAACGGAACAAAACAAAACAAATTTATTGACGGCGCACATGTCTAATGTTTAACATTTTTTTTCTTTCATTGTAACCAGAAGCACACTATTATGTATATATATTCAAAGGGCAAATGCAGCATACTTTATGCATCAGTTTAAAATGCTTTTGAGGTCATTCAGAATTTATTGCAGGGGCAGCTGCCCTGCAGTTGACTTGCATTTGACCTGCTTCTGCAGGTTTTGCATTTCCCTAGACTTGTATGAAGCCTGTAGAAGACATTCTGAGGCAAACAACAGCCTGTCGACACTGGCTCTAAGGCCCCTTTCACACCTAAAAGTTTTTCAGGCGCTACAGCGCTATAAATAGCGCCTGTAATGCGCCTGAAAAAAGCGGGTCCTTTAACTCCAGTGTGAAAGCCGGAGGGCTTTCACACTGGAGCGGTGCGCTAGCAGGACGGTAAAAAAAAGTCCTGCTAGCAGCATCTTTGGAGCGGTGAAGGAGCGGTGTATTCACTGCTCCTATACCGCTCCTACCCATTGAAATCGATGGGACACTGCGTGATACCGCGGTAATACCGCCGGCAAAGTGCCGATGCAGCGGCGCGTTGCGGGGGGTTTTAACTCTTTTTTGACCGCCAGCGGGGGTTAAAACCACCCCGCTAGCGGCCGTAAAACGACGGTAAAGCAGCGCTAAATATAGCGCTGCTTTACCGCCGCCCCCCCCACCGCCCCAATGTGAAACCGGCCTTAAATAAGATTTTTTTAATTATTTTTTTTCATTAATGTGTGTGAACCAAACCAATTTTAACAAGTTCATCTTTCCTTATATATGATAGCAATCCTAGTCTTGTTCAATTATGTAGTGAAAAGAGCAATGATGAGGTTCTAAGTGCAGTAACCCATAATAACTTATTGGATGTAATCTTTTTAGAGCAACACGAACAATGAAAGTAGATTGCTAATTGCTTGCTTTTAGTTATTGGAGTTGGCACACTGAGTTTTACTTTATCACTGTCTTATTAGTGCCCATGGGACTGAACACTGAAAAAAAATGTTGCTTTAATGTTAGTTATATAAGCAAATAAAAACCAGAAAGCTTGATTTCTACATAAATGTCAGATAACACTAGAAAACAAATTTGAAGCACAAAGAATCATTTCTACTTTGTCATTCTTGCATTTTTCATTGCTCTAGTTCTTGGAATAGCTTGTACATCCTCCCACAATGTCACGCACTCAGTGCATTATCTCTCATTTTCAGATTTGATTTCATGTTTTTTGGGGAAATTTTATTCCACACCATGTAAGTGTTCAGCAAATTGTAAGAGAAAGGTAGAAAAGTACAGCTCGACTCCAAAACACGAAATTGGATAATGGTAATAATATACATCTACGTGAGATCGTGCATTCATTTATGGAAAATGTATTATAAGAGACACTTAGATCTTTAAAATAAACCATTTACTTTTATATCAAAAACTCTAAAATGTGTTGCATAGTGCAAGATAAGCTTTCATTTTGATGAGCGTCTACAAGCAGTGTAACCACAGTTTAGCTTGTAGCTCAGCCCCCTTATGACCAAGGCTGAAAGGACTGGGACTAGTGCTAGTTGTATAGTCCAGTGTTTCTCAAGCTTTTTTATTTTATTTATACAGGTACTTATATAGCATTATTAATGTATGCAGTGCTTAAGGCCCATTTCACACATGCGGACCGTATGTCCGTTTTTCATCCATCCGTTTTTGGATGAAAAACGGACATACATGCATGTCTATGTGATAGCGGGTGTCAGCGGATGAGCATCCGCTGACACCCGCTATTGTCCGCCTCCGCAATTGTCCGATTCTGCAGACGGAGGAAAACCCTCTTTTTTCATCCGTCTGCAGAGCGGATCGAATGAACGCGGACAGTCGGTCCGTGTTCATCCGATCCCCCATAGAGGAGAGCGGAGAACTGACAGGGCAGTCCCTGCACAGTGTGCAGGGACAGCCCTGTCATCAGCCAGCTCAGCGGGGAACAGCTGTGCGATCCCCGCTGAGCAGCGGATCTTCACGGGGCGGATCAATACGGATCCGCCCCGTGTGATAGGGGCCTTACACATATAAACTATATTGCCAATTGGGACCCCTATGGCCACAGGTGTATAAAAGTTCCTAGGCATGCAGACTGCTTCTACAAACATTTATGAATAAATGGGTCACTCTCAGGAGCTCAGTGAATTCAAGCGTGGTACGGTGATAGGTTGCTACCTGTGCAATAAGCCAATCCATGAAATGTCCTTGCTACAAAAAATTCCATGTTAGTGGTATTCTAACAAAGTAGAAGCAACTGGGAACAACAGCAACTCAGCCACAATGTGGTAGGCCACGCAAAATGAGAGAGCGGGGTCAGTTGCATTCTATGCATTAAGATAAAAAGCCTTCTGTGGGCAGCAGCCTCCCTCAGCCCTTCTAAAACTTACCTGAGCCCACCTAGATCCAGCAATGTTGCAGGATTGTCCCGGCTGCCCGGGACTCCGCTCCTTATTGCCTGAGACAGCAGTGGGAGCCAATCTCAGTCAGCCAATGAGGAGAGCAAGGGGGCAGGACCAGGCCGCAGCTCCATGTCTGAATGAACACAGGGAGCTGTGACTCGGCTCGGGTGCCCCCATAGCAAGTAGCTTGCTGTGGGGGCACTCAACAGGAGGGAGGGGCCAGGAGCACAGAAGAGGGACCCGAGAAGAGGAGGAACCAGGCTGCTCTGTGCAAAACCACTGCACATTGGAGGTAAGTATAACAGGTTTGTTATTTTTAACCAAAAAAAAAAAAAAAACAAGACTTTACAATCACTTTAATGTTTTTTTTTTTTTACATAACATTCAACATAACACAGTCTCAGATAAGAATAGAGGGCAAGGGGGAAGAAACTCAGGCACCTTGAACTGCTGACATCCACAGAATGTCTTTAATCAACCCAGAGAGTAGCCACTCACAGCTGGGTACTTCAATGCTGGACAAACCTCGAGCCAGAGGTATGGCAGCCAACAATGTGATCCGGAAACTTGCAAAAAGTCTCTGACACAGAATAAACTTGCAACCGAAGGTGAATAGGAACCTTTCTCACAGTACCTGGAACTTTCTCTGTCTCCTTGGCAGTACTGTGGAAGTGTGGATTCTTTAGTGTTCATACAACTCAGCTTCCAGGCTCTTACTGAGATGCCAGCTTGTTGGCCCTCCTCCGAAGAGTCCTCCCCCGGTCACTTGTATGAGCTGTGGTGCCCCTCCAATACTGTGAGCACACCGGGACGCCTTGAATCCTCCTTCAGTTACTGGACCTCAGGCTAACCGGCTCCGAGACTTGGGAACAGACGAATCCTTGCCCCAGACCATGCGGGTCTATGGGGCTAGTCAAACTGACCATGTTTGCGGGATGGCAAGCGCTCCTAGGCCCGGGACCCCTCGCGGGGCTACCCCGGTCCAGAACCAGGAAGCAGGACTGCGGCCGAACCCCGAACACGTGACTGCTGAGAGACAAGGTGGGGAGGCAGGGATGAAGGGGGTGTCACAGGAGAGGTGCGAGGGTCACATGAAATGGCCTGGTGGGTCGAATTCGGCCTGCAAGCCTTGTGTTTGACAAATGTGGCCTATAGTGTGAGATGGTGGGGCCTTTTTAAAGTGTAGGTATAGCCCAAGTCTTTTTTTCTCTTTACATTTAGAAACATTTGGGAGGTTTAGAAACCCTGTCAAGTTTTTTATTGCTCTCTGTTTGGTCGCTAGGTGAATTTACCTTTCTGCTTACCATGATCACAGAGACAGTAAGTGAAAGGAAATACAAACATTAAGTTTGACAACAATTTTAAGAGGCACAGTTCCTTCAGTTTGGAAAGATTTCTTCTCACTTCCTGTTGCATATCAAAGACAGGAAGTTAAGGGAGCCATGGTTTTATCCCTCCTCTTCTCTATCTAAAACAAACAAACAAATAAAAAAACTAACAAAAAAAAAGCTTGGACTATAAGTATACTTCAATGACAATTTTGATAGTCTAGCATAAGTTTGGCAAAGCATGCCACAGAGAGAGAAGTTACGGGTATGTAAATATCTAATTTCGCTAGTAAAATTCATGCCATTTGCTATGAGGCTGACGAAGGGGCCCTGCGCGGCTCCGCAAACGTTGCACTATCCTTGTGTTGTGATCATGCAATAAATCACCTTGTGTTGTTCCATGGTGTGCTGGCAAATATCTTCACCTTAAAGAGGAACTGAACTCTGAAGTTGTGCCCAAACAAAATCCAGGCAGAGGGCAAAGGACTAGTCACCAGCATTGCCTTGGGTTTCCATGCAGCAGATTTTTTCCCCCAATACTGACTTACAATGCCTAACTCTGCACTGGGTCTATGTATGGAGATAGTCATCTTGTTAGAGGTAGGGCTTTGCTACCTCATGTCAGAGCCTCCAGCAAGGAGAACAGTGAGTAGCACAGTTGTAACATCACAATATCTGACCCCAATCTCCTGAGAATAGCAGTCAGAGGCAGCAGTGCCTTTGATCTCACACTTCAGATAGAAGGCAGCAGGCACAGAAGTGCCCAGACACACTCCCATACTAGAAGACACGCTGCTATTTTTCAGGAGAAATTCAAAACAATATTTTAAATTTTTCTCTACTTAGGCACAACTAACATTTTGTAAATGCTCCCTCTAACATTCACAGTTTATCTCTACTTTAATGTTATTAGGATAATAGGCTGCTTAGGCTTATACTCCATCTCAGCAACATGAGGCTCTTGAGAGTGCACTTCAAAGGCAGAACATGTTCCATGGCTCCTTACTGTCTGATCTGGTTAAGGAAGGTGTTGGTTCTTTTTGCTGAAAGAGAGAGGTTTCCCAGCATACCAAAACCCGTAATATGCTCATAAAATCCGTGTCTTGCATCCCACAATGATAATAACCGATTTAGGAGATTTCCCACAGCTGCAATAATAATTAAAAACAGACACTTTATGATGATTGCTTTGGCTGTTATTAATATCTGATTTTATTCAGGAATATTAACATCTAATGCACATACATTTGGAGCCTATGGTCATGGAATTAAATTTAATATCAAAACTAATAAGCATATTTTTATTTTTATGTGATATTGCCATGGGCAGTTGTGCTTGTTTGATCTATGTTGCATGTATAAGCCTGCTTGGAAAAAAAATTGCATATCATAGAAATGACTGGTCCCTCATCTCTAATAGGAAGGAGCCTAGAACTTGCTGCTGCCAGACTTATCCACCTTACCAACCGTTCAGTGTCTGCCAACCCTCTCCTCCAATCCCTACACTGGCTCCCAATCACCCAGCGAATTAAATTCAAAATACTAACCACAACTTACAAAGCCATCCACAGCTCTGCCCCGAGCTACATCACCAATCTTGTCTCCAAACATATCCCAAACCGTCCTCTCCGCTCTTCTCAAGATCTCCTCCTGTCAAGCTCTCTTGTTTCCTCCTCCCATGCTCGTCTCCAGGATTTTTCCAGAGCCTCTCCCATCCTCTGGAACTCGCTGCCTCAACCTGTCCGGCTATCCCCTACTCTAGCTACCTTCAGGCGATCCCTGAAAACTCATCTCTTCAGGGAAGCCTATCATGTCTCCAACTAATCTTCTACCACTTCCATCAGCTCATTCCCCACTGTTACAACCTTTTGTATCACCTCCCCCACCCTATTAGATTGTAAGCTCTTCTGAGCAGGGCCCCCTTAATTCTCTTGTATTTTATTGTATTATAACTGTATTGTCTCCCTTTTTATATTGTAAAGCGCTGCGTAAACTGTTGGCGCTATATAAATCCTGTAATAAATAAAAAAAATAAATAAAACTTCTCAGACTCTTCCACTGGCTGCTCAGTATTAGAGAATATCATATTTGTGGCACTCACCTTAAGCTCTTTGTCTTCTGTAAGAACACCTATTTCCAACATATAGTTACATGTAACATGTGGTTAGCATTCCTGCCTTGCAGCACTAGGGTTCTTGATTCCAATCCCAACAAGGACACAACCTCATTGGTGTTTGCATATTCTCTATGTGAATACTTGTGCTTACTCACTCACTCACTCACTCAGTAGATTGCTTTAAGAAAGGCCTGGATACTTTCCTAAATGTACATAATATAACAGGTTACTAACATTTATAGGTAAAGTTGATCCAGGGAAAATCCTCTCGGGGGATCAGGAAGGAATTTTTTCCCCTGCTGTAGCAAATTGGAGCATGCTTTGCTGTTTTTTTTTCCCTTCCTCTGGATCAACTGTGGGTATCCGCTTGTCGACCACCTCACGCCAATATACGTCGGTTCACGGGGGAGGAAGAAGGCAGAGATGCTAATGTAAACAAGCATCTCCCCGTTCTGCCTAGTGACAGTGTCACTGATCTCTGCTCCCTGCGATCAGAGCAGAGATCAGTGACGTGTCACACACAGCCATGCCCCCCACAGTTAGAAACACGCCCCTAGGACACACTTAACCCCTACACGGCAACCTAGTGGTTAACCCCTTCACCGCCAGTGTCATTTACACAGGAATCAGTGCATTTCTATAGCACTGATTTTTGTATAAATGACAATGGTCCCAAAAATGTGTCAAAAATGTCCGATGTGTCCGCCATAATGTTGCAGTCACAATAAAAATCGCTGATCACCCCCATTTAAAAAAAAAAAAAAATATTATTAATAAAAATGCCATAAAAATATCCCCTATTTTGTAAACGCTATAATTTTTGCGCAAACCAATCAATAATCGCTGATTGCAATTTTTTTACCAAAAATATTTAGAAGAATACGTATCGGTCTGAACTGAGGAAAAATATAGTTTTTTTATATATTTTTGGGGATATTTATTATAGCAAGAAGTAAAAAATAATGTGTTTTTTTCAAAATTTACGCTCTTTTTTTGTTTATAGCGCAAAAAATAAAAAACTGCAGGGGTGATCAAATACCACCAAAAGAAAGCTCTATTTGTGGGAAAAAAAGGACGTAAATTTTGTTTGTGAGCCACATCGCACGACCACACAATTGTCAGTTAAAGCGACGCAGTGCCGAATCGCAAAAAGTGCTCTGGTCAGGAAGGGGGTAAATCCTTCCGGGGCTGAAGTGGGTATAGAATTGTGTATATTGGATTTTACCTTTTTTTTTTTTTTTTTATATGGTTGAACTGGATGGACTTGTGTCTTTTTTCAACTAACTATGTAACTATGTAACCCCAAAGACATTCTGATTGGTTAATTGGCTCCTATCTAAATGAGTCCTAGTATGTGTATGTACAATATGCATTTTAGGTAGGGACCATAGATTTAAAGGGACACTAAGGGAACAATAGTCACCTTCCTCTAACGGTCCCTGTCCCTCACTGGCACCAGCATCTTCTCCTGCGTGCTGAACTTCAGCCGTCTTCATTGGTTGGTGCAGGATGACGTCACTCCTACACATGCGCAAGAGCAAGTCATCCTGGCACACATGGATTGGGCCCGCACTTTAAGCTGAGATGTGCAGGCGCAGATTAGTTTACATTTCAGATATCACTGTGAGCAGACAGGTAGTTGAATCTTATTGCAAGAAAGATATTGCTGTCTCCTCCACCTTTACGTGATTTCGTGCACTGGGTCTGGGGCGCGGGAGCCATTCAGACCCGATGTTCACCGGCACCTCACGATCGTTCTAAAGAGAAGCAGAACGGCCTGCCTATGTAAACTAGGCACACCGCCGTTCTATGAGGGTAAAAGACGGAGATCTTATGTTCCTGCTAAGCAGGAATACGGATCTCTGTCTTCCCCAGTCAGAGCCCCCCTCATACAGTTAGAAAGCACTCTCTAAGAGCACATTTAACCCTTTGATCGCCCCTGATGTTGACCCCTTCCCTGCCAGTGTCATTAGTACAGTGACAGTGCATTTTTTTAGCACTGACCCCTGTATTGGTGTCACTGGTCCCCAAAAAGTAGGACTTAGTTTCAAATTTGTCCGCCGCAATATCGCAGTCCCACTAAAAATCGCTGATCACCGCCATTACTAGTGAAAACAATAATAAAAATTCCATAGATATATTCCATAGTTTGTAGACGATATAACTTTTTCTCAAACCAATCAATATACGATTATTAGGATTTTGTTTACTAAAAATATGTAACAGAATACATGTTGGCCTAAATTGATGAAGAAATGAAATTTTTTACATTTTTTTATTTAGAATGTTTTATAGCAGAAAGTAAAAATGATATATATTTTATAGCCCAAAAAATAAAAACCTCAGAGGTGATCAAATACCACCAAAAGAAAGCTCTATTTGTGGGGTACAGTGTATCATGACTGTGCAATTGTCAGTTAAAGTAACGCAGTGCCATATTGCAAAAAATGGCCTGGACATGAAGAGGGGTAAACCTTTCCGGGGCTGAAGGGGTTTAGTAATGTTATGTGAATGGGGATATGTAACAAATATAAAGTAGATGTTATCCCAATTTGCCTGAAAAAAATGGAAATACACTTAAAAAGCAGGGCAGGCACAAAAAAACATCTGGATGCTCTTTTTGGGAGTTCATTTGTATATAATCTTTCCAGAGACAGGTAGTACGTTAGATTTAGAGACAAACTACCCAAGGTTTTGTTATCTACCATAGTTCTTATAACCCTCTGTTATTCTGTTGACCCACAATCGTACTTCAATCAATCCCGAGGATAACACAATACTTATTTGAGCCTCAGCGTGAGCATGCCATTCATACTTCTGAAGGCTCCTAACTGCTATGGAAACTAAGAGGTTTTTTTTTCCATTAAACTGAGAAGGTTTTTTTTTTTGCTCACCGTCAACTACTACAATACATTTATCTCCTACAGCAAATCTAAAGATATACATTCGCCTTAATAAAATGTCAGAGATAAAGATTGCAGCTTGTAAGTAATATTCCATGACTCCCACACTGAACTTTTCATTTCAGCTTCCTTAAAATATATATGATTTTGCCTTCTATTCCTAGATAATAGCATGGTAGGATATTTGCAAACCATTCACCCTGTGCAGACCAGTAGTCATTTCACTGATGAACAAACCCATAATAACACAGAGTGAATGGAACATGGGGAAATGTGCACTTAGATATATGAACGGTTGCTTGCTTCATCAAATTATCAAGACCTTCCCTTTCCTGGGCTTCCAATTACTACAAGAGAAGATCTTCCACAGAATCGGCTATTATCCTGAGTAGCTGATGTCACATTGTCAACAATGAGGGCACACAGATCTGGACATTGTACAGATTTAAAAGACACCGTAAGAGGAAAAAGAATAACAAATATACTATACCACTAAAGTGTATAGTTACGTCTGAATAAACGTTATTAACCACTTGCTGACCATCTGCCATCATTATACTGCGGCAGGTTGGCACGCAGTGGCGGCTGGTGCTCATAATTGTTTGGGGGGGCGCAAACAAACTGCAAAATACCGAACCCCTTCATCAATTGCAGCCTCACTGTGCCCATCAAATGCAGCCATTTTGCCCATCAAACGCATCCACTTGTGTCCATCATATGCAGCCACTTGTGCCCATCATATGCAGCCACTTGTGAACATCATATGAATTAAAAAAGCTTGAAAGACCCCTATGCAGGTTGGGCATGCAGCTCTATATTATAGAGAGATCCACCGCTCCAGGATGATCCACCCAAACTCAAACTCACAGCTGTTCCTATAGTTAGAGAACCTAGGTGTCGGCACAGCACAAGCTGATAATGATGCAAATTAAGGACTCTGGACGGCCGCACTCCAAGAAAAATTAGAAAACCTTTATTGGTAAAATGTTGAATCACACAAAAATAGGTCACAGCAAAGCAGGAAAATAGTTGACGCATTTCACACTACCAAGAGTGCTTACTCATAGCTATGGTAGTGTGAAACGCGTCAGATATTTTCCTGCTTTGCTGTGACCTATTTTTGTGTGGTTCAACATTTTACCAATAAAGACTTTTGAATTTTTCTTGGAGTGCGGCCGTCCAGAGTCATTAATTTGTAAACATGCAGCTCTATATCTTATTGTATAGATATTGTCCAGTCATTCTGAATGTCCAGTTGGTCACTAAAACATACAAAAAAAATATTTTTTGTCTCCAAACACAACGTCTAAAGTGCAGGACAAACTAATTGTTTGAATGTGTAAGGAATTATATGCACCTGTCCACTACTAGTTATAATTTGCTTTTAGATGTCAAAGCTCAGTTGAATTTAATGCAACACACGCTGGAGGTCTTCAATGGCATTCAACAAGTCTGTGCTTCTTGTGTGTTGCTGTACTAATAGGAAGGACGAGGCTACTTGCAAGGTAAGGTGGCACTGTGTCTAGTGAGTAGATTTCAGGGAGGGAAGCGGAAATTTGTGCTAGGGGCAGGTTAGTCCTGGGGTGTGGAGGTGCTGTATTGGAAGAAGGGGATATTTTTGCTGACTTCTGCACACTATGAGGCAAATATACTGTGCACTGCAAGTGAACTGTAAGTGCATTTGCTCAAGATCTGAGGGGAAGCTCTGAAATGAAGGGATGCTCTGCTGGTTTCTATCATCCAATCGTGTGTAGCACTGACCCCCGAAAGAGCTGCTGTTTTTGTTAGGCTTACCGTTACCTCATCTGTTCACTATGTCCATCTTAGACGTCCTGTTGTAGAGTTGGTTAAAGAACATGTGACCCGGGATGCATCCTCCAACTGAGTCTCCAGGCTCTTCCAGAGATACCAGCCTTGTTGCTCGGTCCTCTCCAGAAAAAGTCCTCCCCTGGATCCTCCAGTCGCTTGGCTTCTCCCCGCAGGCAAGACAGCACAGGACCACCCTTGGATCGTTAGGCCCCAAGACTTCTGGGCCTACCCTTCAGTTGTGAAGTCTCGGGGCAGCCGGCCCCGAGACATAGAGTAAGGCAGCACACACCTTAGGCCAGGTGGGCCATGAGGTCGGGATAACGAACCCCAAAAAATGGCGTCTGTACCTTAAATACCCTTACCCAGAATTCACAGCGGGTAGACCACTCCCACAGGGCTGTTTCTGAGTTAAAGGGGTACCCAATACATTTAGCCTGTTGCATTTCCAACACCTACCAGTGGTGACAGAGACACCCATGGTCCGGTGGAAACTAGCACAACCCAGCTAAACTGGTACAGAAACCAGAACTTTAGCATAATTAGTCTGAGCCAAACTGCAGCTTCAGACAAACTTAAATTTACAAAAATAATAGTGTCTGCTCATTAGTAGCAGGGCGCTATATATGTCCAAACAAAAATGCTGTTTTTTTCATTTTCTTTACATGTGATTGGGGGATATTTACTAAAGGAAAATCCACTTTGCACTGCAAGTCCACTTGAAAGTGCACTTGGAAGTAAAGTCATTGTAGATCCGAGGGGGACATGCAACGAAAATAAAAAACAGCATTTTAGCTTGCACATGATTGGATGATAAAATCACCAGAGCTTCCACTCATTTCAGATCTACCCCTTAGATTTAGAGCGACTGCACTTCCAAGTGCAAAGCCTTTCATAAATAACCCCCTAAGTATCCTTTGTCTAATTTACTTAACCCTGGAGCAAGTGCACTTACAGTGCACTGTGTGGGGTTTATTTACTAAAGGCAAATCCACTTTTCACTACAATTGCACTTGGAAGTGCAGTCGCTGTAGATCTGAGGAGAACATGCAAGGAAAATAAAAAACAGCATTTTTGTTTGTACATGATTAACTAGCTGAGATCCGCGCTATAGCCAAATGACGGCTACAGCGCGGATCTGTTGTGCCGGGAGCACGTCATATGACGTCCTCCCCTTCTGTGCACTCCAGGGAGCGCGCGCACGCCGCCGGGGCGCGCGCGCGCTCTCACCGTGTCACTGGGCACCCGATGCGCGTGCCCAGCGGCCGCGATGTCCGCTGGGCACCCGCGATTGCCCGGTAACACAGCGGGACCGTGGATCTGTGTGTGTAAACACACAGATCAACGGTCCTGTCAGAGGAGAGGAGCCGATGGTGTGTTCTCTGTACAGAGACACACCGATCGGTCTCCTCCCCTTGTGAGTCCCCTCCCCCCACAGTAAGAATCACTAACAGGGAACATAATTAACCCCTCCCCGCCCTCTAGTGGTTAACCCCTTCACTGCCAGTGTCATTTATACAGCAATCAATGCATTTAAATAGCATTGATTGCTGTATAAATGACAACGGTGCCAAAAATGTGTCAAAATTGTCCGTTGTGTCCGCCATGTCCGCCATAATGTCGCAGTCACAATAAAAAATCGCTGATCGCCGCCATTACTAGTAAAAAAAAAAATATTAATAAAAATGCTATAAAACTATCCCCTATTTTGTAAATGCTATAACTTTTGCGCAAACTAATCAATAATCGCTAATTGCGATTTTTTTTTTTTACCAAAAATATGTAGAATACGTTTCGGCCTAAACTGAGGAAAAAAAGTTTTTTTATATATTTTTTGGGGATATTTATTATAGCAAAAAGTAAAAAATATTGTTTTTTTTTTTAAATTTGTCGCTCTTCTTTTGTTTATTGCGCAAAAAATAAAAAACGCAGAGGTGATCAAATACCACCAAAAGAAAGCTCTATTTGTGGGGAAAAAATGATAACAATTTCATTTGGGTACAGTGTCGTATGACCGCGCAATTGTCATTCCAAGTGCGTCAGCGCCAAAAGCTGAAAATTGGTCTGGTCACGAGGGGGGTTTAAGTGCAAAGTAATCAGGTGGTTAAATGAAAGAAATCATCAGAGCTTCCCCTCATTTCAGATCTTTCCCTAAAGCCCCATACACACTATCAGATTTTTGTCTTCAGATTTACCAAAACCATGTAGTACAAGTGCCTGCCTGATTGCATACAAATTGAAACTCCTAAGGTTTGACCTCATATTATATGGTTTTGGTAAATCTGAAGGAAAAAATCAGCAGAAAATCTGATAGTGTGTGTGGGGCTTTAGATCTACAGTGACTGCACTTCCAAGTGCACTTGCAGTGCACTTGTAGTGCAAAGTGGATTTGCCTTTAGTAAATGAGCCCCTATATTGGCCTTTAGTAAATCAGCCCTATGGGGTTAATTTACTAAAGGCAAATCCACTTTGCACTGCAAGTGCACTTGGAAGTGCAATTGCTGTAGATGTGAGGGGAAGATCAACATGAGGGGAAGCTCTGCTAATTTCTATCATACAATCATGTGCAAGCAAAAATGCTGTTTTTTCACCTTGCGTGTCCCTCTCAGATCTACAGTGACTGCACTTCCAAGTGCACTTGCAGTGCACTTGTAGTGCAAAGTGAATTTGCCTTTAGTAAATCAACCCCTATGTGTTCATTACTCCTGCGTTCTGTACATCACATACTCCTTTTCCAACACAATCTATACACTACATACTCCTGACACCTGCACTCTCTACATTACTTACTCCTGACTCTTGCACTCTGTGTTACTTACTCTTGACCCCTGTCTTTGGAGTGGCTGGTGCTGTAGTCTATCGCCAGCTATCCCATATGCAAAAGAGCTGTTATACTTTCTGATTTCCTTGCTTATTGACCCACATTGATCTGACTATTGTCTTGCCTGCCCATGACCTCCGCCTGGCCCTGACTACTCTCTTGCCTGCCACCTGCCCAGGACCTCTGTCTGGACCTGACTACTCTCTTTCTTACCACCTGCCCACAATCTCTGACTTGACTACTCTTCTTCCTAGCATTTTATGTTCAGTCTCCACTTTACAACTGTTTTGTGCCAGCTACCCCCTTGGTGGGAAAATCCTAAGGGTCATGACCTGGTGAAAGCTTGTAGCAAAAAAAATGGGTCTACTCAGGGTTTTTAGCCCTCTCTACCATCAGGAGCTCCGGTGAAGACCAGCTGCCGCTAAGAATCTGTTCCTCAGGTGAGCCTGTGTCACCAGCCAGTGGTGCTATTCCAGCATTATATAATCCTGACCCCTACACTCTATGCTACACATCATTGCTCTTCTCAGGGAGCCCAAGGGTGCCCCGGGTCTTTAGCAATCCTAGCAATGCCCTTGTATCCGTGAATAGGTAACGTGTCCAAAGGAGCCCTTAATATGTTTACTGAACAGATTGCTTCATCCAGCAGCAAGTAGATGGTTGCTGGAAACAAAAATGTGGGTTTAGATATGACTAAATTGGTTCAAAGCTCAACCTGGGTGAGCAGATCCCCTAATTAACTAACAATTGCTGTTTTATTTAATAAAAAGGGAGTAAATGAGGAAAACTAAACCCACCTCACTATACTTACAATTCCTTTTCCTTGGATAAAATTTCACGAATTACCAGTCTGTAAAAAAAAGAAGTTATGAATTAATCAAATAAATGAAATGAGTTTAATAGAGCCTGAATAACTTAAGGTTACTATGACAATATGCCCTCAAAGCACCTGGTTTGTAGATGGGAATCATTATGTTCTGGAAACCTGATCTCATTAGGAGAATCTCAGGTACAACTGTATTTATTTAGAAGATTATTCTGCTAGAACTCCCATATGCTTCTGTTTTCCCAAGTCATCTTTGTTCTTTGCTTGTGGAAATGGCAGAAATGGCTGATTCTTGATGCTGCCAGATTCATTGAATGGGTTCATGCTGGACAGAATACATCAATGTACTTTGTGATTTATCTGGCTCTGGAAGTAGAAAAAAAACTAAAGCGAATAAGAAGCTTTTATAATAGAGAAACATTTTTAGATCGTTTTCTGTTTTTCAGTTTTTTTTTCTGTAAGATGTATGTCACAGGTGGTCCCCTGTACAATGCCCGAGGAATAAGGAACATTTAGATAGTTTCATAGTTAAAGTGACCATGTCACTATGGCTTCAGATACATGCAGCTCTCATTTATTTCTGCTAAGATAGAATGTTGACTTTTCTAAAGCTTAGAGTAGTGTCAAAACTTGTCCAATCCCTCTCATCTCCACGTTCCCATTTGCTTATCGCTATTATTGGCTGCCTCTCTGCCCAATAGGAATGTGTCTGAGAGGAGTAGGGTGTATGCAAGCTCTGGAAGTACTGGAGCTTTTGCCTGTTCAGAGCAATTAGCATGTGGCCATAGCAGAAGTAATTGAGAGCTGCTGCAGGCATGTGTAGGCACATCTTGGAGTTGGCACTACATACCCACTAGCAGCTTTCTTTCTTGTCACTTTAACTAAAAATGGCACATGCTTTAACGAACAGGCAAAAGTCCTGCAGGGAAGAAATAAGTGAAGCAACCAACAATGATAATACAATGGTAATACAACTAAATTAGGCATCTAAAGCAAAACATAATATATAAATATTTTACAAAATACAGTAAGCTATCAAGGTGACCTGACTGAGAGTTAAAGAGAACATTACCCGAACCACTGGCCAGTGGGTTTAAGTACATTCAGATGGTGCTGGGGCCCTGGATTTCCCATTGTATTGCTCACTCTCTCACACAAGTATTTATATTTCAACAGCGCAGGATAGAGTTGTGGCCGAGCATGAGAGGATTTCAGCTGGATGACGCTGCATCCACTGGATGGCTGAGGATTTGAAATGTGGGTGGCACAGTGGTGTAGTGGTTAGCACATTCGCCCAGCAGCAAAAGGGTCACTGGTTCAAATCCCAACCACAAAAATACCTGCCTGGAGTTTGCATGTTCTCCCTGTGCCTGCGTGGGTTCTAAGAGAGGTCTGCTTTAAGCTTTTGCAGACCCTGTTTAATTACCCCTTTCCAAGAAATTCCTGGTTTACACTCTTACATCCCAAACCTCCAGCTCTTACCAAAACCTAATTCAAATAGCCACTTACTGTATGTATTACTAGCTGCCAAACAAGCTATAGCAAAAGCTTGTAAGAAACAATTCACACATAGTTTCAGTTCTTTATTAAGAAGAAACGTACCAGTATTCTTTCCAACACTAACAAAAGTCATTAGTCAGACAGGTCTTTATGTAAATACTCCAAGATATGTTGTATCACTAATTGTCTGTTGTATTGTTGAACTAATACATGATGATTTAAAAACAATGTTTTTCTATAGATGTTATGGGTGATGCCTCTTGAGGAAGCGGCATTAGTCGCAAAACTGGTCAAGGAATACGTCAAACCCCACATCAACGTGTCCCCACTTACCTGTGGGGCCTTGTGTAAACCTGTAAACCCTACAATATTTTATATAAGATCTACTCAACAATTACTGTAATGTTTTGTTGCGTATTTTTGTATTGTCTTTAATATGTGTTTAATAAATGTTATATATTTTTACAACCTCTATTGTTATATCTGGGTACCGTAATAGTCTCCATCACCATTGATGCTTTAGGGTACTATTTGGAGTAGCCCTTGATTTAGCTTCTTTTTGTTTTCCACTTACCGTATTTATTGGCGTATAACACGCGCCGGTGGGTTAGGAGGGATTTTTAAGGAAAAAACTTTTAAGAGGGAAGTTTAAGGAAAAAAACTTACATTTGAATGCCCATCAATGCAGCTTTATCAGTGTCCATCTGCAGCCTTGTCCATCATTGCAGCCTAGCCCAGTGTCCATCTGCAGCCTTGTCCATCATTGTAACCTTGCCCGGTGTCCATCTGCAGCCTTGCCCAGTGCCTTTGCAGCCTTGCCCAGTGCATTTGCAGCTTGCCAGTCTCTTCAGCTTTTCCCTATTTTAAATTTGGCGCAGATTTGTGAGCTCCTCTCGCAGTCCCGCCCACCTCCACTGATTGTCAGCAGCACTCGCATACAGAAAGCCAAGAGTACTTCGGCTATTCTCGGCTCCTCTCGCAGTCCCGCCCACCTCCACTGATTGCGAGAGGAGCGAGTCCCGCTGACATACAGAAAGCCGAGAGTACTTCGGCTGGTCTCGAGAGGAGCCGAGAATAGCCGGAGTACTCTCGGCTTTCTGTATACGAGCGCCGCTGACAATCAGTGGAGGTGGGCGGGACTGTGAGAGGAGCCGAGAATAGCCGAAGTACTCTCGGCTTTCTGTATCTCGGCTCCGCTCGCTCGTTGCAGAACAATCAGCGGGGGATCGGCAGGGATCGGCGTATAACACGCACCCACGATTTTCCCTTGATTTTAAGGTGGAAAAAAGTGCGTGTTAAGCGCTGATAAATACGGTACAAAAAAAATCTTGTAGTATGCTCCCCATGGATACACCACTCTCACTCTTTATTACGGCAATCTAAACCTCCTTCAATTAGTATATGAGGTGAACCCTGATATCCTTACATGTCTTCCCTATGCTGCCCGAATCCTCCCTCTTTACCCCATACTCTCCATGTTCCCCTCCTTTCTCTATCTCTTTCTTCAATACCTTCTTCCTTTTCTTGAGAAGGACCAAGCTCATAAAATTATTCTAAACTTACACTGCAACTGGCAGTTAGCCACAAGCAAAATACCCTCAAGTTGCAAATATGTTTGAGCTTTCTTAACTAGAACAAATATTCCTTTCTTTATCTTGAACAAGAAATGTTAGGTTAGTATTTCTCAACCTAGATATTTCATATATATGTTTGCTGGATCCTGGGCATGTTATTTATGGTAAGCATGTTATTTTTCAAGCATGTGGCCATGGCCCCATATTGTTTAAAGATGATTTTTCATTACCTGACTCTGTACTGTGCAAGCAATTTTCTACAGCTACTGATGTTCTTTAAAAATATTTAAAAAAAATGTATTGAAAGTGAAAATAAAGTAAACTTACTTTGGGGTGGATTTACTAAAGGCACATACTGGGGGGTTATTTACTAAAGGCTGAAAGGTGAGAAAGAGTTAACAAGACTGAATCATTCAAATTGCTGACAGACAAATGTGTCTTTGTTTTAGGGTCTTGTCGCAATGGCCACAGGTTAAAGAGGAAGTAAACCCTGGTGGGCTTTACTTCCGTTTATTTCCCTGCAAAGGTAAAGCATAATGGGCTACTACAAATCGCATACTAGCCTATTATGTGTGACTTACCTGACACCGAAGCCTGCGATGTCTCCGTTGTCCCCACTAGCAGGGAGCACCAATCTTCGCCCCCCTTCCTTTCGGGGCTGCGAACTCCGGCTCTGTGACTGGCCGGAGTCGCGTGACGTCATTCGCGCGCATGCGCGCGGGAGCCGCCAGTCACGGCATGACCCCTATTAGAAACGGCACGATGCAGTCGTCGGCGCGCAGCTTTTTAGTAAATATGTCCTAAACCATGGAGGTTTATAAGATATTTCAAGCACCTACAAGTAAGCTTTAATATAGGCTTACCTGTAGGTAAAAGTGGTTGTACAGGGTGTACAACTACTTTAAGTGGATTTCGGTAAAAACTGGTTGTGAAACTCTGTTTTCAGACAAAATCAACCGTCAGCATCCCATGACCTATGAACTAGTTTGAAACCAGATGTCTAAGGTGTCACTCTATATGTCTTGACCCTCCCCCCCATATGTGTCACGTGACTCTTTTTGTTCCAGTTTGCATATAAAGTCGGGTCATGCGGCCAATAAACTAAGCATTCTTTGAAACAACTCTTTTGTCTTGATTTGAATGTTTCTGGGGCTCCGACAGATTCTCACTGATTGTCCAAGAACTGAGCAGAATTAACCCTTACAGTGCTGGTGGCAGAGGGTGGAATGCGGTCATCATCTGAGGTAAGTGAATTTGTGCCTATTTTGTTGACGCTGTTCTTCTTGCCTTGGCTCTGACAATACCGCATCCTTCTATAGTGCAAAATTATAGAGAGGTTAATTGGAAACTGCTGTGCTTTTGGGAAGCACATTAAGCAATAGTCTTTGGGAGACTGATTTGAAAATAGTAAAAGTAGAGGCTCCTAAGGGAGGAGCCAGACAGACGATCAAGGGGACTTTACCAATCTTTTGCTTCTCTTTCTTTTGCTGTATCTATAACCAATATATCAGCCATATATTCAAATAACACAATTTCCTTCCCGATAATTGGTAGAAGCTACTCTCCAGATTGGTGCTTTAACTTGGGAAATTCCTTAAATAAAGGTCAAAAGATATGCATGAAGTAGCCATTGAATCCATAAGTGCTGCCCTGACTGGACTCTGTAAAGTAACGGAGGACTATGAATGTTGCAAATGGATTCATAATACCAGTATTGAAATACCCGATTATTATGATATAATTGCTAAACACCGAAAGGAGGTGTCAAATCTCCAAGCTGAAGCCAGAGATATTGCCAAAGATGGGTGGAACCCCTTTAAGGGACTAGGAAGTTTCAGTGATTTTATTGGTTCAATTTTCTCTTGGTTCCGACAGGAATGTTAATTTTAATGTGCCTGGTTTTTATCCTTGTTATATATATATTGTTCAAGCGTATTCAATGTATCAGTAATTATACAACGCAACAAAAGGATCCCACACAGAGACTATTAAGTGATCATGGTGAAATCACTTTGTGATTTAAGAGGGGATTGAAGGGTGAGAAAGCGTTAACAAGACTGGAACATTCTACAAATTGCTAACAGACAAATGTCTCTTAGTTTTAGGGCCTTGTTTGTCGCAATGGCCACAGGTAAGTGGGTTTCCGGTAAGAACTGGTTGTGAAACTCTGCTTTCCGGCAAAATCAATCGTCAGGATCCCATGACCTATGAACTAGTTTAAACAAGATGTCTAAGGTGTCACACTGTATGTCACTGATCATCCAGACGTCTAAGCAGAATTAACCCTTACAAAGGCAAATCCACTTTGCATTACAAGTGCACTGCAAGTGCACTTGAAAATGCACTGAAAGTGCACTTGGAAGTGCAGTCGCTGTAGATCTGAGGGGGACATGCAAGGAAAATTAAAAAACGGATTTTAGCTTGCACATGATTGGATGATAAAATCAGCAGAGCTTCCCCTCATTTCTCATCTTCCCCTCAGATCTACAGCGACTGCACTTCCAAGTGCACTTTCAGTGCACATTCAAGTGCACTTGTAGTGCACTTGTAGTGCAGAGTGGATTTGTCTTTAGTAAATCAACCCCACTGCACTCTGCAAGATCAGTTGCTCCAGAGCTTAGTAAATGAGCAGAAGCTCTGCTGACTTTCATCATCCAATCATGCAAAATTGCAGTTTTGTTTTATGTTCCTTGCTCATGATTGGATATTCTTTGCAAAGTGAAGCTTTACCTAATTTACTAAGCTCTGTAGCAACTGCACTTTGTAAAGTGCACAGTCTTTTTGCCTTTAGTAAATCAAACCCAATGTCCAGTATTAACAGGGTACAGGACCACTTGCATAGCAAAATAAATGACCGTGGTAATATATTTGTACATTTATTTTGTACAAATGAATACATCATTCCTAAAAGAGGGGTAGCTACAAGAAAAAGGGCAGAGCAATTTGAGTCTAGAAGAGGAATATAGTTCTACAAGTAAACTATTTTCAAGATTAGCCAGAGTGGTGAAGGACACCCATCTGTCCGTGTAGCATTCCCAATGATTTAATACTCATAGCTAAATTTTCACGCATTTTTTATGTTTCCAGAAATGACTATTGCTCATTCTTGGCTCTTTGTGTCTGTTTACTTTCCACTGATTAAACACAGATTACAATCTGTCTTTGTAAAAAAAAATTGTACTAGAAACTTATTGGACATATGTCAACTCTCTCTGCAGGTCTGGACTGCATAGATTATGTATTATAATCCTCTAACTCGTGACTATAATGTGTTCTTTATTTCAGCATGTCTAGACAAGTACATTAATATTAACAAAAGGATATGATTTTCTTGAACATGCTCAGGGCATAGTTTTTAAATTTTTTAAATAAAAATGTATTTAAAATAAAAATATGTACATGAAAAATTAAAAGAGAAAAACATGGATACCATTTATACTCTGTGTTTAAATGTTGCAATATTATCTTGATTTAAATAGCATCATATATCCTATATCACATTACCGCAAGCATTAAACATTGTTAGAAAAACAGAACACAACAGAAACAAAATGTATTAGGACCCTGCATTCAAAAAAATATAAGTCGTAGCAGGTAGTTGTGCAAAAATTTTAAAAATCATGAGGTGGATGCAGCACCAATGTACAATACCACCAAAAATGTTACAATTGACATAAAAAGTTTGGTATACAAGTTTATTGACCTAAAATAGAAAACATATGGAGCTAATGAGGGGGAAATACCCGATTTATTATTTGAGTTCCATAGGGGACAACGAATCTCTCTCACTCCCGTCTGACACATGTGGGTGGGTCATCACCATCCTCCCATACAATGCAGCACCGTAGCGTAGCACTACCCCTAAGAGGTGCTAATCTATGATGGCTTCACCTACCGTTTCTAGAGGTGAGCCACTCTGTAACTGAACCCAACGATGCACCAGCACACCAATGGCAATACTTGAATTATTAAAGCAGAAATAAGCCCTATGGAAAAGTACATATCTCTGGTGACTCGGTGGTCCCCTGGTGGTCCCTGTGGATCCTCAGAGGGCAGAATGGGAAGTTGTCTGCAATAACTGGGCCTTCCTTGTGCCTAGTGGGTTCCCCACTCTCTCTTTTAGCAAACTGATTGAATCCTGGCTGGTTTATGCATTGGGTTTCTCTGATCTTCCTGCACAGCCATCTCCTTTTTGCTTTCCTTCTGGAATGGGGTGCATTTTAATTCCTGACATTCAATGCCCAGGCTAAGCCCCCCTTGGGGCCTTAAAGGGGCCACCAGGGCTACAGTAGACAAAACAAACAGTTAAAGCATAGCTAAGCCCGAAAACACAAAAATGTATATATTGTAGCTTACCAATCATTGTACAGTATGTGCTGGCTGCATTTGTTTTCTTTTTGCAAGCTTTTATTCCTTTATTTTAATCTGAACATTGGCCAGTAACACAGCTCCTGTTATAGGGTGGCTACATTCCTTCCTCCGCTATATCTATGGAGGAGCAATGAAGCCACCCTTGCAGTATTGTCAATCAGTGAAGAGGGTCATTTAGATGGACTTTACATAGGTGACTAACAATTTAACTTAAAGGGGTTGTAAAGGTTTGTTTTTTATTTTCTAAATAGGTTCCTATAAAGTGGAAGTAAACCCTTCCAAAGCACTTTGGCCTACTGGTAAGCCTAGATTAAGGCTTACCTGTAGGTCCAATAAATATCTCCTAAACCTACATGGTTTAGGAGATATTTAGAAATGAAAAGGCATCGCTGTCTACGGTGCATGCGCCGTAGACAGTGACGCGCAGGCGCACTGCGCATGCCGGGTTCACGGCGATATGCCGCTTTCCAGCGCATGCGCGGGAGTGACGTTATCGCCGCTCCAGCGAATCACAGCGATGCAGCGGCTAGACCCGGAAGTCACTCCGGCCCTGGATGGCGGCGCAGAAGATCGTGGATAAGGACCGCTTCGGGGGCTTCGTTTTCAGGTAAGTCTTTCATAATGAGCTAGTATGCTATGCATACTAGCTCATTATGCCTTTGCCTTGCAGGGTGTCTTTTTTTTTTTTTTAAGAGGCTTTACTTCCTCTTTAAGCTAGTGCATTGTTGGTTCACTTACCTTTTCCTTCGATTTCCCTTCTAAATGTTTTTTTTCTTTGTCTGAATTTCTCACTTCCTGTTTCTCCTCAGTAAACTTCACAACATCATCCGAGTGGTGTTTAGTCAGCCAGAACAGCTTACTGAGGAGGAACAGGAAGTGAGAAATTCAGACAAAGAAAACAAAGAAAAAAAACATTTAGAAGGGAAATCGAAGGAAAAGGTAAGTGAACCAACAATGCACTAGCTTAAAGGAACCTATTTAGAAAATAAAAAAACAAATCTTTACAACCCCTTTAAACACTTTATAAGCCGTTACAGCAATTGTTATTTTTTTCCTTTTGGGATAAAGGTTTTACATAAATGAATAAAAGCTGACCATTGTGTTAAACTGGTAATATACTCTACTTTTTTTTTTTTTATTGGCCCCTGCAGGCTTGTGCAATAATGTGCTAGTATACAGCACATAGCATACTAGCACATTTTGACAGCCTTATCTTTCAAACAGAGCTCTCCAGTGCTGGGCTTTCACTGCTCCCAGTGCTTCCATTTTATACTAGTCTTCCTTTCGGGTGTGTGCTCTCCAGATATTTTAATGGCCAGGCCAATATGACGTCACTCACATACGTGCACACAGGAGTCACCATTGCGGCACACAGAGTGTTTAGTAGATATTCACAGTACCTACAGTCAGACTTATTAGAAGCCATAGGCGTGCGCACAGAGTGTGCGGCATGTGCCTGGGCACATCCTAATCACCTAGTGCACATTAGCATTGTCGCTCTGTGTAGCAGCAGGGAGATGGAAAAGATCTCCCTCTTACTGGCTCTGATGTAAGAGAAGTGCTTATTCACTTCTCTTTCACTGTGCAGGCAGGGAGATCAATGTGCCAGGGCCATATAACTGCAGATATACACACACATGCATGTGTGTTTGAGCTTTGGGGTGCACACCCTAATGCAATCAATAGGCTGCGCACACCTATGTTATAAGCTTACCTGTGGGTACAAGTTTAAGCTCAGTCTTTACTACAGCTTTAAATGGTTTGTCTCAACCCTCTAACTGACACCTTTGCTGGATACCTTGTTCTGTTAAAGGAAGATGGAAAACAGACTTACTGGCAGGATCTCCGGGTAATACATTTTTTGTTACAAGGGTGAATCCGAGAAGTAAACTAAAGCACAGACTACTGTGTTAATGCTACTGACAGATTGTATTATACATGTCATTTTGATTTTGGCCTTGCAGGGACCAAATGCAAGGGGTAAAGATTCAGCTTTAGGGCCCTTTCACACGGGCACCTCCGTTTTGCGTGGTCCACTTGCTCAGTGAGGGATCGCTCCTCTGATCCCGGCTGGGCAGGCGGATGACAGGTCCGTCTCCGCTCGCTGTGCAGAGATGGACCTGTCAGAGCCCGGCTCTCCTCTATGGGATGAAAACAGACCGCCTTTCCAATTTTATCTGATCAGATCCAACTCGATCCGCCAGACGGATGGAAAATAGGACAACCATCCGTTTGTATTTGGCGGACAGGATCGGATCAGATAGCGGCAGGTGTCAGAGGATATTTCACCGCTGACATCCGCCAATCCATAGGGATGAATAGAAGGTCCAATTAGGTCTGTCTGAAAAACTGACAGGCGGATCTGATCGGTCAGTCCATGTGAAAGTTGCCTAAAAGTGAATCTAAAGCCAAAACATTTTTGTTTTGGATAGAATGGCAAGGGGTAAGAACAACCTGTTTAGTTTTTATTGCTGTCTGTTTCCCCATTCAAGGGTATTCATTCTCCTTATTCTTCCGAGTAACCATTTTAGCAAAACATGGCAAAATTTTAAATGTGGACGTGTGTTCCAGGGACAACTATCTAGGAGGGCATTCCCCTTACTTTGGACAGATTTCTTCTCACTTTCCATTGTGTCTGCAAGATACAGACAGTGCCGGGACAAGGTCATCTAGAGCCCAGGGCGAAAATGCCAAGTTGCGTGTCAGCAAAATCCCCCCCCCACAGAAAAAGTAAAAATCAAGCACTAATCTGCATGCTTACCCCCTAACTGTAAATCCCCCCTCCTCCCAATACAAATCTGCCTCCTACTGAAATCCCCTAGCACAAATCTTTGCACCCACCCACCCCCCCCCCCCCCAGCTCAAATCCTCTCATTCCCCATATGCCTCCAGCACAAATCCACTCCCCAACCCCGAAGAAATTTCCCCCCTCCTAGTACAAATCCTCTGAGCACAAATCCTCTTCCTCCCCCCCTTCCCTGCATACATTCTCCCCAATCCCCATCCTAGCACAAATCTCCCCCTAATTTCCCCTCCTAGCACAAATAGCCCAAATTTCCCTTCCTAGAATACATATTATCCCCTGCCGACCCCTAAATTTCCCCTCCCAACACAAATCTCCTCCCCCCCAACTTGCTTCTGCTGCCCCCCCACCTCGCATGATACCACAGTGCCCAGGGCAGCCACCCCTCCTGCCCACCCCTTGTCCTGGCCCTGGATACAGATGGCAGAAAGAAAACCTGACAAGGGTTTTATCTATTCCCTACTTCTAAGAAGAGAATAAAAAAAAGTTTTGGATTTAGTTGTTTACTGGAAAACACCATAAACTTTTGCATGGAGCAGTTTGGTAAGCACCACTAAACACACATCAGATTATATGCCTTACAGACTGCTTGATTACCAACAAAGGGAAATCAAAGTGGTGTTAAACCTAAAAGCAAAACATTTATTATACTGCAGCTTACCAATTCTTAGATGTGGTGGCTGCATTTGTTTATTTTTTTAGGCTTTATTTTCACCTGGTGATCAAGCTAATAAGTCTGTTGTTTTTCAACAGAGCAAACCTCATTGGGCGCCCGGCACTTCTTGGGTGTAAAAGAGGTTTTATTTCTCTTAACAGTGCTTTTTGTATTTTTGGGGGGGGAGAGGGTTAGGGCCAGGACACCCTTAGATAGTTGCAAACTCAATTAGCAGTCTCCGAGACTTCAATAGGAGGACAGCCGTGCAGGGAAAGGCATCCAGCAAGACGCCACATCTGCACGTGCAGGAATGTTGTCTCCCATGGCAACAGTCTTTAACAGTTCCTAACACAAAACGTAACAGTTCTTTCAGCTTCACTACAACTTCTCCTTGTAGTTCTTCCATACACTGAGCTCCCGGTCGCTCACTAGACCCTCTTATTCACTGCCACTGAATCACTGAATCCCTTGAGCTCCTCCAATCTTCACGGTGGTATCTTCCTCTAACGTCACCCCTGCTTCTTTGCTGGGTCCCTAGCTTGGCACTCCCGATACTTCTCAAGCTTCACCCCACTGGCCTTGCTCGGTCCCTGGCTTGACACACAAGGCTGCTCTGCAAGCGTCACCTCCGCTGGCTGGGTCCCTGGCTTGATACTCACTGAAGTTTCCCGATTCTTCACCGTCCCCGTCTGGTGAGAGAATACTGCTCTGGTACTTGCTTCGGTTACTCACTGTGGTCTCTGGTAATAAGATGGATAGTCCTTTACCGGCGACAGCTTCCCCTCTACCTCCGACCACTGACAGGTTCTCCAGCTGACAGAACTGGTTTTTGGTTGGACTGTAAGCCGCAATCCCAACCCTGCACTGCTCTCTTGCTTCTGGATAGGCCCTCAGAGAGCCTATCAGCCAGATGTGCCCGGGATAGGTCCAATCTCGGGCTGGGCAGCCCAGGCAATACTACACATGTCCACCCAGACAGCCGTCCAGGTGGCACAGAACTTACTCCACCCGAATATATAGGTTCTCCCAGCAGGCCAAGGGATTCAAGAAAACCCCTACCCAATGGCTGAGATACCCCACATACCCATAACCTGACCTTGGGTCGCCCTTCTCATATCTAGTACCACCAAGTACCCGGCCACCTAGTGGTAGAAGAGAAAAGTGCACCAAGGCTAAACTTAGGGAGAAATCAATAGATAACTATCAATCAACCAGGATAACTACTCCTGGCAAGTAAATTTGTGAGGAGCTCCCTGCCTAAACTACAGGGTGCTACATCTACCATTTTATTTTGTTACTAAGACCCCTTTCACACTGAAGGCCCTTTTCAGGTGTTTTAGCGCTAAAAATACCACCTGTAAAGTACCTGAAAAGCTCCTCTCAAGCCTCCCCAGTGTGAAAGTTCGAGTGCTTTCACACTGGGGCGGTGCGTTTGCAGGACCGAAAAAAAAGTCCTGCAAGCAGCATCTTTGGGGCGGTACAGAAGCCGTGTATACAGCGCTCCTATACCGCCCCTGTCATTGAAATCAATGGGAAGCACTGCGAAACGCTTGCAAAGCGATTCGGCAGCAGCGCTTTGCTGGCGATTTTAACCCTTTCCTCTGCCGCTAGCAGGGTTAAAAGAGCCGCTATTACAGCAATAAAGCGCCGCTATTACACCAGTAAAGCCCCGCTAAAATTAGCGTTGCTTTACCGCTAACGTGGCCCGCGCCCCAGTGTGAAAGGGGTCTAAAAAGTGATATTCCCTTGTCCTCACACATTGCAACACACATTAGGTAAGTAGCCAACGGGAAAGCCTCTTTGCTGTCATATGCAATAAATCAGGTAAGATCTGTATTTGCTCTTTATATTTTGGGGACAGCAGCGTGGATTGGATTGATGGCCAGGGTAATATACAGACAATGACGTTTTCCCAGCACATAGTGGGAAGACAAGCTTTCTTTAAAGAGTTTGGGAAATGTAAGCAGGTTCAATCTTTGAGTGTTTAGCTAGAGGATCTTTGCCTCAGTTCCTAACAACTTCCCTCATATAATTTTCCTCCTTGAATAATCACCCATTTAATATCATGGGGGACTTAGAGGAAATTAGACCATCATGCAGGTTTTTTTTAATGGCAGAAGCTTTAGGAAACCTAAATGGGTCCAACCTAAGTCTAATCCAGTGTATCATGATAAAATATGGCATATGTATCCTGGAAGGCTGTACTGTGGACTGGACTATTGGGAGATAATTTCTCCTTTATAAACTGATTTGTAATTTCTTGGTAAAATTCTAGTCCCAATGGGATAATTATATAGTAATTTGGTGGATAATGGAGAACTCTATACTGAAATTGATTCACGGGGATTGGTGGAATTAAGCAGATTAAAATGAATACTGCTACTCAGAGCACTGGGAAAATGAGACACGAACATAATATATGTGTAATGCATCACAGAAGATAACGTATTTAAATGGAAAATAATACACTTGAGACTGGGGAGCTTTAGCAGAAATGGAAATGGGCAGTAGGTAAATGAAAGAGAGTAAAGTAGGATAACATTATTTCATGCTACCTTGCTTGATAAATACGTAATGCTGTGTATTAGCAAACTTGAGTCGGGTGCAAAATACATATAGTCTTGATAATTACAAAAGTGGGTGCTGATCAGTGCCCCCCTAAGGCTGTGACTCGATTAGAAATATATAAATAGCGCTGTGAAATTGTATCTACCTGACCTTGGCTTGGTATCAAAAGAGCTCCTAATTTTCCACTTCTTAATAAGTGATTAAACAGTACTGACTGACATATTCAAGGCTTTACATATCTTTTAATATCCTTTTCCCTCTTTGTAAAGTTTCATTACCTTGTTACGCAGGTATTTTGACTGTTCCTTTCTACCTCCTCATGGCTCAGTGTCTCAGTGTTGTCAACCACCCGTAGATTTACAGGCAGCCTGGAAATTTAACCCTCTTTTCAGGCTGCCCGTAAAAGTCAGTTAGGGCATCGGTGCCCATAAAAAAGATGGCCGTGAGCCGACCATGCAACTGCGCATGCGCCGCTCCGAAGCTGGTCAGGCTAGGGAAAGCTTGTACGTGCTTGGCCGGGTGGCGGATGCGCAGTAACTTAATGGCACCGCTTTGCGCCATTTTTGAATAGACGCCAGTGCGAGACCACTCATTCTTGGCGGTGCCACAGCGGCTGGCACCTCATGCTCTCGCCATAGGCGGAAGAGCCGAACAGAGAAGGGGTGAGGACTGAGGAGAGTGAAACTGTGGGGGGATAGCAAAAAGGGGACAAAGAGGAGGACCATTCTGGGAGCCGGCCCGGGAGGGTGAAGCCGTGGCATGCAGGGGACAGAAAATGACATGCTGCCCAGACCTGTGGAGAGGTTAAAGGGGCACAGGAGGACACAGCACACTCATGATGTGGTGAAGTAATATGGTGGTGGACAGAAGAGGAGGCTACTGTGAGGGGTTGAGGAGGACACTATCGTCCACCGCCTGTAGTATGTCCGAAGCCTCTGTCCCCCTCTTGTACTATGTCTACAGCCTCTGTGCACCTCCTGTATTATGTCCGCAGCCTCTGTCCACCTCCTGTAGTATGTCCGCAGCCTCTGTCTGCCTCCTGTAGTATGTCTGCAGCCTCCGTCCACCTCCTGTAGTATGTCTACAGCCTCTGTCTAACTCCTGTATCATGTTCGCAGCCTCTGTCCACCTCTTGTACCATGTCCGCAGCCTCTGTCCACCTCCTGTAGTATGTCTGCAGCCTCTGTCCACCTCTTGTACTATGTCCACAGCCTCTGTCAACTGCTTGTACTATGTCCGCAGCCTCTGTCCACCTCCTGTATCATGTCCGCAGTCTCTCCTGTATCACGTCCGCAATCTCTGTCCACCTCCTGTATAATGTCTGCAGCCTCTCTTGTATCATATTTGCAGTCTCTGTCCACCTCCTGTATCATGTCTGCAGTCTCTGTCCACCTCCTGTATCATGTCAGCGGTCTCTGACCACCTCTTGTCTTTTATCATGTCTGCAGTAACTGAGGGTGATCCTAGAAAGGAGTAAAGAGTGGGAGCGTCACCGGGATGGGGGTTACTGGAAGAGACAGACATGTGTGGACTGTGGAGAGGAGACTATAGAATAAAACCAGAGCCACCAAGCTGGAGCCGTCTGACTGAGCCCTGCACGGTGCACCTACAGGAGGTCAGTAACAGCGCCGCCAGGCCAGTCTGGGGGGGGGGGTTGCTGATGTAAGAGGGAAGTGAATACAATAATGTAAGGGGGCAATGATATAAAGGTTCCCCCTATATTAGTAACCTCCTTTACCTTAGGGTAGTCACTCGGTGGAAGGTGGTCTCTATTCACCAGAGCCCCCCCCCCCCCACATCAGAGTTCTCCCTTACATCATGATCTGCAGCATTCCCCTTTACATAAGAGTTCCCTTTCACTGTAAGGGGGACTCCTGCAGATTCCGATTAAGGGGGAACTCTGTGCTGGCTGGGTTATAGTAACTTGACCTTCATGTAAATCGAGAAATATGTTTTTTGACTTTTTTTTTTACTTAAACACATTGCTAATAGCACTAGCTATGTGTTTATAGTTCAAATATTGATATTCACACTGTTTATCACTGAAAACATTCATTTTAGGTACTTTATTGCAGCTTCAGTAAAAAATGTGGATCTGTAAATGTCATATTTTTTTGCCAGTAAAAAATTGGTGCCGTTTGTAAATGTTGGCGTGCTGCCAGTAAATTTCACTTCAGGGGGTTGGCAACACTGGTCTAGCCTGCTCGGTGCATCCATGTGAGAGCTAACAAACTAATTTTATACACTATTTATACGCAGACACTAATTGTGATTTAAAAAGCCACAAATGTGGGAAATGAACCTTTAATTGCCATTTTAACCTGTGTGTGCCACCTTCTGTGTCTGTACCATGCTAAACATTCCAGGGTATGTCAGCTTTTGATCAGGGCCATTTGGGTGATATCTGTTATCATTATGATTTGAAAAGGATCCAAAAAACTATGTGATAATAAATAGCTTCATGTGATTGCTACATGTGATTTTTGGCAGGATCAGTTTTAATTTCAATATTAATGCCAACATTTCACAATTTCTTCCGGGGTATGCAAACTTTTGAGCACAACTGTGTGTATATATATATATATATATATATATATATATATATACATACAGTATCTCACAAAAGTGAGTACACCCCTCACATTTTTGTAAATATTTAATTATATCTTTTCATGTGACAACACTGAAGAAATTACACTTTGCTACATTGTAAAACAGCTTGTTTAACAGCTTAAACTTGCTGGCCCCTCAAAATAACTCAACAGACAGCCATTAATGTCTAAACCGCTGGCAACACAAGTGAGTACACCCCTAAGTGAAAATGTCCTAATTGGGCCAATATTTTGTGTGGCCACCATTATTTTCCAGCACTGCCTTAACCACTTGTCGACGTACCTGTACGTTGCCCTTTAACCCCCCTGGCGGTAATCCCGAGTCTGGCTCGAGGCGGAACTTCAGTACCATAAGCGGTAACCCCGAGCCAGACTCGGGATCGCATTGCAGGATACAGGGAGACTTACTTACCTTGTCCCCTGGATCCTGCGATGTCTCCCCGCTGTGTGTGCGAGCTCCTCCGCTCAATTCACACAGTGCCGAGTGCTGCTGATCTCCGTTCCCTGCGACGTTACGACGCACGGGAGTGGAGATCGGCGCCAAATTCAAAAAAGCAAAAACACACAAAACACATACAGTACTGTAATCTTACATATTACAGTACTGTATAAAAAAATTACACATCCCCTTTGTCCCTAGTAGTCTGTCCAGTGCCCTGCATGTAGTTTTATATTATAAATACTGTTTATTTCTGCCTGGAATTCGGAGATTGTCCATAGCAACCATAAAGTGTCCCTTTATGTCAAAAGTAATTTTAGACCTGCTAGAAAACAGCGATAATAAATTAGAATCTAGAAAAAATGAGAAATACTAAAATAATAATAATATATCTCCCTCAGCGCACACGGATCAATTGTTTGCTTTAACCGCTTCCCGACCGGCGCACGCCGATGTACGTCGGCAGAATGGCATGGACAGGCATAAGGGCGTATATATAAGTCCCTTTTTAAATGCCGCCGTGCCATCGGGAGCGCGCGGGGCGCGCGCCCCGCGCCGGTCGGGACCCCCGTGAGGCCGGTCGCGGGTCCCGCGGACTCGATCGCCACGGGGACACCGGTAATTCATTTTTTATCACATCCATTTTCACTGGTCAGGGATTAGCGCGGTGTTAGCTCCATTATTTCTATCCCTAAGAATTGCAGGTCTACAATATAAAACGCCAAATTTCCATGCAAAATAATTGTACCGCTTTCAGCACCTAAAATCAGAAACAATCATACCGCCAGGGAGGTTAAGAAGCAATTTGCGGGCACGCGCGCATGCAGCGACCTCCGTGAATGTGATCGCGGGTCCCGCAGGCTCGATGTCCGCAGGGATACCCGCGATTGTCTTACAGATAGGTAGAATGGGGAAATGCTGATGTAAACAAGCATTTCCCCGTTCTGCCTAGTGACAGGACACTGATCGCAGTTCCCTGTAATCAAGAGCGGTGACCAGTGTCGTGTCACACATAGCCCCTCCCCCCACAGTTAGAATCACTCCATAGGACACACTTAACCCCTACAGCGCCCCCTAGTGTTAACCCCTTCACTGCCAGTCACATTTACACAGTAATCAATGCATTTTTAATCGCACTGATTGCTGTATAAATGTGAATGGTCCCAAAATAACGCCAAAAGTGTCCTATGTGTCTGCCATAATGTTGCAGTCACGATAAAAATCAATGATTACCTAAAAAAAAAATATTAATAAAAATGACATAAAACTATCCCCTATTTTGTAGACGCTATAACTTTTGCGCAAACCAATCAATAATCGCTTATTTCGATTTTTGTTTACCAAAAATATGTAGAAGAATACGTATCGGCCTAAACTGAGGAAAAAACATTATTTTTGATATTTTTTGGGGATATTTATTAGAGAAAAATTGTTGCTATTTTTTTGTTTATTGCGCAAAAAAAAAAAAAAAGGAGGTGGTCAAATACCACCTCTATTTGTGGGGAGAAAAAGGACGTCAATTTTGTTTGGGAGCCACGTCGCGACTGCAATTGTCAGTTAAAGTGATGTAGTGCCGAATCGCAAAAAACGCTCTGGTCTTTTGCCATCCAAATGGTCCAGGGCTTAAGTGGTTAACCCTCTTGGGCATGGAGTTCACCAGAGATTCACAGGTTGCCACTGGAGTCCTCTTCCACTCCTCCTTGATGACATCACAGAGATGGTGGATGTTAGAGACCTTGCGCTCCTCCACCTTCCATTTGAGGATGCCCCACTAATGCTCAATAGGGTTTAGGTCTAGAGACATGCTTGGCCAGTCCATCACCTTTACTCTCAGCTTCTTTAGCAAGGCAGTGGTCGTCTTGGAGGTGGGATTGGGGTGATTATTATGTTGGAATACTGCTCTGCGGCCCAGTCTCTGAAGGGAGGGAATCATGCTCTGCTTCAGTATGGCACAGTACATGATGGCATTCATGGTTTCCTCAATGCTCAAGCTCTTTTTAAAATCTTTGGCTTGATCTATTAAAGGCAAACATGTAGTTGACTTTGCAAGGGAACTTTCCCTTAGTAAATGAGGTGAGCCGCTTATGACTTCCATCATCCAATTATGTGCAAAAATACTGTTTTTTATTTTCCTTGCAAGTGATTGGGTATGCTTTGCAAAGTGGATTTTTACCACATTTACTAAATTAAAGTGTTTGTAACCCTAAAAAAAAAAAGAGATCCTTTTCCCTTACAGAAGATTAAACAGCACAGTTCTTGTGCTCTCTAATCTGCCCCTCTCTGAACTGTAAAAAACCTGGCTGATCCTGCCACTTCCTGTGTCCCCCCTCTGTGAGCTGACCACAATAATCAGGGTTGCTGAGCCCTGACTACAGTGGTCAGCTTACGTGCCTCCATCATCTGCTCTCTCCTCTGTCCTCCTAACCCCCTCCCTCCCTGCCTGCCATCTCCCATGTCTCTGTCTCCGCCCCCCTCCCCCTCCTGTCACTATTCGTAATTAAAAAAACTTTAAAAATATCCTCACAGCCCTTCTCCTTTATCTGGCAATAACTCACTCTCCAAGTGTTTGTTTAAAAAGATGCCTCTGAATACCCTTTTCCAGTTATCTTCAGGCTGGTCACGTAACTCCCGGACGCTCTGCTGCTACGATCCAAGGCTACAGTGGAAGGTGCCAAGCGGCCAGAACAGCAGTCACGTGACTCCCAGCCAACGTCAGAGGGAGAGCTCGGCCCCTCCCGCTGTAGCCCTGGATTGTAGTAGTGGAGGAGTAGTCAGGAGTCACGCGACCGGCCTGAAGATCACTGGAAAAGGGTATTTAGAGGCATCTTTTTAAACAAATACTTGGGGAGTGAGTTATTGCCAGATAAAGGAGAGGGTCTGCCAGGGGTTTTTAGGGTAACAACCACTTTAAGGGGAAATTCCATTGCAACGTGAACAACCTATTTGCCTAATCCCCTATAACCCCCAAAACAAGACAACAAAGTGTTGCAAATGCCATTTCAATCAATGTATCAACGTGTTGATGGGCTTTGGTTTATGTCACGCTATTCTCCCCATATAAGTCAATGAGAATGTAGAAGCAACTTAAATCAGGTTAAATGCAGGTAAGAAAGAGAGTAGCTGCAGGTTAAATGCATTTGCCTATGAATTCTGATTGCTCTCAGAAGCATATCAAACTTATGTTAAATGCCAGCGAAAGGTAGTTGAAAGCAACCGCCATTTTCCCATAAACACAGGCCCTAAATGATCCCCACTGTAGCTTGTTTATTTGAGCCGAGTAGTCTTTACATTTAATTACTGTACATTACTTCAATATAAAATGTACATCCCTAGAAAAGCTTAGAATGATGACTTTATATTACTATAACATGTTCAGAGTACTACTGTACTGAACAAGCATAGACATAACAGCAGGTATTTGATTTCCATTAATGGACTTATACCTTAATGTACATGGATTTAATCACTACAGTACATTGAGTTACAAACAGTGGATGCTGCACACAATGACATGAATTGTCAAGTAGACTTAAGAGCAGTGTGTTTGAAATGTCAGTGAGTGGGATGAACTATTGAACTGGGCAAAAAAAAAAAAAAGTCCTAAAGAATTCTACTCCCACCTCAAGCAGTGGATGTGGATGGTATTGGCATACAGAAGTATTTATGTGGAGCCCAAATTTCTCTTGCTAAAAGCTTTCGGCTTCTGACTCATAAAAGACATAAACACATATTGAAATGATGGAAATTGCTGCACTGCAGTTCGTTAGAGTATATAATAAAATATACACTCTGGTTATTAAGTTCCAGTTTTCCGGAGCAAGTGGGATTGTGTGACCACAAAGGTTAAAATGGTTAAAATGGTCTACCGACTAGGAACATAGTCATTTCATGGAGACTCTAATATGTAAAATGACTGGTAAGTGTAAAGGACAGGCTCCTGTATATTAGGAGCAACAAATGCTATTAACAAATGAGTAATGACACATAAAGCTAACATATTTAAAGCGTAACTCCACTTTTGTTGAGAAAAAACCCTCTGGGTGATCTATGTATATTGCAAGGATTTTGTTGCAGATTCCTACATTTTGTTATTCTGAAGAAATCCCTATGTGTTTGTCTGTGTCCATGAAGGAAAGTGAGTCTAATGGGAGTGGTTTCATAATTATCAATCAGCTGTGCACCTGCAGGGCTCTATTGAGGAAAGCTGCTGGGCCTGCATCCCTAGAGGCCAGGTTAACACTGGTACGACAAATGCTCAGACTTCGGGAGCACATGTCACATGACGTATGTAGATCAGTGGTTCCCTATGAGAGCCGTCTTAACTGGTCCGACACAAGTCGGTCCGACTTTGAAAAAGGTTCCTGCACTACTCTGGTCCGACTTTGGTCCTACTTCAGCCTATTGAATATCACTGAAGTCGGATCAAAGAAGGATCTTTGTCCTAACCATCCGACTTGTGACATCCGACATGGTTATTACAGCAGCAGTAAAAGGAATTATGTCACAATGGGATTGTTTTGATTGGTCAAAGGACAAGTCAGACTATCTCAAAGTCAGAGAAAAATCGTATCCTGTTCATTGAAGTCGAATAGAAGTAGGACCAACGTAGGACCGATGTAGGACTGATGTAGCAGGATAAAGTAGGATGGATGACAGTCGTACAACAGTCGTGTCATACCAGTGTGAACCCAGCCTTAGATGTGATTTACTATTGGGAGTATCTCACCAAAAATTACAGGGGGTGCCTGAAATCTGACTTATATCTTAGGTCAGACTTCTGGGAAAATTGGTGAGCCAATCACATATCACATAAGCAGGAAATTGTGTTTCTGGGGGGAGTCCTATACACATTCTGTGTATAGAACAGTTTCATGTAGCCATATTGCATTTTCTGAAAATAACAGCGGTTGCAGATTGAAAAGGAAAGGTAATTTTTAATAACATTCAATTACAATATGACTCGCAATTGTATACGGTATATTATATTTTCTTTATTTGCTATTTTTTTCCCCCGTGAAAGTGCAAGACTTGATGCCTAAACAGCCAATTGCCAAGTCCAGGTGATGTTACATGGGTGGGGGGGGGGGGGTTCAGATTTGTGCTTAGAAGAGAACACATACCAATCCTATCATTTAGGGTCTCTGCAGGGGCTGTAGAGGGGATTGGGGTATTGGACAAACCTGAAGAGCATGTGTAATATTCAACACCACACTAAATGTAAAGTGCATCTAAATCTACTAGTCCATCTAACATGATCCTCTCCACTGATTGACAATGCTGTTGTGCATGGGTGGCTAGGTTGCTCCTCCATAGATACAGTTGTGCGCAAATGTTTGCATAACCTTGGAGAATTGGAAATATAGAGTATATTCTATTTAAAAAGAATACATGAGTGAGCAGGCAAAACACATTTCTTTTATTTCTTATGGGATTCATATTGATCTAAATATCCCAACGGTAAGAGGTGTTGGAGAGGGGGAAGTAGAGTTATAGGTGACACTGAAGGTGTGGTGAGATAGGTAAGATTCGCAATTCGAAATTGCAATTTAAAAAGCCACAGATGTGGGAAATTAACCTTTAATGATCACTTTAACCTGTTTGTGTCACCTTGTGTGTCTGAAGCAAGGCCAAACATTCCAGGGTATGTAAATGATCAGGGCCATGCGGGTGATTTTTGTTATCATTATGAATTAAAAGACAGCCAGACAACTATGTGATAATAAATGGCTTCATATGATCACTATCCTTAAATAAAATACATTTTTGTTGGCATGATCAGCTGTGTTTTCAAAATCAATGCCAAAATGTCACGATTTTTGCCAGGGGATGCAAACTTTTGAGCATGACTGTATAGTGAAGGATGGAATGTAGACAGGAGGTATGATGCTGGCTGATCACTACATGAAAATAAAGGAATAAAAGCTTGAAAAAAAAAAAAAAAGAAAAGAAAACGAATGCACCAAAGCATCCAATCATTGGTAAGTTACAATATATTAAATTTTTGTTTTGAGGTTTACTTATGCTTTAAGCAGTTTTCCTACATTATAGTTCATGACAACCCTGAAAAAACGCAGGCTTGCATTTGTATTTTGTTGATTCTCTCCCTTCTCTCTGCAGCATATGCAGGTACTCCCACTCTGTGCAGAGGAAGATAGGAATGTAAACAATTATAACTCATACATAGCACATAGCATTGTTACAATTTAAAGTGGTATTAAAGTCTGTGTTTTTTTCCCAAATCAGACAAAAAGAAAACTTGTTTGCATTTAATATTTTTTTTAAATTTCTTCCTGGGAGCTTCCTTTTTTAATTATCCACTGGCTGTAATGCACTACAACTATACACCATTCAGAAGGCCGTACACACAGCTAGCGCGAGAGGGACACAAAGCTGCTTTCACTCATTGCTCATGGTCTGCGTACGGCACTCCAAACGGCTGCACATAGAGAGTGGGAGTGTGCACCTAGCAGGAACTCCATAGGTCCCAGCAGCATAGAGCTGGGATGGGAGGGCAGAAGTGGCGGCTGCCCTGGATGCCCTGGGTAAATTTGAGAGGCAGAGGATTTGTGCTAGATGAAGTGATTTGGGGGGGGGGGGTGCTAAGAAGGGGGATTGGGGGTAGCAACAATTTGTGCAGGGAGGGGGGATTTCAGCAGAGGAGGGGATTTTACTGGGAAGGGGGTATGTTTGTTTGGTGAGAATTTTGGCTTGCAAGGGGCATGTGTGCTTAAGGGGGTTTGCATGCATTAGTGCTCAATTTTGTTTGGGGGGGGAGGGATTTAAGCTGACAGATGATGCTCACGTTTGACCAGTGGCGGCCCATCCAATAGGGGCACACGGGCAATGCCGCCCTGTCCATGCGTCTGGCCCCCTGATCTACATACAGGGTGTCGGACTAATGGATTCCAATGGTGGGGGTGTGTTTTTTTGAAGCCTGTGATTAGACCCAGAGGCTCTAAAAGGCTTCAAAAAAGGGTGCCCTGCTCCCACCCAGTTGTGTGACAATAGTAAATGAATATTCACTATTTTCACACTGATTCTCCTCCCTGCTAATCAGGAAGCGGGTCATGAGATCCGTCACCCAATTGGCCGAAAAGGAGATCCGATCCGATTGAATGTAATGAATGAAAATATAGCATTGCAGCCAAGAGACAATTAGAGAAGAAGGAGCCAAGGAGGAGAATAAAAAAAAATGTGAATATGTAAAATGTAAATGTAAAATGTAAATGTATAAAAGTACCTGAAATAACAAGAAAAAAAAATATATATATATATATATATATATATATATATATATATATATATATATATATATACTGTATATAATGCAAGTAAGTTATATAATAATTTTATCTGATACTGGAAAAAAAATTCTTTAAAATACCACCAGCTCTTTTAGCGTTATTTTAATAAATGTATGAGGCAAATGCAGTTTCTTTTGGTGTTCTTCTTTAATTCTAAATTTATATATGGTAATTGAAGTCAATGTGCCAAAGCTTCCATGTGTGACAACTTGACATTTATTCTGTAATACTGCCTCCTTACCTAAATGTTATAATAGCAAAATATCATAAGGATTCCAAGATAGGAATAATAACCTAGTTATTAATTTGTGAAATGGAGGAGAGGAAATCTTGCAGAAAATGATATGTACTTCTGTATTTAAACAGCAGAAAATCTCGCTGATTCCCTGTAAAAACATTTTCGTGCAGCTCCTGTATTGGAATTCAAAGAAAACTGCTGCATGCCTAAAATATTTATTAAAGCTCTCTCATGAGTTATTCATAAACATTTTTTATTCTCCGTCTTATGTCAAGCACTTTACATCTCATATTGAACTTCAGCCGAGCAAAAGATGATTATTATGAACACTATAAGTAATTTTCGATTGGTGAAACAGCCATGTATTAAACTTCAGTAAATGGAAGGGTAAAATTCCTAGAATTAAGCTTTCTACATTACAACTTCCCAAAGATAAGGGGGGACTTGCTGTGCCAAATGCAAAGATGTATTTTATTGCTTCTCAACTGCAGCAGATGATTGGATGGGGCAATGTAGACAGGAAGGATCCAATTCAATCGATACTTTTTACTCAATACTCTTGTAATCATTTAAAAGCTCAGTTGGAATCTGGAACCATTGGAAACGCTATACAAAGACCCACCTTAGTGTTGATGAACAGATGGCAGAAAATAAAATAAAAAATGCAATATATAGACATTTCAGTTTATACCCCTCTATGGCAGAATATAAAGTATAAGGCTATAAATAAACTAGAAGGAGTTGTGGTATGGAAGGGGTCATGGATTCAATATATTGACCAATTAAACTCTGATGGGGTTCTAAAAACATATCAAGAATTACAAAAATAATATTTCCTTACCCCCAACACCTTTTTTCAATATTTACAATTGAGACATGATTTACAGTTTAAAGGAAGTTAAAAATATGCCATTAATAGACTTAATCGCAAAGATACAATTAAAAAAGGGCATTATCTCTAAAATATATGGCTATTTAATTGGCCAACTCCAGGGAAAGGCTACCTGTCAAGCTAGACTGGGATGGGAAAAGTACAATCAGTATCAGTTTTACTCCAGCAAACTTTAACACTATTATACATAATCCATAGGGTGTATAGGGCCCCAGTTAAATTGTATTACCGGGGTAGACGAGATACATCGCACTGTCCCTGGTGTAGGAGAACCTCAGCTGACCTAATACATATCCTATGGAAATACCCCAAATGATTTAGGTACTGGCAAAAATAATTGACTATTTAATGGGTATACCAAATACAGGTACAAAGGGATCTTAAAATAAGTTCACTGGGGTGCCTAGAAAAAGAAAAATACATACCAACAATTAGGATTTCAATTAACAAGACGTTGTTTATTGCACGCAAGCTAATTGCACAAAAATGTATTTCCTCGAATATGCTAACGTATGAGGAATGGCGCTTACAGGTTAATGACACTGTATTAAAAGAATGACAGGTTTGTCGAAATAGGGGTTCAATATGCCCGGGATGACTCCTTTTATAATAGCAATAGATGAAACTCCAGGGGTAGATGGTTCTTTTTCAAATTATAGAAAATGTGGGGAAGGATAAGTGAAAGAGGGTGGAATAAGGAAAAGTAAATAAAAGGTAAGAGGAGAAAAAGGGAAAGAAAGGGAGAGGGAAGAGAGAGGTGGAAAAAAGAGGAAAAAGAAAGGGAGAAGGAGAAGAAAGGGGAAAAAAAAAGAGAAAGGGAAGAAAGGTGGAAAAAGAGAAAGGAAGAGTAGAGGGATACGTTTAGGATATCAATGGATTGTATAGATAGGCGTACCTATAGATATAGGATGAGGTAGATAAAACGGGGGGAGAGAAGAAGGGGGGAAAGGGACGAGTTATTTATATGAATAATAGTGTTGATGTAATTAAGAGAAAGATAGGCGGTGTATGTGTGTTGGCCTCTTGGTTTGTTTACTGTTTTTGTTTGTTTGTTTGTTTTATTTTATTTTTTTTATCAATATGTATTTAGTTGTTTTTGTTTCAAGTGTTGTAAACTAAAATTGGTGCTAATAAAAATTATGAATTGAAAAAAAAAAAAAAAAACTTATGTTGAGTTCTATAATATTCTGCAGGGAAAGTACAAAGTGATATTTGATAATGAACCCGGAGGGGCTCAGCTTGTCCCTATGGGTTCGGGATCTTATTTAATAGGGTGTCAGAGGAGGAGAAGCGGAGCCAGACTGACCAAATCACTGTAAATTTTGTATACGTGTCAGTGTCAAGGGCCAACATTTCCTCCATTCTCATTGTGTTATTCATGGTAGAAACCCACAATGGAGGAGTTACCTTTGTTTTCCAATATGCAGGTATAAGTTGCCTCGCTGAGGACATAAAAAAGCGAAGTAGATCTTGTTTTTGTGACTTCAGAGACCCAGGTAGTATAGAGAGCAGGGCGAGCTTTGGGGAGACTGGCACCGTTTTATCAGAGATGAGATTGTAACACTCAAAGACCTGCGTCCAAACTAAAATTGGTGCTAATAAAAATTATGAATTGAAAAAAAAAAAAACTTATGTTGAGTTCTATAATATTCTGCAGGGAAAGTAGAAAGTGATATTTGATAATGAACCCGGAGGGGCTCAGCTTGTCCCTATGGGTTCAGGATCTTATTTAATAAGGTGTCAGAGGAGGAGAAGCGGAGCCAGACTGACCAAATCACTGTAAATTTAGTATACGTGTCAGTGTCAAGGGCCAACATTTCCTCCATTCTCATTGTGTTATTCATGGTAGAAACCCACAATGGAGGAGTTACCTTTGTTTTCCAATATGCAGGTATAAGTTGCCTCGCTGAGGACATAAAAAAGCGAAGTAGATCTTGTTTTTGTGACTTCAGAGACCCAGGTAGTATAGAGAGTAGGGCGATCTTTGGGGAGACTGGCACCGTTTTATCAGAGATGAGATTGTAACACTCAAAGACCTGCGTCCAGAAGGGGCGGATCCTCTCGCAGTCCCACCAGACATGTAGATACGTCCCAACAGATGTTTCGCAGCGCCGGGAGGTTGCCGGCGCGGATGGGAAAATTTTGTGTAGTATTGCGGGATCTCTGTACCACCTAGATAAAAGCTTGCAGTTCTTTTCTTGAGATTAACATGAGATAGTTGATTTGTGGGTAAAGTGAAAGGAAGTTTGCCATTCTGGCTCAGTTGGTCATGTGTTGAGGTCTGTAACAGGCTGTATAAGGACGAGAGGAGATGTATAGGTGTTTGGTGCGGGCTCAGTGAATTTGGGAAGAGGAGTGCAGGCATTTGGTGAATGTGGACGTGTGTAGTGCCGTGAGCCAGTCCCCGGGTCCCTCTGGGGTAATCAGTGTCCCCTGGGAGGGGTGTACAAACGAATGGGCTTGGGGCCATGCGGTGTGTTTAAAGGAGCCTAGGGTGGCTGCACCCACCCCTTGTGGAAGAGCGGGATTGTCAAATAGTGAAGTCAGAGGGCCTGGGTCAGAGCATAGAGTAGTGTTGAGACCTTTCTGGTACCATAATTTAAGGGAGGCCGAGGTCAATGGTGATAGAGAGGTCAGGCGGGCATAGTTATATTTATAACCCCATAGGAGGGCCCGGAGGTCTACAGGGGATAGGTCTTGTTCAATAGTTACTGATGCCTTATGAAAAGGACGAGGGAACCATTCCAGGACACGTGCTACATGGGCTGCTTTTTGATAGGTCAGGTAGACTTGTACCCCCTTGTGTTTTTGGAAGAGTGAGTAATTTAAACCTAACTCTTGGGAGTCCTCTATTCCACATAAAGCTTATGGCTAAGGAGCGTAAAGAGGTGAAGAACGATTTGGGGATGTAGATGGGGACTGTTTGGAACAGATATAAGAGCTTGGGCAGAGTGTCCATTTTCAGCGTATTGATCCTCCCAAACCAAGGTAGTGAGGATCCTCCCCATTCCTCTAAGTCTTTCCGTATGCGGGAGAGCAAGGGAATATAGTTCAGGGAGAACAGATTTGTCAGATTAGAGGGTATGACTATCCCTAGGTAGGAGTAAATGGCATTTTACATATACCGTTAAGTCCATGTTATTTTAAAAATCGATTGGTTTTAGGAGCTGACTTATAGGCATAGCAGATACCCAGTCGCCCAATAACCATTTCTTCATTTCTATACAGAATGTAGCTGTTACCTGAAGCATTGTCAATACATGATTGGAGAATTCTGGACTCACCAACTGTTCTAGTCATAAGGGACCACTCCCAGCACCAGGGAAGATTTATACTTTGTAAAAACATGCTTTACATCATAAATATGCTATAATGAACAGAGTCAATGCAGTTGCTTCATGCACTGGGACGTTCTATATTTGTGTGACAGCACATTAATCTCCATTAACACAAGTAAATGGAAAAATAGCAGTCTAGTATCAGCACTGAAGAGAAGCTTAATTTTCCATGTTGCATGGGATCCATGATAAGCACTGTTCTGCTGTACTTAGTAATGAGTGAGGTTTTTTTAGCTTTGTTCAATATTCAGTTAGTACAGGTTAGGTTATTCCCCCTACAGCCTAATAAAGCTATTAATGTAAATTGATTTTGCTGCAAAATTACCTATTTTGCCATCCAAAAACAATTCATAGAAACTCTCAATCTTAATCTGTTTAGGCAAAGTTTGCTTAAAAAAAAAAAATATATATATATTTTTTACTTTTTTTTTACTTTTTTGGGAAAAAATTGTAAAACAATGAAGGTAAAGAGGGGAATTTGATAGTCTGACAGTTGATTGGAACTACCATAATCTCGTAAATTAAAAAAAAAACAGAGTCACCTCAATTTTGCTGCCCCCCCCCCCCCCCCCCCCCATTGACTCCAATTCATATGGCCAAATACTGATATTTTGCAAACATTTTAAGGAAAATAAAGACTCAATTTTGCTCATGCCGATTTATCAACCAAAATCCATGAGCAGTAAACACAACTCATGGTCAATAAACGAACCCCAGCATTGCCACTAAACAGAATGTAACCCAAAACTTCCCGGTGAGAACTATGGCAGGGGGATATTCCTGATAGAACATCTCAGGCACATAATAGCACAGCGAATTCTATTGGTGAGATTTCTATTCTCTGTTTCCTGGGTCTTTATAAGGCCTCATGCACACTGGACGTTTTTGGACGTTTTTACAGCTGCTGTTTTTTGGCTTAAAGCGGTTCTGCACTGTGTGTTGTTTTGTTTTTTTTGGAATGTAATGCATAGGATTAGGAGGTAAATTGGGGGACTCACGTGTTCCATGTTCTTAATTGATTGTTGCCGGTTTTCGTCCTAGAAAATATTTTTTAAAAATGTAGTCTTGCCGGGTGCCATCTTGCCTTTGGGCATGTGAAACCCCACAGGCACTTCAGATGGCCAGCATGCACCGCCGTTACTGCGCTGAGCTCGCGCGTGCGCAGTAACGGCAAGGTGCAGCTCACGTTCTCTGGAATCTCGCGAGATTTCAGCACATCTGCCGACATCTCGCGAGATTTCGGAAGATGTGCCCGAAATCTCGCGAGATTTCGGAAGATGTGCCCGAAATCTTGCGAGATTTCGGAAGATGTCCGCACTGACTCCTGGGATCAATGACACCAGATCCCAGTAGACAGTGCGGCGTGACGACGATCGACGCAGAGACCCCGCCCACCGCCGAAGGGACAGATGAAAGGACGTCAGCGATTACAAGGTAAGTGTAAAAAAAAACACATTTCATTTAGTACTCTTTGCCTGATTTGGAAGGCAAAGAGATTTACTAAATGAAATGTGTGCACAACCGCTTTAAGACATTTTTTTTTATACAGTCAATAAACTCGGCAGCATGTTATCCTATGTGTCCATGCACACATAGGCTGTTATCAACTGTTTTTTTCTGGGGTGTTTTTTGGCTGTAACAAGACCCCAAAACTAGTGTGTTCTGAGAGGAGTTTTTTAGCTGTTTTCAGCTGTAAAAAATGCTGTAACGTCAAAAAACACTGATAAACGCTGATAAACGCGACTCACCAAAGTTTTTTTTTTACGTTTTTGATCCATTGAAAAAGAAATGTGAAAAACTCAAAAAAACGCTTTTGCAAAAACTTGGAAAAACTTTGAAAAACTCACTGCAAAGCTACTGGCGTTTTTATAACATTATTTTAACGTCCAGTGTGCATGAGGCCTAAATGTTTTGCCCATCAATTGGGTTCCCATTCTGCCTGATAAACATTTACATTTATAAAAGTAATGCCCAAAACTGTTGAGTGACAGAAACAAAGCTGAAAACTATGCAGAGATCTTGTTGTTGAATTATACAAAAAAAGCAGGAGCATTACATAACGCCTTTTAGCCTTTTATAGTAACTGTCACAGTAGCGGGTAGGTTTTTATCTTAATGTTAAATCTTCATTCTTTTAAAGAAGTATGAATACCGCTGCTATCTGACACTTCCAAGTCTGTCAGATAGCTTATCATTTGCTGAATGCTTGTGGTTCTTTCCTCTGATCACTACTGTGCCCTGTGGTAACCTAGAGACAGAAGGGGGAAAACACAGTGCTCAGCAGAGGACACAATATCCAAAACACCCTAAAGTACTGGATAGCAGTGGTGTCTGGAGCTCTCAGAGAATGTTAAGAAAAAAAGCAGCAGGAGCATAGAGGGAGGGTCATCATGCAGGGAGAAGCAATTGGCAATGATGTTCCTGCAGCATCTGCTTGCTGCCAAGTGGGCTTCAGCAAAGATTTTGTCTAGGGTTGCTCCACAGAGCTCTGAGGTCTTGGCCTTTTTTCACACATCTACTATCACTGCTGCCATTGTTGTGGTCTGCAGCCTCTGCCTACAGGATATCAGCTGTTGTAAAACTACTAGTCTTTTGAAAACCACATGCATAAGACACATAAATGTGAATCACATAGCTTGCTGGAAGCAGCACTTTAGGTCTGCACTCCTGCGCTTCATTCCTTACTTTCTAACTCACTCCAAAAGATTCTCTATCTGCATCCGCTGCAACATTCACAGCTTCAAGCGATAGAGATGACTTCATGCCACATACAGTAAATTGGGGCAGATGGTCAGCATGGAGATACACAGACTAGGGCCAAGCAGATGCTTGAAGCTTGTCATAAGTCTCCTAACCAAATCCCACGATCTCCCTGGACCGGATGGCCTACCCATCGAAATATATCGCAGCTATGGGGAGGTGCTTCTACCCGAACTGTTGGAGGTACTTAATGCCTCGGCTCTGGAGGGAGAACTCCCCAAGTCAATGATGGACTCAACTATAATAGTGATCCCTAAGGAGAATAAGAATCCACTCTCACCTGCCTCATATAGACCTATCGCGCTCCTGAACTCAGACATGAAGGTGTTAGCAAAGGTCTTGGCAGCTAGGTTAAATACAATTATCCATAAACTGGTGCACCAAGACCAATCTGGGTTTATCCCGGGTAGGTCGACCAGCTTAAATATCAGACGCCTTTTTTTGAACCTCCAACTTCCTGTTGAAGATGGGGGCAACAGGGCTGTCCTTTCCTTGGACGCGGCCAAGGCTTTCGATTCCCTAGAATGGAAATACCTTTGGAGAACCCTATCGGAATTCCGGGTGGGCCCGAACTTTGTCAACTGGGTAAAGCTCCTATATGGCTCTCCGGGGGCAAGGGTGAAAGTGAATGGCGAACACTCTTCCAGGTTTCGATTGCTGAGGGGGACGAGGCAGGGGTGCCCTTTGTCGCCCCTCCTCTTCGCCCTCGCAATCGAGCCTTTGGCCATCTCTTTGAGATCATCACCAGTAATAAAAGGGTTTAAACGAGGGGACCTAGAGGAAAAAATAATATTATACGCAGATGATCTCCTCCTATTGCTTAATGACACGCAGGAGTCATTACGGGAGACCATGGGTATAATAAAAGACTTTGGCCGTTTGTCAGGACTGAGAATAAACTGGGAAAAATCGAACCTACTACCTATAGACCCTTTAGTCCTTCCCCTACCATACGAAGCAGAGCAACTCCAAATAGTAGAGAAAATTAAATATTTAGGTATCACCATCTCGAGAGACCCTAAACATTTTATTACAGAAAATCTAGTTCCTCTCTTGAATAAATTTAAAAGTAAAATTCAAATTTGGAAAAAACTCTCCCTATCAGCAGCAGGTCGGTGCAATCTAATAAAAATGGTGCTTATGCCACAACTGTTATACATACTCCATAATTCGCCAATATGGATTTACAAAAAGTGGTTTATTAAGGTAGAGACCATATTTAGAGAACTAGTATGGAAAGGGGGAACCTCCCGGATAAGCCTTAGTACATTACAACTTCCAACTGGGTCAGGAGGAGTAGCCCTGCCGCATCCTTTTAGATACTTTCTGGCAGCTCAGCTGCAGCATCTGGGGGGTTGCGAAGGTGATAATGAGGGGCAGGAGTGGAAGATCCTCCTCTATAAAGCCTCCCATAACTCTTTGATCGAGATACTAGAGGCAGGGACCTTCCATAAGGGGCTCCCTACCCTGGACTTAATGGCCAGGGTTTGGGGCACCGCAAAAAAAATACTGGGATACAGAGGGTTTATGGCTTTCTCCCCGTTATGGGAGAACACCAACCTACGTGAAGTACAAAAACTGGGGATGGTTAGGGAATGGGAGAGAGCAGGCCTAAAATATATCGCTCAGATTTATCATGAGGGCGGGATCAGAAGCTTCCAGGACCTCAGAGATCTCTTCCTCCTTCCTAGGAAGTCTTTTTTTAGATACCTACAGGTGAGGCATGCTCTGGCTGAACAGTTTAAAGGTAAACTACCTGAATGGACAACTATGCCGGTTCTACAGAAATTGTCACGGATGAGGACCCGGAAGGGTCTGATATCTGATCTATACCTGCATCTGTATAAAGGGACTTCGGGAGCCACACAAATAAGCCTACATAAAGCAAAGTGGGAGAGAGATGTGGGGACTATCACAACCCCTCAATGGGAAAGGATACTTGAACTGGCTCCACTGGTATCACTCTCCCCCCCCCAGAAGATGTCACATCTTTTCCTAATACACCGGGCCTATTATACCCCAAACAAACTGTTTAGGTTTGGGTGTAGGCAGGATGACAGATGTCCTAGATGCAGGAGACCGGGGGGCGACCTTGTCCACATGTTCTGGAAATGTCCAAAATTATATGAATATTGGAAAGAGGTGGTGGACAGGGTCTCCCAGGTATTCAATACTCACCTGGAACCGGATCCTATTCTATGTGTTCTTGGGGGAGGAGGAGGAGCTGGCAGGCCCGGGGAGGGTCAGATAGCTGTCCTGCGCTGTCTTTTTCAGGCTAGGATTCTAATTGCCCGTAGGTGGCAGTCCACCAGCCCCCCTACAGCTATTGAGTGGGAGCAAAACATGGACAGAGTGATCCTGAAAGAAAGGACTACATACATAAAACAAGGGAACCTTGCCAAATTCCATTTGGTATGGAAACCATGGATGGAGAGAGGAACACGTCATGGGACCTAGAGAGTGTTAATCAAAATAACCTAACTAAAACTGCACTTTGTGGATAACCAGTTACTAATGAGGAGTAAGAGGATGGATGTATGGGGTAAAGGGAGTATGCTAGGTGATACGATTGAGGTAGATTGCATTCGAACTGCTAAATGACCTGTGTTTAACTCGACCCTTGTAAAAGTGAAAAGTGTTGTAAGAGATTGTGAATAATCTGTAAACTGCAAAAACTTAAATAAAGATATATAGATATAAAAAAAAAAAAAAAAAATCCCACGATCTCCAGTGGCATCATTGAACAAGTAGGTGTCTTCTCCACAGCTGCTGTAAAGAAAGAAAAAATTGGCCCTGTAAAGGATCAGCATCAAAGGTAAAGCTTGAAGGACTCTGCCACTTGCTGGTTCTTCTTTTTAAGGGCTTTGTTTGCCTATTTTTATTAAAAGAAAGTTCCATAAACACAGATAAGTTTCCCTCGCAGGGGTTTCAGCATTCCTTTCCGTCAACAACAAAAATGACAGTTAGCCTAGTTGGCTCTCAATTGCAGCACTCTGCTCTGGCTTTACCCTCCAGGCCCTTGTCTGTCTCCTACAGACTTTTCCAGCAAACACCTTGGTGCACCCAGCTTACAGCCTCTTGCTGTACTGGTCCTCAGACTTGGGTCTCTGACTTTGATTAGTGCACACCTGCACTCTCTGGACTCCTAGAGACCTCCTGTCTCTCTGGGGTGGAGTCCAGAACCATGGTCCTGACGCTACTATCAGGCCAACACACACCTGAACAATCAGTGTGCTGGTGAGTCTCAAATTCCGGACCCAGGACTGGGGATTTCATCCCACCCGGATCTCTAAGAAATCCCCAGGCTCCAGGTCCCAAAGTGGACTTTACTAAATAATGAGAAAACTGAAAAGCCAGTTTCCTCTCAAACAAGCAACTACCCTGGAGCCCCTCAACCCATCTGGTTGAGAATTCTGGGTACATGCACTGGTGGGATACCACATTACCACAGCCCCTATTCACCTTCCAGAGAGACTCAATGCCAATTTGGCAAATCTATTGGCGTTATAGCTATTCCTAGCTATTCTAGCTGGTGGAGTAACCCCCCTTCTAAGCATTTATGGCCTATGCTGCACCACAGTGCAGGCACCCAGTTGCCATTTTTTTACCTAGAAGGCAAAGCCTGCTCTTCACCAATATGTGGAAGGTAATGTATCCATGCTGCTGGACCAGTGACCTGGGTCTACATAGCAGACACATGGTCCAACAAGCAGAAGTATTACATCTCCAGGTCACCATCCTGCTTTCCACCCATTAGCAGGGAAAGCTCACAAATGCGCCTTGTCCTGGACAGATCAGCAACTGCATGCAGCATCTTGTCACCATTCGAAGAGGTGACCAAAATTGGGAGTCTTGATCAGGCAGAGATTAGCAACTGATACCTCTGGTGTTTCTGCTGGAGCACATGCTGCATGGTGTTACTGGGCACTGGAGGTACAACAGCAGTAGGAACTAGGAAGAGGAGGACTTCTAGCTGTCTTAGATCCAACAGGATCCTTTGCCTACAGCCTCCATTCCTGTGGGGCAGAGGCAGCAGAAGGCAGAGGAAAAGTACAAGAAATAGGAGAGTTGAGATTCTGGTACTGGGAAAAAAGCCAGGGAGTTGTATGTGGGGTAGGATGGGATTGTTGAGGGCAATGCTGTCTCAAGGTCCTCTGCTGAAGGCAATTTGTGATGAATGGACTCTTACATGCTGAAATTACTGTGCAAGGATCCCAGTATTTGGGACATAAAGTAGAGGGACCATTACTAGCTGGCCACCCTTTTGGATCTAACTCCTCCTTATCCTTCCTACCCCCCCCCCCCCCCCTTTTTTTTTTTCTTTCCTTCTTCTCTTTTTTTTTTTTCTTGGCATTTGGCCTATGCCTGCTCCCACCCCTGCCACCACATGGTATGCTCTTAAGTCCTTAGAGGTCACCTTCACAGGCCCGCAGCCTATGCCGCAAGGTCAAAATATAGGCATGTGCTCTACGAAATTGTTACATTACATGTGTATTTACTTATGTCACTATTTTTTGCTTCTCCTATTATGATCCCCCTGCGTGCATGGTCAGTTGGTTTGTTATCGCTAATTTTTAAATAAAAATGATTGTACCACAAATTTGGTGATTCTGAACTCAGAGGCGATTCCTACAAAATTCTAGGGGGGTCTTGTTACGTTATGGCCAAACTATTGTTCAAAAAAAGCCATGGTAAGCTGGGCATTGCTATGGGGGACATGTATCAATGCAATCACAAAAATACCATACTGCAGGAAGTAGATCTTTTTATGCAGCTTCAAGTGCAACATTGGAAATGAAACTACTAGCCAAATTCTGTTTGATGGTTAAAGGGAGTACCATTTAGTGAAAAGGTATGCATCACCATTAAGGCTACCTGAAATAAGCCTTCTAAGACTGTACATGAAAATGGTATTGTTTTGTAACAGGTTAAATACGGCACTGCGTACTTTTAACTGACAATTGCGCGGTCGTGCAAAGCTGTACCCAAATAACAATGGTGTCCTTTTTTTCACACAAATAGAGCTTTCTTTTGGTAGTATTTGATCACCTCTGCGTTTTTAATTTTTTGGCTTTAAACAAAAAGAGAGCGACAATTTTGAAAAAAAAAACGACATTTTTTACTTTCTGCTATAATACATATCCAGTAAAAAAATTGAAAAAAATCTTCATCAATTTAGGCCAATATGCATTCTGCTACATATTTTTGGTAAAAAAAAAAAAAATCCCATTAAGTGTATATTGTTTGGTTTGCGAAGTTATAACGTCTACAAATGATGGAATATTTAAAAAAATTTTTTTTACCAGTAATGTCGGCGAGCAGCGATTTTTAGCGGGACTGTGACATTGCGGCAGAGAAATCGGACACCTAACTGAAACTTTGACGCTTTTTTGGGGATCAGTGACACTAATATACTGATCAGTGCTAAAAATATGCACTGTTACTGTACTAATGACACTGGCGGGGAAGGGGTTAACACCAGGGGTGAGCAAAGGATTAAGTGTGTCCCTAGGGGGTGCTTAATAACTGTGTGGAGATTGCTCTGACTGGGAGGACACAGAGATCCGTGTTCCTACTTAGCAGGAACACAAGATCTCTATGTTGTCCCCTGTCAGAACGTGCGATCTGCCATGTTTACATAGTAAGACTGCCTCTCTGGGTAACGATCACGGGTGGCCGGTGGACATCGTGTCCGCCAGACCCACTGGTTGGCTCTCCCTCTGTCCAATCAGCATGCGCACGCCCCCAGAGGCTACGTATAGGTACGTCATTTCATGCAGCTGGGCCACAGTAAATGTCCAGAAGTGGTCTTAAGTACTTTTGTACTTTCAATGTTGCCTTTAAAGAGGAAGTAAAGCCTCTTAAAAAAAAGACACCCTGCAAGGCAAAGGCATAATGAGCTAGTATGCATAGCATACTAGCTCATTATGAATGACTTACCTGAAAACGAAGCCCCCGAAGCGGTCCTTATCCACGATCTTCTGCGCCGCCATCCAGGGCCGGAGTGACTTCCGGGTCTCGCCGCTCCAGCGATGTGATTCGCTGGATCGGCGATGACGTCACTCCCGCGCATGCGCAGGAAAGCGGCATATCGCCGTGAACCCAGCATGCGCAGTGCGCCTGCGCGCCGCTGTCTACGGCGCATGCGTCGTAGACAGCGATGCCTTTTCATTTCTAAATATCTCCTAAACCATGTAGGTTTAGGAGATATTTATTGGACCTACAGGGAAGCCTTAATCTAGGCTTACCTGTAGGCCAAAGTGCTTTGGAAGGGTATACTTCCACTTTAAAGCTGCATGTAAAGGCCTTCTTTTCTCTGTATGGTATTATTTGGCAGTGCTTAGCTTACCATGCCTCCCTGCAGGATAGGTAGAAGGCATGGAGAGCAAAAAAAGAAAAATTATAGTTAGGCTTTTCTTCCACTTAAATGACTTGACCTCTGGAAGATTTTACCCCCTTCATGACTAGGCCACTTTTTGCTATTCAGCACTCTGCTACTCTAACTGACAATTGCACGGTCATTCAACACTGTATGTAAATTAAATTTATATCACTTTTTTCACACAAATAGAGCTTTCTTTTGTTAGTGTTTGCTCACCACTGAGTTTTTTATTTTTTGTTATATAAATGTAAAAAAACTAAAATTTTGTATTGATATTTTCTCATTTATGTTATGAAACATATCCAAATAAATCAAATTTCTTCATAAATTTTGGCCAAAATGTATTCTGGTACATGTTTTTTGGTAAAAAAAAAAAAAAAACAATAATTGTATATTAATTGGTTTGTGTGAAAGTCATAGCATTTAGAAACTATGGTATTGACAGTATACTTGAAAATTGATCAATTCTGATCTACTGCTGGCCTATCTTATTTCTTTAGGCCCCTAAAATGCCAGGAAAGTATAAATACCTGCCCAATTACCCCTTTTTGGAAAGTAGACAGCCTGAGGTATGTAGTAATAGGTATCAGAGTTTTTTGAAGTTATCATTTTTTGGCACAATTTTTTGGAAGATTACACGGTTTAGGAGATATTTGCCAAAAGACAGGCACCACTGTCTATGGCGCATGCACCGTACACAGCGGTGTGCAGGTGCACTGAGTGCGTCGCTCTCAACGGTGATATGCTGCGAGTGGCGACTCCCGTGCGCATGTGCGGGAGTGACGTAATTGCGGCGCCGTCGAATGACAGCGCCGGAGCCGCGAGACCCACCGAGAAGATGGAGGCTCCATACACAAGGGGACAGCGGTGACTTTGCTGGCTCCTGTGTCAGGTAAGTGACACATAATGGACTACTATGCGATGCATAGTAGTCCATTATGCTTTACCTTTGCAGGGAAACAAAGAGGAAGTAAACCCATTAGGGTTTACTTCCTCTTTAAGTGCCTTCTCCTGAGTCATGCAGACTTTTCCTTAATTGACACTCCCCTTCTTTAGCCTCAAAGTCTCTAAGCAAATAGGTCCCCCAGATCTAACATAGCAGGGACCTTGATGATCTCCTAATAAAGGTGCTGGGCTGCGAAGGCTGGGTACCTCTCCTCCTAGACAAGACATGGCTGCCTCAGACCCCAGGCTATTTATACATTTTCCAGCCACCTACTGGACACCCTACCCCAAGGATTCTCTGTAAGCACATACATATTCAGACTTCCTGGTTGACTCTCCCATCCACTACATTCTGGAATTCTCAAAAAAAACAGGGGAAGCAATCGCTTCTACAGCCTAAAGCAACCACAAGCTGCTCAACTGATTACAGGAGAGCCACAAGAACTACATTTACCTAGCCTAACTAGCAGCCTATCTAAGAGGGAGCTCCATGAGGTATTTCAGAGAATATGGCAACATAACACTAGCCAGAAGCAGGACAGTTTTAATTAGGGATAATAAGGCTGACTGGTGTTGTTGAACATATTTTTATCTATGGGGATAGGGTGGTGACTCTGGTGAGGTGAGTTTGACTGATATAATGTAATGTGGCTTAGTGCACAGTTTTTTTTCTATCAAATGATACAGTGGTGTGCATCGAACAAAAGGCAGCTCAAAGAACAGATGGTCAGTATCCAGTGATTGCTCTGCTTTGAGCACCCCAAACTTAATAATAAAAAATACCTTTATCAACATAAAAAAATATGAAAAAGCAAAAAAAATGAAAACTAAATAAACTACAAAATAAAAGACAAGTAAGCCCCCTATAATAATAACAAAGGCAGCAAATAGGTTGATTACCCAAAGAGCTAGCAATCAGAATTGAAGTATAATTTACTCAAACACCCTAATCTATCCCTACAACATCTTCTAATACACTGACACTATGGATGCCCTGTGTCCCTCCTTTAACAGCATAGAGGCTTGCTAAACCTGACGGTGTTTCAGCCCTTCTAGCCCTGCTGGCTATAGTTCAAAGGCCATGCAGTGGGAAGCAGCACTGATGTGGGTTACTGTACCTGTACGTCAGCCAGCATCGGTGGCTCCTGTGCAACTCACTGAGCACATACCCAGGAGCCAGGAGATGGGTGTGTCCCCCAGACACAGTGAATCACATTACCACTGTGTCTGGGTGATCACATAGTCTCATACCATGTGATTGCTGTGTAAAATCACAGCAATCACATAGTACTCAATGGAAACTAAAAGTAAACATTGATCAACGGTGCAGAGGGAACCATTGCTACAGTCTGTGAGTGTACAGCCAGCCTGTCCCAGTGTACCTGATCACAGCCCCCAGTATATTACAAATAAAGAGTGCAGCCACCCCCTGTCACCTGTTTCAGTGTCACCAGTGCTCAAAGTAACACCACCATACACCACATCAATGTTCTGATCACCGCCATATGCCATATCAGCGCCCCGATCACTGCTATTCACCATACCAGTGCCCTGATCACCTTCATACATTGTACTAGCATCCTGATTAGGGATGAGCCAAACACCCCCCGGTTCGGTTCGCACCAGAACATGCAAACAGACAAAAAATTGTGCGAACATGCGAACACCATTAAAGTCTATGGGACACGAACATGAAAAATCAAAAGTGCTAATTTTAAAGCGGGACTGTACTGAAAAATTTTTTTTTAAAAGCCAGCAGCTACAAATACTGCAGCTGCTGACTTTTAAAAAATGGACACTTACCTGTTCCAGGGTCCAGCGGTGTCGGCAGCAGAGGCCGATCGACCGCTCGGCTCTCTGCTGTAGCCGGCGCCATTCTCGGTGAGGGAATCAGGAAGTGGCTTCACTTCCCGATTCCCTACTGCGCATGCGCGAGTCGCGGGGTGCAATGAGGATCTTCAGCGCTGTCTGCTGGGACACGTGTGTGTCCCGGCAGACAGCGCGCTGGGACAGGAAGCTGCGTAAACTCCCGTGGGAGTTTATTCCCGGAAGTGGGTGCAGATACCTGTCTTAGACAGGTATCTGCACCCCCCTCCCCCTGAAAGGGGCCAAATGTGACACCGGAGGGGGGGAGGGTTCCGAAAAGCTTTAGGGTGGAATCCCACTTTAAAGACTTGTATACAAGTTTTTGAAATAAAAAGTGTAAGTGGACCTGGGTACTGCCCCTGGGGACAATGTACCCCATACCCATTCACATAGGGGGGCCAGGATATGGGGGGCCCCTTGTTAAAGAGGGCTTCTAGATTCTGATAAGCCCCCCACCCTCAGACCCCCACAACCACTGGGCAAGGGTTGTGGGGATGAGGCCCTTGTCCCTATTGATGGGCACAAGGTGCTTTGGGGGGGACCCTCCCCATGTTGAGGGCATGTGGCCTGATACGGTTCAGGAAGGGGGGCGCACTCTCGTCTCCCCCTTTTCCTGTGGCCTGCCAGGTTGCGTGCTCGGATAAAGGGTCTGGTATGGATTTTGGGGGGAACCCCACGCCATTTTTTTTATTTTGGCACGGGGTTCCCCTTAAAAAAGACTTTATAACTATAACTTAAAAACCCCAAAAGAAAGCTCTATCTGTATAAAATAATGATACAAATTTCATTTCTGTGCAGTGTTGCAGGCCTGAGCAATTGTCACTCAAAGTGTGTCTGCTCTGAAAGCTGAAACTGGACTGGAAGAGGGTGAAAGTGTTTGGACTTGAAGTGGTTAAAGCATATGAAAATTATCGTGGTTGGTACACAATAAGGCTAAAGTCCCATTTTACTCTGTAAAAATGCATGCAGTTTTGAAATGGGTTTTATTGCATTGGTATGCATCTATCTATGTGTTTAATACAAAACCACAGAGATTTTTGCTTAAAATAAATAAAATAAAAGATGCTGTCTGCTAGTCTTATGGTATAGTGCAATAAATGACAATAAAACAGAATATTTCTATGGTGCCCGAAACGCATGTTAATGCAGTAAAATTTGTTCATGCTGTGTTTCCCGTAATACACTGCACTGCAGTACAGCCATGTGAATGAGGCTTATTGACTTGTATGACAATTCCATGTTTGCTGCAGCTTCAATGCAGTGGCTGGCTGTATTATTCACTGGAAACCATTTGGAAGTGTATACAGATTCTAAATGATACTACCCTTGTTATTTTCTAAAGCACCCCTTTCCTGTAAAGCTGATGGAGATTTTGATGGATGAATTCTGCAAACATTTGTTGCAATGCTGTTATTCTGACCATCTTGCTTTATTTACTTAAGCTTTTTGATATTTTACTCTGACTTTCCTGATTTGCTTTCTTGTGATTCCAACAGTATTTAAGTAATTTGAACAGCATAACGCCCAGGCAATAAGCATTTTTCAAGGGGAACAGCAATGGCAGCCCCATATTTCTCCTAGGAAAAGGCTTACTTTAACTTCCCCTTAAAATAAACTAAAAAAAAAAAAAAGAATCCCTCCCACCCTACCTTCTCCCACCCTACCTTCTCCCACCCATTCACAACTTACATGAATCTACTGTGATATGGCCCTCTGTGGCACCTCTTCAGGACCCCATGAGTACCCCTCCGATGGACTCTTTGCACAACCAATGGGAAGCATCCACATCAATAGGAAGCAACTTAGGGAACTGATATAATGCCTCTTCCACACTTCCACACTACAGACCAGAAGAATGAAGACCATCTGTCACATGACTGCAGATTTAGGCAAGAATTTGGGGCATTTATGTAAATTTCTTTCAAATAAATAGTGTAAATTAGTTAGAGGAGTAGAATAGGAGTCGCCACTCCCCCTCTCCACCCTCAGACATCAGCTTTAAACAGGTTTGAGCAGTGGCGTTTGGTAGTTTTGTATTATATATTTTTTTTTCAAGTGAAGTGTGTCCAGCCAAACATTTTTTTTACTTGCTTTGAATAGAGTGGTAAGGATTAGAACTCCTTGACATGGGCACAGGAAGTGAGTTACCCTCACTTCCTGTTTAGTAAAATGTTGTTATCAGGACAGGGAGTCACCGTAAATCATGCCTAACTGACCCCCAGATAGCAGTAAAAACCTGAGAAAGGTTCTCATCAAGTCCCCGTTGTATATAAAACTAAGAAAAAAAAGTTTTTGGCTGGATATATACTTTATAGAAGTAACATCTGTTCTTTGGTGTTAGTAAATAAGACCCAACTATGTTCACTTTGAATACTCAAACATGTGCAAGGGGAATTGAAAAACCTGGATTTGAGCTTCAACATGATTAACTCATTCACAAAACTAAAGTGAACACTTTGTTTCCAAAGTGAACATGTTCTGATGCTTTAGTAAATCAACACCACTGGTGCTGTCATTGGCCCTATTTATAAAAACTGGTGAAAAAAAAGTAGAATTGGTGCCCAAAGTAACCAATTAGATCCCGTTTCATTTATTAATTAAACTCAAGATGGAACCTGCTTGGCCATAATGGACAACTTCACTTAAATTCTCCAGCTATTATAAGACAGAGTCGACTGGAGAGTCCTTTCATTTTACAGTTTCTGAAGATTTAATTTACTTTTATTTATTTATTTTATTATAAGGATTAATACAGTTGAGTCACAAAGGATTCATTGTTATTTCTGTAACAGCTTTACAAGAGACAACATGTTAACAAAGTTAATAAGCTTTTTAATGTCAAGTGTTCACAAGAACATGGAGCTATAGAGCCTCCTTCCTGGGAATAGAAGTATTCAGAGGGTGGAATAATTGTACTATCCAGGAATGCTTGATTAACCAGACCATTACGTGCCTGCAGAAATCCAGTGGCTTAAATGAACAGCTGAGTTTTGTAAACCATTATGTCCTCCGTGCTGACTGGCTTTTTTTCTCAGGCTTAGTCAGATCTGCTGCCTTTCATTTTCTCAGCAAATTTTCTCAAACTGAAAGTAGCTCTAAACTGGGCACATAGAAATATATTCATTCCCACCCAACCACTGACCAGTGAACTTTAGCTGTCTATGGTAATTCATCATCATTTCAATTAAACCACATGCAGACAATCTGATTAGAAAATATTGTATTGCACAAAGCCACGTGACCCTGCTAAAACTTTAAACCATGACCTTTATATGCACTAAAAGGCTGAAGGTTTTTGGACATTTCACTATCACAATTATAACAGCCTCTTGGACATACCATTCCAAAACCTTTATTATGGAGTTGATCCTATCACCTCTGCAGTTATTACAACCTCAATTTTTCTGGGAAAGCTTACCACAAGTTTTTGGAATGTGTTTGTGGACATTTGAGAGATGAGCATCCTAACAATTGGCGCTACAGCTCATCTCAAAGGAGTTCAGTAGGGTTGTGGACAGTGGTCTGTGGGGACCACTCCAGGTCTTCTACATAAGACTCATCAAACAATGTATTTATGGACCTAGCTTTGTACAATCATGCTTGAACCCCAAACTGCTGCCTCGAGGCTGGGAGTGCACAGTTGGCTTAAATATCTTTGTATGCTGTAGCATTAACAATACTCTTCACTAGAAACACTTGAACTCAATGATTTTTGGGGGGGGGGGGGTGTCTACTTCTACTCCATATAGGTAGGTGTGATGATCAGGCTGATTTACAAAAAGAATCTTGTAATCTTGCAAATATTCACTTCAATCATCCACTAATATGAAAAACAGATTTGGGTTTACCTATCTGCACACGATTGTACAACTGGAGTGGACATTCACTCAATTCAATAAAGCTGAATACATTGCTTTGAGTTATTTGTTGAGTCTAGTAGAGGCTTAGAGAACAGATAGGGTATACAGAAAAAAAGGAATCTGACATGAGCCCAGAACCAATTGCACCGGTTGCTAGACAGTTTTATTAAAACTTATTTATTCACTTATTACAGGTACTTATACAGCTCAGACAACTTATGCAGCACTTTACATATATATATATATATATATATATATATATGTATATATACATATATATACATACTTAAAAGTGGGGTATGCCTGTATATATATATATATATATATATATATATATATATATATATATATATATATATATATATATTGTACATTGATATCAAGGAGCTTTCAGTCCAAAGTCCCTAACTCACATTCATACATACATAAACATAAACATACATAAACTATATTACCAAAAGTATTGGGACACCTGCCTTTACATGAACTTTAATGGCATCCCAGTCTTATGCCCCGTACACACGGTCAGATTTTCCGACGGGAAATGTCCTATCGGACCATGTTGTCAGAAATTCCGACCATGTGTGGGCTCCATCCGACTTTTTCCATCGGAATTTCCAAAGGAAAAAGTTTGAGATCCTGCTCTCAAATTTTCTGACAACAAAGTCCTATCGGACTTTTTCTGATCGCGTGTAGCCAATTCCGACGGACAAAGTGCCACGCATGCTCACATCACATTACAAGACCAAAGCTATTGGCTAGTAGCCTCTACATAGTCCCGTCGTACGCAACGAACGTCACCACGTTCAGGATGATCGGATTTTCCGACAACTTTGTCCGACTGTGTGTATGCAACAGCAGTGTCGGACAAAATCTGTTGGAAAAAATCAGACGGATTTTGTTGTCGGAATTTCCGACCGTGTGTATGGGGCATTAGTCCGTAGGGTTCAATATTGTGTTGGCTCACCCTTTGCAGCTATAACAGCTTCAAATCTTCTGAGAAGGCTGTCCACGAGGTTTAGGAGTGTGTCTTTGGGAACGTTTGACCATTCTTCCAGAAGCGCATTTGTGAGGTTAGGTGCTGATGTGTAATAAGAGAAGAAGGTTTGGGACTTTGTATGAGACAAAGGATAAAAATATATGGAAAATAACTTGACTTCAATATCTATTTACTCTCTCAAAGGGGTACTGCTATATACTTACTTAATAGTACCTTTATTTGTGATAAGTATTTTGTATACATTCGCATTATAGATATTGATTTTAAGCTATTCCATTCCTAGTATTACTCAGTACAACATGGAGACCTTCACTGTTCCTTAGGGACACAGTAGATGCGTCCGACCCGCACATGGGACCACATTACCTCCGCTCCCTGGACAGGCTTTTTCCAGCGTCCTCTATACTGCAGTACCACATGCTCCTATACCCTAGCCTTTTGTGAGTATTTAGGACTGGGAATCCTTTCTTCCCTTACTTATATCCTTTTTTATATTTTAGTCAATTATTCGATTATATTGATATTTATATATTTTTGTAGACATTTGGACGCATCTGCTCGTGATAAAGTGGTTTTACCCATAAAACGCGTTGAGCACCAGGATGCTGTCATGTTTTAATATGAAAACCTGTATTTCCATCTAGACTATATCCTCTATGCTTTTATATTTTTACCAATCATATTATATGGAGTACAACTACAAATATCGAATTTCAATTTCAAGTTACGAATCGTTACGAATCGTTATGAATAGTTACGAATCGTTACGAATCGTTATGAATAGTTACGAATCGTTAGTAAATCCAACTACCAATATCGAATTTCAACTAATTTGAACGAAATTATTATAGCAGATATAACGAATGAATTCGAATGACAAAGTGTCATTTTTGCAGAAAAAAAAAAAAAGTAGGGGTCCCCCCAAATTCAATATCCTCAAAAAAAAATAAAAAAAATGCAAATATATTTTCAGGTCTGGGATGGATTTTAAGGGGAACCCCGGCCAAAAAAAAAAAAAAAAAACCAATCATATTATATGGAGTACAAATATTCTTCCCACTGGTTACTGCAATGTGCTGTTCATCCATCTCTCTCTCTCTCTCTTTCATATATATAAATGTGTGTGTGTGTATGAATACTAGTCACTGCTACGTACCACTTATTAACCTGTTGTTTACCTATCTATGTATACATATGAATTGTAACATTAATCTATCTATGTATATATATGAACTGGCCTGTTTATATATGTAATTAGTTTCACATATGCACATACATTGCAATGTGACATGATAGATGCTTATGTTAATAAAAGTGTCAAGTGATTTTCCATATAGTTTTTATCCTTTGCCTCATATGGAGATGCGTGATGGCATGTGTCTCATATAAAGTCCCAATTTCCCCCTTCCCTTTTACTATATAGGCACTGATGTGGACAAGAAGGTCATAAAGACATGGATGAGCGAGTTTGGGGTGGAGGAACTTGACTGGCCTGGACAGAGTCCTGACCTCAACCCGATAGAACACCTTTGGGATAAATGAGAGCAGAGACTGACCTTGCAAACTCCAGGTAGGTAGTACTGTGGTTCGGATTCAAACTGGCGATCCCAGTGCTGTCAGGCAGAAGTGATAGCCATTAAGCCACTGTGCAGCAAACATTGCAAAAAAATGTTTTTATGAGACTTTTAAGATACCAAACTGTTGTCATAAAAAAATTAGAATAAAAACATAATTGTATTATACAAAAATGACATGTTAAAATAATTATTCTGACTGAAAACATATCACCCCTAAAGTAGACCTAAACTTAATCCCTCATATCTCACTTGGTTAATAAAGGTTGTTTTCAATATTTAATAAAGGGACAACTTGGTTACCCCCTCTGCATTGCAGCCCATTGGTTCAAATCCCAACTGCTACCGGTAGGGGATTTGCATGTTCTTCGTGTGCTCTCATAGATTTTCTCCAGCTACTCTTGCTTCCTCCCACACTCCAAAGACATGTTGGTAGGTTAATTGACTACTGTCCACATTGGCCCTAGTATGTGTATATACTCATGTGAAATAAGGACCTTAGATTGTAAGCGCCTTGAGGGCAGTATCTAATGTGAATGTACAGCATCGTAAAGAGCTGTATAAATTGTTGGTGCTATATGATAACATGTAATCAAAAAATAATTGTATGATCCTGGCACCATATTTATGGAAGGACATCTATCTTCCAATTGTGCTTCTATTGCCAGTCCAGGGAACCAATGTACAGATGATGTAATGACTGCCTGTATACAAGAAGTGAATAAAAGAGATTAGTAACACTGAGATACAAAAAGTATGGTACCAGTAGTGTATGGGGAAAAAATCAATACAATTGTTTGTGATACACAGGGTTTCAGCAAATAAATGTCATCAGGTTAGGGTTTACACTTACATTAAAAGCTACCAAATTAGTATCTTTAATTTAAATAAAACACTTATGATAACATTCCTTATATAACAATAAGAAAAGAGAGATAAACCCTAGAACAGGGGTCTCAAACTGGCGACGTTCCAGCTGTTGCAAAACTACAAGTACCATCACGCCTCTGCCTGTGGGAGTCATGCTTGTAACTGTCAGCCTTGCAATGCCTCATGGGACTTGTAGTTTTGCAACAGCTGGAGGGCCGCCAGTTTCAGACCCCTGCACTAGAAGGATCCGCATTGCTCTTTTACCTCATTGTATTGTACAGCTGAATGAGAATGCATAAACTGAATCTGTAACCTGTTTCAGAAACCTTGCATGAAAGCAGCAATCACATTTTACCTGTTCAGCTTTATTCCTCTACTGTCTGACCCTTTAAATGCCTGTAAATATATTACGTATGTACTTTTTGCCCCTGGCTGTTGGCTTGGAATTCCCAGGAGGAGGAATCAGAGAAAGAGAGAGAAAGTCTCAGCCACATTTGCTGTCCATACTACTGAATCCTGAACTAGAAAATACTATTATACACTACCAGACTAAAGCACAAAGCAAATAGGCTGACTCTGAGCTCCAGCACCACACCACAGTTCCTGCCAGTGAGAGGTCCCATTCCAGGCTCATCGGACAACAGCTGGAGGATACCCCCATGACAGCTGATTTTGTCTTCAGTTCTCTGAAATAAAGACAGACACTGCATCAACTTCAAGGTCCCCTGCAACTGGACTTTGCTGCAACATTCATCTAAAGGTAGCTCTATTAATAACTGTATACTGTATAACCAGGTATACGTGCACAAACCCACCAGGACTCCAATTGGGCCCTTTTGTTTATGATACCTGTTGGATGCATTGGATGTACCCAGATAGCAAGCAATTGTGCTGCAAGTTTAAAAATGACTTGCTAAGCTATTGCTGGACTTGCCAGGCTTCACAAGTTTGTTGCACAGTTGCAGAAATGACTCTAAATCAAATTTCTTAGAAAACATTCTGCAAGTCTGCTGCAATTTCTGGTTCAGTTATATTGTGCAATAGTCATCCCACCACTGGGGTCACTGTGGCTGAATTTTCATACTGTTGACTCGCAGAGCTCTTGCTGTAGACTTGCCACTGCAACTTTGCTCTTGCTAGAGACTTGCAATGCAAATTTGCTACAAAGTGTCAACTAGAACTTGTGCTTCAAGGGCTCTGCAACTGTACAATTTGCCAGTAAAAATGTGCAGCAAGTTAACAGACTTACAATTTAACACTGCCACAAATGTGTGGCAAGTTATCCTTGCTATCTGGGCATCTACTGTTTAATTAATTTCTTCTTATTTAAAGCTTGTATTATTTCTGTACTGGTGTGCATCAATAAACGTATGATTAATGTTTTTTACTGGTTGCCATAGTTCTTCTGCTCCCAATATCTTTGTTTAAATTGCTGATTAATTTCCCAGGAAGGGAATCTCCTCTGTTCACAGAAGTCCTATCTTGGGTGGAGGCACTGACAATTTTATACCTACAGGTTTAGCGCAATATCCTCTTTGGGGAGGGCCATTCCTCATAACCCCCCCCCCCCCCCAAAAAAGGGGCTACATGCACATGGTGCATTGTCCCAGAGAGAATTAATGCATTCTAATAAAAGCTGATCACTTTTTTTTAACATGTTTTGGATGCTACATGTGGAGTCCGGTAAATAACAGAGACCGTTCAGTTAAATAGATAAAAGAGGCCAGTCCATTAGCCAAGCTCATTATGTCACCACTTACAGTAGACTGCTTTGAGCAAATACAGTAGAAAGCTTTTGACCCAGATATGCCAAATGTGTTTTGTTAATTCATTAACGGCTGTAGATTGCGGTGCATTTACGCTTAGACCATACATTAAGATAGATAGATAGATAGATCAGATACTTACTTTCATCTTCTCACTATCTAGGTTCCAAGCTCATTGGTTACAGAGGGCAACAATGACAAATATTATAAATATATATATATATATATATATATATATATTATTCAGCACAGTGTTTTTGCATTAAAATAGTTATTTAAAGCCTAAACCAGCCTTCCTCAACCTTTTTAACACAGAGGAACCCTTATAATAACTTTTCAATATCAGGGAACCCCTACTAAAAAATACTATATCTATAACTCATGATACAATAGTGTGCTGGCCAGTGGGAAGAAGTCTTCTTACATGTGTGGTCACTGGGAAGAAATACCGCCATACAGAAAGCTAAAAAGGTCAATGGTGTCAGTGGGACCTTATCTAACAGGAAGAAATGTCTCATTACACAAGGGACTAGCAAGCTCTGGAACCCTGATTAAGAAACCCTGGGCAAAACTTTTTTTCGGATAAAGAAGAGAATGGTTAAAACCCTTGGTAATTTGTTATGTCTGTGGAAGGAGGAACATGAAGTGAGAGGAAATGTCTCCAAATTGAGTTAAATCATCTTTCTACACAGTTGTCACTGTAGAAAGTTGAAAGATTTTGAAAGATTTCCCCTTTATTCATGTTCCAGTGACAACTCTTTGGGATTTACCCTTAAGCCGGGTATACACTGATTGAAATTTGAGTCAGTTTAGCAGGAATCAACAGAATTTAAGTTTTTGTGTGGCCCTCCCCGCTCATCAAAAGTTGATCATCAGATCAGCTTCTGTTGAATGGTCCTGCTGGAAAACCTGCATTCAATCAGAGGCTGCAGCCAATGGCTAAAGCCTGCCATACATGGATTGAAATTTGGCAGCAGGGATCAGCTAAATTTCGGTCCAAGTATGGGTGCTTTGGTTGTACAGAAGTCAACCTATGGATCAACATCTGTACAACAGCCTTGTCAGGTTTTCCCTGCTCGATTAGCACCTCAGGCTATAGACTGCAATGCTGATCAGTGTATTCTGATGGTAGGGAAGTCTCCCCTCTGTCAGAATACTAAGGCCCAGCAAGGAGGATTCCCCCATCCACATCTAGTGTGTGGATGAGGGAATCAAGTCATCTAAGGGCAGTTTTACAGTGAGTGTGTACCCAGCTTTACTTTCAGTTCCAGGTACAGTGGTCATCAGGACATATAGAGAGTGTGACTCTCCCAAGCAGGGACACTGACAGCAGTAGAAAAAACTTGCCACATGGATTTTCAAGATAGTGTTGGCTATTTCTTTACTTTGGATATATACAGTACAATGCCACAATTGGCCATGCACCCTATCATACATACTTTGAGCAAACTTGCAGGACAGGATGTTGAGTGTTAATTATTTTGGCTGTGACTGTCACCAGCAACCCTAGAATATTTATGCTACCCATTTTAGGAACAATGGGAAAATTTGGGTTGTTTAATTTGCTTGTTGACTGGTTTGTAAGTGTGTGCTGTACTGTGCTGGGCTTCTGGTGTGTCTTTGTACCTTCAAGGTGGCCTTAGTAACTTCCAGGTGTACCTGCCTTTAATCTATTTATTGTTGCGTGTCACTGTCTGGGTGCTTTGTTAAGTTGGCCATAAATTGGTAGTATTTTTTTTTCATTCATCCAGAAGACTGAATGAAAAAAGATTGACATATTCCTTTGTCCACACAAACAAGGTGAATGGAGGAATCCCCCCTCCCCCTACCCTATTGGCTGCAGCTGCTGATTGAAAAAAGTTTTCCAGCCTGTCCTGTCAATGCAAGTCAATCAAACAATCACCAATCAAATCAAACAATCAAATTCTTTCAAGAAGGCTATACACACACAGTGAACGAAATTTGGCCAGTCTCTACTAAACCAACAAAATGTTAATCTATCTATGGCTAGCTTTAGCCTAGAGCTAGGGAGCACACTGTGCAGCAGAGCCTTAATAAGACAGCGTGGCTTTCACAAATAGGAAAATATATGCTACTAATGCCTCTGCTTTTAATATTAAATATATAGTGTTAGAATTACTGGCTATTTATTTTGAATTTTGAACCCTGTCCACCTTTAGGAGATCCATAAAAACTCACTTATTCAGGGAAGCCTTTAGAATGTAAGCTCTGCGAGCAGGGCCCTCCTGTCCCTTCTGTATTGAACTGTAATTGTGCTGCCCCCCCTCTACATTGTAAAGCGCTGCGTAAACTGTTGGCGCTATATATATTGTGAATAATAATAATAATAATTTACTTTTAATAATATAAGTTGCCAATGTTGGCTATATACATACTTTTGATGTTAGCAATGAGAACTTGGTAGTGTTCATAAACCTACCCTACTCTATCCAAAAAAAATCAGTTTTGGCTTAGATACATTTTAAAGTCCATTTTGGAACTCCAATGTCCGAATGTACACCTATCTATGTCCTTAAGATTATTAGGCACATTATTTCATACTCTGTGTTACACATTATATTGCAGAACATCTGAGAGTGATAAGATAACTGGGCCTCAGCATTTCTTTAACCGATTCCCGCCCACCGGCCGTCAAATGACGGCTGGGCGGCGCGGCTCTCGTTCTGGGTGGACGTCATATGATGGCCTCCCAGAACAACCAGTATTGCGTGCCTGTGGGGCGCGCATTGCAGCGATCTGTAGTGTGGTGTGTCACTCTGACACACCGATACACCGATCTCGGTAAGGAGCCTCTGACGGAGGCTCTTTACCACGTGATCAGCTGTGTCCAATCACGGCTGATCACGATGTAAACAGGAAGAGCGGTTGATTGGCTTTTCCTCACTCGCATCTGACAGGCGCAAGTAGAGGAGAGCCGATCGGCTGCTCTCCTACAAGGGGGGGTTTGTGCTGATTGTTTATCAGTGCAGCCCCCCCTCGGATGCCCACTCAGGACCACCAGGATGTCATCAGGACCACCAGGGATGGCCACCAGGGAAATGACAATCAGTGCCCAGGCAGCTGCCAATGAGTGCCCATCCCCAATGCCTGCCAGTGCCAACAATGATGCCTAACCATGCCATCTATCAGTGCCGCATATCAGTGTCCATCAGTACCACATATCAGTGCCCATCAGTGCCGCCTATCAGTGTCCATAAGTGCCCACCAGTGCCGCCTATCAGTGCCACCCATAAGTACCCATCAGTGCAGACTTTCAGTGCCCATCAGTGTCACCTATTAATGCCCATTAGTGCCCACCAGTGCCACCCATGAAGGCCCATCAGTGCCACCTATCAATGCCCATCAGTGCTGCATATCAGAGCCACCCATCAGTGCTGCCTACCCGTGCCCATCAGTGCTCATCGTCAGTGCCCATCAGTGCCTATCAGTGCCACCTCATTAGTGCTGCCTTATTAGTGCCCATCAGTGCTGCCTTATCAGTGCCCATCAGTAAAGGAGAAATCTTACTTATTTACAAAATTTTATAACAGAAGCAAAAGAAAAACTTTTTTTTTAAATTAATTTTAGGTCTTTTTTTTAGGGCTGTGGAAATTAAAGATTAATTCCTCGATTAATCGATTAATTTTTTTGATCGATAAAAACTCTTTTGATTGGTACCCACCTCTTCGCCGGGTCTTCAGGGAGTTCCGTCGGAGATCCGGTGAAGTCACGGACATCGACGTCACCGGACTCCTCCCCCTTTCCCAAGTGCCTCCGTCTGCTAACGAAGGGAAGGGTGGAGGAGTTTGTGACGTAGAAGTTCTGATTGAACTTAACGCATACGGGGGAGGAGCTACGCATGACGTCACCCGCTCCTGCCCTACAGAACTAACACGATTGTCGACTTTACATGCTGTCTTTTTATCATCTTTATGTGAGTAGTTTGTGTTTGAACACAAAAATGTAATCTTATAATTAAGCGGTGAGCACTTAGATCTTTTCTTTCTACCCATGACCTGGCATCCTTGCTGAGATCTAAGGAGACGTGAGAGAAGTTTATGATCCGTGTTAACCCTTTTGATACCCGCTTGCATGACCACCTGTTTGCACAGGGGTCCATGCCATATGGTGAGAGTGATTAGTTAGACCGGAGGTGGAGGGATTGTCACGCTACTGTGGAAAACAAAATTACTTATGTCAGTGCTACAGTTTGAATTTAAAACATATTTGTGTGAACTGGGAAGTTAAGTCATGGATTGTGGAAAGTGTTGGGTGATTATATATAGTGTATACCACATTTACCACTGACTAATGCAGAGTTGCAATGCAAGGAGATTAGCTAAAAGTAGTTGGATCTGTATGTGCGTTATAATTAATCGAAAATTAGTCCATTAATCGATTAAAAAAAATCGATTAATCGAACACGAAAATTTTAATCAGTAACAGCCCTACTTTTTTTATTAAAATAAAAAATGCAGAGGTGATCAAATACCACCAAAAGAAAGCTCTATTTGTGGGAACAAAATTATACAAATTCGGTTTGGGTACAGTGTAGCATGACCGCACAATTGTCATTTAAACAGCGACAGCGCTGAAAGTTGGGCTTGGGCAGGAAGTGCCCGGTATTGAGGTGGTTAATGACTTTCGTTGACTGAAATCTTTGGTAAGTACAAGATTGGTACCTTTGTTCTCAAATAATTGGGGCCAGGTAGTTCTGAAAGATTTTTTGCAAGCCAATTACAGACACGGCTCTTGCTACAAAATAAAGCACATTGCATTAAGAGCTCTTCGTAATTATATGCAGCAACAATCATTTGGGAGAAGATACAATTGACTGCTTTTCACATCCCCGCAGGGCAAACCAACAAGGACACAGCAAAATGCTCTACTTCTTTTATGTGCTAAAAATTTTTAGCATTATATAAATTGATGAAATGGATGAAGCATAATAGGATGTTATTAAAAGATTATATACCGGTATACAGATTTTAGGAAAATAATTAGCAATTTTTTGAATTGTTTGATGACATAATCTACTGTATGTACCAGTTTCTGAAGTACATTGTGAAAGGGAAAGAAATATGCCTTTATGGGAATATGTCATGGTTTTGCATGTACTTTTTATTTATGTATCACTGTCAGAACTGAAAGGAAAATTAAATATACAGTACTGTATATACTTTTTGTCCGGCAAATTTGAAATATTGCATATGCATAATTAGAATATTCAGTTTTCAACAGTTCTTATTCCTATAACTTTTATACTTTGGATGAAAATGCCTGTTCTTCACATAACTCAATAGCTCAATCGTCAGTTTACACACAACTGAATGAGTCTAAGCAATGACCTAACCTAACCCACCCCTACCTTCTCCTTCTTGCTGTGTGGCTTCAGTCAAAGGAGAGACAGAAACAAAACTAGTGCAAAGTGGGAAACTGCTAAACTGTTTATCAATTAGGAATTGTCTAATGCCTGCAGAAAATAGTAGAGGGTTGCCACAGTCTTCAACCAACGCAGCTATATATGGACCCACCACCTTTTGAACCTATATGCCTATGATATGTTAACACCCAGCCCCTAAAAGTATGTTCATGCATCTTCCCGTAGTTTTGGATTTTGGGTTTGCTTGACCAAGGAGGCCAATGGCGTCATCAAGCAGGAAATTGTTTTTTGAACAAATGTATAGAAGTAGGTGGTAGGAGGGGAGAGGACTCAGGGTGCTGAAGATATATAGCTATTGGGAGGGTGGAGCTCAGGGAGGTAAGAGCTGTAGAGATCTCAAGGCGGCATGCATTTCCTCTGGAAGAGCATTGGATGCAGTTTCACCCACCCTCCCTTTAGATTTTGGGCTTGATTTGGGCTTGGTTTATTTTTAGAGTTGCCCCAGGTGTGGCACTTGGAAGTTGGGGCACACATTTTTAGTTAACTCGACAAAAAAGGCTAGCATGGTTAGTGGCTAGCGAAATGTTTGTTTATCAGGTGTCAGGTGAGTTCCTGATAATGGCATTTTATTTTTCAGTGTGCTGAAGAGGTGGAAATAACGGAGGAAGTGTTGATGGAGTATAGTTTGGTAAGCCATGGGAGTTCCTCTGTGACCACTTTGGTTTGATGGGTGTTCCCACAGTATCAAGTTTATTAAAGGATCAATCGCAGGTACAGTTAACTGGGACACATTTTGGTTTGCTCCAAAGTTAGGAGCAAGGTGGGAGCATTGCCAGGGGCCTGGGGCTAAACATTTGATTTGACTTTCTTATGTTCTTTCCTAACTGGGATTGGTTAAGTTATTGGGATGGTATTATTTGATGTTTATTTTAAATTACAGGGGGTCCCCGACTTACGAACGCCCGACCTACGAACATCCCCTACTTACGAACGAGGCGCTGCGGGGACCCCCCGCCATTTTCCGCCGTGTTCCGCCGTGTTTTGGCCGTTCTGCGCATGCACGGCCATTCGGAGCCTCGGAAAACTTCGGAAATGTCCGTAATTTGCCGCGCATGCGCAGAACGGCATTGGACGGAACATCGGAAATGTCCGGAAATGGTCGTATTTGTCGGTCTGCGCATGCGCGGCCGACTTACGAACATTTCCGACTTAAGTACAGGCGGGCAGTCCCTAACGAGTTCGTAACTCGGGGACCCCCTGTATATTATATATTATACATTTTTAGTTGATATTTCGTTTTTTTTTCTTGTAACGCTGTGGCCTATATCATATCTGATTAAAATTTCTTTGTTACTAAGCTACACTGTGTAGTGTGGCTTGTTAGATAGAGAGAAGCCTATTTGGCCCTGCCATTGGTCATGTTTTTGTCATTGGTCTGGCACAACATTCAACTGTTTGATGGGTTGGCAACAATTGAATGTATTTTAGAGTATTTCCCAGTATAGGAAACCTGGCTATAGATCTTTATGAAAGTACCATATATACTCGAGTATAAGCTGAGTTTTTCAGCACATTTTTTTGTGCTGAAAGTGCCCCCCTCAGCTTATACTCGAGTCAAGCACTTTTCTGCAGCAGAGAATGACATTTTCTGACCCGAGTTTGGGGCCCCGTATCTCGGGACCACTTGGTGCTAGGAACCCCAAATTTGGTGTGCCAACCCAGTGGAACCAACACTACAACCACATATCCAAATTTGGGGTTCCTAGCACCAAGTGGCCCTGATATACGGAGCCCCAAATTCGGTCAACTGTGTCCATCTAGAGCCATGTCGTTTCGGGACCCTTTGGGTCCAGAGACCCCAAACATTTAGGAACCCTTAACTACCAAGTTTGAAGTTCAGGGGACCTATGGCTGCAAATGGGCACAGCGAGGCATGCAAATGGGCACAGTGAGGCTGCAAATGGGCATTGTTGACCCTCTTTTCCACTTACAGTAGCTGCGCATTTCTCACCCTAGGCTTATACTCGAGTCAATAAGTTTTCCAAGTTTTTTGTGGTAAAATTAGGTGTCTCGGCTTATATTCGGGTCGGCTTATACTCGAGTATATACGGTAAGCCATATATTGTCTCAGTATCACTGAGAGGTTGATTTACCAAAGGCAAACAGACTGCTCACAAGGGAATTTGCATTTTGCAATGTACCCTTAACCTTTGTAAAAATCATCCCATTATGTGCAAGCAAAAAAAATTTTTTTTCCTTGCACATGATTGGACATTCTTTGTAAAGTGAATTTTCAACACATTCACTAAGAGAAAATTCTCTTGCAAAATGCCAAATTTCTTGCAAAGTGAAAAACCTATTTGCCTTTAGTAAATCAACCCGTAAGTGGATGGGTTTGAGTTTCATTATTCCATGTAATGTTCAAAGACCAGTTGCAACAATGTTCAGCACACTGGAAAATAGTTTGGACAGAACTCATCTTAAGATTCATGCATGACACAATCCTTTCTAATGCAATCACACCTAAGTCTTTTTTTATTTTTATTGCACGGATGAGGTATAGTCAAGTCAATGTGTTATATTATAATACCATCTGTGTTTGAGATTTGTGTTCTAAAAGGTATGTTTAAATAAGTATACAGAAACACAGAAAATGATGAAGTGCACATGGAACAGAAAAGCCGCTGAACATCTTTTGATCCTTTGGACAGCTTCATGCTCCACTGAACAGTGACAGCAAAGTTCCACAAGAGCTTTCCTTTATAACATCAACGGAATGCTATGAAAACATCAAGCAGCAGTGCATGCATTATGAATGTGTGTTGTTCTAAGATAGCATGCAGGGGGCTTCCAATCTAATCTGACCCCAGGATTAAAACCAGGTGTCTCTATTCATTAATGTCAATTTTTCATAGTTAGAATGTAACTGTCACCATTTATTAACATTTTACATCTAAAGACAGAAACGAGAATTAACTTGAATCTTTATTTTTATGTGCACATTTTGTTAATATTGATTATAAATTAAAAAATGTTGGAAGGAACAAAGATTTCCATTATAACTATAACCACAGATGATTTTTCATGCTCTGCAAGATCATTTGTATTCACTTTAGGTGTTTTTATGTATACCTTTCACATAGAAAACTGCTTTGTTCTTTTTATATATTTTGATATATTCAGTAAAGTGGTTATAAAGTCAAAACATTTGTTTGCTGTGCATTAAGGTAAAAAAGCATCCCACTACTTTTTCTGCCCCCTACCCCTGGACACTTAGCGGAGAGTCCTCTGATGCTCCAGCACTGTCCCCAGATAGTGTCTCTTCTCTCTATCTTCCTGGATTCACAGGCTACACTTAAGCCCCATACACACGCTCGGACAATCCGCGGACCAGGTCGGTCGGACTTTGTCCGACGTACTTTGTCCGATGTTGTCGTTGCGTACACACGGTCGGACTACGTTGTCGGAATATCCGGTCCGGAAGAACGTCGTGACGTAAGTCGTCGTCCACGAGATTACAAAAGGGAAGTTCAGCACCACGTCAGGCACCCGTTGGGCTCCTTCTGCTGATCCCGTGTTTATCGAGAGTTAGTGGAAGTTTGGTGACTTAAGATTCGCGCTTCTCAGTTTTCTGACTCAGATCGTTACTGCTCTTCAGTTTGTGCTTGTCGTGCGTATCTGTTTATTAGTGCGTGTAGTCAGTTCGCATTTGTTGGTCATTGCGGCCTATATCTTGATATAGGACGCTTTGATTTGCACTGCTTATTGTCTGCTCGTTGCTGGTATTCACTTCGTTCTTTCAGGCCTTGCTGTTTATCGGTGCTTTCTGTTTGTCCGTTCTGACCAGCCGACCTTTTGTGACCTTCTGAGCGATGTTTCCCGTGCGTACTCGTCGCCGAGTTCGTGCTGTACGCGGAATTGGTGTCGGGCTTTTAGCTTTGACCCAAGACCCGTCCATGAACAGAGTGATGAGGAGTATGTGGACCAAGAATTGGTTGCTTCAGCGTGACCAGTTCTCGCACATGCCTTTGCTTCGTGAGATCCGGGAGAATAATCCTGATGATTTCAGGAACTTTCTCAGGATGACGGACCCCGATTTTCACCGTCTTTTGGCTTTGCTGACCCCCTTTATCAGCCGGCAGGATACCTGCATGAGACAAGCCATTACTCCGGAGCAGAGGCTTGTTGCCACGTTGAGGTACTTGGCGACAGGGAGAAGTCTTCAGGATTTGAAGTTCTCTTCAGGTATCTCTCCCCAGGCCCTGGGAATCATTATTCCAGAGACCTGTTCTGCCATCATTCAGGTCCTGCAGGAGGACTATATTAAGGTAACATTTCTACTTTACTATTCCCTTCTATGTATGCTCTGTTTGCTAATGACTTGTATTTTTGACCTCCTTCCCTAATTACCATGATTGCAATATGTTCTAATATGCTGTGCCCCTTTTCTCCTTCATGCATTTTTCCCTTCACTTACCTCACCAGCATGCTCTTCTGCCCCAATAGACACCTATGGCCTACTCACTTAAGCAATGTCTTTTGTCTGCTGCATAGTATTGTTTGCCCCAAAACACCCCCTAAAATATGCACAAATGTTTGCTGTGTGGTTTACTTCATGTAGAGCCCCCTTTTTTTGTTCTTTTGGTGGGGGGGGGGGGGGCAAACTCATTAGGAACCCCCTCCCCCAACTGCTCTGTCAGATGGTACCAATCCTTTATCTGCTGGCTTTCCCAAGGTCCATACACACTATATACCTACCTCTTTATAGTGCGCATCTTTAGGGATGAATTCAGCAAAGCATGTAGTGCAAGGGACTGCCTCCATACATTCCATTTCCTATTTTTTTGTCTTCTTTCCCTCCTATTAGCTTGCTTGGTAATTTAATAATGTCACACTGTGCCTGCCTTTTTTGGGGGGGGGGAAATGTTATTTGATCTTTCCTGTGGCCTGCCAATAGTGTTAAGTACAGAGGGTCTGGCCAAACTAGGCCACATTATTGAGCCATTTGCCAATCAATGAAGTGCAGAGGGTTACCTGCCCCACCCCCCCCCCCCCCCCCAAACCATAGTTATTGCCAATGTCCCATCAGAAGTGGGGGGATTGATGGGGGGGTGAGTAATCTGTGAAGGGGAGCCTCTACTTTTCTGTGTAAATACTTTCCAGCCTCCAATTTTATACAATGCTCTTGTTCCAAGATGTTGATTGTCTAATCTGCTTGCAATGTTTAGGTGCAAAGTGACTAATTTTTTTTTTCTTGTTTCACTCCACAGTTCCCTTCCACGCCACAGGAATGGCAGACTGTGGCCTCCCACTTTGCCAGCCGTTGGGACTTTCCTAACTGCGGAGGGGCAATTGATGGGAAACACGTCCGCATCGTCCCACCGCCCAACTCGGGGTCCTACTATTATAATTATAAAGGGTTTAATAGTGTAGTGATGTTGGCGGTGGTGTCGGCAACATACGAGTTTATGTATGTGGACGTGGGGATGAACGGCCGGATATCGGATGGTGGGGCCATTACGCACACGGAGTTCTACTGGCGTCTCCAAAGTGGCAGTCTGTGCTTGCCACCTCCAGAGGAGAATGCCGAAGGACTCCCCTTCGTCTTTGTCGCAGATGAAGCGTTTGCGCTGACTCCCCATGTGATGAGGCCGTTCCCGATGAGGACCCTCACCCCGGACCAGAGGGTCTTCAACTACAGGCTGTCCAGAGCCAGAAGAGTGGTGGAGAACGCTTTTGGCATCCTGGCCAGCCGCTTCCGCCTGTTCCTGACGGCATTTAACTTGGCGGAATACAAACTGAACCACATAGTTCTTGCCTGTTGCATATTGCACAACTTCCTCAAAAGACATAACAGGAACTATGTGGTGCCCGTTGGGCCAGATGTGGAGGGCCCTCCAAATGCGGACCTCACAGCCCTTCGAGTGGCACGTCCAGGCTTGCCCCCTCTCAATGCCCGCGTGGTCCGGGACCAATATATGGAATACTTTGTGGGTAGGGGGCCATTGCTCTGCCTGACGATGTGTGAGAGGCATTTTTTAATAAATCTGATATTTTAACCAACCTCTGATTTCTTGTCATTTCAGTCTTCTTTTTAGCTTATTTTACTTTGTCATTTTTTCCCTTTGCCTTCGACAGTGGTAATGCACTTTCTGGGCAAAAGGAGGTAACAGTCTCTTCTTCCCAAAAAGATTATTCTCATGTGTGTTTGCTACCTAATCTTTGGTCTAGAGAAGGTTTGTCCTGCATAACTGACACCCAAAATACTCCTTTTCAGCACCAGGTCTGACATGTGTGTATTCTCCAAAATGCTGTGCTCCGTGTTTTCGTACAAAGCACTGTGGGTGTCATTTACATAAGTCAAATCCGCTATGCTCTACAAGTGCATTGAAAAAGTTCCCTGGGAAAGGAAATTGCAGTGCAAAGTGGATTTGCCTTTAGTAAATAACACCCATTGCCCCCCATATCCTTTACATTTTACATACATAATGCATTGTTTTATTTAAATAAGGAAGCCACACATTTTGAAAAATAAAAAAGTTTACTTGGAAAACATTCACAAGTGCGTTTACAATCTTCACGCCAAAACTGACAACATCTTGGCTATTTACAACATTATTTACAAAGATTACGCAATTGGTAAAACCAGGCATGGAGCTAAGCAGAACCTATGAAGTAGGAAAGTTCAACTTTGTAAAGTGAAGACAAGATCAGACATGACTATATGTTCAAAGTGTGTTTGATCTTCATCACATGGGGGGGTCACCCCCGAAAAGTGGAAATTTGGAACATGCACACAATTTGGTTCTGAAAATGGTCATTAGATGGTAAAACACATGCCTAGAAGCTTCAAAAGTGCCATTTTCCATCATGGGGATGAATGGACGTTTTTTGGGGGTGCAACCCCTTCACCACAACCACTTTCGTAGTTCGTAAAGTGTTTGCACCCCCAAAAAAACGTTGCCATTCATCCACCATGATGGGAGCTAGCACATGTGGACACAATGTGTGCATGTTCCAAATTTCACACAGTTTTTAAGTTGCAAATGTGTTCAGAAGCTGGCACAAATGTGTGTAAATTACTTGGTGCTTTTTCATATTTTTCCTAAAACATCAATGATGTTCTTCAATTTTTGTTGAACATCATTGATGTTTTGCTTTATGTAATCTAGATCTCGATTGCAGACCATTATCTCTCCGATGAGTACGTGGGCACTCTCTGTGGTAAAGTGCGATTTTTCTTCCACAACATCCACGTCACCTAAAAACCACAAACAAAAAAAATGGGGTGTTGGAAATGAGGCAGCCATACATGGATTAGCTTACCAGTAGCTGTGTTCTCCCACACTCACCTGTTGTGGTGACAATTTCTCCAAGTTCGATGATCTCTCCTTCCTCCTCCTCCTCTGCTTCTGCTCTTTCCCCTTTTTTGGTAGGTGTTGGTTTGGGGGTTTCCTCAGACGGCCCAAGTTTTCGCTCCCCTATGAGAATGTCCAAAAGGAAGATTTAGCAACACAAGCTATTGAGGGCAGAAATAGGAAATGACAAACATTGCTTGAAAGTGACGGACACTATTTTATTTTGGCCAGTTACAAATGTCAACTACATGAATGAAGTCACTTTGTAAAGGTGCTAAACTGACTAGCTTTTTGGTAGAAGTTTGTGTGATGGAGACCCCCCTCTAGTATCCACTGGAGCACATGTGTGGAAAAGCATAATAAAAAGGGGGTTTGGGTGTCCCAGCACTAGTGCTCTAGAGTCCAGATGGGTAAACAGCTACTGAGTGACCTCTCCTTTACATTGAATAAATTGGCTTTACATTCTTGATGACATTTCTAGTGAGAACAAACTTCCTTTCCCCAAAAAAACACCAAACATCGTATTATAAGTGGCCGAACGATCGAGGTTGCGTACGATCGAATGCACACACGACCATGACAGTGGCAGAAAGATCGAGGCTGAGTACGATCGAATGCACAGACGAACCTGAAAGTGGCCATTTTGGAATGTACAACTTGGTAAAAATCAAAACACAATGGAGCAGTATGCAAGCAAGAAATCAAACACAAAACACAACTACTTACTTTTTTGAAGAATTCTCTTGATCTTTCTGTACTGATCGGCCTCCCTCAGTTTCAGGTCTGACCAGCGTTTCCTGAGTTGCTCCTTGGATCGTTGTACCCCAAAATTATTGTACAGCCTTCTCACAACTTTAGACATGATCTTGGCCTTGCGGACATTGGGGTTGAGGTAAGGCCCATACTTCCCATCATAGTCGCTCCTCTTTAATATGTCCACCATCTCCAACATTTCTCCAAATGACATATTGGAGGCCTTGAATTTCAGGTTCCGGGATCGGGACGTTTCTGCCTCCGGACTTTCCTCGTCCTCCTCCTCGTTGGTGGGATATTTGTGGCGCACCTGCTGTGTCCCCGCCATGTGCTCTCCCCACTACGCCGTAAAGAGAAGGGGTGGGGAATAGACGAGAAAGATCGTCAGGGCGGGCGGAGTTTGAAGCATGCGCAGTGTATATAAAACGTCACACGCCTGTGTCGTAGCCACGATCTGGGAGACGAGGGGAGAGAAAACTCACACGAGACGATCGCTACAAACGAAGGTACAATTTAACGTTGGTACATAACTAGCCTAGACTGATTTGAACTTGAGGCTTCTTTATGGAGAAGATTAGGAGAGTTTAGCCTGACATAATTTTGAGGGTTTTGTGTGTTGTTGTGTCTTGCAGAGATTGATATGAAGGGATTCAACGACATGAGTTTTCTCCCCCTCTTCATTGCCAAATACAGGGATTTTCCCATATTGTGGCAGGGTATACACCCACATTACACCAACAAACCAAAGAGGCACGCAGCCCTGGAGGAACTTGTGGAATTTGTCAAGCCAAGGTTCCCCACGGCAACTGTTGATGATATTAGAAAGAAAATTGGCAGCCTGAGGAGTGCGTATATCAGGGAGAGGAAGAAGGTCGTGAAGTCTGAGGAAACTGCAACTTCAGCAGATGAGGTCTATGTCCCCAAGCTCTGGTACTATCAGAGTCTCCATTTTCTGAAGGACCAGGCTGATGTCACGGAGCCAACCTCAACTCCTCCTTCCACGCTTCCTTGCGCACAGCCCACCCCTGATGAGGCTTCCGAGGAGCAACCTGGGCCTTCCAGTCTGGAAGAGGTGGAGGAGCCCAGCTTGTTCCAGGTATAGTAGTTTTGCTACCATTTAGGGGAATAATGAATGATGTTCACTTAATTCAGGATCGCCAATTGCTTAGTTCCTAACGTGTTTGACATATCAACAGACAGTGGTGTGGGAGACATTTGGGGCCAGAATCTAAACTGCTGGGCTGAGAATTGTATGGTTTTCTATTTGTAAACATTTTGCACCAGTCACTAGATGAGAATTGTGTGTGTTTGATGAACAAATAACTGAAACTATGTCCCTTTTTCCTACACAGGAAGACCTCAGCCAGGAGGTGGCTGTGGAAGGTGGCAGTCAGGAGGTGGCTGTGGAAGGTGGCAGTCAGGAGGAGGCAGGGGTTAGTGGCAGCCACCAGCTGGGTAGTGGCAGCCAAGAGGGGGCTAGGCCTCGGAGCCTGACTGACACCCAAACCCCTCCCCTCCGCCCTCCGTACAAAAGGGCGAGAAGGGGGGGTTATGCGGCACAGTCAGCGCTCCGGATGATAAGAGAGGCTTCAGACTCCCTACATGCCACACCCGCCGACGAGGAGACCTTTGGCTCGGTGGTTGTCACAAAAATGATGGGTATGGAGGTGAGGCAACGCAACATGTGTGAGGGGCTCATCCTCCATGTCCTAAATAAGGGTAGGGCTGGGGAGATGACCCCAGTCACACATGTTTGCCATAGCTACCATGCTCCACCTCCTCCTCCTCCTCCTCCTCCTTCTGCCACCCCACCAGCACGACAGCCACAGCGTGGAAGGAAGCGTGGAAGGAAGACCTGAGAGTGACGACCTGGAATCAGTCTGGTCTGAGAGAAGATGGAGCCTCTCGTAGTACCAGAGCCTGGGGACCTAGATGGCATCTGCTGCAGTTCCGGATACTTTGGACTTCACGACCAGATTGCACTCCCCTTAATATACGTACTCCTCAGGCCCCCAATTTTCTACGCTTGAACAATGATGGTTGCCGTGGGGGGCCAAGGCTTTGCAAATTCCCCAAGTTTCACCATGGCTGCGTTCCTCTTTGGTTTGTTGGTGTGACCTAAATAAAGGTTTTTTTGATTTGAAATAATCATTGACTATTGTGTTTTACTTTGCTACAATGACAGTTTTTCTTTGAGTAAGCAGGTACATTTCACTAATCCTAAAGTAGAATTAACAAGGGGCACCAACAACAAACAAACTCCTAGTAAATGTAAGCAAGAAATACAAATGTAAATAATGTGTTTTTGGTAATTTGAGACACACAACCCCCCTCCAAAAAAAAAAAAAAAAAACATTCAAATATGTATTCCCCCAAAAAAAAAAAAAAAAAGACAAATCATGGTAAAAAAATAACAAAGATTCTTTTCCGTTCAGAGTAAAAATAAACATGTAGTGTATAAATGGTGCAAAGTAATAAAGAAGTAAGTTTGTGAGAAGTGCGGGTGAATAGGAGCAGCTAAAAGATGTCATTCTTGTTGCATTGTAAAGAAAAAGAGAATGCGCTGCATTAAAGACATTTTAACATTGCAGCGTGACGAATGTGCTGTGTCGATTAGGAAAGGTAGTTTTACCTGACCGAGCGCTTCCGTCACAGAATTTCTTCTGAGCATGCGTAGCACTTTGTCCGTCGGACAAGCGTACACACGCTCGGATTTGGTGTGATCGGACCGGGTTGACGGCAAATCTTTCCAGCAGGAGATAAGACTTTGTCCGACGGACAAACCGACGAACACTGTCCGATGGTGCATACACACGGTCTGATTTTTCAACAACCTTGTCCGATCGGACCAAATTGATGAAAAAGTCCGACCGTGTGTATGGGGCTTGAGAGAAATCCTCTATAGAAAGAAGAAGAAATAACCCCCTAATGGGACTTTAACCTCTTCCTGACCGATCCGCGCTGATATACTACGGCAGGGCGGCTGCTGTGTGCCAGATCACATACTAGGTACGTGATCTGGCACTTCTGGATCTGGGGTGCGCACGCACGCTGCCGATGATCCACTCCCGCTGTGATTGGACACAGTGGGAGCCAATAAGCGGCTCCAATCACAGCAGGATCGTAAGGAGACAGGCAGAACGGCGTTCTGCCTATGTAAACAAGGCGGACTGCCGTTCTGTGACAAGGGAAGGCAGTGATCTTGTGATCCTGCGAAGCAGAAACATGGACCTTTCCCTTCCCACAGTACAGCCACCCCCCACACAGTTAGAAAGCACTCCCAGGGAACACAGGTGACCCTTCAATCGCCTCTGATGAATGAATGATTTGTATAGTGATACAAATGTGAACTGAATCGCCTCAAGGCGCTTGTCTGCTCTTGTTGTCCTGCGATATTAGAAGAGGTGGGTCTTGAGTTTTTTCCTGAAGGCCTGATGGTTTTCTTCCAAGCGGATGTTGTTCGGTAGAGCATTCCATAGCCGATGTCCCTGTACTGCGAATCTTCGTTCTCCCTTCGATTTGTATCGAGCTTTGGGGATGAGAAGGCGGTTCTGGTTTGTCGATCGGAGGCTGCGATTCGGTATATATTTTTCTATTTTCTCACAAAGGTATTGAGGAGCATTTCCTTGTGTACATTTGTGGGTGAGGCAGAGGGTCTTGAATGTGATTCTATCCTTTACCGTCAGCCAGTGGAGGGTCCTTAGGGATGGGGAGATGGATTCCCAGGGTTTCTTTCCGGTGACTAGTCTTGCTGCTGTGTTTTGGACGACTTGATGTTAACCCCTTCCCAGCCAGTGTTATTAGTACAGTCACAGTGCATATTTTTTAGCACTGATATTTGTATTAGTGTCACTGGTCCCCAAAAAGTGCCAAAAGTGTCAGTTAGGTGTCTGATTTGTCTGCTGCAATATCGCAGTCCCGCTATAAGTTGCTAATTGCCGCCATTACTAGTAAACTAAATAAATAAATATCCCACAATTTGTAGACGCTATAACTTTTGCTCAAACCAATCAATAAACACTCATTAGGATTTATTTTACCAAAAACATGTACCAGAATACATATTGGCCTAAATTGATGAAGAAATTATATTTTTTACATTCTTTTATTGAATATGTTTAGCAGAATATAGCAGAAAGTAAAAAATATTGTTTTTTTTTTTCAAAATTGTCGGTCTTTTTTTGTTTATAGCGAAAAAAATAAAAACCACAGGCGTGATCAAATACCACCAAAAGAAAGCTCTATTTGTGAGAAAAAAGGGACATACATTTTATTTGGGTACAGCGTCACACATCCGTGCAATTGTCAGTTAAAGTAACGCAGTTCCATATCGCACAGAAATGGCCTATATGTTCTGAAAACCTCACACTGAATACCAGGGATGAAAAAGGGGGCACAACCATAATGTCCCTCGGGAAGTTGAACCTGGACCGCCTGGGGTGCACGCCAAGTACAAATAAAATTTGCACTTGAGATTTTACAAATATTCTATTGTTAATCTATACTAAACGACGGTTTTGTTGGTATTGGTATTACTCTGTGGGCCTTTAAAGTCCCGTTAGGGGGTTCTTTCTTCTTCTTTCTATTGTATTTGGGATGATGGCTTAATTTATTTTTCATCCTCCTCTATAGAGAGCCATATGTATACGGACTTGTGTCTGTTTGCACCCGGCTATCTCCGGGTCTGATCTGATCTGGCAAAAAAAAAACACAGAAGGGGATCCGTTCCCCTCTGGCTGGCTGGATCAGACCAAAGGGCAGCTGGGTGTAAATTGTTCTTTTATATCCGGCTGCCCATAGAGTAGGGCAGTCTGTGTCTGTGTCAACTCTGCATAAACAGAGCAGGCATGGACCTGTCATCCTTCCACTTCCCTGCTGAGCAAAAATGGATCTGGCCCATGTGAAAGGGGCTGTATACAGGATGCATGTTACTAGCCAGATCCCCAGGGGGAAAAGGAGGAGAAAAAGAGCCTAAAAAAGTAAATTAATGCAGCCATCACATCTAATGATCGGTAAGCTGCAATATACATTATTGGTTTTGGGTTTAACAACGCTTTAAAGTGGTATTAAATTCAATTAAAAAAAAGGAAAAACTGACAGGCAAAGTTTTATGACAGAAGAGACCCTAATGGCCCCTGGTGTCATAAATGCTTTCCCCTGCTTGTCAGTAGTAAAGTGCACTGAGCTGCTCAGAGTAAACCTATGGCACCCGCTGTGTGAATGAATGAATGATTTGTATAGCGCTGCAAATGCGAACTGAATCGCCTCAAGGCGCTTGTCTGCTCTTGTTATCCTGCGATATTAGAAGAGGTGGGTCTTGAGTTTTTTCCTGAAGGCCTGATGGTTTTCTTCCAAGCGGATGTTGTTTGGTAGAGCATTCCATAGCCGAGGTCCCTGTACTGAGAATCTTCGTTCTCCCTTCGATTTGTATCGAGCTTTGGGGATGAGAAGGCGGTTCTGGTTTGTCGATCGCAGGCTGCGATTCGGTATGTATTTTTCTATTTTCTCACAAAGGTATTGAGGAGCATTTCCTTGTGTACATTTGTGGGTGAGGCAGAGGGTCTTGAATGTGATTCTATCTTTTACCGTCAGCCAATGGAGGGTCCTTATGGATGGGGAGATGGATTCCTAGGGTTTCTTTCCGGTGACTACTCTTGCTGCTGTGTTTTGGACGACTTGAAGGCGTGCAATCAGGTAATCCGGTAATCCTATGTAGAGGGAGTTTGCGTAGTCGAGTCGCGAATTGATGATGGTTCCTACTACTACTGCTTTCTCTTTTTCTGGAATGAATCGGATGAGTCTGCGAAGCATGCGGAGGAGATGATAGGATCCGCTGATTACTGATCCTATTTGTGCCTCCATGGTCATCTCTGAATCAAGGATGACTTCGAGGCTTTTGGCTTTGGTGCTTGGGATGATGGTCTGGCCAAGGATGGTTGGTGGTTTCCATGGGGTCTTCGTTTTTTTCCTTTGGTTTGCGTCGAGGAGCAGCAGTTCAGTTTTCGATCCATTAAGTTTGAGGGAGCTAGTGGTCATCCAGTCATCTATCAATGTGAGACATTTTCCTAGTTCCTGGTACTGGTCTTCTTGTCCGGTGATCCGGAAGTACAGTTGAGTGTCGTCCGCATATGAGTGGTAGCATAGATCCGATTTGCTAATAATTTTGAAGAGTGGCCGGATGTGTGCCATGATGAAGTGACTCCTGTGTGCATGTGCCAGCTATTCAAATGGCCAAACAACATAAACCCTTAAGGAAGACCGGGAAAAGTACCCAGGCACTGACAGCACAGTGCTGGAGGGCATCTTTTGAAGGTAAGTCTGTCATAATGTCAATATAGCATTTAACTCCTAAGGACCCCTTTTTTTTTTTTATGGAGTTTAATTCCAATTTAAGAATTTTTTTTGCTTGGTTTCTTACCTGGAGACCCTGCCAGTAGCATCATTTCTGTTTATAGCTAATGACATTTAATGCTGCCATACATCTCATATTTTGTCTGATTCATGCTGAATTGGCCAAAATTCAAGCTGTGGGTGCCCCTGTTGGCAGCACCCGGCTTGAAAATAGTTGACTGAACAATTATAGTCCATAAGGCACTTGCATCCATTCAGATGCAGGCATTGTGCAGGTATTCTTATAACCACTGAAGCCAGCTGTCAAAATAAAATATCTAACAGGGATGAGTGTCCAACAAAATGTTGTCAGACATAAACAGGAAGTGCTGTTACCGGGAGAATTTCCAGGTAACAGATTTACAAAAAAGTTATGTACTGTATATTAGAAAATGTATATGTTGGGGGATGATCCCAAACATACTGAACAATCGATTTTGGGTTAACAGACATTGTAGTCTTTCATCTCCTAAAGGGGCCAACAAAGAAGAATTACTCATAGTCATATAGTCATAAAAGTATGCTTACCTGAATAGCAGCATGATGATGTCAGATGACAGACACACCCATGTATTGAGGCCATAGGTATGGCATCTCACAGGAGACGAAGATACAGTGGCAGGCTCATCCCTGATGCACAGGCGCCTCTTTAAAGTGTTACTAAACTCAGGACCCTGCATTCACTATATCTGGTCTCCCACAGTACACAGAACATGGAAATGCAATATTTTTTGTAGGAGGATTTTTCATTGTCCTATGAGATGGCATGACCCTTGACCCTCCATCTGGACAGTGCTGATTGGCCCTGTGCTGATCACATGCACTCTCCCAAGAAAAAGAAACTCTAGCAATACACACCAAACTGAGCATGCACAGCTTGTCCCCTAGCCTCTGTATTATTAAAAAATGGTCTGGAGACTGTCGAAGAAGGGGAGGATCAGAGAATACAGGATCAAACAGCTTTTTTAGACAATGCAGAGGATTAACCCCTTAGGTTCCACAGTGAGTATAAAAAGCACGCTATAATGCTTTACAGGGGGGCCCGAAGCAAAAAAATAAAAACTAAGTGTAGGGCATGCATGACTGGGTGAAGAGGAGAGACAGGGAGGTAAATGGTTAAGGCATGGTGGGCATGGTATATACGATCTGATTGGTGGAAGCGAGGGGTCCAGGTGGGGCTTTGGACGAGCACAGGAAGAGGCAGAGAAATGTATATATCAGTCGGTTGTCATCGGACGATGAGAAAACTGTTTGGTAATTTGGTTTGGTGTAAAGTATTTGAAGTCACAGCAGCCTGGCGATTGTGGTCTTTGTAGGCAGGTAAAAAATCAGTGATAGTCTAATGGTTAGGGACCCATGTGTGGTATGGTGTCCTCGGGTAATGGTTGGGGATCCATCTGTGGTATGGCGTCCTTGGGTAATGGTTGGGGACCCATCTGTGGTATGGCGTCCTCGGTTATGGTTGAGGACCCATCTGTGGTATGGCGTCCTCTGGTAATGGTTGGGGACCCATCTGTGGTATGGTGTCCTTGGGTAATGGTTGGGGACCCATCTGTGGTATGGCGTCCTTGGGTGCATTCCAGTTAACAGTGGGTTAACTGGGGACATAGAAATCTCTGCGGATAGCTTGGTCATTGTCTCTGAGCCGGTGTGTTGAGGCTGGGGGACTATTGTTCAACAGATAAAATTAACCAGTTTTGGGGTTTTCTGCCTCCAAAGATCAGCTACCTAAATACATATATTTCTGTTTTAAAGGAATTGGGTTTTGTTACTATTGTTACATGTTAATAAATAGGCTGCTATGGCCAATTTGTATCCAAACTATGATGTGGTCTGGTTATTGGTGGGTATAGGTACAGAATGGGTTTAGTGTGTCATAGCAGAACATTTTATTAGGTTTGGGGATGAGTGGAGGGCCATAATGCAGGTGATCACTTCACCTCTAAGCACAGCATTAATGTGTTATAAGTGTTGGTGCAAAGCTATGTTTTTGAAAAATTCACATTTAGCATTCCAGTTACAATTTGTACTTGATACAGAAAGACATACAGTATAATGCTGGGGAGTGAGAATCATACTATGGAACTTTATAAAGATTGATGAGAACATTTTGTTAAATTGTCCTTAAAAATCGATTGAAACCACTTGAAACATTTGATTCTTGTTCCACTAACAAAACAGTGCTAGAACAAAAAAGCCAAAGCAATGTTCTTTCAAATGTTTTTATTTTTTCTGGCTCTCAATAATAAAAAGACTATTATCAGTTATTGCTATTTTAATATTCTATGATCTTTATTTCTCATAATTCAAGATTATGGACTATATTACACGGTCTGAAAGCCTGCCAAATTGGCTTTCTCTAAAAAAAAAAATTTTCATTGTCCAGTTAAAGAAACAGATAAATTAAGCTGTGCTTAACCACTTAAGGACCGAGCCTCTTTTGAGTTAAGTTAAAATCATTTATCTATTTATTTTTGCTAAAAAATGACTTAGAACCCCCAAACTTTATATATATTTTTTTCAGACACCCTAGAGAATAAAATGGCGGTCGTTGCAATACTTTATGTCACATTGTATTTGCGTAGTGGTCTTACAAGCGCAATTTATTTGGAAAAAATAAACTTTTTTGACGTAAAAAAATAAGACAACAGTAAAGTTAGCCCAATCTTTTTTATATTGTGAAAGATAATGTTACACCGAGGAAATTGATACCCAACATGTCATGCTTCAAAATTGCGCCTGCTCGTGGAATCGCGTCAAACTTGACCCTTAAAAATCTCCATAGATGACGGTTACATTTTTTTACAGGTTACCAATTTTGAGTTACAGTTACTAGTTCTAGAATTATTGCTCTCACTCTAACAATACCACTCTAACAATACCTCACATGTGGTTTGAACACCGTTATCATATGCGGGTGTGACTTACAGATTCGCTCGCTACTGCGCGTGAGTTAGGCGGGACGGGGAGCTTTAAAAAAAAATGTATTATTTATTTATTTTACTTTAAAATTTTTGTTTTACACAGTCCTTTAAAAAAAAAATTGGGGTCACTTTTATTCCTATTACAAAGAATATAAACATCCCTTGTAATAGATCTCACATTTATACCTAAATGCAAAAAAAAAAAAAAATGAAATGTCTTTTAAAAAAAAAAAAATAATTCCCCTTTAAGACCATTGGGCAGAAGTGATGTTTGACGTTGGTTCCATTATCCAATCTTATGGAGCTGAGTGGGGGCAGTCTTTCCCTCAATCTTCTCCAGGCCTGTCAGGGGAGAAGAGGCGATCGTCTCCACCACTACCGGCGGCTCCAATAAGCAACGGAGACGACCACAACGCGGCAGAAGGGGGGGGCGCTCTCCCACCCCTGATAAAACTGATCTTGTGGCGAATCTGCCACAGAGACCACTTTTATCTTAAAGAGGACTGCCCGCTCTTGCTGAAAATACCGGGGTTATGGCAGCTACCTGATGCCATAACAACAGTATTTAGCGTCAAAGTACCGACGTTCAGCTACAGCGGTTTGCGGCAAGTCGTTAACCGCTTACCGACCGGCTCACGCCGATATACGTCGGCAGAAGGGCACGCACAGGCATATTAACGTACATGTACGTTGCCCTGTAAGAAGCGGTGTGCGGGTGCTTAGGATACCAGCAATCGTCTCACGGAGAGGAAGAATGGGGAAATGCTGATGTAAACAAGCATTTTGCCGTTCTGCCTAGTGACAGAACACTGATCACAGCTCCCTGTAATCAGAAGCAGTGATCAGTGTTGTGTCACACACAGTCCCTCCCCCACACAGTTAGAATCACTCCCTAGGACACACTTAACCCCTACAGCGCCCCTAGTGGTTAACCCCTTCACTGCCAGTTACATTTACACAGTAATCAATGCATTTTTAATTGCACTGATCTCTGTATAAATGTGAATGGTCCCAAAATAGCGCCAAAAGTGTCCGATGTGTCCGCCATAATGTCACTGTCACAATATAAATAGCTGATCGCCGCCATTACTAGTAAAAAATAAATTATTAATAAAAATGCCATAAAACTATCCCCTATTTTGTAGACGCTATAACTTTTGTGCAAACCAATCAATAAACGCTGATTGCATTTTTTTTAACCAAAAATATGTAGCAGAATACGTATCGACCTAAACTGAGGAAAAAATGTTATATATTTTTTGGGAATATTTATTATAGCAAAAAGTAAAAAATAATGCGTTTTTTTCAAAATTGTTGCTATTTTTTGTTTATATCGCAAAAAATGAAAACCACAGAGGTGATCAAATACCACCAAAAGAAAGCTCTATTTATGGGGAAAAAAGGATGTCAATTTTTTTTGGGAGCCACGTCGCACGACCGCGCAATTGTCAGTTAAAGCGAAGCAGTGCCGAATCCCATAAAACGCTCTGGTCTTTTGCCAGCCAAATGGTCCGGGGCTTAAAGTGGGTTGCCCCTTAAAATAATTTTTTTAAAAGTCAGCAGCTACAAATACTGCAGCTGCTGACTTTTATAATCGGACACTTACCTGTCCCAGGGTCCAGCGATGCGGGGAAAGAAGCCCCCCCCCCCCCTCGTTCCCCGGTCCGCTCGCGGCGCCGGCATTCTTACTGTGGGCACCTGGCTGTCATCTGGGACCTGGCACGTGTCCCAGATGACTGACTGCGCGTATCATCATGAATAGGGATGATGTTCGACTCGAACATTGCCTGTTCGCCTTTTGCCCTGAACAGCGAACAATTTGGGATGTTCGTGGCAAATTCGAAAAGCCGCGAGCACCGTGTAAAAGTCTATGGGAGAAAAATCTAAAGTGCTAATTTTAAAAGCCTATATGTAAGTTATTGTCATAAAAAGTGTTTGGGGACCTGGGTCCTGCCCCAGGGGACATGTATCAATGCAAAAAAAAGTTTTAGAAAGCGGACGTTTTTTCAGGAGCAGTGATTTTAATAATGATTAAAGTGAAACAATAAAAGTGTAATATTCCTTTAAATTTCGTACCTGGGGGGTGTGTATAGTATGCCTGTAAAGGGGCACATGTTTCCCATGCTTAGAACTGTCTCTGCACAAAGTGTAATTTTTTAAGAAAAAAAGCGATTTAAAATCACTCGCGGCTATAATGAATTGTCGGCTCCTGTAATACAGAGAACAGTCATTGAAAGTCATTGATAAAAAAGAAAAGCTTGGGGTTCCCCCCAAATTCAATTACCAGGCCCTTCAGGTCTGGTATGGATATTAAGGGTAACCCCGGGTCAAATTTAAAAAAAAATGACATGGGGTTCCCCCTAAATATCCATACTAAACCCTTCAGGTCTGGTATGGATTTTAAGGGGAACTCCACGCCAAATAAAAAAATAAATGGCGTGGGGCCCCTCCTCAAAATCCATACCAGACCCTTATCTGAGCACACAACCTGGCAGGCCGCAGGAAAAGATGGGGGGCGCTCTCTCTGAAACGTACCAGGCCACATGCCCTCAACATTGGGAGGATGCTTTGGGGGTCTATGACCCCTCAAAGCACCATGTACCCATGTTGATGAGGAGAAGGGTCTCATCCCCACAACCCTTGCCCGGTGGTTGTGGGGGTCTGTGGGCGGGGGGCTTATCAGAATCTGGAAGCCCCCTTTAACAAGGGGACCCCCATATCCCACCCCCCCCTGTTTGAAATGGTAAGGGGGTACAAAAGTACCCCTACCATTTCACAAAGGAAGTGTAAAAAATTGTTAAAAAACACAGACACCGTTGGGAAAAGTCCTTTATTAAAAAAAAAAAAAAGATTCCAGCGGTGGTAATCCACTCTTGCTATCCAGCGATGGGTGGTCTCTTCTCCGGGGTCCAGCGATGGGTGATCTCTTCCGACGATGTCCAGCACAGCGCATCCTGTCTCCATGGAGAGACTGAGGGAATCCCGTATTAGCAGAGGAGGACCGGGGCACTCGTCACCTGACCCCGCCCCCCTCTGACGCAATGCAAGGGGAAAGCTGGGCTTCCCCAGTGACGTACGGGTGACCCCGCTTCCCTCTGATGTAACGGAAACCTTTAAAATATAATGATTTTAAATAGCTTTTTTTCCTGCAAAAATTACACTTTGTGCAGAGACAGTTCTAAGCACGGGAAACATGTGCCCCTTTACATGCATACTATACACACACCCCCAGGTACAAAATTTAAAGGAACATTACACTTTTATTGTTTCACTTTAAGCATTATTAAAATCATTGCTCCTGAAAAAACTCCAGTTTTAAAACTTTTTTTTTGCATTGATACATGTCCCCTGGGGCAGGACCCAGGTCCCCAAACACTTTTTATGACAATAACTTGCATATTAGCCTTTAAAATTAGAACTTTTGATTTTGAACGTTCGAGTCCCATAGACTTTAATAGGGTTCTAAAGTTCACATGCACTTTAGGTCTGTTCGCAGGTTCTGGTGCGAACCGAACAGGGGGGTGTTCGACTCATTCCTAGTCATGAATGTCAGAGGAGAATTAATAATTCTAGGGCCATAATTCACAGTTAGCTCTAAACGAATGACCTGTAAAGGCTTTAAAGAGTCGCCTATGGAGAATATTCGATTCCACAGGGGTGCATCATTTTAAGACTTGACCTTTTTGGTATATTTATTCGACATAACCCAATCTTTTATATTTTTTTACTTAAAAATTGGCTTTAATATTGGGTTTGTTTGCACTAAGATTCATTTTAGTGTATTTTTCCTGAAAATATGCATTTGCTACATAACAAATGCAACTGCCACCATTTGATTCTTCCTGTTCTTTGCATTAGAAAATATAAACTTTATTGGGCTTTCCAGTCATTTATAGCAAGGACATGCAAGTTTTACCAATGTGAAAAAAATGATTCCCCTAGTAGACAAGTTAAAGCCGAAACATAAAAAAATTTAAGTCAGCAGCTACAAAAAGTGTAGCTGCTGACTTTTATTAATCAGACACTCACCTGTCCCACGGTCCAGTGATGCGGGCATACAAAGCCTCGCTTCTCTCCCCCTCCTCTCCATGGCGCCGGCATTCTTACTGTTGCCCCCCCGGCTATGGCTTCACAGCCAGGCACGCACTGCGCATGCGCGAGCTGCGCTGCACGCTGGGAATGGCCCGGGCAATCTTCTGGGATCTGTGTCATGTCCCAGAAGATTGCAGGGAGGGAGGGGTGAGAGGTGAACTTTCTTCCGGCACCGCAGAGCCCCGGTTGGAAGTGAGAGCTGGATGCCTCTTAAAAGAGGATACCCCCCCCCCCCCAAAAAAAAAAATGACATGCCAAATGTGGCATGTCAGGGAGTCACCATGACTTAAAGCGGAAGTTCCATTTTTGGGTGGAACTCCACTTTAAGTTCATTTTGTGTGGCCTGACCATTAGCTCTATTAATTATTTTTGGATTTATAGTGTCCAAATAACATAACCTTAGAAAATTAGTGTAAAACAAAAAACAACAAAAAAACCTGTCTATGCATATAAGGCAGCTTCATCTCCAATGTTTTATCTAATGAACACACTTTGAGAGTTTTATCTCTATTATTACTGCTTAAACAGCAATCAAAATTCAGTTCTTACAAAACAGCAAAGTCTTTAGATACAATAACAACTTATCTTTCTTAGAATTGCACCGCTTTTTACATTTAGACTGTCAATGTTTGAGTAGCATAAAAGTATCAGCCATAATGCCCGCAGCTAGTAAATGACCTAGTTACCAGTCATGAGATTTCATTAATGTAATTACCACCTTTTGTGTATTGCATATTGATGTCATCTATTTGCTGGCACTGTAGACAAAGCAGCTTCAAGTGTTTGGAGATGAGAACTACTTATTGTTTTCATATTTCCAGCCCAGACATTTCCTTTGCAAGGCAGTTAAAAATTTCCGCTGTGTGTCTGCACATAAGCATGCATAGTTTTTTGTCCTGCAACCAGGGTCACTGTTAGAAATCATGGGGCCCCGTACAGCCCCCTTTAATCCCACCCTCAACCCCACCCCAGGCCCCTCCCCTGTCCCCACCTCTGCAGATTTGTCACCGTTTACATAAGTACACACATTTATTATGGCTTATCAGTACAGGGGGACAGAGGCGGTTTAATTTTTTTTTCAATTTTATTTTACCAAAAAATGTTAACACTATTTCTGTCTTTCATTTTTTTTTGTATCTCTTTTATTGCTATCAGAAGTAATGAACACCATCCCTAATGATAGCATGGGGCAGTGACAGGTCCCCTTTATGGAGAGATCTGGGGTCTATTAGACCCCATATCTTTCCTCTGGCCTCCAAAGCATCTGATCAAACACAGATCGGTTTGAACAGACACTTGTTCAAGCCGGTAATTGCTTCTGGTTTCTGACGTCACACAGTGGGAGGAACGACATCAGTTCCCCTCACTGTCCCAGGAACTGGATGCTGCCACTCACATCCTTAACAGGGCCCCTGATTGCACGGGAGAGCCCAGTAAAAGTGTGGTGGGATGGCGGTGGAACCCCCTTCCACTGACTGCCTGTAAAAGTAATCGAGGGGCTTCTTAACCACAAAGATTACTTTTACTTTGTGCAGAATCGCTGGGGCTAAAAAATGATATCTTGATCATTGCTGTAGCAATAATCAAGATATCACCCTTCCAAACCAGCAATGTACCAGTAGGTCGCTGTACAGGAAGTGGTTAAAGAGAAGTGGTTGGGAGGTGGTTGGGGGGCACATGTTTACTGCCCCCCAAATGCAAGTGTAAAGCAGCATCTCACTGCGTCTTCACCAGCATTATAAAAATCCCACAGGCAGCACAGTCAGCATGTGTTCTGTCATGGATCTGTCAGTGTCAAATGGCTTTTGGGTTCTGACTTTGGCTGTATTGTGTGTTACAAACTCTAACCCAGTACAGCCATAACAAAGTAAGCACCCAACAGCAATATGACACACTGTGACAGATTACAGAGCACATGCTGACTGTGCTGCCTGCGTGAGTATCATAATGCTGATAATCCTAACTTGCCATGCTGTGTGTAAGCGATACACAGTGGGGAGTCTATCCTCTGTGCTCCACTCACTGTGTGCACTGCAGCCACGGTGTCCGGGTTCTTGCTCCCTTGTCAGCAACAGAGCCGCCTGTTTCCTTACAAGTCACATTAGTCTTTGCAGTCTGTACATGAGGTCTCGGCAGTCAGCAGAGCGGAGCATCATAGTATCACTCCGCCAGGGAAGGCAGTGAGCAGCAGTGGCCGGAAATAATTAAAAATCAGAGCAATGTGCGGTGCGTTTTTTTGTTCATCCGCCCCAAAAAAAAAAGAAATAGTCCAACCACTGCGCTCACCTCCTAAAATGTAATTACACCCCCTTTCCTAAGCAAGTAGTAGCGGGGGACGGGGGTGAAGTTTAGAAAGCTCTAAATTTAATAGCAAGAAAGTAACTGTAAAGTTGCCTGGCCCCCCTTTGGAGCTGCTGGGGGCCGGGCCCAGTACAACAGGGCTGCCTTTACTGCCCTATCAGCGGCCCTGCCTGCAACCAGCGGGTTGAATGAAAAAATAAAAACCTGACAGATTCCCGCATCCATGCAAGTGATGTAGATGCAGGGGTCTCTCCTGCTGCGCCATTGTGTTCTGATCTGATACACTGATCAGCACTGCAACCACTGGCTGCAAGTACTGATCAAATGCTGGTTTTCTAGCAGGACCATTCAACAGAAGAGTCGTTAGACCAGTCTCTGTTGAAAATAGAGCAGTACACATTTACTGAAATTTGGCACATGAACAGCCTGGTTTAGGCTGTATGCAAATTATAGCACTTTGCACTTGAATTTCTACACGTTTATGAAACATGCAAAAAGCGTGTACTGTGCTTGTGGTGCCATTTATTGCTAATGGCACCTCAAATGCAGAAAAACACGCAATTAAAAAATGCACAACGCTCAAAAAATTGCATGAGCTAATTTGTTGTGTTTGTTGTGTGTAGGGCAGCCCATTGAAACAAATAGGCTGCCCTATGCGTGTAGTGCGACAACAAATGAGTGGGACCTAAATACAAAAAAACAAAAAAAACAACAATGGCAACCTCTCTGATTTGTTTGAAACTAACAAAAAGAGAAAGGTGCACATGGACAGGGTATTCTATAAAACAATGCATAGGCGATGTCTAGCTTCCTGTACTTTGCTAAACCTTTATGCTAGAAAGGGTGCTTCCAGGTGAGCCTGCTCTCTGTTTGTGCATTGCTATATATGTCCCATAGCTGGGAGCTCAGATAGTTTGACGTTACGGACCACGCTTATCAAAGATGCTTTGATGTGGCAGTGTGGCTTCCACATGTATTTGCAAATGGACACAACTAATACCTCTGTTTATTATCTAATTAGATAAAACAGATTACAGTATTTAGGTTTTATTTTCTGGCTAGTGTGCTGGGGACCCCCTTTGTATTGTCCTGAATGCAAAGCCTGACACAAAACATTACATAACAGCTTTGTCTGTATTATGCATACTTATTGCTCATGTTCATGAGTGCTTAACCTTTCTGTATCCAGTGGTTATGGATGCCTAGCTGCCTAGCCTAAAGTTAGCCCCATCAGCAGGCATCAATTAAATTGACAATAATTCTAGGGATAATTTGCGTTTCTAAATGGCTTTTTAATTTTTTAAGGGTATACTATAATAAAAACCCTGCTGTTTTGTTATAGGCTGACAAATGTGCAAAAATCGTATTTGATTTTTCCTGTAATAGTATCTAATAGTTACAATACTAAATAGATAGCGCTTAGGGATGAGCTTTGGGTTTGAGTTGAGTCTCACAGAACGTGGACTCAGTGAAACATGCAGCTTTTCACCACCATAGCATCCAACTACCAATATTGAACTTTGTGGCCAATAATGGGGGCTTTGTTATGTGCCAGGAAAGTGAAAAAAATAGTACTGGAATCATAAAATTATCTGATTGGTATTCGGGTATTGGTAACCATGTTGATGTAGGGATGGGCAGGAGGCTTCTACAACCCCAATCTCCACAGTCTCCAGGGCTTGTAGTGTAACAAAAATGTAAATTGAAGAGCCACCCCACTGGTAAAAGGTCCTGATATGACTTTCAAATAAAGGTCAGGGGGGACAATTGAAAGATTATCCAACTAATTTCGAGTGTCCAAAACTGCTTCTTCATCAGGATTTGGGATTGAAAACATTATAAATGGGCTAAACGTGACCTGGACCATTAATTGTATTTATTTCAGTGTGTTTACAAGCATAGGTCTCAGCAGCTGGTTTGGCAACAACTCTCACGTCCTTCACTATAAATATAACGCTGGGTTTCCAGCAGCCATATTGACAATGTGATTGCCTGTGATGAGGAAAGCATAGAGAGTGTTGATGATAAGTGGTATTCCTTGTAACCGTTGCATCTGCATTTGAGGGTCACTTATTTTTTTTTTGTACTGCAAAGCAAGGGACTATGGACAAATCCATTGTATTTATCTGACTCTCTCATGTTGCTGCTTTATAGTAGTTTCCACCGCAACAGACCTGTCATATCTATTGTCAAAATGTAATATCATTATATTAATTTCCGTTTGTATTGTTTTCAATTCTTTATTTAGAAAATGTCAAATTACAAGCTTAATATATTCAATCCACAATCAGAGGTGTAATAAGATCATACAGTGTGATCCAAAAAGCATACAGGAATTGTGTGCAAATACAAATATGGTATGACGCATAATCTATTGACATTGTACCACATCCAACATGAAAAGAAACAATACCTCTGTTAAGATATAGAAAATTGTATAGAATTGTATACAAATATAACCGTAGTTTCACAAATAACAGTAAAATATGGTTCAGGTGATGGACCATATAATAACAGGCAACTGAAGAGATACAGAGATGAGCTTCTATAGAATTGCTATTAGACATGTGCACACTGAAATATTTCGTTTCGAAATTTAGTTTTCGTCCGAAAAATACATTTATTTAGTTACTCCCGAAATTAGTTTTTATTTATTTAGTTTTTCATTAAAAATTGCATTCGTCCGAAAATCCAGATGAATTAAGGTCGAATCTGTCATTAAAGGCTTATGGTGTCTGTCGAATGTTCAAAGAAGATTCGATGGAGCAGCCAAACTGTCTGACTCTGTATAGTTTAGCTGCAATTCCACCCAATTCCAGCAGCAATCTTTCCTCTCTACGTCGAATCTTTCCTCTCTATGTCGAATCTTTCCTCTCTATGTAGAATAATCTTGGACTAATAGAGTTAAGGTTAGGCACATTCGACCACCGGTTCAATGGACACAGATTGTTATTGTCAGCGTCAAATCTCCTATCTATATCGAACTGTTGTCACAACGAAAACGAAAATAAAGCATTTGTTTATGTCGGATCTTTCATTTTTTGGATATTGCACTTTCGTTATCGTTTGTTAAAACGATAACGAAAATACCTGAAATTCGGATGAAAATGCATTCTGACGAAAACTAATGCACATGTCTAATTGCAATGCAAGCGTTTGCCGCATTAAGTAGATGGATGGTCAGGGAGGACTTATACTTTGCAGTAGATCTCTCTGTCATGTGTAGGAGACATGCCACTGACATGTTACTCAAGTCCACAGAGGTAAGTTATTTAATTGTATCTGCGACTTCTTCCAGAAGGTTTGGATCTTTGGGCACTCCCAGAAAATATATAACACAATGCCCCCTTTCTTTGCTACACTGCCAATAGCAATCTGGGATTTATGGGAAATGTTGTGCAGTAAAACACAGTAAAGACACTTTGTACCATCTTTAGAAATTGAATCTTGTAACCCCTCTTCTGGAACCGACTGGCTATGGATGATCTGTGTACAAAATATAGGATCTTTTCCTGGTGCCATGGGGTAAACTGAACTGCAAGTTCAGATTCTCAATTTTGAAGAAAGGGCTGATTAATGTCAGTATGTACAAGAAGGCATAAATGGTAGAAAGAGCATGGCAAAAAGGTTCCCCACCAGGTTCTCAAATACTGTTAGGGGGCAAATTATACCCTTCTGTCTATTAAGCGAGAACAGTAAATGCTGCAGTTGTATCACATTCCAATGGTCTAGCAGGGGGTCTAAAAAGTGGGTATCCTCTCTCAGATAAGGAAGTCTATCAATCTAAACTTGCCAACAAGGGAAGCTGATGAAGGTGTTTATCAAGCATGCCATGGATAAACTCAGAGTTACCAATTACCGGGGTAAGAGGAAAGAGAGAAGGTAATATATTGGAAGAGCAGAAGGCCTGCCTGGCAGTGAGTATGGTGCTGCTCAAAGTGAGATGTTCACTCAACTCAGGGTTTAGGTAAGAAGAGGACCACGGTAAGCCTAAGGCCATATTGTGGGAGTCTTCCATTTCCATAGGCACTCAGAGTTGGATGGTTCCATTACAACACCAGTCCATTATCCTGGTAAAGTGGGCTGCTCAAAAGTATGTGGAACATTCAGTAGTCCTAAGCCACCCCTTGGTTTTAAAAAGGACAGCCATATCATCTTGATCCTTAGCATTTTATGGGACCGTACAAATTCCCAGAAGATGTATCAAATGTGCTTAAAAAGGTTAGAGGGTATTTTTATTCACAGGGCTTGGAATATAAATAATATGCAGGGAAGAATTATTATTTTCAATTAATTATTCATTCTAAACCAAGTCAATGTAAGGTGGTACTATTGGTGCAAATCATTCTTGATTTTCCAGATGAAAGGCTCAAAATGTTCAGCATAGAGGTTCTCCGGTTTGTCTGTTATGTTAGTCCCAAGGTAACAGGTATAATTATTTGGCCAGTAGAATGGAAATTGGGGTCAAAGGAGCTGTATTGTGGTTGAGGGAAGCAATATGTACAAGATGGAGGATTTAGAAAGATTGATTTTAAAATGTGAAATGGATCCATATTCCTTCAGTGCTTGCAGTATATTGGGAAGAGTAGTGAGGAGCTTGGAGATGAGAAAAATCGAATTGTCCACGAAAGCCAAAATCTTGTGGTTACCTGACAGTTTATCAAAACCCACAATATCAGAATTTGAATGCACTGTACAGAAAAAGTTCCAATGTTAAACGAATCCACTTTGTTTTTTTAATTGTTTCTAGCCTACTCCTATTAATCGGATCTTAAAGTTTGTAAATCTGCTTTGTGAAGATCCCTAAATGTTTACTTTGTTGGATTCTGAAACACATAGTCACTAAGCCCTGTGAATGGGCACTGCTGTGTTCCTCTGCCTCCTGTTGTATCATGGAATTCCAAATGCTGGTTGAGGGCCAGGATGGCCTTCTGTGCAAGGTAATGGTGGCTGCCGGCATGTAACTTTCTGTGCCAAAGTCCCTGACAATATGTGTAGCACAAACCAAAAATGTATGTAAATGGATTGCTTGGCAAAACTGGTATTAAGATGCTGGGCATGGGGGGGATTTTGTGACTTTTGCTGCCGACTTGTCTCATAAAGTTTGTCCCACTGAGCAATGAGGTGTACCGTCATGAATTGTTTTCATGCACAGGTTACCCAAATGGCTTGTACTTTTACAACACTACAGGCAGAGGCTGCAGACCACAGTGGTGCAGATATATATAAAAACATTTAATAAAAGGCTTGCACTGCAGCGCTCTTGCTGCTGTCCTGATTCCTGATGCTATGCAATATTTTAGCAAATACCTACCTCACCAATCTGTAGAAAGCTGAAAGCTGAAAGCTTAAAGTAATATTAAAGTCTTGCTTAAAAAAAAAGCAAAAAAAAAAAAAAACATGTTATGCCCCGTACACACGGTCGGATTTTGTGGTCGGAAATTCCGACCACAAAATCCGTCGGAATTTTTCCGACGGATTTTGTCCGACACTGGTGTTGCATACACACGGTCGGACAAAGTTGTTGGAAAATCCGATCATTCTGAACGTGGTGACGTTCGTTGCGTAAGACGGGACTACGTAGAGGCTAGTAGCCAATAGCTTTGGTCTTGTAATATGATCTGAGCATGCGTGGCACTTTGTCCGTCGGAATTCGCTACACACGATCGGAAAAAGTCTGATAGGACTTTGTTGTCGGAAAATTTGAGAGCAGGATCTCAAACTTTTTCCGTCGGAAATTCCGACGGAAAAAGTCCAATGGAGCCCACACACGGTCGGAATTTCTGACAACATGGTCCGATAGGACATTTTCCGTCGGAAAATCCGACCGTGTGTACAGGGCATAAGACTATAAGGTCCCTCGCCCAGCACTCCTGGCCCCTCCCTCCTGCCAAGTGCCCACACAGCAAGCAGCTTGTGGTGGGGGAACACGATCCGCTGCTCTGTGTGTGTCATCTGTCCATTCAGACACGGAGCTGCAGCTCGGCCCTGTCTCTTCTCTCTCCTCATTGGCCCACTGGCTTTGATTGACAGCAGCAGGAGCCAATGGCGTTTGCTGCTGTGTCTCAGCCAATCGGGAGGGGGATTCCCGGACAGCCGAGGCTCTCCTACAACATCCCTGGATCGAGATGGGGCTCAGGCAAGTATTAGGGGGGCTGAGGGGGGCATAGAATGCATTAACATAAAAAAGGTCTGCCTTTAGAACCACTTTAAGGCAGTATTAAACTCAAAGGCAAACATTTTCTATATTGAAGTTTAACAATTCTTAAGCGTGATTGATGCATTTGTTTGATTTTTTAGGTTTTCTTTCTTTTATTTTCACCTGTAATCTGGCCAGTAAGTCTGTTGTTTTTAAACAGAACAAGCCTACCTATAGCCTTTATAGTAGCAGATGTAGCAGTTAGAGGGTTGAGACAAGCCATTTACCACTGAAAGGGGTGCTTACAATGATGAGCTTGTATTTATTCATGTAAACATTTATTCCGAAAGGAAAAAAAAACTAAGTGCTTGTGTTACTGCAGCGTGAGGTTGAGTTTGGTTTCAATTTGTTTGTGTTTCTAAATCTGCTAGTACATCTAATATCCCCCCCCCCCCCAGAGTGACAATGCTTCTGTTCAAAAGTGCCTCTGTGCTCCTTCCTCCAGAGTGGATGCACTGTAATACAGAAGGTGTTTTACTGGCCAGATCACCAGGTGAAAACAGAGGGGAAAAAGCCTAAAAAGAAAGATAATGCAGCCACCACATCTAATGATTGGTAGTGTTATTTGCCTTACATCTAAATGAAATTATAGAATCACATTCAAATGTGAATGGACATCTTAAATAAACAGAGATTGATGACGAGCATTTAAAATCCAAAGGGTATACATATGCCGCGTACACACGTGCGGACTTTTGCCGGCGGACTTAGTCCAGCGGACAATCCGCCGGACTTTCCAGCTGGGTCCGCTGGACTTTCCGAGCGTGTGGACTTGCCCACACACGCACGGACTTCTCCGAATTATCCGCCGGCCAAAAGTCTGCGGGACTTTTGAAAATGAACGGACTTGCCCACACACGGAGCAGTCCGTTCATTTAGAACGTAACTTCAGGTTACGTAGCTAGCGTAGGCAGGCCTGGCATGGATTTAAAGGGACTCCCCACGCCGAAAAAAACGGTGTGGGGGTTCCCCCCAAATCCATGTCAAGACCCTCATCCGAGCACGCAGCCTGGCAGGCCAGGAAAGGGGTGGGGACGAACGAGCGCCCCCCCCCCTGAGCCGTACCAGGCCGCGTGCCCTCAACATGGGGGGTGCCCTGGGGAAAGGGGGGCCGTGCGGCCCCCCCCACCCCAAAGCACCTTGTCCCCATGTTGATGAGGACAAGGGCCTCTTCCCGACAACCCTGGCCGTTGGTTGCCGGGGTCTGCGGGCGGGGCTTATCGGAATCTGGGAGCCCCCTTTAATAAGGGGGCCCCCAGATACCGGCCCCCCACCCTATGTGAATGAGTATGGGGTACGATGTACCCCTACCCATTCACCTAAGGTGTAAAATGTAAAGTACAAAAACACACACACTTTTGAAAAAATATTTTATTGCACTGCTCCGGGGGTCTTCTTCCGTCTTGGGGGTCTTCTCGCCGGACTCCTCCGCTCTCTTCTGCTCTTTTACCTAGCTCTTTCACGAGCGGAGGAGTCCGGCTTTCCTTCTTCATCGTCGCCGCCGTCGTCTGGGGGTCTCGATCCGCCTTCGGGGGTCTTCCGGGGGTCTCTTCTGTTCTTGCGGCGGTCGTCGTCTTCCGCGCCGCCGGCGCCTTCTGCTTCTTGTTCTTCTTCTTGTTCTTCTTCCGATGTTGACCCGTCGCTGTCTCTGCCCGGAATGCCAGAACAGCGCTGCGCTGGGACTTATATAGGGACATGGGGACAGGGTCACATGCTCATGTCACATGGTGACCCCGCCCCCTTGTGTTGTCACAGTCCCGGAGGATGCTGGGACTGTGACTTTTTCAAAAGTGTGTGTGTTTTTGTACTTTACATTTTACACCTTAGGTGAATGGGTAGGGGTACATCGTACCCCATACTCATTCACATAGGGTGGGGGGCCGGTATCTGGGGGCCCCCTTATTAAAGGGGGCTCCCAGATTCCGATAAGCCCCCGCCCGCAGACCCCGACAACCAACGGCCAGGGTTGTCGGGAAGAGGCCCTTGTCCTCATCAACATGGGGACAAGGTGCTTTGGGGTGGGGGGGCCGCACGGCCCCCCTTTCCCCAGGGCACCCCCCATGTTGAGGGCACGCGGCCTGGTACGGCTCAGGAGGGGGGGGGGCGCTCGTTCGTCCCCACCCCTTTCCTGGCCTGCCAGGCTGCGTGCTCGGATGAGGGTCTGACATGGATTTGGGGGGAACCCCCACGCCGTTTTTTTCGGCGTGGGGAGTCCCTTTAAATCCATGCCAGGTCACGGAGCTAGCGCGGCGGCATTTACTGCCTACGCTAGCTACGTAACCTGAAGTCACGTGCTAAATGAACGGACTTGCCGATGAGCGGCAAGTCCGTTCATTTCAAAAGTCCCGTGGACTTGCCTACTAACGGCGGGATTGTCCGCCGGACTGCCAAGTCCAGCGGATAATTTTAAAACCAAACTTAAAACTTTGGCGCCAAAAAGTCCGCCGGACTTTGGCGCCAAAAAGTCCGCCGGCGCCCACACACGAGGGGATTATCCGCTGGACTTCAGTCCAGAGGATAATCCCACGGGATTGTCCCTTCGTGTGTACGCCGCATTAGGCAAACCATTGCCAATTTTGTAGTGTACAAGCTACAGCTTATTCCTTGTAAAAATGGATAACTTTATCTTGGTTTCCTATGCCTGGCAACGTTTTTTTTTTCTTAAGGTGCAAGTCAAAAGTCCAATAGCAACAATATGAAACATTATAAATGATAAGAAAAACTCTTGGCAAGTATCGCAATGTTATGAAAATTCACCAGTTAATGATTACTGAGGGATATCTGCTTACATAATAAAACAAACTTATAATAATGTGCATACAGTGCATGTTCTGTTAAGTAAGTAAACATGAGATTTTTGTCCTCCGGGGTGGATTAGTCACCCATGGTGTGTATTGCTGTGTGGACTATGGTCAGGTGCTGAGCTGCCTGATGGGGCTTGCTCTCCCCCATGCATGTTTCTTCTGCCAGCCCTCTTACTGCTTCTTATGCAGTTTCTCTTGGGTCTTTATGCAGTGAGATTTCCTGGGTTCATGTTCCCCAAACCTCAGTGTTCTCCAGTCCTCAGCGTGTACACACTCACTCCATATTTCTCGCCAGGTAGGCAGAGCACATATGGAGGAAGGTTGACGTCCACCTACTGATTGGTCCTTTTACCGTTTAGAGGACACCAAAGTCCACATTTTAGTTGTCTATTCTACAGTGTAGCTGGCTTGTTGTTTTTCTTTTGTCTATCTCCAACTAACCTAGTTGCAGACCCATCTGTCATAGCCTCCTTGACCTGGCTCTCTGCTGCCCTGATCTTGCTGTGACCTCTGACCCTCTCAGCTCTCAGTTTTGGATTTGTAACCTTTCACAGTGACTCCTAACATAAATCCTATTTACATTCTTGCCTCTGTTATTGTTGCTGATGATGCTTGTTAGGCTTGTCTCTGCTTTAACCTACTTTTAGCATTTAACCCTTTTTCGTTACATGGATTGTCTGAATACACATAAGCTTACAGTGTCACCTAATCTCACCTAGTCTCCCCTCTACTGGTCACAGGGACTTTACCAAGACATTACAGTCCAGCAAATAAGTTGTGAGGCTATGTGAGTATTGGCATGATAGTATATCTGGGTATTATGCATGTAATGTCTTCCTGAAAGATGGATGCAGTAGGTAAACTGCATTATTATATTTGCATACAAATTTATGAAGTAGATATACTAAAACTTGGGCATTCAGAATCCAGTGAAGCTGTGCATAGTAACCAACCAGCTTCTAGGTTTTATTGTCAAAGCCTAATTGAACAAGCTGAAGTTAGAAGCTTTTTGGTAACTATGCACAGCTGAACCGGATTCTGTATGAACCGGTTTTAGTAAATCTCCCCATTTGAGTTCAATACAAAGGACAGTACATTGGCTTAGTGGTTAGCATTTCTGTCTTAAGGGTCATCTATTTGAATCCCAACCATGACACTTCCTGCATGGGGTTTTTATGTTCTCCCTGTGCCTGTAAGGGTTTACTCCGGGTGCTCCAGTTTCCTCCCACGCTCCAAAGACATGCTGGTAGGTTAACTGGCTCCTGTAAAAAATTGGCCCACAGTACACACAGGCCCCCTTATTTCCAGCCCCCTCATGAACGTTACATAGAATGGAGGAGCTATGTAGGATTTTTTTCTGTTTTGGAATTCCCAAAAAAAAAAAACATGTAAGCAGCAGTTTTTAAAAGTTATGCTATGTAAATGGGGAATCATAACAAATATAAAGTTAGCGTTATCCCTGTATGGCTCCAAAGGTAGAAATTAACTTTAACCAGTTCCTGAACGGCACACACAGATGTACATCGTCAGAATGGCACGGACAGGCAAATGGGCGTACAGGTACGCCCCTTTAAATTTGCCGCCGTGCCATCGCGTGTGCTGGTCGGGACCTCCGTGAGTCCGATTGCGGGTCCCGCAGACTCGATCGCAGCGGGGATACCCATGATCGTCTCACAGGGAGGAAGAATGGGGAGATGCTCAAGTAAACAAGCATCTCCCCATTCTGCCTAGCAACAGTGACACTGATCTCAGCTCCCTGTGATTGGAGCAGAGATCAGTGATGTGTAAAACACAGCAACACCCCCCACAGTTAGAAACACACCACTAGGACACAGTTAACCCCTACACTGCCACCTCCTGGTTAACCCCTTCACTGCCAGTGTCATTTACACAGGAATCAATGCATTTGTATAGCACTGATTGCTGTATAAATGACAATGGTCCCAAACATGTGTCAAAAATGTTTGATGTGTCCGCCATAATTTCGCAGTCACAATAAAAATCGCTGATCGCCGCCATTACTAGTAAAAAAAAAAATATTAATAAAAATGCCATAAAACCATACCCTATTTTGTAAACGCTATAACTTTTGCGCAAACCAATCAATAATCGCTTATTGCGATTTTTTTACCAAAAGTATGTAGAAGAATACGTATCGGCCTAAACTGAGGAAAAACATATTTTTTATACATTTTTGGGGGATATTTATTATAGCAAAAAGTTAAAAATAATGTTTTTTTTTTTTAAATTGTCGCTCTTTTTTTGTTTATAGCGCAAAAAATAAAAACTGCAGGGGTGATCAAATACCACCAAAAGAAAGCTCTATTTGTGGGAAAAAAAGGACGTCAATTTTGTTTGGGTGCCATGTCGCACGACCACGCAATTGTCAGTTAAAACAACGCAGTGCCGAAACACAAAAAGTGGTCTGGTCTTTGGCCAGCAAAATGGTCCGGTCTGAAAGTGGTTAACATTGTAATATTCTTAACTTTGCCTGTTCTGGAATAAGGAACCTGTTTTAATCTAGATTCGATTTTTATTTAGATGTAGTTTTGATTTTTTTAATCCAAAACAACAAAGATTCAGTTTTACTTTTAGAAGTAGAATGGTCCTCTCGTGTGAAAAAACTGGCTATTGAGGAAACAATCTGGTTGCTGTATGAACAACTGGATTAATTCTTTGATTGGCTGAAACATGGCTGTCCATGTGTAGATATTAGAGAGGATCCCTTAGCACGGTCAATAACAGGAACATTCTGTTGTGAACAACACCTTCACTGTTCTTTTTTTCACTGTTCTGGTCTAGTTTTTTGGCATCAGTTGGACAGTTTGGCCACTTCTCAGCATATATAGACAGCATTTCCATGTCCATAAACTGACATCTTTGGGTTCGTATTTTGCTATCCTCACATCAGCTATATCATTCCTATTGGCGAATCAGTCATGTGTGTGGTACCAAAGATCTATATGGTTTAGCTCTGTCTAGTAACTTGAACAAAAAGTCTTATGCAAAGCCTGAATCTGATAAAGGACATTTATGTTCAAAGAAATACGGAGGTTGCTATTAGCGAGTAGCGGTATCTAAATCTAAAAATTCTAGTTGACCAGCAGTTATTCTTTTAGGAGTTTCAGTGTTATATGAGTCACTGACTCCAAACAAGTATGCAGATTTGGAGTTTGCACTTTAAACGCCTAATCTATCTGACAGATTGTCATGATCCAGCTCTTTCTGAGTCACTGACCCAGAACAAGTATATAAATTAAGAGCCTTAAAAGGTATTAAAGGCAGAGAATCAGTCAATCAGAGTTTACAATATGAGGTCAGTAATGGCTGCTTACAAATTTCTCTCAGTTTGGGTATCCTTTAAGCCACTTATATCTATGTTAACACAGGAGGTTATGGTTTACAGTGGCCATAGATGTCTTTGTATTATATAATGACAATGTCCAGAAGAAGACCTTAAGGGGGTTGTAAACGCAATGGCTTCTCGGCTCTTCTCGGCCTGGTCTTCTCGGCTCTTCATTGGATAGATTGATAGCAGTGCAGCCAGTGGCTGCTGCTGTCAATCAAATCCAAATGATGCGGCCGCCGGGGGGTGGAACCGAGACATACACTCTGTGTCTATGGACGCAGCGTGTATGAGACGGGAGCGTGCCCGCAAGGTAACCCTCTTGGGAGAGAGCTTCCTGAGGGGGTTATCTATTGTGGGGAGGAGCCAAAAGAGCTGCCGTGGGACCCCAGAATATGAGGATCGGGGCCACTCAGTGCATAAACAAGCTGCACAGTAAAGGTAAGTATGACATGTTTGTTATTTAAAAAAAAATTAAAATTAACCTTTACAACCCTTGAAAGATAATGTCAGCAACTCAAACTTTAAACCAGCCCATTCTAAAACTTTTTGCTCCAGAGGAACCCTTGAAATTGTTTTCCGGTCTATGGAAGCCCTGCTAAAATCAATAAATTGCGTGCCAGTGGGAAAGTGCCCTTTACATTGGTGGCAAGTGGGAACACTGCCCCCTTACAGATTGTCCCCTTAGAGACAGCTTTTAAAATTATTGGAGTCATGCAGCTGGCCCAGCCAAGTGGTGTTGGTCCCGAAACTAGGCAGTAACATCAAGTGGGAGGTCAACCACAGCTCAAGTAACCACTAACAACCTCCGGAGGAACCCTAGAGTTCCAAAGAACTCATGTTAAGAATATCTGCTCTAGACATTGCTTTTTTTTTTTTTTTTAAATAACTATATTGTACCTCCCATGACCTAGATCAGTCATGGTGAACCTTGGCACTCCAGATGTTTTCGAACTACATTTCCCATGATTCCCAACTACACTGCAGAGTGCATGAGCAATTGAGCATCATGGGAAATGTAGTTCCAAAATATCAGGGGTGCCAAGGTTCGACAATCGCTGACCTAGATGATCAAAACTCTGTAACTACGTGCTGTAACCTTATTCAAAGTTGCAATCACAATTATAGAATAGGAAAGAGGATGAAGGAAGATGGGATATCTGCTTGTTCTTATATGCTGTCTTAAAGGTGTTCTGCAATCACAGCCCACGCTTTCATTTTATAACATCAGCATTGTAATAGCAATACAAACAATAGCTATTTTGACAATCCAATATTCTCCTTTGATGTTGTGAGTGCTGCCTGTCTGCTGGCCATCTCTTCCCACAACTTCCTGGAGTCCCTGCATGCTTTGCAGCTTCTCTTCTGCTGTTTAATTTCCATTTCTGAGGACTACATATCCAATGGTACTTTCCCGGTGGAAATGAATACATGGTGAAAAGTAATATATGATTATAAGAACAATTTTTCTAGTCTCAGGTATGTATTGCACATTTGTACCCTTTGTGTACAGTAATGAGATGCATAGTGATGTTTCCAACATTCTTATATGTGCTTCTGATGCTTGGAAGTGCTAATCATCACTCTCAACCTCAAGTATAAAAATGAATTGGGTCTATCAAATCAGACTTCTAATATACAAGGTGATTTTCTAGTATCATAGGAAACATACAATAAAAAATAAAAAAGAATGAGAAACAAAAACTCTGTACATACAACAAATATAGACTCTTATAATGAGCACAGTGACATTTATTACATCAGATGAAATATTTGTATGCAAATATTTTTATAGAAATCCTATAACTTATCTCAGAATTACTTCATAACTGATTCATTTTTACCATTATTTCATTAAGTAAATCATAGGTCACTTTGCCTCGATCTATAAACTATGACCAATCAACGAGCATTGATATCATAGCTGCGAACTCTCTGAAGACTTGTATAATAGTCGAGAAGTGACTTAAGATAACTGCATTAGCTCCAGCCAGTCTGTCTCCATGAAAGGCATCTATTCTGCTGAGAAGCCAGTCAAATTTACAGCCCAATATTCATTGTGAGACCCTCTATTACCGGGAAGGAGCAGAGGTTATGTGTGTGTTCATTCTGCATCTTGTACTGGTGACACAGTATCAGGAAAGCTTCTCTTACCTGATATTTAAGCTTTTTTAAGTTTAAGCTAGTAAAATAAAATAAATAAATAAATAAATAAATAAATAAGAGAAAGGAATAGTAAATCTAGTAAATATCTAAAAAACGAAAATAGAGATATTATAATGATTTGTGTTTTTACATTTAAATGAGGTTTTAGCCACATTAAATGAATTATTACATTAGTGTAGATTAATTCAGATTTTTTTTTATTATGGCCGTGTGTTTGATGAAATAGTATATATGAATGCAGAAGTAATATATTGTGTAAGGTAATTTTGTGTTCATTTTTTTTTAACCCTGTGATTATAAGGGGGAGGCTTGTTTGTGCATTACAGAATACTTTAGTGGCTGCTGGTGCTCCATTTTTGGGGGGGGGATAAACCGCATCACCCCCCGGCGCCACCGGGTCCGCACTTACTGCATCCACGGTCACGGCTTCCCCACAGCAGTAGGAAAGCAATAGGAGAGCAGCCAGGTGGACGGAGCCAGGCTGCGACACGCTCCAATGACAGACATTGCCATCTTTCTTCTCCCAGCTCAGGCTACACGGCAACTCTGCATCTGCACTGCATATGTCACCGCCGGAGAATGCCAGCTCCCCCTCCTCCTCCTCCGATCTACTCCTCCTCTCCGCTGCTTATCCACTCCAACCTCCGCCACACACATCACACAAGTGGGTGGGCTCAGGCTGCAGTGCTCCGCGCCCCGAGCCCACCCTTTTTGAAGCCAACTAGAGCCTCAGGCTCAAATCATGTGTGTAAAAAAAAAAAACTATTGAAATCCATGCGTCCGGTGCCCTGCATGGAGATTAGAAGCCGGGCGCATGGATTAGGGGGGCGGCGCCCGTAATGAGTGGGCCGCCACTGAATATTTTATATGAATTTCCTGCTTATGCCTACTTTAATGGGTCACCTAAGATCCATGGTAATTTACTAAAAACAATACCTGGAATTCATAAAAACTGGTGCAAGCAGATTTGGCAAAAGTGTCTCTCGTGCATTCTAAAAGTGGTGCAGAATTTGCCAAATTCATAAACCTGTCTAGAACTTGTGCCTGATTTGGCTCATGCGGTACTACTTTTAGAATGCATGTGAGACACTTTTGCTAAATCTGTCTGTGCCAGTTTCTCTCTGTATGCTAAAAGGGAGTTGGTCCCAATTAGCTTCACTTTTATATTTGGCCCATTCAATGCGACACAATGTAAAAATGACAGATTCAATGCCACATAATTAAACGCGATGCGTGTTATCATTACCTGAATTTGGTGCACAAATCGCTGTCAGAACCAAAAGTGTTGCAAATGTTTCATGAATTTGGCGCAAAACATTAACAAGAGGGATTAGAAAAGTATTGCAGCAGCATTTTTGAATTCCCTCCAATGTGGTTTTCTTATCATTTATATTCTAGTTATTAAAGTTAAAAGTAAATCTTTTTATTTTTTTTTCGGTTTTGAATAGAATTCAAACCCTCCATTTGTAATTTTGTCACCAAGATAGAAGGTGTCATTTAATCTCCCAGTTTATACAACGGATCCATTGGCAACTGACTAAAAAATAGAACACCCCTCACTTTGGAACTATTTCCTCTCACTTCCTGTTTTGTCTCCAGGATAGGAACAGAAGGGAAATCTCCCTAATGGGATAATGAATGAATGAATAACTTGTATAGCGCTGCAATGCGAATTGAATCACCTCAAGGCGCTGTATTGGCGTTTGGTTATCAAGCTTCTAGAAGAGGTAGGTCTTGAGTTTCTTCCTGAAGGCCAGATGGTTTTCTTCCATGCGAATGTCGGTTGGTAGAGCGCTCCATAGCCGTGGTCCCTGGACAGCGAATCTCCGTTCCCCCTTTGATTTGTAGCGGGATTTAGGAATGAGGAGAAGATTTTGATTAGCCGATCGAAGACTGCGATTCGGTGTGTAGTGCTTTATTTTCTCGCGAAGGTATTGCGGAGCGTTTCCATGTGTGCATTTGTGGGTGAGGCAGAGGGTCTTGAATGCGACCCGATTCCTTACGTTTAGCCAATGTAGGTTCCTCAGGGAAGGGATAAAGACAGTAGAAATCGAATGATGGGGGTTTAACCATGCCAGAGGCTGCACATGAAGTCAGATCTATTCAACGTATAGTTCTCAAGATTTGTAACAGTAGTGAATTTGCACTTTTGCATCTAAATTAGGATAACACCTACTTCATATTTGTTGCATGTTCCCATACGCATAGTCATAGCATAACTTAAAATTGCTGCTTACCTTTTTATTTGCTTTTTAATTAAATTCTAAGAATTGTATTTGACAGGGCTATGTTTATCATAATTACCCTATTTGTAATGTGCTAGAAGATCTTAAAAGTCAGTTGTCAACTAGATCTGCACATTGCCTGTCCTAACAAAATATAAAAGATATGTGCTGTCTCATGTGAATCAATAAAGTAAAGTATTGTGAACAAACGCAAAAATTACCACCATGTGATTAAACGAACATAATAGCATAATATGAAACCAAATTCATCAGAAAATTGTTCATCAAAAAATAATATTCATCAAAAAATAAAAGTTCATCACAAAAATAATAAAATTATATTTTTTCATTAAAAAAATATACATATAAGGTGTCCTGGTGTTTTTATTTCAATCCATGTTGGATACTTCTGGGAATGGAATGGAGAATCGACATATCTGTTCACCTCATGCGATATATGATCTCTTATAACTTGGAGATAATTGGGATCTGGAAAGCGGCACATTTAATTATATTTGGAAAAACGTATTCAAAATGATTTTTCACTGGAAGTGGTTCACTTGATTTTATAGAAAGATTTGAACATGGATTGAAATGAAAACACGAGGACAATTTATATATATATATATTTTTTGATGAAAAAATATAATTTTATTATTTTTTTGATGAACTTTTATTTTTTGATGAATGTTATTTTTTGATGAATGATTTTCTGATGAATTTGGTTTCATATTATGTTAAGATGTTCGTTTAGTCACATGGTGGTAATTCTTGTGTTTGTTCACAATACTTCACTTTATTGATTCACATGAGACAGCACTAATCTTTCACCTTCTCATATTCAAGGAGTAGTAAAAGTGCATCAGTCTTACCTATATTTAGTGCAAGGTTTTTTTATTTCGGTCCTAACAAAGGTTTAAAGTGGTTCTAAAGGCAGAAGATTTTTTTATATCAATGCATTTTATGTATTAAGATAAAAAAAAAACCTTCTGTGTGCAGCAGTCCCCCTAATACTTACCTAAGCCCCATCTTGATCCATGTGGCACAAGAGGCTCGTCTGTCCAGGACCCCCTCTCCTCATTGGCTGAGACAGCAGTGTGCCATTGGCTCCCACTGCTGTCAAAGTCAGTGAGCCAATGAGAAGATAGAGGGGGTGGGGCTTGGCCAGGCCATGGCTCCGTGTCTGAATGGACACGGAGCCAAGCGGCTCAGTGCCCCCATAGCAAGCTGCTTGCTGTGGGGGCACTCGACATGAGGAAGGGGCCAGGAGCGCAGATGAGGGACCTGAGAAGAGGAGGATTTGGGCTGCTATGTGCAAAACCACTACACAGAGCAGGTAATTATAACATGTTTGTTATTTTTAAACAAAAAAAAAAACTGAAACTTTGGGATCACTTTAAAGACCTCAAGCCTTGGGTGGTACAACATATGGCAACGTAATTTAAAACATTCTTCCCATAAGTCTGTGTATAATCCTGCTCCAAAGAAACAACTAGAAACATATTTTTAAATTATTTTTAGGTATGTGGTGTGATCGGGAGCACAAAACAAACATATAGATTGTGTGTGTGTGTGTCATGTACCTTACAGCAGAGTCCGAAATACTGAGGGTGGCCTCTTGCACAGTTCTGGTCCCAACACCCCTGGTAGTGAGGACAGGGAGTGCTGGGGCAATAAAAGGGTGCAGGTGCCTGCCGGCTGAAAGCTGGAGCTCGGAGATACAGGATCCTCTTGGAGGAAGGCGTGGTGACTGATCTCCAGAACTGTTCAGCGGAAGCCAGGCATGTAAGTATGGATTCAGGAACAACTGCGATGTCAAGAACAGGCAAAGGTCGGCAACTGGCTGGCAACAAGGTACATAAACGGAAGGTAAGTTCGTAGTCAAGGACAGGCAGAGGTTGGCAACGGGCTGGCAGCGAGGTACAGAATCAGGAAGCAGAGCCGTAGTAGAGAATCCAAGCCAAGGTCTGTATAATCAGTAAAGGTAGATAACAGGCAGGGGTGATCCAGGAGAATGGTCAAGGAAGCCAGGTTTGTCCGGAGCAAGGTAACAGATGAAACAGCAGTCAGGAAATCAGGAACAAGCTGAAGACGATCCAGCACTGGTATCAGGCAGAGACTCTGTTTATATAGGGCGTCGTGTGCCAGGATTGGTGGACGTGAATGTGCGTGCGCGAGTGCGCACACACGTTCGCATTGGTGTGCAAGTGCGCACACAGGTTCGCATTGGTGTCGTTCGCCTCTGGCGGGGACACTGCACATGGCAATTGGCATTAGCGGAGTGGAAATTAGCCACTGCTGCACAGAGTTGGGCATTAGCACTGTGAGTTCTCTGACAATGTCCATTGGCATTAGCGGAATGGGAATTAGCCACTGCTGCACAGAGACAGGCATTAGCACTGTGAGTTCTCTGACAGTGTGTGTGTGTGGGGGGGGGGGGGGGGGGTTTCTCAAAATATGGTTGCAAAGGTGAAAACACACTTTAAGGCAGAGTCTGCATGGTGAGTGATACTAATCTGAAAATGAACATTTCAGGCACTCCTGTCAGGTAATATTCAATATATTCAGTTAGCAGGAAAGGAAACATGGAATCTTAAAATACATGCAAAAACAGGATTGGACAACTAGGTTGTCGGGGGCAAAACATAACAAAGAGTAACAAAGAGACAGGGGTAAGGCTAAAAGGCAAGGGCTAAGGGGGGAGTTTGCAAATTGCAGGAATCTGGCTTTTGAAAGTATAGAAGAGAGTTATGGAAATATGCTTTAAAACCATTTAGTATGGTGGCTGACACACAATAAGAGTCTACTTTGTGTAAGCTGTGCTGGAAACGATCATAAGACTGCAGCGTGAAAAATGGAAAGAAAAAAACACATAAGGATCAGTTCACAAAGTTACTGTACATGTATTCCTTATTTTATCTCATGAAAATTTTATTTCACTTGAAAGTGAACTATGGGCAAAAATATAAAATGACATATATGATACAGCCTGTCGCTAACGTTACACAGCATTCCTCCATATTCCATCAGTAGAGCCTTTATTTATTTTTTACTTCCTTTAAAGTAAACTTTGTGAACAGACCGACTTTTTAATACAAAAGATACCATGTCGCTTTTTTATTAAAGTATTCATACTGCCTTTTTACACTGTACACTCATGCGCAGCTCAGTGCACAACTGCGCCATCGGCTAATATGAATGAACTCTGCAAGAGTGACATCATCTTGGCCTAACTACCAATCAAAACAGGCAAAGACCAGAACCCAAAAGAAAAGCTCCTATCTAAAAAAAAGTGTCAGTTACAGCAGTTGGGACAAATACTTAGCATTCGGGTCAAACCTCCAAAACAGGCAAAGACCAGAACCCAAAAGAAAAGCTCCCATCTTGAAACAGTGGCAGTTACAGCAGTTGGGACAAATACTTAGCATTTAAAGATTAAAGCGGAAGTAAACCCATCGATTTAACAGTCTAAAAAAAAAAAAGGCATGCCGTGAATGCTAACTGCACATTGGCTGTGCTCTCAACCAAAGAGTCAAACCATCCAATGGCTGGTGTCATAACGGATCACATGTACAGCACTGTGGCAGTTGAAGATTAAACAGAGGCAAAGATGGCAGCTTCCTTGGCTGAAAACGATAGGGGGGTTTACTTCCACTTTAAAAAACTGGTGTTTGCTTTAGTTTGGATTTAAAGAAGAACTGCGATACATACCTCTGGCTCAACATTCTGATAGTCGCAAGGTCTGTCGCTGGCTTTGGCATCTTCTCTCCAGCTTCTTATAGGTGGCAGTCTTCGGACATCTTGATTAGCCAACAAAGGATAACTCTACTCTTGCGTATTCACAGGAATCCAATCATCCTGAGACCCAGGCACTGGGCTAGAATTTACACTGGGCTCCACATGTACAGCTCAGTGATAATGCTGCTGTGTGATTTGACGGAAGAATTACAGTGTTGTCACTCCATTACAGGAAGTAAAAAAATGATGATCTAATGGCAGGACCAGCAGGTAATTAAACTACGTTACAGGGGATAAAAAAAAAAACAACATGTTTGTACTAGCAACCGATGGAGTCATATATGTTATGTATTACACTTTAACTATCAAAAGTTCACTATAAATGACTGTGGTTGTTCAAAACAATGTGCAAAGAAACCAACTCAACCATTGAAGGGTTACTAAATCTAATTCTGTATTTAAACGCATGGGCCAGCCACCCCAGACTTGGCAGACTAAGCAGCAAGCTAGCAACACAGCCATCTGTATACAGTCTTTTTATTGGCAACATCTCTTATCAATGCAGTCCATGTTTAATGCATTTTGGGCCATGCATGGCCCTTGACTCTAGCTATATTGAAGGTCTGGTAAGATCTGGATAGCATTGATGTGAGACATTCCTAACAATCATATTATGTGCATATGGACATGTTGCCAGCTTACTGGTTAATGTCTGTGGTTGCCTCTATTACATACACCAGCTTACACTTTGCTTATTCTTATATTTAATGTTTTATTGAGCCCTAGAGACGTGTTGAAACAACAGCCTGCTTTTTATTAAGTCCAGAGTTCTTAAAATTTTCTGAAGCTTTAGTATTACAGGATGTCAGAAGTATAAAACAGACACGTATGCCTCCAAAGCCTGATCTCCCTCTCTCTATCTACTGGCATTCCAGCCCACAATACACCAATTGTCTATTACAGGAAAGCATGTAAGGATAATAATACTTGGATTCCAAAATCAACTTGTCTTTTTGACTTTCACAATCCATCCTTAGATTCTAATATTAGCAGTTCCTTTCCAAACTGGGCACATTTCAGAAGTCTTGCCTGAAAATCTGTTAGACAGACGATGAGCTTCTATATGTGAGTCTAAACAAGCTTGATGAGAGTGGAATAAATGAGAACAGAAAGGCAGACATTGTTACATTCCAAGATATCTCACCAAGTGGCTTATCAGAGGGGAGCTGGAACGTTCTCTGTGCAGATTTTCTTCCTCTTCTGCCAAGTCTGGGGTGACTGACCTATGCTGAGAAATATTAGATTAGATTTTCATAGTTTTAAAAAAAAACTAAATTTCCAACTCAACAAAGTACAATCTGCATCGTTATTTGTGTCATATTTGTATTATATTGGATTTCCAGGCAAAAAGGTAATCTTTTCATCAAGGTCCTCTTTCCTACACTCCATCTTTAGCAACAAGGGGACTCTTAGCAGGTTAAGCACCCTGGCCTGAGCAGCCAGGATCAGTGGTGTTCATGGTGAATCAATGTATGTAAGTGGTTACATTGGGATATCTGATTTCAATAACAGATGCCTTGCAAGTCACAAAAACTGCACCTCCTAATTTTAATAAAACCAGTCATCTCCACAGGAAATAGTTACACTTCTCCCAGCTCTAGTGCCATATTTGCTAGGTGCTCATGGAATTTCACTACAGGGAATGGTCTAAAAACGTTTTTTGCAGTGATGTAGCTTGACACAAGTGTATAACACAAAAGCCAGGATCCCACTATTCAATAGACATGGGAACTGCCAAAAAATTCGTTTCGTTTCGTTTCGTCCCGTTTCGTATATAAAAAAATTCGTAATTCGTAATTCGTGTACGAAATTCCGTTCGAATTCGTACGAAATATGAAATTCGGACGAATCGTAATTTTTTTACGAATCGTTAGTAAAGTTACGAATCGTTACGAATCGTTACGAATCGTTACGAATCGTTAACGCGGCTAATGAATTGTTGGTTCTCATAACACAGAGAACAATTCGAATCCAACTACAAATATCGAATTTCAATTTCAAGTTACGAATCGTTACGAATCGTTATGAATAGTTACGAATCGTTACGAATCGTTATGAATAGTTACGAATCGTTAGTAAATCCAACTACCAATATCGAATTTCAACTAATTTGAACGAAATTATTATAGCAGATATAACGAATGAATTCGAATGACAAAGTGTCATTTTTGCAGAAAAAAAAAAGCGTAGGGGTCCCCCCAAATTCAATAACCAGGCCCTTCAGGTCTGGTATGGATATTAAGGGGGACCCCAGCCAAAAAAAAAAAAAAAAATGGCGTGGGGTCCCCCCCAAATATCCATACCAGACCCTTCAGGTCTGGGATGGATTTTAAGGGGAACCCCGGCCAAAAAAAAAAAAAAAATGGCGTGGGGTCCCCCTCAAAATCCATACCAGACCCTTTATCCGAGCACGCAACCTGGCAGGCCGCAGGAAAGGAGGGGGGACGAGAGCGGCCCCCCCTCCCGCCTGAACCGTACCAGGCCACATGCCCTCAACATTGGGAGGGTGCTTTGGGGTCCCCCCCAAAGCACCTTGTCCCCATGTTGATGAGGACAAGGGCCTCATCCCCACAACCCTGGCCGGTGGTTGTGGGGGTCTGCGGGCGGGGGGCTTATCGGAATCTGGAAGCCCCCTTTAACAAGGGGACCCCCAGATCCCGGCCCCCCCCCCTGTGTGAAATGGTAAGGGGGTACAAAAGTACCCCTACCATTTCACCAAAAAAGTGGCAAAAATGGTAAAAATGACAGGAGACGGTCTTTGACAATTCCTTTATTAAAATCTTCTTTCTTCTTTCTTCTGGTCTTCCTTTCTTCATCTTCTCCTTCCGGCATCTTCTTCCATCTTCTTCTTCCTTCGATTCGCTTCTTCTTCCTCCGGTCTTCTCGTCCTTCTCGTCCGGCGTCGTCCTTCTCGTCCGGCATCGGCGTCTCTTCTCGCAGGCCGCTCCTCGCAATGGGAGGCTCCCGCTCTGTGAGGCTCCGCTCCGGGTGACAGGTCTTGTATAACGAAGGCACCTGGTGACCCCGCCCCCCCTCTGACGTCATGGGGAAAGCCATAGGGAATTCCACATGACGTCCCCGTGCGTCAGAGGGGGCGGGGTCACCAGGTGCCTTCGTTATAAAAGACCTGTCACCCGGAGCGAAGCCTCACAGAGCGGGAGCCTCCCATTGCGAGGAGCGGCCTGCGAGAAGAGACGACGATGCCGGACGAGAAGGACGACGCCGGACGAGAAGGACGAGAAGACCGGAGGAAGAAGAAGCGAATCGAAGGAAGAAGAAGATGGAAGAAGATGCCGGAAGGAGAAGATGAAGAAAGGAAGACCAGAAGAAAGAAGAAAGAAGATTTTAATAAAGGAATTGTCAAAGACCGTCTCCTGTCATTTTTACCATTTTTGCCACTTTTTTGGTGAAATGGTAGGGGTACTTTTGTACCCCCTTACCATTTCACACAGGGGGGGGGGGCGGGATCTGGGGGTCCCCTTGTTAAAGGGGGCTTCCAGATTCCGATAAGCCCCCCGCCCGCAGACCCCCACAACCACCGGCCAGGGTTGCGGGGATGAGGCCCTTGTCCTCATCAACATGGGGACAAGGTGCTTTGGGGGGGACCCCAAAGCACCCTCCCAATGTTGAGGGCATGTGGCCTGGTACGTTTCAGGCGGGAGGGGGGGCCGCTCTCGTCCCCCCCTCCTTTCCTGCGGCCTGCCAGGTTGCGTGCTCGGATAAAGGGTCTGGTATGGATTTTGAGGGGGACCCCACGCCATTTTTTTTTTTTTTTTGGCCGGGGTTCCCCTTAAAATCCATCCCAGACCTGAAGGGTCTGGTATGGATATTTGGGGGGGACCCTACCCCATTTTTTTTTTTTTTTTTTGGCTGGGGTCCCCCTTAATATCCATACCAGACCTGAAGGGCCTGGTTATTGAATTTGGGGGGACCCCTACGCTTTTTTTTTTTTTTTATATCAATGAATGACTGTTTTTTAAATAGCTTTTTTTTCTGCAAAAATGACACTTTGTCATTCGAATTCATTCGAATGCATTCGAATTCATTCGTTATATCTGCTATAATAATTTCGTTTGAATTAGTTGAAATTTGATATTGGTAGTTGGATTCGAATAATTTGGAGCTGAAATTCGTAAACTGAATTTTTCCTGCAAAAATGACACTTTGTCATTCAAATTCATTCGAATTCATTCGAATTCATTCGAATCATTCGAATTCATTCGAATCATTCGGCAACGAAATTCGTAAACGGAATTTCGTATTCCGTACGGAATTCGTAAAAAAAAAAATTCGTACTACAGATTCGTAAATTCGTACGAATTTCGAAAAATTCGTACGAATTACGAATTCGTACGAAACGAATCGCACATGTCTACTATTCAATCAAATTGGTCCAAACTTGGCATTCCTCTCCATTCAGCTAACATTCCCAACCCATTTCCACCTATTCCTAAAGTTTCCAACTCCCTTCCTCTATGCCTAAGCCTTCCAACGCCTGAAAAAGCTCTCCATTTTCTACAAGGCTCCCCCACACTTCTCCAGGAGAAGCAGTTTATCTGCTTAATTTCTCAAGGTGATATTGATAGATGAGGGATTGGCTGGATAGATGGCTAGGAAGGAACTATAGGCCTCCAAAAGCAAGTGTCCTGTTGAAACTGCAATCTCTGCTACTCTTTTATCCGTATCACTGGGTTGGACACCAAAGGACAACATTGATATATGTATAGTAGTTAATGGCAACTCTACCAGTAAAGTAATCAGCATGTGTTTTTAGCTCAGTTGCTGTGTGTAGTGGAACCTGCAGGTAAATTGAGTACTTATGGTTTTATCTTAAAGCTGGGCTACCAACATTTGAAGAACTAGAAATCTTCTCATAGGTCTGTCTGATAAAAAAAAAAAAAATCTGTGTTGTTTGAAATGAGAGAAGGTTAGCACTCTTCTTGACAAGAATGGAGAAAAAACGCGCTTAAAATTTATCAAAACAGAGCAACAAACATATGATATAATAGGCAGCAACTCTGGTATACTGTGTGATACCAGTGTAGGACCCTCTAGGTAGGTAGTTGCTAGAGGTAGGATTTTTTGCAGGATAGGTAAATTTAGGCAGGCCTGGCTGGCAGCCAGGCCTGTTTGTATTGATCTGGTCAGGGGGACTGGGAAGGCACACATGAGAGGACTGGGAGCCTGCAGTCTGAGATGGGTGCAGAACCAGAAGTGTGGACTGTGGAGTAAGGGGCAGTGGAAAGAGGCAGCTGCAGCCAGGAGGGCTGGCATGGCCTTAAAATGGGCTAACTGGGATCAGTAGCCAAAATAGGACAACTGGTCGCAGCCAGGAGGGCTGGGAGAGAGGCACAGTCAGGAAGACTGTGGAGGCACGCCTGAGAGGACTGGGAGTTTGCAGTCTGAGATGGGTGCAGAACCAGAAGTGTGGACTGTGGAGGAAGGGGCAGTAGAAAGAGGCAGCTGCAGCCAGAAGGGCTGGCATGGCCTGAAGAGGGCTAACTGGGATCAGTAACCAAAATAGGGCAGCTAGCATAAGGACTTTTCTGCTACGCCATTGAGGCCCGTGGTCCCAGCCTGCAAAGGGCATTTGCTGAGGCCCGGCAGAGTCAGTGTCAGGCCTAACCAACAAATAGTGCTAGCTGTTCCTGGGGAACCAAGTGATGTGCTGGAGGTCACTAGAAGTAACAATCTGCAGCAAGTGATGTGCTGGTGGAGTGAGGAGTAATGAGCTTCAAGCAAGTTTGTGCAGGAGGAAGTTAAAGGAGTATTTACAGGGAGTGTACACAGTTGTCAAAAAAAAAACAAGTGCTGTTTATATTGATCCATGCTGGGCATCCCATATCTCCGATCCCTATCCAAGTTATACCCCTCAATAAACAACAAAAACAAAGTTCATTGACAATGACTGCTTTATGTCTCAGAGTGCCTAAGAATGAATGCTGGGCTGGGCAGGGTGACAGACAAACCACAATTCTCAGCACCCCCCGCGTGGGTACCGCTACACCAGCATAGAAAGTAAACATATGTAAAAAACAGAGTTGAGATAGCAATAGTAATTAGACATACTAAAAAATAGAAAATAAAACCTTGAACATAAATATGCACAAATAGTAAAAAGGGTTATCATAGAAAGTGTTCCAAATAAGTGATACAGAAAAATTGAAGGTTGAGCTCGCAGACAATTTGCCACACATGGATCCCAATAAGAATAACAAGCAGTCGGAGAGCAGTCGCACAGGAACCGAGCTCCGCATCACCCGGGCTAAATCCGGCTTAATCCTCAGTCATCAGGCCTCCAGTAATCCCCCTGCTGGGCGAGGAGACTAACCAGCTAATCCCCAATACCGCTGAGCATCCCGATGGGGCCAACAGCCACAAATCCTGGTCCGGGGACGCCACGAGGGAGACAGCTCGGCAGGCCTCCGGCCGCCATTTTGCGGCCTACACCGCTCCGGGACCTGACGAGCCGCCCGTAGAGACCCACGCAGCGGAGGGCCGCTTGTATCTCCCCGCTGGGGTACAGGGACCAGCAGACGCTCGAACCGCGGGCACCGCCAGCTGCCACACCGGACTCCTCAGCTGAAAGGGCCAAGGAGAAGACGCTGCAGATCCGGGCCTGGTCGGGTGAGTGACTGGGGACGAGGACACCCTTTAAAAGCCTCCCACACGCTGCATCCCCCCATTAAACGTCCTACACCGGTGGCATCCACCCCGAGGGCTCCCCCCCCACAGAGAATTTAATAGGGACAGGAGGGAGACCCCTGAATTGGCCCGGCCCGCTATACCTCCAGACGCTGAGAGTAGGAAAGACCGCGGCTGCGGCCTAATCCCGGAGCGCGGCGGCCATCTTGGTACTCCAAGCACACCCGAACCGGCCCTTATAGGAACCAGAGAACGGGCAAAGACCACCAATAAACCACACATAAGTACCCTCCTCACCCTCTACCATTGTACCCTTACTGGTTGAAAAGAGTCTATACCGGAAATGGGCCCACAAAAGCGTGAACCCCTTACATTGTGCAGCACATACTGCTAAAAAGATGTAACTGAGACGTGCTCCATCCAGCATTCAGTCCCAAGCTCCAAATATGCCAGCAAAGACGCCGAAAACCCGATCCGTAATTGCAAAAAAATCTAACAAGAGTTTGGCAATAAACCAAGCGGTTACAGGCTCAATACAGAAATTTTTGGCCACCAGCAGAACCGGCTCAGGAGCGAGTGGCAGCCAATCTAGGTCCGCGAGGCGTAGCGCATCCCCTGTCTCGCTGGCTGCTTCCGTAAGGGAAAGCTCGCCTGCTTCATCCTACTGCTCGGACCTTATGGAAGACCCTGGGTCCCCCACAGGATCTGAAATGACATCCCTGATGAGCGGCATTAAGAAGGAATTAGCCGGGATGTTTCACAGCCTAGAAAAATCCATAAAAAAGGAAATCACAGGTGTAAGAGCAGATATGGCGCACATTCTAGACAGGGTTGAAGACACGGAACAGAGGCAGGATTCGCACGCTGTGGCCATAAGAGAATTACAGGAGACTGTTTCACAGCTTGCCTTCGCCCACCGTGCCTCGCTGTATAAGCTCGAAGACCTCGAGAACAGAAACCGCAGGAACAACTTGCGCATTAGAGGGCTTCCGGAGGCAACCGGCGATAACGACTTAGAACCGTGAATTCGTGGTGTCTTTAACACAATACTGGGAAAACCACCCACGGACCCACTGCAATTCGATCGAGTTCACCGTGCGCTTAGACCCCGCGGCACTAACACCGAACAACCCAGGGATGTCATATGCCGTCTGCATTACTTTTCAGACAAGAACGCCATTACGGTCAAATTGAGGAACACCCCCAACATTGATCTCCATGGAGCGATTCTAAGCATTTTCTCGGATCTATCTAAAGAAACCCTGGATCGTCGCAGAGCCCTTAAGCCACTCCTGGAGCACTTACGGTCAAATGGGATCATCTACAGATGGGGATTCCCGGCATGCCTTATCGCCACCAAAAATGGCCGCTCCTATACCCTCAGATTCCCAGAAGACCTGCCACAATTCTCAAAGGATCTAAATTAACCCACGATAGATCTCCCTGGCTGGCATGACCCGGTCCCAAAGTTTTCCACTATCCAGGACTCCCAATGGCAAAAGCCGCCCACAAAAGATAGGCACTCATATGTGCCGGGCTCCGCACAAAAGCATGGATGAGAAATGAGTCTTTAAAGACCCTGGGCTAACATTTTTGTTTCCTTCACGTTATTTTTCTTTTTTGCCTTTGCTTTGTGACTGTTGTACATGTTGCAGGTACTCCAATCACAAGAAGCACCTCTAGTGGGAGCCCACCGACAGTGTTAAATATTATGCGCTCACCTATATGCCGGAGAATAGACTGCCTTTTGGTAGCGCCTTGGAAACCCGGTGGACGACCACAGATAAGGACTCCCTACTGCTAGATGAGTATTCCTGCCAATTATAATGCTTAACACACAATGCCATGTATGATAAAAGTAAAATGGTTAGAATTGTTTTAAGGGTTTTATTAACGTTTACTTATGGAGCAAAATCCTTTCTCCCATAGGTTATAAGCACTGTTGCTGAATGCTGGTGGAGCACAATGCTCCCATGTGCCTTTTACACGGTACACCCCCCTACCCACGTTTCCTTATGGGGCGGGTGAGAGCGTGCGGCCCTCGTTTCTTACGGTCCATGCTCCCCTTAGAGCCATGGATGGTTGCCCGCTCTCTCTTCCCCCACAGGGATCACCGCAGGATTCTGCGTGACATGACACGATTTCCCACATGTGTCCACTTGGACGTTGTTGTTTATGTAAATCTGACTCTATCTTCTCTTCTTTCTTCCCTAGTCTACTGTACCTCTCCCCCCCCCCCCCCCGGGTTGGCATGCATGTTGTTTTAAGCTGGAGGGTCACGTCCTACCGATATAATGGCCACACTTAAAGTCACTTCCTATAATGTCAGGGGATTGAATGTAGCGGCTAAGAGGCACCAGATTACCCGAGAGCTACGGAAGACAGCCACTTCCGTTGTATTCCTCCAGGAAACACATCTAACTCACACCACACAGGTTAAATTTACCTCACCCTATTTTCCACAGTGGTACTACAGCCTCTCGGATACAAATAAAGCTAAAGGGGTTGCCATAGGCTTTGGTAGAGATGTACCCTTTAGACTTGTAACTATGCGAGCAGATGACCATGGTCGCTTCCTCTTCTTGAAGGGCTTTCTGGGCAACACCCAATGTACGTTAGCAAACATTTACTGCCCGAATCACAACCAACCTTCCTATTTCACCCAGATCCTCACCGAGTTGACTGCATTCGCGGAGGGCTTAATTATACTAGCAGGGGACATAAATATGCCTTTAGATCCCGTGTTGGACACCTCTCAGGGGCGCTCTCACATTTCTTTTAAGCGCCTTACCCTAGTTAAAAAAAAACTTACAGAAAGGCAGTTAGTAGACGCATGGCGTATACTTCACCCTAAGGACAAAGACTTCTCTCATTTTTCTAAAACGCATCAGTCATACTCCCGCATAGATAACATTTTCATAGATCACCACCACCTCACGCAATTACAATCTGCAAGTATAGGCACTGCAACACTATCAGATCACGCACCCGTCTCGATTAACTTGACCATGCCCTCCTTGGCCCGTCGCTCCTATAACTGGAAGCTCAATGACTCTCTCCTTTCCAATGAAGCGGAAGTCGCAATGTTATCTACACAGATATCACAATATTTTAAAGAAAATAAACCTGCAGAGACCACCCCAGCAATAGTCTGGGAAGCCCACAAGGCAACCATGAGAGGCCGCTTCATTGAGCTGGGAGCTAGGAAAAAAAAGAGAACATGGCCAACAACTCGAGCGGGTCTTACGTGACATAGCAGAGCTCGACAAACAACATAAACTTACTTTACACATTTCCCATCTAGAGGCACTTACACTGAAGCGAGAAGAACTGAAAAATCTTCTAGACCTAGACACTACAAGAAAATTTCAACGCTATTCACAAAAGCTATATGAATGGGGGAACAGGCCTAGTAGACAGATCCCTTAGGGAACAGCAGACTAGGTCATTTATCCCGAAAATAAAACTAGCTGACGGAAACTTGGTACATGCGACTCCGCACATTGCTAAAGCCTTCAGGGAATACTACGCTGACCTGTATAATGTGAAAGGTGATCTGCCGTCACTGACCACAAAAGAAAGGCGGCGTCGCATGCTTGCATACTTAAAAGAGGCTAATTTACCAAAACTACCACCCGTAGCCCTTAGGGAATTGGAAGCTGAACTCACAGTTGAGGAATTCCAGACAGCCTTGAAATCATCCCCAACAGGTAAAGCCCCCGGCCCTGATGGTTACACAATCCTGTACTATAAAAAATTTAATGACGTCCTCCTGCCCCACCTCACGTCCTACGCCAACTCTATCTCACAGACCTCGGGTCTTCGACCAGAATCCCTTACAGCACACATCACAGTTATCCCCAAACCAGGAAAGGACCCTACTCAATGTAGCAGCTATCGGCCAATTTCCCTGCTAAACGTCGATATCAAATTATACTCAAAAGTCATGGCCAACAGACTACTCCCCTTGATACCCAGCTGGGTCTCCACAGACCAGACGGGATTCATGCCACACCGAGAAGCCAAAGATAACTCCCTCCGGGCAATATCCCTGATTCAATACGCTCAAAGGTCTGCCCAGTCCACCCTACTTATATCCACAGATGCTGAAAAAGCGTTTGATAGAGTGGACTGGGACTACCTAAAGATGACCTTGCGTCACTTCGGGCTGGGGCCCAAAATGTTTCACCGCATTACCTCCCTATACTCCTGCCCAACGGCACAAATTCGCATAAACGGAACTCTGAGCGACTCATTCCAATTGTTTAATGGGACCAGACAGGGGTGCCCCCTTTCACCCCTCTAATTTGCCATCACCCTAGAACCCTTCCTGGCAACGGTAAGGCGTAATATAAACATACACGGGATCCAGGTAGGAAACAAAACTCATAAATATGCAGCTTATGCGGATGATATTTTATTTTTTGTCCAACAGCCACACACCTCTTTGCCCAATTTAATGTCAGCCTTCGCTACATACCAGACAATGTCCAACTTTAACCACTTGCTTACTGGGCACTTAAACACCCTTCCTGCCCAGACCAATTTTCAGCTTTCGGTGCTCTCACACTTTGAATGACAATTACTCAGTCATGCAACACTGAACCCAAATGAATTTTTTGTCCTTTTTTTCCCACAAATAGAGCTTTCTTTTGGTGGTATTTGATCACCTCTGGGTTTTTTATTTTTTTTGCGCTATAAATGAAAATAGACCGAAAATTTTGAAAAAAAAAGCATTTTTCTTTGTTTCTGTGATAAAATTTTGCAAATTATTAATTTTTCTTCATAAATTTTGGCCACAATTTATACTGCCACATATCTTTGGTAAAAATAACCCAAATTAGTGGATATTATTTGGTCTTTGTGAAAGTTACAGACTCTACAAACTGTGGTGCGAATTATACAAAATTGATCGCATCTGATGTACTGGTGGCCGATCTCATTTCTTGTGACCCGAACAAGCCAGAAAAGTACAAATACCCCCCAAATGACCCCTTTTTTGAAAGTAGACATTCCAAGGTATTTAGTAAGAGGCGTGGTGAGGTTTTTGATGTTGTCATTTTTTTCCCACAATTCTTTGTAAAATGAATTTATTTTTTATTTTTTATTTTTTTTCCACAAAATTTTCATTGTAATAGGTTATTTCTCTCACATGGCATGTGTATACCACAAATGACACCCCAAAATAAATTTTGCTACTCCTCCTGAGTAATACGATACCACATGTGTGGGACTTTTACACAGCCTGGCCACATAGAGAGGCCCAACATGCAGGGAGAGCCATCACGTGTTCTAGGAGCAGAAATTACACATCCAACTTGTTGACTACCTAGTACACTTTTGAAGGCCCTGGAGCACCAGGACAATGACACGTGACACTGACGTGGCACTGATGACAGATGGCACTGATACGTGGCACTGATACGTGGCACTGATGACACGCGACACTGATGTGGCACTGATGACAGATGGCACTAGTACGGGGCACTGATGACACGTGACACTGACAGATGGCACTAATATGTGGCACTGGTGACAGATGGCACTGATATCATGTGGCACTAATACGTGGCACTGATGAGAGATGGCACTAATATGTGACACTGATGACAGATGGCACTGATACGTGGCACCGATGACACGTGACACTGATGACAGATGGCACTGATACATGGCATTGATGACACGTGACACTGATGACAGATGGCACTGATACGTGGCACTGATGACACGTGGCACTTATACATGGCACTGGGGACAGGTGCACTGGGGACAGATGGCAGGGGGGACAGATGGCAGGGGGGACAGATGGCAGCGGGCAGGGGGGACAGATGAGGACAGATGGCAGCGGGCCGGGGGGACAGATGAGGACAGATGGCAGCGGGCAGGGGGGGACAGATGAAGACAGATGGCAGCGGGCAGGGGGGGACAGATGGCAGCGGGGGACAGATGGGGACAGATGGCAGCGGGCAGGGGGGGGGCAGATGGCAGCGGGGGGACAGATGGCAGCGGGGGGACAGATGGGGACAGATGGCAGCGGGCGGGGGGGACAGATGGGGACAGATGGCAGCGGGCAGGGGGGGGACAGATGGCAGCGGGGGGACAGATGGCAGCGGGGGGACAGGTGGCAGCGGGCAGACAGATGGCAGCGGGCGGGGGGGGACAGATGGCAGCGGGCAGGGGGGGGGACAGATGGCAGCGGGGGGACAGATGGGGACAGATGGGGGCAGCGGGCAGGGAGGGGACAGATGGCAGCGGGCAGGGGGGGGGGGGACAGATGGCAGCAGGCAGGGGGGGACAGATGGCAGCAGGGTGTCAGATGGCAGCAGGGTGTCAGATGGCAGCAGGGTGTCAGATGGCAGTGGGGTGACAGATGGGGACAGATGGCAGCGGGGTGACAGATGGGGACAGATGGCGGCGGGGGGACAGATGGGGGCAGCAGGCAGCGGGCAGGGGGGGGGGGGACAGATGGGGGCAGCAGGCAGCGGGCACAGATTTTTTTTTTTTTTTTTTTTTTTTTTTTTACTTACGGCCGCTTGGCCGTTCATCCTCTCTCTTCTCACACGCTGTCAGTGTGAGGAGAGAGAGCGGCGCTGACAGATGATCTCATATTCTTCCATATGAGATCATCTCTCATTGGACACGCCGATCTCGCTGTAAACGGCCGCTGTGATTGGCCGTTTACAGCGAGATGTGACCGGCCGTGTCCTACGGACACGGCCAGCACAGAACTTCCCCGATGCGCGCTCTCAGGAGCGCGCATTAGGGAAGTAAAACAGGAGGACGTCCAGGGACGTCCTCCCGGCAGGGAGCGTCCACGCTGCAGCCGTCTTTCGGCTATAGCGCGGGCGCATAGTGGTTAAAATTAATTTATCTAAGTCCGAAATACTGAACATTAACCTACCCAGCAAGGAGGCAGAACGATTAAAACCCCTCTTCCCCTTTAGGTGGGTTAACAGAAGCATGAAGTACTTGGGAATAAACCTTACGCCCAATATTCAATCTCTCTTTAAACATAACTATATCCCTCTGCTGAATAACATCAGAAGTGACCTCAAAAAATGGAACACATTAGCACATTCCTGGTTGGGAAAGGTGAATATAGTCAAGATGAATATACTGCCTAGAGTTCTTTTCTACTTTCAGATGATCCCATTGGGTGTCCCCATAGGGTTCTTCTCCCTTTTACAGACCATGGTCTCCCGCTATATTTGGAGGAACAGCCACCCTAGAGTATCCAAGGACGTGCTTTTTCGGTCCAAGGTGTCTGGGGGACTGGCTCTCCCAAATTTTAAGGCATATTATAACGCAGTGATTTTGTCTAGGATCTCTGAATGGAAGTACGCCGCTAATTCTAAACTATGGGTGAGCTTAGAGTACGCTTTAAGCAACACAGACCTAGCAGTTACTCCCTGGCTCCCACGCCCCTACAGGCATCTCTCTTCAACTACCTCATCATTAACCACTTCCACCCTGGATATTTGGGACTCTTTGCATAAGAAACTATCATGGTCATACGCTTCACCCTTACTACCTCTCCTGGGTCATACATATTTCCTTCCGGGTCAATTGGACCCTGGCTTTCAGTCATGGTCTCCAGACAGACCCCTACTACTGCACCATGTTCTGCATGCCAATACACTCAAACCGTTAAAGGACATCCTTGGCCCCAAGCCACTTTTATTACTGGATATATGGAGGTTCAACCAACTACAACATTTCCTTTGTACTCTTCCGCAGCCGCTAAGAGGAGCACAAGACTTAAATGGTATTGAGGAAATACTATACCCTACAGACCCTCCGGAACACTCTATCTCACTATTCTATAAAACGCTCATTAAGCTCCAGGATGACAAACACCCTCCCTTTCTTGCTAAGCGGGAGGCGGATCTGGATTCCTGCCTCACGCATAACCAAAAGGACAAGGTCCTACAGCTAACCCACATCTCCTCAATTGCATCGAAAATGACTGAGGTCAACTACAAACTGCTAACTAGATGGCACTATACCCCATCAAAACTCCATCAGATGTTCCCCGCCAATTCCCCGTTGTGTTGGAGGAATTGTGGGAACAAAGCAACTCACGCACATATATGGTGGTCGTGCCCTCTTGTTCGCCCATATTGGGCCAGCGTCATCCAAATTATACAACAGATCTCCACCTCCGATCCATGGATCATCCTTTTCCACGCAACCACGGAACCAATCGGTAAATACAAGCGCTCTATAGTCCCTCATCTACTGAACACAGCCAAGGCACTAATACCTGCGTACTGGGGTCAACCTGAGACTCCACCAATAAAAAAGTGGTTCCAAAAAATTGCTGAAGTCCATCTCATGGAAGAGATTACCCATCGAGATAGGAACACCTCTGATCGACATACTCTAACCTGGACCCAGTGGACGGACTTTCAGAACACCACGACATATAAGGAAATAATTGTTCACTAGTCTTGAGCCTGTTCACATACATAAGGACAGGCTCCCTGCAACATAGGTCGCCTCTGTTAAGGGTATTCCTTGATCCCTGCCTGACCTCCGTAATGTGGAACAATAAGCAAAGTGATTTATGGTACACAATGTAACATGCATGTCAACCCCCCCCCCCCCCTCTTTTCTTGCTCCTTTTTCCCCCTTCTCTCTATACAGCCTTTTTCTGTGGTTCCTGCTTTTCTGAACCACCTATGCCAAGACTAGACACTTTATACGCCCTAATTGTACACTTACTGTTACGATTGAAGAAAAGTGTAAGTACTTTGGATAAGTCTCTATGAGCTTGCGACATCTTACCACTGGGATTTTTGCCCATTCCTCCTTGCAAAACTTTTCCAGCTCCTTCAAGTTGGATGGTTTGCGCTTGTGAACAGAAATCTTTAAGCCTGACCACAGATTTTCTATTGGATTGAGTTCTGGACTATGAGCAGGTCATTCCAATACATTTACATGTTTCCCCTTAAACCACTCAAGTGTTGCTTTAGCAGTGTGTTTGGGGTCATTGTCCTGCTGGAAGGTGAACCTCCATCCTAGCCACAAATCACAGACTGAGTGGTACAGGTTTTGCTCAAGAATATCCCTGTATTTAGCACCATCCATCTTTCCCTCAACTCTGACCATTTTCCCAGTCCTGACTGCTGAATGGGATGGTGTTCTTTGGGTGATGTGATGTGTTGGGTTTGAGCAAGACATAGCGTTTTCTTCGATGGCCAAAAAGTTAAATTTTAGTCTCATTAGACCAGAGCACCTTCCTCCATACATTTTGGGAGTCTCACACATGCCTTTTCGCAAACTCAAAACGTGCCATTTTGTTGTTTGCTGAAAGTAATGGCTTTCTTCTGGCCACTCTGCCATAAAGTCCAACTCTATGGAGCGTACGGCTTATTGTCGTCCTATGTACAGATAATCCAGTCTCTGCTGTGGAACTCTGCAGCTCCTCCAGGGTTACCTTAGGTCTCTGTGCTGCCTCTCTGATTAATGCCTTCCTTGCCCATTCCTTGAGGTTTGGTGTGCCTTCTCTTGGCAGATTTGCTGTTGTGCCATGTTCTTTCCATTTGGCTATGATAGATTTGATGGTTCTCCCAGGGATCATCAAAGATTTGGATATTTATTTTATAAACTAACCCTGATTTGTACTTCTCAACAACATTGTCCCTTGCTTATTTGAAGAGTTCCTTGGTCTTTATGGCAGTGTTTGGTTAGTGGTGCCTCTTGCTGAGGTGTTGCAGCCTCTGGGGCCTTTCAAAAAGGTGTGTATATGTAATGACAGATCATGTGACATTTAGATTGCACACAGGTGGACATCATTTCACTAATTATGTGACTTTTGAAGGTAATTGGTTGCACCAGAGCTTTTTATGGGCTTCATAACAAAGGGGGTGAATACATACGCACATGCCAATTATCATATTTTATTTCTGAAAAATAATTTTTAGGGCTGTTACTGATTAAAATTTTCGTGTTCGATTAATCGTTTTTTTTTAATCGATTAATCGACTAATTTCAATTAATTATAACGCACATACAGATCCAACTACTTTTAGCTGATCTCCTTGCATTGCAACTCTGCATTAGTCAGTGGTAAATGTAGTATGCACTATATACAGTCACCCGACACTAGTTAGTTTCCACAATCCATGCCTTAACTTCACAGTGCACACAAATACGTTTTAAATTCAAACTGTAGCACTGACGTAAGTCATTTTTTTTTCCACAGTAGCGTGACAATCCCCCCACCTCCGGTATAACTAATCACTCTCACCTTATGGCATGGACCCCTGTGCAAACAGGTGGTCATGCAAGCGGGTATCAAAAGGGTTAACATGGACCATAAACTTCTCTCACGTCTCCTTAGATCTCAGCAAGGACGCCAGGTCATGGGTAGAAAGAAAAGATCTAAGTGCTCACCGCTTAAGTATAAGATTTATTTTTTGTGTTTAAACACAAACTACTCACATAAAGATGATAAAAACACAGCATGTAAAGCCGACAATCGTGTTAGTTCCGTAGGGGAGCAGCGGGTGAGGTGATGCGTAGCTCCTCCCCCGTATGCGTTACATTCAATCAGAACTTTGACGTCACCGGACTCCTCCCCCTTCCCTTTGTTAGCAGACGGAGGCACTTGGGGAAGGGGGAGGAGTCCGGTGACGTCACTGGATCTCCGACAGAACTCCTTGAAGACCCAGAAGCCGGCGGAGAGGTGAGTATCGATCAAAAGAATTTTGATCGATCAAAAAAATTTATCGATTAATCAAGGAATTAATCTTTAATTTCCACAGCCCTAATAATTTTATGTATATATTTTTCTAATTTAACTTCACCAACTTAGACTATTGTGTTCTAATTCATCACATATAATTCAGATTAAAAAAACAACAAACTAAAGGCTGTAATGTAACAAAGGCAGGATTCGCACGCTGTGGCCATAAGAGAATTACAGGAGACTGTTTCACAGCTTGCCTTCGCCCACCGTGCCTCGCTGTATAAGCTCGAACACCTCGAGAACAGAAACCGCAGGAACAACTTGCGCATTAGAGGGCTTCCGGAGGCAACCGGCGATAACGACTTAGAACCGTCAATTCGTGGTGTCTTTAACACAATACTGGGAAAACCACCCACGGACCCACTGCAATTCGATCGAGTTCACCGTGCGCTTAGACCCCGCGGCACTAACACCGAACAACCCAGGGATGTCATATGCCGTCTGCATTACTTTTCAGACAAGAACGCCATTACGGTCAAATTGAGGAACACCCCCAACATTGATTTCCATGGAGCGATTCTAAGCATTTTCTCGGATCTATCTAAATAAACCCTGGATCGTCGCAGAGCCCTTAAGCCACTCCTGGAGCACTTACGGTCAAATGGGATCATCTACAGATGGGGATTCCCGGCATGCCTTATCGCCACCAAAAATGGCCGCTCCTATACCCTCAGATTCCCAGAAGACCTGCCACAATTCTCAAAGGATCTAAATTTACCCCCGATAGATCTCCCTGGCTGGCATGACCCGGTCCCAAAGTTTTCCACTATCCAGGACTCCCAATGGCAAAAGCCGCCCACAAAAGAAAGGCACTCATATGTGCCGGGCTCCGCACAAAAGCATGGATGAGAAATGAGTCTTTAAAGACCCTGGGCAAACATTTTTGTTTCCTTCACGTTATTTTTCTTTCTTGCCTTTGCTTTGTGACTGTTCTACATGTTGCAGGTACTCCAATCACAAGAAGCACCTCTAGTGGGAGCCCACCGACAGTGTTAAAATTTATGCGCTCACCTATATGCTGGAGAATATACTGCCTTTTGGTAGCGCCTTGGAAACCCGGTGGACGACCACAGATAAGGACTCCCTACTGCTAGATGAGTATTCCTGCCAATTATAATGCTTAACACACAATGCCATGTTTGATAAAAGTAAAATGGTTAGAATTGTTTTAAGGGTTTTATTAACGTTTACTTATGGAGCAAAATCCTTTCTCCCATAGGTTATAAGCACTGTTGCTGAATGCTGGTGGAGCACAATGCTCCCATGTGCCTTTTACACGGTACACCCCCCTACCCACGTTTCCTTATGGGGCGGGTGAGAGCGTGCGGCCCTCGTTTCTTACGGTCCATGCTCCCCTTAGAGCCATGGATGGTTGCCCGCTCTCTCTTCCCCCACAGGGATCACCGCAGGATTCTGCGTGACATGACACGATTTCCCACATGTGTCCACTTGGACGTTGTTGTTTATGTAAATCTGACTCTATCTTCTCTTCTTTCTTCCCTAGTCTACTGTACCTCTCCCCCCCCCCCCCCCGGGTTGGCATGCATGTTGTTTTAGGCTGGAGGGTCACGTCCTACCGATATAATGGCCACACTTAAAGTCACTTCCTATAATGTCAGGGGATTGAATGTAGCGGCTAAGAGGCACCAGATTACCCGAGAGCTACGGAAGACAGCCACTTCCGTTGTATTCCTCCAGGAAACACATCTAACTCACACCACACAGGTTAAATTTACCTCACCCTATTTTCCACAGTGGTACTACAGCCTCTCGGATACAAATAAAGCTAAAGGGGTTGCCATAGGCTTTGGTAGAGATGTACCCTTTAGACTTGTAACTATGCGAGCAGATGACCATGGTCGCTTCCTCTTCTTGAAGGGCTTTCTGGGCAACACCCAATGTACGTTAGCAAACATTTACTGCCCGAATCACAACCAACCTTCCTATTTCACCCAGATCCTCACCGAGTTGACTGCATTCGCGGAGGGCTTAATTATACTAGCAGGGGACATAAATATGCCTTTAGATCCCGTGTTGGACACCTCTCAGGGGCGCTCTCACATTTCTTTTAAGCGCCTTACCCTAGTTAAAAAAAAACTTACAGAAAGGCAGTTAGTAGACGCATGGCGTATACTTCACCCTAAGGACAAAGACTTCTCTCATTTTTCAAAAACGCATCAGTCATACTCCCGCATAGATAACATTTTCATAGATCGCCACCACCTCACGCAATTACAATCTGCAAGTATAGGCACTGCAACACTATCAGATCACGCACCCGTCTCGATTAACTTGACCATGCCCTCCTTGGCCCGTCGCTCCTATAACTGGAAGCTCAATGACTCTCTCCTTTCCAATGAAGCGGAAGTCGCAATGTTATCTACACAGATATCACAATATTTTAAAGAAAATAAACCTGCAGAGACCTCCCCAGCAATAGTCTGGGAAGCCCACAAGGCAACCATGAGAGGCCGCTTCATTGAGCTGGGAGCTAGGAAAAAAAGAGAACATGGCCAACAACTCGAGCAGGTCTTACGTGACATAGCAGAGCTCGACAAACAACATAAACTTACTTTACACATTTCCCATCTAGAGGCACTTACACTGAAGCGAGAAGAACTGAAAAATCTTCTAGACCTAGACACTACAAGAAAATTTCAACGCTATTCACAAAAGCTATATGAATGGGGGAACAGGCCTAGTAGACACTTAGCGAGATCCCTTAGGGAACAGCAGACTAGGTCATTTATCCCGAAAATAAAACTAGCTGACGGAAACTTGGTACATGCGACTCCGCACATTGCTAAAGCCTTCAGGGAATACTACGCTGACCTGTATAATGTGAAAGGTGATCTGCCGTCACTGACCACAAAAGAAAGGCGGCGTCGCATGCTTGCATACTTAAAAGAGGCTAATTTACCAAAACTACCACCCGTAGCCCTTAGGGAATTGGAAGCTGAACTCACAGTTGAGGAATTCCAGACAGCCTTGAAATCATCCCCAACAGGTAAAGCCCCCGGCCCTGATGGTTACACAATCCTGTACTATAAAAAATTTAATGACGTCCTCCTGCCCCACCTCACGTCCTACGCCAACTCTATCTCACAGACCTCGGGTCTTCGACCAGAATCCCTTACAGCACACATCACAGTTATCCCCAAACCAGGAAAGGACCCTACTCAATGTAGCAGCTATCGGCCAATTTCCCTGCTAAACGTCGATATCAAATTATACTCAAAAGTCATGGCCAACAGACTACTCCCCTTGATACCCAGCTGGGTCTCCACAGACCAGACGGGATTCATGCCACACCGAGAAGCCAAAGATAACTCCCTCCGGGCAATATCCCTGATTCAATACGCTCAAAGGTCTGCCCAGTCCACCCTACTTATATCCACAGATGCTGAAAAAGCGTTTGATAGAGTGGACTGGGACTACCTAAAGATGACCTTGCGTCACTTCGGGCTGGGGCCCAAAATGTTTCACCGCATTACCTCCCTATACTCCTGCCCAACGGCACAAATTCGCATAAACGGAACTCTGAGCGACTCATTCCAATTGTTTAATGGGACCAGACAGGGGTGCCCCCTTTCACCCCTCTAATTTGCCATCACCCTAGAACCCTTCCTGGCAACGGTAAGGCGTAATATAAACATACACGGGATCCAGGTAGGAAACAAAACTCATAAATATGCAGCTTATGTGGATGATATTTTATTTTTTGTCCAACAGCCACACACCTCTTTGCCCAATTTAATGTCAGCCTTCGCTACATACCAGACAATGTCCAACTTTAACCACTTGCTTACTGGGCACTTAAACACCCTTCCTGCCCAGACCAATTTTCAGCTTTCGGTGCTCTCACACTTTGAATGACAATTACTCAGTCATGCAACACTGAACCCAAATGAATTTTTTGTCCTTTTTTTCCCACAAATAGAGCTTTCTTTTGGTGGTATTTGATCACCTCTGGGTTTTTTATTTTTTGCGCTATAAATGAAAATAGACCGAAAATTTTGAAAAAAAAAGCATTTTTCTTTGTTTCTGTGATAAAATTTTGCAAATTATTAATTTTTCTTCATAAATTTTGGCCACAATTTATACTGCCACATATCTTTGGTAAAAATAACCCAAATTAGTGGATATTATTTGGTCTTTGTGAAAGTTACAGACTCTACAAACTGTGGTGCGAATTATACAAAATTGATCACATCTGATGTACTGGTGGCCGATCTCATTTCTTGTGACCCGAACAAGCCAGAAAAGTACAAATACCCCCCAAATGACCCCTTTTTTGAAAGTAGACATTCCAAGGTATTTAGTAAGAGGCGTGGTGAGGTTTTTGATGTTGTCATTTTTTTCCCACAATTCTTTGTAAAATGAATTTATTTTTTATTTTTTATTTTTTTCCACAAAATTTTCATTGTAATAGGTTATTTCTCTCACATGGCATGTGTATACCACAAATGACACCCCAAAATAAATTTTGCTACTCCTCCTGAGTAATACGATACCACATGTGTGGGACTTTTACACAGCCTGGCCACATAGAGAGGCCCAACATGCAGGGAGAGCCATCACGTGTTCTAGGAGCAGAAATTACACATCCAACTTGTTGACTACCTAGTACACTTTTGAAGGCCCTGGAGCACCAGGACAATGACACGTGACACTGACGTGGCACTGATGACAGATGGCACTGATACGTGGCACTGATACGTGGCACTGATGACACGCGACACTGATGTGGCACTGATGACAGATGGCACTAGTACGGGGCACTGATGACACGTGACACTGACAGATGGCACTAATATGTGGCACTGGTGACAGATGGCACTGATATCATGTGGCACTAATACGTGGCACTGATGAGAGATGGCACTAATATGTGACACTGATGACAGATGGCACTGATACGTGGCACCGATGACACGTGACACTGATGACAGATGGCACTGATACATGGCATTGATGACACGTGACACTGATGACAGATGGCACTGATACGTGGCACTGATGACACGTGGCACTTATACATGGCACTGGGGACAGGTGCACTGGGGACAGATGGCAGGGGGGACAGATGGCAGGGGGGACAGATGGCAGCGGGCAGGGGGGACAGATGAGGACAGATGGCAGCGGGCAGGGGGGGACAGATGAGGACAGATGGCAGCGGGCAGGGGGGACAGATGAAGACAGATGGCAGCGGGCAGGGGGGGACAGATGGCAGCGGGGGACAGATGGGGACAGATGGCAGCGGGCAGGGGGGGGGGCAGATGGCAGCGGGGGGACAGATGGCAGCGGGGGGACAGATGGGGACAGATGGCAGCGGGCGGGGGGGGACAGATGGGGACAGATGGCAGCGGGCAGGGGGGGGACAGATGGCAGCGGGGGGACAGATGGCAGCGGGGGGACAGGTGGCAGCGGGCAGACAGATGGCAGCGGGCGGGGGGGGACAGATGGCAGCGGGCAGGGGGGGGACAGATGGCAGCGGGGGGACAGATGGGGACAGATGGGGGCAGCGGGCAGGGAGGGGACAGATGGCAGCGGGCAGGCGGGGGGGGACAGATGGCAGCAGGCAGGGGGGGACAGATGGCAGCAGGGTGTCAGATGGCAGCAGGGTGTCAGATGGCAGCAGGGTGTCAGATGGCAGTGGGGTGACAGATGGGGACAGATGGCAGCGGGGTGACAGATGGGGACAGATGGCGGCGGGGGGACAGATGGGGGCAGCAGGCAGCGGGCAGGGGGGGGGGACAGATGGGGGCAGCAGGCAGCGGGCACAGATTTTTTTTTTTTTTTTTTTTTTTTTTACTTACGGCCGCTTGGCCGTTCATCCTCTCTCTTCTCACACGCTGTCAGTGTGAGGAGAGAGAGCGGCGCTGACAGATGATCTCATATTCTTCCATATGAGATCATCTCTCATTGGACACGCCGATCTCGCTGTAAACGGCCGCTGTGATTGGCCGTTTACAGCGAGATGTGACCGGCCGTGTCCTACGGACACGGCCAGCACAGAACTTCCCCGATGCGCGCTCTCAGGAGCGCGCATTAGGGAAGTAAACAGGAGGACGTCCAGGGACGTCCTCCCGGCAGGGAGCGTCCGCGCTGCAGCCGTCTTTCGGCTATAGCGCGGGCGCGTAGTGGTTAAAATTAATTTATCTAAGTCCGAAATACTGAACATTAACCTACCCAGCAAGGAGGCAGAACGATTAAAACCCCTCTTCCCCTTTAGGTGGGTTAACAGAAGCATGAAGTACTTGGGAATAAACCTTACGCCCAATATTCAATCTCTCTTTAAACATAACTATATCCCTCTGCTGAATAACATCAGAAGTGACATCAAAAAATGGAACACATTAGCACATTCCTGGTTGGGAAAGGTGAATATAGTCAAGATGAATATACTGCCTAGAGTTCTTTTCTACTTTCAGATGATCCCATTGGGTGTCCCCATAGGGTTCTTCTCCCTTTTACAGACCATGGTCTCCCGCTATATTTGGAGGAACAGCCACCCTAGAGTATCCAAGGACGTGCTTTTTCGGTCCAAGGTGTCTGGGGGACTGGCTCTCCCAAATTTTAAGGCATATTATAACGCAGTGATTTTGTCTAGGATCTCTGAATGGAAGTACGCCGCTAATTCTAAACTATGGGTGAGCTTAGAGTACACTTTAAGCAACACAAACCTAGCAGTTACTCCCTGGCTCCCACGCCCCTACAGGCATCTCTCTTCAACTACCTCATCATTAACCACTTCCACCCTGGATATTTGGGACTCTTTGCATAAGAAACTATCATGGTCATACGCTTCACCCTTACTACCTCTCCTGGGTCATACATATTTCCTTCCGGGTCAATTGGACCCTGGCTTTCAGTCATGGTCTCCAGACAGACCCCTACTACTGCACCATGTTCTGCATGCCAATACACTCAAACCGTTAAAGGACATCCTTGGCCCCAAGCCACTTTTATTCCTGGATATATGGAGGTTCAACCAACTACAACATTTCCTTTGTACTCTTCCGCAGCCGCTAAGAGGAGCACAAGACTTAAATGGTATTGAGGAAATACTATACCCTACAGACCCTCCGGAACACTCTATCTCACTATTCTATAAAACGCTCATTAAGCTCCAGGATGACAAACACCCTCCCTTTCTTGCTAAGCGGGAGGCGGATCTGGATTCCTGCCTCACGCATAACCAAAAGGACAAGGTCCTACAGCTAACCCACATCTCCTCAATTGCATCGAAAATGACTGAGGTCAACTACAAACTGCTAACTAGATGGCACTATACCCCATCAAAACTCCATCAGATGTTCCCCGCCAATTCCCCGTTGTGTTGGAGGAATTGTGGGAACAAAGCAACTCACGCACATATATGGTGGTCGTGCCCTCTTGTTCGCCCATATTGGGCCAGCGTCATCCAAATTATACAACAGATCTCCACCTCCGATCCATGGATCATCCTTTTCCACGCAACCACGGAACCAATCGGTAAATACAAGCGCTCTATAGTCCCTCATCTACTGAACACAGCCAAGGCACTAATACCTGCGTACTGGGGTCAACCTGAGACTCCACCAATAAAAAAGTGGTTCCAAAAAATTGCTGAAGTCCATCTCATGGAAGAGATTACCCATCGAGATAGGAACACCTCCGATCGACATACTCTAACCTGGACCCAGTGGACGGACTTTCAGAACACCACGACATATAAGGAAATAATTGTTCACTAGTCTTGAGCCTGTTCACATACATAAGGACAGGCTCCCTGCAACATAGGTCGCCTCTGTTAAGGGTATTCCTTGATCCCTGCCTGACCTCCGTAATGTGGAACAATAAGCAAAGTGATTTATGGTACACGATGTAACATGCATGTCAACCCCCCCCCCCCCCCTCTTTTCTTGCTCCTTTTTCCCCCTTCTCTCTATACAGCCTTTTTCTGTGGTTCCTGCTTTTCTGAACCACCTATGCCAAGACTAGACACTTTATACGCCCTAATTGTACACTTACTGTTACGATTGAAGAAAAGTGTAAGTACTTTGGATAAGTCTCTATGAGCTTGCGACATCTTACCACTGGGATTTTTGCCCATTCCTCCTTGCAAAACTTTTCCAGCTCCTTCAAGTTGGATGGTTTGCGCTTGTGAACAGAAATCTTTAAGCCTGACCACAGATTTTCTATTGGATTGAGTTCTGGACTATGAGCAGGTCATTCCAATACATTTACATGTTTCCCCTTAAACCACTCAAGTGTTGCTTTAGCAGTGTGTTTGGGGTCATTGTCCTGCTGGAAGGTGAACCTCCATCCTAGCCACAAATCACAGACTGAGTGGTACAGGTTTTGCTCAAGAATATCCCTGTATTTAGCACCATCCATCTTTCCCTCAACTCTGACCAGTTTCCCAGTCCTGACTGCTGAATGGCATGGTGTTCTTTGGGTGATGTGATGTGTTGGGTTTGAGCAAGACATAGCGTTTTCTTCGATGGCCAAAAAGTTAAATTTTAGTCTCATTAGACCAGAGCACCTTCCTCCATACATTTTGGGAGTCTCACACATGCCTTTTCGCAAACTCAAAACGTGCCATTTTGTTGTTTGCTGAAAGTAATGGCTTTCTTCTGGCCACTCTGCCATAAAGTCCAACTCTATGGAGCGTACGGCTTATTGTCGTCCTATGTACAGATAATCCAGTCTCTGCTGTGGAACTCTGCAGCTCCTCCAGGGTTACCTTAGGTCTCTGTGCTGCCTCTCTGATTAATGCCTTCCTTGCCGTTCCTTGAGGTTTGGTGTGCCTTCTCTTGGCAGATTTGCTGTTGTGCCATGTTCTTTCCATTTGGCTATGATAGATTTGATGGTTCTCCCAGGGATCATCAAAGATTTGGATATTTATTTTATAACCTAACCCTGATTTGTACTTCTCAACAACATTGTCCCTTGCTTATTTGAAGAGTTCCTTGGTCTTTATGGCAGTGTTTGGTTAGTGGTGCCTCTTGCTGAGGTGTTGCAGCCTCTGGGGCCTTTCAAAAAGGTGTGTATATGTAATGACAGATCATGTGACATTTAGATTGCACACAGGTGGACATCATTTCACTAATTATGTGACTTCTGAAGGTAATTGGTTGCACCAGAGCTTTTTATGGGCTTCATAACAAAGGGGGTGAATACATACGCACATGCCAATTATCATATTTTATTTCTGAAAAATAATTTTTAGGGCTGTTACTGATTAAAATTTTCGTGTTCGATTAATCGTTTTTTTTTTTAATCGATTAATCGACTAATTTCAATTAATTATAACGCACATACAGATCCAACTACTTTTAGCTGATCTCCTTGCATTGCAACTCTGCATTAGTCAGTGGTAAATGTAGTATGCACTATATACAATCACCCGACACTAGTTAGTTTCCACAATCCATGCCTTAACTTCACAGTGCACACAAATACGTTTTAAATTCAAACTGTAGCACTGACGTAAGTCATTTTTTTTTCCACAGTAGCGTGACAATCCCCCCACCTCCGGTATAACTAATCACTCTCACCTTATGGCATGGACCCCTGTGCAAACAGGTGGTCATGCAAGCGGGTATCAAAAGGGTTAACATGGACCATAAACTTCTCTCACGTCTCCTTAGATCTCAGCAAGGACGCCAGGTCATGGGTAGAAAGAAAAGATCTAAGTGCTCACCGCTTAAGTATAAGATTTATTTTTTGTGTTTAAACACAAACTACTCACATAAAGATGATAAAAACACAGCATGTAAAGCCGACAATCGTGTTAGTTCCGTAGGGGAGCAGCGGGTGAGGTGATGCGTAGCTCCTCCCCCGTATGCGTTACATTCAATCAGAACTTCGACGTCACCGGACTCCTCCCCCTTCCCTTTGTTAGCAGACGGAGGCACTTGGGGAAGGGGGAGGAGTCCGGTGACGTCACTGGATCTCCGACAGAACTCCTTGAAGACCCAGAAGCCGGCGGAGAGGTGAGTATCGATCAAAAGAATTTTGATCGATCAAAAAAATTTATCGATTAATCAAGGAATTAATCTTTAATTTCCACAGCCCTAATAATTTTATGTATATATTTTTCTAATTTAACTTCACCAACTTAGACTATTGTGTTCTAATTCATCACATATAATTCAGATTAAAAAAACAACAAACTAAAGGCTGTAATGTAACAAAATAGGTAAAAAGCAAAAGGTAGGTGAATACTTTTGCAAGGCACTGTAATTTAAAAAGAAAAACAAAAATAGCCTTTACTATTACTTTAGTTATGTAAGAAACTGATGTGTTATATCGGTCACAGGATTCCCAGAGCATTATGGTTCATCTAAAGTAGGGATGAGCCGAACACCCCCGGGTTCGGTTCGAACCAGAACCTTCGAACGGACCGAAAGTTCGCGCGAATTTTCGAACCCTATACGTTATAATGGACGCGAACGTTCGAAATCAAAAGTGCTAATTACAACGGCCAATATGCATGTTAATGTCATAAAACAGGTTTGGGGACCCGGTCCTGCCCCAGGGGACATATATCAATGCAAAAAGAACTTTTAAAAACTAACGTTTTTTCGGGAGCAGTCATTTTAATGATGCATAAAGTGAAAAAAAAAAAGTGAAATTTTCCTTTAAATATGGTACCTGGGGGGTGTCTAAAGTATGCCTGTGAAGTGGCATGTGTTTCCCGTGTTTAGAACTGTCCTTGCACAAAATGACATTTGTAAAGGAAAAAAAGAAGCCATTTAAAACCACTTGCGGCTTTAGGTTTGTTCTTAAGTAGAATCTGAACAGGTACATTATGAAGTGTAGCTCCATCCCAAAAAAATCGATTTTTAAGCTTTTTGGAGAACATAGGGAGGGGTTATCACCCCTGTAACATTTGCTGTCTTTGCACATCTGTTCAGAACATGTCACCTCACTTTCCGTCCCAATGACAAATGTTTTTGGAAAAGTGGGGTTTTAATTGAAACAAGGATTGGTGATAAAGTATCAGTAGAGAGGAGATACCTTTTTCCCAAATTAAATCTAACAGGATAGAATTTCCCTTCCTAGGGGTAGATTTCCTCTCACTTCCTGTTTTCTATTTCTTTCCATTTGCAAGTAGGAGTCGTTTGTAAGTTGGATGTTTGAAAGTAGGGGCCTGGCGTATATACTCTGCAGAAATTTGCCCTATTAGATGTTGGTGTAGCCACAAGACTGGTGGGCACAGGAATGGGCCCTGCTATGAGTTAATAGATCAAGATTTGTAATTGCATGCACCTGTTGAACAGGGCAGAAAAATTGGGGGTGGTGGTGGTGGTGGACGGTGTTGCCACAAGACTGTAAGCTCTCACAGTTACTCTTGGTGGGCGCAGGAATGGGCCCTGCTGTGAGTTATTAGATCAAGATTTGTAATTGCAAGCACCTGATGAACAGGGCAGAAAAATTGGGCCTTTGGCGGTGGTGGTGGACGGTGTTGCCACAAGACTGTAAGCTCTCACAGTTACTCTTGGTGGGCGCAGGAATGGGCCCTGCTGTGAGTTATTAGATCAAGATTTGTAATTGCAAGCACCTGATGAACAGGGCAGAAAAATTGGGCCTTTGGCGGTGGTGGTGGACGGTGTTGCCACAAGACTGTAGGCCCTCATAGTTACTCTTGGTGGGCGCAGGAATGGGCCCTGCTGTGAGTTATTAGATCAAGATTTGTAATTGCAAGCACCTGATGAACAGGGCAGAAAAATTGGGCCTTTGGCGGTGGTGGTGGACGGTGTTGCCACAAGACTGTAGGCCCTCACAGTTACTCTTGGTGGGCGCAGGAATGGGCCCTGTTGTGAGTTATTAGATCAAGATTTGTAATTGCAAGCACCTGATGAACAGGGCAGAAAAATTGGGCCTTTGGCGGTGGTGGTGGACGGTGTTGCCACAAGACTGCAGGCCCTCATAGTTACTCTTGGTGGGCGCAGGAATGGGCCCTGCTGTGAACTATTAGATCAAGATTTGTAATTACCCGCCCCTGTTAAACAGGGGCTGAAAAATTGTGCCTTAGGCACTGGTGCTGGTGCCACAACACTGCAACCCCTCACAGAGACTGTACTTGGAGCACAGCAGTCACACGTGTTGCGAATCATTTTTTTAAAAAATTGTAAGTACCCCGCCCCTGTTAAACAGGGGCTGAAAAATTGTGCCTTAGGCACTGGTGCTGGTGCCACAACACTGCAACCCCTCACAGAGACTGTACTTGGAGCACAGCAGTCACACGTGTTGCGAAGCATTTTTTTAAAAAATTGTAAGTACCCGCCCCTGTTAAACAGGGGCTGAAAAATTGTGCCTTAGGCACTGGTGCTGGTGCCACAACACTGCAACCCGGCCCTCACAGATACTGTACTTGGAGCACAGCAGTCACACGTGTTGCGAAGCATTTTTTTAAAAAATTGTAAGTACACGCCCCTGTTAAACAGGGGCTGAAAAATTGTGCCTTAGGCACTGGTGCTGGTGCCACAACACTGCAACCCGGCCCTCACAGATACTGTACTTGGAGCACAGCAGTCACACGTGTTGCGAAGCATTTTTTTTAAAAATTGTAAGTACCCGCCCCTGTTAAACAGGGGCTGAAAAATTGTGCCTTAGGCACTGGTGCTGGTGCCACAACACTGCAACCCGGCCCTCACAGATACTGTACTTGGAGCACAGCAGTCACACGTGTTGCGAAGCATTTTTTTAAAAAATTGTAAGTACCCGCCCCTGTTAAACAGGGGCTGAAAAATTGTGCCTTAGGCACTGGTGCTGGTGCCACAACACTGCAACACGGCCCTCACAGAGACTGTACTTGGAGCACAGCAGTCACACGTGTTGCGAAGCATTTTTTTAAAAAATTGTAAGTACACGCCCCTGTTAAACAGGGGCTGAAAAATTGTGCCTTAGGCACTGGTGTGGTGGCATGGATCATTGAGGAGGAGGAAGAGGATAGTCAGTGAACATAAGAGGACAGTCACTCAGCATCAGCATAGGCAGTCTTGAAGGGATGTGACATTAAAAATTATTCGGTTATATCTGCCTCAGGTGCCTGGTAGCTGGTGGTGATCCAAGACTGATTCATTTTGATGAATGTCAGTCGATCAACCGAGGCGGTGGACAGGCGCACCCTATGATCAGTCACAAATCCTCCAGCAGCACTGAATGTGCGTTCGGAAAGAACGCTGGAGGCAGGACAGGCCAGTAGCTCAATTGCATACTGTGCAAGCTCTGGCCAGTGATCCATCCTCAGGACCCAGTAAGCCAGAGGATTTTCGGTGGGAAAGGTGTCCAAGTCTGACCTTGCCCCAAGGTATTCCTGCACCATGTATATCAGACGCTGGCGATGGTTGCTGGAACCGATCATACCTTGGGGCTGCGGACTAAAAAATTGTCTGAACGCATCGGTCAGACGTCCACCTTCCCCACCGCTCCTTCTGCCATTGACCGAAGCCCCAGCAACTCGTCGCCCAGGACCAGGAGTTTGTAGCCTCCCAGTTTCTGGGAACGCGTTGCACAGACCTTTCTGCAAGGCCTCCCTGAGATGTCTCATCCTCTGCTCCCTCTGCGACGGCAAGATAAGGTCCGCAACCTTACCCTTGTACCGCGGATCAAGGAGAGTGGCCAGCCAGTAATGGTCCCTCTCCTTGATCCGAAGAACACGAGGATCCTTCCGCAGGCTTTGCAGGATCAGGGAGGCCATGCAGCGTAGGTTAGCTGAGGCATTCGGTCCGGAGTCTTCTGGGTCACTGAGGATGACATGATCGCCAGCCACCTCCTCCCAGCCACGTACAAGTCCACTGGTTTGTTGGGACTGTACATCATCCCTAAAAGACTGCTGCTGCTGATGCTGAGTGCCAGGCTCCACCTCCATGCTCACACAATCCTCCTCCTCCTCCTCCTCCTCCTCCTCATCCTCTTCCTGTGTGATGGGTGGGACAGAAGGAACACTGTCCGGATAAAGGGGGCCTTGAGAGGCAAGGAAGTCCTCCTCTTCCTGCCTCTGTTCTGCCTCAAGTGCCCTGTCCATTATCCCACGCAGCGTATGCTCCAACAGGTGGACAAGAGGGACAGTGTCACTGATGCATGCACTGTCACTGCTCACCATCCTCGTGGCCTCCTCAAATGGTGAGAGGACAGTGCATGCATCCCTGATCATGCTCCACTGACGTGGGGAAAAAAAACCAAGCTCCCCTGACCCTGTCCTGGTGCCGTAGTCGCAAAGGTACTCATTGATGGCCCTCTGCTGCGTGTGCAGTCGCTGCAGCATGGCCAACGTTGAGTTCCACCTGGTGGGCATGTCACATATTAGGCGGTTCTTGGGCAGGTTCAGCTCCTTTTGCAGCTCAGTCAGCCGAGCACTGGCATTATAAGATCGGCGGAAATGCACACAGACTTTCCTGGCCTGCCTCAGGACATCCTGTAAGCCTGGGAACCTGCCCAAGAACCGCTGCACCACCAGGTTGAGGACGTGAGCCATGCAGGGCACATGGGTGAGCTGCCCCTGTCGCAGGGCGGAGAGGAGGTTGGTGCCATTGTCAGAAACGACCATTCCTGGCTTAAGCTGACGTGGCGTCAACCACCTCTCGGCCTGCCCCTGCAGAGCTGCCAGAACCTCTGGCCCAGTGTGGCTCCTGTCCCCCAAACACACCAGCGCAAGCACGGCATGGCATCTTTTTGCCTGCGTACTTGCGTAGCCCCTTGTACGCCTACGGAGCACCGCTGGTTCCAAGGACAGAGCACTGGAGGAAGAAGAAGAGGAGGGGTGGAGGAGAGAGGTGTGTCACAACCAGTAGCAGTAGTCGCGTTTTGGAGGCGTGGTGGCGGAACAACCTCCAACACTACTGCACCTTGTCCTGCATCCCTCCCAGCTGCCAATAGAGTGACCCAATGGGCCGTGAAAGAAAGGTACCGTCCCTGTCCATGCCTGCTGGACCATGAGTCAGCGGTAATATGCACCTTACCGCTGACCGCCCTGTCCAGCGAGGCATGGACATTGCCCTCCACATGCCGGTAGAGAGACGGAATCGCCTTCCGCGAGAAAAAGTGGCGTTTGGGAACCTGCCACTGAGGAACCGCACATTGAACAAACTCACGGAAGGGGGCCGAGTCTACCAACTGAAAAGGCAGCAGTTGAAGTGCTAGCAATTTAGCAAGGCTAGCATTCAACCGCTGGGCATGTGGATGGCTGGGAGTGTACTTCTTTCTACGGTCCAGCAGCTGGGGCAGGGAAATTTGCCTGCTGCAATCGGACGTCGGTGTACTGCAAGTACTTGGTTGTGACACACCGAATTCTACACCTTCAGTCCTCTCAGAGCAGCTTTCAGAGAGGACTGAAGGTGTAGTGGGGATGGAGATCCCAGCTGAGGAGGAGCAAGGAGAGGTCCGCTTAGTTCTTTGGTGTGGGTCTTTTATGTGTGCCTGCCAACGAGCTGCATGGCAGGTCGCCATATGTCTGGTCATGCTTGTCGTGCCCAAGCGGCTGATGTTTTGGCCACGCGAGATACGCTTGAGACAAATATTGCAAATAGCAGTGGTGCGATCTGCTGCACTCGTCTCAAAAAAGGCCCACACCAAAGAACTTTTCTGATAACGTGCAGAGGCAGCGCCCTGCACAGGCGGAGCTCTGCGGTGTTGTACAGTTGCTGTGCTGGCCTCTACCTGGCCTCCAGGGGGCATCCTGCCTCGTTGGACATGTGACGCCGCATCCTCCTCCTCCTCGTCCTCCTCCTCATCCTCTCTCCCTTGAGGCACCCACGTGGAGTCAGTGACCTCATCATCCCCTCCCTCTTCACCACTAGAGCAAACCTGGCAGTAAGCTGCAGCTGGTGGAACAGTACTGCCAGATTCCTCAAGCTGGGTATCGTCATCCGAGCCTTCGAATCGTTGGGCATCCTCCTGGAGCATGTACCCAACACTGTGCTCAAAGAGTTCGGGGGACTCCTCAGGAGGACATGGTGGGTCTAGGGAAGGGGTGGCTGATGATGCTCTGTCAGTACCCTGAGCCTGGGTGAGAGAGGATGAGGAGGATGAGGAGGGCTTGGTCATCCATTCTACCAAGCCTTCAGCATGATGCGGCTCCACATGTCCAGCTGCCGAAAACAAAGACGCGCGTGTCCCATGGCCACGTGCTGATGACGATGCACGACCACGTCCACGTCCACGGCCACGTCCACTAGAAACAGAGCCTGCCTGCCCTGTGTTCTTGGCTCTGCACACTCTGCCTCCCCTTGGCGGTCTTCCAGCCATTGTAGTCGGTAGTCCTGTGGGTGCTGCTGAGAAGAAAATATAGGAGCTCTGTGTGATGCCACTAACACACTAGAAGTCCTATGGGTGCTTCTGCAAAGAAAATAGAGGAGCTCTGTGTGATGCCACTAACACACTAGAAGTCCTGTGGGTGCTGCTGAGAAGAATATATAGGAGCTCTGTGTGATGCCACTAACACACTAGAAGTCCTATGGGTGCTTCTGCAAAGAAAATAGAGGAGCTCTGTGTGATGCCACTAACACACTAGAAGTCCTGTGGGTGCTTCTGCAAAGAAAATAGAGGAGCTCTGTGTGATGCCACTAACACACTAGAAGTCCTGTGGGTGCTGCTGAGAAGAATATATAGGAGCTCTGTGTGATGCCACTAACACACTAGAAGTCCTATGGGTGCTTCTGCAAAGAAAATAGAGGAGCTCTGTGTGATGGGACTAACACACTTCAAGTCCTATAGGTGCTTCTGGGAAGAAAATAAAGGTCTGTGTGATGGGACTAACACACTTCAAGTCCTATAGTTACTTCTGGGAACAAAATATAGCTCTGTGTGTGTGATGGGACTAACACACTTCAAGTCCTATAGGTGCTTCTGGGAACAAAATATAGCTCTGTGTGTGTGATGGGACTAACACACTTCAAGTCCTATAGGTGCTTCTGGGAACAAAATATAGCTCTGTGTGTGTGTGATGGGACTAACACACTTCAAGTCCTATAGGTGCTTCTGGGAAGAAAATATAGCTCTGTGTGTGTAATGGGACTAACACACTTCAAGTCCTATAGGTGCTTCTGGGAACAAAATATAGCTCTGTGTGTGTGATGGAACTAACACACTTCAAGTCCTATAGGTGCTTCTGGGAACAAAATATAGCTCTGTGTGTGTGATGGGACTAACACACTTCAAGTCCTATAGGTGCTTCTGGGAACAAAATATAGCTCTGTGTGTGTGATGGGACTAACACACTTCAAGTCCTATAGGTTCTTCTGGGAACAAAATATAGCTCTGTGTGTGTGATGGGACTAACACACTTCAAGTCCTATAGGTGCTTCTGGGAACAAAATATAGCTCTGTGTGTGTGATGGGACTAACACACTTCAAGTCCTATAGGTGCTTCTGGGAACAAAATATAGCTCTGTGTGTGTAATGGGACTAACACACTTCAAGTCCTATAGGTGCCTCTGGGAACAAAATATAGCTCTGTGTGTGTGATGGGACTAACACACTTCAAGTCCTATAGGTGCTTCTGGGAAGAAAATATAGCTCTGTGTGTGTGATGGGACTAACACACTTCAAGTCCTATAGGTGCTTCTGGGAAGAAAATATAGCTCTGTGTGTGTGATGGGACTAACACACTTCAAGTCCTATAGGTTCTTCTGGGAACAAAATATAGCTCTGTGTGTGTGATGGGACTAACACACTTCAAGTCCTATAGGTGCTTCTGGGAAGAAAATATAGCTCTGTGTGTGTGATGGGACTAACACACTTCAAGTCCTATAGGTTCTTCTGGGAACAAAATATAGCTCTGTGTGTGTGATGGGACTAACACACTTCAAGTCCTATAGGTGCTTCTGGGAACAAAATATAGCTCTGTGTGTGTGATGGGACTAACACACTTCAAGTCCTATAGGTGCTTCTGGAAGAAAATATAGCTCTGTGTGTGTAATGGGACTAACACACTTCAAGTCCTATAGGTTCCTCTGGGAACAAAATATAGCTCTGTGTGTGTGATGGGACTAACACACTTCAAGTCCTATAGGTGCCTCTGGGAAGAAAATATAGCTCTGTGTGTGTGATGGGACTAACACACTTCAAGTCCTATAGGTGCTTCTGGGAACAAAATATAGCTCTGTGTGTGTGATGGGACTAACACACTTCAAGTCCTATAGGTGCTTCTGGGAAGAAAATATAGCTCTGTGTGTGTAATGGGACTAACACACTTCAAGTCCTATAGGTGCCTCTGGGAACAAAATATAGCTCTGTGTGTGTGATGGGACTAACACACTTCAAGTCCTATAGGTGCTTCTGGGAACAAAATATAGCTCTGTGTGTGTGATGGGACTAACACACTTCAAGTCCTATAGGTGCTTCTGGGAACAAAATATAGCTCTGTGTGTGTGATGGGACTAACACACTTCAAGTCCTATAGGTGCTTCTGGGAACAAAATATAGCTCTGTGTGTGTGATGGGACTAACACACTTCAAGTCCTATAGGTGCTTCTGGGAAGAAAATATAGCTCTGTGTGTGTAATGGGACTAACACACTTCAAGTCCTATAGGTGCCTCTGGGAACAAAATATAGCTCTGTGTGTGTGATGGGACTAACACACTTCAAGTCCTATAGGTGCCTCTGGGAAGAAAATATAGCTCTGTGTGTGTGATGGGACTAACACACTTCAAGTCCTATAGGTGCTTCTGGGAAGAAAATATAGCTCTGTGTGTGTGATGGGACTAACACACTTCAAGTCCTATAGGTGCTTCTGGGAAGAAAATATAGCTCTGTGTGTGTGATGGGACTAACACACTTCAAGTCCTATAGGTGCTTCTGGGAACAAAATATAGCTCTGTGTGTGTGATGGGACTAACACACTTCAAGTCCTATAGGTGCTTCTGGGAACAAAATATAGCTCTGTGTGTGTGATGGGACTAACACACTTCAAGTCCTATAGGTGCTTCTGGGAACAAAATATAGCTCTGTGTGTGTGATGGGACTAACACACTACAAGTCCTATAGGTGCTTCTGGGAACAAAATATAGGAGCTCTGCCTGCCTGCCACGAACACACTACAAGTCCTATAGGTGCTTCTGGTAACAAAATATAGGAGCTCTGCCTGCCTGCCACGAACACACTACAAGTCCTATAGGTGCTTCTGGTAACAAAATATAGGAGCTCTGCCTGCCTGCCACGAACACACTACAAGTCCTATAGGTGCTTCTGGTAACAAAATATAGGAGCTCTGCCTGCCTGCCACGAACACACTACAAGTCCTATAGGTGCTTCTGGTAACAAAATATAGGAGCTCTGCCTGCCTGCCACGAACACACTACAAGTCCTATAGGTGCTTCTGGTAACAAAATATAGGAGCTCTGCCTGCCTGCCACGAACACACTACAAGCCCCTCTTTCTCAATCAATCTTTGTAACTGAATCTATCTAACTCAATTTCTGTAAGTGAATCTCTCTACCTAACTAAATCGAGCAGAGTGTCACAGAATCAGCCTGCTCAATCTGCGCCGGAACAGCATGTGACCGGCGCAGACGGCGTGGCGGCCTTTTATAGGGGGGGCGTGTACTACAGCCCCTGAGCTGTAATTGGCTACAGGCGTCCTGCCTGTAGCCAATTATGGCTCTTCGAGTTTCCGGGGCTGTGATTGGCCAAGCATGCGGGGTCACAGTGCATGCTTGGCCAATCATCAGCCAGCAATGCACTGCGCCGGCCGCGCCGGCCGCAATGCATTGCGGGGCCGCTCGCATCACACGAACGTGATGCGAGCGGCCAAAATAGTTCTGGGCTCGCCGAGCGAGCGAACGCCCGGTGCTCGATGCGAACGTGGGTTCGCATCGAGCACCGGGCCCATCCCTAATCTAAAGTAATAGTAAAGGCTATTTTTGTTTTTGTTTTTAAATTACAGTGCCTTGCAAAAGTATTCACCTACCTTTTGCTTTTTACCTATTTTGTTACATTACAGCCTTTAGTTTGTTGTTTTTTTAATCACCCCATTTACCCAAAGCATTACAGTGGCATTATTTGTCAGACTGCACACAAGATCTTGTAGAATGGAATTTTAAACATCAACTGAGCATCAATTACACGTGCAAAGCAGTTATTTTCATGGTTAAGTGCGTATTCATAAAAGTTGCAATATCCGGGAGATTCTAGCAAAGATTAAGTCCATTATGTGCCAGTATGACAGTACATCGTTAGTAGGCTATTCTCAACTCTAAATTTGCTATCCACACTTCTTCTATAACCCCTGAAAGAGTCATTCTGATCTGTCTGTGTATTTGTATTCTCCTATTACCTCTCACCCTCTATTCTTTCACATAGCTTGGCACTGGTTCACTTCCCACCAGCTGTGTCTGCTCCTTCAATGTCCCAGCAGAAAAAGTCATAAGTCAGATCGCTATAAGTGATGTGAATTATTACTTGAAACATCATAATAAAAACTAGTACAAGAGCCCAGCTGCTCTCTCTTTAAATGTGAAGCCCCCCTTTCCCAGTGCGGTTAGGGAGGGCGGAGGGAGCTGCATCTCTGATATAAAAGCATCTTTGATAAGTACACACAGGCCTCTGATTTAGTGACCCGCACAGGGTCACAGAGACAGAACGAATGTGTTATACAGAGGACAATGAGGATGTGCTCTTAGCTTTTTATTATTCAGCGTGAAGCAATGTCAGATTTCGAGATTAAATAACTCTTCAATAAAACATAATGAATGGAAAAGTCACTCATTAATAAAGCCATGACTGACAGAACCGCCATCAAATCCTTTGACAAGAGGTAATGATTTCATCATAGATATCAATCTCGTCTTTGGCGATAAAAAGCACAAAAATACAGATAAGAAACGAAAACATTTGCATGGAAAAAGAGTTATAATATTATTAACAAGTGTCTACAATGATAAGACTTGTCCTAGGGTCTAGAATCAAACCCATATATTTCATAAGTCACACCGGCCTTTACCAGACAGGAGGAGAAGCTACTAATCATTACTATGTTGGCAAAGTGGGAGTGGGGGGCAGGTTGCATATGGAGTGGGGGGGGGTCTAAATTATTCATTGCATATTACTAGTTTCTGGTATCAGTGAAAGGTTTGTTCTTACATCTTGTAATAAAACACCTGTTGTTTGCAAAGCTCTTTAGTTCAGTTTTATATTTAGACACATGATTTCATAAGTTAGAACTTAAGTTCATTGCCCTGCTGCCCTCCCACCTTCATATGGTCTTTATTTGAGGTTTCAGTTAGAGAAAGGGTGTCTGAAAGCATCTCTTTAGATGAACCATAATGCTCTGGGAATCCTGTGACAGATATAACACATCAGTTTAAAAACATAAAAGAAAACAACCCAAACCATTATAGTTTTCCTTTAACGATTTAGTTAAAGTGTCACTAAACCCACATCATAAAAAAAAATACTGTATTATATGCCGTTCCTACTCATTCAATCACTATGAGATTTGTTTTCTGTATTCTGCAAAAAAACTTGTTGATCATGTTGTTCTCTGTCTCCCCCTTCTGTCCAAGTCCCCTATTCTGCTAGGGATGTGGTGGCAACTCTGCACACGTGCAGTTTTCAGTGTGTTTCTATGCTGAGATTTTCCTCCCTATCACATCTGAGCAGCCCATGTGACTATAGAGTCACACGTGTGGGTGTATACAAAGTGGTAAATGACAGCCCAAGGTACAGTGCACCATCTAATGAAGGGCCCCACCGAAGGCCGGCCAATATTGAATACCAGGCGCTAGGTAATTTCAGACACGTACCCCATTCACTAGAGATGCAAACATCCACACGTACTAGGGATTGCATCCAGAGCGTGCACATAAGGACCCGTTTACCTATGAGTCGCTATAGCCCAGTTAGTGGGTCATTGGTCACAGTGCCTTTATATTGGTATAATTGTCTGTTTACTGATTTATTTCATGTTGCTTTAAATTGCCTTAACATATTCAGTTGATTTACCGCTAAGCTGTTTGTAGCCTTATTTATGAGTATTTTAAATGCCTGGTAGACAGCTAACCCTAACTATCAACAAATTGTGTATTACATGCTGTTCATACCCACTCAGTAGGGATGAGCCGAACACCACCCAGATTCAGTTCGCACCAGAACTTGCAAACAGGCAAAAAATTTGTGCAAACACAAGAACACCGTTAAAGTCTATGGGACACGAACATGAAAAATCAAATGTGCTAATTTTAAAGGCTAAGCAAGTTATTGTCATAAAAAGTGTTTGGGGTCCTGGGTGCTGCCCCAGGGGACATTTATCAATGCAAAAAAAAGTTTTATAAACGGCAGTTTTTTCAGGAGCAATGATTTTAATAATGCTTAAAGTGAAACAATAAAAATGAAATATTCCTTTAAATATCATGCCTGGGGAGTGTCCTTAGTATGCCTGTAAAGAAGCGCATCTTTCCCGTGTTTAGAACAGTACCACAGCAAATGAATAATGAATTGGCGTAAACTGTTGGCGCTATATAAATCCTGTATAATAATAATATAATAAAATTGTCGGATCCTGGCAATATAGATAAAAAATCATTGAAAAAAACGGCATCCCCCCCCCCCCCCCCAGTCCATTAGCAGGCCATTTGGGTCTGGTATGGATATTAACCTCCCTGGCGGTATGATTATGTCTGGAATTTTGTACCAAAAGCGGTACAATTATTTTGCATGGAAATTTGGCGTTTTTATATTGTAGGCATGCAATTCTTATGAATAACTCGCTTAAATCTGTCCAAACCAGAGTCTAGTAGACATCCCGGGTATGATAAAGTTTGAAACACAAAATCATAAATTAGAATAAAATAAAAATATATATAAAAATTATTCAATAATGTAATCAAATCCAAAACACTAAAATTTGCTCAGTTGCAGAATAGTCGCTGTCATTAAATTTAGTGTTTGATGATGAATTGTGATTCTAATTTATCATCAGTGTTTTCTAGCTGGTCTAAAATCACTTTTGACATAAAGGGGCACTTTTTGGTTGCTATGGACAATCTCCAGTTTCCAGGCAGAAAAAAATCTATTTATTATATAAAATGACATGCAGGGCACTGGGCAGACCACAAGGGACAAAGGGGATGTGTATTTTTTTATACAGTACTGTAATCTGTAAGATTACAGTACTGTATGTGTATTGCGTTGTTTAACTTTTATGAATTTGGCGCCGATCTCCACTTCCGTGCGTCGTAACGTCGCAGGGAACGGAGCTCAGCGGCACTCGGCACTGTGTGAATTGAGCGAGCAGACGGCTCGCTCACAGAGCGGGGAGACATTGCAGGTTCCAGGGGACAAGGTAAGTAACTTCCCCCTGTATCCTGCAATGCAAGCCCCAGTCTGGCTCGGGGTTACCGCTTTTGGTACTGAAGTTCCCGCCCCGAGCCAGACTCGGGAATACCGCCAGGGGGGTTAAGGGGAACCCCCGCACCAAAATAAAAAAAATTGCACGAGGGTCCCCTCAAAGTCCATACCAGGCCCTTCAGGTCTGGTATGGATATTAAGGGGATCCCTGCGCTAAAATTTTTAAAAAATGGCGTAGGGGTCCCCCCCCCAAAATCCATACCAAGCCCTTCAGGTCTGCTATGGATTTTAAGGGGAACCCTGAGCCAAAAATGTTATAAAAATGGTGTAGGGGTCCCCCCAAAATCCACACATCCTGGCAGGCTGCAGGAAAAGGGGGAGGAGATTAGAGAGCACCCCCCTCCTGAACCGTACCAGGCCACATGCCCTCAACATGGGGAGGGTGTTTTGGGGTCTCCCATCCCATCTCACCTCCCTCTTATTCTAAGACACAGGTTGGAGGGGCTCGACACAGCGTGTGACTAGCAGAAATCCACACACACCATGTTATTTCCACAAAATAATAAAGATTTAATTTCAAATATATATTTGTATGTCAATTTAAAACAGTTTATTAATATCATTTATTTATTTTTACTCTGTATTCCAAGGGCTCTTTTTTTTTTATATTGAACATGTGACCAGCAGCAGAGGACTAGAAGCTCCTCCTGCTTATCTTTCCCTGCAGACAGGCTGGGGATGAGCTGGGTCATGTGACAGCTGTACATCGATTAGGAAAAATGTACTTTTTTTAAATAAAATAATTACAGTGTCATCATCCGCATACAGAAATAGAAGGGACAATGTACATTAAACAGTGTGTCTTTAGTATCACTTTAATTCTGTTTTACAGCAAAATAACAAAAAGGCACTACCAGCTTCTACACGCTATAAAGCTAATTTGACTTAGGGCTAAACTCCAGGGAAACTGCTAAATAATGCACAGTTGAAATACATATATTAGATCTGTTTTTATCTTTCAAAGGATTTGCTTTTCTGTCTAGCCAATCCTGATATTTAAAAAGCCCTGCAGGACAGCACAGCACTTTGGAGTTTTACATTTTCTGTACTTTAAATCAGCAAAAATAATTCCCCTTGCTTCCTTTATCCTGAGATTGAACAGAGAATGAAGAGCGGCACACTGACAAGCTCACCCCTCTGTATTTTTGCAGGGCATGGCCTTTGTCAGCAGATAGAATGTCTCCTTGACTCCTGGAACCGCCTCTACCTCTTTTTTTTAATAAAATAAACTAAAAGATACAAAAAAGAAGCTGATAGCAGGTAGATTACAGGTATTTAAACTAGTTACATTTAAAAATGTATTCAAATTTTGAATTATTATGTGCAGTAACTGCATTCATTGACAATTTTTATATATGTTGGGAGTTCAGCTTTAAACAAAATGTTCATTATGTTTACATCGCCAATTTCATGTGGGTACAGCAGGTAAATGCCAGGTACAGTGATGATGCATCAATCTCATTAGAAGTAAATTGCCTATTTACACAGCATTGTTTAATACATTGGCAAACATCTGTTTTGAAACAGCACCCTGTTTACCAGCCGTGATAAATAACTACACATTTAATTGGATTGGCCTCACAGCTGTGGAGAAGACTCTATTTCCATAGCTAATAAAGTGCGGCATACACCTTCAGCTAATAAGCTTTTCCTGGCTTCAGCATAACTTTATACTAAACCAGCAGATATTCCCATATAAACATTTATAATGAGCTATGAACCAAGTCAGCTTATTAAGAGCATTACTTATCCTCAAAGTCATTTGTTTAATAAAGCAGTTTATTCATACCTTATGATTTATGTTTCCCTTACTGCGACTCTTTTTTTTTTTTAAGCTGAGATGGTGGATTAAACATAAGAAAGGGCATTTAAGGACACGTCAGTTACAATGTACACATTGTATACAGTATATGTTGGTCATTCTTCTCATACCTTTGTAGATGAATTGGTGAACAAAGGAGGGCAAATAGCCATCAGTAGATCGATACTGTACACTTTCTTGCTTGTACTGCCCAGGCCAATGGAAGCTGTCCTTTTGTTATGGGTAGATGAGTTTCTATGGGGGGGGGGGGGGGGGGGGGGTGGGGGGGCGGGGGGGGGGGGGGGGGGTTGGTAGAGGTTTAATTGCTATAAGTGGAAGTCCATTCATACTTTTATGCGTTCTTAATGTTTATTTTTCATAGTTTTGGTCAGAATTGTTAGAACCTCAGTCAGGTTCTTGTTTCTGTCTCTGCCATGTTTTCATTCTGGAGGAAGTAAATAGAAAGCTCTGTGGTGTGGAGAAATATCACCTTTGAGAGTTGTCAGCAGAAGAAATAATGTCACTTACCTTGTGACTGACAGCAGATGACCCGGGAACCACTGATGTTGCGAAAGTGGCCATTAGAGCACGGTGAGGTATAGTCTGTGTAGTCTTCCACTGGTAGTAGCGATGCTTAGTAGGCTAGTGCAGGCAGGGCAGATGAACAACTGGATGCAGAGTCAGACAAGCAAGGTCAGCAACAGACGGTCAGATGCAGGCATAGACAGCAAGGTCAGCAACAGACGGTCAGATGCAGGCATAGGCGGCAGGCAGGGAATCGTCAGGGTACAAGCAGAGGTTGGCATCACAAGATCAAGCAGATAAGCAGAAGTCCAGAGACAGCCCGAGGTCAGGGCAGGTAGCATTCAAGGGAAGTCAAGAGCAAGCCGGGTCAAACACAGAAGTCAGCATAATCAGGCACAGGAACACGGGTACAGCTACAGATCAGACAACAATGGTCTAGTGCAGCTGCTGCATTTATATAGGCCACTTGGCACCAGTGTCAATGACTAATGCGCAGGTGCATAGGTGTGCTTGTTCGCATGTGCATATGCGTTCGCCTGAGCACAGTAATACGGGCCCCAGCAGCCCCACGCCTGTGCATTTGCATGCACCTCAGAGCTTCAGCTTCAGCTGTGCTATGGCCATCACGTTCCAGACACATAATGTATGGGATTGATATACTAAAGGCAAAAAGGCTGTTCACTTACCAAGGAAATTTGCTCCAGGGCTTAGTAAATGCTGTGACATTTCTCTTTGCAAAGAATACCCAATCATGTGCATGGAAAATGAAATCGGTTCTAGAGGCAGAAGGTTTTTTTACCTTAACACATCAAGGTAAGAAAACGTCTGCATGCAGCCCCCCTAAATACTTACTTGAGCCTAGCGGGGGACCCGAGAAGAGGAGGATCAGGGCTGCTCTGTGCAAAACCATTGCATAGAGCAGGTAAGTGTGACATGTTTGTTATTTTAATTTAAAAAAAATCAAACCTTTAATATCACTTGTAAAAACAACAGCATTTTTGTTTGCACATGATTGGATGATGGAAGTCAATAGAGCCTCACACCATTCACTAAGCACTGGGGATAATTACCTTGCAAAGTGAAAAGTCTATTTGCTTTTAATAAATCAACCCCCATATTCCTGTTTACTCTCACTTCCTATTCTGATGACAACTGAAACAGTTTGGATTTCCCCAACACTGGGGTTGATTTACTGAAGGCAGTTCACTTTGCAAGGGAATTTACGGCAGATCCTAGTGATTGTGGTGAAATTTCACTTTGCAAAGAATACCCATTCACATGCAAGGCAAGGAAATGAACTGTATTCTTGTTTGCATGTGTTTGGATAATGGGAGTCAGTAGAACCTCACCTTGTTCACTAAACTCTGGGGAAATTTCCCTTTTGCCAACAGTCTATCTGCCATCAATAAATCAACTGCATTGTATCCAGGTGACAAGGGTTACCAGGGCATATAAAAAAAACAAAATCTCCAAACTGAGAACATGGACAACAACACAAATCAGACAGAAATTCTATTCCTTCCACACTCTAATTCACCAGGTTTGAAAATAAATCATTCTGATTCTGATTGATTGCAGGCAGCAAAAAAAAAGAAAATCCTACAGCAAACTTTTCGGTTTAGTGAATATACTTCTCTCAGGGAGGAGAAGCAAAGAGAGGTAACTGCTAGAGGGAGAAGCTATGAGCAAACTGCACCAGCATTCCAGCACTTAGCAGTTTGAGTCTCAACTGCCCCTTGTAACACTTTTAAAAATGGCACCATTACAATAATTCCTGTCCTCACCAACCAACTAAATCTTGCTTAAGGTAAACTAATGATTTATAAAAACATGACCTTGCAAACTCTTCGGAATTGAGAGTTTGCATATGCTTAGATTCTGCCACCTTCCTATGGCGTGAGATGTGTGTCCCATTAGATAGGGCCACCCAAGCTAGGCAAGGCAAAAGCAGGGATAAAGCTAAAAGCAGTTCACATGATTAGGAAGAAAAGTACCTGATGGAGGCAATTCAGATACAAATTTGGCCAATGCAAGGTCTATAAGTGGTTTATAGGAAGTAGAACTTCCCTCTGCCAGGGCTCCGTGGGCATACTTTTATACACCCTGCAGTTTTGAAATTGTAAGCATAATAACACTATGCCCAAAGAAAGCAAAAATAATTATAGCTGAAGTCCAGGAAAAAACTTTTGCTGTATACATATAAGTTACGTCTTAAAATGGTTCTTCAAGATCCAGATGTCTGCTGAGCATGGTAATAATACTAGATTCATTCATGCTGGATACTACTGGCAGCACTGAGCTAAGAGCTGCGGCTCTTGTACAGTTGAGGAGTCTTGTCGTTTACCCTCCCTTTCCTCTCTCCTTGTCCATTCACAAAATAACTTCTATTCTGGTTACACCTTGTAGGTTTTGAATAGTTACATAGTTAGGTTGAAAAAAAATATCTAGTTCAACATCTAAAACAAAAAACAATAAATAGAAATAAGATACCTCAACAGGCAAAAAGAATAGAAAACAAGTCGTTCTATAAAAAGAGAAAGGTAGATTCTTTGGTATACCCACTCCTCCTTTCCCTTTATCGATTCACAGAACGCCTCATATTCTGTGAACAAAATACAAGGCATTTTGTGAATAGGCAATGGTAGAGGACAAGGAGGGATAAATGACATGATCCCTTCACCGTATGAGAGCCGTAGCTCTCAGACGTTGCATCAGAAGTTCAGCATTGACATTAGTATAAATTAAATTAGATGTATTATCTCACACAGCAACAATCCGAATCTAGGAGAACCATCATTAGAGGTAACATATTTGTACACAGCAAAAGTCATACAATATTTTTTCCTCTAGTTAAGCTTTAATTATTGCTTAAAGAGAATCTGTCATACAAAAAAAATTTGCAGGTATAAACTGCAGTCACCTACAGGCAGTGCAGCAGCCACTTAAGCCTCACACACGATCGGATTGTTGGCCAACCAAACCGTGAACTTTTGACCGAAGGGCGTTGGCCCAAACTTGTCTTACATACACACGGTCACACAATTGTTGGCCAACAATTACGAACTTAGTGATGTACTAGACATACTACGTGGTTTTTCAGCTCTTTCGTGCCACCCTTTGGGCTCCTTCTGCTAATTTCGTATTAGTAGAAGTTTGGTGAGTGTTGATTCGTGCTTTTTTTCCCGCATTTTTCATTTAGCGCTTTTCAGTTTGCGCTTTTCATTTCGTGCTTTTCGGTTAGTTTCTGAATGGCCGTTCCTCAACCAGACGTTGTGGAATCGGAGGGGATAACGTGTTATTTATTATTGGCCTTGGAGTTATTGCTTTGACATAATTTTTTTTGGTTGAATAATGATTTTATTTGGTATATTTTCTATATTTTTGGATGCATAGAATGCACTTTTTGGTTAAGATAGCATGTCTAATTGTATTTGTTTTCTTTTTTTAATGCACAATAACAAAAATTGTGGAGGATAATACTTGGCTATGTGTTTTACTTCAAATGACAGTTTGGGAGTCGGCAGTTACATTTAAAAAATACAATGTAAAATTGACAAGGGACACTAACATAGTTGTATCTTTAATCTTATAAACTATGGGATAATGGTGTTGTGGTAACTTGCCCAAACTAAAAAAAAAAAAAAGCATAATAATATTATTCTTAATATCACTAGCAAAAAAGCCTTTGGAAATTAGTTTGCAATAACTTCATCAGTATCACCAGCAAAGCAGCTTCATTCTTATCCCATTAAAGAAGAATAGAATGTGCGCTGCATTTGGAGATTTCATCATTTGCCCCGTCACGTATGTCAATTCTCAATTACGAATGCTAGTTTACAAGAACGAGCGCTTCTGGCTCGTCCTTGCTTCCGAGCATGCATGTTTGTACTTTTGTGCGACGGACTTGTGTACACACGCACGGAAAATCCGACAACACACATTTGTCCTTGGAAAATTTGAAAACCTGCTAGCCAAAATTTGTTGTCGTAAAGTCCGACAGCAATTGTCCGATGGAGCATACACACGGTCGGATTTACCGACAAAAGCCTGTCATCGAACATTTCCCGTCGGAAAGTCCGATCGTGTGTACGGGGCTTTAGTCTAGTTGACACGCAAAGCTTGTCCACCCCTCCTACCTCCTGCACTGTTGTGATAATGATGGGCTAATGGGAACATGTGGGGAGCAGAGGGCTTTGCCTGTTAGAGCAGTCCCACATTCATCCATAAAAGAAGGTTATTAGAGGCTGATATTGATGACAGATCTGTAACTACTGGATATTGATATCCACTACAATGGACACTGCAAGTTTTTTTCCACATTGAGGCCCATATGTCAGTGCTAAAATGGAATGAGCTACACATGTTTGTCCAATCATATTTCATGACACACTCCATGAAATATAACTAAGGAACTATGAAAGAAACATGGTAGTATTCGATTTTTCATTCAATTAGATTGCCATAATTGCACTAATGCATTAAGTAACACAAATATGTATCCTGGCTTGTATAGACTAAGAGAGGATAATACTATGTAAAAAGGGGTCATAGTTTGTCTCTCTGGGAAGTTGTTAGCAACGGTCTGCTCTTTCTTTAATTGGAGAGTTGTTCTACAGTCAGAAAACAGTACGAGTGAGGGTGGTAGTTGGGAGCTGGTAGCTCTTTATAGAGCAGAGATCTTCTTCTTTGTTTGGAGAATCTCCATTCTGCCCGGCTATCCAAGGTCTTTATCAATGTTCCCCATACTGGGGGGTACTGTGGAGGAGGGACTACCTGAGGAAGAGTTAAGACAGAAAAATGAATAGAGTGAAGTATGTGTTTTTGAGAAGTGGTTAGCACTTCTACCTAGCAGCATTGGGGTTGTTGGTTAGAACCCCAACCATTGCACTACCTGCACGGAGTTTGCATGTTCTGCCTGTCCTGCATGGGTTTCCTCCGAGTACTCCAGTTTCCCCCATCCTACAAAGACATGTAGGTAGGTGAATTGGCTCTAGTATTTGTGTGAATGTGAGTCAGGGACCTTTAGACTGTAAGATCCTTGAGGGCAGGAACTGATGTGAATGTACAATACCGTATTTATCGGCGTATAACACGCACCTTTTCCCCCTTAAAATCGGGGGAAAGTCGTGGGTGCGTGTTATACGCCGATACCCAAAAAAAAATGACAAAAATCGGTTGCGGCGCCGAAAAATGGCGACCGCGGCCGAAAAGGCCGAACCGCGGCCGAAAAAGTCCGGAAAAAGCCGAAGCGTGGCCGAAAAAGACCGAAGCCGGCTGTTCAGCTCCGCTCGTAGTCCCGCCTCCCTGCGCTCGCTCCCAAACAGCAGGGAGGCGGGACTCCGAGCGGAGCTGAACAGTCGGCTCGGTCTTTTTCGGCCGCACTTCGGCCTTTTTCGGCCGCGGTTCGGTCTTTTTCGGCCGCGCATGCGCGGTATTTCTCGCGGCGGGAAATTTAAACGATGGCGAACTGCAAATGACACTAGCAAGCTGCAAATGACACTAGCAAGCTGCAAATGACGCCGGGCAAGCTACAAATGACGCTGGGCAAGCTACCAATGACGCTGGGCAAGCTACAAATGACGCTGGGCAGGTTGCAAATGACGCTGGGCAGGTTGCAAATGACGCTGGGAAAGACTGCAAATGACGCTGGGCAAGCTGCAAATGACGCTGGGCAAGCTGCAAATGACGCTGGGCAAGCTGCAAATGACGCTGGGCAAGCTGCAAATGACGCTTAAATGTAAGTTTTTTTTTTTTCCCTAAACTTCTCTCCTAAAACTTTTTTTCCTTAAAATTCCCTCCTAAACTTGGGGTGCGTGTTATACGCCGGTGCGTGTTATATGCCGATAAATACGGTATATATTTAAAGTGCTCTGTAAAGACAGTGCTATATAAGTACCTGTACTAAATAAATGCTTCATTGGCCATGCTGGAATAAGCATTATTACTACCAAAGCCTGCTGGTGATATGTTTTGGGGACCCGTGTTAGACAACTGATTTTATACCAGTGCTAGGAAATGTTTATAGGTTTTTCTGGGTCAACCCCCTTAACAAATAAAAGCAGTTTAGAGCCCAGCAGGTCTCCCCACCTCCACTACCCCCATTAATATTAGGTGATACCCACTGTTTGGTATTACACTGAAGCCATACACAGGTTCCTAGCAGCATGCAATTGGTCATGAAGCTGTTGTGATTAGATCGGCACTACGGTGGACCCTGCGGTACTGACAACCTAGTAAAGCTTTTGCAGCAGCTGAACTTACTAACAAGGCTGAGAAGTCAGTTGGACTTCGAACCAGCTCATTAATTAATTTAATATATAAGATGTGAAAAAAGTTGCGCTGTCTGTTATCTAACAGAGAAATAAATCCCACCAAAAAGTGCCTTAATAATAAATAAATCAACAAAATAGACACAATGTAAATCAATCACTTTTTCACTTTATTTTATGTACACCCATTTTTGATACATTTATATCACATGTTTTATTAACATTGGGATTTATTTACGAAAGGCAAATCCCCTCTGCACTACAAGTGCATTGCAAGTGCACTTGGAAGTGCAGTCGCTGTAGACCCGAGGGGGACATGCAATGAAAATAAAAAACAAAATTTTTCTTTGTACATGATTGGATTATAGAAATGAGCAAAGCGTCCCCTCATTTCAGATCTCCCCTCAGATCTACAGTGACTGAACTTGCAGTACACTTGTAGTGCAAAGTGGATTTGCCTTTAGTAAATCAACCCCCAAGTGTCTATTTTGTTGATTATTTTAATTAAAGCGGAGCTCCACCCGATTTACAATAAATATCTCCAAATGATTTGTTCTCTATATTAGATCGAAAGATTACAATTATACAACAGTACCTTTTTTTTTTCTTGTGCTATGCAGCATTTCCAGGTTCTGGGGATTGCGGGTATGGGCGGGGTTGTGGTGGCTATTACATCACTTCCTTAGTGCCGCACTGTCTCCTGGGATCATTTTCTCTTCTTCCCAGGGGACAGTGCGGCAGCCTGGCGTGATTTCTCGCGCGATTTGTCTGCTCTATCTCCCATCACAAGGGGGCGGGACTTACGACGACGCCGCCCGTTGTGATGGCAACAGGAGCTGCTGACGGCGCTCCTATGGTAATAGTACTGCGCATGCGCGAGATCTTAACTAGAACCGTCGTTGCATTATGTGAGATGCACGTCACTAGATCCCGGAAGAGAATGCCTGTGGGCTTCACATGCCCACAGGCAAGATGAAACCGATTGTTAGCAACTTTATGAAGCATTCTTTCAGTAAAAAAAAACGAATGGGACACCTTCTAAAAACAGGCAAGTGAGTAACAAATGTCCAAATGAATTTGTTTAGAACTGTCACTTAAAAAAAAAAAAACGTCAGAGGCAATGGAGCCCCGCTTTAATTAATTAATTTATTTCTCTGTTAGATAACAGACAGCACAACCTCTTTCACATCTTATATATTGTTTTTTTCTATACTCAGGAGCTTAAAAGTGCAGCAGTTTGTTTTTACACATTCATTAATTTAATATATATCATCTGATTGGCAATCTGGATCTGCATTGTCACTTTCCATGGGTAGAAAATTGCAAACATTTACGAGACTGTAAATTATCTGATTCCGATTATCTCTTACCATAAAGCAGCCATACCATAAATTTTCCCTGGAAAAAGGGAACTTCCCTGTAGGTGAGAATTATATACATGAACTTGTACCTACAGTTAATACTCTAGTTTACTATTGAAACTTTCTCCTTCAACTTCCTCATTGCTGAAGCCTCAATAAACCAGCATATGACTTCAGCATAGAAAGATAATAAAAGTTTATTAAAATCTGCCAAAGATATACAAGGTCTTCAAGATGAAATGTAAAAAGCTTTGCCCTCAAGGGTTCAGGCTTCTGGCTGTGCAAAGTCATGCTATTAATGGTCTATTCTGTATAGATCATTACATCATTTTTATTACAGTATTGATTTGTGAAAAGCTGTGCAGTTTGAGCATCCATGTTATACCTACTATAGTTTATTCTGGATTTTCAGCATTACTGAGCTGTGTAATGATATTGTTGAAAATATACACGGCACAGCTTCATGCTGAAAGAAAGTACGTGATTTTTCAGCAATATAAGCAAGCCTTAATTTCCAAGTTTTAAGATAAAGACAATATTACATTTAAATGCAGATAATGGATGAGGGCACAGACAGGGAAGATTAAGCACTATGTATATTGTGCCAGTATGTCATACCCAGCAGGCAAAAATACAGTTACAAAAAGAAATCAATAAGAACATATTCACACCAGATGTTCATGTAAGATCATGCATTAATTAGATGCATTTTTGAAGCATGCTATTGAGTTCACTTGAATAGAAAATGTAGGTAAAAGTGCACCATATAACACTTTTATTGAATAGATCCTAAAGCCTGCACACAATTCTTAAAAGTTGTAAAGAACTGCCCTTGGCTGCTTACCACTACCCTCTTCCCTCTCTTGCATGAAGTCCCTTTCTGGCTTGCTAGATCCAGGTGCATGTCCCCACTATTTGCTGGAACATATTCAGCATTGTGGCATGGTTATGCTCCTAATGCACACCTGGCTTCAATCAGCATAGCTTAAATCTGCGATTTTTTTTGTGACTGACATTATGGCGGACCCGGACATTTTTGACACATTTTTGGGACCATTGTCATTTTTACAGCAATTAATGCATTTAAATGCATTGATTTCTGTATAAATGACACTGGCAGTTTAGGAGTTAACCACAAGGTGGCAGTGTAGGGGTTAAGTAGGCCTAGGGGTGTGTTTTTTACTGTGGGGGGGCGTGGCAGTCAACTAGTGAATGCTGATCTCTGCTCCAATCACAGGGAGCAGAGATCGGCGTCACTAGTTGCTAGGCAGAACGGGGAGATGCTGTTTATCTCGGCATCTCCCCGTTCAGCCGCTCCGTGAGACGATCGCGGGAGTCCCCGCGGCGATCGAGTCCGCGGGGACCGCGGCCGGACTCACGGGGGTGCCGACCAGCGCGGGAGCGCGCCGCTCCCGGCGCGCTCCCGATGGCACGGACAGGCTAAAGGAGGGACGTATATATACCCCCTCCTGCCTGTCCGTGCCATTCTGTCGACGTATATCTGCGTGCGCTGGTCGGCAAGTGGTTAAAGTGGTGTGCCCCTTAAAACATTTTTTTTAAGTCAGCAGCTACAAATTCTGCAGCTGCTGACTTTTTAGAATCGGACACTTACCTGTCCCAGGGTCCAGCAATGCGGGGGAACGAAGCCCCCCCTCGTTCCCCACTCCGCTCGCGGCGCCGGCATCCTTACTGTGGGCACCCGGCTGTGGCTTGATACGCTGCAGTCATCTGGGACCTGTCACGTGTCCCAGATGACTGACTGAGCCGAGGGGAAGTGACGTGTTTAGCCTAGGCTATGGAAGAGGCAGATTTCGTGGGACCACCTAGCAACAGTGAAGATATTTGCCAGCACACCATGGAGCGACACAAATAGCATCCAAATGGGTGATTTATTGCATGATCACAACACAAGGATAGTGCAACGTTTCGGAGCCACGCAGGGAGAAATCGGTAAGTGATTTTTTTTTTTTTTTTTTTTTATCCAATTCATTTTTATTAGCTCATTTGCTGCACATAGGTTAAAAGTTGTAAATTTGGGGGAAACACCACTTTAATTTGTCTTAGTGCAGTTGCATAGTGCCTGATCAGCAGCACTACCCCGCAGGAGCCGCTGGTGAATATGGGAATCTCCCACCCTGCACAGCCAGGCATACAAATGTTCCACTCACTCTTGAGACAAGAATCAGTCCTTGTAGCATTGTTTTGTTTTTTATTTAGGGGGATTAACCTTGGATGGGGTAAGGGTACTTATGGTACTTGATCAACAAAGAAATCATCAGGGACACAAACTATATACATCCAGTATATACACACTTCTCCTCTTCTACCTCCAGCACAGACTTGCTTGTAGAACTACATCTCCCAGGACCAGTTAGCACTGATAGTTTGATCCAACAGAATCTCAGTCAGATCCAAGTGAATTCCCTTTTGCAGGCAGGGACTGTGGGCCCCATTGGTAGTGTAGCAAAAAGAGAGGTCTTTGGTGCTAGCTGTCCTATTTCTGTGGCTTCTGCTCCCAGTACCACCTCTTCAGGCACTGCCAGTCCGCCTGGCTGCAGCTGCCCCTTTCACTAGCCCTCCTGGCTACTTCTCCCCAGCCTTCCCAGGCTGACTCTGCATTCATCCCAGACTGCTTGCACCCAGTCCCTTTAGGCATGCCTCTCAGTCCTCTGACTGTAACACTTACCAGCCCTCCTGGCTGTCTTTCTTCCTGGAGATTTGCCTGGAAGTGTTTTCCCACTGTCCTCTCCTTGCTCCTGTGCCTCCTGGTCAGGATCCCTCCGTGCGTCATGAGAAGGGGCCCCTTTCACACACAAGCTCAGGCCTGAGTTCACCCCCCCCCCCCCAAACTGGGGAGCTACTATCAAAGGCCTCCGACAGCCGAACACTCCATCTCCATCTTCCACCCGAACTCCACACTGCCCCGGCTGGGCTAACCCAGACTATTTGAGCTGCCAACTCATATGTTGGGGATTGGTCAGGGCCCTAAGAATACTCCAGACAGCTCCTCCTAGACCCCTTCAAACTTCTGGAATCTTACCCAAGTTTCCAGCAAGCGGGGGGGGGGGGGTCACCAGAGATGCTGCTGCTGAGTCATTCATCCCACCTGAGTCGCTCAAACACTGACCCAGAAAAACACACAGGCCAAGCAGCCTGGCACTTTACCTACTCTGACACAAAACATCCTAATGCTAGCACTCTGGCAACACTAGGGGGTGCTACACGATATTCTGGTGACACAGAGGATCCACTTCATATCTATGATGAAACTGTAGTTACTTGAAGAAATGCAGAGATGATACAAGGACCTTCAGACTGTAAAGGTATTTACTAAAAAGCATTAGAGGAATGCTCTGCCACATACAATCCTACTTTAATACAGGATCGTTATTTTGGCATTCCTGTTTTTTTTTTTTTTTTTGTGTAAGTATATACATACTGTGGCTCCCTATGAAGTACTCTAAAATTCAATACTAACATTTCAGAAAATATCAGCTGAAATGCTAAAAAGAACAAAACTTGTAAAGGGCCACATAAATGCATTTACCAATAAAGCTGCATAAAGAGAAAAAGGCTTAACACAGTTCTAAATGAACTAAAACAGTATCTAAACCCAAGAACAACCTTACCAGTGCCTAAATGAGGTGGTTGTATTCTTTTTTCAGACTTTAACCCTATTATTTTCACCTGGTTATCTGGTCAGTAACAGACTTCCTGTCCTGGGGTAATAATAGTACTACAACCAGTACAAAACCAATGGAGGAGCAGTGTTGTCACCCTAGGACGTGAAGCTGGAACTACCGGACACCCCCTTCTCTTCTTCATTGTCATAGCATATGGTGGTGTGTTGTGTGGTTTACGGCGAGAACTTGTAATAATGCTAAATGATAACTGCAGCACAAGGAAAGAGCACAGGAAGTCACCAGTTCACTGAATTCCTGGCAGGATCAAGAAGTGTTTTTTTGCACAACAGATATAACAAAACACTTTCAATTGTATTATTAATTGTATTCGTTAACAGACCAAAAGTGTGCAAATAAGAGAAGTTTATTGTTAAGGTTTACATACACTTTATGGTAGCCTATAATGCCATCCAAATGGATAGCTTAGTTTCAGGAGCATATGTGTATGTTGAATATATGTTTGGTGAATGTCACATTCACTGCTTTATGCCCCACATTGTTCAGATTAGTATAGAATTTGAATAATTACAGTAGAATTAGAAAAAAATAGAATCATATCAGTATAGGAGCACATGTATTTTCTGGTTTTGTAGCTATAGAGATAACCAGTGGTGGCCCGTGATGCAGGGTACAATTTTTTCTATTCAAATTATTCACGCTTTACTTATAATGTCACACCATATTTTCACATTTCCTCAATTAATTTTGTAATTTTTATTTAAAATTTTGCATAATTTCCTTTTACACTACCACATATGTTCACGTGTGTATTTATATATTCATATATTTATACATCTATACACGTCTACATTCATTCAATATAGTATTTTACTTAATTACTTTACTTAATTAAACTTTACACTCAATTGGCATCTTTTGGTTTTGGACTGACTCCTCGGCAACACACGTGGGGAACTAATTCTAATGGTCTCCCAGCTGTTTGTACTTGTTTTCATCAATTAATTTATCATGTGATATGCACCCCTGTGATATATATTTGATGTTTTTTCAAGAGATTTCTAGCTATGAGTAAGCACTGATTTCAGTGCGAAACGCGTCAGTTTTTGTACCCCCCTTGCTGTGGATTATTTGTGATCTTCGTTTTTGCAATAAAAGCACAGGATTTCAATTATTTTCGGTGTGCGGCCATCCAGAGTCTTCTTGCCATTACTTCCCAAGCAGGGTTCAGGGGCGCCGCCCCCCCAATCCATGCGCCTGTGCCCCTATTCTACATGCAGGGCGCCGGTCACATGGATTCCATTGTTTTTTTTTTTTTCTTTTTTAGAAGCACGTGATTAGAGCTAGAGGCTCTAAAAGGCTTCAAAAAAGGGTGGGCTCGGGGTGCAGAGCCACCGTTGGTGGTGTTGGTGCGGGTGAACCGACTGACCGGGGGGGAAGGCTGTGGGTGCATTGTTTTTGACCCCCCCCCCCCCCCCAAAAAAAAAAAAACACCAGCCGCCACTGGAGATAACAGTGTTTATGCTAAATGACAATAAAAGTCCAACAAAAATGGTTTAAAGAATTTGAAACCCTGTGTTCATTTTTGAAAGTCTAAAACCCTTGAAACCACATTACTATAGGATGTAAACGTCTGTGTCAAAACATGAATTTATAAAAAAAATTAAAACTGTTGAAAAAGAAAAAAGCCATCAAAATCACACTGTATTATTCATTGACTAGTGACTGAAATAATTTTTCTTTTTTTTTTTCTGAGAGTATCTGGACTCCTTCAGACTGTGCTGATCTGGTTGGAATCCGGGTTGATTTAGATTAGTTTGATTAGCTGTAGTATTTATTAAAGCATGTTTTCATTTTTTTTTTGGTGCCACTGTATAACTCAGCCTGCGTGATTTACTGTCTGGAGAAGCATCTGTAAGGAATCAGTGAAAAGTTCTAATGCTCTAGCGGAGTGGGGACACTCAGTACACTGACAGAAAGCTGGCCTTTAAATGGATTCCTACTCTTTGAAAAGAAAACTAGTTTTTTCAACACCTGATAGAGGCATAAATAAATGTCTGTACCGCACATTTTATGGCTTGTGTACATCATAAATAAAAGCATGTAGCATTATACCTAATTACTTGCCAAGAACTTCAAATTATCAGTGCAAAGCCTAAACTGTGTTTGTACTGTGACTAGTTTCATAAAGAACCCTTTCACCTTTACACAGAGAAAGAAGTCACTTATAACCGAACCTAAGAATGCAGTTCAACGCCATTTTAATAGTTGGGCAAAAAGGGCTTTTGCCTTTCAGAGCCCGCAGGGCACCATGTTACACGGTGCTGTTTTCAAACAAAACTGTCTATTTCTTGGTCATTATATGTGTAAGGGTAGGTTGTAGGATTGGGTGTCACGTCCTTTCTGTTCCCCTTCTTGTTGGGAGCCAAGCAAGGGTCACATGAGAGGCGGGGGGGGGGGGTTATTTTGGGCAATGCTAGGCACTTTGGTTAGGGTTGTTGACTTTTACATAGGGTACCTTTATTAGAACAGACAAATGAACGCAAATAAACTTTCTCAATGTAATATACATCTGTAAGAGAACTATCGTTGCGCTTTGCGCATAAGGAACTTAGGGGATTGCAACTGCTCCAATGCGCAAAGAATGTGGGAGCGCGTCCACGCATCCGTTTGGTGCCAGATGGCGTATTTAAGGGGCACACTGACCTTTGACGGATGCTGACTGATATTCAGCTGTTCCTGTACCTGTATCCTACTGTTACTTTGCCTGTTACTCGTTGCTGAACCTTGGCTTTTCTTGACCTTGCTGCTGGACTCTCCTACACTCCTGATTACTGGTTCCTGATCCTGGCATCCTATTGACCTTGATTCTGCCTGATATCTTGGTACCCTGCTGTCCGGCTGCTACCGAACCCAGCTATCCTTGTGACTTTGCTTCTGTCTTCTGTCTGGCTCAACACTGCCACCTGAGTATCTGCAACTACGATCCTGCGACCTGCTGTGACTTCCTGCCTTCCAAGAGTCGCATCCTCTTCTACAAGTTTCCTGGGCTATATCTACAGGCAGTCGTGTTCCTCCTATCCTTTGGTTCCCTCTGTCTCCACTCTCAGCGGGACCAGGGCTGGAGATACAAGAGAGGCTGACCTTGTCACTTCAGACTCCGACCAGGTACGTGACAACATCACTGCGGTTACTTGTGCAATTAGGAGGGACATGCAGAGTCATTGCCTTTTTTCATCTGTCCAGTGTATCACTGCTACCCAACTCCCAGTAACGGTATGGGGTTCCGATGTGCACCTAGCGCAGACTCCATGCGTACGCTTTACTTAACTCTTCCTCTTCCGTACCTGTGTACAGATTGGGGACCTCTGTGGCTCTGATCTGCTCTCTTTGCTATGGGAGACGGACCTGCTCATGGAGAGAGTGCCGACAACAACTCCTCCTGCTAGAAACTGTCTCACCTGTCACATGTGCAAATTTATGACAGACTGCTAGAGAAACCTTTATTATCCTTGGTAACCACTTGTATTTTCGCACTGTATTAACTCTTGTACTATTATCTCCATACCCCAATGTGCTTATTGACCCAAGCTGTGGGCTATATGTGCCGGTTACTTACATTACACCACTTTAATAGCTTCAGACCAGACAAAGGCAAAGTTTCAAAAGTTTTACTGAAATAATTTAGTATGATGACATACACAGGTAACAGTCCAACATAAAGTGCAGTCCTTTCCTACTTCTATAATCCCTAACGTCAGGCTTGTGGCTACCCCAGCGTACCTGCATATGATGAAAGCCCATACTTGGTAGAGTCCACAGGAGGGAGAACTGCAAGTCCCAGCAATCTCCCCTAATAGTGGAAACTTTGGTCCCGGGATGGCACTGGCATTCCAGACTCTGGCAATGGCGACAAGCAGCACATCTTTCTAGCTCCGATTCCCATGCCTCCTGGGTGTAGACCCCCTGTTCCTTTTATATCACACGGACCCAGCAACACCTGCCAAAAAGAAAACCTGGGAACATAATTAACCATACCCTTCCCAACCAGGGCAGTGTTAACCTCTACCTGCCTACATATGACCTATTTGTGAGACTATAGAGTAGATGTACTAATGGCAAATAGACTGTTTGTTTTGCAAGGAAATTTTCTTTTAGCTTGGTGAAAGAGTTGAAAATGTATTTTGCAAAGAATACCCAATCACGTGCAAGGGAAATAAGAAAATGTTTGCTTGAACATGGTTGAATGATAGATGTCAGCATAGCTTCAAAAAGGGTACGCCACTTTCCCCCATCTATAGCTGGCTATCACGGTAAGAAGCATTGGAAGGCTAACAACAGTTATAAACAAGGTCAAGGATAAATCCAAGGAAAAAAACAAGCTTAACTTATCGACCAGCCTGCAGACAACCAAGTGAACCTGTCTAACAGTATGCGTTAAAAAAAAGGGGTTTAGTCTGCACACATTTGCAAATGTATGCGTAAGCCGCAGAGCCTCGTCAAGGCCCCCTGGTATCTGTGGTCAGCATAGCTTTATCTCGTTCTCTAAGGCCCCTTTCACACCGGGGCGTTTTTCATGCGGTGCAGCGCTAAAAATAGCCTGTTCACCGCATGAAAAAATCCTGCCCCTTTTAACTCCAGTGTGAAAGCCGGCGGGCTTTCACACTGGAGCGGTGCGCTAGCAGGATGACAAAAAAAGTCCTGCTAGCAGCATCTTTGGAGCGGGATAGGAGCGGTGTGTTCTATACCGCTCCTTCCCATTGAAAAGAATGGGAGACCGCGGTAAAACCGCGGCAATACCGCCGCAAAGCGCCGCTACGGCGGCGCTCTGCGGGGGGTTTTAACCCTTTTTCGGCCGCTCGCGGGGGGTAAAACCGCACCGCGAGCGGCCGAAAACCGCGGTAAAACGACGGTAAAGCAGCGCTAAATATAGCGCTGCTTTACCGTCACCGCGGCTCACCGCCCCAGTGTGAAAGGGGCCTAAGTTAAGGGAAAATTCCTGTGCAAAGTAAATCGATAATTTTTGCTTTTAATAGACCCACTCCTATGAACGGCGTAATGCAGAACACTGCATAATATGTGTTTTAGTACAGCAAATACTGCTTTATTAATTATTTTATAATGTCAGTCCTAGAAAATCTTCAGTGCAGGCCTCAATCCAACAAGTCAATAAAACACATGAAAAGGTATCTAGGGGACCAGTTTAATTATTTTTCCTAGTGACCCACAAAAAGTATTGAACGGTGAATAGGAATTAGTGAATACCATATGCCTCATTTTCATGCCTCCACCCTTCTTCTAGCTCTCTCATCTATTTTTAACAGCTTCACCCATTATAACTATTTTGCACATTCAGCATCCCTTCCTCAACCATTCACCCATATCAGCACAGACTGGATTGATTTTAAACTGAATGGTCACAGGTTTGCATGCAGTCATTCAAAGAAACATTTTCTTCCTCAGAAATGATATCGAGAAGAACAAAAAGACTTCCAACAGTCCCCTCCTAGAGCAGAGGCTTGTGTGCAGCTGCAAACTCTATGACCCTTGTTCCTGCATGGCTGACTGAACAGCAGCAATATTTTTTAGTCACTCCAGCTGACATAAAAGGCGCCCCATGGTTGCTTATGCTGAGGGAACTCTTCCCACCATCACATAGAAGCAAATTAACCTTTTAAAAGCTACAAGTGGCTTTCTAGTTTACTCTGCTCTACTCTAGTTTTTACCTATCATCAGCTCAAGCTACCAAATATGCAAGATGGCTACTTTTGTACTCCATGATTTTACTATGACAAGTATTATTTTAATTAGTTTAAAGAACTCTCTTTCATTTCCATCAGAGGAGCGATCATCTCATCATTTAGCAAACTTAGCCTACTAACTATAGGTAAAGCTGCATGTAAAGTCTGTAATAATTACAGCTTCAGGTACCATCCTAGGGATGGAAGGACTCTTCAATGCTGCTACGTCAAAAGTCCAACAGGGAGAATGATTTTAATTCAACTGGCAATTCCCCTTAAATTCTTTTTTTTTTTTTTGTAAGAGATAACTATACAGGTTTTTTTTTTTTTTTTTTATTGCCTTCACCTTTGACCTCCAGTTTTATATCATTGCTTAACAATGACCTCTCTGCAGGGTCAGTTCACCAAAGAATGTTTAATGAGATAATTGAATTGAGTGACACAGTTTTTTCCAATTATTCATGAGATGCTGAAAATGTCAATTCACTATCACCTCATGAGTTTTTTACCTCACAAACCAAAAACATGAGGTACATAACTCATAAAGCGGCGTTAAACTCAATTCAGTTAAGGAAATAAATAAATGCATTGGTTAAATAAGTAGCAATCCAGGCATGAGGTGTTTAACCACTTGCCAACCAGCCGCTGTCCTTATACGGCGGCAGGTCGGCACGTTCCGCAAATCGCCGTAGGTGTATGGCTGCTCCCTTAACCACTTGCCGACCGCCGCATGTACGTCTGCAGAATGGCACGGCTGGGCAAATGGGCGTACAGGTACGTCCTTTGAATTTGCCGTCGTGTGGTCACGTGCATGCCGCCAGCGGCGCACGCGACCCTGCCCGGGGGCTCCGTGAGTCGGATCGCGGGGATAACCGCGATCGTCTCACGGAGCTGAAGAATGGGGCGATGCTAATTTAAACAAACATCTCCCCGTTTTGCCTAGTGACACTGTCACTGATCGTAGCCACGCCCTCTAACAGTTAGAATCACTCCCTAAGGACACACTTAACCCCTTCCTAGCCAGCTAGTGGTTAACGCCTTCACTGCCAGTGTAATTTTTACAGTAATCAGTGCAATTTTATAGCACTGGTCGCTGTAAAAATTACAATGGTCCCAAAAATGTGTCAAAATTGTCCGATGAGTCCGCCATAATGTCGCAGTCACGATAAAAATCACAGATCGCCGCCATTACTAGTTAAAAAAAAATTATTAATAAAAATGCCATAAAACAAACCCCTATTTTGTAGACACTATAACTTTTGCGCAAACCAATCAATAAACGCTTATTGTGTATTTTTTTTTTTTTTACCAAAAATATGTAGAAGAATACGTATCGGCCTAAACTGAGGAAAACAATAGTTTTTTTATATATTTTTTTGGGGGATATTTATTATAGCAAAAAGTAAAAAATAATGCATGTTTTTCAAAATTGTCGCTCTATTTTTTGTTTATAGCGCAAAAAATAAAAACCGCAGAGGTGATCAAATACCACCAAAAGAAATCTCTATTTGTGGGAAAAAAAAGGACATACATTTTGTTTGGGAGCCACGTCGCACGACCGCGCAATTGTCAGTTAAAGCAACGCAGTGCCGAATCGCAAAATGTGCTTTGGTCTTTGGCCAGCAAAATGGTCCGGGGCTTAAGTGGTTAAGGAGCCGGCCGCCGTACGTTAGGGGACCCAATGGGCGTGGCTGGCGGCAGCAATGATTGTGGGAACAAGAGCCAGAATTGGGATCTGTCAATGTAAACAGACAGATCCCCGTTCTGACAGGGGAGTCAGAGAGAGATCTGCTGAGCCTAGTGATCAGGATCAACAATCTCTCTCCTCCTCCAGTCAGCCCAGCCCCCATACAGTTAGAAACACTCTGAGGGAACACACTTAACCCCTTGATCACCCCCTAGCGTTAACCCCTTCCCTGCCAGTGACATTTATACAGTAATCAGTGTCTATTTTTAGCTCTGATCGCTATATAAATGTCAATGGTCCCAAAAAAGTGTCAAAAGTGTCCGATCTGTCCACCGCAGTCCCACAAAAAATCGTAGATCATTACTAGTAAAAAAAAAAAAAAAATCATAATAAAAATGCCATAAATGTATCCCTTATTTTTTAGCCACTATAACTTTTGCGCAAACTAATCAATATACGCTTACTGCAATTTTTTTTACCAAAAATATGTAGAAGAATACATATTGGCCTAAACTAATGAAGAAATTTGTTTTGTTTTGGTGATATTTTTTAAAGCCAAAAGTTAAAAACATTGTTTTTTTTTTTTTTAATTGTCGCTCTTTTTTTGTTTATAGCGCAAAAAAAAAAATAAAAACCACAGAGGTGATCAAACACCACCAAAAAAAAGCTCTATTTGTGGGAAAAAAAGGACGTCAATTTTGTTTGGGTACAGCGCCGCATGACCGTGCAATTGTCAGTTAAATCGACGCAGTGCCATATCTCAGATCAAATTACGAGACCAAAGCTATTGGCTACTAGCCTCTACGTAGTTCCATCGTACGCAACGAGCGTCACCACGTTCAGAATGATCCTGGCCTGGTCAGGAAGTGGGTCAATCTTTCCGGTCTGTAAGTGGTACAGACCCAAACAAAAGTGGAACCTCCGCTCATTTGTCTCCTCCCCCCACCAGTGCCACAATTGGCACCTTTTTGGGGGGAGGGGGGGAGAGGATACCTGTCTTTATCCTTAAAGACAGGTATCCTGTTCCCAGTAGGAGAGAGGAGCGGGGCCTCGCGCATGCGCAGTAGGGTTCCCGGCGTGAAGCCATAAGGCTACACTGCCGGGTTCCCTTACCCACATTGGCGGCGGCAGCACCCGACAGCTGATGGAAACATCAGCTGTGGTGCCGACATCGCTGGACTCCAGGACAGGTAAAGCTGGCCATACACTATACAAAAAATCGGCCAAAAAATTGGTCAAAGAACGTTCTTTCGATTTTTCGGCCAGTTAATGGACACAAAATCGATAATCGTTTGGACGTTTTTGAGCCGAAAAAACGAAGGACAAGTTTGGAATTTTTCTGCCGAACGAACGATAAATTGAAAGGTTAATGTGTTTCCCGTCTGACCTGTCTGCACTAGGTATATGTAAAAAAACGAACATAATTTTTTTTTTTTTTAAGTTCACTGAACGATTTATCGGCCATTATATGATGGCACCATCGTTTGCGCTCGCGGCCGAACGTTCGTTTTTCGAAAATGGGTTCGGATGATTTTTTGTATAGTGTATGGCCAGCTTAAGTGTCCTATTATTAAAATTTAGTAGCTGCAGTATGTGTAGCTGCTGGCTTTTAATTATTTATTTTTTGGTGGACCTCCGCTTTAAAGTTTCTTGCTTTACCAGTTGAATATGTCACCATGCAGACATAAAAAGTTTTAATTGTATTACCTAGCACAAACAAAGCACAACATATTCACATATGACAAACTATTCTGTAAATTCTTGACTTTTTTAGATGTGATTTAATATGAGTCTTTATTGAATTATTCATCTATTTGTAGTAGAAAAATAAAAAATAAGCGTCTTAAAAACAGATGGGGCTACAGAAGGCTGTAAAAACAGAAAAGACAGATTAGATGGATGGTGTGAATCCAAGGCATTAGTCACTCCAAATAATACACTTTTTGGAAAAAATGTAACTGTTATTATGGGGCACAGGCTGCATGCTAATTTCACGACTCATAATTTTGCTGATCATGATGATATTTTAAAGACATAATTAAAATTAATTTATGTAAAACTCAAAGATAGACGCTGCAGCAAAACCTTGGCTAGTAACATGTTCAAAAATGTATTGCCAAAGAGTATAAGGGCTATTAACTCAACCTTCCCTGGATTAGTTTGTTCCTTCATACAGTTTATGGGTGTACTGTCAGCAATTTGTGGTATTTTAACAAAAACTTTTCTATAATCTCAGGTAACAGAACTGTTAAGATCTCTTTCTGTAAAATACACTACATTGTCAAAAGCATTGGGATGCCTTTACACGTTGCACAGTCATGTTTAACCACTTCAATAAAAGGCACTTATGCCCTGTACACACGGTCGGAAATTCCGACCACAAAATCTGTCTGAATTTTTCCGACAGATTTTGTCCGATACTGGTGTTGCATACACACGGTCGGACAAAGTTGTCGGAAAATCCGATCATTCTGAATGTGGTGACGTTCGTTGCGTACGACGGAACTACGTAGAGGCTAGTAGCCAATAGCTTTGGTCTCGTAATTTGATCTGAGCATGCGTGGCACTTTGTTCGTCGGAATTCTCGACACACGAAATTCCGACGGAAAAAGTCAGATGGAGCCCACACACGGCCGGATTTTCCGACAACATGGTCCGATCGGACATTTTCTGTCGGAATTTCCGGCCTTGTGTACGGGGCATTAGACACCTTCCTGCCCAGACCAATTTTCAGCTTTCAGCGCTGTCGCACTTTGAATGACAATTGCGGTCATGCTACACTGTACCCAAACAGAATTTTTTTATCATTTTGTTCCCACAAATAGAGCTTTATTTTGGTGGGGTTTGATCACCTCTGCGATTTAAATTTTTTGCGCAACAAATAAAAAAGACCGAAAATTTAGAACTAAAAAAAAAATGTTTCTGTTATTTTTTGTAAATAAGTGAGTTTTTTTCTTCAATGACCGGCACTGATATGGCTGCACTGACGGGCACTGATAAGGTGCCACTGATGGGCCCCAATGAGGTGGCACCAATGAGGTGGTACTGATGAGGTGGCACTGACGGCCACTGATGATGGGCACTGATAGGCGGCACTGATGGGCACTGATAGGTGGCACTGATGGGCACTGATAGGTGTCACTGGTATGCAGCACTGATGGGCACTCATAGGTGGCACTGATGGGCACTCATAGGAGGCACTGATGGGCACTTATAGGCGGCACTGATGGGCAATTATGGGTGGCACAGATAGGTGGCATGGATGGTCACTGATGGGCACTGATAGGTGGGCACTGATGGGCACGGATGGGCACTGATAGGTGGCACTGCTGGACACTGATGGGTGGCACTGATGACACTGATAGGTGGCATTGCTGGGTGATGGCTGGCACTGATGACACTGATTGGTACATGATGGTGCCAGTCAGTGCCCAGTTGTGGGCACTGACTGGCACAGATTGGGCATCATTTGCACATGTGGATGGCCAGGGGGTACATACCTGGCCATCCACATGTTGCCCACTTCCCTGGTGGTCCTAGTGGAGGCCCTGGTGGTCCAGTGTGGGTATCTGAGGGGGGCTGCGCTGATAAACAATCAGCGCAGACCCCCCCTGTCAGGAGAGCCGCTGATCGGCTCTCCTCTACTCGCGTCTGTCAGATCTTTACCGAGATCAGTGTAGCGGTGTGTCAGACTGACACACCGCTCCACCGATCGCTGCGATGCGCGCCCCCACAGGCGTGCGGCGGCATGTTATCCTGAAGGATGTCATATGACGCCCAGTCAGGATATCGAAACCACCGCCCGGCCGCCATTCTGCTATAGGCCGGGCGGAAAAGTGGTTAAACAGGAAGGGGCCATCGCCAAACTGTTCCCACAAGGTTGGGGCATGAAATGTTTCAAAATGTTTTGGTATGCTGATGCCTTAAGAGTTCCCTTCACTGGAACTAAGGGGCCAAGCCCAACTCCTGAAAAAACAGTGCATTAAGCAAGGTCCATAAAGACATGGATGAGCATGTTTGGGGTGGAGGAACTTGACTGGCCTGCACAGAGTCCTGACCTCAACCGATAGAACATGGAGACTGTAAGCCAGGAGACTGCGAGTTAGGCCTTCTCATCCACATCAGTGCCTGATCTCACAAATGCGCTTCTGGAAGAATGGTCAAACATTCCCATAGACACACTCCACACTCCTTGTAGACTGCCTTCCCAGAACAGTTAAAGCTGTTATAGCTTCAAAGAGTGGGCCAACTCACTATTGAACCCTACAGACTAATAATGGAATTCAATAAAAAAATTTATGTGAGTGTAAAGGCAGGAGTCCCAATACTTTTGACAATATAGTGTATAAGCAATTTTGTCTCCTATTGTGAACTGGGGAGGGGGTATTCAAATTAGCTGATCTTAAGCCAAACTTTAAAAATGATTATGAGGTTGCTCCCACTTTGATTTAAAGTTGACCTGATTTCAAAGCGTAAATATTTGTTGCGTTATAGGGAACATATAGAAATGTTATCTGTGCCTAAGCAGTACCCTGAGAGCCGGTTCACACAGGGGCGGATCCGACTTTAGGTCGCCCCAAGTCGCACTGTTGAGAAAATCAAGTAGTGGATGGACCCGTCTTAATGTACACTACAGCAGTCGCTCCGACTTAAAAAAAGGTTCCTGTACGACTTCAATCCAACTTCTAGGCGACTTGTACCCATTGATTTTAATGGAAGTCGCCTCTAAGAAATTTGTATTTGTTACGTTCACAAACAGTCAAATTTGAAAGAAAATTCCCATACCTATAATGTAATAGTTAGCTATTATTAGTTAGTTATTATTTCAAATTTTACTGATTTTCTTTTGAAAATTAGAAAATTCTGAAATTCGGAATTTGAAAGTTCTGAAATTCGGAATTTGAAAATTCTGAAATTCGGAATTTGAAAATTCTGACATTCGGAATTTGAAAATTAGAAATTCGGAAATTCGAAATTCAAAAATTCGGAAACTCGGAAAATTGAAATTCGAAAATTTGAACATTTGAAAATTAGAATATTTGGAAAATCGGAAATCGGAAATTTGGAAATTCTGAAATGTGGAAATCCGAATTTTCAGATTTCCAAATTTTCTAATTTTTTAATTTCCGAATTTTCGAATTAACCAAAAAAGCAAAAAAAAGAATGAAACGAAAACAAACACATTTTTTTGTTAGTGCACATGTCTATAACACATCATCATTGCTCTAGTGCAACCAGACCCATTCACACCCATCCACTGTGGTGTGTTGCAGTAACATACCATACACGCATTAGCATGTTAATTCCCAATGCACCTCCGATATACATATGTGAAGCATGCAGTGGACCACAATGCGCAGTAACATACTACTTTGCACCTTAGTGCTCTGCATCAAAAAAATGTTGCTTGTTCGTTTTGTTTGCCCATTGCCAGCCTATTCAAATAAATCATGTTAACAAGTGTCAAATGACGAAGAGCAAGTCAAATGAGGATCATGCATTTCCATACATTGTGGCAAAGCACATTTTGCAATGTTATCACAAGATATAGACGTGAATCCAGCCTAACATTTAAAAAAAAGGCAATCTTGTTTTATTTACAGTGCCCTAAAATCTAAGTATTCTTGTGTAACCTTCTACTTTAAATGGCTCTCTGTATGGTTACAGTTGCACTATATAACACCGAGATATCACAGGGCAATAGAGCCTTTAAAAAATTGACCTTCCATTTCATTTCCTTTCCGCCAGCCATACAACCAGGCACGCGGTAGAGATATCAGCTGAGACTGATTGAGATTGGTAGGATGCCGTGGACATTGACAACACATATAAAAATGTACTTACTCCCAGCAGAAGCACCTAAATCACATATTATGTGATGTCAGCAGTAATGGAATGTGGATGATAAATAGGTCAGAGCTGGGATTATTACTCAGCCTAAATGTACTTTTGAGTACTATAATATAGCAGATAGCCTAAAAGCAGAGCTGCACACCTTTCAGCCTGTAACTATCACAGCTAACGGGTGAGGAGAAATATGCCTTTATGTGCATTGGTAATTTATTTACAGTAACGGGCAAAGTGCATCAAACTTCACCAAAATGCTTCTTTGTTTGTACTAGCTGATTTAAAGGACCGCACAAGGATGATATTTCACTTGGAGTTTGGTTGGCGGAGTCACCGACTTGCTGCCTATATCTCCTGAACCCCATAATTTAGCTCAGTTTTCTACTCTCTTTGGAATCCTACTTCACTTACTATGGAGGAATTCCAGTGTGGTCCCACTCTTGGTTCAAGGGTGGGACCATGGGCATCCGCAGGTAGGGGCAAGGGGAGTCAAGTGCCCCCCCCCCGGAATCAGGGATTGGATCTTAAATTGAGCACAGTTATGTCGCTATTGGGGTGCGGGCAGCACGTACCCGGGTGCCATCGGCCAGTGGGGTGCTGTAAAGCCCCCCCATCAGTGTAGTGTGACTTCGGCTCTTTTCACTGCTCAGTCCAGCAGAGAACTCGGCGGCGCTGTGACAGGAGAAAGGCGAGCTGCGGCTATCAGAGGTTTCCCCTGCTCGCGCCCCCTTTATCCTGTCAGGCAGAAGAGACGGCGGCTCTCACCAGGTTCCCCCTGCCCAGCTTCCTGCCCGCATCGTTCCTTCCCAATAGCCATAACTGAGGGTCGATCGTCCAGCCGGAGGGATCACTGCTGTAGTTTCGCTGGGTCTGGTAAGAGGGCCTGTTGGCCATTATCCATTACTTATAGTAGGAACTGTAATATGTCTGCAGACTCTGACCATAATAATGTGATAAAGACATTGTCGAAAAGGGGCGGTGCATTGGTGACCCTAAAATGATGCCCCCCCCTTAAAAAAAGTTCTGCGGACGCCCATGGGTGGCACTATAGTAATAGCAGACATGCTATATATATGGTCACGAAAATTGAACCGCAGCTCATGGATTTTGAAGGCAAAACCTCATGAGATAAATTTAAACATTAAATATTTTAGCACAACCGAAGATTAAAACCAATCACAGTAGCATTATGCACAAAAGGTCGCTAGAGGTGGTGGACCAAGTTAGAGAATGTGATACACTAAAAATATATGCCAAGCTTGTTAAGTAACAGACTTTAAGTCAAAAATAGAAGAGGGCTCCACCACCACTTCACATAAAGCTTAACATGTTTTGCATATTTCACTTCTTTAGGAGTAGAGGTGCTACATAGAAATGCTACCATAATGTCAGCCGGTGACACCATGCCACACTAGATCAAAAAAAAGAAAGAAAAACCCAGGGCCCATATGGTATCAGGTAAATAAATTAATCTATACATAGGTGCAAAAGTTCCAAAAGTGGAGGCAAGAAAGGAGATGGAATCATACTCAATGCAAAATAAATCCTAATGCTCAAAAGAGGGGACCACCAAAAGCCATGTTATGGAAAGGTCAATGGGTGAGGCACAAATAAAGGGACCTTGAGGAAATGTCCGCCCTACAAGGAATTCCCCACTGGAGTCAGTGGGGGATCCCTTGTAGATTAAGTATTTACCTGATACTATATACATTGCACTGGGGCAATGATGATTTTTCTGATAGTATATGGACCCTGGGTTTTCCTTTTTTTTTTTATCTTGTGTGGCATGCTATGTCTTGGATGGTGTCTCAGGATGACATCTTTGTAGCATTTTTTATGTTAGCACCTCTTCTCCTGAAGAATTAATAATTTTGCTAGTGGCTCTATGATAGACATACAGTGGTGTGAAAAAGTGTTTGCCCCCTTCCTCATTTCCTGTTCCTTTGCATGTTTGTCACACTTAAGTGTTTCGGAACATCAAACCAATTTAAACAATAGTCAAGGACAACACAAGTAAACACAAAATGCAATTTGTAAATGAAGGTGTTTATTATTAAAGGTGAAAAAAAATCCAAACCATCATGGCCCTGTGTGAAAAAGTGATTGCCCCCTAAACCTAATAACTGGTTAGGCCACCCTTAGCAGCAACAACTGCAACCAAGCGTTTGCGATAACGTGCAATGAGGCTTTTACAGCGTCCTGGAGGAATTTAGGGCCACTCATCTTTGCAGAATTGTCCTAATTCAGTTACATTAGAGGGTTTTCGAGCATGAACTGCCTTTTTAAGGTCATACCACAACATCTCAATAGGATTCAGGTCAGGACTTTGGCTAGGCCACTCCAAAGTCTTCATTTTGTTTTTCTTCAGCCATTCGGTGGTGGACTTGCTGGTGTGTTTAGGATCATTGTCCTGCTGCAGAACCCAAGTTCGTTTCAGCTTGAGTACACGAACAGATGGTCGGACATTCTCCTTCAGGATCTCTTGGTAGACAGCAGAATTCATAGTTCCTTTTATCACGGCAAGTCTTCCAGGTCCTGAAGCAGCAAAACAGCCCCAGATCATCACACTACCACCACCATATTTTACTGTTGGTATAATGTTCTTTTTCTGAAATGCAGTGTTCCTTCTACGCCAGATATACTTGGACACACACCTTCCAAAGAGTTCCACTTTTGTCTCATCGGTCCACAGAATGTTGTCCCAAAAGTCTTGGGGATCATCAAGATGTGTTGTGGAGAAATTGAGACGAGCTTTGATGTTCTTTTTGCTCAGCAGTGGTTTTCTCCTTGGAACTCTGCCATGCAGGCCATTTTTGCCCAGTCTTTTTCTGATGGTGGAGGCATGAACGCTGACCTTAACTGAGGCAAGTGAGGCCTGCAGTTCCTTGGACGTTGTTGTGGGGTCTTTTGTGACCTCTTGGATGAGTCGTCGCTGCGCTCTTGGGGTAATTTTGGGCGGCCGGCCACTCCTGGGAAGGTTCACCACTGTTCCATGTCTTCACCATTTGTGGATAATGGCTCTCACTGTGGTTCGCTGGATTCCCAAAGCTTTGGAAATGGCTTTATAACCCTTTCCAGACTGATAGATCTCAATTACTTTCTTTCTCAATTGTTCCTGAATTTCTTTGGGTCTCGGCATGATGTGTAGCTTTTAAGGATCTTCTGGTGGACCTTACTGTGTCAAGCAGCTCCTATTTAAGTGATGCCTTGATTGTGAACAGGTGTGGCAATAATCAGGCCTGGGTGTGGCTAGAGAAATTGAACTCAGGTGTGGACAACCACAGTTATAGTATGTTTTAACAAGGGGGGCAATCACTTTTTCACACAGGGCCATGATGGTTTGGATTTTTTTTCACCTTTAATAATAAACACCTTCATTTACAAATTGCATTTTGTGTTTACTTGTGTTGTCCTTGACTATTGTTTAAATTGGTTTGATGTTCCGAAACACTTAAGTGTGACAAACATGCAAAGGAACAGGAAATGAGGAAGGGGGCAAACACTTTTTCACACCACTGTACCTATGACCCTGTCCTGTTGTATTCTCTGTAATATTAAAATAAAAGAGAGAAATTTAATAGGGAAGTTGAGCCTTTTTCTCATTAGGCAATGGGTATGCAGGTCTAAGAACTCAAGTGTAGAGATCTCCACTATGGAGTTACTAAGTCATTAGAAATTACCTGTTGGTTTACTTTTTGAGTATCTACCAAATGCTGAGATATGAGTTTCGTTCAGAGAGAATTTTTAACAAAAGGGCATCTCCAGCCTGTGAAATTTGCTTCCATCTTGAAATCCTGCAAATCTGACCTGCGCGTCCAAATTGCATACAGACGATCACATTTTCCGATAGGAACTTTTCCCAACCGAAAAATAGAGAACCTGCTCTCAATCTTTTCCTGGCTGGAATACCGCCAGAAAGCTCTCATCGGAATTTTGCTGGCGGCATTTCCGATCGTGTGTATGCGGCATCAGAGTTGCAGAGAGAGAACACATAGGCCCGGGTCCAAGGTAAAAAAAGTTTTTCCCTTACTTTATTATCCAATCAGACTCCTTTCTTGTGTATGTATATGTATACTGATTACACTTAATTTGCAAGGCAATGGGAATAAACACTTCCAAAGATCTTTGGTTATAGGGAGGTAATTTGAGCTTTATTGAAATTCAGCTTAGACCACAGAGGTGACTTATTTCAGTAGCTGCAGGGATTTGGCAGAAAACAGTTCTAGACGGAAAGATCGCCAAGAGAAGACTAGCCCACTACCATCCTGGGCTGTTTTAAAAGCATGGTTCCTCCCTGTGGAAAATAGGTGAAAGGGCCTGATTTTGATAATGTGGTAAACTGCCTTATGGGCGCACTATGATGCCAATACCCTTATGCCGCGTACACACGATCGGACAAGTCCGCCGGATAATCCGACCGTGTGTGGGCTCCGGCGGACTTTTTCTTCCCAAAAGTCCGGCTGACTTAGAAAGAAGTTTTGACTCAAAATTATCCGCTGGACTCGGCAGTCCGGCAATCCGGCCGTCTGTGTGCTAGTGAAATGAACGGACTTGCTGACACGGAGTAAAATTTGTTCATGTAGAACGGGACTCCAGGTAGACGGGACTAGCGAAGGAAGTCAATGCCGGCGAGATTGACACCTTGCTAGCCCCGTCGCCTGGTATGGATTAGACATTTACAAGCTCTTTTGATCATAAGCCCCCATATGATGATACAGTCCCAGAATCCTCCGGACGACGAAGAAGGAGAAAGCCGGGCTCCTCCGCTAGTAAAAGAGCTTGTAAAAGAGCAAAAGATAGAGGAGCAGTCCGGCGAGGAGACCCCCGAAGACGGAAGAAGAGAAGACCCCCGGAGCTGTCTAATCCATAACAGGCGACGGGGCTAGCAAGGTGTCAATCTCACCGGCATTGACTTCCTTCGCTAGTCCCGTCTACCTGGAGTCACGTTCTAAATGAATGGTCTTTACTCCGTGTGTGGGCAAGTCTGTTCATTATAAAAGTCCGGCGGACCTCCGCCAAAACTCTGGCGGATTGTCCGCCGGAAAAGTCAGAGTGTGTGTGGGCAAGTCCGCAGGTTCGGAAAGTCCGGCGGAACTCCGCTGGTAAGTCTGGCGGATTGTCCGCTGGATTAAGTCCGCCAGATAGTCCGGCCGAATAATCCGGCCGAATAGTCCGATCGTGTGTACGCGGCATTACTCAGACTTTACATGACATGTCATGAGAGCACAGCAACAGGGAATGCATGTGGGAAGGTCACTGTGCACTCTGTATGTATTAGGGAACTGGACCGGGTCACAAATTAATCAGTTTCCCCAATGGGGTAAATTTTCAAAAACATTGTTTCTATGAATAGGCCTCATTTGCTGTGAATCTGAATGTGGTGAACCTATTAGCTCACCACACATCATGTGTATATAAACCCTAAAATAAACTTCTTCCACTGAAAGAGTTTTATTATATACACTATATTACCAAGTATTGGGACACTTGCCTTTACACACACATGAAATGTAATGGCATCCCAGTCTTAGTCTGTAGGGTTCAATATTGAGTTGGCCCACCCTTTGCAGTTATAACAGCTTCAACTCTTCAGCCCCTTTACCCTGATACCCCTAACTAAAATCTAGTGGAACCAATTGCCTTCAGAAGTCACTTAATTAGTAAATAGTCCACCTGTGTGTAATTTAATCTCAATATAAATACAGCTGTTCTGTGAAGCCCTCAGAGGTTTGTTAGAAAACCTTAGTAAACAAACAGCATCATGAAGGCCAAGGAACACACCAGACAGGTCAGGGATAAGGTTGTGGAGAAGTTTAAAGCAGGATTAGGTTATAAAAATATATCCCAAGCTTTGAACATCTCACGGAGCACTGGTCAATCCATTATCCGAAAATGGAAAGAGTATGGCACAACTGCAAACCTACCAAGACATGGCTGTTCACCTAAACTTACAGGCCCGGGCAACTATTACATTAATCAGAGAAGCGGCCAAGAAGCCCATGGTAACTCTGGAGGAGCTGCAGAGATCCACAGCTCAGGTGGGAGAATCTATCTACAGGACAACTATTAGTCATGCACTTCAGGAATCTGGCTTTATGGAAGAGTGGAAGAAGAAAGCCATTGTTGAAAGAAAGCCATAAGAAGTCCCTTTTGCAGCTTGTGGGAAGCCATGTGGGGGACACAACAAACATGTGGAAGAAGGTGCTCTGATCAGATGAGACCAAAATGTTACTTTCTGGCCTAAAAGCAAAACACTACGTGTGGCAGAAAACTAACACTGAACATTACCCTGAACACACCATGCCCACCCTGAAACATGGTGGCAGCATCGTGTTGTGGGGATGCTTTTCTTCAGCAGGGACAGGGAAGCTGGTCAGAGTTGATGAGAAGATGGATGGAGCTAAATACAGGGCAATCTTAGAAGAAAATCTGTTAGAGTCTGCAAAAGACTTGAGACTGGGGCAGAGGTTCACATTCCAGCAGGACAACAACCCTAAACATACAGCCAGAGCTACAATGGAATGGTTTAGATCAAAGCATATTAGAATGGCCCAGTCAAAGTCCAGACCTAAATCCAATTGAGAATCTGTGGCAAGACTTGAAACTTGCTGTTCGCATACGCTCTCCATCCAATCTGACAGAGCTTGAGCTATTTTCCAGAGAAGAATGGGCAAAAATGTCACTCTCTAGATGTGCAAAGCTGGTAGAGACATCCCCAAAAAGACTTGCAGCTGTAATTTAGGTGAAAGGTGGTTATACAAAGTATTCACCCAGGGGGGCTGAATACAAATGCACGCCACACTTTTCAGATATTTATTTGTAAAACATTTGGAAAAACATTTATCATTTTCCTTCCACGTTTATGTGCCACTTTGTGTTGGTCTATCAAATAAAATCCCAATAAAATACATTTACGTTTTTGGTTGTAACATGACAAAATGTGGAAAATGTCAAGGGGTATGAATACTTTTTCAAGGCACTGTATATACATCTATATACAGACTCCTCTTCACTTTCCTCCTGCACTTCTCTTGGCCTTTCTCTTGCTCAGCCTCTGCTGGTACACTAAAGGAGCTTGACAGTCTACTTGTCAGTTCAGAAAACGGTCCATTACAGGCAGGAACTCACAGTCCCCTAAAGTGTTACTAAACCCAGTAATATGAAAATAGTAAATAGTTAAACCAACCCCCACCTCCCATAGTGCCCACAGCTTATAAATCTTCTTTTTACATTAAAATATTTCCACTATATACCTTTTTGGATGATCTGTATACCACAGTTTTATCATAAACTGCACAGTTTCTTCAATGCTGAGGGTTCAGGAAGGTGCAGATTTTCACTGCAGCCTGTATACACACCCACATGTGTGATGTCATTATCATGTGACCTGGCTATCTCTGAGAACAAGAGACTGTTCTCTCTAGTATAAAAGACACAATTGAGCATGTACAGGTTGGCTATTGCCTGTGTGTTAGCTGGCTTTCTCCAGATAGACATTACAGGCGGGGGAGGATCTGTGCATACAGGATAAAACAGCCTTTTTACACAATGCAGGGGATTAACCCCTTAGGTTCCACAGTGAGTATAACAAGCATGCTATGCTGCATATACAGACTGATTTTACTGTTGTGGGTTTAGTAACACTTTAACAGTAGCACACATGGATTGACACAGCATGTAACTTCCCCTCTGCTTCCTTTGTGGTCACTGATCCCAACACCACCTCTTCAGGCCCTGCCAGCCCTCCTGGCTGCAGCTGCCTCTCTACACCAGTCCACTTGACTGACTCTTTACCAGCCCACCCGGCTTAACTTAACCCCTTCACTACCCGCCCATAGTCATATGACGCCCACAAGGTGGATCTCCCATCCTGGGTGGGCGTCATATGAAGTCCTCCCATTACCGGCCCCCTAGGGGGCGCGCGCCCGCGGCGTCGCTCGGGACCCGGTGCGCGTGCCCGGCGGCCGCGATGTCCGCCGGGCACCCGCGATTGCCCGTTAAAACAGTGGGACCGTGGAGCTGTGTGTGTAAACACACAGCTCCACGTCCTGTCAGTGGCGAGGAGACTGATCATGTGATCCCAGTACGGAGGAACACCGATCAGTCTCCTCCCCTTGTGAGTCCCCTCCCCCCACAGTTAGAATCACTACCTTAGGGAACATATTAACCCCTGCAGCGCCCCCTAGTGTTAACCCCTTCCCTGCCAGTCACATTTACACAGTAATCAATGCAATTTTATAGCAACGATCGCTGTGTAAATGTGTCAAAAGTGTCCGAAGTGTCCGCCGCAATGTCGCAGTCACGAAAAAAAAATCGCAGATCGCCGCCATTACTAGTAAAAAAAAAAATGCAATAAATCTATCCCCTATTTTGTAGACGCTATAACTTTTGCGCAAACCGATCAATATACGCTTATTGCGATTTTTTACCAAGAATATGTAGAAGAATACGTATCGGCCTAAACTGAGGAAAAAAATTGTTTTTTTTTTTTTTTAAATTTGATATTTATTATAGCAAAAAGTAAAAAGTATTGTGTTTTTTTTCAAAATTGTCGCTCTTCTTTTGCTTATAGCGCAAAAAATAAAAACCGCAGAGGTGATCAAATACCACCAAAAGAAAGCTCTATTTGTGGGAAAAAAAGGACGTCAATTTTGTTTGGGTGTAACGTCGCACGACCGCGCAATTGTTAGTTAAATCGACGCAGCGCCGAATCGCAAAAAGTGCTCTGGTAAGGAAGGGGGTAAAAATAGCCCGGTGCTGAAGCGATTAAGCACATCGCTGTCTTCAAAGGAGACTGGCTACATGTGGCAGCCTCCCTCCTTGTTGGTCTCCAACAGTGCTGAGCTACTCATTCTGTCCTCTCTTGCTCCCGTGCCTCCAGGAAGACCTCCTCCTTGTGTTTTAGCAAGATTTTTTCAGCACCCATGCCCTAGCCCAAGGCAGGACAACCCCCCCCCCCCAGACTAGGGGGTACCCCTCAGAGCCTCCTCAACACTGCATCTCCATCTTCTACCCAACTGCCCTGCTGGCATGGTCCATGTCTACTTATGGAGTTATCTCAGCCCGCTGCTGAGGATTGGCCAAGGCCCCATATATTTTCAGGGCAGCTCCTCATAACCTCCACCCTCTAGTTCTAGAAGATTCTCCAACCTTCTAGACCAGGGGGAGGCACCAGAGAGCTGTCAGGATGAGTCATTCTGAACTCAATTAACCACTTCCCGACCGCCCCATGTAGATATACGTCGGCAGAATGGCACGTACAGGCAGAATCACGTACCTGTACGTGCCATTCTTCAGGCGGTTGGGGGGTCCGATCGGACCCCCCTCCGCCGGCGGGGACGGTCGGGATCGTGTCAGGAGCGATCCGGGACGAGGGGACGGCCAGTGGTTTCTGGCCACCCCCTCGCGATCGCTCCTGGCCAATGAAAAGCTTCCCCTTCCTGTCTATTGTATAGACAGGAAGGCGGAAGTGATGTCACGCTCGGTGCGCCGGTCTATGTGACCGGAGACGCCGAGCGGCGAACATGTAAAGGTTAGTGCACAACAGTACACTGACACCAGTACAGTTAGGCACATATTCCACCCCCCTGTCACCCCCTGATCACCCCCCAGATCACCCCCTCCCCCCCCAGTCACAGTGTCACTAATTGCAGTGATCATTTTTTTACTGATCACTGCATTTAGTGTCAGTGTGACTGTAATAACTGTCAGGGCAGTTAGTTTTAGGTCCAAGGTAGCCCCCTACCCCCCCCTAATAAAGGTTTAACCCCTTGATTGCCCCCCAGGTAACCCTTTCACCCCCTTTTGCCAGTGTCACTAAGCGATCGTTTTTCTGATCGCTGTATTAGTGTCACTGCTGTCGCTAGGTAACCATTTTTTTTTTTTAGGTAACCGCCATGTTTATATAGGTTCATAAATAGTTTTATAGGTCAGGTACCCCCATATTACAACCTAAATAAAGGTTTTAACCTCTTGATTACCCCTCGAGTTAACCCTTTCACCAGTGATCACTGTATAACTGTCACTGGTGACGCTGGTTAGCCAGTTAGTTATTTCGTTATTTAGGTTCCCCGTCAGGTTTTTATATAGCGTCAGGTACCCCCATATATTACCTAATAAAGGTTTTAACCCCCTGATTGCCCCTAGTTAACCCTTTCACCCCCTTTTGCCAGTGTCACTAAGCGATCGTTTTTCTGATCGCTGCATTAGTGTCGCTAGGTAACCATTTTTTTTTTTTAGGTAACCGCCATGTTTATATAGGTTCATAAATAGGTTTATAGGTCAGGTACCCCCATATTACAACCTAAATAAAGGTTTTAACCCCCTGATTGCCCCTAGAGTTAACCCTTTCACCAGTGATCACTGTATAACTGTCACTGGTGACGCTGGTTAGCCAGTTAGTTATTTCGTTATTTAGGTTCCCCGTCAGGTTTTTATATAGCGTCAGGTACCCCCATATATTACCTAATAAAGGTTTAACCCCCTGATTGCCCCTAGTTAACCCTTTCACCCCCTTTTGCCAGTGTCACTAAGCGATCGTTTTTCTGATCGCTGCATTAGTGTCGCTAGGTAACCAGTTTTTTTTTGTATTACTGTTACGGGTGACGCTGGTTAGTTAGCTTGTTTTTTATACTGTCAGGGCACCCGCCATTTATTACCCAATAACGGTTTAACCCCCTGATCGCCCGGCGGGTGATATCAATTAGGTTTTAGGGTCAAATAAGGTCTGCGTCGCCCCAGGTTAGTGCCAGTACCGCAAACACCCACGCACAAAGCATACACCTCCCTTAGTGGCACAGTATCTGAACAGATCAATATCTGATCTGATCAGATCTATACTAGCGTCCCAGCAGTTTAGGGTTCCAAAAAAAACCGCATTGTTAGCGGGATCAGCCCAGATACCTGCTAGCACCTGCGTTTTCCCCCTCCGCCCAGCCCAGCCCACCCAAGTGCAGTATCGATCGATCACTGTCACTTACAAAACACTAAGCACACATAACTGCAGCGTTCGCAGAGTCAGGCCTGATCCCTGCGATCGCTAACAGTTTTTTTGTGGTAGCGTTTTGATTCAGTCGCTTCAGTCAGGAGCTTTTTTACCTGTGAATCTCAAAAAAATAAAAAAAAATAAAATAGTTGTCGTTTTATTGTTCTCTCTCTCACTCTATTCTCTCTCTATTGTTGCTCTTTTTTTACTCCATTCTATTCTGCAATGTTTTATTATGTTTTATCATGTTTTATCATGCTTGCTTTTCAGGTATGTAATTTTGTTTACTGTGTTTTAGTGTTAAGCATTTTTTTGTTTTCAGGTGCGCCATTCAGTTGCAACGCGGATTTATTTATCTTGACAGCAACAGCGTTTGCTCCCACGATACATAAAGACGCGACTCCAACACTGTAGGAGGTGATTTCACCACCACAGTTAAAAAAAAGAGCATATATGCCGAAGCATGGGGGCAGCAGGGGGGGGGGAGGAGCGATTGGCTCCTAATGCCACGTACATACGGTCGAAATTCCGACCGTGTGTACACGGCATAACTTTGCGGGAGGATGCCCCCATGCATCGGCATATATAAATGGTGCATGTATGCCCATCATTAGAAGTGGGTGGATGAAGGGAGGTATTCTAATGGTGGGCATACCCACCAATCAATCTCTTTTTTTCGTTCAGCCAAGAGGCTGCATGAAAAAAAAAAGATTACAATATATGTCCAGTATGTTGCTGGACTTTGAATGGTTATACCAGAATGATGCCTGCAGGTTTAGGTATCATCTTGGTATCATTCTTTTCAGCCAGTGATCGGCTTTCATGTAAAAGCAATTCTAGCGGGTAATTAGCCTCTAGACTGCTTTTACAAGCAGTGGGAGGGAATGTCCCCCCTCCCGGATATAAACCGCGCCATTGGGAAATTGGGAAAGCATTTTATCACACCAATCTTGGTGTGGTCAGATGCTTTGAGGGCAGAGGAAAGATCTAGGGTCTAATAGACCCCAATTTTTTCAAAAAAAGAGTACCTGTCACTGCCTATTGCTATCATAGGGGATATTTACATTCCCTGAGATAACAATAAAAATCATAACAAAGAAAAAAAATGGAAGGAACAGTTTAAAAATAAAATAAAAAAGCTAAATAAATAAAAAAAAAAAAAAAAAAAAAAAAAAAGCACCCCTGCCCCCCCTTCTCTTGCGCAAAGGCGTACACAAGCGTTGGTCTGGCGTCATATGTAAACAGCAATTGCACCATGCATGTGAGGTATCACCGCGAAGGTCAGATCGAGGGCAGTAATTTTAGCAGTAGACCTCCTCCGTGAATCTAATGTGGTATCATGTAAAGGCTTTTAAAGGCTTTTAAAAATGTATGTAGTTTGTCGCCACTGCGTGTTTGTGCGCAATTTTAAAGCATGTCGTGTTTGGTATCCATGTACTCGGCCTAAGATCATATTTTTTATTTAATCAAAAATTTGAGCAATATAGTGTGTTTTAGTGCATTAAAATAAAAAAAGTGTATTTTTTCCACAAAAAATGCGTTTGAAAAATCGCTGCGCAAATACTGTGTGGAAAAAAAAAATGCAACACCCACCATTTTAATCTGTAGGGCCTTTGCTTTAACATTATATATAGTGTTTGGGGGTTCAACGTAATTTTCTTGCAAAAAAAAAAATATGTTTTCATGTAAACAAAAAGTGTCAGAAAGGGCTGTCTACAAGTGGTTAGAAGAGTGGGTGACGTGTGACATAGGCTTCTAAATGTTGTGCATAAAATGCCAGGACAGTTCAAACCCCCCCCAAATGACCCCATTTTGGAAAGTAGACACCCCAAGCTATTTGATGAGAGCAATGTTGAGCCCATTAAATATTTTTTTTTTTGTCCCAAGAGATTGAATAATGAAAAAAAAAAAAATATATATTTTTTTTTACAAAAAGTTGTCACTAAATGATATATTGCTCAAACATGTCATGGGCATATGTAGAAATACACCCCAAAATACATTCTGTTGCTTCTCCTGAGTACGGGGATACCACATGTGTGGGACTTTTTGGGAGCCTAGCTGCGTACGGAACCCCAAAAACCAATCACCGCCTTCAGGCTTTCTAAGGGTGTAATTTTTTTATTTCACTTCTCACTGCCAATCACAGTTTCGGAGGCCATGGAATGCCCAGATGGCATAAAACCCCCCAAAATGACCCCATTTTGGAAAGTAGACACCCCAAGCTATTTGCTGAGAGGTATTGTGAGTATTTTGCAGATGTCGCTTTTTGTCACAAAGTTTTGAAAATTGAAAAAAGAAAAAAAAATTTTATTTTTCTTTACTTTCTTCATTTTCAAAAACAAATGAGAGCTGTAAAATACTCACCATGCCTCTCAACAAATAGCTTGGGGTGTCTACTTTCCAAAATGGGGTCATTTGGGGGGGTTTTGTGCTATTTTGGCATTTTATGGCCTTCGAAACGGTGATAGGTAGTGAGGAGTGAAATCAAAAATTTGCACCCTTAGAAATCCTGAAGGCGGTGCTTGGGTTTCGGGGCCCCGTACGCGGCTAGGCTCCCAAAAAGTCCCACACATGTGGTATCCCCATACTCAGGAGAAGCAGCAAAATGTATTTTGGGGTGCAATTCCACATATAACTATGGCATGTGTGAGCAATATATCATTTAGTGACAACTTTTTGAAAAAAAAAAAATCTTTTTTATTTTTGTCTTTATTCAATCACTTGGGACTAAAAAAAAAAATATTCAATGGGCTCAACATGCCTCTCAGCAAATAGCTTGGGGTGTCTACTTTCCAAAATGGGGTCATTTGGGGGGGGTTTTGTACTTCTCTGCCATTTTAGCACCTCAAGAAATGAAATAGGCAGTCATAAATTAAAAGCGGTGTAAATTCCAGAAAATGTACTCTAGTTTGTAGACGCTATAACTTTTGCGCAAACCAATAAATATACGCTTATTGGCATTTTTTTTACTAAAGACATGTGGCTGAATACATTTTGGCCCAAATGTTTGACTAAAATTGAGTTTATTAGATTTTTTTTATAACAAAAAGTAGAAAATCTCTTTTTTTTTCAAAATTTTCGCTCTTTTTCCGTTTATATCGCAAAAAATAAAAATCACAGAGGCAATCAAATACCATCAAAAGAAAGCTCTATTTGTGGGAAGAAAAGGACGCAAATTTCGTTTGGTTACAAAATTGCATGACCGCGCAATTACCAGTTAAAGTAGTGCAGTGCGAAATTGAAAAAAGACCTCTGGTCCTTTGGCTGCCAAATGGTCCGGGGCTGAAGTGGTTAAGACTCACCAGCTTAACACGTGAGACAGAATATGGTTTGCCTACACTAACTCTAGAACACAACAGAGGGTGCTACACTCAACCCCCCCCCCCCCCCTAAAAATCAACTGTGTCCCCATTGGCTAAATATTGAAAACACTGCTGAATAACACTGAATAAACAAAAACACTGCTACTGCTCCCAGGAGCAGAAATAAAAGGGTATCCTATAAGAAAAAAAAAGAAAGGGGGAGAGGGAAACAACTTGGACAGGGATTTTTGTTTTACAACTAAATTAGTGGTATCAAAAATATACTAATTTTTCAAAGAACCATACACATCACATCCTGACTACAGGTCCCTGTAGCTAGCAAATAAACACATAAGCATAAGGTAAGGCATATACTTTAGCCGGAGCACCTCCCATTAAAGGAGGCCTTCCCAGCAAACTTTAAGAAATTCAAAGTCCATCACTTAAGCAGGGTGGACAGCCATCCATGAATATACCTGCAAAACAGAGGAAATGCACTCATAACACTAACTTTTATCTTTCTGCACATTCTGCTAGCAGGGGGTTGTGATCCTGCTGTCAGAAAGTAAAACTTTGAACACAGGATAAATCTCTTGAAGGAGAAGCCCCTCCATATGAGTAGAACAACATGATGCTAGGCCTCACCCAAAGTTCTTCTGGAACAGGACATCCCCTGCTGGAGAGGAAACATGGTGCTGGGCCGGCCTAGTCCGTGAAAGGAAAAAACTGAGGCAGTAGTCCTCTAATTGCTGTCTATCTCTGCAGTTCTCAGGCTGAACAGTTCACTCCAGTCCCTTCACAAATAAAGATAAGGATTTGGGAGTCTTTTGATGCTGCCATACTGTCATACCAAACTGATACCAAACTGATAGCAGCAGAGTGGCTTCTAGCTGGTCGTCCGGCGTGACAACTACCACCCGGTCTTTATATATGGCTTATCCCAGCCGCCATTCCTGCTGAATGTCCTGGAACTGGGTCCAAGCCTCCTCATTATGAGGTCCCCGCAGGGGTTTGGGGACATGCATGAAGTCCCAGATCATGTCTTCCTCCCATTTGGCCTGTGAGTCTTCAACAGTGTCCATAATGTCCTGGGGGACATAAGGGTGGTCCAACCCCCACTCGAGTGCTGTCCTTCGCTGCACTTTTCTCCGGAACCTTTAAAATCTTGGCAGGTCCCATGGCTTGCCTTTCCCAGGTAGGACACAGGCCATGGGTGTTTTTTGGCCACAATGGCTCAAAAGTGATATGGTCCAGAAATATTTAGACAGACTTAAGGTGGATAAATCACCTGGACCAGGTGGCATCCACCCACGGATCCTAGAAGAATTGAGCTCTGTCATTTCAAAGCCATTGTTTCAAATTTTTAGGGACTCATTAATGATGGGAATAGTACCACTGGATTGGCGTAGGGCCAATGTGGTGCCTATTTTTAAAAATGGAACAAAGTCTTCACCAAGTAACTATAGACCTGTTAGTTTAAATTCTATAGTTGGGAAGATACTGGAGAGTTAAATAAAAGACCACATAGATGAGTTCTTGCTGGAAAATAATATTTTAAGCAACAGACAGCATAGATTTATGAAAGACAGAAGTTGTCAAACCAACCTGATTTCTTTTTATGAAGAGGTAAGTAAAACCTTGGACAGAGGGGTGGCGGTGGACATGGTATACTTGGATTTTGCAAAATCGTTCGATACAGTTCCCCACACAAGGCTCATGTGTAAGGTAAAGTCTACAGGTTTGGAAATATCAGTTTGTAAATGGATAGAAAACTGGCTAATAGAAAGAATTCAGAGAGTCGTGGTTAATGATTCTTACTCTGAATGGTCTAAGGTTATCAGTGGTGTACCCCAAGGTTCAGTTTTGGGACCCTTACTTTTTAATATCTTTATAAATGATATTGGATCTGGGATCAAAAGTACCATTTCTGTCTTTGCAGATGACACCAAGCTATGCAGTGGAAAAACATCCTTACAGGAGGTCTCCAATTTACAAACCGACCTCAATGCTCTGTCTAATTGGGCTGGGCGACTATGTGGCAGATGAGGTTTAATGTTGATAAATATAAAGTTATGCACTTGGGGCTAAGAATATGCATGCATCATACATGCTAGGGGGAGTACAACTGGGGGAATCCGTAGTGGAGAAGGATCTGGGGGTTTTAGTAGATCATAAGCTCAATAATAACATGCCAAGCTGCGGTTTCCAAAGCGAGCAAAGTCCTTTCTTGTATTAAGAGAGGTATGGACTCCAGAGAGAGAGATATCATTTTGCCCCTGTTCAAATCTTTAGTAAGACCTCATCTGGAATATGCAGTTCAGTTTTGGGCACCAGTTCTCAAAAAGGATATTGAGGAACTGGAGAAAGTGCAGAGAAGGGCAACCAAACTGATAAGAGGCATGGAGGAACTCAGCTATGAGGAAAGATTAGAGGAACTGAATTTATTCTCTCTTGGGAATAGAAAATTAAGGGGGGATATGATCAAATATATAAGGGGTCCATATAGTCAACTTGGTGTTGAGTTATTCACATTATGGTCAACACAGAGGACACGGGGCACTCTTTACGCCAAGATTTCATCTCTAAATACAGAAAGGTTTCTTCACAGTAAGAGCTGTGAAAATGTGGAATAAATTCCCTGCAGAGGTGGTTCTGGCCAGCTCAGTAGATTGCTTTAAAAAAAGGCCTGGATACTTTCCTAAATGTACATAATATAACTGGGTACCAACATTTATAGGTAAAGTTGATCCGGGGAAAATCTGTTTGCCTCTCGGGGGGTCAGGAAGGAATTTTTCCCCCTGCTTTAGCAAATTGGATCATGCTATGCTGGGGTTTTTCGCCTTCCTCTGGATCAACTGTGGGTATAGAATTGGGTATATGGGATATTGTATGATATTATTTTTTATTTATTTATTTTTTTTATGGTTGAACTGGATGGACTTGTGTATTTTTTCAACCTGACTATCTATGTAACTATCGGTGACCTTACTACCCATTGCCTGGATTCAGTACTTCTGGTCTGAGTCGTGGAGGGTTGGTTCTGGAATGTCTTTACTGTACAGTGACGGAGACGGTGGGGTGCAGGGGATGCCTATACTATACTATACTATACTGTGTGTCTGTCAGGATAGAAGAGAGGGTACATGTATAAAGCTATGCTGTGTAATGGAGGAGACAGTGGGGTGCAGGGGATGCCTATACAGTACTGTACAATGCGGGAGACAGTAGGATGCAGGAGATGACTATAGTATATTATGCATTCAGGGAGACAGTGGGGTGCAGGGGATGTCTTTACTGTACTGTACAGTGATGGAGACAGCGGGGTGCAGGGGATGCCTATACTATACTATATTGTGTGCCTATCAGGATAGAAGAGAGGGTACATGTATCAAGCTATACTGTACATTGTGTACTGCAAGCAGTGATTCCTGTACTGACTCCACCTCCTGAAACTCTTCCTCTCACATACCTCTCAACTTTTGAACTTCCCAATGAGGGACACTTGAGGCAAGGGACAATCTGCGGTGCGAGCATCTGCAAAATGTGGGTGTGTAATGTACAGAGCGCAGGGGTCAGGAGTGTGTAATACACAGAACACAGGGGTCGGGAGGGTGTAATGCACAGAACGCAGGGGTAGGGAGGGTGTAATGCACAGAACACAGGGGTCGGGAGGGTGTAATACTGTACATTGTGTAATGGGGGAGACAGGGGTGCAAGGGATGCTGTACAGAACTATACTTTATTGTACTGTTCTTTACAACTGCCAGTATTGATCTTTCTGCAGTGTGAATTGCCTAGATGATTTGTTATTCAAAATGGATTGCACTTTAAATTCCTGTAAAACAAGATGTGTAAAACGAGAACCTTCTTTAGTAAAATGTATACAATGACATGTTATAAATAAAAGGCTCTTTGAAAACAACCCATAAATAGCAGACAGTCCCCCATTTCCAGCCTGCGCTGTTTAATAAATGATCCCTGGTGTACATGAGACCCATAATGAATAAGTAAATTGTGTCAGAAACTACACATGTAAAAATGGATTTCCTAGTGGGAAATATAAAGACAATATTGGTAATCACATCAGGTCTTCTAGGTAGTGTCCATATGATTGAATATGGTATAAAATTCCTGCAGGGGAATATCCTTTTATTACATAGCAGGGTGTGTGCTGATACAAATGACTTGTTCCAGTATTGATGTTCTGGACATCAATGGCTCATTTTCTTTATGAATTCACATGCATGTCTTTTTTTTTTTTTTAATGCATTTCTTTGCATATATGGTCGATCTGCCTGCGCACTTACCCCAGCTAACAGAGCCTTGCAGCGAGGGCTTTTACAAATGTATCCAAAACGCACAGCAAATGCATTTGACAAATGTGATTTGGAAATGACATTGCATGCTAGAAATCAAACCGCATTTTCTAAACGAAACCATATTAGAAACAAAGAGGTAAGCGTACGATGAACCATAATAAAATAAATGAACTCCCTTGTGGCCCGCTCTGTTATCTAGGTGTAAAAAAAAAAAACGAATTCTGATGCAGAAGCCACAACATGTCACCTGGCAACTCAATGATCGGGTTTCCATTAAAACACAAGCACTGGAGACCACCACTTTGTTTTGGCACATGAACCCTGCAAGTTCCATGAGACAAAAATGGGGGCTTATTCTGAGCATATTCTAAAAATGCTAGTTACCTGGCTGTGTCTAGGTTCAATACTTCAATAGTCACTAGTGTGGAACAAGTAAACAGATCAGGAAAATCAGGGTGAAGTCACAGTTCCTAATGTGTGTGACCCAGCATGCACTGAAACCATTGGATCAGACACACAGCTAGGCAATTGTATTTTCAGGAGAGGGGGGTAATGGCAGCCATCGTGTGCCATCAGCATGTCTTTTGGAGGACTTCTATGGTCACAGCATAGACTTTCACTTTATAACCTCAGCATTGTAACAACAATGCAAACTATAGTTATATTTGACAATCCAATATAAGTTTACTTGAAAGATCTCCTTTCATGTTGTGAGTGCCGAATGTCAAATGGCCAGCTCCTTCCACAACTTCCTGGATTCCCTGCATGCATTTCAGCTTCCCCTCTGCTGTTTACTTCAAATTTCTAAGGTCTACATATCCCATGGTACCTTGCTGCCTGCAAGCAGTGATTCCTGTACTGACTCCACCTCCTGAAACTCTTCCTCTCACATACCTCCCAACTTTTGAACTTCCCAATGAGGGACGCTTGAGGCAAGGGACAATCTGCGGCGCACACATCGGCAAAATGTGGGTGTGTAATGTACAGAGCGCAGGGGTCAGGAGTGTGTAATGCACAGAACACAGGGGTCGGAAGGGTATAATGCACAGAATGCAGGGGTAGGGAGGGTGTAATGCACAGAACATAGGGTCGGGAGGGTGCAATGCACAGAACACAGGGGTAGGGTGGGTGTAATGCACAGAACGCAGAGCTAGGGAGAGTGTAATGCACAGAACACAGGGGTCGGGAGGGTGTAATGCACAGAACACAGGGGTAGGGAGGGTGTAATGCACAGAACACAGGGGTCGGGAGGGTGTAATGCACAGAACACAGGGGTAGGGAGGGTGTAATGCCCAGAACGCAGAGCTAGGGAGGGTGTAATGCACAGAATGCAGGGGTCAGGAGTGTTTGGAGTCTGCATTTTTTTTACTACATTCTTTTACTACATAAAGAGTGCAGAATTGAGGGGCGCGCTACGTACAGAGTGCAGGGTTGCGCTACGTACTGAATGCAGGGTTGCGAGGTGCGCTACATAAAGAGTGCGCTATGTACTGGGTGCAGGGTTGCGCTATGTACTGGGTGCAGGGCTGCGCTATGTACTGAGTGCAGGGTTGCGCCATGTACTGAGTGCAGGGTTGCGCTGTGTACTGAGTGCAGGGTTGTGGGGGTGTGGGGGAGAGGGGGAGAGGAGGGGGGGAGGGTAGAGGGAGAGGGGGGGGAGTGAGAGAGATCCTAGCCCTGTCTGAAGTCCCTCCTTTGGGAATGAGTGTATGTGACACAGTACCTTCCATGCAGTACGAAGAGCCCGTTCTCATAGCGCGGTAGTCACCGAGCAGCTCCATTCAGAGAATCTCCTTCTGTCTCTGGCTGCCTGCACCTCCTGGCCATCTGTCCTAATATCTGGTCAGCCTGTCCATTGGACCTGCTGCTGCCACTCTCTGTCTGCATGTTCGCCCAGGGCAGAACCCGATTGTTCCGGCACTTGGCTCTGCTCCGGGACAATACTAGGTTTGGCCGGGACCCTGGGACATAGATCCATTTCCGGGATGGTCCCGGACAATCTGGGGTGGTTAGGAGGTATGCTCTCAGAACCTCTGTAGTTTAGAAGGCAGGCACTGTGAAAGGTGTGAGACAGCAGTGCCTACACACAGGTCATAGTGAATACGTGTGTAGCAGGGAGCTGGCTATCTTACCTGCAGTATCAAAAGACACTCTGCAACATTGTTGCAATGAGATTGTTTCCCTCTAGTGCCAGCTCAGACTCTGATGCCGCGTACACATGATTTTCTGTCGGAAAAATCTTGGATGGTTTTTCCGACAGAATTTCTTGGCTTGCATACACAGTCACACAAAAGTTCTCTAAACTTTTGACCGTCAAGAACGCGGTGACGTACAACACTACGATATGCAGAGAAAATTAAGTTCAATGCTTCTGAGCATGCGTTGAATTGTTTCCGAGCATGAATGATTTTTTTGCGTGTCCGAATTGCATACAGACTATCGCATTTTCGGATAGGAACTTTTCCCGACCAAAAAATTGAGAACATGCTCTCAATCTTTTGCTGGCTGGAGTTCTGCCAGCAAAAGTCCAATGAAGCATACACACAGTCGCATTATCCGACCAAAAGCTCTCATCTGACTTTTGCTGGCGGAATTTCCGGTCGTGTGTACGCGGCATGAGTCATCACATCCTGTGAGCAGAGTGATAACACCAGGAAGCAAAGCATACAGGGAATTGTAGTTCCAGGACTCAAGTTTCACATTCAGATTGAACTGTATGGAACTACAAAAGACCAGCATGCTCTGCTGGCAGGAAAGGAGAGACTCCATTTTGATTTCCTGAGAAAAACTCAGAATACATAAGGCAAAGAAAGAGATTAGACCTAGGGAGAGGGGCTGCTGCCTAGGTCAGTCCACTGCGTGATTTCAGGCATCCACAGCCAGTCGGGACATCCAGCCTGAGAGAGGGGGATCCCAGGTGCATATCCAGATGCACCTGCACTGACGGTGTAAAGCGTTCCGGTGTGAAGTAGCCAGTCGGGTCACTAGAAGAACCTGCCTGTTCCAGGATGTTCCTTTGGGCCTTGATCGCAGGATTGGGTGAGGGGCATTTGCCCCTTTGCAGGAAACAAGGACACTGCACACAGATTTGTATGTTGTATGGACACTGTATACAGACATCATTGCTGTTAGTCAACTTGCTGACACTTGTAGTGCTACAGGATATCAGACCCCCAGATACAGACACCATTGTCCTTTCACCCTGCTGAGGAAGATCTTGCATTCTTTACTTGATACTCTGGGCAAGTTGTGTTGTTTGGCCCTGCTATTCAGGAGTTTAAGTGCACCAACGAGAGTGGCTAGCTGAAGAATCCAAATTCTCATCTTCCTTCCAAGAGACTGAAGTTACTGGTGCGGGTGTATATGTAATGGGTGTGCGGGATAGTTTATCTGGGAAGTTAAGCCACTGAATATTGAACTGAGTACAGTGTTTGTAGTTGGGCCTGTGTTGTCAGGGGACAAAAGAGAGAGGCCTGACATATAGAAGGTCAGTATTCTGCTCTCCTTCTGCCTGGACTCATAGAGCCAAATTTTAGTAGCGATAACCAATCCAATATAAAGTGTCATATTGTGATTTATTTGCCATTTAAGTGTGCCACTGCTCTTGGGGACATTCTAGTGTTTGGAATCCCCAGGAAGCAGCCTGAATATAGGATTGAGAGCTATATTGCTATTACATTTCAGTTATTGATCTCTAGTTAATTACTATATACTGTTACTGTCTGGTATTTTTTCACAGAAATATTGCAGTAAAGACAATTTCTGTGTTTTATCATAACGTGTGTGTGTTTCTCATTGGTCATTGCACTTACACTATTGCCAGGTGTACCAGAGGGGACTGAGGCTGTTACTAGGGTTGAGAGGCAGAGTAACGGACTGAACATACAAAAGCAATTAAGTTTACTACGTCTTGTAATATATTTCATGTGAAGCTTCGGTATGTATGTTTATGTTAACTTCAATAAAGTTTTTCTTTGGATAAAAAAAAAAAGAACATACAAAAGCAGCTCATTCGTGGTTATTGCTACAGACGTCACAGACATCTAGGAACTAAATGATCTTTGCAAATTAAGGCTGGATTCACACCTATGCATTTTTAGTGCTTTTTGCATTTGCAGGTTTGCACTCCAGTCCATTTAACATGGTTTCCTATGGAACACGTTCTGTAGTGCAAATCTGCAAAATGCAAAAAGCACTAAAAATGCATAGGTGTGAATCCAGCCTAAACCCCCGTACACACGGTCGGAATTTCCGATCACAAAATCCGTCCGATTTTTTCCAATGGATTTTGTCCGATTTTGTTGCATACACACGGTCGGACAAAGTTTTTAGAAAATCCGATCGTTCCGAACATGGTGACGTTCGTTGCGTACTATGGAACTATGTAGAGCAGGGGTCTTCAAACTACGGCCCTCCAGTTGTTCAGGAACTACAATCCCATCATGCCTAGTCATGTCTGTGAATGTCAGAGTTTTACAATGCCTCATGGGATGTGTAGTTCTGCAACAGCTGGAGGGCCGTAGTTTGAGGATCCCTGATGTAGAGGCTAGTAGCCAATAGCTTTGGTCTCGTAATTTGATCTGAGCATGCGTTGCACTTTGTCCGTCGGAATTCCCTACACACGATCAGAAAAAGTCAGATCGGATTTTGTTGTCGGAAAAAGCCCGCTAGAGCCCACACACGATCGGATTTTCCGACAACATAATCCGATCAGACTTTTTCTATCGGAATTTCTGACCTTGTGTACGGCATTGGTTTTACAAACTTCAAGATTGTTCAGAGTAATAGGAGTGGGCTAGAAATAACTAAAATACAATATAAAAATGAATATGTGATTTTATGTTTGGACCATAGATATGTTTTAACCGCTTGCCGACCGTATAATCTAGATATACGGCGGCAAGGCAGCTCGGCTGCGACAGATCACGCACCTAGTACGTGATCTGACACTTTTGGCTAGACGGTGCGCATCGCTATCGACCCAGCCGTGCTGTGAATAAACACAGCAGATGTCGATCACTGGGTGCTGGCCAATGGATTACCGCGGGCACCCAGTGAATGTCATGAATTTACAAAGGACAGTGCTTTGCCTTTGTAAACAAGGCAGAGCTCTGTCCTGTCAGCTGGGAAGTAATAGATTTTCTTTTCCCGCAAAACAGGGAATAAAATCCATTACTTCCCCTAGTAAAAGCATCTCCCACAGTACACCAAAAAAGTGGCTAGGCACTGAGCTAGGAGCTCAACTGCAGTGGAATTGTAGAGAGAGAGGAAGTCATGAGGGACATGGTTCCTCTATGGTTTCCTGAGTCACTGGCACAATGATCTGATTGGATGCTGGCTGCCCATGTGATTCTGGTGACCATCTTAGATGTGGCAGACCTTATTTAAGGCAGGAACGTTTATGGCAGAAATCTAAACACACAAAATCACGTTGGGCCAGAAAAATGCCTAATGTGCCTAAACGCTAGATACATTTATGCCGCGTACATACGACCGGACTTTCTGGCAGCCTAGGTCCGACGGGATTAGTCCGTCGGATAATCCGATCGTGTGTGGGCTAATCCGTTCATTTTTTGGGACGAAAATCCGACGGACCTAGAAATAAAACATGTTTCAAATCTGTCCGTCGGAATTGAGTCCGTCGGACTTAATTCGGGAAAAACGTTTGTCTGTGTGCTACGTGCTGTGTGCTAAGTACGACGCAAGGGAAGCTATTGGCTACTGGCTATTGAACTTCCCGTTGTGTGGCCAAGTCTGTTCGCTTTGAAGGTCCGCCGAAAGTCCATTGAAAAGTCTGACGGACCTAGTCTGACAGAAAGTCCAGTAATGTGTACGCGCCATTAGCACTTGAAGGTTCATACATTTCAAAGGCCAGAATAAAATAATATTCTGGATAATGAAATTAATGAATGCCCAAACGCTTGCCTGAACGCGTCTAAATGTACGCTTCTTTTGTCCTGCCAGGCGAAAGACATTCAGTTTTTGGACAAACGCAGGACTAAAGGCATAGCTCCCAACTGTCCCTGATTTTGAGAGATCATATTTGGAGCAAAGTCCCTCTTTCCTCCTCATTTGTCACTCATTTTGGTCTGATCCATATAGTTGTATATAAAATGCACTACTTATCTTTCAAAAAGTGTTTCCCAGCGCTGAACCTTTCATTCAGTTTCTAAATTGCTGCATTTGTAAACTTTAAAAGCCAATATAAAGGAATAGTTGTGGGGAAAAAAAGCACTTGTGGGTTTAACTAATCTTTTTTTTTTTTTTTTTTTTTTTAAAGAATTCTCTTATAAAGGGGTGTGGCAGAGGGTGTGTCCTATGCTGCATATTTTTGCTAATAGGTGTCACTCATTCCCATCTCAAAAAATTGGGAGGTATGATTCAGACAAGTTTACACGCATTTTGCTTGTAGCATTTTTTCTGCTCAAAAGCTCCTCTCTTGAATGTGCTGGTGGTGTATTTTTTCAGCTGCTAAATGCCCCTCTTGTAATATGCCTGTAAATGCCTATGTGTGCATGGCAAACAACAAGTTCCTGAAGCGCTAGAAACTGTCAGTCATATGTGGATATACAGTATCTCACAAAAGTGAGTACACCCCTCAGATTTTTGTAAATATTTTATTATATCTTTTGGCCACACAAAATATTGACACTTTGGAGGTTGGAGGGGGGGTCAGCTTGTCAGTGCTCAGACCATACACCGCACACTGCATTAAATTGGTCTGCGTGGCTGTCGTCCCAGAAGGAAGCCTCTTCTAAAGATGATGCACATGAAAGCCTACATATAGTTTGCTGAAGACACGCAGACTAAGGACATGGATTACTGGAACCATTTCCTGTGGTCTGATGAGACCAACATAAACTTATTTGGTTCAGATGATGTCAAGCGTGTGTGGCGGCAACCAGGTGAGGAGTACAAAGACAAGTGTGTCTTGCCTACAGTCAAGCATGGTGGTGGGAGTGTCATGGTCTGTGGCTGCATGAGTGCTGCCGGCACTGGGGAGGTACAGTACATTGAGGGAACCATGAATGCCAACATGTACTGTGACATACTGAAGCAAAGTATGAGCCCCTCCCTTCGGAGACTGGGCCGCAGGGCAGTATTACAACATGATAACGACCCCAAACACACCTCCAAGATGACCACTGCCTTGCTAAAGAAGCGGAGGGTAAAGGTGATGGACTGGCCAAGCATGTCTCCAGACCTAAACCCTATTTTTTTTTATTTATTTATTTTTTTATATTTTTATTGATATTTTCACGATACACTTATCAAAACAGTTGACAGGTATGGCACACAAAAATCCAACTTATCTAATATACAATGGCATTTAATAAGCCTTAGTAGTAATATAAGTGAGGGGGAGGGCAGGAGAGGTAGTAAAATGGAAGAAAAAAAGAGAAAAGAAAAAAAAAAAAAAGGGGGGGGGGGGGGCGTTTACCTGCGTGTAACCAAAGGAAATCAGTTTAAGTTTACATAGAAACAGTGGTCGATTCGAGTATAGAACAAGAAACCCTCAGGAGTGGAAGCTTTCGTGATTGAATCAGTATCAGGCTGAGAAAAAAAAAAACAGTAAAGCAAAAGAGAGAGAATAAAATACAGTCGTATGATCCTTATCTCAAAGCTCCAAGTAGGTGAGGGACGTCCTTCCGAGGTCATTGGTTTGCCGTGAGAGGAGTATGTGGCTGGTGACGACAAGAGGTGGTACGTGTGGTCGGTAATTTAAGTTTCCCTAGCGTGTTAGTAAGGTCATGCTTTAAATACCATTCAGTATACCGAAATGGGTGGATGATAGAGAAAATGTCCTCCGCGTGGAATGTGTACTCTATGTACTTTCTCCATCTGGTAAAAAAGCGGGCGGTAGATCGGAAGTGTAGAACGATGGTGTCCAATTTTTCCATGTGGAATAAGGAGAGTAGGGCTCGCTTTACACCTTGTATGCCAGGTGGAGTCGAATCAATCCAATGGTTCATGATAGTCCTGCGAGCTGCTAGTAAACAGATGTGGGTCCAGTGGGTGAGGGAGAGAGATTGCGTTTGCGTCAAAGGAGGCATCGGTGGGTCACATCCAAACAAGCAGACAAGTGGGTCCTTAGGCAAGCGTGTTTTGGTAACTTCCAGTATGTATTTAAGTACCGAGTCCCAAAATGCGGAGATTGATGAGCATTCCCACAAGCGGTGCACCAAGGTGGGGCGAGTCATGGAGCACCATGGGCATTGTGCTTGGGAGGGATCCAGGCCGTTAGTACGAAATGGGTAGTAGGCTCTGTGAATAATTTTAAAATGAGTTTCTCTCCATTTTTCTGAGATGACAAGCTTGTGGATTAGGCGATAGCTGCATAGAATCTTTCCTGGTAGGTCTGCATCATTGAATATTGAGGCCCATTTCGTGAATGGGGCAAGGTGATATTTATCCACTTGGTGGGTCCTAAACCCTATTAAGCATCTGTGGGGCATCCTCAAACGGAAGGTGGAGGAGCGTAAGGTCTCCAACATCCACCAGCTCTGTGATGTCGTCATGGAGGAGTGGAAGAGGACTCCAGTGACAATCTGTGAAGCTCTGGCGAACTCCATGCCCAAGAGGGTTAAGGCAGTGCTTAATGGTGGCCACACAAAATATTGACACTTTGGGCCCAATTTGGACATTTTCACTTAGGGGTGTACTCATTTTTGTTGCCAGCGGTTTAGACATTAATGGCTGTGTGTTGAGTTATTTTGAGGGGGACAGCAAATTTACGCTGTTATACGAGCTGCACACTCACTACTTTACATTGTAGCAAAGTGAGGGGTGTACTCACTTTTTGTGAGATACTGTATGTGGATAAGACTTATACCCAGTGCAGCTGCCAACCACTGGAGAAATGGGGAGCAGGAATCAAAAGACAAAAAAAGCAGCGCTCTATGGGTAGGTGTATATATATATATATATATATATATATATATGTATATGAACTATGGACTGGATTTAAAGTTAGTTTATTGCACTGTAGACAGTTACCCAGCAAATTACAAGAGGCTGTTAGTGCCGGCACAGACTGCAGCAGATAGTAAAAAGCATATAGCTATGTAAATATATTATATTAAAAACAGTACTTTGATAAAGCGCATGCGTACGAAACATGTAAGCCACGGCAACCTTTTCAGCTTGCGGTTCACCACTACATACAAGGTTCCTCCTTCCAGAGTAGCGCTGAAGTCATCTCGCATGCCCAGCTCCAGTGGCTACACTCGGCTTCCCTGGCTCCATCCTCCAGCGGCGGCAGACAAACTACATTCCAAACCGCTTGGCACAGCGCTGTTGGATCACTGAGGTCAGTTCCAGCCTTCATCGCAGCCAGCCAGTGTCTCCCTGCTTACACTGTATTCCTCTGGATTCTGACAGTACCTGACCTCACGTCAGAAGTAAGAGGCTGTCCATCACCCCACTTTCTTCCATTGGGACAATACCGTTCCCCACAAGCTTTGGGATGACCAATCTCTACGTGTGACCAGCGAGCCTCCTGAAAGCATTTAACCCCTTCTCATCCAGACATCCTGGTGGTACCATTTTTAATATAATATATTTACATAGCTATATGCTTTTTACTAAGTGCTGCAGTCTGTACCAGCACTGAACAGCCTCTTGTAATTTGCTGGGTAACTGTCTACAGTGCAATAAACTAACTTTAAATCCAGTCCAGCACTGCTTTTTTGTCTTTTGATATGTGTGCATGGCCACATAGGCTAACATAGAGGTGTGTAAACAGGCTGAAAGAAAGGTAAAATGCCTGTATTAGCACAGTTTTTACATCCAGTGTGCATGAGGCCTAATACTGTTTTTTGGACAGATCACCAGGTGAAAACCGAGGGGGAAAAAAGCCTAAAAAAGAAAACGAATGCAGCCACCACATCCGCTCATTGGTTAACTGAACTATATAACATTTTTGGTTTTGGATTTAATACTGATACTAATAGGTGTGAATAAAAACATGAATAACAGTTACACAGACAGCAGTAAAAACCTGACAGGTGTTCTAAATCAGCCTTTTTCAACCAGGGTGCCTTTCGATTTCTTTAGGGGTACCTTGGCAAAATGCCTAAAAATTGCCCAAAAATAGTATACAAGTCAGCGGGTGGATGAAGCCTGCCTTTTAGTTACACAAAGCCACAGGTTTTCATTGTGCACCACTACAACCTTCTAGCCGCCAACATCCTAACAACCAATGACGTTATTGGTTGATAAGGAGGACGTTGGACACAGCATTCTTGTTTGTTCCTCCCCTGCTCCTCTCCATCAGAACGGGGGGTCACATTAGCTGAGTGGGGCAGAGAAACTGGGAGAGAAAAGGAACATTGGAATACTATTTAGTACCAGTGTGTAAACGTGTGATTTGCTTTAGGCCCCTTTCATACTGGGGCGGTGCAGGCGCCAGCGGTAAAGCAGCGCTATATTTAGCGCTGCTTTACCATAGTTTTAGCTGCGGTATTCGGCCGCTAGCGGCCGAAAAAGGGTTAAATCCCCCGCAAAGCACCGCAGTATCCCATTGATTTTAATGGGTAGGAGCGGTATAGGCGGGGCTTTCACACTGGAGTGAAAGGACCCGCTTTTTTCAGGCGCTATACAGGCGCTATTTTTAGCGCTGTAGCGCCAGAAAAAAGGCTTCGTGTGAAAGGGGCCTTAGAGCAGGGGTCTCCAAACTGCAGCCCTTGGGCTGGATGTGGCCCTTTGCTTGCCCTTATCCTGCCATTGGGGCACTATTCCTTCCACTAATATGAGGCACTAGTCCTTCCACTGACACTAAACATGGGGCACTATTTCTCCATCTGACACCAGTGATGTGGAACTATGCCTCCAACTGACACCAATGATGTCATTTTTTTTACTCCCACTGACCACCAAGCCTATGGCATTGTTTAATCCCACCAATGCCAAGGCATTTTCTACTCCCACTGGCCACAGTTCCGCCCCCAATATTTGAAGGACAGTAAAGTGGTCCTTTGTTTCAAAAGTTTAGAGACCCTTGCTTTAGAAAAATCAACAATCTTGAAACAGTTTCTAACAAAGGTTGTAATGAACTTGTTCACTTCTTTTACAATCTCCTATTGTAGATCTTCACTCAACTGAGATCCCAGTCTTTCACTAGACTTGCTGATCCACTGCCACTGGATCCCCTGAGCTCTTCCAAACTTCTTCTCATTCAGTATCTTCCTCAAGTGTCACCCCCGCGTCACAGCTGGGTCCCTAGCTTGGCACCCACAGATACTCAAGCGTCACCCCACTAGCCTGCTTGGTCCCTGGCTTGGCACACAATATTGCTCTGCAAGCGTCACCTCCACTGGCCGGGTCCCTGGCTTGACATCTGCTGAAGTTTCCCAAATCTTCACCATCCATGGTGAGAATACTGCTCTGGTACTTGCTTCAACTACTCACAGTGGCCCCTGGTAGTAAGGTGTATGGTCCCTTAGTGGCGACAGCTTACCCTCCACCTCCGATCTTGACAGGTTCTCTATCCGACAGAACCGTCACCTCTGGTTGGACTGCAAGCCGCAATCCCAACCCTACGCTGCTCTCTTGCTTCTGGGTAAGCCCTCAGACAACCTAGCAGCCAGATGTCCCTGGGATAGGCATCAGGCTCCTTCCTAGCAGCACAGGGCAGCACAACACACGTCCACCCAGACAGCCAACCAGGTAGCACAGAACCCTGATCACCTGACCTCGCCCAAATAAATAGGTCCCTTGGCCTGCTGGGAGAGCCTAAACAAATCCCTGCCCATTGGCTGAGACACCCCATTCATTCCTAATCTGTCCTTACAATGCCCTGGTTCTATCTAATGCCACCAGATACCCGGCCATCAAGTGACAGAAGAGAGAATTGCAGCAATTCCAGAAATAGGGTGAATCAATTGAACCCCTATCAATTGGCCAAGGCAACTATCACTTGGCAAATACATTTACTAGCAACCCTGCCTAATCTTAAGGGTGCTACTTCATGTAAAACTGTTTAGTTTTTTACATTTTAGAATGGGGTGCCTTGAGTTTGTGCAGCAATTTAAAAGGTGATTTGACTGGAAAAAGGTTGAGAAACCCTGTTCTAATCCTTCTCCACTATATCAAAGAATTCATAAAAAAGTTTTGGCTGCAGTTGCACTTGAAGTGCCCATTCAGATCTTTGCGTTTTAATACCAGCACAATGCATTATGGTGCCATTCATTTTGAAAGGCCCTCCGACTCATTGCTATAGTAGTGGACAATGTACCTGCACCGCAGCAGACCACTGTGCGTTAACAAAACAGGGTCAGCTATTTTTTTTTTTGTGTGTGTTACGGTGAATGGGCTTCCTAATGTAGCAAGTCTTACCGCACGGTAACGCACAACATGCATGAAATGTCATATTCACAACACAACAGGGAATTTATAAAATATCAAGGCACCTCTTTGTGCAGGCATACATGAGCAGTTTTAGTGTCTGTACCCTTTTTACATGAAGGTGGAGGCCAATTGTGAAGCCCAGAGGAGGAATAAACTGTGTACCCATCTCGTCATATAATTTCTACAAACCTGTGACATGAATAATGAGGAAATAAAGCTATATGCAATGAATATGGGAAGCAGATTTTATCAGCTCCCTTTTACAAGAATATATCTTGCGAGTAACAGTAGGCAAATAAAACCAATGATTCATTTAGGGTAAAGATTACATCATCTCATTTATTTCTGTATTGGGTTCAAAGTAAGCATTAACCTTCACAGTTACAAATGAACAATACATCCCCGGCTCTTCCTTAGAAATCTGCACACAGTGCTGCATTATCCAGAGAAAGGTGTGCAGGATTACAAGAGATAGATAGATAGATAGATGATAGATGATAGATAGATAGATAGATAGATAGATAGATAGATAGATAGATAGATAGATAGATAGATAGATAGATAGATAGATAGATAGATAGGATAGATAGATAGATAATCTTATGGTAAGGTAGGCTTAAAGTGGTTGTAACTCTCAGACATGAAATATGAACAAAGCATATCCCTCTATAGTGTGTGCTTGTCTTAATTAAGGGCACTAATGCCACATACACACGAGTGGAATTTCCGACATAAAGAGTCCGATTGGAGCTTTCAATCGTATATTCCCACCGTGTGTATGCCCCATCAGACTTTTCCCATTGAAAATTCAGACGGACTTAGATAGAGAACATGTTCTATATTTTTCCGACGGAAAAATTACTATCGGAAAAACCACTCCTCTGTATGCTGTTCTGACGAACCAAAAGACGATGCATGCTCTAAAGCATGTACGAGATGGAAGCTATTGGCTACTGGCTATTGAACTTCCGTTTTCTAGTCCCATCGTACATGTTGTAAGTCACTGCATTCATTCTTGATGGTCGGACTTTGGTGTGACTGTGTGAGCGGAATTCCGTCGGAAAAACCTTTATGCCCCGTACACACGGTCGGAAATTCAGACGGAACATGTCCGATCAGACCATGGTGTCGGAAAATCCGCCTGTGTGTGGGCTCCATCTGACTTTTTCCATCTGAATTTCTGACGGAAAAAATTTGAGATCCTGCTCTCAAATTTTCCGACAACAAAATCCGATCTGACTTTTTCCGATCGTGTGTAAAGAATTCCGACGGACAAAGTGCCACGCATGCTCAGATCATATTACGAGACCAAAGCTATTGGCTAATAGCCTCTACGTAGTTCTGTCATACGCAATGAATGTCACCATGTTCAGAATGATCGGATTTTCCGACAACTTTGTCCGACCGTGTGTATGCAACACCAGTGTCAGACAAAATCCGTTGGAAAAATTCTGACGGATTTTGTGGTCGGAATTTCCGACCATGTGTACGGGGGCTTACAGTTTATTCCGACAGCAAAACCGGTCGTGTGTACAGGGCATTAGTGTAATTTCTGTCTGCTGCTTCATTCCTCAGCTATCAGCATAAATAACTTCTGACAAGTTTTCCTGACACCAAGACAAGAATGGTGACAGGGGAAGGACCTCCAGCTGATTGACAGCCTTAACTCTGTTCCTGTGTGCTGTGTGAAGGGGGTGTGTCCCTTCCCTCCAATCAGCTCGCAGAGCTCTCCTCGCTGAGCTCTGCAGATTACAACTTCAGTTCTCTGCCCCTGTTTTCTGAATTCCCAGACAAGTTTTAAAATTCAGCACTTTGAACAGAATTAGAGAAGAATGCAGACAGACAGGTACAACTTATACTCACCAGCCCCTTTATTAGGTACACCTGTTCATATGCTTGGTAGCACAAATTGCTAATCAGTCATCACATGGCAGCAAGTATTTACGCATCTAGACGTGGTGAAGATGAACACGCATTAGAATGGGGAAGAAAGGGGATTTAGGTGACTTTGAATGTGGCATGGTTGTTGGTGTCAGATGGGCTGGCCTGAGTATTTCAAAAACTGCTCTACTGGGATAAGAACAGGAAACTGAGGCTAAAATGTGCACAGCCTCGCCAAAATTGAACGTTGGAGATTGAAGATTGGAAAAACATTGCCTGGACTGATGAGTTTTGATTTCAGCTGCGTCATTCAGATGGTAGGGTCAGAATTTGGCGTAAACAACATGAAAGCATGAATCCATCTTGCCTTGTATCAACGGTTCAGGCTGGTGGTGGGGGGTGTAATGTAGGGATGGGCTGAACTTTGGTTGTTCGGGCGCTCGGCGGACAACAAACATTATGCAGTGTTCGCGGCAAATTCGAAAGCCGTGGAAACCCCATTAAAGTCTATGGGACACAAACATGAAAAAACAAAAGTGCTCATTTTAGAGGCTTATATGCAAGTTATTGTCAGAAAAAGTGTTTGGGGACCCAGGTCCTGTCCCAGGGAACATGTATTACTGCAAATAGTTTTTTTAAAAACGTCAGTTTTTTCAGGAGCAGTGATTTTAATAATGCTTAAAGTGAAACAATAACAATTAAATATTCCTTTAAATATCATGCCTGAGTGGTGTCCTTAGTATGCCTGTAAAGTGGCGCAGTTTTCCCATGTTTGTAACAGTACCACAGACAAATGACATTTCTAAAGGAAAAAAGTAATTTAAAACTGATCGCGGCTGTAATGAATTGTCGGGTCTTGGCGAAATAGATAAAACTCATTGATTACCAGGCCCTCTGGGTCTGGTATGAATATTAAGGGGAACCCCAAACCAAATATTTTTTTTTTAAATTGCGTGGGGGTCCCCCCAAAATCCATACCAGGCCCTTCAGGTCTGGTATGGATATTAAGGGGAACCCTGCACCATTTTTTTTTATTGCGTAGGGGTCCCCCTAAAATCCATACCAGACCTTTATCCGAACACGCATCCGGGCAGGCCGCAGGAAAAGAGGGGGGACAAGAGAGTGCCCCCCTCCTGAACTGTACCATGCCACATACCCTCAACATGGGGGGATGCTTTGGAGTCACCCCCAAAGCATCTTGTCCCCATGTTGATGGGGACAAGGGCCTCATCCCCACAACCCTTGCCTGGTGGTTGTGGGGGTCTGCGGGCGGGGGCTTATTGGAATCTGGAAGCCCATTTTAACAAGGGGAACCCCAGATCCTGACCCCCCCGCCCCCATGTGAATTGGTAACGGGTATATTGTACCCCTACCATTGCATTAAAAAAGGTTCAGAAATAGTAAAAAAGACAGGAGACACTTTGGGACAAGTCCTTTATTAAAAAAAATAAAAATTTCCCACAATGTAGAACCATCTCATGCCGCCCGACGAGCCGGAAAAAAAAAAGCCGCAACAGCTCCGCCTCCATGGGAGGCTCCCGCCGAGTGACGCTTCTTCTCGGTGACAGCTGTTATATAGCTGAGGGCGGGGCCACTTGGTGACGTAAATAGGCGACCCCACCTTCCTCTGACATCACGTGCAGTGTATAGAAACAATGGCTTCTATGGAGTAGGGCTTGGATGACTAATATGGCAACAGGTTATGGTGATTGGAGTAAGGCCAGTTATGCATGGATTGAAATTTGGCTGGTTCAGTGGGGACCAGACAAATTTTGATCCATGTATGGGCTGGCTGGTTGTACAGTACACAAGTTGATCTATCACTATACTTGTGTACAACCAGCCTGTTGGAAAATGTTTTCTCAATCAACGTTGCCGGCTTTAGCCTGCAGGGCTGATGAGTGTATTCTGATGGTGGGGAAGTCTCTCCGCTGTCAGAATACAAAGGCACAGAAGGAGCATTGCTCCATGCACATTAATTGTGTGTAGATGGGGGAATCAAGTAATTTTCTTTAGTTGAGGAAAAGAAAATAACTTGTGTATGGCCAACCTAAGTGGTCAATGGGCAGAGACAGCATCAGGGGTAGATATAGAGGCAGGCTTTGGGGACCAGTATAACCAGACAGGTGTGTTGCCATGGCTATTTGTAGTGATTTTATAGCACTAATATGGAGTTAGATTTTAAGACCATGTGCTGTTTTAAAAGCAAAGCCTCCCCCATTGATATGCAAATGAACCAGTCAGATTAGTTTAAGTCAGGTTACAGGATATGATTTACAGGAAGTATGGGGGAGGAGATTAGGGCTTTTGAACAAGCAAATGGTGAGACAAAGGAACACAAGGGAGTAACGTGTGCTGGAAGACTTTGGAGGAAATAGATGTTTGGTGTTGGACTCCAAGAGATTTTGTCATCACAAAGAAGTTGAGTAACTGTTTAGTTTACTTATTGCATACATATTGTACATGCTTATTTTGCTAGAAAGGATAATTGGCTTGTACATGTTGAAGGCATATTTTGTAATAATTTGCATGCTATAAATTGTGTATCCTACAGTTGTATGTGCAGTTTTCTGTTTATTAAAAGTATTAATACACTATAGAGGTCTAAGCTTCCTTGGCTTGTACCGCAAATACCCTTTAATAGACACCAAGAAAAACAATTGGGGGCTCGTCCGGGATTTGCGCTAAGGCAGATCTGTTTTCTGTGGTGTGTTTTGTTGCTGTTTAGGAAGAGTAAGGCTACAAAAGTCTCTGGTCTCCAGGAGGAGAAGGCATGCACCCTTCCTACCTGGGCCAGAGATAGTCAGCCAATTCTTCAAAATGGTCCACAGCTATTTCAGGCTACTTAGTTATCATCAGTCCAGTGTGTGGCAAAAATGGGTTTTATGGAGTAAGGCTTGGCTGACCAATACGGTGACAGGTTATGGTGATTGGAGTAAGAGGCCAATGGGCAGACAGCATCAGGGATAAATATATAGTCAGGATTTAAGCGCTATGAAACCCAAAACCAAAAATGTAATGCATTGCAGCTTACTGATACATAAATGTTTTGGCTTCATTCGTTTTCAATTTTTTTTCTTCGTTTCCTTTATTTTCTCCTGGTGATCTGGCCAGTAACACATATCCTGTCTTTTTAGTGGCTCCACTCTGGATGAGAAGAATTGGAGCCACCCTTGGGCAGCAGCATTGTCTATCTGGAGAGAAGGTAATTTTAGATGTACTAGCAGATTTAGATGGATTTGACTAATGTAGACAGGTGCTCTTCTACAGCAACATGGCTCTTTTTTTGCGTCTCTCCCTCTACTGTGATATTAATGTTATGCTGCACCATACTCCTCCAGTCAGCAAGGGGAGAGATAGGGCCAAGCAAGCCTATAGACTTCTATGCAGAGCAATAAGAATACTTGGAGTTGTAGTTTGAGACAGCAGCCATATAATTGCTACAATATAATGGTTACACTACAGATCCCAGTGTGCATTGTGCAAGAGGAGGAGTGGCTGGAGGATTTTAATTAAACTGTCCAGGAGAGTTCTTCCTCTTGGTACCAAGAGAGGTAGAGAGAGCAACTCACTCTGGATATTTGCCTTCCAGCATGAGACCATACCAGCAGAGATCTGAGCCTGACATTGAGAGTGAGGGGGGCAGCGCGACACCGCCCACATCACACCACCTGCACCGCTGCAGCAGGGAGACTGGAATGTTGCCTCGCCCTCTGCTTCCCACCGCTGATCACTAGAGGCTTTAGGGGAGAGTGTTGATACTGCTTGAAGGAACTGAGCCATTGAAAGCAGGACACCAAGTGTATCCAATCTATACCGCACTTATTTCAAACCTAGACCTCACCTATACTGCATTATACAGAACCTTTACCTCATCAGAACCACATCTACTTTGCACCTGTGCCGAGATTATACCGTACCTATACTGTACTTTTACTGCATACAGGTAAACTGCAAAGAAGCTCTTAAAGAGGCCCCAACGATAGCCAGCAAAGGAACATTTCAAAAGACTGCTCTTCCCAATAAAAGCCCCTTTTGTTCCCCTGCCCTTTCCGCTACCATCCTCCTTTTCTTTTGGACAGTGCATACCCATTTGGTGTAAGACTAGCATCCCTCCATAAATGCGCTTTGGCAGTATAGTTCTAGCACTTATTAGGGTAAACTACTGCTCACTGCTGCCATTGAGATGGCCTTGCTACTATTTATGGTGATCTGGATTGCAAATGTCATCTTATGCCTAATCCTGACTGTTAACCACCGTGTATGCTTAACTGTGTTATTACCGTTGGTAATTAATTTTATGCTTGCCCAGCTACCAACCATATTGGGTGATAATATATTTAGTTTGCTTACTATCTGGTTTGAGGCCTGTTTTCTTTGATATAGCACCACTATTAGTATTATTTTCAGTGATTTCCTGTGATATTGTTTATTGTATACTCAACCTGGTGTGTTAGAGGGGCTAAGGTTCTTGAGAAGGTCAAGCAAAGAACAGGGGACCCATCCGATCCAGTGGCTTCTACGGGGGTAGTGCTACACTGACAAATGAAAGCAGAACTCCAGATTAATTAACAGACAGTCAAAAGAAAAGGTCAAAAAATGAATTTTGAGTGATAGTACATAAATAATGATTAAATACACACAAAATAGGGAAAAAACATAAATACAACAAACTATTTTTTTTTTTTAAATAATTTTTGAATAATTTTAAAATAATTTTGGAATAATTTAAAGTATTTTAAAATATTTTTGAATATTTTTGATTATGATCCCCACCTATATTAAAAGGACACAACATTATTAGAATAAAAGGTAACGTAGTCAAGGAGCAGCGTATCACAGATTGTTTGAATATTATGCCACTATCTCCTGGAGGAGTAAGGCATTCTATTACATGGTAACATGATTTATGGAAGATTGTTCGCGTATATTTTAAATATATATACAACGTATACATTTTTATATATATTTTTAATATATATGATTTTTTTATACAAATATTTTTATGTCCATTCACTGAGGAATTTCTTTATATCCACTTTTTAAAGCCAGTAACGGAGCTTTTTATATATATATATATATTTTTGAGATTTTAGAAAAAATGCCTGTCCCGTATGAATTCTATCATTAATTTTAATTTTAATATTAATTTTAATAAAATTTAATTTTATTGGAATTATTTTATGCTGAGTTTTTTCAGAGTTTTATTTGAGATTTGAAATAGTCGTCTTGTATATATACAAATATAAGCGTATGGATTCCCTAGTGAATAATCTATAGGACTAACCTATGGCTGGGAGTATTTTGTATATGATTTTTGTGGTAATGTTCAATCATTGGGATTTTCATATGTATAGGGAATCTACACATTTGTTTCTGTATTTCCCTGTGATTTTTATCTTTGAAAAATATTTCATCAATTATGACAGTATTAGAACATAGTTCTGTCTGTGGCATCAGCATGAAATGACTAGTGGGGGGATGGTATGAATCACCTACGATCAAATTTATATATATAAACTCGCAAAATCGGGGTAAGCCACCATACATGTGAAGATGATCGGCCGGCCGATCTCCGCAGCCACTCCGGTATATTATAAGACAAAATGAGCCATGAGTCCATAAGGACAGTGCAGGTTTACCACTGCATTAAAGCCCTAGGGGGAGGTGTACACGAACCCAGTGTGGCAGTATTAATGTCTAGATTACATGCATACGATCCCACAGGTAGTCACGGTCCGGTCATAATGTTTTGAAATAAAATTAAAATAAAAACGGGTATTATGTTATACACAACAATATGTATTCACATGTATAACCATCTGCCCGTAATTTGCACTATTTTGTAATTGCATTGTATTACTAAATGCTGCGCTGACATTTCAAAAGCCTTTTTTAAATAGCTGTTTCAAACCAGCAACAGTGGGTGCACGGAGCGCATTGGAGCGGGTTGCTTCGATTGCGCGCTGTCCATGTCCATCAAGTACACAGAGTCCCGATTGGGGGATTCAATATCTGTGTACTATTTAAGGTGAGCTTCCGGTTTGTAGGTCACGCCCTCAGACGAAGTCAGGAAGTGACGAAACGCGTCAGGGTAGTGACCTACAACCGGAAGTGACGTTGTGCGCCTCAACGTGCGCTCCAGACGGACTCAGCAACCAGGAAATACAACGCTGTACTATACAGCGGTTCTACACAGCACGAGTTCCGGCGGATGCTGCATGCTCAGGCACACTGCACTTTATGCTTCTATAATTTTGATGAATGATACGCAGCTTGTACTGGGGGGGGCTTTTATGTTTCAATAAAATACCTTTTAAACTTTAACCACTTCCCGACCGCCTCATGTATATATACGTCTACAGAATGGCACGGGCAGGCAAAACCACGTACCTGTACGTCCCCTTTAAGTTGCCTGCCCGTGGGTCGCGCGCACGCCGCCAGCGGCGTGCTCATGACCCGGTCGGAAGCTCCGTTACCCCGGCCGCGGGACCAGCGGACCCGACCGCCGCTGGTGTCCCGCGATCGGGTTACGGAGCTGAAGAACGGGGAGAGGTTTGTGTAAACAAACCTCTCCCCGCGCTTCCTACTCTGCCTGTCATTGATTGGCTGTTCCCGGTCATCGGGAAAGCCGATCAATGACGTCAGACGTCAGCCCCGCCCCCTAATGTAAAAAAACACACACACGTCAGAGCCCATAACCCCTCCCCTCCCCCTAGTGGTTAACTCTTTCACTACAACTGTCATTTATACAGGAATCAATGCATTTAAATAGCATTGATTGCTGTATAAATGACAATGGTCCCAAAAATGTGTCAAAAATGTGCGATGTGTCTGCCATAATGTCGCAGTCACAATAAAAATCTCTGATCGCCACCATTACTAGTAAAAAAAAATATATTAATAAAAATGCTATAAAACTATCCCCTATTTTGTAAACGCTATAACTTTTGCGCAAACCAATCAATAATCGCTAATTGCGATTTTTTTTTACCAAAAATATGTAGACGAATACGTATCGGCCTAAACTGAGGAAAAAATATATTTTTTTTATATATTTTTTGGGGATATTTATTATAGCAAAAAGCAAAAAATATTGCATTTTTTTCAAAATTGTTGCTCTATTTTTGTTTATAGCGCAAAAAATAAAAACCGCAGGGGCGATCAAATACCACCAAAAGCTCTATTTGTGGGAAAAAAAGGACGCCAATTTTGTTTTGGAGCCACGTCGCACGATTGCGCAATTGTCAGTTAAAGCGACGCAGTGCCGAATCGCAAAAAGGGGCCTGGTCCTTTGGCTGCCAATTGGTCCGGGGCTGAAGTGGTTAAAAACTGTACTACGCTATGCACCTTATTTTCTTCCTACATGAGGGCAATTTGAATGCTAACTACTGAGAGGAGACAGTAAGGAGAGGAGCGGTGGTGCTGAGGATTTATTGAAGGGCCTGTATATATCTAATTTCTGGTGAGTGCATCCCCATAGGGGAGTCTGGATCTCACGTGGTGGATGCTTGGTGGATAACATTCGTTGGAAGCTTTTCTACTATTGTCACACAAGGGACTATTTTGCTCCATTTACCAGATGATTATTGTTCGTGGATTCATGTGTATTTTTACCGTAATGTCCTCGGTGGAATAAGGACACTAGCGCTGCTGCAATATTTATTACAAAAGACTTGTTTTAGATTATTGCCTTATTTCCACAACAAACAATATATAAAATAACCAGACTACAAAAATATACTCCCACAAAAAAAACACAACCTCAGTTTTCAGCAAATTTGACAGTTTTCGTTGAAGGAAATAATTTTTCCAAGATCACTCTGCGTATACCTATGTGAAGGAGGAATCAGCTTTGTTCCTGAGTACTTGGATGCCCTATAATTAGCCTAGGGGTATAGATAAGGGGTGTTCTTGGTGTACAGAGGGTGCTAGGTATTACATTTGCAACTGTACGGTTATTATAACACCGGGACAAGTGATAACACTGAGCAAAAATTAACAATTTATTTTTATTACCTAGACATAGTTCTTTATTTATTAAATAACATTTGCTGTACTTTATTAATGAGATTGCAATTAATTTTCACAGTGACACCGATTTTTGGTCTTGTAGCACACACAGTAATGTATCACCTAGAAAACCATATCCACCCCCACACACATTTTCACTACAACTGTATTTATGTCAGTGCATTTTGTTGCTGTAAAGTGCAGTAAAATTTATTTTTTCTATAACACTATAGTGTAAATCCAGCCATACTCATAGGTCTTCTATACTATACCCATGGGCATCATATACTCTACTACTAGATCACAATTTACCATTTTCTCATATTTCCCGATAACAAGCAAATGGAAACACCAAACTTGAATTACCCTGCAGACAACCAGATATACCTGATCCATATTGATCTGTAGTGATGTGCAGATCCATTGGCTTTTTTTTTTTTTTTTTTTTTATTTATGTCCGGAACAGGGCCCACAGGGACCAACAGAATACAGAGTATCAAACAATACAAAGCATGAACATACAAATTATTATTACACAAGTCTTATCAACTTCTACTCGTTGCAATGTTTCATGGAGTCCATATATACTAGGACAAAGGGAAATATTATGTCTGTGACTCGTTATCTTCCCCCACTCACCAAGGAGGGTGATCGAGGTGAATCTTGCTTACAGCGCTTTTGAGTATTCCTGTATAGAATAGGGGAGGTAAATAATTACCCTTCCCCTGTGTACCTTTTATATCTTACAGTATTGCTTAGTGTGTGATGTGATATCGTCCCATGGGGACCGTCCCCGGTTATTTTCCCAAGTATTTACAGTTGTTCAGATCCATTGGCTTCTATTCTATCCACCTAAAACTGAAATCCCCAGGGCTTGGAAAACTTCCCCCTCCAATGATAAAGTAGAGGAAAAAGCATCTCTGCTCACTGTAGGTAGTGTGGATGACTTGTCAGATGCAATACTTTGTACAAACACATGCTCATGTTTGGGAGGAGGTACCAATATGTCCTCCCAGAACAACAAGTTAGCTGACCAACTGTTTCAGTACACAGTGGTTAATCACTATGACTTGGCTATATGCAGCTACCCTCTGGTGATTGAATATTGCCAAAAAAAGATGCTGGGACATTCCATATAATAGGGGTCCCCAACCCCCGGGCCGGTCCGTGGCCTGTTGATGACCAGGCCGCACAGCAGGAGATGAGCAGCGACCATGGTCCGCACAGCCATTACAGACTGCGGTTGCCGCTCACCTCTTGCTGTGCAGCCATGCTTGTGTGTCCTCTCGCAGCTCATCTGCCCACCTAGCCGACAATGTCATCCAATCAGCAGGGCAGGAGGAGCTGAAGATCGGAATGGAGAGCTCCTCTCGCCCCCTGCGAGGGACAACCAGTGGTTTCAGGCAACCAGAGGATCCTTCACAGGAGGTGTCAGCAAAGTCCGTAAGGCAAGCCAGGGGTCAAACACAGGAGGTATCAGGAAGTCCGTAAGGCAAGCCAGGGGGTCAAACACAGGAGATATCAGGAAGTCCGTAAGGCAAGCCAGGGGGTCAAACACAGGAGATGTCAGGAAGTCCGTAAGGCAAGCCAGGGGGTCAAACACAGGAGATGTCAGGAAGTCCGTAAGGCAAGCCAGGGGGTCAAACACAGGAGATATCAGGAACGTCAGGCAATCCGGGTCGGCAACAGCAGAGACAAGGTCAGAGATCACTGGTAAGGACAGGACGCACAGGCACTTAGCTGGAGAGACAGACCAGCAAGGTGCCTGTGCGTCAGGCAGCTTTAAATAGGCGCCTGAGTGACGCTAATTGCGCGCCACCGCCGCCAAGTGAGCGCTAGTGCGCATGCTCTGCTGATAGGATGACATTGTTGGGCAAGCCAGGAAAGGACACATGGATTGATCACAGCCTCTGCCCTGCCAAATGTAGAAATCCAGTGCAGGGGAGGCAGAAATTAGAATGGGGAAGTGTGATGTTAGGGAGGAAAGGTTGAGGGGGGGGGGGGGTCAGACTGCAAGGGTACTGTGATGTAAATGGGACTGTAAAGGGGGACACTGTAATATAAAGGGGACTGCACTCTAAAGGGGTGCTATAATCATTACAGTGCCCCTTTACATTGTAGTCCCCTTTACATTACAGTGCCCCCTTTACAGAACAGTCCCTGTTACATTAATCCAAAGTGGACTGTGATGTAAAGGGGACTGCACTGTAAAGGGGCACTGTAAGGTAAATGGGACTGTCATGTGAAGAGGAACTGAGGACATTGACATAAAGGGGAGACTGTGCTGTAAAGGGGGGGCTGAGGACAGACTCCATGAAAATGCCTTATTGCAGCTAGTACCAGCCCATCACCAGTGCCTGATTGATTAAAGCAAGTACCAGCCTAGGGGCTTGTTTACACTTGCGGCACCCCTTGCCACTCCTCATAAAATCTACAACTAGTGCCTGATTACAGCCAGTACCATTACTGACCTCCTACCAGCACCTAGTTACAGGCAGTACCAGTAAACTACCTGTGCCTGATTACAGCAAAAAACAGCCAAAGGTTTTGGGCCTCAAAACACATATCCTTAAAAGTATGGTACCACATGTGAGACTTTTTTTGCACCTTAGCTGCAAGAGGAATCCTAAATCCAAGGATCACCTTTAGGCTTTCAAGGGGCATAAATTACACATCTAATTTCCTGACTACCTATCACTAGGGATGGGCTGAACGGACCCCTGTTCGGTTCACACCAGAACTTTTGAACACCGCAAAAGTTTGGACCCTAATAACGAACCCCATTAAAGTCAATGGGACCCGAACGTCAAAAATCAAAGGTGCCCATTTTGGAGGCTTATATGCGAGTAATTAGGCATACAATGGTTATAGGGGACATGTATCAATAAAAAAAGTTTGTGAAAACTGTCATTTTTAAATGAGCAGTGATTTTTGGATTTTTAAAGTGAAAGCATAAAAATGAAAAAATCCCTCCAATATAGTGCCTGGGGGGTCCCCTTAGTCTACCTGTAAAGTCGCAGATCTGTACCATGTCTAGAATCTGCTGCAGCAATAATTGCATTTATAAAGCCAAAAAAAAAAAAAATGTCCCTGCGAGCTGCCTTTATTTTGTTCAGCAACAGCTGGGGAGCCAGTGTATATGATGAGGCCACAATTTAGTGCACTGGGAACAAAATTAGAGATTTTTTTTTATACATTCACTGTGACTTTGGATAAAGGTGTAACAGGTGCATAAAAATTGTTCTTTGGGTGTCGGTGGCGCTTTCCCATCATAACTCTCTAGAGGTAATCTTGATGAAAGCAAGAATTGGCCTTGCTGTAAAAATTTGCAATGATATGCACCTCTCAAACAGGTGCAGAAAAATTGGTCTTTGGGTGTCGGTGGCACCTTCCCACCGTAACCCTATAGAGGTAATCTTGATGAAAGCAAGAATTGGCCTTGCTGTAAAAAATGCAATGACATGCACCTGTCAAACAGGTGCTGAAAAATTGGTCTTTGAGTATTAATTGTGCCCATAAAACCTATACCAAAAACATTCTTCCAGATGAAATGATTGAACACCTTGAAAAATAGGCAGCTTTGAAGTCCTGCACAGATTCCACATCCCAAAAAGACTTAATCAGTGACATTGGCATCAGGGGCTTCATAGTTGGTAATCCGGGACTGATTTATTTCTATAAAAGTCAAGAGTCTGTGGACAGTCGCTTTCTATGATCAGTAACGAAACCTCCTGCAGCACTGAATGCCCGTTCTGAAAGCACGCTGGATGCAGGGCAGCCCAGCAACTCAATAGCATACTGGGAAAGTTCTGGCCAGTGGTCTATTCACATGACCCAGTAAGTCAGTGGATTGTCAGCTGGAAAGCTCTCCATCTCTATTTTGGCCCCAAGGTAATCGTCCACCATGTGATGCGAGGACTAAAAAAAATTCCAAAATGCCTCACTTCTCCAATGCTCCTCTCTTGACCAACAGAAGACTCAAAACTACGTTTTCCACGACACTGTAACCTACTGGAGTCAGGAAAAATGTTCAACAAAATCTTCTTTAACGTGTCCTCAAGAGATTTTATCTTCTGCACTCTCTGCGGGGATGGGATGAGTTCTGAGACCTTTCCTTTATAAAGGTGGTCAAGGAGGGTTGCCAACCAGTAATTATCCTTCTCCTTTATGCCACATATTCTTGGGTCCTTTTGCAGGCTTTGAAGCATGAGGTTGCCCATGCGCCTCCAAGGCTGAGAAGCAGACTCCTCGGGGTCACTCAGGATGACAGCATCTGGAACTTCCTCCTCCCAGCCACATACTACTCCCAAGGGTCCTGGGGTTGGAAAGCCATTGCTTACAGATTGACGCATGTCTTCCTCTTCTTCGAAGCCTATGAAAGTGCCAGAATCCTCCTCCCCTCTCTCCTCCTGTGTGTTCTGTGACATAGGAATGATGGTGTCTGGATAAAGTGGGCCTTGAGATGAAAGGAAGTCCTCGTCTTCCTGCTCTGCTTCCAGTGCCCTGTCCATAATGCCATGCAGAGTCTGCTCCAGCAGATACACAACAGGGATAGTGTCACTGATGCATGCAGTGTCACTGCTCACCATCCTTGTGGCCTCCTCAAATGGTGACAACACCGTGCATGCATCCTTAATGATCAGCCATTGGCGTGGGGAAAAAAGCAGAGGCGGCCTGAGCCTGTCGTAGTGCTGTACTGGCACAGGTACTCATTGACGGCCCTCTGCTGCATGTATAGTCGCTGAAGCATTCCCAAAGTTTAGTTCCACCTGGTGGGCATGTCACAAATCAGGCGGTTTACGGGCAGGTGGAATTCCCGCTGAATTTCAGCCAACCGAGCACTGGCTGTGTATGACCGCCTGAAACTCTTCTGGCTTGCTTTAATACATCTTGCAACCATGGGTACGTACTTAGAAAATGCTGCACCACCAAATTGAGGACATGTGCCAGGCATGGCACATGTGTCAACTTTCCCTGTCTAAGCGCAGACAGGAGGTTTGAGCCATTATCAGACACCACCATTCCTGGCTCCAGCTGGCGTGGTGTGAACCACCTCTGGGCCTGTCCATGCAGAGCTGCTAGAATCTCTGCTCCGCTGTGGTTCCTGTCCCCTAAACATACCAGCTGAAGCACTGCATGGCACCTTTTTAGCCTTACTCTGGGAATAGCCCTTTGAACGCTTAGGGGGTACCTGATGTTCATAGGACAATTCTGCAGAGAAGGGCATGGGGGTGGCGGAGGAGTTGGAGGGGGTAGAGCTCACAGGTCTGGCATTATCACCACCAGTTGTATGGAGACGTGGGGGCACAACAAGCTGCAGCACCAAGCCCTGTCCTGCATCCTTTCGAGTTGCAAGCAGCGTTACCCAGTGTGCTGTGAACAAAATATATCGTCCCTGCCCATGCTTGCTGGACCATGTGTCAGCAGTTAGGTGGATTTTATGGCTGACTGCCTTGCCCAGCGATGCCAGAACATTCCCTTCCACGTGATGGTAGAGAGATGAAATGGCATGTGGGTGGCAGGGACTGTATGTTATTGTCATAAAACAGGTTTGGGGACCCGGGTCCTGCCCCAGGGGACATGTATCAATGCAAAAAAGAAGTTTTAAAAACGGACGTTTTTTCGGGAGCAGTCATTTTAATGATGCATAAAGTGAAAAAAAAGTGAAATATTCCTTTAAATATGGTATCTGGGGGGTGTCTAAAGTATGCCTGTTAAGTGGCATATGTTTCCCGTGTTTAGAACTGTCCCTGCACAAAATGACATTTGTAAAGGAAAAAAAGAAGCCATTTAAAACTGCTTGCGGCTTTAATGTCATGTCGCAGATGGCTGGATTAGATGACAACAGGGCAGAAGGGCAGATACAGGGTAAGGTGGTTTTAGTGTGCTGTGCTATAGTCACACAGCACACACACACTAAATCCTGCAGTTGGCTGCCTTAGATGACAACAGGGCAGAAGGGCAGATACAGGGTGAGGTGGTTTAGTGTGCTGTGCTATACTCACACAGCACACATACACTAACTCCTGCATATGGCTGCCTTAGATGACAACAGGGCAGAAGGGCAGATACAGGGTGAGGTGGTTTAGTGTGCTGTGCTATACTCACACAGCACACATACACTAACTCCTGCATATGGCTGCCTTAGATGACAACAGGGCAGAAGGGCAGATATAGGGTAAGGTGGTTTAGTATGCTACTGCTGTGCTATACTCACACAGCACGCACACACACTAACTCCTGCAGATGGCTGGATTGGTAGAGATTAGAGCTCAGCACTGAGAAGAATAAACTATCCCTGCCTATTTTTCCTCTTTCCCTACACTATTCCCCACATAGAAATGAATCACAAGCTCATATAGTGTGTGTACTAAACCCCCTGAGCTATAATTGGCCACAGGCATCCTGCCTGTGGCCAATTATTGCTCTCCTCGCCGCTGGCTCTATGATTGGCCAAGCATGCGGGGTCACAGTGCATTCTTGGCCAATCATCAGTCAGCAATGCACTGTGACTGGCGAAGTGCATTGTGGACCGTTCGCATGACACGAATTTGATGCGAACGGCCCTCAGAGTTCTGGTTTCGACGAGCGGACGAACGGCCGATGTTCGATTCGAACATGGGTTTGAATCAAACACCGGGCCCATCCCTACCCGGGAGATAACAGCTGCATAATGTGATGGAATAGGGTGGCTGATCTATACTCTTTCTTGATGTCGGCCTCCTTAAGGTTGTACCGCCTCACCTTCAGTTTCCACCTCTGCTCTATCTGGTACCCAAGTCACATCAGTGACCTCATCATCATCTCCAGCTCCTCCATCTTCATCATTACCACTGGAGACAACTTGGTAAAACGCTGCTGCTCAGAGAACATGAATGCCAATTTGTCTACCAGTGTTCCTCCCTCTCTCTAGGCTCATGTTCCTGTCATCCTCAACCTCAGAACCAACATCTGAATCCAGTAATGTCTGGGCATCATAAAGGCTGACGCTGTGGTCAAATAACTCAGCTGACTCCCCAATGGCTGATGTTGAGGCTATGGCAGGAATAGATATGGACAAGGAGGCAGGTTTATCCACTCTGGCAACTGCAGGGGACTGCACACTTCTCTGCCTGCGTGACAGAGGGTGAGGAGGATGAGGAAGGTTTAGTTAGCCAGGCCACTCCTCTGCATGCTGTGGCTGGATAGCACGGGCAAACTGAGGAAATTATACCATGCCTGAGGACTGACCACCACGTCCACCTTTGCCTGTGGACACATTTGTTGCTGGCCCCCTTACAGTGCCAAGGGAACATCTGCCTCTCCTTGTTGTCCTCTCAAACATTATTGGGAGAGAGGGGGATGTGCTTATAAGCAAATGTAAAGAAGAAGTTGAAATCTGTACGTAGATGCATTTTAATCAACGTAAAGAGGTATTTGGTGCACTTTAATTTGAGTACTCACACTACAAAGACACACTCCACGGATACCTATAATATACTGCAATATAATGTGCCATACTATATGAACAGAACTATATGAGGTTAAACTGCCAGTAACTCACACAAAACGATATGGCGTAAAACTGGCAGTAACGCGCACAGAACTAAATGGCGTTAAACTGGCAGTAACGCACACAGAACTATATGTCGTTCAACTGGCAGTAACGCATTCAAAACTATATGGCGTTAAACTGGCAGTAACGCACACAAAACGATATGGCATTAAACGGGCAGTAACGCACACAGAAGTAAATGGCGTTAAACTGGCAGTAACGCAATCAAATAGACGGTGTTCAACTGTCACTACACTGACGCTATCTGAACTGTCCCTACTCTAGCTATACACTAATGTCAAGATTACTGACACAATCTTCACTACACTACACTGAAACTATCTGAGCTGTCCCTACTCTACACTAATGTATGTATAAATGACATGGTCTCACTACAGTAAAACTATCTGAGCTGTCCCTACCCTAGATGCACACTATGCAAAGCTGAATGATGGTCCTCCTCATTGCACTCACACTATCCCTAGACTGACACTAAACTAATATTCTACACTGACAATTGAAGCAAAATAGCACAATATAGCACACTAACTAATAGCACTGAACATAGCCCTGTTCTATCTCTCTCCACGCTGAAATCACACTAAAAATGGCTGCCTTAGATGACAACAGGGCAGAAGGGCAGATACAGGGTAAGGTGGTTTAGTATGCTACTGCTGTGCTATACTAACACAGCACGCGCACACACACTAACTCCTGCAGATGGCTGGATTGGTAGAGATTAAAGAACAGCACTGAGAAGAATAAACTATCCCTGCCTATTTTTCCTCTTTCCCTACACTATTCCCCACACAGAAATGAATCACAAGCTCATATAGTGTGTACACTGTACAGTACAGTCTGTCACTGTTCCTAACGCCGGAACACACTACACGAGGCCGCCGGCGCGGCGGCCTTATATAGTGTGGGACGTGTACTAAACCCCCTGAGCTATAATTGGCCACAGGCATCCTGCCTGTGGCCAATTATTGCTCTCCTCGCCACTGGCTCTATGATTGGCCAAGCATGCGGGGTCACAGTGAATGCTTGTCCAATCATCAGCCAGCAATGCACTGCTCGCATCACACGAATTTGAGAGCCCTGTTCTATCTCTCTCCACGCTGAAATCACACTAAAAATGGCTGACATTGAAAGAATACTTTTATACTGTGAGGCGGGAATGTGCCATGATTGGATAAAGTCATGATGACAGTGTCCAATCATGACTCTGACAGTGCTCTGTGCCCTGATTGGCTGAAGCTTTCACTGCTTCAGCCAATCAGGGCGTGTTCAGCCCCGCAATGCATTGTGGTCGGTTCAGGGGGGGGGCGAACAAACGGTCAAATGTCGTACCTGCGAACGACCAAATAGCGAAAGTTCGGCCCGAACTTATGCTCGGGCCGAACCTTCGCCCATCCCTACCTATCACATATCCGAAGGCCTTGAAGTGCCAGAACAATAGAAACATCTGCTAAATGATAGCATTTTGGAAAGCAGATAGCCCAATGTATTTAATAAGAGGCATAGTGAGTCCTTTAAAGAGCATGTTTCTTTGGCACAAGTTTTTGGAATATAAAGAAAGAAAATTAAAAAATGTAATATATATTTTTTCAGGATAAAAGAGTTCCCATATTGGTATTTAAATCATGGTTCTGCTAAATGGTCAATATTATCCCTATGGTTCATGTGACTCTCCAAAGGTTTGGTTAGTCAAAAGTAATATGTAGAGCTCAATAGGTGATTAATACAGTGCCTTGAAAAAGTATTCATAACCCTTGAAATTTCCCACATTTTGTCATGTTACAACCAAAAACGTAAATGTATTTTATTGGGATTTTATGTGATAGACCAACACAAAGTGTCACATAATTGTGAAGTGGAAGGAAAAAATGGTTTTCAATTTTTTTGGGGATGTCTCTACCAGCTTTGCACATCTAGAGTGACATTTTTGCACATTCTTCTTTGCAAAATAGCTCAAGCTCTGTCAGATTGGATGTAAAGCGTCTGTGAACAGCAATTTTCAAGTCTTGCCACAGATTCTCAATTGGATTTAGGTCTGGACTTTGACTGGGCCATTCTAACACATGAAAATACCAATCCATTGTAGCTTTGGCTGTATGTTTAGGGTCATTGTCCTGCTGGACGGTGAACCTCCGCCCGTCTCAAGTCTTTTGCAGACTCTAACATGTTTTCTTCTAAGTTTGCCCTGTATTTGGCTTCATCCATCTTCCCATCAACTCTGACCAGCTTCCCTTTCCCTGCTGAAGAAAAGCATCCCCACATCATGATGCTGCCACCACCATGTTTCACAGTGGGGATGGTGTGTTCAGGGTGATGTGCAGTGTTAGTTTTTCCACCACACATAGCGATTTGCTTTTAGGCCAAAAAGTTACATTTTGATCTCATCTAACCAGAGCACCTTCTTCCACATGTTTGCGGTGTCCCCACACGGCTTTTTGCAAACTGAAAACTGGACTTCTTATGGCTTTCTTCTTGTCACTATTCCATAAAGGCCAGATTTGTGGAGTGCATGACTAATAGTTGTCCCATGGACAGATTCTCCCACCTGAGCTGTGGAACTTTGCAGCTCCTCCAGAGTTACCATGGGCCTCTCGGCTGCTTCTCTGATTAACGCTCTCCTTGCCTAGCCTGTCAGTTTAGGTGGAGGGCCATGTCTTGGTAGGTTTGCAGTTGGGCCATACTCTTTCCATTTTCAGATGATGGATTGAACAGTGTTCATTGGCCTTCACGATGCCGTTTGTTCACGAAGGTTCTCTAACAAACCTCGGAGGGCTTCACAGAACAGCTGTATTTATACTGAGATTAAATTACACACAGGTGTACTCTTTAATAATTAAGTGACTAAAGGCAGATTTTTCCACTAGATTTTAGTTAGGGGTATCAGAGTAAAGGGGGGTGAATACAAATGCATGCCACACTTTTCACATATTTTTTTGTAAAAAAATTTGAAAACCATTTATCATTTTCCTTCTACTTCACAATTATGTACCACTTTGTGTTGGTCTATCACATAAAATCCCAATAAAAATACATTTACAATTTTGGTTGTAACATGACAAAATCTGGAAGGGGTACGAATACTTTTTCAAGGCACTATAAATGGCTAAAGGCTGAACGAGGCAAGAAACCTTTTGAGGTCTTTATAAAGCTCCACACTAATCCTTATTCCTGAGGGTGAGGTGGCTAGCAGCAGTAAGACATTGATACCAAGGGTTGGATGATCAACCACCAGCAAGAGTGGCCTTGGAGTTGCCTCTACCAGCATGCTTTGCGTGGATGTGCCCTTCCGCAAAAGATCAATGTACGTCTTCACTTCCCATACTCCTCCAACCCCCGACACCATTGGAGATCCAGTGAGTACACCAGAGAAATAACAGTTCTGCCAAAAAACAGATTTCTGTATATTTACCAACATTTCAGCACTGTTACAATCATAATGGCAGCTGCTGATGCATAGCTACAAAATTATTTATTTAAACCTACCAGACCTAACTATTGCCCATGCTGCCAAAAATGTAGAATGATTGTTTTGACTGTAGTTGTAATGTGAAGCTGTGACCAGGCCATGAACATTCAAGTGTTTACATTTTTACAAACAGTACACTAACTTTGAAGCAAGCACTCACTGACCTCTTTAGCTAAAGGTACTGTGGAGCAATTCATGCCCAAAGCTTACAGCGGAAGCACTCAAGTCATTCAAATAGTTCTTTCAGCAGCTCCGCACACACTGTTTGACCCTCCCAAAGCACCTGCTGTGTTTATATTTCAGATTAGAAGGCTGGGCTGGACTGCTGGGAACACTTGGATAACGAGTGCTTTTGCTTTGAATTTTCAGGATGAATTAGTCCATAGTACCTGCAGCTGCAGAGGTCAGTGAAGGCTTATTGTAAAGCTCATTTACGGTTTGTGAAGAAAATGTGAACACTTGAATGTCCAAAGCATGGAGACAGGCTCACATTACATTCTTTATGATTTGTTCCTAAAATAAGCATATAACTCTGCCTTTTTTTAGCAGAATACATTTTGGCCTAAATTTATGAAGAAATTCTATTTTTTTTATGGGATACCGTATATACACCAAGTTTTTCAGCACATTTTTTTGTGCTGAAAGTGCCCCCCGGCTTATACTCGAGTCAAGCACTTTTCTGCAGCAAAAAATGCCATTTTCCAACCCAAATTTGCGGCCCCGTATCTCGGGGGCCACTTGGTGCTAGGAACCCCAAATTTGGTGTTAGGAACCCAACATTACAACATATCCAAATGTGGGGTTCCTAGCACCAAGTGGCCCCTAGATACAGGGCCCCAAAATCGGTCAACTGTGTCCATCTGCAGCAAAGTTATTTCAGGACCCTTTGGGTCCAGAGACCCCAAATTATGGCTGCAGCTAGGGGGCATCAAGGAACCCTTAACTACCACGTTTGAAGTTCAGGGGACCTATGGCTGCAAATGGGCACAGTGAGACTGCAAATGGGCATTGTTGACCCTCTTTTCCACTTACAGTAGCTGCGCATTTCTCACCCTAGGCTTATTCTCGAGTCAATAAGTTTTCCCAGTTTTTTGTGGTAAAAATTAGGTGCCTCGGATTATATTCGGGTCGGCCTATACTCGAGTATATACTGTATGTTTCATAACAGAATGTAGAAAATATTGTTTTTTAATCTCGCAATTTTCAGTATTTATTAGTTGCAAAAAAAAAAAAAGGGGGGGGGGGTTAAATACCCCCAAAAGAAAGCTCCATTTGTGTGAAAAAAAAATTAAAAATGAATTTGCGTTCAGCGTTTCATGACCGCGCAATTGCCATTTAAAGCAGCGCAGTGCTGAATAAAAAAAAAAAAATGATCTGCTTTTAGCATGAAGATGGTAAAACTTTCAGGAGGTTAAGTGGTTAAAAAAAAAAAAAAACCCATCTCAAAACAAAAATATATTTTTTCCCCCAACTTTTAAAAAAATATATTGTTTATAAAAGTTCAGTTATTTAAGAAGGACATCACTTTGCCTTTTAAAAATGTGGATTATTCGGGCCAAGATGTTGGACCTTTATTTTAGTATTTCACTGGGCAGCAGTTTTAGAGATTTCCTAACGCTCTTCGCATTGCGTGTTTACTTAAGCCAATAAAGAATGCGATCCATGAATTAGGAAAGAATTCGTATTGGCCAGGATGTCAAATCTAACCATCAGGTGAAGGACAAACTCTGGACATCCCTGCCAAACCTAACAAGAACACTGCAGTAATCTGCTTTCTCCTAGAAAAGTTGTATTACAACATACTGAGATTCATTTTCTGCCATTCACTTCACAGGCAAAGTCCTTCTGAAGAGACATAAAATAATGCCATGTTTGCTAGAATTTATCTAAAAGTGCCAACAAAACGAAAGAGCAGCCTCATTTAACAACTACCAAGAAACGTATTTTCCTTGCAACTCCAGGAACTGTGTTCATTCTCTAGGTAGGAGTTTCCCGAATCCTCATCCCCGTGCTCCTGTAATTGTCACTCGGATTCGGCACAGAACTTGAAGCAGACAGGAGTAGGAGAATATCTAGGATATCCTGTTTTCTTGGTTGCCTGACTGATCATGCTAATACAAAAGTATACAGATCAGGAGGCCTGGCTTCAATCTTATGCTCGTCAGTAAAAGCGTTAAAACAGACAGCTGAATTACTAGCATCCTCAGAAGGAAGACAGCAATGACGCCCAACACATTTTCCTCAGTGCAAGTAGAACTGAAGGCAAAACTTTTTTTTTTTTTTGGACAGAGTAAGGGACCGTTACAACCCCCATCAGTATATGTTTTGCTATATGTGTCCTATTGGGGAAATATACCTTCACTTCCTGTCCCGTTGACAAAACAGGAAGTGAGAGAATCCCTGTAACATTAGGGGAATTCCTTGGGGAGACCAGAACTAGGGTCCCCGTTGGAAGATTTCCCATTACTTTTCTGGGGACAACCCTAATTTGGGGGTTTTCCTTACTTTCACTTTCAATGATTATGGTAAACAGGACAAATAGAGGAGGGTGAATCTCCCCAACGGGGGGACAGACAGCCATAAAAACCTAATAGGTGTTCTAATCCCTCTCCACTCTGTCAAAAACAAAAAAAAGTTTTGCCCTTAACTTCTTCAGATCCGCGCTATAGCCGAATGACGGCCTGCGCACCTCCTGCAGGGCGCGCGTGGTGCGATCCCGACCCCTTACCACGTAATCAGCTGATCATGTAAAGTAAACAGAGCCGGTAATCAACAATTTCTTCTCCTCGCACTGACAGCGTGAGAAAAAAAAAAAAGATCACCAGTGGCCGTCAGAGGGTCACAGAGAGCTGCCCACAATCAGTGCCTCAACAGTACTGCACATCAGTGCCCATCAGTGCCACCTATCAGTAGTACCTATTAGTGCCATCTATCAGTAGTACCTATCAGTGCCATCTTATCAGTGGCCATCAGTGCCGCCTTATCTGTCCCCACCAGTGCAGCCCATAAGTGCCCACCATTGCAGCCTATCAGTGCCCACCAGTGCAGCCTCATCAGCGCATATCAATGAAGGAGAAAAATGACCCGTTTGCAAAATTTTATAACAAACTATGAAACATGATTTTTTTATTTTTTTTTTAAAAAAAATTCCATCTGTTTTTGTTTGTTTAGCAAAAAATAAAAATCCCAGCTGTGATTAAATACCACCAAAGAAAAGCTCTATTTGTGTGAAAAAAGTGATAAAAATGTCATTTGGGTACAGTGTAGCATGACCGCGCAATTGTCATTCAAAGTGCGTCAGCACTGAAAGCTGAAAATCGGTCTGGGCAGGAGGGGGGTTTAAGTGCCCAGTAAGCAAGTGGTTAATAATACTTTAAGATAAGGAGACAGGAAATTTGTTGCATGCAGTATGGCATCATTCCCAGCAGCATTTTTAGGTTCATTGCACTGAGACCAATCCACACTGCAACCTGTTCCCTAAGGGCTCATTCACATGGGCTCAGAGGGAAAACGTGCATCTGTGTACCCAGGAGTGGCAAGTATTTATATACAGCCACCCATACAAATCAATGACAGGCTGCGGCTGAATGCTGGTAACCAATGATCAGGGCATTTGCTTACAACCAGGGCCGCTCATCCATCCATGTACACAAGTAAACGCCCTTATGGGCAATGCCACTGTTCTCATATCATTTCCTTCCTGCAGGAAAAAAAAGCCAAAGTCCAGTTTTCCTTTCACTTTAATGAATTTGTTTGGCCCAAACAAAATATTTTCATTTGTTATTCTGCTGTTGGCTCTATATCATACCCTAGTACAGTGATGGTGAACCTTGGCACCGCAGATGTTTTGAAACTACATTTTTCAACTACACTGCAGCGTGCATGAGCATTGTGGGAAATGTAGTTCCAAAACATCTGGGGTGCCAAGGTTCGCCATCACTGCCCTAGTAGCATTCGCTACATACAGTGAACAGCAGTGGTTCTCAACCCTGTCCTCAAGTACCCCCAACAGGCCATGTTTGCAGGTTTTCTTTCATCTTGCAGAGGTGCTTTAAAATCAGTCAATGGCTTGGTATTTTGGACAGCTATTTTGGCTAAGAGAAATTCCCACAACATGGCCTGTTGGGGAAACTTGAGAACAGGGTTGAGAACCACTGGCGTACAGCACTGTGTTCTGCCAGCATCATGGACAACTTCCCGTCTGCTGCCGAAACAAGTGCTTCTCAGCCATTCAGAGGAAGTCTTGTATTTTTTTACAAGTCTCTCCCCTCCTCAACTTTAAAGCCTGCCAAAGACGGTTCAAATCTCAGCCAGTTCAGCAGGAACCGGCTGAGATTCAAACCATGTATGGGCAGACTGAATGTATCCAAGTTGATCGATCAAGTTGGGTACAACCAGCCTTCTGGATTTTACATGCGATTATTATAGCCGCTAGCAATAATCTGTCTGTTTTGATGGAGGGAATTGAGTGAATTTCTTTGGGTTGCAGGAAAGAAATGTACTCCGTCTATGGCTGGCCTTAGACAACTGGTTTTGACAGGTAGCCACCCCCACTTTCACCCAGATCACCTAGCCGATTTCTATCAGGATTAGCAGGTATTTTTCTGTACTTGGTGAAAAACATATTTAGCCTGAAAATAATTGCAGCCACCACATCTAAGGACTGGTAAGCTGCATTACAAATTTCTTCTTGGGTTTGGTTATACTTTTATAGGGGGAGGCAGACAATATGGAGGCAAAGAATCAGAAAAGTTACCAATCAACTGAAAAACAGGTAACACATCATGCCAATTCTGGGTGATCTGATACCACAGTGGTCACAATGAATGACATCAATACCCAGAGCTTAGAGCTGCTGAGTGTCACATGACCTAAGCCACTGACACATGACCTTGAATCAGTGTGCTGCAAGACCTACTTTCCAAAGCTCATAGGTCAGTTTCTGTTGACTTTTCTACCCCTTACACCACATCACCTATTTATTCATCATTTTAGGCACAAAGGCATTTTTTTTTTCTGATCTGAATGCAGCCCATTGCTTTCAATGAATCCATACACACAGGAGGATAAATATCAGTAAGCAAGAGCTGTGTTTATATCAGAACAAAAAAAAATAGACAATTTGCATTACTGGTCAGTATTTCACACGCCTATGTGCAAATATGCATGTAAATCGTATATTTCCTGTATTATTTAACATTGTGGGAGCTAGAAGAATCCTTGTGTGATATCTGCACACTATACGGACCACACTGGTGTTTCTTTAGACAGGAACTTTCTACCAGGAAGATCCGGCGTTCATACATCAGTACTGTACCCTTAAAGTGGTTGTACATGCTTACATATACCCAGGAAAGTGGCTGTACTCAGGTGATACACAGACTAAACAAACCCTCCTATATAAGTTTTACCTGTTTATCTGCAGTCCTCTCTACATCCTTTAAAGTGCTGAATTTGTAAGCTTGTCTGAGAGTTCAGAGAAAAGAGGGCAGAAAGCTGAAGTCTCAATTTGCAAAGCTTAGTGAGGAGAGCTCGGAAAGCTGATTGGAGGGAAGGGAAGGGCACACCCCCCCCTTTTCACACCGGAACAGATCTGAAGCTGGTGGTCGCTCCCCTGTCACCATTTCTCTTAGGCTCTGTTCGGACCTGAACGATCAGGATCATTGGCGGAATCACCACAATTCTGCCCACGATTCCAGAATCGCGGCAATACGCGAAACGAGTTTGCGATGCCGTGATTTCTAAATGGCACCACAGACACAGGGTGATTTTGCCGCGATTTGTTGCTCAGTACAATCGTGGCAAAAATGCCAAGATTTGATACATGAGCGTTTTTGGAGCGGGGAGGGAGGCCCATTCAAATGAATGGTGCCACCCCAAAAACGATCATGTAAAAAAAAAAAAAAAAATAAAAAAAAAAAAAAAAAAAAAAAGCAGCTGCAGCGGTCGCTGAAAATCGTTAAGGTGTGAATGGACCGGTGTGTCAGGAAAACTTGTCAGGCAATTCATGCTAAGAGGAAGGAGGCAGCAGACAGAAATTACACTTAGTGCTCTAATAGAGACAAGTACACACTCTATTGAGGGATATGCTTTGTTCATATTTCATGTCTGAGGTTTACAACCACTTTAAAAAGAGGACATAGCCGTCATTGCAAAATAACGGGCAGACAACGTCATCGTTTTCAAAACAATCTTTATTTTGTTTGAAGGTCTAATACAATGTTTTAAAGCAACTTAAAACGAGACACAGAGCTTTATCAAAGCTATAGCTCAAAGTTTCAGAGGCACAACTTTATTAAATTGCCTTGTAAAGGCAAATTACTACTAACCATCCTTTCTTCCCCCAAACAAAAGACCAAAGTATTAATGGTGTTTAACAAAGTTAAATTTCTTTAAATGTTTTATAAACATTGAACAGAATTTCTGTTTGAAATAGGAATAATAAAAATAAAAAATAAAAATAATAGCAGCACATTGGGCAGCTAATGCAGTCGTACGATGACATGTAATCAATGAATTTAGTGACGTAGCAAGTCATAAAGAGTGACGCATTCAACTGTTGATATAAAATTTGGCATGTTTTGCTTCTGCCAGGAAATGAGCACAAAACCCGCTCAGTTCCAAAGAGAACCTGAAACACCAGACAAAAAGATGTGACCAAAACACAAAATACCATGAGTACCCGGGCCTACAGGTGACAAGACAAGTCGCCCAGATTTTGAAATTCATAGAGATGTCAAGTCCAGCTCACTGTGTAATACAGAGGTGCCTTTATATGAGAGATCTTCTAGAAACATTCACAAATATAAATGTAAACATTTTCGATATGAGTTGGAACCGGAGATATCGGCTGTAGTATACAAAAATCACTCCACGCAACATGCTTCAAGCTAAGTGATCTCTGAAAACAGGTGCAAGACGTCTATTTAAAACATTAGCATGGTCTCTGTTCCACAAATTATTTTTCGCTTTCTAATTGAAAAAAAAAAAAAAAGGAGACAATAGACATCTGGAGGTCTGTCTAAGGGTGGACTTGTATTTTTTCAAGAGACAACTTAGCCGCAACAAGCGAAATATGCAGTGATGAACATATGGATAGCACACCTATCAATGCACCAGGATACAATAAAGTCACTATGTCATGAGGCAAAAAGTGCATCATATGACAGCAAGTGCATACAAGAAACAGGCCACATTATCTAAAGTATCATCTTTACATTAAAAAAAAAAGGCCTGCTAGCACCACTTTATGGCAATCGGTATATTTTAACATTAAAAACGTACATTCCATTTTGGCCAATTTTTTACCATTACAAAAAAAAAAACAAGAGGAAGCCAATTCTCATGGGTAACCACAAAACGAGCAATGTGCAATATCCATAACAAATCAAAAATCCACTTCCACAGGTCTTGAAATCCGATTGCTTGCTTCAACTTCTATCTATCACTGCTCTTTGCATATGAAATAAAGACCAAAGTCTTGCATTCAGCTTGTCACTTGTAATGGTACATTTAGATATCTTAAGTTCCAACCCAATCCAACTTGTCTCGTCATATAGTTTACCTTACATTTTAGGTACATAGCTTTAAGTGTTATTTACAATACGAAAAAAAAAAAAAAAAAAAAAAAAATCAGTGAGCTTTGGCACTCCAGAAATTGCTTAAAACTTGAACATCAGATATGTGTTGAGCACCGAGGGGCACGTAGCCCAGCTTATGGCTAAATTGCTGAAAACTACTCATGCATGTTCACAATGATTTCACAGATTAAAAGGACTACTAAATGTAAAAACACAAGTTGTCATACAAAAGTTTTTTTTTTTTTTTTTACATTCATAAATACAATTAAACTGTCTGTAAAACCACTGAAAGACACTGTATTCAGCCTCTTTTAGGCAGTAGTTTGCTAATAACAGACAGCAATAGCTTCAAACACATTAATAGGTTAATGATCTGACATTCTGTAAATCTGAGCTGCTCCGTTTGTGAATGTAAGATGTCTTTAGCACAGCGTCCCCAACTGGTCTTTTACTTTTAGTAGCCCTTTAAATTGCTCGCCGCCAATTGATCTCCCCACCCTTAGCAAACCACATTATTCACGTCATTTTTGAAAAAGCCTCCGCTGAAACGATTAAGCCTAGTGTTGTGCTTCAGAAATCAGCATGGTGTACCTTAAAAATAGGATGAACAGTGCATTTCATAAATGTGGATTTTCCTTTAAATGTAAAGAAACGTCCTTTCAGCTATTCATGTTCTATTACCGGTATGAGAGATTATTATAAACTATACCAAAAAGGGGAAAAAAATATGGCTTAAATCGGGAAAAAAAAATAAAAAATTAAGTATGCTTTTTCCCGGAGTCTTACGGAGAACTGCATATGAAAAATAATGGTCTTAAAACCTTAAAATTATCAAAACGTCTATAGTTCTTAAAGTACCAAACGTCTGCCTTTATCATTGTGAATCAATGATACAGGGTTACTATTCACGCATACAATAACCGGGCCATAGGATTCCAGCACTTTACATTTCTGAAGAAATGAAAAAAAAATTCTGTATTAGGTTTTAAAAGTTTAACACAATGGCATTAACACGCAATTGATTTACAGATTGCGGAAGCAAAAATGAGTTTGTTAACAAGGAGTAGGAATAAAAAAAAAAATATATTTAAGTCTGAAAATTCACAGACCCCAGAGTAAAAAGTTTTTGTGTTTTTTTTTTATTTTTTTAATTTATTTTTTTAGAAGACGCCATGTAGTTCGTATAAATACGTTTGTGTCCAGGCCTCGAAAGTTTGCAAGCTATTTGTGAGTCCTAGAGCACCGACAATGCACAATAACTGAATACCGCTGTGGAGTACTATTCACCCCGGTCTTACGTGTAAAGCAATGTACAGTGGCTAAGGTACGGTAGTCAAATAGCCCAAAAAAAAATATATAGTGTGTCAGTAAATACAAGGCAGGCAGTTGAAAATACTATAGAATACAAAACTTGAGCAGAGTGTACCACTGCTTGAAACAGCCACCAATCAAAACAAAGATTTAAAAAAAAAAAAAAAAAAAGTTGACCTGTGTCACAGCAGGGTTAAAAGTGCTAAAAAATGGTAAAATGATAATGGTACAGCCAACGACACTTTGTATCCTACAGTATGTCACACTCATCTGGAAGTCATTCCATTAAAATCTTTGGATACCAAAACTGGGAGGACAGAAATTCTGATTCAGAAAAAAAAAACAAAAAAAAAATTTAAATCGGGGTTGCTGAATAAACAAAACCAACTTTATAACCATGCCGTCCCAAAAATTGCCCCCTTTCCTTTTCCAAACACATTTCAAAGTTTCTTTTAAAACCATTGCAGTGACATCATCTTATGGCAGGATTAGCATGCTACACATTGAAATGATGGGTCTAATCTTTCAGAATGAACGGGAAAAGGCAGAAAGATGTTTTGTGCGTGCTTTCTACCTACTTAGAAGCAGTAAGGACAGAGGACGAGAATGCCCTAAGCACATTACCGAAAGAGAGAAAAAAAAAAAAAAAAAAGTACCATAATTCGAAACAAACCATTATACAACACTGTCAAAACGCTGATTCTTTGTTATATATTTATATATCTTAAAGGTTTATTTTTATTTTATTTTTTTCTTCTTTATTAAGAAAGCAGCTTTGAAGCTCATTAGGCACTGCCCAACAATGCATTAAATCCAATATTTGTATTGAACTCTCAATCTTTTTTTTTTTTCTTCTTTAATCTTGGGTTTAAACCAAGTTCTCTATACATTGTATGGTAAAATAGCTCTTGTTTTAAAGTTCCTTGATTCTCTCCACTTCGACCACTCTCCTCTTTCTCTCAACATACTGCACAATTCTTTAACACAAAAATAAAAAATAAAACGGTATGTTATTGATACGTATAAAACAAAAAAAAAAAAAAACAGCTTAACAAAAAAGTGATGTTGCATAGCATTAAGGATTTAGCAGTCCGCAAAATAAAAAGTAGACAGTTTGGTATTGGTAGGTTCCATTTTGATAGCTATTCCCCAGTTGCTATGTACATATATATATTTATATATATATACTGTTTATAGTCATATTCCATCTTGTCATCATCCATGTTAAATAGGTTCATTTGATTCAAGACTAGTCTCAATAAAACACTTCCTGGCACTTTGCTGCATACACTTGGTGGGGCTGAATTGTGAACCAGTGTCCTTTATGCAGATTTCTCTTTAGAAAACAATGAAAGTGCCATCCGTTCTGCTACATATTTGTGTTTTCGGTTCGGAAACTGAAACAATCTGCAAGGCTGTGTGGGTAGATCAACTGAGCGCTAGGCCACAAGTCCTCCAAAGGCTGCAATGGAACGTCGTGTGTCCCCCTCCCCACCCCACCCCCCCCAAAAAAGAAATCAGTACTCTACTAACAAAAAGACACCTTGGCTTCTTGGATCTGCGGTGACCAACATTCAAGCTGGTAAAGCTTCAAAAGAATGTAAACAAGCACCATGGTGAAGGCCTCGAGGAACCTGCAGGCCCGGGAGATAGGCTTGTAATACCATATCTTTCTGTTGCTGTGCTTCTTGGGTTCTTTCAAAGCAAGCACAATAGCTTAGAAACATACATTCACAGCTTAACACTCATCTCCTGCTTCCATGGCGATAGAAAGCTCTTTTCTCATCTGAAGGTAGCTTTGATACTGCAGCTCAATCTTGTGAAGAAGGCGGACGAGGGAGCTTTAGGATTTTATTTTATCCCTTTTGCCGAAACCGGCATCAGCTTAGTTGATGAAGGAGAGTCTGTTAGGTGTTCATCGCCTTTGCTGTGCATATACTGGATATGCTAGTGTGACGTTCAGAGAGTCATTGTGCTGTACAAGTGACGTATGTTGGTAATGTAGCACCAGTTCTTTCAAAGAGTTATACAAGTTGTATGGTTCTGCAAATCCATAGCCTGTAAGCGTCTTGTTTATGACACAGTGCTTGACCTCCCCATCCGCTCTGCAAGAAAAAAAAAAAAAGATCTATGAACAACCTTGGTACTGTAGAAATGTAATAAAGCACAGAGAACGATTCACCTAAACTGGAAGAGACATGCGTTTATTGGGTCCCACCTCTAACTAGATCTTTCAAGTTAGAAATTTAGCCCCCCCGGTCACACTGGTGTCATGCGATTAGACAGGTCCAAATCCCATAACAAGTTGCACCCTATTGTCAGCAATGGGACAATTTAAATCTGACGCCGCCTTTGCGGTGCTGCAGATTTAAAAAAAGATGTTCCTGCACTTTTTTTGCTGATTTCAAGGTGCACCTTACATAGATATTTGTGCATTAAATTGCACAGATGTCACCCAAGTTGCATTGACATGTGGCTCTAAAATCGTGCAACTTTGCTTGAAGTCGGATTTGGTGTGAACAGGTGCTAAATGTTGAATCTACTTTTCCTCTCGTATTTAAAACCAAACTCTAGCCATACTGTTGTGTTCTGGACAGAGTTAGGAAAGGCTTAGATTAGCATTGCACCAATATCGATATCGGTGCCAATACTAAGCATTTGCATGAGTACTCATACTGGTGCAAATGCTCTGATACTAAAATCTACGTCTTTCGTCTCAGTTCACATGAGTGTTTGCAGTGTGATTTTGTTCAGCGTTTCAAGTGCAATTCCAATGCGAATTGTAGTGTATATTAGAAATCGCATCTGAACTGGACTGAAAATCGCACAGGACTCTTTCAAATCACACTGCAGCTGGGAGGCAAAAGGCATCGATAATTGGTACCGGCGAGTATCGGTACTCGTACTAGGTCTTAAAGTGATACTAAAGTCTTTTTTTTTTTTATTTCTTTAAAAATAAACATGTTCTACCTACCTGCTCTGTGTAGTGGTTTTGCACAGAGCAGCCCAGATCCTCCTCTTCGGCTCTCCTGGCCCCTCCCTCCTGTTAAGGGCACCCACAGCAAGCAGCTTGCTATGGGGGTACCCAAGCCGAGTCACAGCTCCCTTTGTCCATTCAGACACGGAGCCGCGGCCCGGTAAGTATTAGGGGGGCTGAGGGGGGGGAGCTGCACACCGAAGGCTTTTTGTTTCCTAAAGCCTAGAATGCATTACAATAAAAAAAACCTTCTGCCTTTACAACCATTTAAAAAAACTGGCACTGGTGCATCCATAGCTAAGATCCTCGGTCAGATCTTTATAGCTGTCTGTGTCCCCACTGAGATATCCCGTTACTTCCTGCTTATAGGGGACAATAGAACAGGAACCCAGTGTCCAGTAATATGTCCAGTATGTAATGCTGTCAGTACTTCCTATCCCAGTGTCCAGTAATATGTCCAGTATGTAATGCTGTCAGTACTTCCTATCCCAGTGTCCAGTATGAAATGCTGTCAGTACTTCCTATCCCAGTGTCCAGTAATATGTCCAGTATGTAATGCTGTCAGTACTTCCTATCCCAGTGTCCAGTATGTAATGCTGTCAGTACTTCCTATCCCAGTGTCCAGCGTCCCCTCCCATTTTCTGTCCCAGTATCTCCAACGGAGACAGTACACTCCTTTCAAATTTTAAAAACTAAAAATGTTCCTAGTGCTGGGTTTTAAGGTAAAATAAAAAAATCTGAGAACTCATTAAACATTCAAAGTATGGTAAAATGAATAAATATACGTACACTACAGAGCAGGCGTAGCACCCTTGTTTGCTGCTCTCCCGCACAAGGAATGTACCATCACGCTTTCCGCGTAAAAGATTCTCGGCTTGACTTCTGTTAATATTTCCTACGTTCCATGTTCTCTCATCATGGTGAGGTAAGTCCTCATCTTCCACTGTAGAGTACTGACTAGAATGGAGAAAATTAAAAAAGTTTAACCTAATGAAGCAGCACAAAAAAAAAAATATGCTTTCTAAATCTCCTGTATCTATGAATTACGTATTAAGTGGAACTTTAGTCAGAAAGATAGATCACAGAATGGCCCCTTTTGCTGGTATAGCTATGTAAAAAACATTAAAAATCAGTGTCTATACTGTTCAGAAATCCAGTAATATACTGTCTCCCCCTGCTCTGCACATGCTCCGTTGGGCTCCAATTTTGCCAATGTGCCAAAAATCACAGCCAATAGAGACCGATCTGCTGACTGCCTAAAGATTTACTCAGGAGCTCTGGGCTTCAGCAAAATGGTAGCCTTCAGCATGAAGAAACAGGAGCAATTCTGGAGGCAGTTTACAACACTCACTAATTTTGGTTGGCAGCATAATTATTAATGTGGAATGTATCTTCCTTGCTTATTTTTGAACCAGATATTTTTGGTTAAGTTCTGCTTTAAGGTCCTAAGCCAAAGTTACATAAATCTGTCTGAATGGCTGTGAAGTGTTACCATTAGAGTAAGAATTGGGGACATAGGAGCAGCACATAGGTTGAAGAACCCAGAGAGCTTGCTTTGAATTGAACCTTGAACAGCTTAAAATGGAAGTAAACTGCACTTTTTAACTTGTACCTACAGGACAGCCTATAATAAGGCCTACTTGTAGATACGGTGTACATCTCCTAAACTTTCACTGTTAAGGATATATTCACATGGGATACAGCCGATAACGTCACCAGCGCATGCGCTCTGAAGGGATGGCATACCTGTGCCATACCTTCAGAGCTTCGTGCCCCAGCCATTCATACAGCCAGCGCCCACAAACTTGGAAGGAAAGCCGCATGAAGGTGAAAGCCTCGGGTAGCCATGCCAGCACGCCCATGGAAGGATCTGTGTGCAGGTGGGTCTGTCATAATGTGCTAGTATGCGGTGCATATTAGTACATTACAACTTAATAAAGCTGCAGGGGCCAGGCGGTTTTATGCTTTTGGCTTGCATTTTCAAAGCAGTTTGGATTGCATTCTTTGAATTTTGATTAGAATCTAAGGGAGCAAGCAGTGTTCATCTGTATTGGCTGCTGCTCCTCCTGTTCATCTAAGTTTGAACTGCTGTTACTTCTCATACAAATCAACACGTATGCAATCAAAAAGTCAGGAGTATTTCAAATGCATCTTAAGAATGTGCTCAGAAAAATGCCTTTGTGCAGAAATGCTAAAACTGCATCTCTACAAAACTGTTCCGGTTTTAAATCTATTACAAATAGGCTAATAAGATTCCTTATTCTACTTTGATCTGTCAAATAAAATTCAAACAATTCTGATAACCCTGAGGTCTAAAATAAGCTACATGACATGACATTTATGCAACAGCCAAGATTTTAAATTGGTCATAGGATACTGATAAACCTGCAAAGTGCTGATTTATACGTTTCATCCTAGATGTGCCAGTTAGGCCTAGTGACTTCATATTACTTACTCTTCTGTGTTCTCGTTGCCCAGCCACTCGTTTAGCTTCTTCTGTCGAACGCCTTTTTGTGTCAGCCACCTGAACCAAAGAAGCACAAAAATTAGGTGAACCCATTTTACTTTCACAGGGAAAACCCTATACTTTAAAAGAAGTGAAATTTATATATAAAAATAAATACAAGGTCCTCACATTAAGTACTGGTCTCTGGTCTTCCTCAACTGTATGAGATCGGGCTTAATGCTGTTCATACGTTTGTCAATCTCACGGTATTCTGCAGCCTGCTTCTTTAGGTCTTCTTCAAGTCTGCGTTTACTGTCAACGATTTCACTAATTCGTGACTTCAGCTTCTCGTAATTGTGTAAGATCCTGGGAGAAAAAGAAATTGGTTAAAAAGTGTAAGTCTAGGCAAAAAAAAAAAAAAACACATCTTTGCAATACATGCACATTCCCCATGTTCTATCCCCTTTAAAATGCTGCAAGTATTTGTCGATCTGCCAGAAAGCCTGTGTGCTCATATCTTCCTATTTGGACTGACAACACAGTGCCTCTGCTGCACTGAAATCCTAAGCAGTGTTGTCAGCTCTATCTGCTTTATTCTCTGCTGAATTACAGAACTCCATCTGTTTCTGCCACTCCTTGGCCCTTTTCCACATGTATACAGGGATTTCTTTTCAAGCAAACGAATGCTGCGCCCTCAAGACAGGGACTGCCCACACACTGGGGTTGATTTACTAAAACTGGGGTAATGACCTCATAGAAATTAATAAAAGCCATTTCTGGTTACAGGAATAAAGTAAAAGACAAATCTGTGGGTGTGGAGGGAGTGCTGGTTGGGGTAAATTTGGGACAGGCCTTTTCAAATCCCTTAAGATTCTCATACTCTACAATAGATTTTGCTACCCTCTAAACTAGCTAAAAACAGAGTCCTTCAAAGGGCCACATTACTCTACAGATTAGCAAACACTTGTCTTGCTTGTAAAGCCCCTCTTTCAAGGGAGAACACAGTGTTCTGCATCTTTAGAAGGACCTCTATCAGTGGACAAAAAAAACAACTCTTTTTATTATAACGTCCATCTTTTAGAGGCGCAGAAATCTTTGTGAACTTGTGGTCCCAGCATCTATGGTGCTTGTTCCTGAACTTCAACTTGAAGTTCAGTCTCTTTTCAAAAGCAATCACAATACATTGCTAGGTTGGTATCATTTGCAAATTAAAGTCCCTGCATTTGCATCCTTCAATATCCTTTAAAAAAAACAACAAATGTCCTTCCAAAACGCAGAGATTCAGCATTTAACAAGGGAGTAAAATAAACCAGTAACTTGCATACCTCTGTATTTCCTTCTCATTCCCCTCACGGCGAAATTTGTCTATGTACTCCTTGCTGTACTTCTCTTGCGTTTGACATTGTTCTTCAAATATTTTAATGGTTTCATTAAATGCTTCAATGGCTGTTCTTTTCATTTGAATTTCCTGAAAGAATCAAAAAAGCTTTTTGTTAAATCTGGCACAGAAAGCTACAGCCTCACTAAGGAGTCTTGAGTTTTCAGGCGCTCCTTTCCCTAGGCCATCAGGCATTAACCAATCCTTCCAACATCTTATAAGCTCTTTAAAGGCACTAGTAAGGCAATACCGTAATTACTATGTCGCATTTTACCTGAGATGTCCTGGTGTAGTCCTCGTACAGTCTATCATACTCCTGATTTTTCTCTTGGAATTGCAAGTTATACTCATGTAACTTCTTTCCGACAGCTTCTATACTATCTTCTTTTACTACTTGATCCTTAAAAAAAAAAACAAAGGCCATTATTGAAGGATTCCAGGTGAGAACATTTTGAGACAAAGTAATCATGAACAGCAATGTTTGTGGAATGCTTATAACGTTTTACCTACCTGTTGTAGCCTGGATACTGGATATAGGAGCTTGACATCCAGCTTCGGGTTGTACTGGGCCAAAGACTCGTTTCGGTAGTGGGTGATGAGTTCGACCACCGAGTTAAACGTAAATGGTTCAGAAAAGCCATACTTTCCATCTCGGTGAAAGATTTTAATGAGTTTGTTATTTCCCCCTTTCCTATAAAAATAAACAAATACACTGGGGTTAAAATCAAGTCTTGAGTAACACAGACGTGACCATAGGACAACTGACTGAGACAGTACATGCAAATCCCGCCTTCTCACCTTAGTGTAAGCGTGTAGTCGCCATGCATTTTTGTAGATGCATCTCGTACCAAGAAGGTACCATCAGTGGTATCACGTAGCTTCTCATTAACCTCCTCCCTGGAGAAAACAAAAACAGTCATTTATAAATCTTCAACTACACTGCATATATTTCTGAGAACACAAAATGACTAAAAACTAAATTTTAAGCTCACAATACAGTACAGAGCCATACTTAAGACAACGATGTGTGCAAATCAAAATAAAACTCCCACAAACATGGCTAGACATGCTGCAACCGGATATCGCCTTTTGCCGGCTAATATGCTCCATTCAAACAACTATTTTTGACTATTCATTTGATCTCAAAGTATTTGGAGCTGCAGTCAAGTAGTCTGACACTTGAATCATAAGTGGGTGTTGTGTGGAATCTGGAGTGCAGGAACAGTTGCTAGATACAAATTCTAAAATAACATGACTTGTAGGTAAAGTGGGACTTCAGCCAAACTCAAAGACCCAAAACTGAGCACAAGGGTTAAAGTATTTAGTGCCTGTAGCCTGGTGAAAAGAAGTAAAATGAAAGAAGGGAAAAAAAAAAAAAAAAAGGAAGAGCAAAGGAAAAGGGAAAGAAGGAAAGAGGAAAAGGGAAAGAAAAGGGAAAAAGAAAGAAAAAGGGAAAGAAGGAAAGATGGAAAGGAAAAGGGAAAGAAGGAAAGATGGAAAGGAAAAGGGAAAGATGGAAAGGGAAAGAAGGAAAGATGGAAAGGAAAAGGGAAAGAAGGAAAAATGGAAAGGAAAAGGGAAAGAAGGCAAAAGGAAATGAAAAGGGAAAGAAGGCAAAGGAAATGAAAAGGGAAAGAAGGCAAATGAAAGGAAAAGGGAAAGAAGGCAAATGAAAGGAAAAGGGAAAGAAGGCAAAGGAAAGGAAAAGGGAAAGAAGGCAAAGGAAAGGAAAAGGGAAAGAAGGCAAAGGAAAGAATGGAGGGAAAGAAGAAAAAGGAAAGAAAGAAGGAAAAGGAAAGAAAAGAAGGAAAAAGGAAAGAATGAAAGAAAGGAAAAGGAAAGAAAGAGGGAAAGAAAGAGGAAAAAGGAAAAAAAAAGAAGAAGTAAAGGAAAAGGAAAGAAGGAGAGACGGAAAGAAAAAAAAAAGGAAAGGGGACAATGAAAAGAAAGGAAAAGAGGAGAAAAGGAAAAGGAAAGGGGGAAATGGAGAAGGAAAAGAAAAGGAGAAGACAAGGAAAAGAATAATAGGAAAGAAAATCATCTGCAAGCAAATCTGACTGCAAATTCCACAAAGATCAGGAAGGGCATTACCTTGAAATATCGCCCCAGTACCATTCAGCATCTTGCAGAGACATATTGTGGTTAGTACCGTTGTTTATTACAGGACTGGGTTTGGGAGGTTTTGGTGGCAGTGCTGAAAGAAAAATACACAAAATTAATTATGTCCACTAAATGTTGCAAGTCACCAAAAATTTGCTAAAATCTAACATAATGAAAAATAATTGTACATTTCTCAGAAAAAAAAACCTCTGCACTGTAACTCCAATTAGCGAATCAGGACCTATACAATGCACTATGTTGCTAGGCAGAGTCAGCCTTCATTGACTTGCAAAAGAGGTGACGAAATGCAGCCTGAAGAAAGAAGTACTTTGAAGACCAGATAAATGAATGCATGTGCTTCAGCCTTGAAAACGCCACCACATTACACTGCTAAAAGCATCAATCTGTGACCCAAATATGTCTGATGCTAATCTCTGAATAAAGTACGACATTTTAATCTGCCTTAATATCGCGCAAGCTGCCTGTGCCTGTGTAGCAACAATGAAAGACAATATACAATGCAGTTAACCCACAAGAGAACTAGGTGAAGATCTCATCCAGTGCCAAATCACAGAGCTACTGCTGAACAAAAGACTGTCACTGATAGAAAACGTATGACAAGCGTGGACAAAAGAGCATTGGATATATAGATATATCTACGCACACAAAGATATACATCAGTTGGTCATTGAAAAAAGTAAATGTAATCCCTTCATACATGCATCCTTCATTTTGTACATACACTACATAAATCCGATATTTCGTTTCAGTGCAGAAAAAGGTTGCATTGTTACCTGGTGCATCCATCTCTATATAGAAAATCAGATCCGCCTCGTAATGTATGTCTAACTTGTCATAATCCGGGTTGCCTTCATCTATACGCCACATAGTGTTGCACATCGTCCAGATAAGTAATACAGCCCAGAGCTCCTTTGAAATGCTGTCTTGGAATTAATTTTAAAACCTTTAAGGGGCTGCACAGAAACCTATTACATCATCGGAGCCGTCCAATCGAATGTACTAAAAGATGGGCCACTCCTTTGTCTCTGTCCGTCTTCCACACTAACCTTACGCTCACATTTGCAGCGGAGGAATGTGATTTGCATGGGATGGGAGCAAAAAAATGCCAGTAATAAAAAAAGGCTTTTCATGGGTCTCCTTGCCTTGGACAGAGGAGCTGGCACAATGCAATTCCCTTTTTTATGAGTGTTCAGAATGGTATGTTCCACTGCTGGCAGCCTGCTGAGCTGATGGGCTGCAGCACGTACCACCGACAATCTCCTCTCTTGTGTGAAGAGCAGGCACACCGACATGCAGCAATGTCTCACTAACATGTTGTCATGCAAATAGCCAGACAGCTGACCAGACGACCTAGAACTTGGCATTCCTGACACCAAAACGCATGGATTTTCATATTACGGTAAAGCATTATCTCCAATACAAGCCGTGTCATTTCCTCAAGGTGCAATGACTAACATGTCAAACAAAGCTTGAAAAATTCCCACGCCGACTCTATGAAAAGCACCTTGCTGATAAATCTTTGTATTGGCCAGCCAGGTAAGGAAGTCAATCCCTCCAAGATAAACCCAATTTACAGCAGATGCTAACCCTCCATGGGTGAAGTTTCATCATTCTGTGGCAGAAGATTAACCTCTTGTTGGGGCAAAAAAAAAAAAAAAACCTCATCGCCATCACATTGATTATTACTACCAAGTAATTCAAATCACCTGTGTGGCTAGGCCTTCTGCTTGGCTCCAACATTTTATTTCAATCACAAAGGCAGGGTGAGAAAACTTACAGAAACAAAAGGGTTGGAACCCACTCTGAACAGTCAACTCTAAGGCTGGCCATACATTATACAATTTTCCTTTATATTTACCGAAACCATACAAAAGGAGGTCAAGCCTAAAACATTTTCATTTTGTATGCAGTCAGGCCGGCCCTTGCACTGCATAGTTGATGCAAAATCTAAAGGAAATTGGATAACGTATGGCCAGCTTAAAACTCTGCATGCTACTGAATTCTCCACAAATCCATACAACAAAACTATCCTGAGCTACACTTTGTCACTGCCTACATGTCCTTTGTCAAACCGCATATAGCAGCCACACTCAACCAGGGGTTCCATGAATTCTTAGGGTTCCTCCAAAGCAGCCATGGTCAATCAGGGCTCCGTGGAAGTCTTGGGTTCCTACAGAGGTTGCTAGGCGTTCTTTGTCCTGAGGCCAATTGACCTACCATTTGATGGTGCCTACCTAGATCTGGGGACAAGGCCACTTGGCCAACCCAGCAGCATGACTCAATCATCTTTTTACCTTTTTATTTTTTTAAAGGGTGGCCCATTCTGACCACCACTGTAAGGCTGGCCATACCTTATACAAATTTCCTTTAGGATTTAACAGAACTACATAAATGAGGTCAAACCTAATCACTTTCAATGCAGTAAGACAGGCCCTTGCACTACACAGTTGAAGGTAAATCTAAAGGAAGGTGAAGAAAATTGTATAATTTATGACTAGCTTAAGGGTTGCATTCTTCCCGCTGACCACTAATGTAATGGGCATGTTCTCCCATTGATCCTCCCAATGAGTTCCGTAAGGGTACTCTGTGACCTGAAACTTATTTCTGAGGTAAAAAGGTTGAGAAAGGCTGCTACATAGGTTGCTAGAATTTCTCTATAAAACAGTTTCTGCCTCTCAGTAAGCACTGAAATCAATGATCTTTTATAGCCATCTGTAAGGATGGGGGTTCAATTTAGGGGCATTCTTCCCCACTGACAACCATACTAATGTACCATAAGCTATAGATATCCATCTTTATATATATATATATATATATAGATATATCTATCTATATATAGATATATATGTAGATATCTATCTATCCATCTCTCTCTCTATATATCTATCCATCTCTCTCTATAATATCTATCCATCTCTCTCTATAATATCTATCCATCTCTCTCTATAATATCTATCTCTCTCTATAATATCTCTCTCTATAATATCTATCCATCTCTCTCTATAATATCTATCCATCTCTCTCTATAATATCTATCCATCTCTCTCTATAATATCTATCCATAATATATCTATCTATAATATATCTATCTATCTCTCTCTCTCTCTATAATATCTCTCTCTCTCTATAATATCTATCTATCTCTATAATATCTATCTATCTATCTATCTATATAATATCCATCTCTCTATCGATATATATTATAGATATATACATATCCCTCTCTCTCTCTCTATACCCATCTCTACATAATATTAATTATCAAAGACTCCCTGAAATGGAGGTTTTTCTAAGTGTTCCTTTATGTTAAAAAGGTTGATAAAGGCTGGTATATTGTATGAAACATAAAAGAGAAATGTACTAAACACATGCACAAATCAGCTGTCACAAAGGCCTGGCATTTTGGGATTTATGCATGTAATGAAAAAAAAAAGAATAAAAAATTAGATTTAGCACACAAAATTTGTAGCTATAAATCTTTACCCTATAAAAAACACGGTGACAAAAGACGCAAAAAACAAACAAAAAAAAAAAAAAAAAAATGTATACACATACACTATAAAGATGATTATTAAAAAGGAACTTGGACTTGCCTGTGACACCAATGGTAGCACTGAACATGACAAAGCAGAGCTGCCGGTTGGGAGCCAGCGTGTGCCCACCAGACCTGTCTAGCTGGCTCTAACAGCATGTAGTAGGGCAGAGGCCGGTATGTTTCCAGTTTCCCTGAACTGACAGAACACAATGCAGCTTCAGTAAGATTTAACTCTCGAAAACCGCTCTGCAACTTGCCGGCTCCTAGTCTGGGCTGGTTGCTGAGCCTCATCTGGTACATGTTAAATCCTTTTGTGCCAGCTTCCCGTTACTAGTGCCTCTTCTGGTAATAACACACAGCTATCATTACAACTCTAGTATCTGTTCACTTAATACAACAAAATAGACGTGGGCACCAAATCAAAAAATGACAAATAAATGAAGAAACCAGATCCAACTCAAGATAGTCATCAACTATCCAAAAAAATGACAGCCACAGCCCTGGAGTTATTAAACATCTCTAATGAAAGAACACCAAACAGAAAAAAAAATAAAAAGCTTAAAAATGTACTTACTTAGAATATCGTGCATTGTCCTGTTTTAAGAATAAATCCAAAAAAACGATTTCCAGTACAAATTCCGTAGTTCCCCCAAAAAAGTGCTTAAAGTCCAAGGTTCTCCAGTGCTGAACAAAGCCTCCAGTTCGCGTTGATTAAATCCCAGAACAGGTGAAATTTGGGCAGGACTGGCGGAGCTGTTACTGTGCAGGGAAATCAGCCTCCAGAGGTAGTGCAGTGGAATCTAGTCCTTCATATCCAGTTAATGATTAAAAAGTGAAGGCGATTTCAGTACAGTACTCAGAGGAGGGAGCAAAGAGGAGGAGGAGGGGGGGTGAGACTCTGGCTTGCACGTCTCTCCGAGATAAAGATCTCAGTTTCATGATTAACTCGAGCAGGTTCAAATATTTGCTGAGCTATGGATTTTGGGTGGGGGGAGGGGGGGGAAGAGACGAGGCTGTCAATCACAGTGAAAGCTGTCATCAGCTAACAAGTGGCTGATGTGGGGAGCACGCTGGTTTTAGCTCGGTAACTGAGACGGCCATTGTGCGGAGGGGGACTTAAAATAACCTCTGTCGCTGGCTGTTCAAGAGGTGGCCAGCCGAGCCGAGCTCCGTCCGCAGCCAGATCCAGGAAGTGGCTCGCCTTACCAGCAAAAAATAGCAGCAAAGAACTGGCGTGCAAAAAAGGTTTGTACCTCCAAGAAAGAGACTGACGTGTCTGTACACGGCCCCCTTCCCTCCGCCAGTGCTGGCTGCCACATCGCTGCTCCCAGACAGAGCAGAGCAGGTACACGATGACGACAATGACGCCTGCTTAACCTCTGCACACAGCATGTTCCACCAGCCCCGGGACTAATCGCTTTACTGCAGCACCACCGATGTGCATTATTCTGCACGTACTCCTTAGTGACACAGCGACCAATCTGCTGCACATCCCTGTGTGACACAACGCTGCTCCCTGCAATCTCCTGACAGCCACGCGTACAAACGTGCAGGCTTGGCTCCTACTGATTGATGCCAATCTGGGGGAAAGGCGTACGTTTAATGAGATCAAAGGTCTGTGCCATGGTTCAGCGACCCAAACCCAATATACCATATAAAACCACCAATGTGCAGACACCGCGTTCAAAAGGACGGCACTCTTTTCGGAGTCTAATGCCTAGTACACATGATCAGAAAATCGAAAAAAATATATATATATATATATATATACTTTTGGAGCGATCGTCTGATAATCTGATCGTTCGTGCAGAGAGCTGACAGTTCATGCAAAAGGGACAAGCACGGAAATTTTTCTCATACGATAACAGAACACGCGATTTCCATGTAATTAGTAATTGTACAAAAAAAATTATGTGACCAAGATAATGCATGAAATAAAAAAAATACATTATATTCACTTCCAAAGCTGTATTCTGTCCTACAAGAATTTTTGTAACTTAAAGTGATTGTAAAGGTTTTATTTTATTTTTTTTTAAATAACAAACATGTCATACTTAGGTACTCTGTGCAAGGGTTTTGCACAGAGTGGCCCGGATCCTCCTTTTCTGGGGTCCCCCAGCGGCTCTCCTGGCTCCTCTCTGTGGGGGAGCTCGCCAAAGAGGAGACAATCTCCATGGGGGTACCCGTGCAGGAGCGCTCCTGAGTCATGCTGTTGCGTCCATTGACACAGACAGCAGGACTCAGCCCCGCCCCCCGGTCACTGGATTTGATTGACAGCAGCGGGAGTCAATGGCTCCTGCTGCTTTCAATCTATCCAATGAGGACCCGACACAGTGGCTGGAGCTGCTGGGCTCGTGCTCGCTACAATCGGGTTCAGGTAAGAAGGGGGGGGGGGGGGGGCAGCTGCAGCACAGAAGGTTGTTTACCTTCATGCATTGAATGCAGGAAGGTGAAAAACCCTGAGACTTTACAACTCCTTTAAGTAACCTATTGGTTTTTGATAGGAGACTAGCATGCAAAAAAATAAATAAAAAAATGGGCGTTCATTCGTCCGATATTCTTATTGCATGTATGAGGCTTAAAGCAAAAGTTCACACAAAAATGGAACCTCCGCTTTCCGGAACCCTCCCCCCCTCCGGTGTCACATTTGGCACCTTTCAGGGGGGAGGGGGGTGCAGATACCTGTATAACATACAGGCATTTGGACCCACTTCTGGGCATAGACTCCTGCGGGAGTCTGCGCCTCTCCCCCAAGCCCCCCCCCCCCCCTACCCACGCTGTCTGCTGGGAAACACACGGGTCCCAGAGACAGCAGGGACCATCCAGATTGGGCAGCGCGACTCACGCATGCGCAGTAGGGAACTTGCAGCTTCACTTCCCGATTTCCTTACCGAAGATGACGGTGGTAGCACCCGAGCGACAGACATCGTGGGCGCCCTGGACAGGTAAGTGTCCTTATTTTAACAGTCAGCAGATGCAGTATTTGTAGCTGCTGACTTTTTAAAAAAATAATAATAATAATTTCGGCAGACCTCCTCTTTAAGATTTGTAACAGTCCATCACATGGGTGCTCAACCTGTAGTTCTGCAAGAGCTGGGGAGCTACAAGTCCCATCATGCCTCTGCCAGTCACGCTTCTACCAGTCAGCCTTGCAATGCCTCATGGGACTTGTAGTTCACAGGGATATGCAATTAGCGGACCTCCAGCTGTTGCAGAACTACAAGTCCCATGAGGCATAGCAAGACTGACAGCACAAGTATGACTCCCAGGGGCAGAGGCATGATCGGAGTTGTAGTTTTGCAACAGCTGTAGGTTTGCTAATTGCATATCCCTGGACTCTATCAGTTCAGACACCAACATGTATCAATCATAGCAGATGTAACAGTAATTGGTGCAAACTTTTTTTTTTTTTTTCATTTAGGTAAGAACTGCCCACACTTAATTTCTACAATGCCCCCCCAAATGTATACCTTTTAATTTGATAAATGGCATGGTGGCTCTAACTTTTGGATTTTTCACCTGGCCAAGAATAACGTAGCCCCTAAGCTGCCAACAACTTCCAGAGATACTCCCGACACGTATCCCAGGAGGGTTTGGCTCAATCAACCGGAAATATACGTGTGGTTGGCCACGTTTGGGGGGGCCGGCTGCCTCTACCTGGTTCTCTCAGCCGCCCCCGTGATGACGAGTGGTGCATGCGCATTATCAGGGAACCGGCTACAAATATTAAGAGAAGAGGACAATGGCAGCGCAGGATTGGGTGTGCAGCAGTGTAGTGGCAAATCTTTACAGTACACCACTGCATTCTCTGGATATATATGTTAGTATAACTCAACAAAACCCAAGGGGACTGAAAAAAAAAAAAAAAAAAAAAAAAAGACAGCTGGGTAAAGTTTTCCTTTTAAGTGAAGACAAACCAAGAAAATAAATAGGTGAAAGCAAGCAAAGCTGTGAAATTGACCAACCACAAGAGAGTAATAGAAAATGAAATAAAACAGCCGATTGGTCGGTCAGTTTGTGCTACCTCTCACTTTTTTCCTTTCATCTCATTTCCATAATCGTTCCCAGGGCTGAGAACAGGGTTTTGACAACTCAAGTGTGCTCAGGGGTAGTCTATACTGTAAGTGACAGTGGAGTCCACATTAAACAGCCTTATGAAATACACAATGCTCTATATAGCTTCAACATATACTCCAGAGCTGTACAAGAAAGGAGGGGACTGGGCGATTGTGTGCAGTACTAACACGAGACACAGACAATGAGTACCGACCTCCTCCCTGTAAAACGTGTTTGAGTGGGTGTGCCAGATTACAGGGATCCTGCGAATACATAATGGAACCGTCTTGTCATATCACTCTCACTAATGGCATTTTAAGTGGAGGACATAAATCTATAGTTCCAGAGTCAGTCCTAGACTATATCCATTGACCGCAGGTCTCCAAATATAATATGGTATAGCTCCTGGCCTCAAGTCTCCAGATATATTTGGAGACCTGAGGTCAGGGGCTATACCATATTATATCTGGAGATCTGAGGTCAAGGACTATACCATATTATATCTGGAGACCGGAGGTCAGGGGCTATACCATATTACATCTGGAGACCGGAGGTCAGGGGCTATACCATATTACATCTGGAGATCTGAGGTCAGGGGCTATACCATATTACATCTGGAGATCTGAGGTCAGGGGCTATACCATATTACATCTGGAGACCGGAGGTCAGGGGCTATACCATATTACATCTGGAGACCGGAGGTCAGGGGCTATACCATATTACATCTGGAGACCGGAGGTCAGGGGCTATACCATATTACATCTGGAGACCGGAGGTCAGGGGCTATACCATATTACATCTGGAGACCGGAGGTCAGGGGCTATACCATATTACATCTGGAGATCTGAGGTCAGGGGCTATACCATATTACATCTGGAGATCTGAGGTCAGGGGCTATACCATATTACATCTGGAGATCTGAGGTCAGGGGCTATACCATATAACATCTGGAGACCTGAAGTCAGGGGCTATACCATATTACATCTGGAGATCTGAGGTCAGGGGCTATACCATATTACATCTGGAGACCGGAGGTCAGGGGCTATACCATATTACATCTGGAGACCGGAGGTCAGGGGCTATACCATATTACATCTGGAGACCGGAGGTCAGGGGCTATACCATATTACATCTGGAGATCTGAGGTCAGGGGCTATACCATATTATATCTGGAGATCTGAGGTCAGGGGCTATACCATATTATATCTGGAGATCTGAGGTCAGGGGCTATACCATATTATATCTGGAGACCTGAAGTCAGGGGCTATACCAGATTATATCTGGGGGCCTGAGGTCAAGGACTATACCATATTATATCTGGGGGCCTGAGGTCAAGGACTATACCATATTATATCTGGGGGCCTGAGGTCAAGGACTATACCATATTCTATCTGGAGACCGGAGGTCAGGGGCTATACCATATTATATCTGGAGGAGACCTGAAGTCAGGACTATACCATATTATATTTGGAGATCTGAGGTCAGGGGGTATACCATATTATATCTGGAGACCTGAAGTCAGGGGCTATACCAGATTATATCTGGGGGCCTGAGGTCAGGGGCTATACCATATTATATCTGGAGACCTGAAGTCAGGGGCTATACCAGATTATATCTGGGGGCCTGAGGTCAGGGGCTATACCATATTATATCTGGAGGAGACCTGAAGTCAGGACTATACCATATTATATTTGGAGACTGGAGGTCAGCAGACTATACTATATTAGAATATGGTATAGCTCCTGACTTTGGGTCTCCAGATATATGGTATAGCCCCTGACTTCAGGTCTCCAAATCTAATATGGTATAGTTCCGCTGGGCTATCCTTTACTGCTGTACTTTCATCATCATACACCCTATGGGCCCCCTTTAGTCATAGCAGAACATTGGGGAGAAATTTGGAACCCCATCTTGTCAGGCGAGCACAAATCAAAAAAAACAGAAAAGCAACAGAAAATGTCAAAATAATAGAAATGCCAGAATCAAATGGAAGCAGAGTGATCAGCAATACTGGTACTACAAGAGGGTCACCCTCATACCATTCCAAAATACATTAAAGAGAAAAACCATCAACAGGCAGCAATTCAATACATAAAGGTAAAAAAGGCACTCAAGCACAGCAACTAATTAACAGCCATTATTCATCGATCAACCAATATCTGATTGGCAGCTATGGATAACTGCTCTTTGCGCATTGCCATGGCTCTTTGTGCTACTCTAGTAATCTTGCAAAGATAGGACACTGGCTGATGGATCGGCCATACTGGTACTAAGACCCTTTATTAGTACCCCTATGGCCAATCCACCAGCCTGTGTTCTATCTTTGTAGGATTACTAAACAAAGTGACAATCCACAACATTCCAAGATTCAAAAAACATTAAAGCGAACATTGTAAACGATCACCTTGTAAAACATTGCATTTAGTTTAAAATAGAAATGAAAGGCAAAACACACACATTATAAAACAACCTTTTTTTTTTTTAGGGTGGTCTCACATTCCCTCTGTTCTCGGCTGCATAAGAGCTGGGGGAGGAGAAACAGCAGCACACAGTGAAAAGCTATACAGGGGAGGCATGTCAGGACATGTCTGATCATTGGAGAACAGACCGAGATCACCAGCATAGCTAGAGAACTGAACACAGCATGCTCTCCTGCATAGTGTGGTCAGTTTTTATTAGGAAAGCAGAGGGACTGGCAAGAACATCAGGGATTTCACACAAAGGAGGCAATACAAAGAACAGGATACTTTCTCATACAAGTACATAGTACAGCAGGCATATCAGGAATATGAAATAGTGGGGGTAACAAACACTTTAAGGCTGGAATCACACACTTGCCTGTGCCTTACATTATCTCTCTCTCTCTCTCTCTCTCTCTATATCTATATATAGTTGTGGAAAGACCTCTAAAGTCTCCCCTTTCAAACTAAACTGCAGTACATAGATGTGAACCAGACCCATAGAAAGGAATGGGATGTCTACTCCATGTGCATTTTAATGCAGCAAAATACTGGAGTTTTGCTGCATGAAAATAGACAAGTGTGAAGAGGCCCTTAAGGGAAAAAAAATGAATTAACATAAACAAGCATCAACCCAATAATTTACAGTAATTAAAAAAGGGCACTCGAGCACAGGAACCAATTATTCACTGATAAGCTGAAATCTGATTGGCTGCTATGGATAACTCCTCTTTGCTCATGTGCCATTTTATTGAGCAATCCTGGAAAGGCATCACACTGATTGGTGGAGACTCATAAAAATAAAGGGTATCTGGGAACAACAACTGTTGGTACCTGCAATTTGCTCCATTATTTCTTTAGACCTAATAGAAGGCACCGCTATCATTGCTGTGAGGAACGCAGTCAATATTCACAATGCCTCAAACAAGTCGGCTGCAGCAGGTTAAACACTCGGGAAGCACATTACACGCCGGGAGCTCATCATGGCTGTGCGGACAGCTAAATAAAAACTTGCCGAACGAGGACCTCTGCTGGATAAAATTTATACTGACCAATGATCCAAATTAATCATGAGAAAATCAGAGCAAAATTCTAAATTCTATATTTCAAAGCGCCAATCACCTTGTATGGACAACCAACAAAACATCACCACTATATGATAGTGCCTATAACATCCGCATAGTTACCACCGGCCTCTCAAAAACGCTTGCTGCCTGGCTGACTCTGGCTTCAATACTTTGAGTTACAAACCAATGGTCATTGCCCCCACCTATAACTGTCCATCACAGCAAGAATCACATAGAAGGGCAACGCATGCAAAACAAAACCAAAGAAAATTCCCAGCCCAACTCACCAGCCAGTCTGCTACCAACCGACATATCCGGTCTAACAGTATGCGTTAAAACGGAGGTTTAGTCTGCACACATTTGCAAATGCATGCGTAAGCTGCAGAGCCGCTCCAGGGCACCCCAATATTTCTGTAGTCCTGACACTTTTGAACATTGGGGTGCCTTGAGGCAGCTTTGCAGCTTACATATGCATTTGCAAATGTGTGCAGACTAAACCCCTAATAACGCATACTGTTAGCCAGGATAATTAGCTTGGTAGCAGACTGGTTGGTGAATTGAGCTGGGAATTTCTTTGGTTCAATACTTTAAGTTACTGATCCAGAACAAATATGTAGATAAAACGACCTAGACTTTTAGTGGACTTTGATCACTTGTTCTAGGTCAGTGTTGCAAAGCAGTGAAGCCAGAGGACCAGCCTAACAGCCAGGCAACCTAAATTTTCAGAGGAGAGCACAGCAGCTCCCATATTTCTTTCAGGACAGGGTTCCTTTAAAAAGGTCGGTTTCAGAATTTTCATGATTTTCAGTACCGACCAAGCGCACAATAAAAATCCTCATCTGCACATACTGCATTAGACTTTCATTCTATTAATGTTCCCGAGTTTGTCCCAATAGAGCAGTGGTTCTCAACTCCTGTCCTCAGCACCCACTTAGGCTGGCCATACATTATACAAACTTTCTTATTCAATTTTCCTTTAGATTTACCAAAACCATATAATATGAGATCAAACCTAAACACTTTTGATGTGTATGCAACCAGACAGGCCCTTGCACGACATAGTTAAAAGGTAAATCTAAAGAAAATTGAATAGGAAAATTGTATGGTGTATGGCCAGCCTAACAGGCCAGGTTTGCAAGATAAAGCTGGCCATACACCTATAGATTATCTGCAGATTTTCTATGGTTAGATGGAAAAATTGCAACAGATTTCTCCATGTTCGCTAAACTGTGTGGATGGAGGAATCTCCCACTTTTTCCATCTAACCATAGAAAATCTGCAGATAATCTATAGGTGTATGGCCAGCTTGACTGAAATACATCACAGGTGATACAATTTGCTGCTCAGTGATTGCAGTATTCTAGTCTGCATGTCCCCAAGGTAATACTTGGAATCTGGCCTGGTGGGTCCTGAGGACAGGAGTGGAGAACCACTGCAATATAGAATAGAATGGTACTCTGAAACCATACAGCACAAGACAAGCCTAGGAAAAAAACAGGTCAACGGGAAAAGCCCCCGAGAATTTTAGATTGCTGCCCGGTATTCCCCCTTAAGCCATGGTTCACAACATTGCATATGTCATGTGACAGTTCAAAATCACATGACAGGTCACATCCCATTGCCAGCAATGGAACCGCTCAAATCACTGCGACTCAAGAAAAATGTTGTGTCAATGTTTTTGCAACTTGCATTGACTTCTGTTAAATGAAGTCGCAAGCAGCATTGAGATCGGAGGTCCAAATCGCACTGATCTGCAGCTTTGAAATCACGCTGAAGTAGTGCAATTTCAAAGCGGCACTGGTGTGAACCGAGGCTAAAACAAAGATCCGCCAAGTAGCAAAGAGTCAGTTATTGTACAAAGGGGCAGCAGAAAGGGGGATCATGACACCCGTTGAGGCCGTAGATATACAAGGTTCACCACACATGACAACGTCACCCAGACAGTGACCACCTCTATCTGTATAAGTGGCCTTCCTAAGGACAAAAAGGCTGCACAAGAAACAAAAGGGTCAGCATAGAATGAGAAGGGGAATGAAGAAGGAATCTGATGTGCAGGAGGTGATGGGCGTCCTTGCAGGTGTATGAAATGTTAGACACCAAGTTATTTCAGGGCGAGATCATGCAAGGACACACATATAGATAACTTACACTGCGGCACAGACTGTCTCTGGATGCCGCTATAAAATATGTACAGACACATCTTGGTTTACAGCTCAATTAGAGAAGTAAATGATATGCACCAAGAATATAGAATAATTGCATGTGATGACTACAGCCTAAGGTATGAGGACACAACGCATTTCATGTTATCAGTAAAAACACAGACAGACACACACCATACCCACCAACCCAACATGCCCAACCAATCAGAATCCATAGGATAGGAGACTGACTGCCTAACAATTAACAAAAGATCAGAATATATATTTAGGAATTGGAGAGATGATCCTATGGTGGAATGTGTTACACAGCAATAGAAGCAACAGCGATCAGACATCACTGGATATCATGCTAGCACTTATAGACAAATACATGGTACTTCTGGGTATGAAGGGACATGTGACAGCGCTGGTCCACTCAAGAGTGGTCACTTAGAGGTACACCTCTCATTAGGTCTTCTAACCCCATTGACTTGTAGTGAAAGCTGGCCATAGACTGCTCTGTTCGGCTGATTAAAAAGGACTGAACTGGGTGAAGTTTAATTGAGGTTAAAGTGGATGTAAACCTGCTTCATTAAATTTGAGCTGGGCACCTATATCTGCAGTGTTTTCTTATCGCTCTGCAAAGCTCCAAGTCCTGTGGGTTTCTCCTGCTCCGTTCTATTATCAACATGATAACTTTGGACAAGTTCTCTGTCAACTGTGATAAAACCAGCCTGAAATTTGTGTCAAGGTCGGTGCTATAGATTAGCAGAGAGCTGATCTATTCACATCACAGCTCTGCAAGTCTCTGTCTACCTGGAGAGGGGGTGTGTGCTTTTCCTCCAATCAGCTGTCTCGGTGTATGGCAAGAATACACACCCACAGGTGAATCAGGAAGAGAAGATTCTAACACAATGTGCACTTTCTAAACCAGGGGTCTTCAAACTACGGCCCTCCAGTTGTTCAGGAACTACAATTCCCATCATGCCTAGTCATGTCTGTGAATGTCAGTTTTACAATGCCTCATGGGATGTGTAGTTCTGCAACAGCTGGAGGGCCGTAGTTTGAGGATCCCTGTTCTAAAAAGATGAAGACAGCCGATATACATGTAAAACTTATGTTGGCAGATTTGTTTCATCTCCGTGTATCTGAGGCTATTCACTTCACTGGGTGTATGTGAGGATTTACATCCATTTTAGGTTAAGTGATTGTAAGCCCTCGCATATACCCAGTGAAGCAACTGGCCTCAGGTGATACACAGAGATTAAACAAATCCTCCTACATAAGTTTTACATGTATATCTGCTGTCTTCATCTTTTTATACTGCTTAGAATGTGCACATGGTGTTCGAATTTTCTCTTCCTGATTCACCTGTGGGTGTGGATTCTTGCCATACACTGTGAGACAGCTGATTGGAGGAAAGGCACACACCCCCTCTCTCCAGGTAGACAGAGACTTGCAGAGCTGTGCTGTGAATAGATCAGCTCTCTGCTAATCTATAGCACCCACCCTGACACAAATTTCAGTCCGATTGTATCACAGTTGACAGAGAACTTGTCAGAATTTGCACAGGATCTCAGCTCTGAAAAACAGGGGGCGGAGATCTGAAGCTACAGCAGTAAGGAGAGCCCTGAAAGCTCATTGGAGGGAATGGACAACCCCCCTTCACACAGCAACAGGGGTGAGAATGCCAAGCACAGATTGTGCCCTCCCCCTGTCACCATTTTTCTCTGGGGGGGGTCAGGAAAACTTGTCAGAAGTGATTCATGCTGATAGCAGAGGAACGAAGCAGCAGACAGCAATGACACTAAGTGCTCTGGATTGAGACAAGTACACACTATAAAGGGATACGCTTTGTTCATATTTCATGTCTGACAACCACTAACTTTTGTGAAGCTAGCAGGGCCCATCAATGGCTCGAATTTCAGCAGATTCAGCAAAAATCAGACAAAATTTGAGCGGTCTATAAGTGGCACAGGAGTGGAATGAAGGCAAATATTTCCCTTAAGGCCCATGTCAATGGGCTTTTGTACACTTTGTGTTCCCTCTCAAGCACATGAGAATGCAAACCCGCTTGAGGCAGGTCAAGGTCTGAATGATCTGAGAAGCGTCTCCATCTGAGGTCGAGTTCATGGCATTGACACACGCTGACAGCCCATGGACACAGGCCTTTATACAGCAAAGAACTGAAGTGACCGCAGTGCATGCATTTATGGTGTGTCTGGGACAGGAATGCGGCAGGGCACAAGCAAAAAAGGAAGGGTAGGTGTATCGCATTTCATCTCACCTGGCCTGAAATTGTCAGCCAGCAAAAGACAGGCTGTGCTGGAAAGAGACTAACATCAAATCTTATAATATATGGGACATTTTACATGCATTCCTTTGAGGGATCAGCAGGTCTGTAGGCTTAGTGGCTCTTCAAAGAAGAGTAGATAATTTGCTCCTGACACGTAGGAGTGGCGGCAGCGTGTGGGTCTACCACCGCACATCCCCTTGGCTGCACAGCCCTGTCATTTTGGAGGTCAAGGAGCAGCAGGAATTAAACAATAAATCCTTGTGGTGTGACTAGCAGAGAAAGACACCTGGCTAAACACGGCATTCCTGTGGGTGGGGCGTCGGCACAAAGACGTGCTACTGACATTGTCTGCTAATGCTCTCTAATACTTGGATGTACTCTCCGCTTCCAGCGGCTCTCGTAAAGTACAAGAACATCACACAAAGCAATGTCACAGCCAAGGCTTTAAATGCTTTCTTTGGTGTACAGGCCTTGCAACATTTTTCAATGGCACTCTTGCAGATTCAATGATCAGCAATGAGAAACATGATAGAATGACCATCTATGACAAGGCCTTAAAGTGGTTCTAAAGCCTCAAGGTTTTTTACCTTAATGCATTAAGGTTAAAAAAAAAAAAAAAAAAAAAACTCTTGCAGAACCCCTTAAGCTCTCCCCATTCTTACCACGGGTCTGATCCAGTGATGTGCATGAGAGCAGATGCTGTCTTCTGCCTCATTGGGCAGATTGATAGCAGTGGAAGCTACTGGCTCTCGCTGCTGTCAATCAAATGCTTTGACGAGGGAGTAGGGGGATGGGGCGAGTCACCCGGACTGTGCCAATAGACGCAGACAGGGAAGCTCAGGAGCCCTCATGGAAAGCGGCTTTTCATGGGGGCACACGCCGAAGAGGAGCCTGGAGTGCTGCCGGGGGACCCCAGAAAAGGAGGATTGGGGCTGCTCTGTGCAATACCATTTCACACAGCAAGTATGACGTTTGTTATTTAAAAAAAAAAAAATAAATGTTAATGCAACTTAGCCCTACACTATTGTAATGCGGGGAACCAGCACGATTCCAGCGCCGGTTCCTGCATCGCACCTCCCTCACTGGCAGGTCACACTGCCCTCTGTGGACTGCTGTGGGTGTCAATACAAAGTTAATGACACCCTGAGATCGGTTCACAGATCGCAGTGAAAACTTTGAATTCAGACAGGAATCGGATCGCAAGAGTGTAAACAACCATGTGATCCGATTCCAGTGCGGGGGGAAAAAAAAAAAAAAAGGTTCCTGCAGCATTTTCGTGCGAATGCAATGCGAGTTCAGCCATACAAAAACTGTATGGCTGAATTTGCATCGCACAGACATCGCATGTCATCTGCACAGCAACGCGGTGAGAATCACATGCAATGAATCCAGGTTAAATCCATACGTCTTGAAAGGGACGACAAGTATGCATGATCTTCCAAACACTGGGCACAATGCCTATGCATTTTGCAGTTGGCTGTTTTATTTTTTTTTGCCTGCAGCTGGAAAAAAAAAAAAAAGAAGGAACTACTTAAACATTGGCTTTCTGTATTAGTCCACATCTGCTTGCTCACTCAAGATTTTTGCTCAGTCACAAAGGGAACTGTAAAACAATACTAAAGCTTAGCTTCCCATGCCAATATCAGATTACCATTAGGGAGACCGTGTAACCTAAAACATCAATGCTCCAAGCCGTCCGCACTTCATATCTATGAAATGAAACCGGTCACATTCATGCTCCCGCTCACATGCACAGCAACATCGGCAGGGAATTCTCCTGCAGGACAGGTCCCGGGCCATGAAAAAACACACTACGCCCTACACACAGATGGTGAAGTCATACTATATTTTTATCACCCGCATTGTATCTCTAAGTCCCTAAGGCAGTCAGAGGTTTTCTGAGAACTGTACAAGCACACTGTAACATATGCCCAAGGGGAAATTTCACTGCAACAATATCCAAACCAAAGAAAAAACTGGCGTACCTGGTGCAGATTGACGTTCACTCCATTCACTCCCTATGAGAACTTCCAGAATCTGAGCGCTGTAATCTGGGCTTTCCGAGCTGCGAAATAAGGAATCACGTGGCTTAGATAGGAATGATACTGCAGGTATCAAATATGGTGTAATAAAATTTAATCTAGATAGCATACATTTTATTTTTAACACAGCCTAAGAGACATAATCCATTCCTAAACTAACATTTTCCTGTGAATCCCTAAAGGAGATCATGTATAGAAATATACACTATATTATATAGGTTTATGGTACACACACATACATACATTATATATATATATATATATATATATATATATATATATATATATATATATATATATATATATATATATATATATATATATATATAAAATTGAGGTGTGCACTGAATAGAAATGTTGGTGAAAATTCAGGATGCACTTGGCCAAAACAGAAAATCTTATATATATATATATATATATATTATAGTGTGTGTGTGTGCGTGCGTGCGTGCGCGTTTTAATATCATGAATTTTTAGCAAATTTTTTATTAATATCAGGAATTTAAATAAATATGAATTTGTCAGCCATTATCAGCACCTTTAGTGCAAGAACATCGAACAAAAAAAAATGCAGCCCTTTAAATTCTGTGTATGTCTTCACAATGGTCCATTGTGGTCTTAAAAATCTTACTTGCTGCATTTTTTGTCAGTTTATAAAAAAAAAAAAAACCCTCGCCAAAATGCACCTTCCTATTGAAATGCATTGAAAGCCCAGCAAGAACGCACCCATGTTACATTTTTGAGTCACAAGACCTATGAAAAACACACCATAAGCACAGTAAAATCGCGGTAAAGTCGCGGCACAATCGCATACGCTTTCGGTGCTTTTGTTTTTATTGACAATGCCGAAAACACCAATTTTTCACTCGTTGAAATTCCAGTGCATCTCTAATATCTAAGTACTAAGGTCGTTGGTTCGAATCCCAATCATGACACTACAGTGTGGGTTTCCTCCGGGGGAAACTCTGGATAAATTGGTAGTAGTGTGTAAATTGGTAGTAGTGTGTGTGTGTGTGTATTTGAGTGTGAATTAGGGACCTTTGATAGTAATATAATAATAATAATATGTGAAGTGCTATATAAATACCTGTCGTAATAATACTACGAGAGAGAGAGAGAGAGAGAGAGAGAGAGAGAGAGATAGAGAGAGAGGAGAGAGAGAGAGAGAGAGAGAGATAGAGAGAGTGTGTGAGAGAGAGAGAGAGAGAGAGAGAGAGAGAGAGATAGAGAGAGAGAGAGAGTGAGTGAGAGAGTGTGTGTGTCCTCAACCATGGTAAAACCCAGTGAGTTTTACGTCGGAGTTCCCTTGTGCTTGCATGTACCCCAACACTTTCTAAACTACATGTACTGCCTTTATTAACTTTTTTTTTTTCCTACAACACAAACACATACAGCAGGGGTCTCAAACTGCTGGCCCTCCAGCTGTTGCGGAACTACAAGTCCCATCATGCCTCTGCCCATTGGGAGTCAAAGCCTGTAACCATCAGCCTTGCAATGCCTCATGGGAATTGTAGTTCTGCAACAGCTGGAGGGCCACCAGTTTGAGACCCCTGACATACAACAACTACATCAATGTATTACTGTAGCTGCCCAAGGCAAATGTGTATCTTTATGAAAGGTTAAATAAAAATATATGAATAAATGCAAAGATTTATAGCTGCTACTGAGGAACCACAAATTTCAGAATGCCTGGTAATGACATACAATGCTGTGGAATGTAGCCCCTTGGTGCAAGACATTTGCTCACCTTAGTATCTGGTTTCTGAAGAGAAGTGGGCTGAAGATTTCTGCCAGTAACTTTGCATTGAGCAGGTTCCTGTTGGAGTTTTGACAGAGCTGAAAGAAATGTCTCAGCAGGTACTGAAGAGTGAGCCAGTACTGATTAGGAACGTTTGGGGACTGGATAATCTTCCTCAGCAGTTGTGCATAGTCGTCAGAGTTTAAGGAGTCTGCAGACAGAATATGAAGAATAAATGAATATTCCACTGTGGACACTGTATACATTGAAGAGAGTCACAATCCTGTAGATCCTGAAATGACGGAACGGAGAAGCTGCATCTACATGTGGATCAGACCACACAACCTAGGAGGAGGTGTGATTGTTCCAGCCCCTGCAGGTCATTGGCTATAGAACAGTACCTCCAGGTCTTGTACTTATTTGAAGGTTATCAGATCGATATCCTGTTTCTGCAGCATGTGACTGAACTTTCGGCTTGTGGGTTAATGCTGCGACGCCCTACATTTGCTCTGTATGGACTTTGTGAAAAGATAAGGATTCCGCAGAGCAGCAGGTGCCGATTTCTGCAGAAGCCGCTCAACCTGGGAACACCATGTACTCCCCGAAGAGCGAGCATTTGCCAGCACAGATAAAAAGGTTAACAATTACCTTGCACTGCACAGACAGGAGGGCCTTCATATCGTTAAATATTACACATCAAACTCCTCTAAAGAGCAAAAAGTAAAGTGCGTGTGAACCTTCCCACTGATACAGGCATGGAAATCTGCTATCCAGAAAGATCCAAAACGAGACGAAGGAAAATAAGCAATGCAACTACACTGTACGCAGACATGCATTCTTATCCGTTAAGTTAGTGGAACCCACAATAGCCAATCGACTTTCATCTTGTGGCAATCAGAGATTATAATCGATTGATACTGGTTATTACACAATACAGGTCATCACTGCAGTTTGCACAGTACACAGTTTTTTCGTTGTGAACTAAAGGAGGAGATCATGTACTAACAATCTGATTAGTTAGTACAGTGATCTCCCCCCGCTGAGCTATTGTGTTCTGACAGGGGGACACACCCCCCCCCCCCCACCAGAACACACGCTGATCGGCAGACCTTCTTTGGTCGTGCCCCTTCTGTCAGACTGGCTGCCATACAAATGGGCTGAATGTTGGCTGGTTTCTATTGAACCGCCCCAATATTCGGCCCGTGTGTACGACCCATTACTGAATGTGTCTGGGCAACACCAATCATCTTACATCTCCTAGAACGTGGATATGCAATTAGCGGACCTCCAGCTGTTGCAGAACTACAAGTCCCATGAGGCATAGCAAGACTCAAAGCCACAAGCATGACACCCAGAGGCATGATGGGACTTGTAGTTTTGCAACAGCTGGAGGTCCGCTAATTGCATATCCCTGTCCTACAATATGAGAGCAGACATGCTTGGGACGGACCAAACAAGGATGATGACCAATACTTAGGGGGGGGTGTGTGTGTGTATAGATAGACCTCTGGTTCAATCGCTATTGGAAACCGCATGAATATAATATACAATAATTTACAATAATTTAGTCAGTCAGTGTGTACAGTACATGGATCCCTTAAAGCTGAACTCTGGGGGGGGGGTTGGAGGGATACGACAATCCTTGCAATTGGGCTCCCCCTGGACTGCAACGGTGAAATGTTTCTTTATGCCTAGGGTACCAGCAAAAAAGAAGGACTTTTACTCATCTGATCCCCTGCTTCTACATGCTCCCTCCATGCTATAAGACCTGTCTCTTCTCTAAGGCGCTCCGTTGGCTGCAGCAATCTGATGTCATAAATAACATTGCAAGGCCAATAGCTCTGCATGGTACATGAGTTCACAGAGGGACCGCCTACAAGTCGAAGCGTCAGAAAGTGTTTAGCGCCAAGCTGCTGGGAAGTGAGGGGTGCAAGTCTTGTTTCCTGGTACCCTATGCATAAGCGCCGGTGAGACCCTGAAGTGAGGGGAGAGAAGAGCTGCAGATGTGCACAGCGCGAAGGAGGGCTCAAATATAAGAGGGGTGAGGGGCCAAATTTGATGCCTAAGCATTTTTTACCTTAAAAGTGGTTCCATTCAGTGTGCAGCAGCCCCCCTAATACTTACCTGAGCCCCAACTCGATCCAGCGGTGTTGCACGAGAGCCTTGGCTGTCCAGGACTCTCCCTTCTGATTGGCTGAGACACGGGGCACAATTATCTCCCACTGGTGTCAATCAAAGCCAGAGAGAGGGGGCGGGGCTGAGCGGCAGCTCCGTGTCTAAATTGACACACAAAGCAGCGACTCCACTCGGGTGCCCCCATACCAAGCTGCTTGCTGTGGGGGCAGAAGGGAGGATCCAGGAGCACCCGAGAAGGGGTGGATCTGGGCTGCTCTGTGCAAAACCATTACACAGAGCAGGCAGGAATAACTTTTTTTTTTTTTTTTTTAAATAACAAACGAGACTTTAATATCACTTTAATGCAAGGAATGCATTAAGTTTAAAAATATTTAGGCTTTAGAACCATTTTAAGCACCAGTTCAAGGTAAAATCCCACTCTTCAAACATCAATGAATATTTTATCAATACAGACCAGAAAAGAATCCCTTCGTTCCTTACCTCGTACAGCGGAAAGCATCTCATTGTAAGTAGCTGCTGGAATGACTGGGCTTGGGAGATCCAATAGAAACCTCTTCAAAGCGTCACCCAGAGTAGGCAAGTCAAGATGCTCCAAATCGGCTGCAGCTGAATCTGTAACATAAATTAAAAAAAGACTGGTGAGATCAAGTGTTAAAAATGTAGAATTTAGTCTTTAGCGTCCAATCTGCTGTCAACACACCCCATAATACGTTCCTAAGAGCTCCGCATTCACTCGGACTTGTGCTGTGTTGCTTTCACTAGACGCCAGTTTTAGCTTAAAAGCAAAAGTAGCAGATTGTACAACTAAAACTTGTTGCAAAAATGCAAAGCAGGAAGGTTAGAAAAGCTGATTTTAACAAGTCTGTGTTTTGCCTGTAAATATTATGTATAGACAGACACAACAGACTGTATTCAGGGTGGGGAAAGCTGGCTGGGAACTTCACAGAAAGACCTGCACAAAACATAGCTAAAACCTATAGTAACAACCTTGCAGCTAAAAACTAAAAAAGAAAAAAAAAAAATATGTAACGCTTACAGACTCCAAAACATTTCTTGCATGGAGTAAGTAAGCTTTTGTCTGGAGTTCAAAAAATATCTAAAATAATAAAATGTTTGGAAACAAAATGTTCCTAGCTCTTATTTGTTGAATTAGGTAAACGTTAGATCATCTGATTGCATGCAAACACCCAAAAGCTTTAAGCCCTGGTTCACATTGATGCCACTTTGAAATCTCGCCCACTTCACTTGAAGTAGTGCGATTTCAAAGTAGCAAGGTCAGTGCGATTTCAGGTGCTACTTGATAGACATCTGTGTGGCTTCATGTATAGATGTCTATTGAAGTCGCACCTGAAAATTGTGCAGAAACTACTTTTGCTAATCGGTGCGACGCTGCAAAATTGGTGTCACACCGATTGGAACAGTGTCATTGCCTCCAATAAGCTGTGACTTGTAATGCGATTTGATCTCTCAATTTTGCATGACAAATCGCTCCAATGTGAACCTACGCTAAAGCCACCATTAGATTTTCTGCAGACTTGTCTTCAGATTTACCAAAACCATGTAGTGCAAGGGCCTGTCTGGTTGCATATAAATTGAAACTTCTAAGGTTTGACCTCGTATTATATGGTTTTGGTAAATCTGAAGACAAAAATCTGCAGAAAATCTAATAGTGTGTCTATTACAAATACAATAGTGGGTCTACAACAAAGTGTAGATTTATTACAATCCAGTTCAGAGCCATGACACTGAAGAGTAAGGGATTATTGGATGGTCTGCATCGCCATCTACTGGCAGCAATGTCATTGTGCACAATTCTTTATAAAAAAAAAAAAAGGAGAGCATTTCCAGGAAGAACAGCTGGCCCCGGTAACTATTATGCATCAGGCATGCTAAAACGAACACAGGTGCTGCGCACATTTACACTGCATTTCTAACACATGAAGAGCTAAATAGCTGCTGCCATGAAACACATCTTTAATCGCTGAATAGGCCCTCACATGAAACCTACACTACCCCAAAAAAAGTAACCCCCATAGCTTACAAATGGTGCAGGGCAGGGAATGACCTGGCCGGCAACTCATTGAAATAGAAAAAAAAAAGTTCAGGTCAGAGATGAGTTCAGAGGATTCCCGAGCTCATCTCTGAAAAAATTGTACTATTTAGCTACCATAAGGCCCCTTTCACACTGGGGCGGTTTTCAGGCGGTACAGCGCTAAAAATGGTGCCTGTACACCGCCTGAAAAAAACGGCCCAATTCACTCCAGTGTGAAAGCCGACGGGCTTTCACACTGGAGCGGTGCGCTAGAAGGACGGTAAAAAAAGTCCTGCTAGCAGCATCTTTGGAGCGGTATATTCACCGCTCCTACCCATTGATTTCAATGGGACACCGTGGTAATACCGCAGCAATACCGCCGCAAAGCGCCGCTACGGCAGCGCTTTGCGGGGGATTTTAACCCTTTTTCGGCCGCTCGTGGGGGTAAAACCGCCCCGCGAGCGGCCGAATACCGCGGCTAAAACAACGGTAAAGCAGTGCTAAATATAGCGCTGCTTTACCGTCGCCGCGGCTCCCGCCACAGTGTGAAAGGGGCCTAAGTGTTCTATTACAATACACATTTCATCCAACCTCCAAATTATTACATTTGTCATTTTAAAAAGCAGTAAGCAGGAATAGTAAAGTTCCCCTTTATACCTACAAGTATTCGAAGTATAAATAAAAAAATGGCGATCAGGAAGGCTTTTTATTGCAGAAGGACCTACAATGTCTTGTGCCATAAAGGACTCTTACCCGCCTGTTCACCATCTTAGGCCTGATTCACACCTATGCATTTTTAGTGCTTTTTGCAGATTTGCACTACAGTCCATTTAACATGGTTTCCTATGGAACACGTTCTGTAATTCTCCACCAAGCTGCTCATGTAGTGTACATCGTCTATAAGGCCTGACTCACACCTATGCATTTTAAGTGCTTTTTGCATTTTGCAGATTTGCACTACTGTCCATTTAACATGGTTTCCTATGGAACACGTTCTGTAGTGCAAATCTGCAAAATGCAAAAAGCACTTAAAATGCATAGGTGGGAATCCAGCCTTATAGACAATGTACACTACATGAGCAGCTTGGTGGAGAATTTCAGGATGAGCGGAGATAGAGGAACTCCCAACGCAAGAGTTTTGTGATCAAGATGGCTGAAGATCTAGAACCCAAAAGACGACCAGGGGAAGATGTTGGTGCCAGCGGGGGAGCTGGTGGACTTTGCATTACTGGAGGAGGGGGTAGTATAGTCGTGATTTAACCGAAGTTTGGAGGCATGTAGGTGCTCTACATTTTAAATGGCAACAGCCCAACTATTGGGGGCTCTTCCATTTTCACCAGGCCTTCCTTCCGGGTTTGCGGGCTTCAGCCAAGATGACGTCACTCCAGCGCACGAGTCACAATTGTGGCACAGAGTTCTAAGTGACACTTTTTGGGGACCAGTGACACCAATACAGTGATCAGTGCTTTTAAAAAAAAAAAAAAAAAGCACTGTCCCTATATAAAAAAGAAAACTGGCAGGGAAGGGATCAACACCAGGGGCGATCAAAGGGTCAAGTATGCTCCTAGGGGGTGATTCCTAACTGTGGGGTACAGAGGCACTTGCGGAAAAGAGAGATCTGTGTTTCAGCTTAGCTGAAAACGCAAGATCTCTATTTTACACTCTGAAAGAACAGCGGTCTGCCCCGTTTACATAGACATGTTCTTTTGAACCATCGGCGGGTCCCGGCGGCCATCGGACCCACCGAATGGCCACTTTGTCCAATCACAGTGGGAGCAGCACTCCAGTGGCGCACCCACCCCCCCCAGATCTCGTGCACAAAATCACGTACAGGTACAGTATACATGCGGTGGGCAGTCCGGAACTGGTTATCAATATAATAAAATTAGACCCTGGCATTAATGCTGGTAAATTTTGTTTCCGCTGGTTTGCGAATGTAAGGACCTGCTTACTAGGTAAGAAACTTACCACATTCAATGATTTGGCGGAGCTCTGGCACACTGCTGGCACTCTGGGTTCTGTACAGTGCTGGGGATTCCAGACCTGTAAAAGAAAACATGTTAAGTCTCCAATGTAAACTAGAACATTTCACTACCGAAAAAAACATCTAGTGCAGGAGCTTCTAACCATGCTAAATTATTAGTCTATTGGGCTGCGCTACAGGCTTTCCTAAGCCAACTGATTTTATAGGAGGGGACAACTGTATACATAGAAAGGATTGTTGCAAGCCTTAGTGTAGACCAGGGTCCCTCAACTAGGGTTCCTCTAGGAGGTTGCTAGGGGCTCATTGAGCAATGAGAAATGTTTGCCTCTCAGAAAGGTTTCCATTGACACCAGTGATCTTTTTAGCTATCCATAAAGGGGTAATTCTTCCCAATGATCCCAAGCGTAAGGAGCATTTCTCCCAGTGACCTTCACACCAATATATCATGAGTTGTAGCTATAGTCATTTCTAGCAGGGTTCCCTGAGACCTGGAAAGTTATTTCAAGGGTACCTCTGTGTTGAGAAAGGCTGCTGTAGATTTAGGTGCCCAGATGTCATGTCATTACTCTTGCAAAATATGTGCCAAGTTTCTTTACCATCAATCATGTGATCAGTCCACAAAAAAACTGCATCTCCATATGTTCTAAAACCCCAGGAAACTCTTAGGCCCGGTTCACACTGGGGCGACCTGCCAGGTGACTTAGCCGCCTGACAAGTCTTCATGCATAGCAATGGAACCGTTCTAATCGGAGCGACTCAAGTCCCTGCAACTTAGAAAAAGGTTCTTCTACCTGGGGTGTCGACTTCGGAGCAGCTTGCATTGACTTTTATTAACCACTTACAGACCAGGCCATTTTTTGTGATACGGCACTGCGTCGCTTTGACTGACAATTGTGCGGTCATGTGAAGCTGTACCCAAACAAAAATTTACGTCCTTTTTCCCCACAAATAGAGCTTTCTTTTGGTGTTATTTGGTCACCTCTGCGTTTGTTTTTTTTGCGCTATAAAAAAGAGTGACAATTTAAAAAAAAAAAAAATTAAATAAATATATATATATATATATATATATATATATAAATATAAATATCCCCAAAAAAAAAAAATCATAATTTTAGGCCAATATGTATTCTACTTTTTTTTAGCTCTTCTACTTTAGCTTCTTTAGCTCTAAAATTGCAATAAGCGTATATTGATTAGTTTGCGCAAAAGCTATAGCATCTACAAAATAGGGGAAAGAATTATGGCACTTTTTTTTTTTTTTTTTTACTAGAAATGGCGGCGATCTGCGATTTTTAGCGGGACTGCAGCAGAAAATCAGACACTTTTGGGACCATTGACATTTATACAGCGATCAGTGCTATAAAAATGCACCGGTTACTGTGTAAATGTCACTGGCAGGGAAGGGGGTTAAATGTGTTCCCTGGAAAGTGTTTCTAACTGTGGGGGGATGGGACTGACTGACTGACGGAGGAGGAGGAGGAGGAGAGAGGAGGAGGAGGAGGAGGAGGAGAGAGAGATTGCTGTCCCTAATCACTAGGAACAGCAGATCTCTCTCCCCTCCCCTGTCACAACGGGGATCCCCTTTCTAGCTCCCTTTCCCGCGATTGCGAGTGAACGGCAGACATCGCTGCCACAGGCCATGCGCATCACCCCCCCCCCCCCCCGCGCGCGCCTGCTATGGCTCTTAAAGGAGCCAATGTACACCTACAGCGATTTGCGGGAATGAGCCGACCTGTCGCAGTATAATGACAGCAGCTGGTCGGCAAGTGGTTGAAGTCGTTTGTAAGTCGCGCTGGGCAGGGCGGCTTAAGAGTTGGGCGACTTTGAAACCGCCCAAGTGTAAACCAACACTAACTATAGGCTTGGCTAGAGATGTCATGCTTCATCTAACAGGCTGCCTGTTATTTGAGTTCAGGCTCTGTTAAGATTCAGAGAGAGATAGTTAGAATTCTTCTTTATGTCCTTCTAACTTAATAAATGATAAACCCACCACCATGCATGACAATAAACACAACATTTTGGCCATTACAGTAAAATAATGGCTAGGCCGAGAAATAAAATTGCAAGGAATCACAAAACTGTTTGGAAAAAGTATGCAAGATTATTACATACAAAAAATAAATTGCCAAGATTGGGGGATTGTTACATTACAAATTAAAGAAAAACATTTTTTTTTATAAAGGAACTTTCCAAAATAATAATATTTCTTCAGTGATATGCAGAATTACAAAGTCAGTGTACAGGGGGGCTCCATGGGATAAATAGGTATGATTACTCGCCTATAAAAAAATGGGGAAGAATTACTAAAACCGGAGCACTCAGAATGTGGTATAGCTGTGCATGGTAGCCAATCAGCTTCTAACTTCAGCTTGTTCAATTAAGATTTGACAAAACTTGGAAGCTGATTGGTTTCTATGCAGAGCTGCCCCAGATTTTGCACTCTCCAGTTTTAGTAAATCTCCCCCAATGTGTAAATTCGTTATTTCACATGATGAATCTCTAACGAGCAGGGCCTCTGATTCCTACTAGTAGTATTAAATTGATTCCTACTATTAGTACAAAACTGGATTGTAATTGTACTGTCTGCCCCCATGTTGTAAAGTGCTGTGTAAACTGTTGGTGCTATATAAATCCTGTATAATAATAATGATCTCTAAAAAAACATTCTTCCACAAGGAAGGATTTCAATATTGATGCAATTTTGAGCCACACAAGACCATATAAATATGTTTGCCACATCTATCTGATTTTGATTCGACTTACAATAAAGAAGTGTAGGAATAAAAGAATACTTTGCTGCACTCCTAGCAAAGAACACAGGAGTGAATGACACCGGCTAGCAGCTCCAAATCATGAATAAACCCTGAACATACCTTTTCTTTCTACAGCCTCCACCAGCTTGATGATGACCAGCGGGGCAATCTCTGGTGGCGCAAACTGCTCCGTCAAATCAGGGAGTGCGAAAGCTGCAAGAGGAAAAAAAAAAAAAATAGGAAAGTCATTAGTCCTCAGATTGAAGCACCAGCCTACATAGAAACCACAGTGTACGAGTTAAAGTTTAAACTCCGTGCAAACATTTGGTATTTGACATGTCTGAGCAAATGTTGCATTCATCGCTTCTGTCTACAAGGGAGGCTGAACAATTAGCATGGCATACTGCACAGCGTTATCAGAAAACAAACTAGGCAAGAGATGTACAAACATCTACAGGTAGAGGGCGCCACAGACAAACTTATGTACTGTGTACGGAAGGTACGGAAGGGATAGGCGGCCTGACATTTTTGGAGAGAAAGCTGTACACGTTTTAATAGGTTAATCATCATATAGGAAAGCATTCTTATTTTATATATATATATATATATATATATATATATATATATATATATATATATATACATATACACACACGTACGTACGTGTGTGTGTAAAATTATATATATATATATATATATATATATATATATATATATATATATATATATATATATATATATATATATATATATATATATATACACATACATACACACACATACATACATACACACATACACACACACATATAAAAAAATATAAAAATAATAATACATACACACAAAACACACACACACAGTTGACCCCCGCAAACTTGCGGTTCAGAGTTTGCAGCCTCAGTCGTTCGCGGATTTTTTTTTTTCCCAGCCTAGCATTCCCACATCAGGGCGACCTGACAAGTCGCACTCCATGCAGTACAATACAACTGTTCTAATAGGAGCGACTCAAGTCGCTCTGACTTAGAAAAAGGTTTCAGTACTACTTTGGGGTGGCTTGCATTGACTTCTATACAGAAGTCGTTTTGTGTGACACGCTGTACGGGGCGGCTTCAGAGTCAGATGGGAGTCGGGCGACTTTGAAGCCGCCCCTGTGTGAATCATTTTTCTTTACCACATCCAAGATTCGCAGGTGCTCAAAGAACGTAACCCCAGCAAAACCCTGCAGGGGTTGTATGTATGTATGTATGTATGTATGTATGTATGTATGTATGTATATATATATATATGTATATAGGGTATACATTATATATATATATATATATATATATATATATATATATATATATATATATATATATATATATATATATATGTAATATAAAAATTTCTCTGGATCTGCACTACCCTGGCTGCCATTATTATGCTCTGTAAAGTTTTCTTCCACATTTCAGAAGCCCATCACCCACCACAGTATCTTCCCATACACCAGTAAAATTCCCCAGATTATCGCACATCTCAAATATTTACTTTAAAAGCAGATCACAAGGGAAGAAAATGGAGCGTCTTCCCCCCCCCCGCGTACCAAAGGGGGCTGGTTAAATTATTGAAAAGGATGTTTACAGAAGGGCTGATCGCTGCTGAGCAGCTGGCAAAGACATCTGTTTTCTTATAAACTCCCATTCATTCCAAGACTGCAGCAAGATGGCGGCCATGTTTGGGAAGAAATATGTTCCAGCCGGGCCCCTGCTTCGGCAGCAAAACCCAAAAAAAAAAAAAAAAAAAAACTGCTGATTGTGGAGGAGCGCACCGACTGGATCCAACATAAACATGATTTGAACAGGAAAAGCTCTTACGAGCTTTCAGGCTGAAAAGATGCATTATAACGAACACAGCTGTAGCAACAAGAGCCGGAGAGGCTGAAGAGCGGATTACTCAGCCCGGCGGCTGCACTCTGCACTGTGCTTAATGTCAATCCACCCCAACGTTTAGACGCCACCTTTCGGGGGCTTTGAATGTGTCGGTGTGCACATTTCATCATCCCCTAGATTACTCTTTGCTGATCTGCACAGCGGGTTGATTTACTAAAAGGTGAAGCTTAGTTAACTTTGCAATCATAAGCTACCAAAAGTGCGAGGTCCCGACTACAACACACCCCGAGTCACAGGCCTGAAACAACTGTGGAGCAAGCAAAGTCAGACCAATTCCAGGTCAACGATTGAGGGCCAATTCACAATAAGACTCTTTCCACTAGTGCGACTTGTCATGTGACTGTCGACACAAAGTCGCATGACAAGTCAGTCTATTGATTTCAATGGCACCCATTCCAATCTATGCAACTTAAAGTTGCAGCAACTTTTAAAAAAAGATGCCTGCACTATTTTGATGCGACTTTGATCCAGAGTGTACAGTCAGATCAAAGTTGCACTAGTGAAAATGGAGCGAATGATCCCTTGCAGTGCGTTAGTGTGTGCTTTAAAGTGTTACGGAACCCTGGACCCTGCATTCACTATATCTGGTGTCCCCCAGTACACAGAACATGGAAATGCACTAGTTTTAGTGAATATAAACTGCTAAATACCGTTTCTCATCAGCAGTATATAGCAGTCCCGTGACTGGTTAAAGCTTGTAGGAGGAGTTTTCATACTGCACTGAGCTGTCCTATCATGATTGAGGACCCCCGACCCTCTGTCTGGACAGTGCCGATTGGCCCTGTGCTGATTACATGCCCGCTCCCAAGAAAAAAAAAAAACACAACACTCTAGCAATACACACCAAACTGAGCATGTGCAGCCTGACTCCAGTAGCTCTGTCTTATCAGACCTGATCTGGAGTCAGTGGAAGAAGAGGAGGATCTGTGCATACAGGATCAAACAGCCTTTTTACACAATGCAGAGGATTAACCCCTTGGGTTCCACAGGGAGTATAACAAGCATGCTTTACTGCATATACAGACAGATTTTACTAGTAACACTTTAAAGTTGATCTTCACTGCAATTTGAGCACCACAAACCAAAACACCATTTATTTCATTTCTAATACTCAAAGCAAACTCTCCTAGGCAACTATGTCTCCATGCTTTATTTTTATTAGAATCACTTTAACCACATGCAGACCGGGCCATAGCCGAAAGACGGCTACAGCGCGGTCGGCTTATTCTGGGTGGACGTCCTACGGATGTCCTCCCAGAAACTTGCTCCCGTGCACCCCCTGGGGCGTGCACTCGGGAACATCCGTGACCACCGGGTCCCGAGGACCCGGCGCATCACGGATCACGGTAAACAGCCTATTTTTACAGAATTTTCAGTATTTTTTGATTTATAGCGCAAAAAATAAAAAAAACCAGCGGTGATTAAATACCACCAAAAGAAAGCTCTATTGTGTGAAAAAAAGGACACAAAATTCATTTGGGTACAGTGTTGCATGACTAAGTAATTGTCATTCAAAGTGTGAGAGCACCGAAAGCCGAAAATTGGTCTGTTTAGGAAGGGGTTTAAGTGCCCAGTGGTCAAGTGGTTAAAAAGTTTCCCCTAGCATTTCTGGCCATGGCCATCTTGAGTAAGGGCAAATGTAGCATTTACTTCCTGGAATCCATCTGTCCTTAGCTCAAGCATGCAGGAGAGTGCGCTTAGCTGAGAAAACCCCTCCTCCCCTCCCGAAGACTCCTGGGATGTACGACATCCTTTGCCATAGGCATAAAACCAGAAAGCAACTCAAGAAATGAGAAAAAAATATAAGTAACACAAGTATGATATACTTTCCTATCTACTAATGCTAGTGGTATAAGTTTTAAAGATAATCAATGTTGGGAGAATGAAGTTCCGCTTTAACGTGCCTTCGTTATGATGGCGCTGCCAAAGCACGACAACAGCAAGAAAATAAAGTGCATGGCCCTTGCTTTTTATAATGCAGCGCCCCCCGACACGCGGTGCTGTACTGCACTGCAGGACTCTACTACTGTACAATGCATTTGAGTGCTAGTCGCAACCATTAGCACCGCATTAGATATAGAGCGGGTACATAGCACTGTGTTGTGGTAAGGTGTGCCAACGCATGCATTTTAGCGAACGTCTAATGGCACAAGTGTGAATGGGCCCTCAAAGCTTTGAAACCACTAGATCAGCATGCAGTTAAGGAAACCTTTTCCATGGAGAGCTGGGCAATGGCAGCCTTCATTATTTTATGCACCAGTGCCCTGCAAAAATGTTCATTTGACCAACTGGTTGCTATGGAGTGATTGGGAGGTGTTAGATATACCAGCAGATTTATATACAGTAACAAACTGAAGCTAAACTATTTTTCCTTTTAGCATAAATAAAAGCTGACCACTGAAAGCACCACTGTCAGTGGTAAATGGTTTGTCTCATCCCTGTAACTGATAACATCTGCAGGACTGCTTGTTCTAATGAAAAACAGAATTACCGGCCAGATATCAAGGTGAAAATAAAGGAAAGAAAGCCTAAAAAAGAAAAAAACTAATGCAGCCATCACATCTAAGAATTGATAAGCTGCAATAAGCTCTAAAATGAGCAGGACCCTCCGATTCCTCCTGTATTGAATTGTATTGTAATTGTATTGTCTGCCCTTGTTGTAAAGTGCCGTGCAAACTGTTGGCACTATATAAATCCTAAATAATAATATAATAAATGTTTGCTTTAGGATTAAATACTGCTTTAATACAAGAGGCGGATAGAATCTTTCTTGGCACAGGTGGAAATATCCCAGAGAAAAGCAAGCAGGAACACATCACCCCATCCCAGGTCTTGGAACCCAGTGAGGAGCTTCTCTCCACCACGGGTGAAGTCATGGAGCCCTCAGGACAATTGTCAATGTGCTTACATAACAGATTTAACATTAACCTCTATACTGCTTGATTGGAAAAGTCCTGCTGCAATTACTTGGTAAATATCAAGTCGTATTATAGGGGATTCTTCAATTAACCAGTCCAGAGGAGGGGAAAAAGTCCATCTGAACAATATTGTTAATAGTAATCAACCGGGCTTCACAATGAAAGAATTTGGTTTGCTTGCAAAGGTTTCTTCTCATTTCCCTTTCTTTGGTTTTATAAAAGATGACCCAACTGCTAAGATCTTTTCAAATATCCAACATGTTATTTAATGTAAGGAGGGTAGTCGGGCTGGAAACCAACCATGCCTGGGTACGATTGTCCCTTCACCCGTCTCCCTGCTGGTGCCCGCTCACACTGTGCTCTAAGGTAGCATCCCTGGGCACGCTTACATCATCACTTCTGCCAGCCATACCACAGCGATCCCTGCAGAGTGCTCAGTTATCTATGAGAGATTTCTGCGCTTGGTCCACACCGTAGTGAACCATCCCCCGGATAAACCTCATCCAAGGAGGTCCCGATTCAGACTGCACACTACACAAACTAAACTAAGGTTGACCATACATGGAGCCAATTCCTGTGCTTGCAGGAAAGAAATGTGCTCGATTCCCATGAATAACACAGTGTTGATGCAGGAATCCCTTCTGCCGGTGTTCTGCCAAGAACTGTCCCCCCATCGGATAGAGTCCGCCCCGTACTGTGCAGGCGCATCGCTTGCGCAGTAAGGAGGACAAGGAGACGCTGAAAGTCTCCGAAGATGAACGGCGCCTGTGCACTTGATAGGACCTTCTGCCCTGAGTCCAGGTTCAAGCCCCATCATGCAAGTGGACATACGGTAGATGATGTAAAACAGCACCTAGTAACAGGGCCCCTCATGGTCTCGCTTCGCTCCCCATGCTTCCGGCACGGCCTCGCTTTGCTCTGCAATTTTTTATTCTAACTCGATGTCCACTTGGATGGTGGGGCTTGAACCTGGACTCAGTGCGCAGGCCCGGTTTATCTTCGGAGACCTTCGGCGTCTCCTTGTCCTCCGTACTGCGCAAGCAGGGCGGACACTATCCGACGGGGGACAGTATTCGACACACCGGGCCATTGTCTTCTCCCGGTGGAGGGGCAGGGGAAGCCGTCCCCGCTAGAGAAAGACCATTATTGCTAGTGGCTATAGCAGGTAAAACCGGACATGGTAACTAAGTTGTTCGATCAACTTGGTACATTCAGCCTGCCCAAACACTGTTCGAATCTCGGGAGTTTCCCCCTAAACTGTCTGAGATTCGAACCGTACATGGCCGGCCTAAGGTAATAAACCGCACCCAGGCACAGTTAAAGGAGAATCACAGGTAAAACGTGTTTAGCTGTACTTCTCTTGTGGATCAAAGGAGTGCAGTTCATGCTGCACTCCTGTGACCCGCTTTCAGCAGACATCGGGCTGAAGTCGGTTGGCATCAGAGCCGATCCAGGCTCAGGCAAGATCACGACAATGGAGTCAGGATCCACCCACATGCCTGGATTGGCACTAGGCTCAGCCTCTCACCAAGCCACTGAGAGCCTGAGCCAGCCGCTCCCACCCCTCCACAGCCCAGAACTCCAGAGCTGTGAGAACTGAGCAAATGGTGGTGTTCCATCGCTCGGTTCTCAGTGATCGAGGCACTGGGGGACAGATGCAACAACAGACCAATTTCTGCATCCACCTAGATACGTATGGTTCTTTAAAAATATAATCCATACATGTCTTTTAAAGATGTTTTCAATCTTTTTTTTTTTTTTTTAAAAGGAAAAAAGTTCTTGATCACATTTCCTGTTATAAAATGACATTGCTCTGTTTACGTCCCAATTGTTAAGTGTTGTCATCCTACCACACGCTTTCCCAATAGAGATTACAAGCTGATGTAAATTGCAGTCATGGCCTACTGTCCCTAAGAAAAGCAATGCAGTGGGAGTTCATACAGACAGGAAGTAAATTAGAAGCACTGAGATATAACAAAAAGGATAATAAAAAAAAAAGCTAAAAGGGTTTTATAAAAAAAAAAAAAAAGATGGAACTGCTTATGATCCACAGAGCTTTAGCATGCTAAATGGCATTCAGTTAAGGTTTAGATCTACTTTTATAAAAACACCTGGAAACCATATAAGCCCTACGACACGTAGACACTCAAAAAAGTCCATTCAGCTTACCACAGGCCAAAAAGGAACGCAACTAAACCTGCACCAAACCTGGCCGCGTTATTAAAAATTCCCAATCGCCAGTTGCTCGAAAAGATATTTCCAAATGACTTGCTTCCTTTGTCCTGTAACCCATTTAATAACTTAGGCATCCAAACGAAACAAAACCAAAGCCCCATAAAGAAAAAGCATTCATTATACTGTCAGGAGACAAGAGAACAATTAATCCTCTGCTTACAGGAATTAAACAATAACCCCTCTTTAATCCCGTGCAATTTACAGGCAAGCAGCTACCTCGGACCATATTGCAAGCGTTTAATCTTTCTGCTCTCACAGGCCGCTGAGACTTGCATAATCAGCACTGGAGTGAAGGGCAAAGTGCACCCCATGCTTCTCTTCAAAAGGTTCATTCCTTGAAGGAGAACCGCATGCAGATAGAAAAAACGCGCCCACATGGCTGTCTGGAATTTCCACAGAAAAGTGGAACCTATTCAGCTTTGAAGATTACGAGGCTAAAAGCTCATATATTGTCAGCTAACTCAATAAATGTTCTGTTGAAAAAACTATTGGGAGTAAAAGCTTTTTCGGTTCTTTTTTTGCCATAGCACTGCACTCTTCCTTTTTTTTTTTTTGCCATAGCACTGCACTCTTCCTTTTTTTTTTTTTGCCATAGCACTGCACTCTTCCTTTTTTTTTTTTTGCCACAGCACTGCACTCTTCCTTTTTTTTTTTTGCCATAGCACTGCACTCTTCCTTTTTTTTTTTGCCATAGCACTGCACTCTTCCTTTTTTTTTTGCCATAGCACTGCACACTTCCTTTTTTTTTTTTTTTTGCCATAGCACTGCACTCTTCCTTTTTTTTTTTGCCATAGCACTGCACTCTTCCTTTTTTTTTTGCCATAGCACTGCACTCTTCCTTTTTTTTTGCCATAGCACTGCACTCTTCCTTTTTTTTTGCCATAGCACTGCACTCTTCCTTTTTTTTTGCCATAGCACTGCACTCTTCCTTTTTTTTTGCCATAGCACTGCACTCTTCCTTTTTTTTTGCCATAGCACTGCACTCTTCCTTTTTTTTTTGCCATAGCACTGCACTCTTCCTTTTTTTTTGCCATAGCACTGCACTCTTCCTTTTTTTTTGCCATAGCACTGCACTCTTCCTTTTTTTTTTTGCCATAGCACTGCACTCTTCCTTTTTTTTTTGCCATAGCACTGCACTCTTCCTTTTTTTTTTTTTGCCATAGCACTGCACTCTTCCTTTTTTTTTTGCCATAGCACTGCACTCTTCCTTTTTTTTTGCCATAGCACTGCACTCTTCCTTTTTTTTTGCCATAGCACTGCACTCTTCCTTTTTTTTTTTGCCATAGCACTGCACTCTTCCTTTTTTTTTTGCCATAGCACTGCACTCTTCCTTTTTTTTTTTGCCATAGCACTGCACTCTTCCTTTTTTTTTGCCATAGCACTGCACTCTTCCTTTTTTTTTTGCCATAGCACTGCACTCTTCCTTTTTTTTTGCCATAGCACTGCACTCTTCCTTTTTTTTTTTGCCATAGCACTGCACTCTTCCTTTTTTTTTGCCATAGCACTGCACTCTTCCTTTTTTTTTTTTGCCATAGCACTGCACTCTTCCTTTTTTTTTGCCATAGCACTGCACTATTCCTTTTTTTTTTGCCATAGCACTGCACTCTTCCTTTTTTTTTTTGCCATAGCACTGCACTCTTCCTTTTTTTTTGCCATAGCACTGCACTCTTCCTTTTTTTTGCCATAGCACTGCACTCTTCCTTTTTTTTTGCCATAGCACTGCACTCTTCCTTTTTTTTTGCCATAGCACTGCACTCTTCCTTTTTTTTTGCCATAGCACTGCACTCTTCCTTTTTTTTTTTGCCATAGCACTGCACTCTTCCTTTTTTTTGCCATAGCACTGCACGCTTCCTTTTTTTTTGCCATAGCACTGCACTCTTCCTTTTTTTTTTTGCCATAGCACTGCACTCTTCCTTTTTTTTTGCCATAGCACTGCACTCTTCCTTTTTTTTTGCCATAGCACTGCACTCTTCCTTTTTTTTTGCCATAGCACTGCACTCTTCCTTTTTTTGCTACAAGTCAAATCAATGCAATAAAATTATAGATTGCTAAAAGGTGATCAGATTCCTTTAGCACCTCACCTCCACAAAGTCATTGCATAGTAAAATTAAGGGCGGCACACAAACCAAAGTGCGGCCATTTTGGAAAAAGATAAACAAATATTTTACAACGCTGAATTCTGAACACAATTAATTCTTGTTCAGTAACAATAGACCACCCTTAAGGGTTTGCATTCCCCAACTTGCTACATGCCAAGACATTGGGATAATATGTCTATGTGCTTCAATCCACAATTCATTCTGTACCTTTAGCAGTTTGCACAGTCTAAGACAGCCTTTCTCAACGCTGAGGAACCCTTGAAATAACTTTCCAGTCTCAGGGAACCCCTGCTAAAAATGACTATCTATAACTCATGATACATTAGTGTGGTGGTCAGGGGGAAGAATGCTCCTTACACTTGTAGACATTGGAAAGAATTACCCCCTTACAGATAGCTAAAAAGATAAAGGGCGTCAGTGGGAACCCAAGAGGCAGGAATTGCTCAATGAACCCCTAGCAACCTCTGGGGGAACCCTAGTATTCCATGGAACCCTGGTCCAAGATGTTGACGATTCAATTCTGCAAGCTTATAATATATATATATATATATATATATATTGTATATATATATATATATATATATATACTATATATATATATATATATAATATTTGGAGCCTGTACACGTGTTCTTTGGGCATTTTCAGGTCGGAGCATTTTTGTTTTGGCCAATGGAAAGATGGTTACTAGGAGAGGCTAGAAATCAAACAAAAATCCAACAAAAATAAAATTTTCAGGCACTGCCATTGAGATCTAGGAGCAGGGGTCTCATACTCATACATACAACTGTTGCGAAACTACAAATCCCACGAGACATTGCAAGGCTGACCGTTACAAGCATGACTCCCACAGGCAGAGGCATAACAGCTGGAGGGCCGCCAGTTTGAGACCCCTGGTCTAGAGCAGTGTTTCTCAACTCCAGTCCTTAAAGCGGTTCTGCACTCTGTAAAAAAAATTTTTTTTTTTAGGACGTAATATAAAGTATGCTTACCTTTATTAGGGGACTCACCTGTTCCATCTTCCATCTCGATCGCCGCCGGTTTTCGTCCGATGAAGTTCCTCGTCTTCTTCTTTAGTGCTGGGGGCCATCTTGCCTGTGGGCATGTGAAACACCCACAGGAACTTTAGATGGCCCAGCATGCACCGCCGTTACTCACGCGTGCGCAGTAACGGCACATCTGCCGACATCTCACGAGATTTCGGCAGATGTGGCCGAAATCTCGGGAGATTTCGGAAGATGTGGCCGAAATCTCGCGAGATTTCGGAAGATGCCCGCACTGACTCCTGGGATCAATGACACCAGATCCCAGGAGACAGTGCGCCGTGACGACGATCGACGCAGAGACCCCGCCCGCCGCCGCAGAGAGAGAAGACCGGAAGTCTTCAATTACAAGGTAAGTAAAAAAAAAAAATAAATAAAAAAACATTTCATTTAGTACTCTTTGCCTGATTTGGAAGGCAAAGAGATTTACTAAATTAAATGGGTGCAGAACCGCTTTAAGGTCATGTTTTCAGGCTTTCCATTATTTTGCACAGGTGATTTGATCAGTTTCACTGCCTTAGTAATTACCACAGCCGTTTCATCTGAGGGAAATCCTGAAAACATGACCTGTTGGGGTGCCTTGAGGACTGGCGTTGAGAAACACTGGTCTAGAGAGTCCAAAAGAATGCAACTCTGGCCAAAAGAAGCTCACGTACTTTGAGCTTCAATCAACAAGCTATAATCCACACTCAGGTGGGAAGGGCACAACTAAATATAATGGATATCTTGATGTTAAGCGCTGAAGTGCTTTGGGAAACACAATTTAAATCTATTAGATGTAAATTGGGTGTAGTAGAATAATAAATAAGCCGACATATAAAATTCCATATTAAACCTTGTCAAAAATCAAAACTGCTAAACAAACTGGATACATTCAGACAACAAAATAAACACACAGTTTCAAATTTAAATCTCATTAAGGCCCCTTTCACACTTGTGCGACTTTAAAGTTGTGCGATTTTGCCGCGATTTCAAGGAAATCCTCTGTAAGTGGCATCAAAATCGGGACTACTTTGATGTCGGAACGACTTGAAGTCGTACTAATATGAATGGCCGTCATTGGAAATCATGGGGAACGACTTGTCATGCTACTTTGCAGTCCCAAATCGTGAGACAAGTCATGTAAAAGTGTGAAAGGGGCTTAAAATGTTCCTTTTTAAAGAACGAAAACATTTTTTGCATGCTTAAAATAACAGAACTAATGTCTAGCACACACGATGAGAAAATCGGACGAAAAAAAAAAAAACACTTTTGAAGTGACCATGCAATCATTTGATCATTAGTGCACAGCTTTCGAGAGCCGATCACAACAGTTCATCCAAAAATTGTCCAAAGGGACAAAGAGAAAAAGTTTCTCGTTGTGCAATTAGTATAGTATTTGTACAAAAAAAATTGCGTTACCAAGACCACGCATGCTTGGAAACGACAGAATACATCACTTCTGAAGTTGTATTCTGTCATATGAGAACTTTCGTAACCTACTGGTTTTCGGTAGGAGACTAACATGCAAAAAATAAAAAATGGGGGACAATTATTAGTCTAATATTCTTATCATGTGTACTAGGCATAACAATTTACAACAAGCAACCACATCTCACTGCAGTAGACTCAACCAAGACTGGTCGTTGAGCACACGGCTAGCTCTCTAAGCAATCTGATGGATATGAAGTGCTGTAGTAGAGTAAACGCTATAGAACAACGCTATACTGTCTTGAACCCCCTTCCCCACCCCATAAAAAAAGCATGGAAGTGCTGGAAAAGCTGCATTTCAAGGTTTACAGGCATGAGTACGAGCTGTGAAAATAACTCCCCCTGAATCTCATTGCTAGCTGTAAATGCTAATGCAGGATTCTGGAATGGGATTGTGAATAGTGCCTTTTCATTTCGGAAAGCAGACAGGAAATGATAATCGCTGAACTGTAGGGGGGGGGGGGGGGGACACGCTGGCAAGTCAAAAGCCAACAGAAAAAAAAAAAGGGGCCATTAAAAATGTAGAAGTCCCCAGCATGAATAACATGTCCGCAGTGCAGGAAGAGGAAGCCGGACCTTTTGCTATTTCTTTAAGCCCCTCAGCAATTCCCTCTAGTAGAAGACTGGCCAGGACTCGGAGAAGCCTCCCTGCAAACACCACACCAAACACTGCCGAAAATAGTCTGAGAATCAAGGAAACTGAACAGAACATCGAATACCTGCCAACAACATTTTAGCTTGCTTGGCATTTTGAAAAGCAGCCTGAAGCTTCGGAGCACCAAATCCTCCTTTAAGAAACTTTGCCACCTTGTTGATTCCTTTGCTGCAGTCCGCAATCAGCTTTTCGCTTAGGGCAATCATTTTTTTTCCAAAGCCCGATGGATTTCTTCAAAACCAAAAAGGAGAGACACCACCAGCACCCCGAGCAGCGTTAGTAGGAGCTTCCTGGCTCAGGACGTCGATCGGTGTGAGCCGTCAAAGCTGCAGCAGGTAGTAGAAGAAGCCCGTCTAGGACATGTCATCCACGCAGCATTTTCCACTAACTCTATTTTTACTTTCATGGAGTGGCAGGGAGCAAATCAGTTGGCCTCAGAGCTCAAGATGCCCTCCAATCCCCTGGCTCTTGTCTCCTGGTAACAGAGACCGGCCTGAACAGAGACAGTGGGGCCGACGGCATACCTTACATTTAGAGGCTTGCCAACATAGCTACACAGTGCAAGATGAAACCGGTTCACAGCTGCACCTTTTGGAGAGCTTCTCAGTAGAAAGAGATATTATAAAGCCAATACCTGGCACAGTCAAGTGGAAACTTAAAGCTTCTATATTTGTTTCAGACTCGCATACCTGAACCATAGCACTAGTGCCGTCTGATGTATGGGGAGATGTCAGGGAAGAAATGTAGACGTGTGTGCAAGTACAAAGCAGATTATCAGTCTAAGAAATATTACAATTAAAGGCATAGACCGGCACAGAGTACCCAACAAAGGTGGCATTGTAGACCAGAGCCTCAGATGTTACCATGCAGCCTGCAGAAGACTGGACATCACCGAGCATGGGCTGTGCCATCAAGACCGACACACTGCATTCAGATAAAGTGTCTAACTAACTATCAATAAATAATGTATTACATGCTGTTCATGCTCAGTCACCATGAGATTCGTTTTATGTATTCTGTTGCTCTCTATCTCCACCTTCTGTTCATGTCCCCAATTCCGCTAAGGATTTTGCAGCTGTGGTGGCAACTCTGCACATGCTCAGTTTTCAGCGAGTGGCTATGCCAGTGATGGCGAACCTTGGCACCCCAGATGTTTTCGAGCTACATTTCCCATGATGCTCATGCACTCTGCCGTGTAGTGGAGCATCATGGGGAAATGTAGTTCCAAAACATCTGGGGTGCCAAGGTTCGCCATCACTGGTCTATGCTGAGCATTTCCTCCCCCCCATCACAGCTGAGCAGCCCATGTGACTACAGAGTCACACATGTGGGCGTATACACAGTGGTAAATGACAGCCCACTCCCTCCCTCCCTCTTCCATGCCCATTAACAAGCTAAAACATAATAGGAGTTGGGATATTATATGTAGTTTAACTGAGGCTTCACCTCCCTCTTATTATAAAGCTAGATACACATTATACAATTTTTGTTGTTCAATTTCCTTTAGATTTAGCTTCAACTATGTAGTGCAAGGGCCTGCCTGTTTGCATACCATTTGAAAGTGTTAAGGTGTGACCTCATATTATATGGTTTTGGTAAATCTAAAGGAAAGTTGTACAAGAAAATTGTATAATGCATAGCCAGCTTAAAAGGAATTGAAAAGTGATTTATTTTTTTCTTGAAAAATAACAAACGTTAGGCCTCATGCACACTGGATGTTATAATAACGTTCTAAAAAATGGCAGTAGCTTTGCAGTGATTTTTTTCAGTTTTTGCAAAAGCGTTTTTTTTTTTTTTAATGGATCAAAAACGTTAAGACACGCTGATGACCTGCGTTTTTGAGCGTTTATCTGCATTTGACGTTAGAGCTTTTTTAAACCTCTCAGAACCCATTAGTTGTGTTTTTTTTTTTTTTTTTACAGCCAAAAACAAATTGATAAACAGCCTATGTGTGCATGGACACATAGGATAACATGCTGGAGAGTTTGACTGTAGAAAAAACGTCTGAAACCAAAAACAGCAGCTGTAAAAACATCCAAAAACATCCAGTGTGCATGAGGCCTTCTACTTACCGATTCTGTGCAGTTGGTTTTGCACAGAGCAGCCCAGATTCTCTTCTCGGGTCCCTCCCTCCTGTTGAGTGCCCCCACAGCAAGGAGCTTGCTGTGGGGGCACCCGAGCCGAAGTTTTGGTTTCGACTCCACCCCCTCTCTCTCCTGATAGGCCAACTGATTTTGATTGACAGCAGCGGGAGCCAATAGTGCTGCTGCTGTGTCTCAGACAATCAGAAGTGAGAGTTCCGGACTGGCACATCGCTGCCCCCCGCACTGGAATCAATGTCTGTGCGATGCAAATTAAGCCATATCATTTTTGTATGGCTGAACTTACATTGCATTCGCACGAAAATGCTGCAGGAACCTTTTTTCCCTGCACTGGAATCGGATCACATGGTTGTTCACACTCATGCGATCCGATTCCTGTCCGAATCCACAGTTCGCACTGATCTGTGGACCTGCAGCGGATTCGCAGAGGGCAGTGTGAACTGCCTGCGGGAGAGACGCAATGCGAGAACCAGCGCTGAAATCGCGTGAACCCAAGCTAAATACAGACTATTGAATATTTGTTGCGGTTACTTTTCCTCTGAAGTTTCACCAATGCATTCTCCTAGAAGTAAGCTTATCTCATTTCTTAGCATAGATGAAATCTCTGCAAGAACTGAAGGAGAGCTGTGGTTTTAAAAGATAACTTTAAAAAAGTGCAAACCCCTCCAAATTTTTTTTTTTTTCTTTTTTTTTTTTCATAAAAATATACTGTTTGGCCTGTAAGGGGATGTCAAATATCTCAAACAACAAAGATTGACACCTGCAGTGGAATAAAGGTTTGAATCATCTATGGCCATTATTCCTGCCCCTGTGCACCCCAAACCGCGCCTTTCTTAAAAGGTAAACACCGACATAAACGAATGCTGCATAAATACAAGAGGCACGGGTGTTCTTGTGCATTTCTTCATGATCCATGCAGTCGTTTAGCATAAAAAGAGTCCTGTATTTTGCCTCTGTGCAGAAGTCCTAGTAATGAAGATCGGTCACAACAGCGCTCTCTGGTGTCGGGTGACAGGTCTTGCATCAGCCAGCCATAGCCCCCCCTCCCCCACAAAACACTTATCACAGGTAGCAAAAGTACCAAAATCTTTCCTGTAGCACTTAAAAGCAGCATAGTTAATGGGGAGTTTGAGGGACTTGTGCGTTCGGAGCGGTAGGAGTACCTGAAACAAACGAGGTTTTCAAATCTTTTAGCACGAAAAAAAAACAAAAAAAAAAAAACTTGTGAATTTTAGTGGTTTACATGAATTTAAGTATTAATAGGGGAAATAAAGCCAAAGCTTGTATGGCTGTACTTCTCCTGTGGATCAGATCATTTTGCAAAGCTGTCGGCTGACGTCACAGAGTCGGTCGCTCGGGAAAGATAGCGATCATACTTCTCTTTTAACCACTTAAGGTCCGCCTCCTGCACATTTACATCGGCAGAATGGCACGGCTGGGCACAAGCACGTACAGGTACGTTGCTCTTTAAGAGCCCAGCCGCTGGCGGCGCACTCGCGACCCGGTCCTGAGCTCCGTGAGCGTGTCCCCGATCGCCGCCGGTGTCCCGCGAGCGGGTCACAGAGCTGAAGAACGGCGAGAGGTAAGTGTAAACAAACCTCTCCCCGTGCTTCCTAGTGAGGCTGTCACTGATCGTCTGTTCCCTGTCATAGAGAAAGACGATCAGTGATGTCACATGCAAAGCCACGCCCCCCTACAAAAAAAAAAAAAACAAACAAACACACATAGGTCACACTTTACCCCTACACTGCCCCCTAGTGGTTAACCCCTTCACCGCCAGTGACATTTTTAATCGCACTTATCGCTGTATTAATGCCAATGGTCCCAAAAATGTGTCAAAATTGTCCGACGTGTCCGCCATAATGTCGTCGTCACAATAAAAAAAAAAAAAAAAAAAAAAAAAAAAAAAAACGCGGATCGCCGCCATTACTAGTAAAAAAAAAAATTTTTATAAAAATGCCATAAAACTATCCCCTATTTTGTAGACGCTATAACTTTTGCGCAAACCAAAATCAATAAACGCTTAATCCAATTATTTTTTTTTAACAAAAATATGTAGAAGAATACGTATCGGCCTAAACTGAGGAAAAAAAAATGTTTTTATATTTTTTTGGGGGATATTTATTATAGCAAAAAAAAAAATATAGCATTTTTTTCCAAATTGTCGCTCTATTTTTGTTTATAGAGCAAAAAAAATAAAAACCGCAGGGGCGATCAAATACCACTAAAAGAAAGCTCTATTTGTTGGGAAAAAAAGGACGCCAATTTTGTTTTGCACGACCGCGCAATTGTCAGTTAAAGCGACGCAGTGCCGAATCGCAAAAAGGGGCTGGTCCTTTAGCTGCAAATTGGTCCGGGGCTGAAGTGGTTAAGCTTATGATGTTGAAGGATCTGTAAGAACATCTTCCCAATTTATGGCCAGTCAAGATCTTGCTTGAACCCCAGATAAAAAAAAAAAAAAAAAAAAAAAGGGGGGGGTTCTGCTTCATCCTAATTTTAATTTCTGAAATTGTTGTACAACCTCCTACTCTGCCAGGGCAATACAAGCTGTCCTTCTTTCTGGGCAGTAGACACAGTCTACCTCTAATGCCAACAAGTCAGAAGCACTGCTTTCCTAATCAGAGCCCTGGTCTAAAGAGCAAATGCAGGTAAATGGTCTGCGAGGTCGTTGTACATCATGTTCGCCAGTTGAAGCCGCAGTAAATTTATAAATCATGAGCTGTCACCCGCGTTTTATCTGCTATAGAATCTACTTCTTAGAAATGGGAGCTATAAATAAGAACAGATGGCTTTTGTTGGCTCCAATCAAAGCAGACACTTTCTGGAAGGAAGCCCCAAGGAATTAACGCTGGACTTCGTTCTGCTGCCCCCTACAGGTGACCTCTGTATTAAGCAGCTCATGGCGCTTCAGATCAAGAGCTAAAATAATGCCAAAAACAGAGATTGTTCCAATTTAGGTTTAAATCCCACAGAAGCATCTTATTCTTTAAGCAGATTTGTTGGAACAGTTAAAAGAACCACAGTTATAAAGACACAGCAGTTCTTTGACATCAAGGATTCGGAAACCTAAAATACCGCTTGGGAAAGAAAAGCTAAGACACCTAAAGTATTTACAATACCAGAATGTTCCATTGCGGGTCACTTGTGGGGCGTGAATAATGCTAGATTTGGGTAGAGACCTGGTCAGGAGGGGGGTTGAATAGTCCAAATACTTGAGGCTGTATATTCTGCAATATTTTCATTTTTGGTAAACTCATTCAATGAATCCAAGCTCTGCAAGCAGAGATAACATGCACTGCATTGATGCATTCACACAATTTCACAGTAGCCATGAGATAAAACAGTTCAGGAATATTCCTTTATCCCCTTGTTTTGCAAATCTGTGTGCACTACAAACTGTATGATTGAATCGGTTCTGATATCTGTTTTACTAATCTGACAGCTTATTATTCTAAATAGGAAAACTTCATTTTGTTTGCAAATAATAAAGATTCTCGTTTCCTAACTACCAGCAAGAATGAGTCCTTACATTTAAAGAGCACCTGTCATTTCAGAGCCATCATGGCAGCACCTGTTAGTGGGCATCCCCTCACCTTCTGCCGCCACATCCCTCACCTTGTTACTGCCGCATCCCTAGCCGTCCCATTAAAGTGAACGGGACTGTCGGTGAGTCAACAGCGGGTCAGAGGAGGAGCCGCTGCGGGACAGAGATGACAGCCGCTCTTTAAAATCGAGTTGATTTAAATAGAATCCAGGCTTGGGGCTCATTTACACTTGCTTCAGCTTCAACAAGGCTCCGGACAGGCTTTGTGAAAGCTCTCTGAACGCCAGTCAAAGTGCCCGTCACTAAATAAAATGGTTAGCCTACAGTCCAGTTTACACCTTGCTTTTGCTTCAAAAATTATACCCCATGTGCCTCAGTGGTGCTTCAAAGAGTCTTCAAAGCCTCCATAGAAGTCTATGGCAAAGCTCGCTTGAAGCCTCAATAAAGCACCAAGCAAAAGCAAGGTGTAAACAGGACTGTAAGATAACCATTTTATTTAGGGACAGGAACTTTCACTGGCGTTCAGAGAGCTCTAACAAAGCCTGTCCGAAGCCTTGTTTTGATGCAAGTGTAAACTAGCCCTTAAAGTGTTACTAAACCAACAGCAGTAAAAATGTCTGTATATGCAGTAAAGCATGCTTGTTATACTCACTGTGGAACCTAAGGGGGGGTAATCCTCCGCATTGGGTAAAAAGGCCTTTGATCCTGTATACACAGACCCTCCTCTTCTTTCACTGACTCCAGAACAGGTCTGATAAGACAGAGCTACTGGAGTCAGGCTGCACATGCTCAGTTTGTGTATTGCTAGTGCTTTTGTTTTTTTTTCTTGGGAGAGTGCATCTGATCAGCAAAGGGCCAATCAGCACTGTCCAGACAGAGGGTCTTCTCTGATCCTCTCCTTCTTCCAAAGTCCCCAAACCATATCATAGTACAGAGGCTAGGGGACAAGCTGCACATGCTCAGTTTGGTGTGTATTGCTAATTGTTTTTTTTTTTTTTTTTCTTGGGACAGTGCATGTGATCAGCACAGGACCAATCAGCACTATCCAGACTGATGGATAGGGGTTCTCCAGCCTCATAGGACAATCAGGGGAGACTGAAAACTCCTCCTACAAGCTTTAACCAGACACTGATAGAAATCACAAGATTGCTCTAACTGCTGATGAGAAAAGGTATTTAGCAGTTACTTAAATTATTGCATTTCCATGTTCTGTGTGAGACCAGATATAGTGAATGCAGGCTCCTAGCTTTAGTAACACTTTAATTCATGGGTGCTCAACCTGTGGCCCTCCAGTTGTTGCAGAACTACAAGTCCCATGAGGCATTGCAAGGCTGACTGTTTCAAGCATGTTTCCCAATTGCAGACGGTCGGAAATTCTGACGGAAAATGTCCGATCGGACTATGTTGTCGGAAAATCCGCCCGTGTGTGGGCTCCATCAGAAAAAAATTGAGATCCTGCTCTCAAATTTCCCCACAACAAAATCCGATCGGACTTTTTCCGATCATGTGTAGAGAATTTCCGAAGGACAAAGTGCCACGCATGCTCAGATCAAAACTATGAGACCAAAGCTTTTGGCTACTAGCCTCTACGTAGTTCCGTCGTACGCAATGAACGTCACCACGTTTGGAATGATCGGATTTTCTGACAATTTTGTCCGACCGTGTGTATGCAACACCAGTGTCGGACTAAATCCGTCGGAAAAAATCAGACTGATTTTGTGGTCGGAATTTCCGACCGTGTGTACGGGGGCTTAGAGCTGCTGTTCTTACACGCGCTTAGGTGAACTGCATAGGTCAACGCAGCTCAACAGACATGGCGTTAACGAGTCCTAAAACATCCAACCTTTGTACCAATACTGACCACAAAATAAAATTAATTGAAAATAGGGAATGATAAATGATGGGTTAATAATTATGTAGTAGCTGGCATGTTACCCTGTTGCCAAGTCACCCTGGCATGTTCTCCACTTTGGCTGGCAATGGGTATAATTCAGGAATCTTCTTTATCTTCCATGGATATCAGTCCCATACTTCTATAGGTGATGACAAGAGGATGTGCTTTTTGAAAGGGTAATGCTGCAACCTGGTACTGTAAGTGCGCCCAGGGAGAAGGTGACCTGAGCTCCGGGCAGAAAAGGAGCCCGATAAATAGATCTGCCCAACTGACACACACTGACAGGTCACATCAGGCTTTCTGGTCAAGTTATTTTTACACCCTGCATCAGGTTCTTCTGCACTTAGATATTTTCCATAATAAAAACTTTATTTAGTCTAGTATTTATGGTCGAACTATGCAGGTGAACTACCCCCCCCCCCCCCCCCCCCCCAAGCACGTGTCCTAGAAGTCTACACTGCATGCTCTGTACACGTCTTCCAGCAGGGTGGGCCTCAAGGCTCATTAGGAAACTTCTGTAGGATCATTAATAATTAAAATGACAAGTAATCCTAGCTAATCGCAGCTAAACTGTAGGAGGAATATTTATCCATGTCACTTTCCAGCAGCATGTACGGGGCGCTCTGCCCGGCTCCACCACTCCTCCACAAGGAAGACAAATGCCCCCGCTCCTCCACAAGGAAGACAAATGCCCCCGCTCCTCCACAAGGAAGACAAATGCCCCCGCTCCTCCACAAGGAAGACAAATGCCCCCACTCCTCCACAAGGAAGACAAATGCCCCCACTCCTCCACAAGGAAGACAAATGCCCCCACTCCTCCACAAGGAAGACAAATGCCCCGGCTCCACCACAAGGAAGACAAATGCCCCCACTCCTCCACAAGGAAGACAAATGCCCCCACTCCTCCACAAGGAAGACAAATGCCCCCACTCCTCCACAAGGAAGACAAATGCCCCCACTCCTCCACAAGGAAGACAAATGCCCCCACTCCTCCACAAGGAAGACAAATGCCCCCACTCCTCCACAAGGAAGACAAATGCCCCCACTCCTCCACAAGGAAGACAAATGCCCCCACTCCTCCACAAGGAAGACAAATGCCCCCACTCCTCCACAAGGAAGACAAACGCCCCCACTCCTCCACAAGGAAGACAAACGCCCCCACTCCTCCACAAGGAAGACAAATGCCCCCACTCCCTCCACAAGGAAGACAAATCTTAGGTGGAGCGAAGCATTAAAATGTTCATCGCTGACCAAATATCACTTTTCTAACCCGCGCAGAAAGAAATTAGAACTGCATTGCCACGCGTCCTAAGGACTGTCCAACACAGGTCCATACACATTAACCTGACCAAAGAAGAACTACTGTACTCAGCATGGCGCTATGAACTATATTCTATAGCTGATCAAGTAATGACTACTAACAATGAAAAACAGGTCCTCCTAGATCAGGCTGGGGCCTTTTGCAGGTAAAGCGCTGTAAAACATAAAATATAAGTGCCTATACTGTTTAACAACTTGCCGACCGCCGATATACGTCGGCTGAATGGCAGCGATGGGCAAATGGGCGTACTTGTACGTCCCCTTTAAAAGCCGGTGATAGCAGGCACGCCCGCCGCCGTGTACAGCGTGACCGTGCCCGCAGGACTCCATGTTTGCCAGTGTCCCGAAGCCTCAGAACAGGGAAGTGCCTATGTCAACAAGGCATTTCCGCGCTCTGCCTTGTGTCATGACAGGGATCTCTGCTCCCTGTCATCGGGAGCAGTGATCGCTGTCATGTCACTTGAAGCCCATCCCCCCCCCACAGCTAGAATCACTCCCTAGGAAACACTTAACCCCTTGATCGCCCCCTCGTGTTTAACCCCTTCCCTGCCAGTGTCATTTACACATTAATCGCCTGCGCCGTCCCCATCTATGTTTGCCCCTCTTCCTTCCGGGGGCCCCGGACTCCGGCTATGCGACTGGTCGGAGCCGTGTGGCGTCACTCCCGCGCATGCGCCGACAGTCACGGCACTCACTACTGAAGAGACAGCATGGGTGGGCTGTACCTTTAGAGCGCATGTGCTGATGACCTCATCAGAGCAGTATACAGTAAATATCTCCTAAACAGCGCACATTTAAGAGATATTTTCTATGGAGAAACTGTCGAGTTGCCACTTTGTATATGTTATGGATTCAACCTTAACTAGGGCCACTCACACTAGAAAGCAGCTGCCGATGTGTGGTAGGATGATAGCGGTGCTGATCCTAGTGCATCAAATTTACTTTTTTTTTTTTATGAAAACTTTATTGAAAATGTCACAAAGACATTTCAACTGCTGGAAGCTTTGCAACATGGATTAAAAAAAAAAGGGTCTGCATGCAATAATTTTTTTTTCAGTGCACACCAACACAACAGGTTAGTGAGAAGTGGCCAGACAGGAAAATAAAGGCCATTCTACGTGGTCTTGCGATGGCACCACCATACTTGGTGTGAACAAATCCAAAAACAGTAAAATAATAAACACTGCAAGCTCCCAATATAAAATAACAGTCAAAACTACCATTTCTGAAATGCAGTGTATCCATCCTACATATTTGTAAGAATACATTGCCTACGGCAGAGTAAGCTGATGCTTTCAATGTCCTTTGCATGGAAAATAAAGCCATCAGAACAAACTGTCATCTTTGTCTGGCTATACAAGATAAGGCGTACAAAACGAGACACTATCTCGTGTGTACAGCCGCCTCCTGCCACATGGAATAATGCACACAGCTTGGGGGACGTTATGTAAGTGGCACTATAATTCTAAAAGGAGGGGTGACTGGGCTACTAGACTGCTAGGTCATAAAACAGTGGGGCGCCTCGAAAATTCACTCTGAAGAATGCTAAATATTGAGTTCTGCGCTTACTCACACCAAAGAGGACGGGAAACCATACTAGCCATTAGGAGGCTGCCAACATAACTAACGACTTCTTCATTTTCCACCAATCTGGAAATAAACTCGGCACATTTTTTATTACTATAGTACTGTCATCTCAAGCCCAGAACAACAAATTGAAACCACATTCTACTCTACCGCTCTGGGAACTTTACAGTAATCCTGCCCCAGCGGCAGACAACATAGCACCCCTCTCCCGCTAACTCGAAAACGGGTCCATATTCACAGGCGTTCGGTCAATGCACTCCGACATTCACATCTTGCCAACAGACTGCCCTTTTTTTTATATCTTTAAAAAAAAATTAAAAAAACTTCTTGCCAACTTAAACCGCAGTCTCCCCAGGCAATTGAATAATGAAACGCACATGTAGTTGCTTGCACGAATTTGACAGATGAGAACCTCTTAAACTCGGTTAAACTGTTGCACAATTCTTGCAATGGGGGAGGAGGAGCAGGAATGTTCTCTGCATTGTACACACTAAAAGTAGCACTGATATGCAAAGAGTAAACATAGGGAGGAACGATCATTTTGAAATGTGCTTTCTGTTAGAATACCAGACTGTCCTATCGACTGTTGATGGATTTGCCAAACCCTCTCCATAAAGGTTAATCCTATAGCCTTAATGTTTTTGTGAGACAGTTGTTGGACGGGGCCTTTGCCAATCTCCTATACTGGAATCTATATTAGCCTCAGTAACACAAAAAGGTGGAACCTCCGGGTCAGAAGCAAAGCAACTTTGTTTTACTGGTTGAGATGCTTTCATAGCTATTGTACAAGTCTGCACAAAAAAATTAAAATAAAGGGGGGGGGGGGGGGGTTATGTTTTCTCCGCAGGGCTCTAAATGTACAATTTCTCAAGCCAACAATGAAATAAGTTAATATTGCTATGTGCTACACAGCACTGCTTAACAATCCCTTTGGTTTTGCAAAGGTATTCAATGTTGGCCAGCTTTTGGTGGGGCCCTTCTTTAGATGGTGCGCTGTCCCTGTAAGTGTGTTAGTAGAAGACAGGGGTTAAAGCCTAGTACATACAAGCTGAATGTCAAACGGCACAATAGCACAAGCAGGGGAGATTACTGTACTAACATCAGATAGTTAGTACATCGGCTCCCCCTGAGCCATCAGTTTTATTTGCATTCAGTCACGCTGGGTTGAACGAAAAAAAAAAACTACTAGTGTGTACTAGGCTTTAGCCTGCACCATCACAAAACTGACTGCTAGATTCTGGTTGGTTGCTACAAACACCTACATTTTCTTCCAGGGTTTATCACAAAAAATTACCATTGACCAAACCTCAGTGTATTATTGGGCTAAACGTCTGACCATTGACAGGATCTCCGAGTATTAGGCTAAATGTTTGACCGTTGAGCAAACCTTGGTTTATTAGGCTCACACTTTTTCGAGTGCAATGTGTTCTTGTGCATTGGCAGCCCATTCAAATTAATGGCCCGGTAAAGCACCAAAACCTGGAACTGCAGGGCACTCAACAAAAACACTCAATTGAAATAAAACTGGTAACATCAATTCTATCAAAGATTTCCAAATTTTGCCCACTCTAGTTTGTCACAACCCTCTGCAGCTCTATAGAGCCAGAGAGGGGACTCTGCAATGCCCTCAGTCACCGTCAGTCTGTGTTGCCTGCCTGTTCATTAGCCTTGGCTGATTTATTTGAGCGAAAAAGGCAAAAATTTACATCTTTTTACCATATGCCAACCTCCATCTGTAGACCATGCTGACCAGATTCTATGAGATATGTCTATTTTTAAAACCTGCCAAGAGGGGTGTGCCTGTACATTAGGAACTTGTTATGTAAAGGACTAAGAGGCTACAAAACTTGTGAAAAATTCAGCCTACAAAAAAAAAAATTTCATGTGCTCCTCATAGCATTTCATCATCTTCTGCTTTTTCATTTTTAAGTTTGTCCGTGCAAACTTGGTTGGAGAAGCTGACTGGGTGCCATGAGTAAACGTTTCCCTTTTCAGAGAAAAAAAAACCCCAATCTAACTACCGGTCTGCCAGCCTGGAAGATTCAACATCTTCATACTTACAGTGGTATGGTGTGGTAGAGTAACGGTATGGTCTAAACTAGTGGTCTCCAAACTGCGGCCCAAGGGCCATATGTGGCCCTTCACTTGCCTTTATCTAGCCCTCGGGGGGGCACTACTCTATCAACTGACACCAATGATGAAGCACTATTCTCATTGATATCAACAATAGGGCACTATTCCTTCCATTAAAACCATTGATGCTGGGGCATTTTCTACTTTTACTGGCCACAGTCTGGCCCCCATAAAGTCTGAAGGACGGTAAATTGGCCCTTTGCTTAGAAAGTTTGGAGACCCCTGGTCTAAACTATAAAAGTATGTCTGCTCTTTGAATGTAAACCAGAAGAAAAGAGTCTACTGCCCAAAGCATTAAGATCATGTTGGTCATCTATGGAAGGGTGAAAATGACAAAAGAACTGACCTGAGCTGAAAGAGCATTGAAAAACTTCATGGCAACCAAGAGCACATTTGCGTGAACAAATAAATAAAAAAGGGAGGCATCCAATGACCAAGATGCTTGCATATATGAGACAATTGACTTACTATCCAATAATGGACAGAGGTAGAGATGACTGAGAATCCATGAGGCAGATGGCCCTGGGGACAACATTCAAATGGACTGCAATTCTCGCCAATAAGCCAAGGTTAGAAGAACACTAGAGATGTATACACAGCACAGAAACATGCATGCTTGGGCTGACAACTCGGTCTAAAATTCTTCTGAAGAATGATGACCCACCAGTTCTTCTGATCATCATTCCACCTCTTATGAGCACCTCAAAAGGGAAATTGTCACGGAGAAGCATGGAGGCACCCATGACCTTCCCTGAAAATGCTAGTATACTGGTTGTCATGCTGCCCCGGAGGCATTAGTCCTTTGAGTCATTGACCTGGAAACAGTATTTAAGTGATTGTAAACCCTTAATTTTTTTTTAAACATGTTACACTTGCCTGCTCTGTAAAATGGCTTTGCACAGAACAGCTCTGATCCTCCCCTTTTTGGGTTCCCCAGTGAGCGCCCACTGTAGCAAGCCTAGTTTGCAAGCTCATTCCCGAGCCAGTTGTGTGTGTCCATTGACACAGAGCACGGCTTGGCCCCGCCACTCGCTCCCTCCTCACTGGCTGCGATTGGCAGCAAGGGGAGTCAAGCTCTCTAAGCCTATGAAGAGGGAAAGTGCCGCTGCCCTCGTGCACATCGCTGGATTGAGATTGGGCTCAGGTAAGTATAAAAAGGAGGGCATTTAGAAGGTTTACCCTAATGCAGAAAATGTATTAAGGTAAATAAAAACAAACATTCAGTCTTTAGAACAAACTTTCAGTTTAGGACTTTTGACTTTTCTTTAACTGGACACTTGTTAAAGGTCACTGACTTAACGAACTGAAGGCAGAGGACCAGAAGAGAAGACAGATGAAGGGGAGATAAAGTGCATCTTCCCGAGATAAATGCAGCTCTAAAGTTTGATTTGGCATGACCACTGACCAGGCAGATTAATTCCCCATGGTGTACAGTAGACACTCCAGCTAGACAGTCCTAAAACAATACAAATATGACATGCTACAACCCTGCCCTACACTAGCAAAAACTTTTTTTCTGTTCTACTTTAATATATTTGCTAGTGGCAAAACTGTTCGCAGAGCACAAACCAACTGAAACTCAAATTTTCATGTAAATTGTGTTGCGTGTCACCTTGGTCACATGCATTCCTGTGAATGGCACTTTAGAGAGACAATACACTGCTGCTATGATGCAATCAAAAAAGGGACCCGGACTAACATTCACTGGACAGGGACCATTCACATTTATACACAAGTGAATCTGAATTCAACTGGAGACCATTAAGCCAAGTACAAATTAAGTTTAATAAAGTTATACAAATTATCGTACGACCGAAAAAAAATAAAAATGAAAATTAGAATTTTCGGACAAAAACTGTATTGATTAAAACTAACATCGTACGATCTGGTATCGTACGAGACAAATTTTCGTTCGACTTTCGGATCGTGTGTAGTAGGCTCTGGCTTTCTCCATCCTAGGAAAGATAAAAAGTCACAGAAGACTCGGGCTGGGTTCACACTAGTGCGAATTGGATGCTGGTTTCCCCGCATCCAATTTGCATGACAGGATATTGTGACCAACTCTCTATGGCGCTGATTCACACATCTCTGCGGCGGCTGTGGCTTGTACAGGAGTCCTGTGCATCTTTGGCTCCGTTTCAGGCCCGATTCGTCGCTGAAACAGAGAACAGGGATGCGTGCGGCAATCTCCCCTGCTGTGCTATTGTGTTCCGACTGGGGGACTGCCCCTCATCAGAACACACTGGTCAGCACTCACAACCATTGGCTGTCAGCGCTGATCAGATGCTGGTTTTCCAGCATGCCCATTCGACAGAAGCTGGTCATGAGACCGCTTCTGTGGGTCAGGGAACTGTACAGGGACCGAAAGCCAGCCAGTTCCTGTCGAACCAACCATTTTCGGCCCATGTGTACCAGGCATAAGGCTCCTTGCACATGTGGTGTCTAGCCCGTCCATTCAATTTCAGCATTTTAGGGTGCCCAAGATGCACAGGCGCAGCTACCAGCCTTGCCACCTACAGCCTTTCCAAATCTAAGGCAGGCTGAAATATGCTGCAGCTGGATGGGCCTGAACGATGAACCGGGTGGTGCATATACGTTTAGGGTCCTATGCATTTAAGGACAAATGCATGGACCACAGGTCCAGCCACATAGACTTTGAAAGTCTACAGGCAATGGGGCTACACTATCTGGGTGCCTCCTGGGCACACTAAAACACCAGGATTGCATGCACAGAGGCTAAACAACTGTGTGCAAGGGGCCTGATGTGCATTTACAAATAATCACGGCTTGACACATTGGTCCAGAGTCTAGGAACCAGATGAACTACCCATGGTGCCAACATTATAGAGCAATCTACTGGGTGCAGAAAATCTCAAAGCAAATTTCTTGACTACATACTATAAATGTAGTTTAAAACTCATGCTTGAAATGTTGGCATTACCAAATTACATCATTTTGTGAAGAATTCTAACTTTCACATGATGTGACATCAAACCCAGGCAAAAAAATGCGATGGTCTTTTTGATCTCCAGACAGACCATGTTGAGTAGTCTTGCAATTAATAGGAACAAAGCAAAATGAGTCTGATCAAAAATCACAGCTTGCCTACGTAATGAACAAATACGTCTGCCCTATACACATTCCTGAAAACTACACATAAAAGATTGATATTTTATCAAACACTTACAGAAAAGATCACAAAAAAAAATCAAAGTGCATATATATATATATATATATATATATATATATACATATATATATATACACACACATACATACATATATATATATATATATATATACACACACACACACACACACACACACACACACACACACACACACACACACACACACACACACACACACACACGCGAGCTGTATACATAAAATGTACACCAAAAGATCACTAAACAAGAGAGTGGTAGACAGTATGTAGGAGGTTACAAACTGAAAAGCCGTGGCTACTAAGTGAGATTTCAACTGTTTGTTGCCAAGAGATATAGCCATTTGTTGACAGCTGTAATCTCTTGCAAAAAAAAAAAAAACACACACACACAAAAAAAAAAAAAACATGTTCTTCAGCTTAAAATATACCGTATACACTACAGCTATAGTTTCACGCCTTGCCCCAATTTCCTCTTGTATGCCCACCCACGGTATTTTTGTTGGCGTGTGACATCAATGTGTCTCAGGCCGTACAGCAAGCTGACAAACCACACAAAACACATTAAAAGCTCAACACCAGCTGTATTATAACACTACACAATGAAAAGGTCATTTTTTTAAAGCTTTAGAATATAAAATAACTTGTGTAACATTTCTAAGTTATGTTTCATGAAACCATGGGTTTATTTTTTCAAAATGATGCAATATCTATATATACACATAATACATCCATATCAGTCTTGGCGCCTGTACACAGAACCATGCCCACATGATACCTGGCTCAGATGTGCTGTATTCGAGCCAAGTAGCTCAGAGTCAGAACACATAGAAATAGGCTTCCCACTGTGGACCATAAAATTAGATGCATTTTTCTTCAGACCAGGAGCCCAAAACCCTGGGCAACTGTAACAGGCAAGTTGCTTGCATTTCCATAGATCAGTGGTGGCCGGATGTGGCCCTTAGCTTGCTTTTAGCTGACCCTTGGTGCACAATTCCGCCCAGTGGCACCTACGATGGGGCACATTCCTCCCAGTGGCACCTACGACGAGGCACAATTCCGCCCAGTGGCACCTACGACGAGGCATAATTCCGCCCAGTGGCACCTACGACGAGGCACAATTCCGCCCAGTGGCACCTACGACGAGGCACAATTCCGCCCAGTGGCACCTACGACGAGGCACAATTCCTCCAAGTGGCACCTACGACGAGGCACAATTCCTCCCAGTGGCACCTACGACGAGGCACAATTCCTCCCAGTGGCACCTACGACGAGGCACAATTCCTCCCAGTGGCACCTACGACGAGGCACAATTCCTCCCAGTGGCACCTACGACGAGGCACAATTCCTCCCAGTGGCACCTACGATGGGGTTTGGTTTACTCCAACTGGGGCATTTTCTACTCATGATGGGCACAGTCCAGCTCCCCTCTAAAGCCAGAAGGACAGAAAAATGGCCCTTTGTTTAGAAAGATTGGAGACCCCTGCCATAGATGGTCCCTGCTTGTGGGATAACCTATAAAATGGGCCAAACGGCAGAGAAGTGTGCCCGCACGCATTAAGCAACAAATCTATAAATTCTGCATGTTGAAACTATTTGTGCTACAGGGTCACGCATTATCTTCTTATTTCAATAAAAAAGTGTGCGTTAATCCATGCTAAAGATAAAGCTTTTATAGATTGGCACATGGTATAAAGTAACAAAGTAAGGCCAGGATCAAACCTCCTCGGATCGTTAATGTAAAATGTGAACCAGATAGCTGGCATATGACACCTGATGCAAGATAGCAATTAACTTCACAATCAGTTTTCTTGGCCACTCAACTAGTAAGGCAGGTTTTGTGAGAGGATATTTTTTGACTGATGGATGCAGGCCAACGGACTAAGAAGATCATAGCTCAAAGCTGCCAGGGTCATTAAAAGAAATGTAGCCAACATCAAGGAAAATCTAAGCCAACTACAAAAAGCTAAATGACCGGAGGTGGATCTGCAAGTAAATTGAACTGTAAAAAAAGCCTATACAACGTGGTTGGCTCAGAGAATTTTGGCACAGGCATTCAGTGGGTGCATTGGCTCTTCATGACCTTACAAATGGGAGCTGTAAATCAGGTCACAGAATACACAGGAAGACAAGAACTTTCTTTCTATGCTATAATACTATAGACATCTGGTCTTGGAATGCAGCAAAGATTTATAAATAAGAACACAATGTAGATAATGGAAGGGTTAATGTGTATAAGTGGTGGTGCACAAAATATAGATTATGCTGAATTTTGAACATTTACATATATAGTTAGGTTGAAAAAATACACAAGTCCATCCAGTCCAACCACAAATAAACTAATAATAAAAAAAAAAATATTATTATTATTATTAATAATAATAATAATAATAATAATAATAATAATAATAATAATAATAATAATAATAATAATAATAAACAACATACAATCCTATATACACAATTCTATACCCACAGTTGATCCAGAGGAAGGCAAAAAAAAAAACAGCAGAGCATGCTCCAATTTGCTACAGCAGGGGAAAAAATTCCTTCCTGATCCCCCGAGAGTCAATCGGATTTTCCCCGAAACAAATTTGAAAATTTGAATAAGGAAGTGGGAATTTGCACTTCAAAATCTTGAGACTTTACAGTGCTAAGCAGTTCACAAAATATAGACAACCACTAAAAAATGTGCTACAAACTGTGCAGTGAAAAAAAACAAATAAAATTGAATAGATTAAAAAAAAAAAAAAAAAAAAACCAAAAAAAAAAAATAAAAAAAAAAAAAAGGATTTACCCAGATTGAAAGGCTTAATAGAAAAATCGAATTTGAAAGAGGACCCTTCATCCAAGGGAGGAATATTCACCCTGGCTAACCGAGTTACCCTGAGGGGGATTCAAATACTAGTAGAATGTAAAATTACTTTTGGTTACTATGTAACCATTTTCTTAATTGTACTGGTAATAAATAGCTGTTACATGTTATACAAAGCAGGTAATCAATACATTAAAGTGTCAGCTTTTGGACAAGACTATTTGACAAGCAGAAGCATGCCTGGACATGCCATAATGGAAGAGGGGGTGAAAAGAGAACACTCCTCTCACTTATCTGGAACTAGAAATTCTGGTGTGGTCTCTCTAGGAAGAGCGAAGCATTCTCTTGATTACAGTTCATGTCTCAGAGGAGACCACATGAGAACCAAATGTTCTGGTTATCTGGGCTGACAGCATTCTCTGTGGATGAAGGAAATTATTTCACTGGCAAAAATTCCGCCTACTGTATATTATAAACCTATTAGAGACACCCATATACAAATCAGTCCAGTGTCCGATTCCTTGTGAGGGCAAAGCTGGGACAGTCACACCTATTGTGGTCCTGTGTGGCCTTCACGTAGCAGTGACAAAACGAGTCACAATGCTCACGGGACCCCTTGCAAAAAGAAGATGTGCAACACTTGTATACTAAATTATGTTTTTCAAGCTGCCCCAAATATATGAAGCATAAAGGTTGCTGTTGGCATATTAAAAATGATGAAACCAAATGTTCAACTGGCAGCCACCATGGACTCCACCACAACTTCATCACTGTGTGAAGCCAGGAACTTTGTGTGATTTTTTCCACAGCTCCGGACCCATCTTTGGGCCTTAGGTGGCATTACCCACTGCTCACAGGGTTATCTCAGTCTAACATGACTCTGCCCAAGGACCAATGTAAAATTGTGACATGTTGCAGCTGTAGAGCCAGACAAGAGTAGGCTTCTGCTCCATTTAGCGCACAGGACTGCATAAGAATTTAACAAAGGCGTTCTCTGTATGTGCACAACTAAATACAGCAATGAATCCACATCTTATTTTACAGTGCACAACTACGCGGGGCTACGAGGATTAAACCGCCAGTCATGCAGAAATTCTAGAAGACTATATGCCTCTAGTCTTTTTTTTTAATCCAACATATAATTTGTGTATTAAATTGCACCTGTCACCCCGACAGTGGAAGCAGCCATTTTGCAGTCTGATCCAGTACTGGAGACAATGCTACAGACAAGGACAGGCAGGGGAAAAAATAAAAGCTACATGAATTGAATTGGGTATCTGCCAAGTCTTCGAATGGCCTGTACATATATAAAACAAGGGCATCAATGAGTAAAGGACATGACCGTACAAAAATACGTGCTCTAAAAACCTACTGTCTGGAATTCACCAGATGGAAGCTGACTATTTCAAATTACAGGCAGAATAATTTTGGGGCTAGCAGAATGCTAACAATATGCAACCCTGCAAGGCGCGTATAGGTAAAAAAACACATAATACATCATATTCCCATCGCACACGTTCCTGGTATAAGCTCTCAGGGTTTGGGTGCTGCAGCAACAACCAGCTGGATACTGGTTCAAGTCAAAATGTAGATATTTGCCAGCACACCAAGGCTTTTGCCTTGGAAGATACTTTGGGCTCTTGAGTAAATGGAGGGCTATGCTGGTCACCGTGTTTTTATACCTACGTAGATATTTGCCAGCACACCAAGGATCGGCACAAAGTGGTGTCCAAACGGGTAGTTTATTGCATGATCACAACACAAAAAAGGTGCAACGTTCAGAGTCACGCTTTATCAGGCCTGATGAAGGGGTCCTGCGTGACTCCGAAACGTTGCACCTTTCTTGTGTTGTGATCATGCAATAAACTACCCATGTGAACGCCACTTTGTGCCGATCCTTGGTGTGCTGGCAAATATCTACGTAGGTATAAAAACGCGGTGACCAGCATAGCCCTCCGTTTACTCAAGGGCCCAAAGTATCTTCCGAGGCAAAAGCCAAGACCTCACTGGGCATTGTATGGAACATACAATGAACACCAGCTTTTCTTACAAGTCCATTTACCGGTTGATCCTGCCAGTTCCTTGTAATGCATTCAATTTCTGGTGGAGCGATGGCAACACTTTCTGACCAGCACAGAAGTTCCCTCTAAATTGTATGCCCTCTGCCACACCTCTGCCTAATGGCAATATTCTGATGTGGCATGGCACTTCTTCCGATTCAATTTGGGACGTCATGCAGGAGGAACCTCCGAGAGTGCCAAGTGTAGACCAGTCCCACAGCTCCTCCCACACGTTTGCTTTTAGGAGTGGTGGAGGGCTACAAGTCACTTCCTACTATGACGTCAGTCCCCCAAGTATCAGCTGCAGAGGAACGGGGGGTATTACACAGCAAACACAGCATACACACAAAAAATATAATTTTTTTTTTTACAATTTATTGCAAAAGACAAACAGAGCAATGATGGAGGTGTCATTCAGCCATTTGGGATACACAGTCTTGTCTAATACTTTAAGTTGTTGCAACTCACTGTGCCACGGAAATGTTCAGCATTGACTCAGCAGACTCCTTCTCCTGAACGTTTCCTCATTGTGAGCTCTCTTCATAGCAGAAACATTCTACTCCCAACAAATCCAAACTCGAGCCTACAGCCTGGAAATCGCATCAAACCACCAAGGTAATCTTGTTAAACTACCGTTCCCACCATACACCTTTAGAAACAAGATTAAAGGACAGCGAGAAAATTATAGATTTAACTTCAGAAGGCTGAATCTGCCTAGTCATGACGCGACGCCTTACCGTTCTACTAAACCAGCTGCAGACAATCTGGAAAAGACTATAATTGGATTTTCTGTCACCTTTCCGCAATCCACATTGAAGAGGCGGACAGTTCAACTTGTTTAACCTTTTTCCTTACATGGTGACTGGATAAGACAGGACTAAGGAGAATAGAGGAGAAAATAGGATCTAGACCAAGTATATGCAATTAGCGGACCCCCAGCTGTTGCAGAACTACAAGTCCCATGAGGCATAGCAAGACTGACAGCCAAAAGCATGACACCCAGAGGCATGATGGAACTTGTAGTTTAGCAACAGCTGGAGGTCCGCTAATTGCATATCCCTGATCTAGACCAATGTTTCTCAATTCCAGTCCTCAAGGCGCATCAACGGGTCATGTTTTCAGGATTTCCCTCAGATGAAAACGGCTGTGGTAATTACTAAAAGGCAGTGAAACGGATCAAATCACCCGTGCAAAATAACAGGGAGCCTGAAAACATGACCTGTTGGTGCGCCTTGAGGACTGGAATTGAGAAACACTGATCTAGAGGACTCTAAAGCAACATTAACCAAATCAGAAACTGACAACATACACGTAACTCTGATCAGACAAAATTAGGTTAATACAACTTAAAATGGTAAAACTAACCAAATACATCCCTTTCATGGGCTTTTAACTGGTGTAGAAGTGCTTAATGTTTAATGCACAGGGCCAAAGTAACACATGTCTTGGCCCATGGAGCTGAAAAAGACTATAGGGGAGGTTTACCAAAACTGGAGAGTTCAAAAACTGGTGCAGCTGTGCATCGTAGCCAATCAGCTTCAACTTGTTCATAAGCTTTGGCAAAAAACCTGGAAGCTGATTGGTTTTGATGCACAGCTGCACCAGATTTTGCACTCTCCAGTTTTAGTAAATCAATCCCTATGTGCACATTTGCACGTGAGTTTGCATCTTCTCCCTGTGCCTATGTAGGTTTCCTCCGTAAAATAACGTAAGCTACTTGCTTTCTCTGCCAATCGATTTTTTTTGCATATCGTCATGTATTGAAGTGATTCTTAGGCTGGCCATACATTATACAACTTTCCTATAGAGATTTAGCAAAACCATATAATGAGGTCAAACCTAAACACTTTCAATCTGTAGGCAATCAGGCAAAACCCGTGCACTACATAGTTGAAGGTAAACCTAAAAGGAAATTGAATAAGAAAACTGCATAATGTGTGGCCAGCCTTAAGCCCCGTACACACAGGCTGAATGTTGGCCAGATTAAAAAAATAAGCCTGCCAACATTCCGCCTGTGTGTATGGCACCCTGTCCTACAGAAACCAGCTTTTGTCAAATGAGCATGATGGAAAACCAGCAGCCGACAGACTACCGATCAGCGCTCTCAGCCAATGGTGGAGAGCGCTGATCAGAGTGTTCTGGCGGGGGGGGGGGGGCATCCCCCTGTCAGAACACAACAGCTCAATGGGGAAGATCGCTGTACTAACTGCTAATAGTTAGTAAAGCGGCTCCAACCAGAGCTGACAGGCTTTAGAGGTGGCGTCAAGTCACTGTCCTGTTCTTCCCAAGCATTATATGAAAAAGAAAACATCCCGTCATACATTTTCCTATGCTGGCCACTGGGTAGTGCAGACTTTAGCTGCGCAATCTGCTGATCAATTACATGGTGGGAACCTGTTAAGAGAGTGCAATCCAGCAACTAATCAGCAGATTGCCCAGCTAAAGATTGAAGCACAAAGCAGGCAACAGGGGCGTATTTCTAAAATGAACCAGAGATACGTTCTTGGTTTTGAAACTCTATAATTTAAAAAAAATTTAACTGCATGCTGATCAAGGGGCGGGGGGGACAAGCAAAATGTATTTGCATACATAACAATTTAGCTTTACGGCTCCCTGAAACATTAAAGTGGACCTTCAGTAATTTTTTCAACTTTCCATCTATTAAATCTTCTGCCCTTGTTGTTTTAACTTTGGATAGTAAAATTTTTTTTTTTCTGCCAGTAAAAACCTCATACATACATGTCTGGTCATTAGCCTAGGCTTATGACATGCACAGCTCTCTCTCTCTCACTGTGTTTGCCAGGAAGGGAGGGGGGGATGAGTCATAAGAGGGCCAATTAGAGCTGCAGGTGTGCCTCTGTGTAAATCCAGGAAGTGAACAGGCAGCAGCTTCAGCTGCCCACAGTTAAAATGGATGCAGCCAGACTCAGTGGAGGGAGATTTCTGCAGTATATTTGGCAAGTATAGAATCACAGTATATATAAAATAATATGCAAAGTGGTTGGAGGGAAGCTTCAGAATGGCAAAGATGTTTTTATTACAAATTATGTGAGCATACTGCAGTTCCTCTTTAAGGTTTTACCAAGATACCAATAAGGCAGAACATGTAAGAAAATGAATGTTTGCAAAATAAAACCTTACATATGCAGCCTGTTTCCATAAATTACAGAGACAAGGGCCAAATTGAAATTCTGATTGGCTGCTATGGCTCCCTGCACTTTGTACATTTATTGTTTTTAAGAATAATAAGTAGTTTAATACACTTATGTTACTACTACCCATATTGAGTAAATCTGTATTTTAAAGAACCTTCAAAGAATTTCTAAAACATGAGAAGAGCACGTTTTCTGTGCACATAGGAGGATTATATAGGGGTGGGTAAGACACAATGTGAGAAGTAACCACAGACCTTTTTGTTTATAGCGTCAGCAGGCTTACCAAATAAACACAACATGTGCTTGACTTTGGTAGTCTCCCTTTTCTTGTTGTAGTGCGTCTCTGCAGAAAGTCACCGTGCGCCAAAAACATTTGGGGTCATCCACAAAGAGAAATGACTCAGACCGTCTTTTCTATAAAGGTTCCATAGACTGACCCCCTGGATCTCTGCCAAGAGCAGATAAGCATATGTGATTGATTCCATGGCCACCTGTACCACAGACATCTGTTTCGGCTTTGGGAGGTCAGCACAGAAGTCACTGCATTCGAGGCGGCACCATCAGAGTTGTGCTCAGAAACAGAGTTGAAAGTACTTCAAGAAATAACATTACAACTCTATTCTCCAGAAAGGCCATCACAAATCATGCTTAGAGAATCGCCCTATGTAGAAGAGTCAATGGGATAAACTTGAGCCAAAATGCTCGCACTTTGTGGCAAAGCAGTAAAAAAGATATACAATGTGTGAATCCCTAAGGCCTCATGCACACTGGACGTTTTTACAGCTGCGGTTTTTGGCTTCAGACGTTTTTTTACAGTCAAACTCCCCAGCATGTTATCCTATGTATCCCTGCACCCATAGGCTGCCATCAACTTTTTTTGGCTGGGGCGTTTTTTGGTTGGAAAAAAAACCCAAAACTAGTGGGTTCTGAGAGGAGTTTTTCAGCTGTAAAAACACTCCAACGTCAAAAAATTTCTATAAACGCTCAAAAACGCAGCCTTTAACGTTTTTGATCCCATTAAAAAAAAAAAAAAAAAAAAAAAACGCCCTGAAAAATTCACTGCAAAGCTACTAATATTTTTTATAAGGTTATAATGTCCAGTGTCTGTTCTTTAACTGCTTGCGACCAGCCGCCGTCATTATACTGCGGCAGGTCGGCACGATCCTGCGAGCCGTCGTAGCTATACGTCGGCTCCTTTAAGTGGGATAGGAGGCACGTGCACACGCCCGCTGCACTGCGGGGGTGCCTATGCTCGTGGCCAACGGTAGAGGCAGAACAGGGACGTGTGTGTGTGTGTGTGTGTGTGTGTGTGTGTGTGTGTGTGTAAACACACAAATCCCTGTTCTGAGAGGAGACAGATTGTGAGTTCCTAATAGCTAGGAACTACGATCTGTCATTTCCTCTAGGTCAGTCCCCTCCCCCTACAGTTAGAAACACACACAGGGAACACAGTAAATCCCTTCCCTGCCAGTGACATTTTTACAGTAATCAGTGCATTTTTATAGAATTGATCACTGTATAAATGCCAATGGTCCCAAAAATGTGTCAAAAGTGTCCGATGCGTCCACCATAATGTCACAGTCCCGCTATAAGTCGCTGATCGCTCCCATTACTAGTAAAAAATAATTATATATATATATATATCTCCCATAGGTTCTAGACGCTATAATTTGTGTGTAAACCGATCAATATAAGGGTACGCTTATTGGGATTTTTTTTTTTTTTTTTACCAAAAATAAGTAACAGAACACATATTGGCCTAAATTGATGAAGAAATTTGCTTTTTTTTTTCAATTGGATATGCTTATATGCTATAGCAGAAAGCAAAAAATATATATTTTTAAAATTGGTGTTTTTTTTTTTTGTTTATAGTGCAAAAAATAAAAAAAACAAAAAAATAAAAACAGAGGTAATCAAATACCACCAAAAGAAAGCTCTATTTGTAGGGGGAAAAAAAAAAGGACGTAAATTTTATATAGGTACAGAGTGGCACGACTCTGCAATTGTCAGCTAAAGAAACACAATGCCGAAGTATCGCAAAAAATGGCCTGGTCATGAAGGGGGGTAAACCTTACGGAAATCAAGTAGGTTAGCAAGGAACATAGATTTCACATTAATAATTACGCTACCAAAATTAGTGTGTGCTGCAACTTGCCTCCAGCACTGCTCCTGTTTCTTCTTGCTGGAGGCTGCCATTTTGCTGAAGCCCAGAGCCCCTGAACAGCAGTAAATCTTTAGACTCTGCAAATTCTGCAAATTCTGCACAGTGCCTTAAAAAATAGAGAGCAACTGAGCATGTGCAGAGCAGGAGGAGACAGTGTATTACTAGATTTTAAACCATATAGGCACTTATTTTTAATGTTTTACATAGCTATACCTGCAGAAGGGGCCAACCTACAGTCATCAGGAATTTGCTGACTGAAGTTCCCTTTTAAGTATGGTTTTGAATGCATTTAAATAGCTTAAGAAATCCAAACCTGAATTAATGTTTTACATATATAAGTAGCCCAGTATAAAGGGATATTATATATTATAGGAGGGTAATAGAACAGCCAACAGGGAGTCTCTAAGATCATCAATGTGGCACAATACAGATCCACATTGGACATTTCCCACCAACATCCTTTCATCTTCATATGTAGGACATCTCCAGATGAAAGGATTAGCACAGCAGAAAGGCCTTTTCAACTCGGCAACCAATTGTATTCCCCCCAGGAAAGAAGCATCAAGCAGAATCGTTGATTTGAAGCATCCCTATTGGCTGGCAGAGTTTCTCATATAGAAGTTTGCACATACTTTTAGAACCCGCTTCTGACTCTAATTCAGCAAGTCTAGAAGGTCAATAAATTCTGCATATTGCTCATTTCTAGCCTACTCTTATCTCAGGGGGGAAGTATTTCACAGGCACGCAGTAAGACCTTTAATGTCATTGCATAATGTACAGTAAAATGCTAAATCAAGACTTGAATATCCGTTTCAAAGGCTGTTTTTAATGTATTTTTATTTTCCATTGATCTAGTGCTGATCTATTCTGCAGAACATGACTGTGAACCACATGGATCGGTCTCAACTTAGAGATACCATGTAATGTTACCGATGTAAACATACAGGCCTCATGCACACTCGCATAAAAACTTCTGCATATTTAGGCTTTTTTTTTGCAGTTTGTAGAAGCAACTCTATGGCTACTTTCACACTGGGACGAGTGGGCGTCGGCGGTAAAGCAGAGCTATTTTTACTAGCGGCCGAAAAAGGGTTAAAACTGATCACATAAAATATTGCAACAACCACTATTTTATTCTCTAGGATCTCTGCTAAAAAAAAAAAAAAAAAAAAAAATTATGTATATATATATATATATATATATATATATATATATATATATATATATATATATATATATATATATATATATATATATATATATATATATATATATATATATATACACACACATACATACATACATACATACACACACACAGGTCTGGGGCTTCCAAGTAATTTTCTAGCAACAAAATACAGATTTTTAACTCGAAACCAAGAAGTGTCAGAAAAAGGTTTAGTCTTTAAGTGGTTAAATTTCCCTCATTTACAGACTGAAGTTCATTCCTTTGATCTAAAGAACAAAACGTTACAATGTTTATAGTTAGCTCTGAGGAATGTTGCAAAACTTTGCAGACTGCCTGTTTTTTTTGACAGCTGTTGGCTTGAGCAGAGAAGGGAAAAATGTTTTCTTAAGATCGGGAGGGGGATAAGACTTGCGATCTCGATTATTAACGATTAATCGTGCAGCTCTAGCATGAGCTCCCCCTCAGCCCCCGTAATACTTACCTAAGCCCGATCTTGATCCAGCGATGTGCATGAGACCTGAGGCTCTCCCGAGAGTCTCTCTCTCCTGTCTAAACTGCAGCAACAGGAGCCATTGGCCCCCGCCGCTGTCAATCACAGCCAGTGAGGGGGGAGTGGGGCGGGGTTGAGCTGCACTCGATGCGTCTTATGGATGCAGAGAGCCGGTGAGCACGCACAAGTGTCCCCACAGCAAGCGGCTTGTGATGGAAGCACTCGGCAAGGGGGGAAGGAACCCAGAGCTCCAGCGGGAGACTCGAGAACAATAAGATCAGGGCTGCTCTGTGCAAAACCAATGCACAGAGCAGGTATAACATGGTTATTTTTGTTTAATATTTTTTTTTTCCTTTACAATCACTTTAAGCTAACCAGTCACAACCCTAGATAAAGATAGATAGTTTGGGTTCAGTGAAAAACCACAAAAGTCAAAAAGGTTTTCATACAAAATTTGTTGAGACCGCAGTGATACCATTGTATGCTTTATTTTCATAAGAACACTGACCCCCCCCCCCCCCCCCCCCTCTGCTTTTAATGGCTGGTTTATAATGCAGCATTAATCTGTCTGTCCTTGGAACACTGAAAAAGAACCTACCAAAAGAAGATTTATTTTTTTCCATGTGACGTCACGCCCGGGTTCCCAGATGTAAACAAAGCCGCGATCGCGATTGTCAGCATGAGATCGGTGAGTTTTTTTCTCGATCTCATGCTTTCCGGCATGGAGGAGAGATGTGGGGTCTTATTGACCCAGCATCTCTCCATAAAGAGGACCTGTCAAATAGATTCCTATTACAAGGGATTTTTACATTCCTTGTAATAGGAATAAAAGTGATCCAAAAAAAAAACATTGTTTTTTAAATAAAATTAAGTAAAATAATAAAAAACAAATTTTTTAAGACGACCCTGTTCACGGTAGCTTGCGCTCAGAAGAGAACGCATACGCAAGTCCCACCCACATATGTAAACGGCATTCAAACCACACATGTGCGGTATCGCCGCGTGCGTTAGGGTGTGTGCAACAATTCTAGCACTAGACCTCCTCTAAGGCCCCTTTCACACTGGGGCGGGGAGCCGCGGTGACGGTAAAGCAGCGCTATATTTAGCGCTGCTTTACCGTCGTTTTAGCTGCGGTTTTCGGCCGCTCGCGGTGCGCTTTTACCATCCGCGAGCGGCCAAAAAAGGGTTAAAGACCCCCTGCAGAGCGCCGCCGTAGCGGCGCTTTGCAGCGGTATCACCGCGGTGTCCCATTCTAAATCAATGGGAAGGAGCGGTATAGGAGCGGTGAACACACCGCTCCTATACCGCTCCAAAGATGCTGCTAGCAGGACTTTGTCCGTCCTGCTAGCGCACCGCTCCAGTGTGAAAGCCCGCCGGCTTTCACACTGGAGTTAAAGGGGCCGGATTTTTTCAGGCGGTATACAGGCGCTATTTTTAGCGATGTACCGCCTGAAAAACGCCCCAGTGTGAAAGGGGCCTAACTCTAAACTTACAACCAGTAAATATTTGTCGCCTATGGAGATTTTTTCAGTACCAAAGTTTGGCGCCATTCCATGAGTGTGTGCAATTTTAAAGCGTCACATGTTAGGTATCTATTTACTCGGAGTAACATCATCTTTCACATTATACAAAAAAAATTGGGCTAACTTTACCGTTTTGTTTCCTAGGGTGTCTGCTAAAAAAAAAAAAAAAAAAAAATGTTTGGGGGTTCTGAGTAATTTTCTAGCAAAAAAAATGATGATTTTTACATGTAGGAGAGAAGTGCCAGAATAGGCCCAGTATTGAAGTGGTTAAGCAGGAATATAATAAAAAAAAAAAAAAAAAAAATAATAAAAAAAAAAAAAGTGCGTCCCATTATTACATGAAAATATACATCATGTGTATTCGGGAAGCCTTGCTGTCGTCTCGCATTATTCTCGCTGCAAAGTCGAATATCCACTTCCTTGCCTGTCTCAAACAGGACTACACCAGCTCAGACAGGATCGCTCTGGTATCGGATTACTGCACAGCCTGTAGATTAATCCCATGACTGTGGATGGAGCAGCAACACAATGCTCTAAAGAGATCAAGGCGCACACACACACACACACACACACACACACACACAATTTTACGATTACTTCTAGTGTAACAAAGGACAATACAGACCATTTACTTCACATCACAAGATTTGCCAAAGCAGAAAAACGCCAAAATGTATACTCTATGCGCTTGACTGCGGTTTGTAGCTTTTTTTTTTGCATACAAACTAAAGCGATTTTCCACTGTTCAAAATGTGGCTTTTCAGGAACGCTCAACACAACAACAAGCATATTCCTGCACAACAGCACAGAGAGTGTTTTATACATTGTACAGATCATCAACTGATCCTCAACCTCAACTCCAAGTAGAAATGAAACCCCAACGTTATCGCAAATACGTGCATTGGTGGATCTAAGCGGGTGATACAAGCATAGATTTCTCTCATTCAGCTGTGGGATTTAACAATAAAAATCTGAGGATTCTTCCATTCACACTAAACAGAGCAGGTTTAGAGCAGGCATTGTATTCTGACAGCACTGCCAGGTAGTGTAAAAATCTCCTAAACATGTACAGTTTAGGAGATATTTACTGTACATGCAGCCAGTGACATCACTGGCACATGCGCTGTGAAGGAACGGCCACCCATGTCGTTCCTTCAGAGCCCTGTGCTGCGACACTGGCGCATGCGCGGGAGTGACGTCATCGCGGCTCCAGCCAGTCACAGAGCTGGAGTCCGCAAACCTGGACGCAAGACCGGTGAAGATGGAAGCTGTCTCCAGCATCACTGGAAGGCTTTGTTTTCAGGCAAGTTTCACATAATGTGCTAGTATGCGATGCATACTAGCACATTATGCTTTTGCCTTGCATGCAAGAAGGAAAAAATACAAAAAAAACAACGTGCAGCGGTTTACAACCGATTTAAGGAAAACAAACCAGCGCTATTAAGTCCACATGTGTACTACCCCCCCTCCAGACATTTCCACAGGAAGACGACTCCATTTTACCTAAATAAATCTTCCTAAAGCTGTGAGTGAGGAGCCCAAATACCAGAAAGAAGTGGAAGGAACAGTCTGAACATTTATTGTTCTTCACACACTTGCCACAGCTGGGACGGTGACACTCGGCATCCATAGGAAACTGCCAGTCACAATGACGCTTCCCTGACAGGAAAAAGCCTGACCAGTCTGAGGTCCGGCCCGACATGACAAAGGGCAAGGATTTTAACCCTGCTGCCATCACATTAAATACACAAATTCCAAGGAAAACTTTAAATTCAGGGTTAATTCTGTAATCTGGATCTCTCTTCACCCATTTTGAAGACATTTGAAAAAAAATTAAAAAAAAATAATGTATTGCTGCGCAAAGTTGAGGGTTAGTGACAGGAAATGAAAGCCTCTGACAACGTCCTAGTTATGTGTTCTCTGGGCAAGCTAGCCATGACATAAATACAACATACTTCGATGTAAGTAGCAGAGGACAGCGACTGGTTTGCTAACATTTGGGGAACTTTTTTCCTCACAAATGATCCGTTTGCAAAAAATAAATACTGTATTTATCGGTGTATAACACACATTCATTTTAAGAGGGAGAAAAAAAAAAACTTAAAATAAGGAACTTTGAAGCAAAATAAGGGTCAGTGCCCATCTACAGCCTCACCACTGCCTTCAATGCAGCAGCCTCGCCACTGCCTTCAATGCAGAAGCCTCGCCACTGCCTTCAATGCAGAAGCCTCGCCACTGCCTTCAATGCAGAAGCCTCGCCACTGCCTTCAATGCAGAAGCCTCGCCACTGCCTTCAATGCAGAAGCCTCGCCACTGCCTTCAATGCAGCAGCCTCGCCACTGCCTTCAATGCAGCAGCCTCGCCACTGCCTTCAATGCAGCAGCCTCGCCACTGCCTTCAATGCAGCAGCCTCGCCACTGCCTTCAATGCAGCAGCCTCGCCACTGCCTTCAATGCAGCAGCCTCGCCACTGCCTTCAATGCAGCAGCCTCGCCACTGCCTTCAATGCAGCAGCCTCGCCACTGCCTTCAATGCAGCAGCCTCGCCACTGCCTTCAATGCAGCAGCCTCGCCACAGCCTTCAATGCAGCAGCCTCGCCACTGCCTTCAATGCAGCAGCCTCGCCACTGCCTTCAATGCAGCAGCCTCGCCACTGCCTTCAATGCAGCAGCCTCGCCACTGCCTTCAATGCAGCAGCCTCGCCACTGCCTTCAATGCAGCAGCCTCGCCACAGCCTTCAATGCAGCAGCCTCGCCACAGCCTTCAATGCAGCAGCCTCGCCACTGCCTTCAATGCAGCAGCCTCGCCACTGCCTTCAATGCAGCAGCCTCGCCACTGCCTTCAATGCAGCAGCCTCGCCACTGCCATCAATGCAGCAGCCTCGCCATTGCCTTCAGTGCAGCAGCCTCACCATAGCCTTCAGTGCAGCAGCCTCACCATAGCCTTCAGTGCAGCCTGATCGATGTCCATCTGCAGCCTGGAGGGGACAGGGAGGGGCGCGGGAGAAGCGCCGACAGATTACATACAGTGAGAATCTCCTATGATAGACAGAACAGTGGTCCAATGGCGGCCCAGGAGACGGGACTTCCTGTTACAGAGGCCGCCAAGTAAACAGGAGCTTCTCATTGTATGCAATCTGACAGCGCTCGTCCCGCTCCCGTCCGAGGCAACTAAAATTGAAGTATCGGCGTATAATGGGCACACGCTATTTGCACCCGATTTTCAGGGTGAAAAGGTGCGTGTTATATGCCAATAAATACAGTATATAAACTTGCATACATTATCAAATAATGGACTTCAGCTGGTTAACTAGACTATGCAAATGTTACACAAGAGGTCGTTGATAGTACATCATGGGGGGGGGGGCTAAACTTACCAAAGCCAGGTAAAAATCAGCATGGACTAGCACTGAGGCCTGGTACCCACTGAGGATTTCTGAGGGTGTTAGTAAGTCACTCACTCAAGGAGGAAACCATCAGCGCCGTGTTCTTTGGTGAATGCTGCCGTTGACAATAAGGAGCTTTATTTAAAGTTGAGGGTCCCATGTGGCCAATTTTCCACATCCAGCCCTAAACCGCCATGTCACATGCATATATGTTAAAGAGATGTTTACTTGCCCACCATGTGACTCTCCTGTCAGTTGACATGTTGTTCTCACAACTGCTTCTATTAATACGATTATGCTAGTTCCTCATTTTAAAGCTTTTCATACATGGAGACTCAGGGCTCAGTTTACTTTTATTAATGAATGTTGTGCTGTGTCGCGTTTGTTTTTTTAGTCTTTGATTAGTAACTCCACTTTTACAGTACTTGTACATTATTTAAGACCCCCTTTCCTCAGCACTGGGTGGTCCGAGCTTCCCGTACCCACTATCCTCGCTGCGGTCATGTTCTTCTCCTCCATCTGCAGTCTTCATTCTATAGTCATTGGTCGGCACTGATGATTACAAAATATGCCAGGACATTACACTGTACTGCGTCTGCACTTGAGCTCCACGAATCTGGCTAAAATGAGAATCACTATTTTTTGCTTAAAATAAAGATCATGATTCTGTAAGTATTCTCGGTGTAACAGGTTTCACATTATACAAAAAAAATTTGGCTAACTTTACTGTTTATTTTTTTTATTCATTGAAGTCCATTTTTTTCCCCCAAAATATTGCGTTATTGAAAAACAGCTGTACAAATACAGGGTGAAGTAAAATATTGCAATGACCGCAACTTTATTCTCTAGGGTCTTTTTTATATAACAAATATGTTCTACTTACCTCCTTGGTTTTTCACAGAGCAGCCTGGATCCTCCTCTTCTCGGGTCCCCTCTTTGCTGCTCCTAGTCCCTCCCTCTGAGTGCCCCTCAGCCAGCAGCTTGCTACAGGGGTCACTCAAGCTGAGTCAGAGCTCCGTGTATTCATTCAGAGACGGATCACTGACCTGGCCCTGCCCCTTCTCATCCCTGATTGGCTGACTGGCTTTGATTGACAGACGCGGGAACCAATAGCACAGTAGCTTTGTCTTAGCCAATCAGGAGGAGTGTACTAGATGGCTGAGGGAATCGTGGACATCGCTGAAGAGAGAAGGAGCTTGGGTAGTCAATTGGGGGGGGTGTTGGGGGTGCTGCTACATACACACACAGAAGGTTTTTTTTTTTTTTTTAAATGGAAAAGGCTAAATACATTTTCTCACACCACAGCTGTTTGGTGACATGATCCGTCTCCACTCATCTTCCCTGATCTATGGAGAGAAGTGGGAGGGGCCGAAACTCCACTGTGACGTCAGCCAGCATAGGGGGATCTCGTGACCGCACAGCGGCGATGTGGGAAAGGGTATTTTAGCCTTTTCATTAAAAAATAAAAATAAAAACCACATTCACTACAGTTAATGGCAGCATAATCTGGAGGGGATACATGTAAATACATGTAAAGTCACCATGTGATTTAACCTCTCTAAGCCAACTATGCATGAACCGAAATTCAGCCGTTGCTGTATTTAGTTTGTAACATGTTCCAGCTCCTGTGCTCCTTCCCCCTGTGATAGCAGGGATAAATAGCGGCAGGAAGGACGGGGAGGAGAGCCTCTCTCATGCCAATATGCAGGGAGAAAGGGGAGAGCACGTAACCTGACCACGGTAATCATGGCTCAGCAGCCATGATTACTGTGGTCAGCACAGACAGGGGGGGGGGGGGGGGGACACAGGAACAGGCAAAATCAACCAGGTATATTGCATGAGAGGAAGAGACAAATTACACAGCACTAGCACTGTGCTATAGATCATGCCTTAAAGGAATAGGATCTGTGTTTTTTTAAGGGTTAAAACCATTTTAAGTGCACTTTACAAGCAATTACAAAAGGGTAGATCGCTTCTCAGCAGGCAAATGAGAGGTGGCGGAGATATGCCGCTTTTATACTGGCTGCTTTAACCTTAAAGTGGAAGTAAACCCTCCTATCAGTTTCAGCCAAGGAAGCTGCCATCTTTGCCTCTGTTTAATCTTCAACTGCCACAGTGCTGCATATGTGATCCGTTATGACACCAGCCATTGGATGGTTTGACTGTTTGGTTGAGAGCACAGCCAATGTGCAGTTAGCATTCCCAGCATGCCTTTTTTTTTTTTAGACTGTTAAATCGATGGGTTTACTTCCGCTTTAAATGCTGACCCACCACACCATGCACAGTCGCAGCGCTGCCCCATTCACTTGAATACGATGCGTTCAGTGGTGCTCGAGGGCAAGGAGGTTTACATTTTGGTCATCCGTGTGAACAAGCCCCTTACACAATGAACGGTTGTTAGCCTCTTACTTACATTAGCTCTGCCACAATATCCCAAGACCCGGTTCACTGGCCTAACCAAAACACGCATGTGAGAAGATGGATCTTGTTTGCCAAGTATGAGCTCACAGTCTGCATGGGGATTAGTAGAGTGCTAGAAATCAACCCTCATCCAGTGAAGAACGCAGGATAGGTGTGCATGTTTCAACTAGTTTGCACAGCTAAGCCTTGCCAACTCGAAACACTTGAAGAAACTGTTGATTAAAATGTTTTAGCGTCTGTATAGCTTAGAACTCAAGTAAGCAATTAAACACCTGTCCTATCACTTCTTATCCTCATTAGCGCCTGCTAAGGGCTCATAGGAGATTTAGCAAAGCGAGTAATCAGTGTTAAAAAGTGGGAACGATCGTATTACTTTATTACTGGCATGGCTGACTCGGTAACACATCAAGATGTAACAAATTACCTTTTAGAAGATCAGCTCTGAAGGTTTGTGGATTGGCTTCTCCAAGGACAATGCCACACAAGTGCTTTACTTGCAAGTCTTTCAATTAGAATTCCTTCATAAAAGATCCCCATGGAGTATCACTCCGGTATGCAAGGGTTGGGGAATGTTAGATATCCGCAGAGCGGTTATATGTCTACTGTCAAGTTTTCTAGAATGCAATGAATGTAAAAGACCAGGGGAAAGCCGTGAGTGTGCTCTCCTACAAAGAACTGGGAAGTACAGTCCAGATGCAAGTTCTCATAGGGTTGATGATGCAATACTGCTTAGTATGGGTTAGGATTCTCAATGGACACACAAACCACATGCATCAGATGAAGCATAGCAACTGGAGTCTCGTGGAGGGTACTCCAGATCAGGGGTCTCCAAACTTTCTAAACAAAAAGGGACTGTTTACTGTCCTTCAGACTTGACAGGGGCCGGACTGTGGCCATTGGGAGTAGAAATGATCCTGGCATTGGTGGGATTAAACAATGCATCTTTGGTATCACGGGGAGGAATAATGCCCCATCGCTGGTTTCAGTGGGAGAATTAGTGCTCCATCATTGGTGTCAGTGGGAATATGATTCTTATTATTATAAGAATACAGGATTTATATAGAGCCAACAGTTTGCATAGCACTTTACAACATACTAGTGACCGATAGTTGGTGCCAGTTTGAGGAATAGTGCCCCATCACTGGTGTCAGCGGGAATAATAGTGATCGATTGTTGGTGTCAGTTTGAGGGCCGAATAAAAGGCAAGCAAAGGGCCGCATCTGGCCCCCCGGCTCTAGATGAGGTTTACTAAGAATATTCAAGTGCTAATCTCCTAATCTTAAGAGGGTGTTGTGTTAAAACGGAACAGATTTCAGTTGTCAGCATAGCCTCCTGCAGGGATCCGTTATCAAGGGCTGTTCACAGCCAATTGGATGTGTTTACTTCCGCTTTATCTCCAGCAGAAGCCTGCAGGCTAGACTACCCAAGAAACTACCCAAGAAAAGTTCACAGGTTCCTAAGGCTGGCCATACATTTATTTTCTTATTTAAAGCGGTATTCCACCCTAAAGTGGAACTTCCGCTCATCGGAACCCTCCCCCCCTCCGGTGTCACATTTGGCAGCTTTCAGGGGGGAGGAAGGTGCAGATACCTAGGTATTTACACCCACTTCCGGGCATAGACTCCCACGGGAGTCTATGCCTCTTCCTGTCCCGGCGTGCTGTCTGCCGGGACACACACGGGTCCCAGCGGACGATTCTCATTGCGCAGCGCGACTCGCGCATGCGCAGTAGGGAACCGGGAAGTGAAGCCGCAAGCTTCACTTCCTGATTCCCTCACTGAGAATGGCGCCGGCAGCAGCAGAGAGACGAGCAATTGATCGGCCTCTGCTGCCGACATCGCTGGGACCTGTGACAGGTAAGTTTCCATTTATTAAAAGTCAGCAGCTGCAGTATTTGTAGCTGCTGGCTTTAAAAAAAACAAAAAAATTTCAGGTACAGTCCCGCTTTAACTTTGTAGTGCAAGGGCCTACCTGATTACATATAAATTGAAAAAGTGTTTAAGTTTGATCTCATATTATATGGTTTGGTAAATCTAAAGTAAAATAGAATAAGAAAATAGTATAATGTATGGCCAGCCTATGCCTTTCCTCCATCCTAATATTTCTACTAGGGTTGTCCCGATACCGATACTAGTATCGGTATCGGGACCGATACCGAGCATTTGCGCGAGTACTTGTACTCGCACAAATGCTCCCGATGCCTTATCCGATACCTGGTCGGCGGGTGGACGGATAGGGCAGGTGAAGGCAGAGGGCGGGCGGAGACAGCGGTGGACGAAGAGGGCGGGTGAAGGCAGAGGGCGGGCAGAGACAGCGGTGGACGAAGAGGGCAGGTGAAGGCAGAGGGCGGGCGGAGTCAGCGGTGGACGAAGAGGGCGGGTGAAGGCAGAGGGCGGGCGGAGTCAGCGGGTGAAGGCAGAGGGCGGGCGGAGTCAGCGGGTGAAGGCAGAGGGCGGGCGGAGTCAGCGGGTGAAGGCAGAGGGCGGGCGGAGTCAGCGGGTGAAGGCAGAGGGCGGGCGGAGTCAGCGGGTGAAGGCAGAGGGCGGGCGGCGAAGAGGGTGGGCGGAGTCAGCGGGTGAAGGCAGAGGGCGGGCGGACGAAGAGGGTGGGCGGAGTCAGCGGGTGAAGGCAGAGGGCGGGCGGAGTCAGCCTGTATAATTAAGACATTACAAGGGAGCGTGCTGCCCTGTTCCTCACTGTGACAGCGATTGAAGCTGAGAGAGAGAGAGAGAGAGAGAGAGAGAGAGAGAGAGAGAGAGAGAGAGAGAGAGAGAGAGAGAGAGAGAGAGAGAGAGAGAGAGAGAGAGAGAGAGAGAGAGAGAGAGAGAGAGAGAGAGAGAGAGAGAGAGAGAGAGAGAGAGAGAGAGAGAGAGAGAGATCAGGGAGAGAGGGACAACAGAGAGAGATCAGGGAGAGAGGGACAACAGAGAGAGATCAGGGAGAGAGGGACAACAGAGAGAGATCAGGGAGAGAGGGACAACAGAGAGAGATCAGGGAGAGAGGGACGATCGAGAGAGATCAGGGAGAGAGGGACGATCGAGAGAGATCAGGGAGAGAGGGACAACAGAGAGAGATCAGGGAGAGAGGGACGATCGAGAGAGATCAGGGAGAGAGGGACGATCGAGAGAGATCGATCGAGGGAGAGGGACAACAGAGAGAGATCGATCGAGGGAGAGGGACAACAGAGAGAGATCGATCGAGGGAGAGGGACAACAGAGAGAGATCGATCGAGGGAGAGGGACAACAGAGAGAGATCGATCGAGGGAGAGGGACAACAGAGAGAGATCGATCGAGGGAGAGGGACAACAGAGAGAGATCGATCGAGGGAGAGGGACAACAGAGAGAGATCGATCGAGGGAGAGGGACAACAGAGAGAGATCGATCGAGGGAGAGGGACAACAGAGAGAGATCGATCGAGGGAGAGGGACAACAGAGAGAGATCGATCGAGAGAGATCAGGGAGAGAGGGAGAACAGAGAGAGATCGATCGAGGGAGAGGGACAACAGAGAGAGATCGATCGAGGGAGAGGGATCAGGAAGAGGGACAGCAGAGAGGGATCAGGGAGAGGGACAACAGAGAGAGATCGATCGAGGGAGAGGGATCAGGGTGATGGACAACAGAGAGAGATCAGGGAGAGGGACAACAGAGAGAGATCGATCGAGGGAGAGGGATCAGGGAGAGGGACAACAGAGAGAGATCAGGGAGAGGGACAACAGAGAGAGATCGATCGAGGGAGAGGGATCAGGGAGAGGGACAACAGAGAGAGATCGATCGAGGGAGAGGGATCAGGGAGAGGGACAACAGAGAGGGATCAGGGAGAGGGACAACAGAGAGGGATCAGGGAGAGGGACAACAGAGAGAGATCAGGGAGAGGGACAACAGAGAGAGATCAGGGAGAGGGACAACAGAGAGAGATCAGGGAGAGGGACAGCAGAGAGAGATCAGGGAGAGGGACAGCAGAGAGAGATCAGGGAGAGGGACAGCAGAGAGAGATCAGGGAGAGGGACAGCAGAGAGAGGGGGAGAGACAACAGGGAGAGGGGGAGAGAGAGACAACCGAGAGAGCCGTCAGCGGCTGAACATCCCGATACCCATCTTGGTACACTCTGCACTTGGCTGTAGTAAGCCAGCAGTGGACATCTTGTTACACCCAGCTCATATAGTTCGAGCTGGGTGTAACAAGATGTCTGCTGCTGCTTACTGCGGCAGGGTGTACAGCATTTTAAAAAATGAATCCTTTCCTCATGTCATTTATTGCTGCATTTCAGTGCCAGCCACCTGTCAGTGCCCATAAGTGCCACCTATCAGTGCCAGCCACTTGTCGGTGCCACCTATCAGTGCCCAGAAGTACCGTCTATCAGTGCCACCTATCAGTGCCAGCCACCTGTCAGTGCCAGCTATCAGTGCCTATAATTGCCGCCTATCAGTGCCCATAAGTGCCACCTTTTAGTCCCCATCAGTCAGTGCTAGCCATAAGTCAGTGCCACCTATCAGTGCCCATCAGTCAAACTGTCACATGACATTAAAAAAAAAGTATCGGTATCGGCGAGTACTTGAAAAAAAGTATCGGTACTTGTACTCGGTCTTAAAAAAAGTGGTATCGGGACAACCCTAATTTCTACAATACTACCAGCAATGATTAAAAAAAACAAACAAAAAGCTAAAAAAGGAACAAAATAAAAAATTCCACAGATTGAGATCCATTTCCAAAGCTTGTGGCCAATTTAAAAAGTCTTCCTCTTTAATAGTACCTACAGGTAAGTCTATAGTAAGTCTTACCTGTAGGTACTGTAAATATCTCCTAAACTTGCACCGTTTAGGAGATAGATATTTACTATATATGCTGCCAACGTCATCGGCACATGCGTACTCGTGCCATGACTGGCGGCAACCACGCGCATACGGATTGACAGCATCGCAGCCCCAACCAATCACAGCGCCGGAGCTCTCAAATCTGGGAGTAACTCCGGTAAAGATGTCGGCCGTGGGAGTGGAGTGCAGGAGGCACTGCAGGGCATCGTTCTAAGGCAAGTATTTCATAATGAGCTAGTATGTGATGCATACAAGCTCATTATGCCTTTGTCTTGCAGGTTTTGGTTGTTCCCCCCCCCCCCCCCCCCCCCGAGGTTTACAACCTCTAAGAATTTGGAGCACAGATCCTGCTGTAAGATCCTTGACAGATTTAGAACATTTAATGCCAGGTTTTTTTGTTTGTTTTTTTTGGACAATTACCTTGTGAAAATTCCTTCCAGAGATGACATGATAATCTGCGTATCACCTCAGTGTTCAAGTCAATGAGAAACGCTATGATCCTGTCACACACGTAGCATTGTTTGGAAGAACATTCTCCCTATGAAATGATGCAGCCCAGTCAATGGGTGGGACAAAATATCCTTTTTTCTTGGAATGAACCTTTACAAGTTAACCCCGTCACTCCTTTTAGCCGAGTTTCTGAAGATTTCAGTGGCGAGATGTTCCTGTGGTGGGTTTGCATCTCTTCCTCCCACAAAGTCATACCAATTGCATGCTTTTATTGTAACACAACCCTTCAATTTATTTATTCTCAAAGATCTCATTGGGAGGTATGACACCATCTTTTGTCTCTCTACCATCTGCAGCAGTTCACCAGAATAATGAGTTCTGTGCCATTCTGTGCCAACATCTCACCTCTGCAAAGTACAGATCTTTACCAGCACACCTTGATATAGTGATAATCTTATCCATACTCACATAGGGTAACAGGCATCACAGGCTGATGTTTTAGGGCCTACTAGGAACCCTTTAAGGTAGAATGATGGGGGGGGGGGGGGGGGGAGGATCATGAGAGGTCCTCTCACTATATCAAGAAGTGCTGGTAAAGATCCTTATGGTCCCCCATTACAGCATGAACCAATTCACCACAGCACCCTGCATGTACTGTGGGCAAGCCTGTAAGGCAGTCATTCTCAACCAGGGTTCTGTGGAATCCTGAGGTTCCTTCAAAGGATGCCTTGAGCTGTAGCCGACTTAAAGACCATCTGATGGTGTCTGCATAGTTTCATTGTCCAATGCCACTTGGCAGAGCCAGCTGCATGACACCAAAGAACTTTAGCTGTTGGTAAGGGTTGTATTGTGTATGTGACCACTACTGTAAAAGCCGCCATTATGTGTGACCACCAATTTTTGGGGAGCAATTCCTCCAAATGTGCCCACGATGAATTGATTTTAGCAGGGGTTCTCTGAGACCCAACATGTCCTGGTTTCTTCTGGGGTAGAAGGGTTGACAAAAGGCTGCTGTAAGGTATGCGACAGCTACAATGAAACGTCATACCACTGGGTCTCCAAGAGATTGAACTAGCCTGCATGCCAGCTGACAACACAACTACGTTTTTGGCCTTGCTCTGCCCTACATTCCTTTTGCTGCCGATAGCAGAACTCCATTTATTCAGAAAAAAAGAAGGACTTCAAAGGCAATGCTTAGAGAAGCCATTCTCAATCGGGGTATTGTGGAGCCCTAGGGTTCCCCGAACTGCGGCTGATTATACTCCTATTTGATGGTGTCTGCAAAGTTCTGGGGACCAATGTCACTTGGCACAGCCAGCTGTATCGCATCATTTATCATTGACCATTTAGCTGTCTGTAAAGTCCTGTACACAAGGTCCAAATGTCAGGTGGCATCGGCCGGTTCAATCGAAACCGGCCAACATTCGGCTCGTGTGTACTGCAGCTGGTCCGATAGAAGCCGGCTGTTGGGCCTGGCTTTCACTGAAGGGGCATGACCGAAAAATCTCTGCCGACTGGCTCCTGATAAGCACAAATTCGCACCGGAGCCGCAGTGGAGATACGTGAACCGGCTCCATAGGGAGCCGGTCACAATTTCCTACCATGTGAACTGGATGCGGGGGAAACCCACATCCAATTTGCATAGATGTGAACCCAGCCTTAAATTTTTTTTTTTACATTTCTTCTAGGGATTGACCGATTATCGATGTTTTTTTTAGAAGTATTGGTCAAAAAAACTGACCGATATTACTTCAAGGGATTTTATCAGGGTGATGCATGCACCTTTCTTTAGCGCGAACGGTCGGCTTTATTGTGATAATAACCGATGTGGCTCAGCAGCCGCTCGGCTGTTATTACAAGCAGCGGGAAGGGACATTCTCCCCCCACCGCTCGCCGGGTTCCCCCGTCCCAACGGGAGGCCCGCGCAACCAGCTGGCACGTCCGCCGCTGGCCGAAGACCCGAACAAAGAAAGCCAATGCTTCATTCGGGTCTCAGATCTAGTAATCCGGAAGCAAAGTCATGACATCACTCCCCGGATTACTGCCATCTTAAAAGGCGCCAGTTTTAAAAAATAAAGTATTCAAAAACGCAGATCTTGAAGTTTTGAATACTTTGAAGTGCAGAGGAGGGGTTTGGGGGTCTTATAGACCCCTGATTCCTCCATAAAGAGTACCTCTCACATGCCTATTACTGTCACACGTAAAATTACATTGTAAATAATTTTTTTTAAATGTACAAAACGGCAAAAAATATTGTTTATCGGCAGGAGAGGTGGCCGAAATATCGGTATCGTATCGGCACCAAAAAAAAAGATATTGGTCGATCCCCAATTTCTTCAGTAACTTCCCAATCTTGCCTAAGCAAATGTCATATCCCAGAAATCTTCAGGAGGAGTTTTCTCTGTGAAGCACCACCCCCCCCTGCCCCCCTGCACATGCATTCTTTAGCTAAGGGCAGATGGATTCCAGGAAGTAAATGCTACATGATTTGCCCTTATTTAAGATGGCCAAGGCCAGAAATGCTAAGGGGAGGTTTTTCAAAGTGATTTCTCAACAAAATAAAGCATAGAAACATGGATGGATGAGTTTGCTTCGATTATTAAAGATGAATTTAAAAAAAAAAAAGAGTTTTCGGTTTGTGGCGCTCAGATGCAGTGACCATCTGCTTTAGGCTACTTTCACACTGGAGCGGTGGGGGCGCTGGCGGTAAAGTGGCGCTATTTTTAGCGCCGCTTTGCCGGCGTTTTAGCGGCGCATTTCGGCCGCTAGCGGGGTGGTTTTACCCCCGCGAGCGGCCGAAAGAGGGTCTATACCGCCCGCAAACCGCCGCTGCAGCAGCGTTTTGCGGGCGGGTTCGGAGCGCTGCCCCATTGTTTCCAATGGGAACGGGCGCTATAGGAGCGGTAAATATACCGCTCCTACAGCGAGCCAAAAATGCGGCTTGCAGGACATTTTCCAGCGTCCTGCAAGCGCACCCTCGGGCTTTCACACTGAAGACACAGCAACAGCTGTTTTGGGTCAGTTTGCAGGCGCTATTCTTAGCGCAATAGCGCCTGCAAACCGCCCCAGTGTGAAAGGGGCCTTAATGTATTGCGCCGCGTTTCTACATACTTTTTTGTACCGGCCACATCAAAAGTTAATACTAAATGATTTTTTTTAAATGGTAGGCATGTTGAACATTTTAGTGCATTGCAAAAAAAAAAATGCAGATATACTACATGTTTATGTAGTGCCCCTATAAGGCTCGATTCACATCTATGCATGTTGCGTTTGAACGTTTTTGCAGTGCTTTTTGCGGTGCTTGCCGCGTTTTTACAGCGATTTGCGTTTTTTTTTTTTTTTTTTTTTACCCTGGTTGCTTAGCAACCAGCTATATACAGTGTAAAAAAAATAAAAGAAATAAAAAAACACAAATCGCGGCAAAACCGTGGTAAAAACGCAGAACTTGCGTTTTGGATGCGGGTCCATTGACTTCTATTACATGCAAAACGCTGCATTTTGCATGAAAAAAAAGTCCCAGACCCTTTCCAAAAACGCAGAGGGACAAAAATGCGTTGATGTGAACATGTTCCATAGGAACCATGTTAAAAAATGTCCCTGCATTTCTGCAAAATGCATCAAAAAACGCATTAGTGTGAATCAAGCCTAAAGCGTGAACAAGGTACATAGAAAACAATTGTGTGCTTGCGCTGAGCTTGCATTGAATGACACAGATCAATAGACATGGTGTGAATGAGCCAAAAAAAATAAAAATGATATGAACAAAGTTACTCCCCATGCAAGGTGATCACTGGTTCAACTCCAATATAATACAGCCTCACATTACTGATGACCAGTAGGTGGCAGCTTTAAGCCAGGAAGCCGCTTTCTGCAGATTTTTTATAAATGATTCTACAAAAAAAAAAAAAAAAAAAAAAACGCAATCTCGTGCAATGCAGACTGCCTGTATAACTGCGAAAGGAACACAAGTTAGTGACAACAATCATTCGATAACTCAAAGCCAGATGTGTTGCAACATGCCTACAAATTAAATCCAAAATATTTGTTGCCAAAATACAAACTTTCTTAGATGTAATTAAGAGAGATCACGTTGCAAAACCATGCATACTCGCAACGCTTCGGTGGAAGAAACGTTTCAGCGTGTTTGGAAGGAGTTGGAAAGATATAAAAAGTCATCCAAGCATATCTGTTCCTTTATTATCCTCCACCATGGAGAGGACAGGCCGGGTTCCTATAAAGAAACTAAGCATTGCATAAGAGCCGCCCCCCCCATAACGTGCCTCTTCCGTCTGACAATGCAGACAAGCCAAGCTCTTCCCTCCATATAGCAAAGCCATACACATGTTGCTATTACAAAGCGCCATTCCACTTCCTATGAAAACTTCAGATTACTGACAGCTTTTACATTAAATGATACGACTGACAAAAATAAAGTGCTGAGGAGGAGACCCAACAATCGTTTCAAACATCAAATCGGTCTGTAGCATCCTACATGGGGCTCCAACACTGTCCAAGCCGCACATAGACCCAGAACGCAATGGCGCTGTCACCCGTCCACCCTGAATGTCACCAATAAAAGAAGAGGCCTCTGCCCCATTGTCTTGTACACAAAGCTGGCGGATCTGCATACAGCACAGGAAAAAGGAAGAGAAAACTCAATAGCCAACTACAGGAACTGGCCCTTCTTTGTGCAAGGCCAGCACATTCCACTGCTTCACACTTCACTTAGGCTCAAGAATGTCTAGAGAAATATGCCTACAGAAATAGGCTTCAAATGAGAGATCGCCCAGACTGCCAATTAAAAACAAAAAGAAGAATAGACGGGGTGTCTCGCGCCGCCACAAGATTTGCATATTACATTACTGAGCAGAAACGATAATATCTGAGAAATTCAAATGCCCAGGGATCACCTAGAGGCAACAAAGCCGCACATAGATGATGGAGATGTCATCTGTCAATGCTATTAGTTCTCCTGTAATAAGAGATTCACGGCGGGAACATTGAGAAACCGCTACCCAAGTCATTCTACAGTGTTTGTAAACATTGTTTCTAAATTGGTGTCCAGTGTAGAGTTTCTATAAACATAGCACAGGACGCCAGCAACACTACCACACCAGGGCCATAGAGATAATAGAAAGGACGTTCTATGGCTGTCAGAGAGAGAGCTGAGAGGGGGTGTCCACCAAGAGGAGAAAGAAGGGAGAAAAGAGAAAAAGGGAGAAGGAGAACGAAAGAAAGGGAGAAGGAGAAGGAGAACGAAAGAAAGGGAGAAGGAGAAGGAGAACGAAAGAAAGGGAGAAGGAGAAGGAGAACGAAAGAAAGGGAGAAGGAGAAGGAGAACGAAAGAAAGGGAGAGGGAGAAGGAGAAGGAGAACGAAAGAAAGGGAGAAGGAGAAGGAGAACGAAAGAAAGAAAGGAGAAGGAGAACGAAAGAAAGGGAGAAGGAGAACGAAAGAAAGGGAGAAGGAGAACGAAAGAAAGGGAGAAGGAGAACGAAAGAAAGGGAGAAGGAAAGAAAGGGAGAAGGAGAAGGAAAGAAAGGGAGAAGGAGAACGAAAGAAAGGGAGAAGGAGAACGAAAGAAAGGGAGAAGGAGAACGAAAGAAAGGGAGAAGGAGAACGAAAGAAAGGGAGAAGGAGAACGAAAGAAAGAAAGAGAACGAAAGAAAGGGAGAAGGAGAACGAAAGAAAGGGAGAAGGAGAACGAAAGAAAGGGAGAAGGAGAACGAAAGAAAGGGAGAAGGAGAACGAAAGAAAGGGAGAAGGAGAACGAAAGAAAGGGAGAAGGAGAACGAAAGAAAGGGAGAAGGAGAACGAAAGAAAGGGAGAAGGAGAACGAAAGAAAGGGAGAAGGAGAACGAAAGAAAGGGAGAAGGAGAACGAAAGAAAGGGAGAAGGAGAACGAAAGAAAGGGAGAAAGAAAGAAAGAACGAAAGAAAGGGAGAATGAGAACGAAAGAAAGGGAGAAGGAGAACGAAAGAAAGGGAGAAGGAGAACGAAAGAAAGGGAGAAGGAGAACGAAAGAAAGGGAGAAGGAGAACGAAGGAAAGGGAGGAGAAGGAGAAGGAGAACGAAAGAAAGGGAGAAGGAGAACGAAAGAAAGGGAGAAGGAGAATTGCACAAAGTGGCCCAGAACTTCCTCCTCTAGGGTGCCCCACCAATGCTCCTAGCTCCTCCTCTTCATGTGCCACCAGAGGAAGTCAATTGCTATGGGGGCACACCTGCGGGCTCAGTCCCAAGCTGCGCTACCTGCATCCACAGACACAAACAGTGCAGCTTGGCATCGCCCCCCCCACTGCCCTGTCACAGGATTTGACTGACAGCAGTGGGAACCAATGCTCCCACTGCTCTCAGCCAAGCCTGAAAGAGCAGAGAACCACTACAGATGGGCACAGCGCTGGATCGAGTGAGGACTCGGGTAAGTATAGGGGGGGCTAATACTTTTACCATAATGCAGACAATAAATTAAGGTAAAAAAATTTAAGGGCTTGAAAGCACTTTAGAAATGTGTCTGTACACTGGATGTGGTCCTCACTCCTCCAGGTGACCTCCCAGTTCTCAGACATGTCATGGAAGGTCTTCGCACTCATCAGTAAATCATCCAATCATGTTGCAGAACGTTAGAGATGAGTGGGATGGATGATGTGATGAGGCATTGCAAAACGTTTAACGATGGAAGATTTATGGATCCCTTGGTTGGTCTTTGTAGATTTCCTGAAGAAGGGACAAGACTGGCCCACCACACAGATCACAGTGATGGACGAAGACTGTAGATGTGTCTACAATAGAGGATATCTGGTGGCCGAGGTGTCTCCTCTCTGGAGGACAATGTGGTCCTCGGCACTGAGGATGAGAAATCTGCACAGACATTGGACAAGACACCTGGAAATGTGTATGGGGGGCACCGAACAGATCCTGACATCTGATGAGATGAGCTCTGAACTCCCCCCACCTATAGGGGGACCACTAGTCCCAGCATGCAGGACGGATCTGTTCCCGATGACATGAAGACGGGGGAAAGCAGATGACATCTACTGCACACCGAGGAGAGCACCGATCACACACACCTTACTATGTGATTGTACAACCAACACTCAGGACCTACCTAAACTACCCCAAAACTTGTACCCAATCCGGCCGCTCCTTGCACTACATAGTTGCTGGGAGATCTAGGAGATTGTACAATCAGATTGTACAGTATGTGATGGGTGGTATATTTGATTTATATCTGCAGTCAGTACAGCGTGGAACAACGCGTCATTCCATATCCTAATGACAGATTGCTTCTGTGCAATGGCTGATACACAGATCAATCACAGGTATTGGTGGCCACACACACTTCAATTGATTATTTCTGAGGAAATTGGACAGAATAGTCAATCGATAGTTGATGATACATTCGGTGGCTATGACACACACACAGGGGAGGTAGATTCTGACTGATATTTGGAAGATAGGCTCATAGGTTATTGATCACAGATCTCTCCCTGTCTTGGTGGCCATACACGCTTCAATAAACGATCAATGACTTTCCCAATCAATCTCCCCCGATAGGAATAATTGATCTTTAGCTGCTGACCCATTCGGTGGATAATGACACACAATTGTGAGGTGGATTCTGATATATGTGGACGATACAATCATGGATTATTGATTACAGACAGCTCCCTATATTGGTGGCCATACATACTTTAATAAACGATCAACGACTTTTCTGATCAATTTCTCAAGATCCTAATAAGCTACAGATGACACACTGATTGATAATCAATAATGGTATCTTCCAGCTACCAATCAGTGTGTCATCTGTAGCTTATTAGGATCTTGAGAAATTGATCAGAAAAGTCATTGATCGTTTATTGAAGCATGTATGGCCACCAATACAGCAAGTGATTGATAATCAATAATGGTATCTTCCAGCTACCAAACACTTGCTGTATTGGTGGCCATACATTCTTTTGGAAAAGTCATTGATGATTTTTTTTAAAGAATGTATGGCCACCAATACAGCAAGTGTTTGGTAGCTGGAAGATACCATTATTGATTATCAATCACTTGCTGTATTGGTGGCCATACATGCTTTAAAAAAATAAAATAATCATCAATGACTTTTCTGATCAATTTCTCAAGATCCTAATAAGCTATAGATGAGACACACGGGGAGGTGGATTCTGATTGATAATCAATAATGGTATCTCCCAGCTACCAATCAGAATCCACCACCCCCTTGTGTCATCTATAGCTTATTAGGATCCTGAGAAATTCATCAGAAAAGTAATTGATGATTATTAATTATTATTTTATTTATTTTTTTAAAGAATGTATGGCCACCAATACAGCAAGTGATTGATAATCAACAATGGCATCTTCCAGCTACCAATCACTTGCTGTATTGGTGGCCATACATTCTTTAAAAAAAAAAAAATCAATGACTTTTCCAATCGATCTATAGCAGGGGGAGGCAACCTGGGGCCCTCCAGCTGTTGTGGAACTACATTTCCCATGAGGCATTGCAAGGCTGGCAGTTACAATTACTCCCAGAGGCATGATGGGACTTGTAGTTCTGCAACAGCTGGAAGGCCCCAGGTTGCCTCCCCCTGATCTATAGCCGATGACCCATCAGATGGACACACTGGGGATAAAGTGGATTCTAATCAATAGCTGGGAGTTATTGATCACATCTGTTTCCACCAGGCAATCTCACAATCCGATTGATCCAATTAGGATCTAAGACCGGGTTTCCCAACGTTTTTGGTGTGGTGCATTTTGCAAGTGCTGCCTTTGAACCCCATCACACTGAGGGGGGAGATTTACTAAAACCGGAGGAGTGTAAAATCTGATGCAACTCTGAATAGTAACCAATCCGCTTCCAGGTTTTATTGTAAAAGCTTTATTGAACAAGCTGACGCTAGAAGCTGATTGGTTGCCATGCAGAGCTGCACCGCATTCTGAGTGCAACAGTCTTAGTAAATCTCCCCCAGAAGTGCATCAAAGTCCTGTGTGCCTGATAACCCATACATTGTGGAGACAGATGTGATCAATAACGTAGAATCGATCGATCAGGGTCCACTTCCCGTGTGGGTCATATCCACCCAATGGGTCATCATCTATAGATCGATTATTCCTATCAGAGGAGATCGATTGGAAAAGACGTTGGCGGCCGATTGAAGTGTGTATGACCACCAATACAGGCGACACAGGAGAACCTGGCCTGATAAGCAAATTATCTCAGCAACGCGATCGATCATTCTCCATCCTGGCCGATTAAATCAAAGCAAAAATCGATCAGAAGGGAAGTTATGGCAATTCGATGGCATGATCGGATAATAAAATCGTACGACCACCTGGAACTATACACCGTACAACCTTATCTGATCGATCAGCAAATCAGCTCAGTGCTGTCAATCGCTGCAACGCGATCGATACAGGGGCGCCAATATGGTTGGTTTTGGTGGATCAGATGATAAGAATTGTACGACCCCCTGGCAGCATACACCATACAACCTCATAATCTGATCAAAGTGCTGCCGATCGATGCAACATGGAAGATCGTTCACCTTTCTGGCCGATCGACTCAGTTCAATGTAATTGGACTGGATTGGTTGCCGATTCGATCATTTTGATTGCACAAACAGATAAATAAAACCGTACGGCCACCTGGCACTGTACACCATACAACCTTATCAATCTGATTGATCAGCGAATCGACTCAGTGCTGCCAATCGCTGCAAGACGATCGATAATTCTCCACCCCGGCTGATCGACTTGACTTAAAAATCGACCAGAAAGGAAGTTGTAGCAAATGTGATCATCTTGACGGCACGTCACATGGACCACATAATAAAATCGTTCGGCCACCCGGCAGCATCTACCGTCATAATCTGATTGATTCAAATATAATAATTAATCAGCGAATTGTCTCAGTGCTGCCAATCCCTACAACACGATCGATAATGGGTTTGCCGATATGATTGTTTTGGTGGATTGCATGATAAAAATTGTATGACCGCCTGGCAGCATCCACCATACAACCCTTATAATCGAACTGATCAGCTAATCGACTCAGTGCTGCCGATCGATGCAACACGATTGATAATTCTCCATCCTGGCTGATCGACTCGGTACAATTTAAATCAATCAGAAGAGAAGTTATGGCAATTTGATCGTGCACATCACATGATCAGATAATAAAATCGTTCGGCCACCTTGGCAGCAGCCACCACACATACAATCTAATTGATCAGCAAATCGTTGCAATGCTGCCAAGTGATGGAGAACGATCAATAATCCTCCGTCCCGGTCGATGGACACAGTTCTATATAAATCTATCGGAAGGGAAGTTATGGCAATTTGATTGTGCCCATCACAATATTGTATAATAAAATCGTTCGTCCACCTGATTGATCCAAATACAACCTAATTGATCAGCAAATCATCTCAGTGCTGCCGATTGATGCCAACATCATCAATAACCCTCCGTCCTGCCCGATGGACTCGGTTCAATGTAAATCGATCGGAAGGGAAGATATGGCAATTCGGTGGGCTACTGAAATGATCGTTCTGAGGGCTGGGATGATAAAATCGTCCAACCAGCTGGCACCATACAACCTCCTAATTCGATCGATCCAGTCAAGCATCAGGCCCCGTTCACACCTGGCGCAGCACCTTTTTTTGCACCCTTTTTCTTTGTACGCGTTTCTGTGCGTCTCGCATTTACTTGAATGGGTGGCACTAATGACAGAACTGCGGCACCTCTCGGGGGGCACCTCTGAGCGCCACGCGTTTATTACACATCACAGAACTGCGGCACCTCTGAGCGCCACGCGTTTATTACACATTACAGAACTGCGGCACCTCTGAGCGCCACGCGTTTCGGGGCGCCCTTCATTATTTTTTTTGCACGTTTTGCATGCATTGGCGGAACGCGGAGGTGTGAACGGGCCCTGCGATTGTCGATCGTACGATCACAGCACACACACACCAGATCGGGGACTCACCCTGCGATTCTGCTCCAGCCTCGTTGCGGGGGGCCCCAGGGGCCACAGGAAGCGGTCTTGGGGGGCGTGGTTTGGGGGTCGGGGGGCTGATCTTCTTCCGGCCGATATACTCCACGTAGGTGCCCGGGAAGTCGCCCCTCTCCCCCGTACTCTCGTTGTAGCCGTTCAGCCATCCGATCTGCTCGGGCCGGGCCTCGCCGCCCTCCCCGCACCCCAGAGCCACCAATGTCCCTCTATTCACGGTCAGGATGTCCCCCAACCGCAGGTCAATGTCTTCATCCCGCTCCTTCTTGTAGGCGAACAGGGCCCGGTACTGGTATCCCTCGGCGCTCATGTCTCCGCGATCTCACAACACACACAGCGATCCGAGTGCAATGCAGAGGAGCCGATCACAGCACAGCCAGCGTGCCCGGGGACTGCCTGGAGTCGGAGGCGCGGCACCGAGCTCTCATGTCTCTGCTGTCCGCCCCGATCGCCCCGCTCTTCCTCCCACACTCGCTACACACAAGGCGAGGGAGACGCAGGCAGCAGCGGTGGGAGGGGACCGGGAGCGGAGGCGCCGCGCGCATGCGCAGCCTTTTCGCAGCTGTCACTCAGAGGCCGCGGCGCGCCGCCCGCATTGGCCGGTCGCTGGTGGTACGTCGCCACGTAGGCGGGGTTACGGGGGGGCGCATCTTTCTGATGGGCAGTCGGCTTGTTGCCATGTGCGTGAGAGAGTGCTGGGGAAGATTTCAGTTGCCGAGCCTCCCCTGTGTGTGTGTGGAGCTCAGCACTCCTCCTCCCCACACGTTCATTAGCCAGTCCAGTGCACGTAGTATAGGTGGCTGTACATTCATTGGAGGGCGGGGGAGGGGCTGTACAATAAAAGTCATACACACAGCCCTCAGCCCATTCATAGCGCATTCCAGGGGCAGGACTGGCATACTTTGCAACTCTCAGGGAGGCACAGGGGGTGCATGGGAAGGTCTAATAGAGGGTGCACAGAATGCATACTCCATAATACTACTACTCCATACTTGTACTACTCCATACTACTACTACTACTACATCATACCCCTACTCCATACTACTACTCCATACTACCCAATACTACTACTCCATACCCCTACTTCACCCTACTCCATACTACTCCTCCATACTCGTACTACTCCATACTACCCAATACTACTACTCCATACTCCTACTACACCCTACTCCATACTACTCCATACTCATACTACTACACCATACTCCATACCCCTACTACACCCTACTCCATACTCCTACTACACCATACTCATACTACTCCTCCATACTCATACTACTAATCCATATTCATACTACTACTCCATACTCCTACTATTCCATACTACTCCATACTTCTACTACTAGACCTTTCTAAAGGCCTTTCATACTGCTGACCACCCATTCCTTCTCAATAAGCTCCGTTCCCTTGGCCTTCAATATTCTGCTTTATCCTGGTTCTCCTCCTACCTATCACAGCCCTCCGTCAGTGTTACTCACAACTCTCCTCTCCATTGCCCCTTTCTGTGGGGATCCCCCAAGTTCTGTTCTTGGGCCCCTTCTCTTCTCTATCTACACCTCCCATGGTCACTTTATAACCACCCACAGCTTCCAATACCATCTATACGCTGCTTGAGTCCTTCAGTCTCCTCCTCGCCTCACTCCTTCAGTCTCCTCCTCGCCTCACTCCTTCAGTCTCCTCCTCAACTCACTCCTTCAGTCTCCTCCTCAACTCACTCCTTCAGTCTCCTCCTCACCTCACTCCTTCAGTCTCCTCCTCAACTCACTCCTTCAGTCTCCTCCTCAACTCACTCCTTCAGTCTCCTCTTCACCTCACTCCTTCAGTCTCCTCCTCGCCTCACTCCTTCAGTCTCCTCCTCAACTCACTCCTTCAGTCTCCTCCTCAACTCACTCCATCAGTCTCCTCCTCAACTCACTCCTTCAGTCTCCTCTTCACCTCACTCCTTCAGTCTCCTCCTCGCCTCACCCCTTCAGTCTCCTCCTCGCCTCACTCCTTCAGTCTCCTCCTCGCCTCACCCCTTCAGTCTCCTCCTCGCCTCACTCCTTCAGTCTCCTCCTCGCCTCACTCCGTCAGTATCCTCCTCGCCTCACCCCTTCAGTCTCCTCCTCGCCTCACTCCTTCAGTCTCCTCCTCGCCTCACTCCTTCAGTCTCCTCCTCAACTCACTCCTTCAGTCTCCTCCTCAACTCACTCCTTCAGTCTCCTCCTCGCCTCACTCCTTCAGTCTCCTCCTCAACTCACTCCTTCAGTCTCCTCCTCAACTCACTCCTTCAGTCTCCTCTTCACCTCACTCCTTCAGTCTCCTCCTCGCCTCACTCCTTCAGTCTCCTCCTCAACTCACTCCTTCAGTCTCCTCCTCAACTCACTCCATCAGTCTCCTCCTCAACTCACTCCTTCAGTCTCCTCTTCACCTCACTCCTTCAGTCTCCTCCTCGCCTCACCCCTTCAGTCTCCTCCTCGCCTCACTCCTTCAGTCTCCTCCTCGCCTCACCCCTTCAGTCTCCTCCTCGCCTCACTCCTTCAGTCTCCTCCTCGCCTCACTCCGTCAGTATCCTCCTCGCCTCACCCCTTCAGTCTCCTCCTCGCCTCACTCCGTCAGTCTCCTCCTCGCCTCACTCCGTCAGTCTCCTCCTCGCCTCACTCCTTCAGTCTCCTCTCACATTACTGACATATCAGCATGGATATCGCACCACTTTCAGACCACCCGCCATCGTTATACGTTGGTATTTTGACGTTGAATACCGTTGGTATTTTGACGTTGAATACCGTTGTTATGGCAGCAGATAGCTGCCACGACCCCGGTTTTCTTAAAAACAGCAGGCATTCCACTTTCAGATAAAAGTGGGCCCTGCTTCTTACTGGAGCCGTCGGTAGCTGCAGAGATGAACGGGTCCTTTCCCCTGCAAGGGATGGAGTCGAGTGAGAGAATGATGGCCCATTCGACTCCATACCAATGGATGATGGAAGTCACATCAAACATCACTTCCGCCCAATGGTCTTAAAGGGAAAACATTTTTTATTGAAAAAAATAATATATATATATATATATATATATATATATATATATAATGTGTAGCACTAACCCCCGAAGGAGCTGCTGGTTTTGCTTTTACCGTTACCTCACCTGCTCGCTTCTCCGTCTCAGAGGTCTCGTTGGAAAGTGGCCCAAAGAATGTTAGTTCTGACACTTAGTCCTTTTTTTCTCTTTTATTTAGAATTAACACAAAATCCTTCAATAGAGGGTTAGGGGAGTTCAGGCACCTGATGATTGCGGGTTAGAGGTATACTTCAGACCCAGAGGACAAACAGCTCCACTGACTGGATCCAGCAGCCACCGGATAGGCCCCTCTCACTTGACCTGGCATCCGGTGCAATGCTCAATAAAAGTCTCTGCCACAGACTTGTATATTAGACTAAAACACTCTTAAGAGATCTTGAGAACTGCCATACAGTACCAGTTTCTTGCAGCCGATCCGGCAATACTGTATGGTTGTTGATCTGGGTTGCATCCTCCAACTGAGATTCCAGGCTCCTCCAGAGATACCAGCCTTGCGCTTGGTCCTCTCCTAGAAAAGTCCTCCCCTGGATCCTCCAGTTTCTGGGCCTCTCTCCGCAGATGAGACGGCACCAGACCACCCCTGGATCAGTAGGCCCCAAGACTTTTTCCCGGGCCTACCCTTTCAGTTGCATAGCCTCGGGCCAGCCTGCCCAGAGGCACAGGATCTTGCGATTCACACCCCAGGCCAGGAGGGCCATGAGGTCGGGGTCGTGGACCCCGGAAAGGAAAGAAGAGCAATCCTCTCAACAATTAAAAAGACCACAAAAAATGGCGTCGGTACCTTAAATACCCTCTCCCAGAAATCACAGCAGGAAAACACTCCCACTGGGCTGTTTCCGAGCAGAGGTGGTATTTAATACATTCAGCTTGCTGCGTTTCCACACTTACCGGCGGTGACAGCGACACCTACAGTCAAGTGGAAACCAGTGCAAGCCAGCTGAACTGGCACAGAAGCCAGAACGTTTTATAATAATTAGCCTGAGCCCAACTGCAGCTTCAGACAACTAAATTTGAAAAAACAATAGCGTGTGCTCGTTAGGAGAAGGGCGCTACATATATATTATTATTTTTTTTTAATTGCTACTTAATTAAGTGTAAATGTGAGATCTGAGGTCTTTTTGGCCCCAGATCTCACATTTAAGAGGTCCTGTTGTGCTTTTTTTCCAATTACAAGGGATGTTTTCAGGGATCGACTGAAGGCAGCAAGAGTAGGGGTAGGGGATCACGTCTCCAACTAATCTTTTACCACTTCCATCAGCTCATTTCCCACAGTTATAGCTTTTTGTACCACCGGCCCCACCCTATTAGATTGTAAGCTCTTCAGTCCTCTTGTATTTTATTGTATTGTAACTGTATTGTCTCCCTTTTATATTGTAAAGCGCTGTGTAAATTGTTGGGGCTATATAAATCCTGTATAATAATAGTATTTCCAAGAAATAAAAGTGTCACATGACGATTTGTTGTATGATAGAAGTGTGTTATCCACCCATACCCATCCCCCCTCTCGCTCCTCCCTCGCTGTCCACCCCCCCCCCCCCCCCCCTCCACTGTGGTCACGGCGTACGTTTTACAACAATTTTTAACTTACAATATTGGCGCCAGTGCTGGATTATGTTGGCACATGCTTTCGGACATTATGGAAACCCACCCCCTCCGTAAAGAGGAAGTAAAGTAAAAAATGACCCCCTGCAAGGCAAAGGCATAATGAGCTAGTATGCATAGCAAACTGCTGCCAGAGAGGTCATTATAATGCCTCTTCTATTGCACGGAACAGCTGGAATGCTTGAAGTGACTGAGGATCTCTATAAACGATCAAGGCAATCCATCACCACCATGGTTTCAATACTAGATATTGGTAGTAGGTTGTTTTTTTTAGCATTTGAAGTTGCTGAAATTGGCCAAAGATTGCAGTGCACATACAAAATAAAATTTTATTAATGGTAGTTTTCTTTGATATTTTAAAGGGTTAGTTTACCTTTATGTAGCGCTTACCCCCACAGGAGCTGCTGGTAATGATGGGTCCTCTGTTCTGCCACAACTATTTAACCACTTGCTTTCTGGGCACTTAAACCCCGCTACTATCCAGACCAATTTTCATCTTTCAGCGCTGTCGCACTTTGACAATTGCGCGGCCATACTACATTGTACCCAAATGACATTTTTATACTTTTTTTCCCCCCAAATAGAGCTTTCTTTTGGTGGTATTTTATCACCTCTGCGATTTTTATTTTTTGTTAATTTTGTTATAAAAATTTAAAATGGGTAATTTTTGTCCGTCATTGATGTACGCTAATGAGGCGGCAGTGATGGGCACCGATAGGTGGCAGTGATGGGCACTGATGGGTTACACTGATAGGCAGCACTTTTAGGTGGCACTGATTGGTGGCACTGGTGGGCATTGATAGGTAGCACCTGTGGGCATTGATAAGTGGCACTTGTGGGCATTGACATGTGGCACTTGTGGGCATTGACAGGTGGCACTTGTGGGCATTGACAAGTGGCATACATGAGGCATAATTGCCTCTTCCTTTTTGGGACCGATGTCCCTTTAAGATGAGCTGGTGATCGGTCTTTTTTTTCTCCGCTGTCAGCGTGAGGAGAAAAAAAAATGGTCACGAGCTTTTGTTTTGATCATGTGATCAGCTGTCATTGGCTGACAGTTGATCACATGGTAAAGGGCCGGGACCGGCCCCTTACTCGGATCGCTGATCACCCGAGTCTCAGTGACTCAGTGATCACAGCGCATCCTGGGTATTCAGATCCGCGCTGTGGCCGTCATTCGGCCATAGTGCGAATGTCAAGTGGTTAAACTGCTCGGCCCCCACTGACAGACCCAGTCATATACTAAAGATGTCTACACCTGTGGATTTAAGGATTTGCTGTCTACCACTCTTTTAAAATACTCAGAAATAAGGCCACAAACAGCTTAGCAGTAAATCAATTGAATATATTAAGGCAACTTAAAGCATTATTAAATAAATCAGTACCCAGACAATTATACCAACATAAAGGCACTGTGGTCTATGACCCACTCACTGGCACTCAAAGGCTATATCAACTCATAGGTAAACGGGTCCCTTATGCGCACGCTCTGCATGCAATCCCTAGAGCATGGGTCTTCAAACTATGGCCCTCCCAGTTGTTCAGGAACTACATTTCCCATCCCGCTGAAACGGACTTGTCTACACGCGATGACACCAAAGTCTGATCGTTTAACGTGATGACGTATGTCGGGACTAGAAAAAGGAAGTTCAATAGCCAGTAGCCAATAGCTGCCCTAGCGTCGTTGTTGGTCCGTCGGACCTGCACACAGACGAGCGTTTTTCTCGATAGGAACTGGTTTCCGGCTGAGTTTTTAAAGTCCGTCAGATTTTTCGTCAGAAAAGGTCCGATGAAGCCCACACACGATCGAATTGTTGACGGATTCGTTCCGTTGGACCTTTGCTGTCGAAAAGTCCGGTCGTGTGTACACGGCATTACAAGAGAAGAGTAATCACTTAAATCTCCCATCCACCCCAAAAAGCTTGGTTGGATAAATCTCCTCTGCTAGCTATTGTAATATGAAAGCTGGAACCCGGCTGCCAGAATACACAAACGGTGGTTGCATCTGACTGGATACAGCCACTGTTTAGCTGCCAATTTTCCACCTGCTCCCTTCAATTTTTAAATCAAAGGATGTCAGGTGGTAGGGTGCCTGCAGGGTCACCCACAGCTTTTGGCTGGTTAATCAGGAGCTGGCTGACATTTGCTTAGTGTATGGCCAGTATAATGTGGTTCTAAAGGTTTTTTGCTGTTCCTCCCCCTCCCGTAGAGACCTATGCCGATCCAGCACTGTGCCCATCTGCAGGTCTTCTCTCCTTTATCACAGGCTCTAACAAGCTCCTGCTGCTGTCAGTTAAGTCCTGTGGGGGGCAGGTCCCAGCCGTGCTGTATGTCCATGGATTGCCCGCACGTGTGCCACCATAGGAAGTGGCTTCCTATGGCAGCTCATGGAAAAGAGGTCGAGAGGAGAGCGCTGGTGGGGGATCCAAGAAGAGGAGGTTCGGGGCTGCTCTGTGCAATATCCTTGCACAGAGCAGGTAAGTATGGCATCTTTTTTATTTTAGTGAAAAAAATCTGTCTTTACAACCTCTCTAAGCCTTTAGTTCCTGAATTATGTAAAATAAAATTGCATAATCTTCATTACTAATGACCGTCTAAAATGCTAATATTCTGGTTACAATGCTGTCATGCTAATCCAGCACCTTCAATACTTTCAGAGTTACTCATCTAAAACAAGTGGCACTGGAGTTCTTCTAACTTCACTTGCTTTTTACTTGTTCTGTCAGTGACTCACAACGTATTAAATCTTGATGACCAGCAGAGAAATAACATTTTCAGAAGGAATTCAGTGCACATCATGAACCATGCTGTACAATGAATGCACAAAATGTTCACACTTTTAAAGTGATTGGTACCAACTTTAGCAGCTCCAGGGCTATATAATTCAAAGCCGCTGTACAGTACAGACAGGGGCCCAAAAATCCTCATCTATAATTTCTATTGACGTATCAGAATTATAAACCGGATTTGTCCAGCTTTCCATTGCCAGGATCAATCTTTGATTTTATTAGAACCAACACAGGCAAAAAATACTTTTCAATCCCAATCACACTGTACATGACCTATAATCCAAGGAGAAAGAACAAATCTAGTTAGATCTGGAGTCCTGCAAGTAGACCTCCATCTGTCACAGCATCAGAGTTTCCAGATATGTCTGCCTGAATCTCCCGTGAACTTCACATACCACAGATTTTCCATTTTATTGGCATCCGGCATGTGCACACAGTAATGTAGTTATTCTGCTAGCCAGAAAGGGCAAAATAGATAGTAATATTAAGTGAATACAAGGAATCTGAGCCTGAATTATATCAGGAACACATGTCTACCGAAAAAGCAATTACGATGTAAAAAACATAATATTTGTAAATTGGCAATCGATCTTTATTAACCAGAGTTGCGCGTTCACTAGTACGACTCCCCTGGGCTGGATTGTACATTAGGTGCAGTTAGTTTGTGCCTATAGGCAGTGCAAAGAGGCAGCTTTTCCTTGCACAGAGACCACACATTTTTTTCCTAATTATCAGTAGAAATACAGCCATCCTTCATAAGGATACTATAAGCAGTTACAATATTGTAGGTTAGGTAAAGTAGGGTAACCGGACATCGCTGGTTTCCGGGGACAGTCCCCGGATTGAGGACACTGTCCTCGAACTAAGTGTGTCCCCGGTTTTGTCCCCGGATTGGATTTGAACAGAGGCTGAGGCAATTTCAAAGACAGTCATTTCAGAATTAAAAGAAAACATCTGAATTACATCCCCCCCCCTGCTGCTCCTACTAGCTTAGGGGGTGGGGTGTATTTTTTTATTATCTGTGCCCATTTCTGATGATCATGTGCTGGTCGGAGCGGAGACAATATTTCTTCAGTTTCGGGTGCATGCCCGTTCCGCTCCTGCTCGCATGGCTCAAGTCCCGGCCAGCCACCTGCTCATCTCCTTGCCTTCCCTGGAGGAGTGATCTTCCTCCGCTCCCCACCCAGTAGTAGCCTGGGCCCGGAGAGTAAGACTTCACAGGCTGTGAGGCGGGCAGCGACGGGCAGAGAGTCGCTAATTGCCGCCATTACTAGTAAAAAAAAAATATGTCCACGGAAAAAATCTGGTCACCTTAAGGTAAGGACCAGTGGAACCAGAAATGTTTTGTGCAACGGAGGTAAACCTAACAAGGAGGGTCTGCTTGGGTTATACTCCTTTACAATTATATTTGCGTGATTTGGATTAGGCCTGTGTTGATGGACTTTTGTTCTGTTCAGAACTGTTCCCCAAAAAAGTCAATGGGAATGCAAAAAGAACACAAAGCAGGTCAAATCCAAGTTGAAAGAAGGTCAAGTGCCTGTAGTCTGAATAATAAATGAAGTGATAAAGGTCTGCTTGGGTTATGAACCTTCAGGTTACAGTGATAAAACTCTTCTGGCTACAGTTCTAAAACTGTAGCTCCAATGCCTCCAGTACATTTATATTTGTGTGATTTGGGTTAGGCCTGTGTTGATGGACTTCTGTTCAGAACTGTTCTTCATAAATGTCAATCAGAGAGCGAATGCAGCACAAAGCAGGTCAAATCCAACTCAGAAGAAGGTCAAGTACTGTGACTCTGAATGATCAATGATGTGTCCTAAACCTATCAACACAAACCCAAAGCCCTTAGGTCTCTTTCAGATGAGTGGTCAGGGGGCTGTAAAAACGGGCGGCTGTTAAAAAACAACTAGAAGGAGCTGTACACATGCTGTGGCCACAATGCTTTGGTTCATGGCCACAGCATTTTTAACTCAGGATGCAGAGTTTGACAGGCTGTTAAACTCACCCATTGAGCTCAATAGGGCTGAACCGTAACTGTGCACAATGCATGCAATTACAGCGTGGTAGTACAGCATTATACCTGTCACATGCCCTCTGAAAAGTAATCTTTAGAGGGCACCGCACTCCATTGAAAGTGTGAAAGAACCCATACTCTCTTAACATACAATGCCTTGAAAAAGTATTCATACCTCTTGAAATTTTCCCAATTTTGTCATGTTACAACCAAAAACGAAAATGGATTTTATGTGATAGACCAACAGAAAGTGGCACAAAATTGTGACGTGGAAGGAAAATAATAAATGGTTTTCAAATTCTTTACAAATAAATATGTGAAAAGTGTGGCGTGCATGTGTATTCAGCCCCCCTGAGTCAATACTTTGTAGAACCCCCTTTCACTGCAATTACAGCTGCAAGTCTTTTTGGGGATGTCTCTAACAGCTTTGCACAGAGTGACATTTTTGCCAATTCTTTTTTGAAAAATAGCTTAAGCTCTGTTAGATTGGATGGAGAGGGTCTGTGAACAGCAATTTTGAAGTCTTGCCACAGATTCTCAATTGAATATAGGTCTGGATTTTGACTGGGCCATTCTAACACATGAATATGCTTTGATCTAAACCATTCCATTGTAGCTCTGGCTGTATGTTTAGGATTGTTGTCCTGCTGGAAGGTGAACCTCCGCCCCAGCCTCAAGTCTTTTGCAGACCCTAACGGTTTTCTTCTAAGATTGCCCTGTGTTTGGCTCCATCCATCTTCCCATTGACTCGGCTTCCCTGTTCCTGCTAAACAGAAGCATCCCCACAACATGATGCTGTCATCACCATGTTTCACGGTGAGGGTGGTGTGTTCAGGGTGATGTGCAGTGTTAGTTTTCTACCACACATATCGTTTTGCTTTTAGGCCAAAAACTTAAATTTTGGTCTCATCTGACCAGAGCACCTTCTTCCACATGTTTGCTGTGTCCCCCACATGGCTTCTTGCAAACTGCAAATGGGACTTCTTATGGCTTTCTTTCAACAATAGCTTTCTTCTTGCCACTCTTCCATAAAGGCCAGATTTGTGGAGTGCACGACTAATAGTTGTCCAGTGGACAGATTCTCCCACCTGTGGATCTCTGCAGCTCCTCCAGAGTTACCATGGGCCTCTTGGCTCTCTAAGAAACCTCTGAGGGCTTTACAGAACAGCTGTATTTATACTGAGATTCAATTACACACAGGTGGACTCTATTTATTAATTAGGTGACTTCTGAAGGCAATTGGTTCTACTAGATTTTAGTTAGGGGTATCAGAGTAAAGCGAGCTGAATACAAATGCACGTCACACTTTTCAGATATTTATTTGTAAAAAAATTCGTAAAACCATTTATCATTTTCATTCCACTTCACAATTATTTGCCACTTTGTGTTGGTCTATCACATAAAATCCCAATAAAATACATTTACTTTTTAGGTTGTAACATGACAAAATGTGGAAAATTTCAAGGGGTATGAATACTTCTTCAAGGCACTGTATTATTTATTTTCAAGGCTTAATAAAAACTTTCACTATAACTGTAGCTATGACGTATGGAGATTGCCATTACCAACCTTCCCTTCTGAAAATACTAGTTTGATACTTTGACTGTCATGCTGAGCCAAGGCTTCACAGGACACAATATGTACCAAAGACAAAAACATAAAAAACCATAAACATAAAAAAAAACAAAAAAAATAAAATAAAACATACATGTGGCTTTAAGAGTAATATGCAAAAAAAAAAACATAATAAAAAATTTAAAACAAAGGTTTTAAATTAACCACTTGACCACTGGGCACTTAAACACCCTTAATAACCAGACCAATTTTCAGCTTTCGGTGCTCTCACACTTTGAATGACAATTACTCAGTCATACAACACTGAACCCAAATGAATTTTTTGTCCTTTTTTTCACACAAATAGAGCTTTCTTTTGGTGGTATTTAATCACCTCTGGGTTTTTTATTTTTTGCGCTATAAAAGAAAAATGACTGAAAATTCAGTAAAAAAATGAATTTTTCTTCGTTTTTGTTATAAAATTTAGCAAATTTGTAATTTTTCTTGATAAATTTTGGCCAAAATTTATACTGCTACATATCTTTGGTAAAAATAAGTACAAATTGGGGTATATTATTTGGTCTTTGTGAAAGTTATAGAGTCCACAAGCTATGGTGCCAATATCTGAAAATTGATCACACCTGAAGTACTGACGGCCTATCTAATTTCTTGAGACCCTAACAAGCCATAAAAGTACAAATACCCCCCAAATGACCCCTTTTTGGAAAGAAGACATTCCAAGGTATTTGGAAAGAGGCATGGTGAGTTTTTTGAAGTTGTCATTTTTTCCCACAATTCTTTGCAATATCAAGATTTTTTTTAATTTTTTTTTTTTTTCACAAAATTGTCATATTAGCAGGTTATTTCTCACACACAGCATATGCATACCACAAATTACACCCCAAAACACATTCTGCTATTACTCCTGAGTACGGCGATACCACATGTGTGAGACTTTTACACAGCGTGGCCACATACAGAGGCCCAACATGCAGGGAGCGCCATCAGGCGTTCTGGAGCACCCAGGGCAATTCTGACATTTCTCTCCTACATGTAAAAATCATCATTTATTTGCTAGAAAATTACATAGAACCCCAAAACAATATATATGTTTTTTTAGCAAAGACCCTAGAGAATACAATGGCGGTCGTTGCAACTTTTTATCTAGCACGGTACTTGCGCAGCAATTTTTCGAACGTGTTTTATTTGGAAAAAAAATGTTTTGTGCTTTACAAAAAACAAAACTGTAAATTTAGCCCAATGTTTTTGCATAATGTGAAAGATGAAGTTACGCTGAGTAAATAGATACCCAACATGTCACGCTTCAAAATTGCACACACTCGTGAAATGGCGCCAAACTTCGCTACTTAAAAATCCCCATAGGCTTTAATTTTGTTTACTGGTTACATGTTTTGAGTTACAGAGGAGGTCTAGGACCAAAATTATTGTTCTCGCTCTAACGTTCGCAGCGATACCTCACATGTGTGGTTTGAACACCGTTTTCATATGTGGGCGGGACTTACGTATGCGTTCGCTTCTGCGTGCGAGCACACGGGGACAGGGACGCTTTAAAAAAAAAAATATATATATTTTATTGTTCATTTTACTTTATTTATTTTAGTTTGACCCTTTTTTTCCCCCAAAAAATTTTTTTGATCACTTTTATTCCTATTACAAGGAATGTAAACATCCCTTGTAATAGGAATATGGCATGACAGGTCCTCTTTACAGTGAGATATGGGGTCAATAAGACCCCACATCTGACCTCTAGGCTGGAAAGCCTGAAATAAAAAAAAAAAAAAACGATCCTGGCTTTGATCGTAGCGAGTATCGCAGGGTATTGTTGGGTATTGCAGGGTATGGCAGAGTATCGCAGGGTATTGCAGAGTATCGCCGGGTATTGCAGAGTATCGCAGGGTATGGTAGAGTATTGCAGAGTATCGCCGGGTATTGCAGAGTATCGCAGGGTATGGTAGAGTATTGCAGAGTATCGCCGGGTATTGCAGAGTATCGCCGGGTATGGTAGAGTATCGCCGGGTATCGCCGAGTATCGCAGGGTATGGCAGAGCATCGCAGAGTATCGCAGGGTATTGCAGGGTATGGCAGGGTATGGCAGAGTATCGCAGGGTATGGCAGAGTATCGCAGGGTATGGCAGGGTATGGCAGAGCATCGTAGGGTATGGCAGAGCATCGCAGGGTATGGCAGAGCATCGCAGGGTATGGCAGAGCATCGCGGGGTATGGCAGAGTATCGCGGGGTATGGCAGAGTATAGCGGGGTATGGCAGAGTATTGGGGGGTATGGCAGAGTATTGGGGGGTATGGCAGAGTATTGGGGGGTATGGCAGAGTATTGGGGGGTATGGCAGAGTATTGGGGGGTATGGCAGAGTATTGGGGGGTATGGCAGAGTATTGGGGGGTATGGCACAGTATTGGGGGGTATGGCAGAGTATTGGGGGGTATGGCAGAGTATTGGGGGGTATGGCAGAGTATTGGGGGGTATGGCAGAGTATTGGGGGGTATGGCACAGTATTGGGGGGTATGGCACAGTATTGGGGGGTATGGCACAGTATAGGGGGGTATGGCACAGTATAGGGGGGTATGGCACAGTATGGGGGGGATGGCAGAGAATCCATCCATGCTCAGCCATCCCTCCATACCCTGCAATACCCAGCAATACACTGCAGGCTATTGCTGGGTATTGCAGGGTATGGAGGGATGGCTGAGCATGGATGGATGGATGGATGGATCGGTGGTGGCAGAGCAGGCTGTGGGCACTACAGATCCCGCCCACAGCACTGCTGCCACCGATCCCTCCCCCTCTCCTCTCATACTGTACCGATCGGTACAGAGAGAGGAGGAGAGAGGAACCGGCGTCATCAAATGACGCCGGTTTGCTTACATGTGATCACTCCGTCATTTGACGGAGCGATCACGTGGTAAACGGCCGCGATGAGCGGCCGTTTACCGTGATCCATGATCCGCCGGGTCCTCTGGACCCGGCGATCATGGATGCTCTCGAGTGCGCGCACCAGGGGGCGCGCAAGAGCAGAATTCTGTGAGGCCGTTAATTAACGGCCTCCCAGAGTTAAGCAACCGCCCTGTAGCCGTTTTTCGGCTATGGGCCGGTTGCTAACTGGTTAAAGGCTTTGGAAATGCCCTAAAATTGTACACTGTGTTACAAAACAATACTATTTTTACAGACAGCCTCATCAACAGCGTACACTGCTAGCACACAATATTTTTCTTTTACGATTAGCTCACCACAACAGCACCCATTCTGAATTTTTTTAGTAATTTTAGTAATGACATATGGTTTTTCATCAAGTGTTAAACAATTTGACAGGTGGATAGAAACTGGCCAGAGGTTTGCTAATGCCTCGTACACACGTACGGACTTTTCCCGGCGGACCTAAGTCCAGCGGACAATCCGCTGGACTTTCCCGCTAGGTACGCTGGACTAAAAAGCGAACGGACTTGACCACACACGATCACGCAAAAAGTCCGGCGGTTCACGCGATGACGTACAGCACGTACGACGGGACTAGAAAAAGGAAGCTCGAGATCCCAAACGACACCCTTTGGGCACCGTCAGCTGATCTCGTGTGTATCGCGTGTTAGTTGACGTTTGGTTAGAGACGATTCGCGCTTCTCAGACTTCTGCTTAATTCGTTCGCTTCTGCCGTTCAGTTTGTGCTTGTGAGGTTTGTATCTGGCTTTCAGTGCGTGTGGATCAGTTCCTACCTGTTCTCAGGCCGTTCTGGTCCGCTCGTTCCTGTTTTTCAGGTCGTTCTTCATAGGCCTTGCTGTTCTTCAGTGCGTTCTGTTAAGTTGTTTGTTTGATCAGCCGACCGTTTTGAAGCCATGGAGTGTGGACGTACTCGGGAACGAGTTTGTGCTGTGCAGGGGCTCGGTGTTGCGGTTAACACCTTGGCACGAGCCCAGTCCATGAACAGGGTGAGGAGGAGTTCATGGACCAAGAATTGGTTGCGCCAGCGTGACCAATTCTCGCATATGCCTTTGCTCCGTGAGATCCGTGAGAATAATCCTGATGATTTCAGGAATTATCTCCGGATGACGGACCCCATTTTTCACCGTCTGTTGGCTTCGCTGTCCCCTTATATTACCAGGCAGAATACCTGCATGCGGCAAGCCATCAGTGCGGAGCAGAGGCTAGTCGCCACGTTGCGTTACTTGGCGACGGGGAGAAGCTTGCAGGACCTCAAGTTCACGACAGGCATCTCCCCCCAGGCTCTGGGGCTCATTATTCCAGAGACCTGTTCTGCCATTATCCACGTCCTGCAGGAGGAATACATTAAGGTAAGTCTTCTCTTTTAAAATTACCTATGTCTTGTATGTTTGCTAATGTAGTGCATCAATGTCATCATTAGCTAATTTCCATGATAGGACTATTCTATGAATGTCCCCTATTCCTTTTTTTTTTTATTTTTGGTTTTTTGTCTAGTATTTTATGGTTGACTTATCGAAATAGCTTTAAGATTGTATTATTTAGTGGGTCACATGCATATTTCCTTGCACCAACCTCCCCAGCATGGAAGCTTGGCCCCCTAAACACCCCTAGCCTAGTCACTTTCTTTTTTTAAAAAATGTATATTACCAGCTCCATTGTACTGCTTTACTCACCCCCCCTTTCACCCCTTTCACCCCCCTTGACCCTCATTTTTAAATTGATTGCATGTGGTTTTGGTCAGCTTGTAATTAACCCACCCCCCCCACACCCCCTGATAATTAATTGCATGTGGTTTTGGTCAGCTTGTAATTAACCCACCCCCCCCCCACACCCCTGATAATTAATTGCATGTGGTTTTGGTCAGCTTGTAATTAACCCACCCCCCCCCCACACCCCCTGATAATTAATTGCATGTGGTTTTGGTCAGCTTGTAATTAACCCACCCCCCCCCCCCCACACCCCCTGATAATTAATTGCATGTGGTTTTGGTCAGCTTGTAATTAACCCACCCCCCCCACACCCCCTGATAATTAATTGCATGTGGTTTTGGTCAGCTTGTAATTAACCCACCCCCCCCCCACACCCCCTGATAATTAATTGCATGTGGTTTTGGTCAGCTTGTAATTAACCCCCCCCCCCCCCCCCCCCCCACCCCCTGATAATTAATTGCATGTGGTTTTGGTCAGCTTGTAATTAACCCACCCCCCCCCACACCCCCTGATAATTAATTGCATGTGGTTTTGGTCAGCTTGTAATTAACCCACCCCCCCCCACACCCCCTGATAATTAATTGCATGTGGTTTTGGTCAGCTTGTAATTAACCCACCCCCCCCCCCCACACCCCCTGATAATTAATTGCATGTGGTTTTGGTCAGCTTGTAATTAACCCACCCCCCCCACACCCCCTGATAATTAATTGCATGTGGTTTTGGTCAGCTTGTAATTAACCCACCCCCCCCACACCCCCTGATAATTAATTGCATGTGGTTTTGGTCAGCTTGTAATTAACCCCCACCCCCCACACACACCTTTAATTAATTGCATGTGGTTTGTGTCAGCTTGTAATTAACCCCCCACCCCCCACACACACCTTTAATTAATTGCATGTGTATTGTGTGACCTTACAATTATTTACTCCCCACCCACATCCCCATTATTATCTTCTCTGGTCCATCAGAGGGGTCATCAATCAGAGATTTGTCCCTTTTATCCTTAATCTTTTGGCTTTATTTCAAGGACTTACAAAATAAATACATATGTTCTTCCAAATTGTTTGTTAATTTGTTGCATTTAGTTTGGTGTTTTGCCTGGTTTTTAATTTGAATTGTATCTTTCTGTTTGACTTCACAGTGTCCCTCCACGCCACAGGAATGGCAGACTGTGGCTTCCCAGTTTGCTGCCCGTTGGGACTTTCCCAACTGCGGAGGGGCGATTGACGGCAAACATGTGCGAATTGTGCCCCCACCCCATTCGGGGTCATACTATTGGAATTATAAGGGGTTCCATAGTATCGTGTTGATGGCGGTGGTGTCGGCACAATATGACTTTCTGTATGTGGATGTGGGGAAAAACGGCCGGATGTCGGACGGAGGAGTCTTCAACCACACGGAGTTCGGTCATCGTCTCCAGACTGGTGGGCTGGAGCTGCCACCAGATGAAGATAATGTGGAGGGACTCCCCTTCGTCTTCATTGCCGACGAGGCGTTCGGTCTGGGTGACCATCTGATGAGGCCATTTCCCCAACGATCCCTCACCCCTGAGAGGAGGATTTTTAATTATCGGTTGGCCAGAGCAAGAAGGGTGGTGGAAAATGCCTTTGGTATTATGGCCAACCGTTTCAGATTGCTCCTTACATCCCTACATCTGGCAGAGTACAAACTGAATACTATTATTCTTGCATGCTGTGTCATGCACAATTATTTACGCAAACATTCAGGAACATACTCCTTACCAATTGGCCCTGAGGCCGGAGTGGAAGGCAACATGACAGGGCTGGATAATCGCCCTCTTGGTTCGGCACCACAATCAGCCCAGCAAGTGCGGGACCTTTATTTACAGTATTTTAATGGTAGGGGGGCCATTGAAATGGCAGCAGACCCTTAAACCATCTTTTTGATTTACAAAGAATAAATACAGTTATTTATGTTTGAAATATTGGTAGTTTCGTATTGTTTTGCTTTTAATTTGGCCTGTTTTATATGTTGTCCTAGTGCACATCTTAATAGTGGCAAACTTGTTTTGCGTTTAGTAAATAAGCCCCTTTGTCAATGAACCACAACATGTTTTTGTCAAACTGGTAGTATTTAAAAAGAAGAAGCCACACATTGTTTAATTTGTGCAAACATTTTTTTTTTTTTATTCTAGTGCACATCCAAACCTTTTTTATGTTTTTTCTTTTTTTTGTTTTTTTGTTTTTTTGGTATTTTTGGTTAATTTTTTTTTTTTTTTTTTTTTCAACAACATTTTTTTTTTTTTTTTTATGTTATCTTTTTTACATTTTTTTGGTGTTTTTCTCACAACATATTTTTTTTTTTTTGAGATTGATTTTTTAAAACAAACATAAAAACATGTTTTAAAATGGTAAAAAATTTAGGCTTAGCATTTGAAATTATTAACACAATGTAAAAGTCCAGAACTTACAAAGTTCAACAGGTAACCCATGAACAGTAGAAGCCAAATTTAGAATATGCACACTAATTTAACTGGAAAATGGGTAATGTCAACATGTGCTATGTTCCATCATGGGGAATCAATGGACGTGTTTTGTGTGTGAAACCCCTTCCCTCTCACCTACTAGCATTAGGGGTTGCAAACACCAAATGCGTCCATTGAGATCCCCTGATGGCACATAGCACATGTTGACATACCGTGTGCATATTAAAAATTTGGCCTCTAAAATTTGTAAAACAGCGCATCAAAAGGGGAATGAAGGACATGATTGATGTTAAGAAATGTAAAAGGGGTCTTTAGATTCTCCCCAAAACATCAATCATGTCCTTCATTCCCTGCTGCATGGTGGCCATCTCCTTCTGCATATTTTCCAGCTGCAGATTCCAGGCCATGATCTGGCCAATAAGCCTGTGGGCACTGTCTGTGGAAAATGGCTCCGCAGCTTGTCCTTCCACAAACAGATCAGCATCACCTAAAAGTTGGGTAGATAAAACACAAGAAAAAAAGTGTCAAAAACATGCAGACCTTAATTAATTAGCTCAATCTGTGTTCTGAGACACTCACTTGGTGGGGTGCAGATTTGATCCACTTCAACGACCTGTTCCGCCACATCCACGCGCGGGCTTGGGCTAACTGCCCAATTAGTCTGGTGAGGCCGGGAGGTCCTCGTAGGTTCGGACTGACGTCTAAGTCTTTTGCCCCCTATGGTAATGGAACACAAAAAGTACACTTTTAATCACACTGATATTTGAGTGCCAAAATAGGATTAGTAAACATTGTTTAAAAGTCTTGTCCAATTATTAGCAGTTTGTTAGAAGATCCTACTTGAAGACAGAATTGAAATGTCTATCTAATGAAACTCCAATACTTAAACCGCCCTTCAACCCTAAATTTGAACTTCCGCTCATTGGATCCCTGCACCCCTGTGGTGTCTTATTTTCAACCTTTTAGGGGGGAGGGGTTGCAGATACCTGTGTAAGGCAGGTATTTGCACACACGTCCGGCCCTAGACTCCCACAGAAGTATACGCCACATCCCGTCCCACCGTGCTGTCTGCTGGGACACACAGGGGTCCCCGAGCTCGCGCGGACCAGTCCTATTGCATTGCGCAACTGGCGCATGCCCAATAGTGACCCGGGAAGTGAAGCCGCAAACATTAATTTCATGATTGCAAGATCAGAGATTGTAGCTGCACCATCCAAGGGACAGGTGAGTGTACTTCTTTGAAAAGTCACCACCTACAGTATTTGGAGATGATGAGCATTTTTTGGGAATTGTGAGCATGAGACCCTGCTTAACATATTTATCCCCCCCCCCCCAAAACAGCCTCTGGAGTCCCTGTGTAAGTTACCCCTAAAACCCTTACTACAGCAGTAATTGTATAGATAGTGACAATAATAAACAACCTTACAACTCCAACAACCCAAAGCCAGGTAAACTCAATAAACGTTATGAAGACAAACTGAACTTTCATCAAATATGCGCAAGTTTCACGTACGAATGGTAATAACATGTGCGCAAGTTTCACGTACGAATGGTAATAACATCTGCGCAAGTTTCACGTACGAATGGTAATAACATCTGCGCAAGTTTCACGTACGAATGGTAATAACATCTGCGCAAGTTTCACGTACGAATGGTAATAACATCTGCGCAAGTTTCACGTACGAATGGTAATAACATCTGCGCAAGTTTCACGTACGAATGGTAATAACATCTGCGCAAGTTTCACGTACGAATGGTAATAACATCTGCGCAAGTTTCACGTACGAATGGTAATAACATCTGCGCAAGTTTCACGGACGAATGGTAATAACATCTGCGCAAGTTTCACGGACGAATGGTAATAACATCTGCGCAAGTTTCACGGACGAATGGTAATAACATCTGCGCAAGATTAGACATATCAAGTATAACCATAGTAGCGCACGTGCTTGACTTACTTTTTTTGATGGCTTTTCGAATTCTCCTGTACTGATCGTGCTCCCTGGATTTGATGTCGGACCATCGCTTGCGCAGTTGATCCTTGCCCCTTCGTATGCCGAATTTCTGCTCCAGGGTGCTGACGATTGTAGTGAGAATCTTGTCCTTGCGCAAGTTGGGTCGAGGGTACGGGCCATTTTCCCCGTCGTAATCTTCCCTTTGGAGGATGTCCACCATCTCCACCATCTCTTCAAAGGCCATATTGGTGGCTTTATATCTGCTGCTGGATGCAGATGTGTTCGCTTCTTGGCTTTCCTCCGCGCTACTGGCTGAGAATGTGTCCGCCATATTCATGAATTTATTCACCCACAATGCAACGAGGGGAAGCGGGGCGGGGAATACTCGTCAGGAGGAATGTCATGGGCGGGCGACGCGGAGGACGCAGGCGGACTTCGACGCGTGCGCAGTGTATATAAGGCTGTTTGAGGGCCCCACGTGTTCCCGAACGGAAGTAGCGAGCGCTGTGTACGAAGGTAAGTGTTTTCTAGGATGCATTACTGTGTTATTTTGGGTTTTGGGCCTGCATTTTTTAAGGATATGTGTGTGTTGCTGCCTGTGTGTAGGGGTTGCTGCCTGTGTGTAGGGGTTGCTGCCTGTGTGGATGTGTTGCTGCCTGTGTGTAGGGGTTGCTGCCTGTGTGTAGGGGTTGCTGCCTGTGTGTAGGGGTTGCTGCCTGTGTGGATGTGTTGCTGCCTGTGTGTAGGGGTTGCTGCCTGTGTGTAGGGGTTGCTGCCTGTGTGGAGGGGTTGCTGCCTGTGTGTAGGGGTTGCTGCCTGTGTGTAGGGGTTGCTGCCTGTGTGTGTGTAGGGGTTGCTGCCTGTGTGTGTAGGGGTTGCTGCTGTCATTAAATTTATTGTTTGATGATAAATTGTGATTTTATTTTTTTATGTGTTGCTGCCTGTGTGTGGGTGTGTTGTGTAATGGGGTTTTTTTTTGTTTGGTAAGAAAAACTGGTTGTGCGTTTTAAGTAACATTTGTGTTTTTGGTCTTTTGTATTGCCATTACTAACAAAACAGAAACAAACATGTCAGCACCCCAGTTGAATCCATTCAAGGACCAGCAGTTCATGTCCGAATTCATTGCCCTGTACAGAAAAAATACCAACCTGTGGCAGCTCAAGAACCCTTTATATGGCAATAGGGATGTCCGGAAGGCAACACTGGGGCCACTTGTGGATTTTGTGAAGACTCAAGTCCCCAACGCAAACACCAAGTTTGTGGAAGCCAGAATTGCAAGTTTAAGGCACATGTACAAGCGGGAGCGCAAGAAGATTGAGGAATCAGTCAGATCAGGAGCAGCAGCAGAGGATGTTTATGTACCCAAGCTGTGGTACTACAACCAACTGACTTTTATAGGTGACCAGATGGAACCCAGGCAATCACTGTCCACTCTTCCCTCCACCCTTCCCTCCACTCTTCCCTCCACTCTTCCCTCCACCCCAGCTGAGGCTTCCACGGAAGGAGAAGACCCCTCCACCTTGGAGCAGGCTGATGCGCCCAGCTGGAGCCAGGTATATATTTAGTAGCCTAAATTGTGATTGTGTGAATATTAATGCTGTAAACGTTAAAATGTGAACCAATTAACACCCTGAACTCAGAATTGTGAAAAAAGCTCCCAAAAATTCTGCACACTTCTAAAAAGTGTTGGTGCAACATATCGATACATATATAGTGTATACATACATCCAGTAGTGGCAAAAAAAGCGTTATACAACATTGGTGATCTGCTTGGAAAATGCAGGGGTCCAAATGATAGCCTTTTGGATCTTTTAGAAAATTTAGATGCTCGTTCCTAAGTTTACAATTGGATGATTGAGGAGGCCAGAAACCACAAAACAGGTGTTTGATTTTTGTTTTTATTTGCACACAGGATGAGCTGACCCAGGATGATGCCGGGCCAAGTGGTATGGAGGAGGAGGACATGACCAGCGAGAGCCAGGAGGTGGCTGGGCCCAGCACGAGCCAGAGTGACAGCCAGACCCGATTAAGAAGAAGTCTACCTCAACCCCTGCCCTTACCCCCAAGAAGGCCCAGGAGGATGACCATTGTTGAGGAGGAATCACTCCAACTGATTCGGAAGGCGAGTGCGATTCTCGACAAACCCCCCCTTCCAGAAGAGGCCTATGCCAGCTACTTGTCCAGCAGGTTGCTGGAAATGGAGAGGGGCCAACGGCACCTGTGTGAGGGCCTCATTTCTGATGCAATTAGGGGGGGTTTGAGGGGTGAATTACGAGAATCCACCCGCCTGACACATGAAGGCCCGACACCAACTTCTCCTCCTCCTCCTCCTCGTCTTCCTTCTTCTCCTCCTCCTCCTCCTCCTCCTCCTCCTCCTACCACAAGTCAGCCTCCAAGGAAGCGTGCAGGGAAGACTGCAGGGAAGAGTGCAGGGCAGCGTGGTGGGAAGAGTCGGAAGTGATTGCCTGGCTTCAGTCTGGTCTCACAGAAGACACAGGCTGTTGTAGTGCCACAGCTTGGGGACATAGATGTCATCTGCTGCTGTTCCTGGTCTGTCTGATTCCTGGTCAATCTTCTTGTGCTCCCTATATTGGATGAAATGTGCCCAAGCTTAATTTTTGGCTTCACAAACTTGATGTCTGCCGTTGGGGCAAAAAGTCTTCACAAAATCTACAAGTGGCTCCAGTGTTGCCTTCCTATTTTGTTTTGCCTTGTTTGTTTTAACCAGAATAAATGGTCATTTAATTTTCATCAAATAATGATATACGTGCTTGTTATTCAAAAACATAGTTTCTTTAGGAGTAGGCAGGTACATGTCTAAACATTCATTTGACAATACAAGTGTAAAGTGCAACTTCAATGGAACTGCAAGTGCAGTCGCTGGAAAGGTGAGGGTTAAGATCTGAATTAAGGGCAAGCTCTGCTGACTCCACAATTGTATCATGTGTAATAACTAATCCTTTTGATAGCCAACAAATAATAAAAAATATCTATATAGAGATATATGTACATATATATATATATATATATATATATATATATATATATATATATATATATATATATATATATATATATATATATATTTATACACGTATAGATCTATATATCTATATATATTAATATATATATATATATATATATATGTAGATATAGATATATATTTTTTTTGGCTTATTGAGAAATATAGATATATTTTTCATTTGGTGATTTGGATATCTATATCTATATCTATATCTATATCTATATCTATATCTATATATATATATATATATATATATATATATATATAGATAGAGATAGAGATAGAGATATAGATATAGATATATATATATATATATATATACAAATATATAACTTCACTAAAGAATGGTGAAGAAAAAACGTTCGGGAGTACTCTGCGTGAATATACAAGCAGCAAGGCAAAATCATTCTTCAAGTACGATAACATACAAATCCCGCTGTCAGAAAACAAAAAAAAAAAAAAAATCAGCAGCGTGACGATTGTGCGAGCTTCAAAACGAAGGCTAGTTTTACCAGACCGAGCGAGTCCGTGACATACTAGCTACTGAGCATGCGTCCTTTTTGGTACGCCGGACCATACTACACACGACCGGATTATCCGCTGGACTGCCAAGTCCAGCGGATAATTTGAAAACAAAACCTGAAACTTTAGTCCGCCGTACTTTGGCCAAAAAAAGTCCGCCGGCGCCCACACACGAGGGGATTATCCGCTGGACTTCGGTTCAGCGGATAATCCCGCGGGATAGTCCCTTCGTGTGTACGCGGCATAAGACTGTCACTGTTCTGCTGCCGGACAATTTCTCAAATTAATTAAGAGACTGCAGATGATACAACAGTGTAAAACTGTCCGGAAACAAGACAATTTTAATGAGCAAGACTAGGACCAAATGTACTAGAGACAAATAGCACAGGCTGGATTTTATTACACAAGTCAATAGACTAACATTCTTGAACTCTTTCTAAGTAGTTGAATGGTGGGCTATGTAACACACATAAAGTTTTTTTTTGTTAGCGGGCTGAACAATAAAAAAAATAAGAAATCACCATACTAACACGCAATGTTACAAGAGGATGCCCTCCTGCCAGAACACACTGATCGGATCGGCTTTTGGTCATTAGAGCAGCTTTAGTCGGCCAGGCTGCTTTACACACTGGCTGAATGTTGGCCGGTTTCCGTTGAACCGGCTGTTACCAGTCAGTAGTCGGCTTGTGTATACCCAGTCGTAGTCCTTATAATTTTCTGATCTCCTGGCTTGGAACAAGCTTGCAGCCAGTGAAGTCAGAAACTCTTATTTGAATACAGTACTTATTCAAAGTCAGTGATGCAGGAATTATGGATTTAAAGGTCAACCAGACAACTAGCAATTTTAGGAGAGATCCACAATGGGAACCTATGTATTTCTCTCAGCACAGGTTTCCTTTAACCACCTGAGATCCACGCTATAGCCAAATGACGGCTACAGCGCGGATCTAACTTGCCGGGTCTATGTCTATTGACGTGGTCCCGTTCACGAGCGGCCTGCGCTCCCCCTGAAGGGCGTGTGCGGCGCACTCTGTGATCAGCGAGTCTGTGAGACTCGCTGGATCACAGATCCGAGTAAGGGGTCGATCCCGACCCCTTACCACGTGATCAGCTGTCAGCCAATGACAGCTGATCATGTGATAACAACAGAGCCGGTAATCGGCTTTTTTTCCTCCTCGCGCGAGGAGAAAAAAAAAAAGCCGATCACCGGCAGCAGTGAGAGGGACATTAGTCCCGATCACTGCAATGTGCCCCAGGTCCATGGTGCCCACCTGTGCCCTATACAAATGCCGCCTACCAGTGCCCACCAGCTTCACTTGTCAGTGCCCACCAGCCTTACCTGTCAGTGCCCACCAGCTTCACCTGTCAGTGTCACCTACCAGTGCTCATCAGTGTCCCCTACCAGTGCCCATCAGTGCCACCTATCAGTGCCACCTATCAGTGCCCATCCGTGCCACCCATCCATGCCACCCATCCGTGCCCATCAGTGCCATCTTATCTGTGCCCATCAGTACTGACTTATCTGTCCCCATCAGTGCCACCTTATCTGTGCCCACCAGTGCAGCCTATCAGTGCCCACCAGTGCAGCCTATCAGTGCCCACCAGTGCCGCCTCATCAGCGCATATCAATGAAGCAGAAAAATTACCTGTTTGCAAAATTTTATAACAAACTATTAAACATGATTTTTTTTTTTTTAATTTTCCATCTTTTTTTGTTTGTTTAGCAAAAAATAAAAACCCCAGCTGTGATTAAATACCACCAAAAGAAAGCTCTATTTGTGAGAAAAAAATGATAAAAATTTAATTTGGGTACAGTGTTGTATGACTGCGCAATTGTCATTCAAATTGCATCAGCGCTGAAAGCTGAAAATTGGTCTGGGCAGGAGGGGGGTTTAAGTGCCCAGTAAGCAAGTGGTTAAGGTAGAGAATGTGCCCAGTAAGTAATGTCTGAATGATGACGTGCATTAATATAGAGTCATTCCTGTTGAAATCTAAATTGTCCTTTTGGTCTCCTGGTAGGCTGCCAAAATGGCAGAACATCCAGGAATTCCTCGAAGTAAGTGACAAGGCCATTCTGTTCTCAAATAACAAATACATCAATAAGTTAAGTACGTATTAGGGAAACTGAATATCTGCATGCACCATGCTCTCAATATAATTTCATTAAACTGAGCTTCTGCAATCCCCCAGTAAACTGTAGCTGGGCACAAGACGAAGCCTTGCCTGGGGGTAGTTTTGAAGTTAACCAAATTATAGACTTTCAAAAAGAATAGAACCCTGTCCTGTATGAGCCCAGAGCTTGGTCACTGTGCTGGAAGAGCACAACGAGCATACTGTCAGAACAGGAAAATAGGCCACCATGGATGCATACGTGAAATCAGTGAATGTGAAAGCCTACCCTCCCTGGCGCTGCTCATATACGACATATGGTCAGCAAGAGGTTAAAAAGACCACTATATTTTTTTAGGACAAGCAGACTGCAAAAGGAAACCTACATTGTGTTTCATTTTTACTTTTAGACAGTAAAACATAGATACAAAGCTTTATAGTACTGAATGTGCAGGTGTCCTAAGGCACTGAATTACTTATGGAGTTATTTTCACCATTCACCCTTTGTCTGTTGGGTTGTGTTGCAGGCCCAATACAATGACAAGTTGAGATCTATTGTATCCATAAATTCAAGTTGAATTGACGTGCGCTGGGTAAAAATTAAACATTCTGCATATACAAGCAGAGCAACGCCCTATGAGCGGTGTAGCATGTGTTAAGGTAAATACAATAAAAAATGATGGCTTCTGCTGTGAAAAAAACACACATAAACCCAACAAAGAAAAAAAGATTGGCTTGAGAAATTGATGTTGCTACCAACATGCACAGAAGTGCATTAGGGGACGCCCCTTTGGACTTTGTATGGTAGCAATGTAGTATTAAGATCAAAATGCAATTGACAAAATGTGAATAAAATGGTGCCAACTTTATTTATATATAATTATGAAAAAAGAGAGATATATATATCATGTAAACATGAATGGATAAAAAAATCCTAAAATCATACATCGATGAACATTATAGATATATAGAATAATACTCTACAATAACCCAAACTCGTTTGTCGAGAAGAAGCATAAACCAGACTGATCGCAGGCTGGTAAGCTAGTTCAAATGACATAAACCCGACATGTTTCGGAATTTGATTTTACATTGTTATATTCCTTCTTCAGGGGTAATATGAGGTTAGGCAATTATATTCAAATATATCATAGATTCAAAATAAATGCAAAAAGAACAATACAGAGAAATGATACACGCTGGCTGTGCATATGTCCATACATGGGGCTGATGGTTGTAACTTGTGTCTGCGACTCAGTTGTCGGTGATCTGCACACAAAAGATGCCTGAGTACTGCTACCACAGCAACAGAGCTATATGCTTGCCTGCAGGGTCAGTCTGTATACAGCATCCACATGAGACACAGCCGGTGAACAGTCAGTTCAGTTTATACATGCAGGCATGTATCATTTCTCTGTATTGTCCTTTTTGCATTTATTTTGAATCTATGATATATTTGAATATAATTGCCTAACCTCATATTACCCCTGAAGAAGGAATATAACGATGTAAAATCAAATTCCGAAACATGTCGGGTTTATGTCATTTGAACTAGCTTACCAGCCTGCAAACAGTTTGGTTTATGCTTCTTCTCGACAAACGAGTTTGGGTTATTGTAGAGTATTATTCTATATATCTATAATGTTCATCGATGTACGATTTTAGGATTTTTTTATCCATTTATGTTTACATGATATATATATCTCTCTTTTTTCATAATTATATACAAATAAAGTTGGAATTATTGTGCCCCCTTTTTTATTCACATTTTGTCAATTGCATTTTGATCTTAATACTACATTGCTACCATACAAAGTCCAAAGGGGCGTCGCCTAATGCACTCCTGTGCATGCTTTTGTATAATAAACCCAACACAATGCATTAAAAATACAGATCTCAATTCCATCAACGAATACTAAACGCAGCACATGAAGTGTGAATCCAGCCACTTAGTTGCAGCCACTTTGCTCACATTGCTGAGCCCAAGATGCTTCATAGCAATTTTACCTCAGCATGTTGACATTGGTTAGCATTACTACTTGCAAAGCTTACCCATTGACCATGGACCCAAAGTTTTGATGTTTTGGTCCCAAAACCACTTAGTTATCACTTTTGCCTTATGGCAAGGGGCTCCATCATGCTGGAAAAGGCATTGTTCGTCACCAGCTGTTCTTGGATGGTTGGGAGAAGTTGCTCTCGGAGGATGTTTTTGTACCATTCTTTATTCATGGCTCTGTTCTATGTGAATTCGCCCCCTCCATTGGCTAAGAAGCTATCCCACACATGAATGGTCTCAGGATGCTTTACTGTTGGCATGACACAGGACTGATGGTAGGGCTCACCTTTTCTTCTCCGGACAAGGTTTTTTTCCAGATGCCCCAAACAATCAGAAAGAGGATTCATCAGAGAAAATTACTTTACCCCAGTCCTCAGCAGTCCAATCCCTGTACCTTTTGCAGAATATCAGTCTGTCCCTGATGTTTTTCCTGGAGAGAAGTGGCTTCTTTGCTGCCCTTCTTGACACCAGACCATCCTCCAAAAGTCTTCACCTCACTGTGTGGACAGATACACTCACTACCTGCTGCCATTCCTGAGCAAGCTCTGCACTGGTGGTGCCCTGATCCTACAGCTAAATCAACTGTAGGAGACAGTCCTGGCGCTTGCTGGACTTTCTTGGGCGCCCTGAAGCCTTCTTCATAAATGCAGTGGAAATACTATTTTATGGGATTAAAGCGGAGCTCCAACCTAAAGTGTAACTTCTGCTCATCGGATTCTTTGACAGGTATCCTTTCCCACTTCCGGAAGTCCGCCGTGGCCACGATGCAGCCGTGACGTCACCGCGGGGCTCCCTCCACCTTCTCCCTCGGCTGCCAGGCTAATAGGAGAGAGGAGCGGGGCCTCGCGCATGCCGAAAAGGCTACACTGCCGGGTTACCTTACCCGCAATGGCGGCTGCAGCACCCGACAGCTGATGGAGACATCAGCTGCGGTGCCGACATCGAGGGACTGCAGGACAGGTAAGTGTCCATTTATTAAAAGCCAGCAGCTGCAGTATGTTTAGCTGCTGGCTTTTATTATTTTTTTTCCCGAAACACCCCTTTAAGTTAATTTTCATGACAAAGAGGAACTTTGCAATTAATTGCAATTCATCTGATCACTCTTCATAACATTCTGGAGTATATGCAAATCGCCATCATAAAAACTGAGGCAGCAGACTTTGTGAAAATCAATATTTGTGTCATTCTCAAAACTTTTGGCCCAAGGCTGTATACTGGTGATATTGGTAGTGTCAGCTCATGGTTTCCAGCATTTTGCAAGAACAAGTCTGATTCTGGAGATGACAGCCTATCGGTAGCTTGTATAACATGCCTTCCATTGTAATATGGGGGGCCTGGAGAATAGACACTTTGTGGGTCTAATCAAAGGAACAGCCACTGTTTATTGCCAAACTGAGACGTTCTCTGCTGCATATGGAATGTGGTTTGGAAAAAGACAGAAAATGCTACTTAAGACACTTAAATTTTGCATTATTTATATATATTTTCTCTTCACCTCGGGGTCATGTACCCGCTGCCAACAAAAAAAAGATGAATACATCATTTCATAATTAAAGAGCATTGGCAGCAGACCAGACGTTTCTGGCAGTACGATTCAACAAAGAATGAAGCATACATTGCTGCCACCGCCTCAGGTACATTAAATAATGGCTCTTTTCCCTCTTAATATATAAACTTTTGAGGTCGCACAGCCTCTGCTTAATGAATGCTCAATCGTTTTCATTTTGGATGAACTGCTAAGCGCCATGGTCTTCCACGCCATTGAAGTCTTTAATTAAAATGTTTCGATAACATAACAATTTTATCTGGCGCATTGTAGTGGCCTTCTGGGCTGAGGTTTGTGGTGCGTGTGCCAGGTGAAGTGGGTGCCAAACTAAGCATGGCTTGGAGGAATTTTATGTGGCAGTTTATCTTGAGGTAATTTAATACACTCCAAGAGCTAACATTTCTACGAATATAAACAATGCACAGTGAAAAATGAAATTGCGTTATGTAAGCACTAGAATGCACTTATAAGTAACAATGACCTTTTTGTTATTTATATGTTATGTTTTTAGAGCATTTAAGGCTGAGGTATGTGGTTATCGTGTAATCTCTATTAGTTTCAGAAACTAGTCCAGGGCAAGGTAAAATATAGAACGCAGAATTAAAAAAAACTGTCAATTCAATATATGATCTAGCACACGCATATTCATCTAATCCAGGGTTTCTCAACCAGGGTTCCATGGGACCCTAGGGTTTCTTCAGAGGTTGCTATAGGTTCCTTGAGCAATGAGCAGTTTCTGCCACTCATATAAGTTCCCACTGACACCACAGATCTTTTTAGCTATCTGTAAGGGGATAATTCTTCTCAATGACCACAAGTGTAAGGAACATTCTTCCCACTGACCATCACATTAATGTATCATGTTGTAGATGTAGTAATTTTTAGGAGGGGGTTCCCTCATACCGAAAAGTTACTTCAAGGGTTCCTCCTTGTTGAAAAGGTTGAAAAAGGCTGATCTAATCCATGTGAGCTTCCATTGACAACAACTTAAAAGGTACACTATATTACCAAATGTATTGGGACACCTGCCTTTACACGCACATGAACTGGCATCCCAGTCTAAAGCCCCATACACACGCGCGGATTATCCGAGGACCAGGTCCGTCGGATCATGTCCGTCATACTTTGTCTGATGTTGGTTTTGCGTACACACGGTCGGACAAAGTTGTCGGAAAATCCGATCATTCTGAACGTGGTGACGTTTGTTGCCTACGACGGGACTACGTAGAGGCTAGTAGCCAATAGCTTTGGTCTTGTAATGTGATCTGAGCATGCGTAGCACTTTGTCCGGTCGGACAACCGTACACACGATCAGATTTGGTGTGATCGGACCGTGTTGTCGGAAAATCTATCCAGCAGGAGATAGGACTTTGTCCGTCGGACAATCCGACGTACACTGTCCGATGGTGCATACACACGGTCTGATTTTTCAACAACATTGTCCGATCGGACAGAATCCATGCAAAAATCCGACCGTGTGTATGGGGCTTTAGTCCATAGGGTTCAATGTTGAGTTGGCCCACCCTTTGCAGCTATAACAGCTTCAACACTTCTGGGAACACTGTCCACAAGGTTTAGGAGTGTGTCTATGGGAATGTTGACCATTCTCCCAGAAGGGCATTTGTGAGGTCAGGCACTGATGTGGCCAAGAAGGCCTGGCTCACAGTCTCCGCTCTAATTCATCCCAAAAGTTTTCTATTGGGTTGAGGTCAGGACTCCACCCCAAACTCCCTAATCCATGTCTTCATGGACCTTGCTTTGTGTACTGGTCCAAATCATTTGGAGGAGAGGGGATTATGGTGTAGGATTGTTTTTCGCCCCTTAGATCCAGTGAAGGGAACTCTTAAAGCGGAGCTGCACCCGCACAAAAAAATATTAAAAGTCATCAGCTACAAATACTGCAGCTGCTGACTTTTAATAAATGGACACTTACCTGTTCCTGGTTCCAGCGGTGTAGGCAGAATGTGACGAGAGACCGCTCGTCTCTCGCTGTCTCTCGCTGCCATCCTCTGTCAGGGAATCAGGAAGTGTAGACGCAACGTCTTCACTGCCCGGTTCCCTACTGCGCATGCGCGAGTCGCGCTGCGCGCCTCTATTGGTCCCCACTGTGTCCTGGGAACTGTGTTTCCCAAGACACAACGGGGCATCTCCGGATAGGGGCGGGGCAGCCCCGGATAATTCGTCACGGAAGTGGGTGCAGATACCTGTATACAGGTATCTGCACCCCCCTCCCCCCTGAAAGGTGCCAATTGTGGCACCGGAGGGGGGGAGAAATCCGATAAGCGGAAGTTCCACTTTAGGGTGGAACTCCGCTTTAAGGCGTCAGCATACCAAGACATTTTGGACAATTTCATGCTTCCAACTTTGTGGGAACAGTTTGTTGATGGCCCCTTTCTGTTCCAACATGACTTTGCACCAGTGCACAAAGCAAGGTCTATAAAGACATGGGTGAGCGAGTTTGGGATGGAGGAACTTGACTGGCCTGAAGCAGAGTCCTGACCTTAACCCAATAGAACACCTTTGGGATGAATTAGAGTGTAGACTGTGAGCCAGGCCTTCTCGTCCATCAGTGCCTGACCTCACAAATGTGCTTCTGGAAGAATGGTCAAACACTCCAATAGACACACTCCTAAACATTGTAGACAGCCTTCCCAGAAGAGTTGAAGCTGCAAAGGGTAAGCTAACTCGATATTGAACCCTATGGAGGAAGACTGGGATGCCATTAAAGTTCATGTGTAAGTAAAGGCAGGCGTCCCAATACTTTGGTAATATAGTGTATATCCAAAGCCATTATTACACCATGAGGTTTTCAAGCTAAGTCAGCAACAACAATATGAAAAAAAAACACACAAAAATGTAACAAAAAATCAAAAAAACTCAAATGGTGCCAGCACTAGTGCTGTATGTGGAAAAATTCCTAAAACAAGCAGCAAAATCTAAGGGTGAACACAAACCCGTGAGGACAAATGATAATAGATGGTGATTTTGCGCTAAATCACCATCTATTAACAATATGAAATAAACACACAAAAAAGTAACAAAATAGAAAAAAATATCATTTATATTGCAAAATCACCCCCCTAAAAATAAGGAGTTTTGAAAAAAAACTCAAGCCTTAAAGCGGTATTAAACCTCTAAACCAAAAATGTAAAATAATGCAGCTTACAAATCATTGGATGTGGTGGCTGCATTTGTTTTTTTTTTTGTTTTTTTAGACTTTTTTCCCTCAGTTTTCACCCTGTGATCTAGACAGTAACACACCTCCTGTATTGAAGGGTCCCCACTATGGATGAAGAACCACAGGGGGCACATTTGGACAGCAACATTGTCAGTCTGGGGGAAGGGGAGTGTTAGATGTACTAGCAGATTTAGCCACGTGAAAAAAATTGAAGTCAAATTCTAGCTCACACTCTATAATCAGATACAGCAGAGGTCCCCAACCCCCAGGCCGCAGACCATTGTTGGCTTGTTGGGGGCCCAGGCAGCGAGGAAAGGGATGAGCAGTGAGTGAGACTCAATGCATTCACAGCCACTTGTATTGCCGCCTGGGCTCTGAGCCTCTGTCTCTTGCTTAGTCAGCAGCGGCGGGGGCCCTGCTGTGGGCTGGGCATGCAGGGGATCCTGATCCTCATATGGGTCTAGTGCTCTGCCATCCTCCCACCACCAGCAGGTGCCCACTCCCCTTCTCCCAGCAATGCCACACCCATCCCTCTTTGTGGTCATGGCTCTCAGTATATGTACTGTGTATATATTTTAGAATCTTTATTTGTATCTGTTTGGCTGATCACATGAGCCCTATTTAATATTAGTAATAGTAATAAATTGAGCTCATGTAATCAGCCAAACATATACAAATAAAGATTTAAAACAAAAAGCAATAATAAAATAAAATAAAATTTCCCCAATAATAATAATATATATATTTTAAGCATTACAAATGATTAAAAAATGCTATTATTTTCAATACTACTACTACTACTACTACTACTACTACTAACTACTACTACTAATAATAATAATAGATTGAGCTCATGTGGCCATTATTATAGAAAAAATATTAATGTTACAGAAAAAATATATTATTATTATTATTATAAAACAATGTTATTATTAATATTGAAAAGAAACATGTTTGAATCTTTACTTGTATCTGTTTTTGTTTGGCTGATTGCATGAGCTCAATTTAACATTATTAATAATAATAAATAGGGCTCATGTGATCAGCCAAACAGAGACAAATAAAGATTAAAAAAACATATTTTTTTCTTCAATAATAATAACAACAATATTTTTCTCATATTAATAATAAATAAATACAGATACAAATAAATATGTGAGTGGCAGGCTGAAAACCCCCAATAAATAACTCCCCACACTGTCATTCCCACCACGGTCCATGGAGGGGTTGTCTTCTGTCTTCCATGAGGTCGGTCCCTGGTGCTGGGGAGGTTGGGGACTGCAGAATTTCCAGTCCTGCAGTGGAGTGTCAGTGATGTGTCTGTTTGGAATTATTTGGGCATCAGGGTAGCTAAGTAGTTAAAGTGATTGTAAAGTCTCATTTATTTTGCTGTCTCAGCCAATGACAAGAGGAATCCCGGGCAGCCGAGAAAATCCTACAACATCGCTGGATCTAGAGGAGGCTCAGGTAAGTGAGGGGGGCTGAAGGGGGCTGCTGCACACAGAAGGCTTTTTATCACAATGCATAGAATGCATTAAGATAAAAAACCTTCTGCCTTTACAATCACTTTAACCCATTATTCATTGAAGTGGCCCTGGATCCTCCCTCCAGGGACAATATTACTTTGGAGTTTATTTGTTCTCCTTATCTTTGCATAGGCATTCTCTGTAGTCCCCAGTTTCCTTTCTAAGCACTGAAATACATAATGGTAGTTTAATTGACTTCAGATAAAAAAGGAAAAATATAAGCCTATATGTATGACTGTGGCAGTGACATTAGATTGTAAACTCTGGTTCATGGGGTTCATACTCCAGAGCAGGGATCTTCAAACTACGGCCCTCCAGCTGTTGCGGAACTACATGTCCCATGAGGCATTGTGAAACTGACATTCACAGACATGACTAGGCATCATGGGAATTGTAGTTCATGAACAACTGGAGGGCCATAGTTTGAAGACCCCTGCTCCAGAGTTTACAATCTACTCTCACAGCTCAATGACTTATTGTGTTGTTTCCCTACTATATAAATAAGGATACAGTGCCTTGAAAAATTATTCATACCGCTGGAAATTTTCCATGTTTTGTCATGTTACAACCAAAAACGTAAATGTATTTTATTGGGATTTTATGTGATAGACCAACACAAAGTGGCACATAATTGTGAGGTGGAAGGAAAATAATAAATGGGTTTCAAGTTTTTTTACAAATAAATATCTGATAATTGTGGCATGCATTTGTATTCAGCCCCCTTTACTCTGATACCCCTAACTAAAATCTAACTGCAGGCTGTGCACTGCCCCGGCATACCTGCAAAGGTAGTGATCGTTTAACACAGAGTTCAACTGAGGTATTCTTCCTGAGCTGGTGTCTGGGGCAAACCTCCACTTCTGATGACTTTAAATCTAGGCAGTGATGAGCGACATCCTCCTGCTCTTTGCGGGTATAGTTCTCTGTCTCATTCTCTTGAGACCTGATGCAGGCTCTGGACCTCTCGGCTCTGTACTCTGGACTTCTTGTAGCCTCTTTACTGGATCTCTCTCAGGGGTCTTCTCTGGGATTCTCTTCCCCGGGGGCTTCTCGTACCGGACCACTGTCCCATATTTATATATCACAGGATTAGCGAGCCGGAGCCAGAGAAGAACCCGCCAAAAGACCAAAGAACTGGGTAAGGCATTAACCCCTACCCTCCTGGCCAGTACAGAGCCAGGACTGACTATTTTAAACTGCTTACATATCCTTATATATAAATAATGCTGATTCCAACTTTAACAGAATGTTTCATGTTACACCCATTTTTAGCGTGCAAAATGTACCATGGTGCCAGGGAACTGGATGAAATCCACTTAGTGAGTGTGAACAGCCTCCCACCTAACATCCCTTGACTGAAAAATCAAAGAAGCTGTGTGGAATATTGGTGGCTTAAAAGCGACTGCATCTGATTCAAGCTGTGCTAAACAGGTAGCACTGACACCTTAATCCAATCACCATGGAAAAGCAGAAGTTATTGTCCAAAAACGGGAGGGAAGAAGTGAAGATTGCAGAAACTGTACAAGTTACGTAATCACATCCTTGGTATCCGGAAGGCTTTTACGTTCCCCAGCCTCTTCTTGGACAATATTACCTGTCTTTCCATGGTAATTGGCTCAAGGTGTTGGTGCTACCTGTGTGGATATAAATGTTGAGCTATGGTCCTGTCACTCATTTGAATTGATGATGTGGTCTGGATACGATATTGAAATGTCTTCAATATTACAGAAAATGTCCAGTTGAATGGGATTGACTACTACTAGATATACGGTACCATGACCTGGATAAATGAGAACCTTCACAGACCTAGATAACATCTCCCATCCCAATGTCTGGGGCCTGAGTCCTTTTCAGCAAGTATGATCTTGTCACTTTGAATTAGGCTGGAACATACATATGCTTATGCAAATAACAATATTCAGAAAATCGCTGTTTGCATATTAACATCAAAAGTGTTCTGGGTGCCTTTCATATTTCTAACTTTAGATGACGTAGATGGACTCTCCTTCTGCTCCAGTTCAAACACACCTAGGCTAGAGAACAGGGAGTATAGAGATAAAGGGGTGGCATGAGTGTCGTAATGTTATGGTGATGGCATTGGAACTTGAAAATGAGGTCTTCAAATAGATTGGAATATCAGGATAGTGTGATTCAGATGAGCAGACGGGTCTCGGACACTAACAGGAGTCAAACAGACTCAGGTTGCAAGTTCACAGAACGAAGATAAACTGTTGAAGACTTTTCAGCACTGAGGCCTGGCAGGACCCAGCTTTAAATAGCCTATTTGGCCTGTCTGTCAGCAGTAAGCTTTTATGCAGGTCCACACAAATGACATGAGATGCGCACTTTATCATGCACCTGCCTTAAAACAGAAACGCATGGCTGGGCCCAGAGGCGTAACTAGTACCTTTAAGGCCACAGTAAAGGGCCTCCCTGACCCCTCCTATCGGTCCCAGGGCCCTTTCCATCAGTCCCAGGGCCCTTCCCCCCTGGGCCAGTGCTTCCCACTGATCCCTATATTACGGTTCTGTAGTGCGACCCTTTCACATGTTCTGCAGTGGACCCCCTTCCTGCCGTCTTGGGCCCCCCCCCCCCATAGTGGCGGAAAGCAAGAGATATGTCACTAGCACACTAGGGAACTCCATATGAGGGTCCAAATTAGTGGCTAAATTACCAGGGTTACAAAGGTCACACTTGCGATCAGGCCCTTCTGTTCCACCATTGTGAGGGTTCCCAACTTCTTCTTGCTGTCCTGCCCCTGCTATTGAAGGTGCTAGTCCAGAATTTCTGTCTCCATGGCAGAGGCAGCGCATTACATTATCTACAGCAGGGATGCCCAACCTTTTGAAGAGCAAGGGCCACTAAAGCGACTTGGTAACCATGAGCCCCAATGAGCGGTGTGGGTGGATGGCAGCCCACTCTACTCTAAAGAGCTCACTCTACGCATGACTTTTTTTTTTTTTTTTTTAGCGGATTGGATTGGAGGTAGGCGTTTGTAAACGGACACAAGTCAATTTACATCTGCCACTCCTTAGAGGTGAATGGAGGGTCCGATTGGGTCGGACTGACCGTGTAAAAGGGGCCTAAGGCTGCTTTCACACTGATGTACTGTTGTTTACCCGCACCGCAGGTACAGCACAGTTCACCTGTGGCTTTTATGCAGGTTAGCTGCACTTTGCCATAGACTTCTATTATATCCTGTAGATGTGGTGCACTTTCAGAAAGCACACCAGGTAACCCGCAGGTGCACTTCTCTGCACCTGCAGACCAGTTTGAAAGTAGCCCAGTAACCACTGCAGAACAGATATGCCCATTTATACACTTTGATTTTAGTAATAAACCTACCTTTAATAACAGTATTATATTCTATTTGATTCCATCCCAGAGCAGGAGGTCGCGGGCCACATCAGAGGGCTCTGTGGGCTATATGTGGCCCCCGGGCCACTGGTTGAGCACCCCTGATCTACAGTAATGGCTGTTCAAAAAACACTGCCTGGGAGCCCCCTACAGTGGCGGAACACCAGGGCCCGGCCACAAGTGCCAACCTCTGCGACCCTGGTAGTTCTGCCACTGGCTGGTCCCAGTCCTGTGTGCAAAACTAGTAACATGCATGCACAGGTGCAATGCATACTAACACATTATCACATTGTCTTGCAGGTTTTAAAAAAAAGGCAGCAGTTTACTACTGCTTTAAGCACAATTAAAATTCCTAGATGTTTCCTATAACATAGCGAATGTTCACATTTTGAGATCAGGATCACTATAAGATTGCATTCCGTTTAGCCTCTTGATGACTATGTGATTAGAACATGATATGTCTTTATAAAATGTTTTATATCCAAAGCTATTATAGAACAATTCATTTTTAAACCCTGCCGTCATCAGATAGCTGTAATTATTTAATATGTTGATGCTGGAAAAGCAGTTAGCAATGAAAGAGTGAAGTTAGCACAAGCCCCATAACATTCCCTTTGTGGCAAAGCTTATTAAATTATCTTAAGCCATATAGACGCTATCATGAGAATACCTGAATGTACATGAACATTGCGTGTTTAGACAAACGAAAAAATAATGTGATCTTGTCACACGATCTTTAGAAATGCCTGGTTACTTGGAAACTGTGCAGTAACTCTGCAGCCTTGTCCTCACAAGCACTTCACATTCCTCTATGAGAGCCTGTCATATTCACACCAGGCCCAGGCAATATTTATATAAGCATTATGGTAGGAACCGTATATCTTCTGCAAGTTGAATGCCTTTCATGTAGCTTTAGGTGTAGATTAGAGGTGAATGGACTGTTCCTTGCCACTCATGTAAATGTATACCGTGCATAGCAATGTACAGCTCCTACGGCATTCTTTAAAGGAAACCTGCCCTGTAAGAAATAGGGAGGATGCTACTGGTGACCTATTTCTGAAACTTCTAGATTCCTGGTTGTCAAGGAGACCTTTCAATAACTTTACAAAGTTTGCATTAATAAATGCTTGACATGTCAAAAATCTGTACCCTTTGTCTAAAAAAGCAAGCCTTCACCTAAAGGCATGTGACTTAGCCCAGGCTCGGATAAGGTCATTAGTCTGTTTGTGGGGCAGGGTGGTCATCACATCCTCTATTTTACCCTCCTCATTGGGCGACCAAGCAAGGGTCACATGAGAGGCCTACCCTGGGGTGGGTTCTTCTGGGCTATGATAGGCAGGGTCACTCACCTTCAGGGGTCAAGTCCTGGGAAAAAAGTGAGGGAACTCCCACCCAAGATCCACTCGCCCACCAACAAAAAAAAAATGATACGCTCATATGCACGAACGCTTCAAAAGTGGTATTTTTCATCCAAATTTCGTATTGTGTTTATGAAGCTTAACTGTTAGTACATAAAAAAAAAAAAACAATCCTCAATAAATATGGTAATTCTCTGAATAATCAGCATTCATTCAATTGTGCTTCCATGCAAATGTGAACATCATGTTCTGATCTTTATAGGGGAATGTTATTTTGTATATAGAGTGTTTATGTGGTGAGTTTACACTTTTCATTGAACAGACTTTGGATAACACAGGGTTAAACAGAAAGGTCATAAATGAATTGCACATTATCTGGACAGAATGCTTGGGGAGATAGTGATGTGTTCCTGCTTAGGAGATATATGTTAGCTCGGGGGGCTGCAAACTCTGCAGGGCTCCAACACACACTCGCTGCTATTCCAACCCTTCACATATTTCCACATAAACTTCCCTCCTGGCATTAAACTTTGCCAGGTATTGTGCTCAGCTTACCACCCCAAACTGATGTCCCTCCCTCAGCTCACCTCTCTCCCTGCATGTCCTGTGAGCAGAATAGCTGTGCTCCTCCTCTGGGTTCTCTCATCATATGGCACTGAAGATAGAGGAGGGGGGGATTCAGCGGGACACACAGAGAAAGTATGCAGGAGACTGAGGGGGGATGAGGAGACAGAAAATCAGGAGGGGCCGGCGGGGAGGAGCGCATCACGAGAGGTCTGACTAAATACAATCTCTTAGCAGCAGGGACCTGATCTACCTGTCAGCTAGCTGTGATTGACAGGTAGATCGAAGCGGAAGCTGTCATGGGGCCCCCTACTGGCAATTCCTGAATGGTCAGGTGTGCGGGACTTACTATTGCGAGCTGTGTCTGCAGCTGCTGGTGTAGCACCTGCCACACAGCTCGCATACTTCAAAGTCTTGCGGGACACGGCTGCTAATGGGAATTAAGTTCCTGTTGTGGAAAAAGTACAGGAACTCCGTTCCCATGCGTTCCTGCAGGACTTGAGCCCTGCTCACCTTATACATTGGGTACCTTTACTTGAGCCACGCTCATGACCTTGTAGATGACAAACATGAACAAACTCTATTAATCTCTCTGGATGTCGTATACACCAACGCGGTAACTTGCATTTAGGAGGGACACTCAGAACCAATGCCCTCTCCACCTGTCCAGCATATCACCGCTACCTCACTCCCAGTAATGGAATGGGGTTCAGCTGTGAACCCAGCACGGACTCCATGCATGTACTTCACTAAACTCACTATATCCAAACAGGTATCCAAAGTGACTTGTGCATACACTTTATCACAGCTTCTGTGCAGAAAGTGAGGTGACACTCGTGTGCTCCACTTCGGTTTCCACACTCACCAGATCTCTGTATCCCTGCAGGGGTAAGGAGCATGTAGTCAGTCTGGTGAGTGTGGAACCAAAGGGGAGCACGAGGGTCACCTCACTTTGGACACTTGGGAATACTGCATATAATGATACCCTTGCACCAAGCATTTTTTCACTCAAGGACTGAATTATCTGTTTATTGCATATATTTTTTTATTACATTTAGGGATATATTTGCAATAAGCATTTTTTCCACCCAAGACTGAACGATTGTTTAACGACTTGACCACTGGGCACTTAAACCCCCTTCCTAACCAGACCAATTTTCAGCTTTCGATGCTCTCACACTTTGGTAACTTGTGCATTTAGGAGGGACACTCAGAGCCAATGCCCTCTCCACCTGTCCAGCATATCACCGCTACCTCACTCCCAGTAATGGTATGGGGTTCAGCTGTGCACCCAGCATGGACTCCATGCATGTACTTCACTAAACTCTGTGTCTTCTGTACCTGTGTACATGTGTCTTCTGGCCCTGGCGGTCCTGAACTGCTCCCATTGCTATGGAAGATGGATCACAGCTGAAGGAGTGCTAATAACACCTCCCTTGTTGCAAGAGGCTATCTCACCTGCCACATGTACACGCTTACAACAGGCTGCTTGCCAAATCTTTGTTTGGCAAGCAAACTCTTGTAAATATAAAAAACGAGGTAAGTGGCGCTGCCCATCCGCTGAAGAGCCGACCCTTAAAAGTGAATCACACTTCACACCAATTTAAGGAGTGAAGGTGCCATTGTGAAAAAATGTGTATATATGTATCCAAGACAAGTGGCCAGAGTAAGTAAGAAAAACTCTTTGAGTGCAGTAGCAATAACAAACTTATATACACTCTAAAGTGCAAAAAAAATAAAATTTTAGTGTATGCCATACCTATTGGTGCATTGCAAGTGCAAAAATCACCTAAAAATATATAAATTCAAAAATCAAAACGTGTAAATAATAAAACTTCTTTAGAAAATAAAGAATATATATATATATATATATATATATATATATATATATATATATATAGAGTAAACAAATCAGTCCTGGGTGGAAAAAATGCTTTCTGCAAATATATCCCTAAATGTAATAAAAAATATATGCAATAAACAGATAATTCAGTCCTTGAGTGAATTTTTTTTTGCTGCAAGTGTATCCCTTATATGCAGTATTCCCAAGTGACTTGTGCAGGTATCCAAAGTGACTTGTGCAGGTATCCAAAGTGACTTGTGCATACACTTTATCACAGCTTCTGTGCAGAAAGTGAGGTGACACTAGTGTGCTCCACTTCGGTTTCCACACTCACCAGATCTCTGTATCCCTGCAGGGGTAAGGAGCATGTAGTCAGTCTGGTGAGTGTGGAACTGAAGGGGAGCACGAGTGTCACCTCACTTTGGACACTTGGGAATACTGCATATAAGGATACCCTTGCACCAAGCATTTTTTCCACTCGAGGACTAAATTATCTGTTTATTGCATATATTTTTATTACGTTTAGGGATATATTTGCAATAAGCATTTTTTTCCACCCAAGACTGAACTATTTGTTTAATATATATATGTATATATATATATATATATATATATATATATATATATATATATATATATATATATATATATATATATACATATATATATATATATATGTTATTTACAAAAGGAAAATCCACTTTGCACTACAAATGCAAAGTGCACTTGAAATTGCACTTAAAGTGCACTTGGAAGTGCAGTCCCTGTAAATCTGAGGGGGACATGCAAGGAAAATAAAAAACAGCATTCTAGCTTGCACATGATTGGATGATAAAATCAGCAGAGCTTCCCCTCATTTCAGATCTACCCCTCAGATTTACAGTGACTGCACTTCCAAGTACACTTTCAAAAAACAGGAGTGTGGTTAACCCCTCACGTTCCTGTCAGAGAAGCAGAAACCTCTACCGGCCTACATGTTGCAAGCAGGAGGAAGCATTTTCCTAGTCTCTTATCCTTCAGTGACCAGACTGCAACATTGTTGTAAGGGTTAATTCTGCTTAGACCTGGGACAATCAGTAGAATTCTTTCGGAGCTCCGGAAGCATTCAATGCACAAGACAAGATAGTCATTGAATGAATGCTTGGCTTTAATGGTAAGACTTGCATCTTTATACAAATTATGAACAAAGAATATTGCACAACTTACAGAAAATGATGGAGGGACGACATAGTTCATCACATGACACATAATACTTATACAAACATATAGCCTCTCAGACATAGTCTTAAACTAGTATTTTTGCTGACAGTATATATTATCTAAAAACATAATTTAACTAAGTAATGCTGATGTTCTGTTCTGTTTTGTCCAAAGCTTTTTTTTGTTTTTTTTTTCTGGAAAAATTGGAAAAAATTTGAGCGTGGAATATGTTCTTTTACAATGATAAATAATATATCTATGACATGGTATTCAAACTATGTAACATGAAGACCTTAATTAAAGATTTCTGCGCATTTGTGTAAAGTCTTCTCAGCTGAAGACAAGCAAATCCTGGAATACAATTAAAGTAATGCTGTACTTCTCAATGCGGGGAGGGGTTAGACACAGGCAGGGGTGGTGGGGGTGGTTAGACACAGGCAGGGGTGGCGGGGGTTAAACACAGGCAGGGGTGGTGGGGGGTTAGACACAGGCAGGGGTGGGAAGGGGGGGTTAGACACAGGCAGGGGTGGAGGGAGGGGGGGTTAGACACAGGCAAGGGTGGTGGGTTACACACAGGCAGGGGTGGTAGACACAGGCAGGGGTGGTGGGGGTTAGACACTGGCAGAGGTTGTAGGGGGTTAGACACAGGCAAGGGTGGTGGGTTACACACAGGCAGGGGTGGTGGAGATGGGATTTGTGGCACTGGCACTTACTTTCTCTCAGTGTCAGCCTATCAGCTGAATTTCTCTTGTCCCGACATGTCAGCAGCAATAGGGGGGGGGGAACCACGGAGAGGATTGGCGGGTGGCCAGCTGTGAGGGTATGGCAGCGAGTGCTCTGCCATTTCCTCTAATAGCTGTATTATAGGGGTATTTTTATTTAAAAAGTATAATTTCGGCCGGAACACCGCTTTAATGTAGGGAATGCATTAAGGAAAAAATGTCCAGCCTTTAGAACAACTTTAATGTGTTCCCCTTTTATTTGGGCTCCTCCTCATACTTCCCTCATTAAGTAATGCCTTAAGTCTGCCCTCTCCATTTAAATACAGTGAATGGAGCTTGGCTTGGTGTGATTTGCATCTAGAACAAGCAGGATCATGGAGTATTAGCTGTCCTTGACTTGACTTCCCCATGTGGGCTTCCCCTGGGCAGGGATTCCCCTGAAAAAAGGCTTAGCTATGGAAGCGCACCCCTGACCATGAGAATAAAGAACTTGTATCATGCCGCTGTAGATGGGTAAAGACTGTTGCAATTGGTGCCCCATGTTTACTTGTTGAACATGATGCTGTGTAATGGAAATGTATAATGTAAGTGTTCAGTAAAGAATATATTGGTTCAACAAAGGACTTTGCTTCAAGCTGCAGTAAGGTTATTCAATGGAGGTGCCTGACTACCTGAGTGGAAGCATGTGAGGTGGGCCAGTGCATAGTTATGCCATAGCTAATAGGCCACCCTGATGGGGTACACAGGATCCTGAATACAGATGACAAGTGTAGACCTAGAAGGGCCAAAGTTGGTGGTGGCTAATGAAAAGAGCATGGGCGTCCGCAGATAGAGGCAAGGGGGGTCAAGTGCCCCCCCCTGGAATCGGCAAGGTGTCTGCACACACACACACACTGGTGTCCACGAGCAGTCCTTGCAGGCAAGGTAGGGAGGAGAGGCGGCACCAGATAGTAAGGACCGGAATATAGTGGACAGCAGGGAAATGTCATGCAGGTCCGCCCATGACAGTGTGTCAGGTGACACCTTTTGCTAGGAATGAGTTAACAAAGTTAGGGGTGGGCTTTCCTGTGGGGCTAGGGGGAGCGGCCATATAAAAAGGAGGGGCGGAGCCGGGAGGTCAGTGCGGGAAAGCCAGAACACGAGGAGGCAGGTTTTTCCCCACCCACCCTCCCCTTTTTTGTATAAATGTGATGGCATGTACTAATGTTTGTTGTCGTTTCAGGTCTTTGGAAGCATTTTCGTCATAACAGCTGGGGGGTTGGCGTTGGTTGTTTAGTTGGTCAGTGACGGCAGCAGGTATACTGGTGGTAAGTGGGTGGGGGGCTCATCAATAGATGACCACGTTGTTGATGTATAATGGTATCGTGCACTGCGGGAATGTTGGTTATTGGGCGGTACGGTAGAGACCCATGGGTTTCTTTATCTCCCGCAGTGCCCCCTTGTGTTGATATCAGGTTGTGCTTTAAGCACTTAGCTCCGTCACTGACCAACATATATATTGGGGTTTAACCTGTTTTGTTTTGTTTTCAGCAGGGGGTCTGAAAGTGTTTATTGTTATTTATGTTTTATTTGTTTAATAAGAAACTGGAGTTCTTATTTTTGGTATTTAAAAATAAAAATAAATAGCTGTTATGGCCATTTAACTCCATAACCGGTGTGGTCTCTCATTCATTAATTAAGTTAAGTTTATGGGGTTTATGGTCACAGCTAAGGGGTCTTATCAGGACTACACTAGTCATGTGAGCTGCACTATGCTAATAACACTCAGGAGAAGCTCTTGAGCAACTTGCCCAGCTGGCACACTGCCCCATGCTCAGACCTCTGATACAGCCGCACACTGAACTGAGGCCGTGTTTGCCTCCTTCTCTGTAGCTGCAGCCGTGCCAGACAGGAGAAGGACGATTCTCCCAGACAGGAGAAGGACGATTCTCCCAGACAGGAGAAGGACGATTCTCCCAGACAGGAGAAGGACGATTCTCCCAGACAGGAGAAGGACGATTCTCCCAGGTTTGGCTGCTGTCCGAATCAGGGTGATCAGCCAAAGCAGCAGGTGGGCGAGCAGGAAGATAAAGTTCCCTCAGCAGCCACTGCCCAGCCCAACAGTCACCAGAGCTCACCCCAGGCCAGCTAAGAAGTTCCTGAAGCCATGGAAGCTGCCATTAAAGTGAAGTGCTAAATTATATTTGTAGAACAATCTGGGTCAGTGTCAGCTTGTTCTGTGTCATGGTCTGTCTGTAATCAGTGCTTGCAGATTACTGTTTAATTATCAGTATCCAGCAACTCTGATAAGACCCCAGACCAGGACAATTCTACTACTCCCCAGGCTCATTCCAAATCTGTAATGGCAGGGCCGTTTTTTCGATTGGGCACGCTGGGCAGGTGCCCGGGGGCCCCATTTGCCTTGAGGGCCCTGCACCCGGTCCCAGGGCCGATCCTCATCGCAGCAGCGCTGCAATCTGCTTCAGAAGACTGACTGCGTTGTGCACTCACTGCACTGCACTGGTTGCTCACTTGCTAGAATCGCCGGCCACCCCGGCGTCTAGCTTAGCAACCAGTGACGTAAGTCAGAGGCTGCGGCCGCCCCAGCATTCAATTCATAGCGGACCGCGGCCACGGCTAGTGAACATGCTGAAGCTCCGCCCACCTCTGCTGTTCTTCAGGGAGGGAGCGGTCTCAGCTTTCGGTTTCTGAAGAAGTCACAGTGCCCAGACTCCGCCTCTGCTACCAGATTTGGGGCTTCCATTTACAAATGCCCATTCAGTATGTCTGCTGCTGCGGCTGATTCCTAATCAACAGCGCCCTTGTCTGTGTAAATCTGCTGTGTGACAGCATCCATCTCCCGTGCCACTGCTCACCCTGTCATTGTTTGTGTCTGGTTGGTAGGACCACCGGCATCCCATCAACCAATCAGGTGTTTGCCCTGCCCCCTGGCCTCCATTGTAGGAGAAAAACTGAACTTTCTCCTCCAAACCTGCCTGGTGTCAGTGACCAGCTTCCTGGTGTATGTCCTGTGTAGCTGCCCTAAGAAGACTCGGACCATAATGTAAGTAGCATCACTGGGGGGGGGGGGGGTGATCTCTGGGGACCCTGCTGTGAGGGGGATCTCTGGGGACCCTGCTGTGAGGGGGATCTCTGGGGACCCTGCTGTGAGGGGGGGATCTCTGGGGACTGCGGGGGATCTCTGGGGACCCTGCTGTGAGGGGGGGGGATCTCTGGGGACCCTGCTGTGAGGGGGATCTCTGGGGACCCTGCTGTGAGGGGGATCTCTGGGGACCCTGCTGTGAGGGGGGGATCTCTGGGGACTGCGGGGGATCTCTGGGGACCCTGCTGTGAGGGGGGATCTCTGGGGACCCTGCTGTGAGGGGGGATCTCTGGGGACCCTGCTGTGAGGGGGGATCTCTGGGGACCCTACTGTGAGGGGGGGTCACTGGGGACCCTGCTGTGAGGGGGGATCTCTGGGGACCCTGCTGTGAGGGGGGATCTCTGGGCACCCTGCTGTGAGGGGGGTATCTCTGGGGACCCTGCTGTGAGGGGGATCTCTGGGGACCCTGTTGTGATGCTGTAAGGGGGATCTCTGGGGACCCTGTTGTGAGGGGGGATCTCTGGGGACCCTGCTGTGAGGGGGATCTCTGGGGACCCTGCTGTGAGGGGGGATCTCTGGGGACCCTGCTGTGAGGGGATCTCTGGGGACCCTGCTGTGATGCTGTAAGGGGGATCTCTGGGGACCCAGCTTTGAGGGGATCTCTGGGGACCCTGCTATGAGGGGGATCTCTGGGGACCCTGTTGTGAGGGGGGATCTCTGGGGACCCTGCTGTGAGGGGGGATCTCTGGGGACCCTGTTGTGAGGGGGGATCTCTGGGGACCCTGTTGTGAGGGGGGATCTCTGGGGGACCCTGTTGTGAGGGGGGTCACGGGGGACCCTGCTGTGAGGGGGATCTCTGGGGACCCTGCTGTGAGGGGGATCTCTGGGGGGCCCTGCTGTGAGGGGGGTCACTGGGGACCCTGCTGTGAGGGGGGATCTCTGGGGACCCTGCTGTGAGGGGGATCTCTGGGGACCCTGCTGTGAGGGGGGTCACTGGGGACCCTGCTGTGAGGGGGATCTCTGGGGACCCTGCTGTGAGGGGGGTCACTGGGGACCCTGCTGTGAGGGGGGTCACTGGGGACCCTGCTGTAAGGGGGGTCACGGGGGGCCCTGCTGTGAGGGGGATCTCTGGGGACCCTGTTGGGAAGGGGGATCTCTGGGGACCCTGCTGTGAGGGGGATCTCTGGGGACCCTGCTGTGAGGGGGGATCTCTGGGGACCCTGCTGTGGGGGGGGGGGGAGGGGGGATCTCTGGGGACCCTGCTGTGAGGGGGATCTCTGGGGACCCTGCTGTGAGGGGGATCTCTGGGGACCCTGCTGTGAGGGGGATCTCTGGGGACCCTGCTGTGAGGGGGATCTCTGGGGACCCTGCTGTGAGGGTGATCTCTGGGGACCCTGCTGTGAGGGGGGATCACTGGGGACCCTGCTGTGAGGGGATCTCTGGGGACCCTGCTGTGAGGGGGGTCACTGGGGACCCTGCTGTGAGGGGGGGGGGGATCTCTGGGGGGGACCCTGCTGTGAGGGGGGATCTCTGGGGACCCTGCTGTGAGGGGGATCTCTGGGGACCCTGCTGTGAGGGGGATCTCTGGGGACCCTGCTGTGAGGGGGATCTCTGGGGGGACCCTGCTGTGAGGGGGATCTCTGGGGACCCTGCTGTGAGGGGGATCTCTGGGGACCCTGCTGTGAGGGGGATCTCTGGGGACCCTGCTGTGAGGGGGATCTCTGGGGGGCCCTGCTGTGAGGGGGGTCACTGGGGACCCTGCTGTGAGGGGGATCTCTGGGGACCCTGCTGTGAGGGGGGTCACTGGGGACCCTGCTGTGAGGGGGATCTCTGGGGACCCTGCTGTGAGGGGGGTCACTGGGGACCCTGCTGTGAGGGGGGGATCTCTGGGGACCCTGCTGTGAGGGGGGTCACTGGGGACCCTGCTGTGAGGGGGATCTCTGGGGACCCTGCTGTGAGGGGGGTCACTGGGGACCCTGCTGTGAGGGGGGTCACGGGGGACCCTGCTGTGAGGGGGATCTCTGGGGACCCTGTTGGGAAGGGGGATCTCTGGGGACCCTGCTGTGAGGGGGATCTCTGGGGACCCTGCTGTGAGGGGGATCTCTGGGGACCCTGCTGTGAGGGGGGTGAGGGGGGGGGGTCACTGGGGACCCTGCTGTGAGGGGGGGGATCTCTGGGGACCCTGCTGTGAGGGGGATCTCTGGGGACCCTGCTGTGAGGGGGATCTCTGGGGACCCTGCTGTGAGGGGGGGGTCACTGGGGACCCTGCTGTGAGGGGGATCTCTGGGGACCCTGCTGTGAGGGGGATCTCTGGGGACCCTGCTGTGAGGGGGATCTCTGGGGACCCTGCTGTGAGGGTGATCTCTGGGGACCCTGCTGTGAGGGGGGTCACTGGGGACCCTGCTGTGAGGGGGATCTCTGGGGACCCTGCTGTGAGGGGGGATCACTGGGGACCCTGCTGTGAGGGGGGGGTCACTGGGGACCCTGCTGTGAGGGGGATCTCTGGGGACCCTGCTGTGAGGGGGATCTCTGGGGACCCTGCTGTGAGGGGGGGATCTCTGGGGACCCTGCTGTGAGGGGGGGATCTCTGGGGACCCTGCTGTGAGGGGGATCTCTGGGGGGCCCTGCTGTGAGGGGGGTCACTGGGGACCCTGCTGTGAGGGGGATCTCTGGGGACCCTGCTGTGAGGGGGGATCTCTGGGGACCCTGCTGTGAGGGGGGTCACTGGGGACCCTGCTGTGAGGGGGGGTCACTGGGGACCCTGCTGTGAGGGGGGGTCACGGGGGACCCTGCTGTGAGGGGGATCTCTGGGGACCCTGCTGTGAGGGGGGGGGTCACTGGGGACCCTGCTGTGAGGGGGATCTCTGGGGACCCTGCTGTGAGGGGGATCTCTGGGGACCCTGCTGTGAAGGGGGTCACTGGGGACCCTGCTGTGAGGGGGGTCACGGGGAGACCCTGCTGTGAGGGGGGTCACTGGGGACCCTGCTGTGAGGGGGGGTCTCTGGGGACCCTGCTGTGAGGGGGATCTCTGGGGACCCTGCTGTGAGGGGGGGGGGGGGGACACTGGGGACCCTGCTGTGAGGGGGATCTCTGGGGACCCTGCTGTGAGGGGGATCTCTGGGGACCCTGCTGTGAGGGGGGTCACTGGGGACCCTGCTGTGAGGGGGGTCACGGGGAGACCCTGCTGTGAGGGGGGTCACTGGGGACCCTGCTGTGAGGGGGGTCTCTGGGGACCCTGCTGTGAGGGGGGTCACTGGGGACCCTGCTGTGAGGGGGGTCACGGGGAGACCCTGCTGGGAGGGGGGTCACTGGGGACCCTGCTGTGAGGGGGGTCTCTGGGGACCCTGCTGTGAGGGGGATCTCTGGGGACCCTGCTGTGAGGGGGATCTCTGGGGACCCTGCTGTGAGGGGGGGGGGGGGGGGATCACTGGGGACCCTGCTGTGAGGGGGATCTCTGGGGACCCTGCTGTGAGGGGGAACTCTGGGGACCCTGCTGTGAGGGGGGTCACTGGGGACCCTGCTGTGAGAGGGGTCACTGGGGACCCTGCTGTGAGGGGGGTCACGGGGAGACCCTGCTGTGAGGGGGGTCACTGGGGACCCTGCTGTGAGGGGGATCTCTGGGGACCCTGCTGTGAGGGGGATCTCTGGGGACCCTGCTGTGAGGGGGATCTCTGGGGACCCTGCTGTGATGCTGTAAGGGGGATCTCTGGGGATTAGTGCTTTTGTACTGTCCCATTTCCATCTGTAATTTCTTTTTTTTCAATTTCTTGCTTTTCAAGCTTTTGTTATATTGTCCAAACGTTAATGTTTAAACACTGATTTGCTTGTTAGTACCAATAAAAAATAGCCTTATTGATAATTTGCATTTTTATTCTTGTGCGTGATCGTGTACACAGGGCCCCAGTGCACTCTATTGCCCGGGGGCCTATAATGCTCTTCAGATGGCCCTGTGTAATGGACATTTTTAAGGCTACATGTTTTGATTGCAAAGGAGGTGAGCATCTGCAAGAATTAATTACTGACCAAGCATGTGATCAGTTACATATCCTTTAAGGTCAGTTACAAATGTCTAAAAATCTCTCACTCAGTATAAATCATTTTTGGGCATTCTGTATGTAGCTGTTAATATTTTAGAAGAAATCTGTATTTTAGGCTAACTAAAGACACCCAACATTAAGCGCAGTTTGGCATCTTCTCCCTAGTCACCGGAATCCAGGTAGTTGTGGAAAGAGATGGCCATAAGACAGAAAGCACTAACAACATGAAAGTAGATTTTTATTTTTTAATTCATTCTTTATTTTTTTTTCAAAGACATTGGGCAATATACAGCATGAATGATGTCAAATGGTACATATATGTTATACAGAGGCAGGCGGTATACCTACAACAGAATCTGGGTACCTTCAACATGAAAACTTAGTAAAAACAAGGCATAGCAATAACGTATAGAAGATAGATCCAGTTAGAGTGTGGTAGATTCCGCATTACAGACTGCTGTAATAATTACATGCTTAGAAGTAAAAACATTTTTGGGCACCCCTGATTTACAAGATGTAAATCAGGGGTGCCCAACCAGTGGCCCGGGGGCCACATGTGGCCCGCAGAGCCCTTTGATGTGGCCCGCGACCTCCTGCTCTGGGATATAATAGAAAAAGACTGTTATTAAAGGTCAGTTTATTACTAAAATCACAGTGTATATATGGGCATTAGGGATGGGCCCGGTGTTCGATTCGAACCCATGTTCGAATCGAACATCGAGCGTTCGCCCGTTCGGCGAGCCCAGAACTATTTGGGCCGCTCGCATCACATTCGTGTGATGCGAGCGGCCCGCAATGCATTGCGCCAGTCGCAGTGCAATGCTGGCTGATGATTGGCCAAGCATGCACTGTGACCCCGCATGCTTGGCCAATCACAGCGCCGGCAGCGAGGAGAGCCATAATTGGCTACAGGCAGGATGCCTGTAGCCAATTATAGCTCAGGGGCTTTAGTACACGCCCCACGGTATAAGAGGGCGCGGCGGCGGCGGCGGCCTCGCATATTGTGTTTCAGTGTCAGCGTGTCAGTGTGCTGCTGACTGCAGAGAATATGTGCTGTATTTCTGGGGATATGTGTGTGCGTGCTGTTAGTACAGCATTGCAGTATCACATCTGGGGGGTGTCTATAGGTTGCCTGTGAAGGGGGGGCAGGTTTCCTGTGCTTAGAACTGTCCCTGCAAAAAGTGTCATTTTTGCAGGAAAAAAGCTATTAAAAATCACTTGCGGCTAATGAATTGATGGCTCCCGTAACGCAGAGAATTTTTAAGGGGAACCCCAGCCCAAAAAATGGCTTGGGGTCCCCCTCAAAATCCATACCAGACCCTTATCCGAGCAGGTGGGCAAGCAGGAAGATAAAGTTCCCTCAGCAGCCACTGTCCAGCCCAACAGTCACCAGAGCTCACCCCAGGCCAGCTAAGAAGTTCCTGAAGCCATGGAAGCTGCCATTAAGATGAATTGCTAAATGATATTTGTAGAACAAATCTGGGTCAGTGTCAGCTTGTTCTGAGTCATGGTCTGTCTGTAATCAGTGCTTGCAGATTACTGTTTAATTAACAGTATCCAGCATAGGGTTGCCACCTGTCCAGGATTCACCCGGACAGTTCGGGTTTGGAATCCTGTGTCCGGGTTTCACGGTGCCTGAAACCCGGACAGATTATTTAGACATGGCTGTGGCTCCCCAAGTAACTGAGATAGTGACACAAAAATCTATTGCCATCTGGGAGCTGCGGGCCACTGTCTGGGGGCAGGTTTGGCATCACTGGGGGGGGGGCGATAAAGACAGTTTGGCCGCACCCACTGTTCGCCGCAGCGCTCGGCATTACCACTCTCCTTGAGGCACCCAAAAGGTGTCCCAGGTCTTTTATAATCCTATAGTATATACCCGGGATATGCAATTAGCGGACCTCCAGCTGTTGCAGAACTACAAGTCCCATGAGGCATAGCAAGACTCTGACAGCCACAAGCATGACTCCCAGAAGCAGAGGCATGATGGGACTTGTAGTTTTGCAACAGCTGGAGGTCCACTAATTGCATAGCCCTGGTATATACTAAGGAAAAAAAAAAGTGCCCTGTAAAGTGTTTGGGTTTGACTTTAAGAAAAGGTGGCAACCCTATTTACAACACATCTGTCAGAAAGTGCATTGGGGTGCCATGCAGAATGAATGAAGAAGTGCATCAAACCAGCACATCTAACATGCGTTACCGCAAATACATGGTGTGAGTGGGACCAAAGTGTTCTTAGTGACACCACACATTATGAGATCTTTTATTAGCACTAGACATGTGCACATTGAAATATTTCGTTTCGGAATTTCGTTTTCGTCTGAAAAATAAATTTATTTAGTTACTCCCGAAATTAGTTTTTATTTATTTTGTTTTTCGTTAAAAATTGCATTTGTCCAAAAATCCAAATTAACTGTATGACTCTGTATAGTTTAGCTGCTCCGTCGAATCTTCTTAGGACTTTCGACAGACACCATAAGCCAAAGATTCAACGTTTGTATGTTTTTCGCTGCTTTGTCGAATCTTTGTCATTCATGTTGAATGTATATAGTTCAAACAGAAAATGCACTGGTGATAGTGATCACTGATCAGACAGGTAACAAGATAGGGTATATAGAATCTATATAGAATCGCAATCTATAATATAGAATCTATAATAATAAATCCCACCCCCAACAACACGGGCAGCCTCTGAGGCTATCACAACACTAGCAACACTAGTATAACTATCAAGTTCACAACACTAACACAATAGCAGCAGATTATTATGAAAAAGTTAGGTTGAACTGTACCTTGCTTCACTATTGTTCTGCTGCTGTGCTTATGCCTAATTGCTAAATAATTCAGGTTCTCTGACAAACGGACCAGCTAAGATTGACTGTCTTCTGAAATGATTCAGTGTGTGTGTCTCTCTCTCTGCTAGCAATCGTAAGTGAATGTAAGTTGGCTGTACATGTGTAATTAGTTCTAGCTTTTTTACTGCCCCTCCTCTTTGGTTACAATCAGCCAATAACATTCATCATAATCGTTATTTTTATTTTACTTCCCCCACCCAATTCCAGCAGCGATCTTTTTTTTTATAACTGAAAATAAAAAAAATATGTTTCTTTTTTTTCATTTTTGGTCTTTTTTCATTTATTTTATTTTTTAAACAAAAATATAGTAAACGCTATAAGTAAGAAAACAATTATTATACACTTTTTTTTTTTTATCGAAGACCTGTAGCAGAATACATTTTGGTCTAAATTTATGAAGATTTTTATTTATCTTTTTAAAACTATTTTATTAGATATGTTTTAACTATAACTATATATATATATATACTATAACTATAACTACTAATTTTAACAGAATTTTTTTTTTGGTCTTTTTTACATTTATTTGAATCCTCTGTTTTTTTTTATTTATATAATAGAAAATAATAAAAATCCCAGTGGAGATCAAATACCACCAAAAGAAAGCTCTATTTGTGGGGAAAACAAACTGTAAATTTCATTTGTATACAGTGTTGCATAATGATGCAATTGCCAATTGAAGCTAAATAGCAAAAATGTTCTGGTTATGAAAGGGTTAAAACCGTCTGGAGCTGACATGGTAAAACTTTTTTTAAAAAAAGGATCCTTATCCTGGTGTGTTATCTTTGTGAAATTTGTCAATATGAGGACTGCACATTTCATAGATGGGGTCGTGTTTCTTGTAATTCGCCACACATCTGAATTTGACATTTATCAATGGGAAGTTAAAAAGAAATAAACTTGTTTTTTTTACAGAAATTTAAATCTCAACAGTCGTCTCCTCCTCCCCTCCCCCACAGAATAGAGAAAATTTGAAATTTGACAGTTGAAATCCACAAATGTACTGGCTGAGGTCATGTGACCCGGCAGCCTCACATCTCTGACATGAGGATATACAGCCTGGCTTTTTTTCAACTTACTGGCTGAAGTTGCCATGGTGACCAGCACTGCGATGTGATTGGGCAGTGTGATCAGCACTGCGATGTGATTGGGCAGTGTGACCAGCTCTATGATGTCATCGGCAGACCAGCTGTAAATAGATCAGCCTCACACCTGTAGAGCTCAGAAGATTCTGACTTCTCTTGGAGTGAAGACCTGTATTTCTGAGCTCCCTGAGATTTCTTCTTCTGTGACCGTTTCTGTGATTTTCTCTGCGTTTTTAACCAGTGAAATTACAAAAATGATGATGGAATATATGATTCCAAATAGGGTTGCAGTCCACACAATATCATCTGTAGTGGCTCCCCCAAGCTGTGACACTAAAAACACCATGAAAAACGTTGCAGCCATTAGAAAGATCATGAAAAATGCGGCACCGGCTAGAAGGCCCATGAGAAATCTGGCAGCAGAAGTCCCACCACCTCTTGTGACTTCCCCAAGCTGTGCCGCTAGAGAGAGCATGAAAAGTATTGCAGTGATTAGAAACATCATAAAAAATGCCGCACCATCTAGAAAGCCCATGAAAAATGCCGCACCATCTAGAAAGCCTATGGGAAACGCAGCAGCAGAAGCCTCGCCTCTTGTGACTCCCCCGAGCTGTGACACTAGAAAGAGCATGAAAAATGTTGCAGCGATTAGAAACATCATGAAAAACGCCGCACCAGCTAGAAAGCCCATGAGAAATCCGGCAGCAGAAGTCCCACCTCTTGTCACTCCCCCGAGCTGTGACAAGATAGAAGTTGTCACAGTCGGAAATCGCAATTTAAGACCTCCATGCTGTGACAGCCAGTCAACCTTCATATTGCACCGCCTCCTCGGAGAAGGAGGATACGGACAGGTAAGTTCTAATTTTCTCACCTATAACTAGATTAGTAGCTCCACCCACAAAACAAATCCCTCCCCAGTAACTAGCCAATGTGTACCAGCCACCCAAAACTGATTCAGCTACTGGTAGACTTAATTATGTCACTCTGGAAGGGAGGAGCCGGGAACACAAAATGAAGAAAGCTCTCCCTGTCATAGATATCAGAAGACAGTCCGTCATCGAGCCTCGCAGCCTTCATCAATAACTACTTCTGATTCCTCCCCAATGCTAGTTACATCCTTTCCCAATAATGAAGAAACGTTCTTTTCTATAACACAAATGATTTTTGTCTTTTCTATCATTCAGGTCTTTCTGTCAACTCATTGTGCAACCAAGAAGATCATGGCCATCAAGTCTGTGGTGAAGACTTCAGATCAACGCGATGCCATTAAAACAGAGCAGAAGGTCATGCAGATGGCGGCAGGATGTCCATTCCTCATCCAGCTTTACACCACTTTTCAGACCCCCGATTCTGCCTGTTTCGCTATGGAATACGTGTCTGGGGGGGATCTGTTTGATTTCACCGTAAAACATTTCCCTCTTAACATTTCCGTCATAAGGTAAGTCTCATCACCACAATGAGAATAGAATAGAAAGCAATCTTTATAAGATATGTCGTTTTACAATCCAGGCTTTTAGGAGTTAGAATTACATTGGACTCCATTAGAATGCGTAGCTACATCAGTCCACCCAGATCTGACGTAGATACTTTAGAGTAATGTCACTCCATCCCCCATAAATTGGGGACAACGCACCTCTCCCAAGCTTAGATACTCTATATTATCATAGTAGGGTTGGGGTTCAAAGTAGACTGTTCATACACATGCCATTCTGCAATCCCAGTTTCCCCAAAGCGGGCAGTGATTGCACCATGTGGGGAAAGAGATGGAGACAGTCCAGAGTCACCTAGTAATGTTCTTTAAGAGGTTTTTGATGCCGGGAGGCGGAGCAGGGTTTCTGATTATGTGACCGCCATGATTGGCTGTCACAGTGGTCACATGATCAGAGAGCTCCCAATCGCATGTAGAGATTGGGAGCTTTCTTTTAGGCACTGGTAACTGTGCATTCTCAGGACAGCTCTGTTTGTTTACATTCTGGTACCCATATATGCGGCCTCTCAGCGTTAAGACCCACCCACCTAGAGGCCACATATATGCATACCACCAGCATGAAGGGGTTAACACTTCTGGACCAGTGATGTACCGGTACCTCATTACCCTGGTACTGTTTTTTAGAGGTGGCGGTCTAACTTACCGCTGGATTCGTTTTACATGCAGCAGGAGGGGACTTCATCCACTCCCGGCACCTGCCACAGCTTTCTCAGGCTCTCTCATCCTACCGGAAGACCCAGATGACCAGCCGGCACGTCTACTGGCTGGTCAGACAGCTGAACAAAGCTGTGATCGGCTTTGATCGGCTCTCCGCTATGGTAACCCGGATGTGATGACATTGTGACCTGACATTTTTAAGAAATCAAAATCATTCAAAAACATAGATTTCGGTGTTGTGAATGCTTTTAAGGGCAGAGGAGAGACTTGGGGTCTTATAGTACCGGTCACATGCCTATTGCTGTGACAAGCGTGTTTACAGCCTGGATCCTACCAATGGGTTCTCCCAGGAGACTCCAGAATCTGGGATCTGGTAAAACCATAAATGGTGAGCAGGTGCCATACCCAGAACTCCGACCGTACGGTCACCTAAATAACCTCAAAGGTGGGACCGGTAATGGGATAGAGCCAGGATCTCCCTCCCCCTGCCCATGGATAATGTTTCTACTTAAGTCTAATGACTGTAAAATGTAATTCCTTCAGAATCTAATTTTTTTCTCTTTTATAGATTTATTGCGGCGGAAATGTTCTGTGGATTGGAGTTCCTCCACAAGCATGGCATCGTTCATAGAGACATCAAGTTAAACAACATCCTAATGGACAACAAAGGTCATGTCCGTATTGCAGACTATGGATTGGCAGTAATGGATCTGTTCGGTGATACGAAGGTGACAGGTGTAGCCGGAACAATGGGATACATGGCACCAGAAGTAAGTCACGCTCTGTTTACACATCACTAGGCCTCATCTATTCAGTATGTCACAATCCAATCACTATCCCTCTGATACTTGTAATATGAACATTTTAGACTGCATACAGAACACTGCAAAGTAAATCACCTGATTGGTAATCATTAAGCTCTTAAAATCTTTTTAATAATTTGTTAACCACTTGCCGACAGCCGCACGAACATATACGTCGACACAATGGCACGGACAGGCAAATGGGCGTACAGGTACGTCCCTTTAAATTTGCCGCCGCTTATTGCGATTTTTTTTTTACCAAAAATATGTAGAAAAATACATATTAGCCTAAACTGAGGAAAAAATTTTTTTTTTTATATTTTTTTGGGGGGATATTTATTATAGCAAAAAGTAAAAAATGTTGCTTTTTTTTTCAAAATTGTCGCTCTTTTTTTGTTTATAGCGCAAAAAATAAAAACCACAAAGGTGATCAAATACCACCAAAAGAAAGCTCTATTTGTGGGGAAAAAAGGATGTCAATTTTGTTTGGGAGCCACATCGCTCGACCGTGCAGTTTTCAGTTAAAGCGACGCAGTGCCGAATCGCAAAAAGTGCTCTGGTATTTGGCCAGCCAAATGGTCCGGGGCTGAAGTGGTTAATATATGTCCATGGGGGGGCAGCCATTGCATATGCCGGCTCAGACTCCTGGTTGGCTGTTGGGCACAGTGGTTGTTCTTTGCTATTTCTCTTGCTTAAAGCGAGCCTAGCTACAATATCTATAATAACGGACATATGAAATAGTAAACATATAAAAATGTAAAAAGCTACGTCATGGTTAATGTTGCAATTATTTTTTACTGGAGAGCAGATATCATTACCTGCTCTCTGATACACTCTGCAGAATTACGGCCCATTCATTAAATGCATGCCACTGTGTAGAGCCTGTGGTATCCTATGAAGTTCTATATACTTAGCATAACAAAGAGAACTCTGATTTGATTAGGGCTAGTCACATGACTAGGCTCTCGCTCAAGTTTTTTTTTTTTTTATGTTTACACCCATTCCCTGTAATAGCACTCAAAGTCCCAATTCCACCACTGTGCTTTATAAATGTCAGCGCTATTGCCACAGTAAGGACAAATGCTTCCCTTAGAATACATGTTCAATGAATATATATTATTATTTCCCCTATAACAGGATGGTAAGTTTGTATGAACTAAGTAACTGATTTCTCTTCTCTGATTGGCAGGTTATAAACGGCGACTATTACCAGTTTAAACCCGACTGGTTTTCAATGGGGGTTGTCCTATACAAGATGGCTACAGGCACTGTACCATTCCGTGCCGATAACATGCAGGTATACAGGAAGGCTGTGAATTACGAAGATCCTGATTACCCCCCGGACATGGACCCACACCTGCAGATCTTCATAGAAGGAGTAAGTACAAGACATTTTCTAATTTTGAAGAGGCACAGGGAAGGTTTCTAGGCCTACTGCTGCTGCTTTAGGGGTATAATGTAGGGGTGTTGCCAATTCTTTTTTTTTTTTTAACAGTAGGGGTGTTGCCAATTCTGGTTGTCAGCTGGATTGTTGGGTAGTTTGGCTTCTTCATCCCATGGTGAAGATCCAATGGGAATACTTCATCCTGGGGCTGAGGGCTCAGAAGATGATGCCACATGGGGTCAATCACCAATGTGCACATTGTATGAGGTTATTAAAGCAGAACTCCTCCCCATTTATTATTGTTTTGAATATAGTGGGGAGGATTAGATCACCTGCCGTCATTTTAATCTTGTCTGTGTCCCTGTTGTGGACATTTTGTTTCATATCATGTCCTGGGGACACGGAAATCTCACCAAGGGGGGACACAGAAAGCAACCACAACCTAACAGAGAGGTTCTAACCCTTTCCAACTCCATTCATCAAACTGCTTTTATCGCCCTTTGCTGATAAATTATGTTAATGAGAAGCAAAAAAGATCTTTAAAAATATCCAATCTCCTCCCTTTTCTTGTGGCTGTAATTCTACTTTAAGTGTCACCGCCAATTTAAAGAGCTTAGGGAGTTAGAAGCGATCTAATGGCGGCACATCATAATGTGTACTCATTTGTTGTGCTGTAATATAATATGATTTCCATCCATGTCAGTAGATATCCAGCACCTGTATTTGGCTATATGTGTGTCTTCACATGCTATGATCCTCCAATGGGTGAAAGGACCGCCCAGGAGGAGACACAGTGTAGTCAGAGGTTTTTTTTCTTTTCTAAAAAGTGCAAAATTAACTCAAAATAACTCTTAATTTCTCTTTTATAGCTTCTATGCAAATGTCCGGACAAGAGGCTTGGAGATGGCAGAGACATCAGACGGCATTCATTCATGAGGCTTATCGATTGGAAGTCGCTGGACAAAGGGAAAGGGCATCCCCCTTTCTCAGTAGGACCGGTAAGTACACATATCTTTATAGGATGAGGATTCAAAAAGAAGATTGTTATTGTAAGGAGCATTGCTGTGTCCTTACAGCTAATGTAGGGGGTACAGACATATCCCAGTCTGCAGGAAAACCTCACAGACTAATCAGTCAATATTTCATTTTCTATGGGAGAAGTAAATAAGAATGAAACTTTCTATGCATCAGACACAATGGGGATGATTTACTAAAACTGGAGAGTGTATGGTAGCCAATCAGCATCTTCTAACTTTCCGCTTGATCAATAAAGCTTTGACAAAAAAAATGTCAGCTGATTGGTTACTATGCAGAGCTGCACCAGGTTTTGCACTCCAATTTTAGTAAGTAAACCCCATTGGTGCACAGCTGGGAGTGATAGTTGGGACCAGACATGTAGTTTGCTTCTATATTTGTATCCTATCTGCTCCTCCACTGCATGGAAAGAGCAAGAAGGTTCTAGGTTGTATTAAAGAAGTTAGTCAATGTTAAAGCCCAACTCAAAAACGAAATAAATTGCGCAGTAGGCAATCACCACCCCACCCCACCCTGCACTCTAATGTTTTATTGCTTGTAAACTCTAGGGGCAGATAAAGAGGGACCTAGCCTTAACCTATCTTCATCATCATGTCCAATACAGGCCTATCAGTCCTACATTGTATGTGGGGGGGGGGGGGGGGGTAAGAATCTGACCGTGGCTGGGAAAGCTTTAGAGAGGGTCGGTTGCATAGATGAAGGCTGTCCAAAGCAAGGAATAAATTATTACACCTTATTCCTCTACCCCTAGGCAACCCCCCCCCCCCCCCACACACACACACACACACAAATACTGCAAGGGTAATTTATACTTGTTTCTGGAATGGGGCTTTAAGCAATATCCTGATATTTACTTACAGAATATAATATTTGTTTTTTCATTTTGCAGGCCTTGGACATGGAAACAAACTGTCGACTTCCTCCATCAGCGATAGATGTAAAGGCATTGGACATTCCAGGCAAGAAAATATACATGCCTGGATTTCCAAACATCGACAGGTTGTGAACACGCCTGTCAACCTGCAGTGTGTAGTGTGAATGTGTAGTGTTAAGTGTGTAATGTGTAGTGTTTAGTGTGTAGTGTTTAGTGTTTAGTGTGTAGTGTGTAGTGTGTAGTGTGTAGTGTGTAGTGTGTAGTGTTAAGTGTGTAGTGTGTAGTGTGTGCCAGCAAGCCCACCAACATCAGGGTGCCAGCCAGCAAGCCCACCGACATCAGGGTGCCAGCCAGAAAGCCCACCAACATCAGGGTGCCAGCCAGAAAGCCCACGACATCAGGGTGCCAGCCAGAAAGCCCACCGACATCAGGGTGCCAGCCAGCAAGCCCACCAACATCAGGGTGCCAGCCAGCAAGCCCACCGACATCAGGGTGCCAGCCAGCAAGCCCACCGACATCAGGGTGCCAGCCAGCAAGCCCACCGACATCAGGGTGCCAGCCAGCAAGCCCACCGACATCAGGGTGCCAGCCAGCAAGCCCACCGACATCAGGGTGCCAGCCAGCAAGCCCACCCACATCAGGGTGCCAGCCAGCAAGCCACCCACAGCAGGGTGCCAGCCAGCAAGCCCACCAACATCAGGGTGCCAGTCAGCAAGCCCGCCGACATCAGGGTGCCAGCCAGCAAGCCCACCGACATCAGGGTGCCAGCCAGCAAGCCCACTAACATCAGGGTGCCAGCCAGAAAGCCCACCAACATCAGGGTGCCAGCCAGCAAGCCCACCGACATCAGGGTGCCAGCCAGCAAGCCCACCGACATCAGGGTGCCAGCCAGCAAGCCCACCGACATCAGGGTGCCAGCCAGCAAGCCCACCGACATCAGGGTGCCAGCCAGCAAGCCCACCGACATCAGGGTGCCAGCCACCACGCCCACCGACATCAGGGTGCCAGCCACCACGCCCACCGACATCAGGGTGCCAGCCACCACTCCCACCGACATCAGGGTGCCAGCCAGCAAGCCCACCGACATCAGGGTGCCAGCAAGCCCACCGACATCAGGGTGCCAGCCAGCAAGCCCACCGACATCAGGGTGCCAGCCAGCAAGCCCACCAACATCAGGGTGCCAGCCAGCAAGCCCACCCACAGCAGGGTGCCAGCCAGAAAGCCCACAGACAGCAGGGTGCCAACAAGCAAGCCCACTCACAGCAGGGTGCTGTCAGCCTATATTACGCTATGGGGACAAAGCAGCCGGGCAGCCGGGGAACACAGATCCTAATTTGTGTGCATTCAGGGCCACTCACCCACTCCTGCACACCTGTCAAATTAGGGCTGTGTTTGTCCAGCCGCTGCGTCCCCTTAATGGACATGATGATGAAGATTCCTCATATTTGGACAAAAACTGCACTGTACAGAGGAGCCACCCACAGCAGAGTGCAAGCCAGCAAGCCCACCCACAGCAGAGTGCCAGCCAGCAAGCCCACCCACAGCAGGGTGCCAGCCAGCAAGCCCACCCACAGCAGGGTGCCAGCCAGCAAGTCCACCTGCAGCAGGGTGCCATCCAGCAAGCCCACCCACAGCAGGGTGCCATCCAGCAAGCCCACCCACAGCAGGGTGCCAGCCAGAAAGCCCACCCACAGCAGGGTGCCAGCCAGAAAGCCCACCCACAGCATGGTGCCAGCCAGAAAGCCCACCCACAGCAGGATGCCAACCAGCAAGCCCACCCACATCAGGGTCCCAACCAGCAATTGGACAATAGTTCTTGATGTGACATAATACCTGTATTGGACCTATATACTGGTATATTCATGAGAAATTTGGAGAGGACAGTTCAACTGTAAAGACATTGATATCATCTTCAGATGATCCAGATGAACAAAGATTCAACAAAAAAAAGGAGGAGCCACCCACAGCAGAGTGCAAGCCAGCAAGCCCACCCACAGCAGAGTGCCAGCCAGCAAGCCCACCCACAGCAGGGTGCCAGCCAGCCCACCCACAGCAGAGTGCCAGCCAGCAAGCCCACCCACAGCAGGGTGCCAGCCAGCAAGCCCACCTGCAGCAGGGTGCCATCCAGAAAGCCCACCCACAGCAGGGTGCCAGACAGAAAGCCCACCCACAGCAGGGTGCCAGCCAGAAAGCCCACCCACAGCAGGATGCCAACCAGCAAGCCCACCCACATCAGGGTCCCAACCAGCAATTGGACAATAGTTCTTGATGTGACATAATACCTGGCTTGGACCTATATACTGATATATTCATGAGAAATTTGGAGAGGACAGTTCAACTGTAAAGACATTGATATTATCAGATGATCCAGATGAACAAAGATTCAAAAAAAAAAAAAAAAAAAAGAAGAAGAGGAGCCACCCACAGCAGAGTGCAAGCCAGCAAGCCCACCCGCAGCAGGGTCCCAACCAGCAAGCCACCCACAGCAGGGTGCCAGCCAGCAAGCCCACCTGCAGCAGAGTGCCAGCCAGCAAGCTTACCTGCAGCAGGGTGCCAGCCAGCAAGCCCACCCACAGCAGGGTGCCAGCCAGAAAGCCCACCCACAGCAGGGTGCCAGGCAGCAAGCCCACCCATAGCAGGGTGCCAGTCAGAAAGCCCACCCACAGCAGGGTGGCAGTCAGAATCCCCACCCACATCAGGGTCCCAACCAGCAAGCCACCCACAGCAGGGTGCCAGCCAGCAAGCCCACCTGCAGCAAGCCCACCTGCAGCAGGGTGCCAGCCAGCAAGCCCACCTGCAGCAGAGTGCCAGCCAGCAAGCCCACCTGCAGCAGGGTGCCAGCCAGCAAGCCCACCCACAGCAGGGTGCCAGCCAGAAAGCCCACCCACAGCAGGGTGCCAGGCAGCAAGCCCACCCACAGCAGGGTGCCAGCCAGAAAGCCCACCCACAGCAGGGTGGCAGTCAGAATCCCCACCCACATCAGGGTCCCAACCAGCAAACCACCCACAGCAGGGTGCCAGCCAGCAAGCCCACCTGCAGCAGAGTGCCAGCCAGCAAGCCCACCCACAGCAGGGTGCCAGCCAGCAAGCCCAGATGAGTCTATTGAGACGAAACGCGTCGTGAGGACTCCATTGCCGCTTGAAAAACACTGCTTAAATGTAAGTGTGTTACTATCTTTTAATAAATTTACTGGTTTTATGGGATTACGCTACGTGGTTCTATTTTTTTTTCTCCTTCACTTATCAACTGGAAATTGATGTTATCTACTCCGGTACGGAGATTGATTGTTTTTGGGGGACACCATTCCAAAAGTTTTGGGACACCATTACAGATGTCACAGCCTGATTGCCTGCTGATACCATAAAGTGTTTGTGACTCATAGAACGTATGTTTGTTTGAGTCTGAACCATCTGGTAAGCCTAAATCTCTACCGGTGGTGGTGCTGTCACAGTGGTGGTTATACATTCTTGGATTTGGCGGTCAAACGATCATTCAACTTTAATTTCACTTGAGACTTTTTTGCACTCTCAGCAAATTGTTTTCAACATTTTTTGTTCCTTTCCTTCATACGACTGGACGTTAATATGATTGGACACTTTTTATTAATATATGTGTGACAACTATTTCATTTATTAGTTATATCACCATTTGTTCACGTTTACATATACAGTGGTCATCACAGTTTTATTTCATATATACGTATTTATTTACATATGTATGTCGTTTTTTAGCACTAATTTATTAAGAGGTTTAGCGCTAAACTTTATGTACTTCTTTCACCCACAGCCGGGTGCCAGCCAGCAAGCCCACCCCAGCAGAGTGCCAGCCAGCAAGCCCACCCGCAGCAGAGTGCCAGCCAGAAAGCCCACCTGCAGCAGGGTGCCAGCCAGCAAGCCCACCCACATCAGGGTGCCAGCCAGCAAGCCCACCCACAGCAGGGTGCCAGCCAGCAAGCCCACCCACAGCAGGGTGCCAGCCAGCAAGCCCACCCACAGCAGGGTGCCAGCCCGAAAGCCTACCCACAGCAGGGTGCCAGCCAGCAAGCCCAGATGAGTCTATTGAGACGAAACGCGTCGTGAGGACTCCATTGCCGCTTGAAAAACACTGCTTAAATGTAAGTGTGTTACTATCTTTTAATAAATTTACTGGTTTTATGGGATTACGCTATGTGGTTCTATTTTTTTCTCCTTCACTTATCAACTGGAAATTGACGTTATCTACTCCGGTACGGAGATTGATTGTTTTTGGGGGACACCATTCCAAAAGTTTTGGGACACCATTCCAGATGTCACAGCCTGATTGCCTGCTGATACCATAAAGTGTTTGTGACTCATAGAACGTATGTTTGTTTGAGTCTGAACCATCTGGTAAGCCTAAATCTCTACCGGTGGTGGTGCTGTCACAGTGGTGGTTATACATTCTTGGATTTGGCGGTCAAACGATCATTCAACTTTAATTTCACTTGAGACTTTTTTGCACTCTCAGCAAATTGTTTTCAACATTTTTTGTTCCTTTCCTTCATACGACTGGACGTTAATATGATTGGACACTTTTTATTAATATATGTGTGATAACTATTTCATTTATTAGTTATATCACCATTTGTTCACGTTTACATATACAGTGGTCATCACAGTTTTATTTCATATATACGTATTTATTTACATATGTATGTCGTTTTTTGGCACTAATTTATTAAGAGGTTTAGCACTAAACTTTATGTACTTCTTTCACCCACAGCCGGGTGCCAGCCAGCAAGCCCACCCCAGCAGAGTGCCAGCCAGCAAGCCCACCCGCAGCAGAGTGCCAGCCAGAAAGCCCACCCGCAGCAGGGTGCCAGCCAGCAAGACCACCCACATCAGGGTGCCAGCCAGCAAGCCCACCCACATCAGGGTGCCAGCCAGCAAGCCCACCCACAGCAGGGTGCCAGCCAGCAAGCCCACCCACAGCAGGGTGCCAGCCAGAAAGCCCACCCACAGCAGGGTGCCAGCCAGCAAGCCCAGATGAGTCTATTGAGACGAAACGCGTCGTGAGGACTCCATTGCCGCTTGAAAAACACTGCTTAAATGTAAGTGTGTTACTATCTTTTAATAAATTTACTGGTTTTATGGGATTACGCTATGTGGTTCTATTTTTTTCTCCTTCACTTATCAACTGGAAATTGACGTTATCTACTCCGGTACGGAGATTGATTGTTTTTGGGGGACACCATTCCAGATGTCACAGCCTGATTGCCTGCTGATACCATAAAGTGTTTGTGACTCATAGAACGTATGTTTGTTTGAGTCTGAACCATCTGGTAAGCCTAAATCTCTACCGGTGGTGGTGCTGTCACAGTGGTGGTTATACATTCTTGGATTTGGCGGTCAAACGATCATTCAACTTTAATTTCACTTGAGACTTTTTTGCACTCTCAGCAAATTGTTTTCAACATTTTTTGTTCCTTTCCTTCATACGACTGGACGTTAATATGATTGGACACTTTTTATTAATATATGTGTGACAACTATTTCATTTATTAGTTATATCACCATTTGTTCACGTTTACATATACAGTGGTCATCACAGTTTTATTTCATATATACGTATTTATTTACATATGTATGTCGTTTTTTGGCACTAATTTATTAAGAGGTTTAGCGCTAAACTTTATGTACTTCTTTCACCCACAGCCGGGTGCCAGCCAGCAAGCCCACCCCAGCAGAGTGCCAGCCAGCAAGCCCACCCGCAGCAGAGTGCCAGCCAGAAAGCCCACCCGCAGCAGGGTGCCAGCCAGCAAGACCACACACAGCAGGGTGCCAGCCAGCAAGCCCACCCACATCAGGGTGCCAGCCAGCAAGCCCACCCACATCAGGGTGTCAGCCAGCAAGCCCACCCACATCAGGGTGCCAGCCAGCAAGCCCACCCACATCAGGGTGCCAGCCAGCAAGCCCACCCACAGCAGGGTGCCAGCCAGAAAGCCCACCCACAGCAAATGAACAAAGATTAAAAAAAACAAACAAAAAAAAACTGCACTGTACAGAGGAGCCTTGACGAGGCAGTGCAGCTTCCACATACATTTGCAAATGTGTGCAACGTGACTGCCTGCATGGGGATGCACGGAGCGCCTGTACCCACTGCCCTCACACAGGGTACGGATTCATACGCCTTGTGTGAACGAGGCCTCAGGACCTCACTTTACAGAGCAGCCTTGGCAAAGTATTGCAGCTTCCCCATTTGCAAATGTGTGCAACTAAGACCTCTGTTTTTAACGTCAAGTGTTAGATTGTGCCTTTTTGATTTATTTGCAGGCTAGCTGGTAAGTGTGCTGGGAAATCTTTTGTTTTTGTGCTGTGCAAAGCCCTTCCATGTGCACCTTACTTCAAAAGCTAGTTATAAACTGCTGTAGCTGTCCTGCTTTGTACACTGTTTTTAGATACAACTTTAATAAAAACTACATTTATAAAACAAAAATTGGGGTAGTTGTCTGGTTTTGTGTACTGTTTTTAAATAAAGCTTTAAAAAAAAAAAAAAACTACAATTTATAAAAAAAAATCTCTGGTAGTTGTCCTGTTTTGTATACTGTTTTTACACAAAACTTTAATACAAACTGCAATTATAAAAAAAAAAAAATCAGGGGGGTAGTTGTCTTGTATTGTATACTGTTTTTGGATGAAACTTTAATACAAACTACAATTCTATATATATATAAAAAAAAAAGAATTTGGGGTAGTTGTCATTCTTGTAAAGACAGTCTTAATGCATTGTATCGATATTATACATATACAATTTTTCTGTTAATAAACATCAAACAGATGACAAGAAAATAAATTCCCAGAGCACTATGGGTTATCTAAAGAGGCAGATTTGTGTGACTGAATCCTTAGAGGGGAGCCGAAAATAGAAGGAGGAGACACGGCTGTAAATGTAGCTCTGCTAAAAGGGATGTTTCAATGCACTGCATAGCAGGCTTCTGTTGTAGAAGCCCTTTCCTCAGAGGATGGACACCAAGCAAAAAGAAGGTCATTACACTTTACTCTGTGGCCCATTCCACTCCTGAGAGCTCAGGAGGAGCAGGTAGTACCAAGAGGATTATGAAGGTAAAAGGAGGATACTAAGGTCGAAAAGAACAAAAGCTAACGGAAACTGACATGAAAATCAGAATAGATGGGCATGATCTGTGACCCTCAATGAAGTGCTAACTGCGCAAGAAAAAAAGATGGGAGGCCCAAACAAAGAGAAATAGGCCAATAAATAGACTGACTCACCAAGGAAATAAATACGTGAATATCTCAATTTCCTCTAAAATATGCAAACAAGGAGAAGGATCATTCCTGCACATTCAACAAAACCCATAGGTAGTGATGGTAACAACAGCCTTAGCTCAGACTCCATCCAGGCCTTGCCTGCTCTCACATGTTTTGCCCTGGCCACTGGACTCAGCCTTGGAGTTAGGGGGCATGGCCTGGATGGAGTCTGGGCTGAGGCTGCTCTGACCATCGCTACCTATAGATTTTGTTGGATGTGCGGCACCTAAAATGATCCTCCTTCTTGTTTGCATTCACTGAGCTGAGACAAGCCCAGTGGCGTCACTAGGTTTGGTGTCACCTGGTGCGTAAAATCATGGTGTCACCCCCCTTATCAGACCAGCTCAGGATTGGCTGTTCAGCTACTGTACATATATATATATATATTATAGCTGTGTCCAGCAGCACCCCCATTATCAGACCAGCTCGGGGGGGGGGGGGCAGCTCAGCTAATATGTGTATATTATATATAAAATAGATGTGTCCAGCTGCACCCCCATCCCCCCCCCCCCCCCCCAATTTAGCAGACCAGCTCAGGGTGGGCAGCTCAGCTACTAAATATATATATATAAAAGATAGCTGTGTCCAGCTTCACCCCCATCCTCCCCCCTTCCAACCCCCCATTAGTAGACCAGCTTAGGGTGGGCAGCCCAGCTACTATTAATACATATATATTATAGCTCTATCAACCCACCACCCCCCCCCCACTTATCACAGCCGCTCACCTCGGGTTTGGGCAGCAGAAGACACCCTCATCGCAGTCCACCACCCCCTGCATAATCTGTACACAGAGGGGAGAGAGGAACCGGCGTCATCTTGTTTTCATCTTTGGTTTGTTTACAAGTGATCGCTCCGTCATTTGAAGGAGCAATCACATTGTAAACGGGCGACGGGTGCACCAAGATGGCCGCCGCTCCGGAGCTAGGCCGGAGCCGCGGCCGACGGGTGCACCAAGATGGCCGCCGCTCCGGAGCTAGGCCGGAGCCGCGGCCGACGGGTGCACCAAGATGGCCGCCGCTCCGGAGCAAGGCCGAAGCCGTGGCCTTTCATAGGACGACTCCGCGGATCGCGGCGGGTAATTGCGGTAACGCCGCCCCAGTAATGGGAACGGCGTTACCGCGAGGGGAAGAGTAATCAGTTAGATTACTCGTTACCCTCTAAAGTAACGGCGTTACGTAACGCTGTTTACTTTAATTGCGTTTTTTACATCACTGAGTGATATACAGTATATAGTCCATACAAGTGCATAAGCAGCAAAGATCTCTTCAAATCACCTGAATTTTGGAACCTGTGCCCAAAAAAATAAAAAAATAAATAAAAATATAGGCAGGCAAAACAGCAAATGTTGGACTTGTGTCTTTTTTCAACCTCACCTACTATGCATAGCTCCCAGGGGCGGGCTGGGCCGGGCCGGGGGGCAGGGATGCAATTGCCACCCGGGCCGCTCTGATATGCTCTACCAAGGCCACTGTGCCACCAGCTCAGAACCGCACATGCGCAGATTTATCCAGTACAGTGGAACCTTGGATTACGAGCATAATCCACTCCAGGAGAATTCTCGTAATCCGAAGCACTCGCATATCAAAGCGAGTTTTCCCATAGAAGTCAATGGAAACGAAAATAATTTGTTCTGCATTGACTTCAATGGCATGCAACACCGCATGTGGCCAGAGGTGGGGGGGGGGGGCACCATCATACCCTCTGCACTCCTCTCCTGTACATACTGCCCCCATCATACCCTCTGCACTCCTCTCCTGTACATACTGCCCCCATCATACCCTCTGCACTCCTCTCCTGTACATACTGCCCCCATTATACCCTCTGCACCCATCTCCTGTACATGCTGCCCCCATCATCCCCTCCAGAAATGTTATTTAATCACAAAACTATATGTATAGTGTATACTACATAAAAAATTGCTGTTCATTATAATGTACAGAGGTGATGAATTTAATGTACTACAAAAAAAAAATATTTGTCGTGCGGTGCTAAAGTGTTCGGGTTTGGCTTGAAGAAAAGGTGGCAACCCTAATCCAGCAACTCTGATAAGACCCCAGACCAGGACAATTCTACTACTTCACAGGCTCATTCCAAATCTGTAATGGACATTTTTAAGGCTACATGTTTTGATTGCAAAGGAGGTGAGCATCTGCAAGAATTAATTTCTGACCAAGCATGTGATCAGTTACATATCCTTTAAGGTCAGTTACAAATTTCTAAAAATCTCTCACTCAGTATAAATCATTTTGGGCATTCTGTATGTAGCTGTTAATATTTTAGAAGAAATCTGTATTTTAGGCTAACTAAAGACACCCAACATTAAGCGCATTTTTGCATCTTCTTCCTAGTCACCAGATAAACTTGTCCCAGCACTGGGAGCGCTGCAAGGTCAGTGTCACTGGGCATAATAGGAGACAGTAGCATTTGTATGGCCACAATAGGAGTTAATATCATCGTTATGCTACTGTGCCCATATAACTGCTATTGAGGCACACCAGCATCTATATGGGCACAAAAGCAGCTATATGGGCACAACAGCATAAAGATGCTATTGTGTCCATACAGATTTTAAAATCTCCACTGTCTTAAGCCAATGCTGCACCATGCAGGTGTTTTTTTTTTTTTTTTTTTTGTAATTGATTGATTGCCTAATTGTATGTTTATTAATACCTTTACTTGCTGTGGTCGCTCGCAGCATATTTTGCATGGTTTTGCATGTGGCTCAGATCACCACGGCAAAACCAGGTACACTCTCTACCCCAAAAAGTGCCAAATGTGGCAGTGGAAGGGGGGAGGGTGCAAACAAGTGGTGCTTCCCCTTTTGGGTGGAGCTCTGCTTTAACACTGCCACAAGCCACCAATAGGGAGGGTAGAGTGAAAGTAGAATTCCAGCTTGCGCTAGCCATTAAAACTGCCCCCCGTCCCCTTACCACCTATGCAGACTAACCTATTTTCAGACTGTTCCAATCTGGTCATGTTATCTCGCCTGTGTGATCCAGCAGCGTATGCAGGGGAGAGGAGGGAGCACCAATAACAACTGTGACATGGGAACCTATGGGTGACATCACCTCATCAGGCTTTATCAGCCGTCGCCAAGCGCTTTCTCCCCTGCAGCCGATGTTGACTGACACAGGTAAGATCACACGACCAGACCTTAAAATGATGCCCCCCCCTTGAAAAAAGTTCTGCGGACGCCCATGACTGTGACATGGGAACCTATGGGTGACATCACCTCATCAGGTTTTATCAGCCGTCGCCAAGCGCTTTCTCCCCTGCAGCCGCTGTTGACTGACACAGGTAAGATCACACGACCAGACCTTAAAATGATGCCCCCCCCTTGAAAAAAGTTCTGCGGACGCCCATGCATGGCATATGTAGTCCTCAGAAGCTGCAAAGCATGCAGGGAATCCAGGTAGTTGTGGAAAGAGATGGCCATAAGACAGAAAGCACTAACAACATGAAAGTAGATTTTTATTTTTTAATTCATTCTTTATTTTTTTTTCAAAGACATTGGGCAATATACAGCATGAATGATGTCAAATGGTACATATATGTTATACAGAGGCAGGAGGTATACCTACAACAGAATCTGGGTACCTTCAACATGAAAACTTAGTAAAAACAAGGCAAAGCAATAACGTATAGAAGATAGATCCAGTTAGAGTGTGGTAGATTACGCATTACAGACTGCTGTAATAATTACATGCTTAGAAGTAAAAACAATGTAAATCAGGGGTGCCCAACCAGTGGCCCGGGGGCCACATGTGGCCCACAGAGCCCTTTAATGTGGCCCGCGACCTCCTGCTCTGGGATAGAATAGAAAAAGACTGTTATTAAAGGTCAGTTTATTACTAAAATCACAGTGTATATATGGGCATTAGGGATGGGCCCGGTGTTCGATTCGAACCCATGTTCGAATCGAACATCGAGCGTTCGCCCGTTCGGCGAGCCAAGAACTATTTGGGCCGCTCGCATCACATTCGTGTGATGCGAGCGGCCCGCAATGCATTGCGCCAGTCGCAGTGCAATGCTGGCTGATGATTGGCCAAGCATGCACTGTGACCCCGCATGCTTGGCCAATCACAGCGCCGGCAGCGAGGAGAGCCATAATTGGCTACAGGCAGGATGCCTGTAGCCAATTATAGCTCAGGGGCTTTAGTACACGCCCCACGGCCTCGCATATTGTGTTTCAGTGTCAGCGTGTCAGTGTGCTGCTGACTGCAGAGAATATGTGCTGTATTTCTGGGGATTTGTGTGTGCGTGCTGTTAGTACAGCATTGCAGTATAACATCTGGGGGGTGTCTATAGGTTGCCTGTGAAGGGGGGCAGGTTTCCTGTGCTTAGAACTGTCCCTGCAAAAAGTGTCATTTTTGCAGGAAAAAAGCTATTTAAAATCACTTGCGGCTAATGAATTGATGGCTCCCGTAACACAGAGAATTGTCATTCATTGATATAAAAAACAAAAAAAAAGCGTGGGGGTCCCCCCAAATTCAATAACCAGGCCCTTCAGGTCTGGGATGGATATTAAGGGGGACCCCAGCCAAAAAAAAAATGGCGTAGGGTCCCCCTCAAAATCCATACCAGACCCTTGAGGTCTGGGATGGATTTTAAGGGGAACCCCAGCCCAAAAAAATGGCTTGGGGTCCCCCTCAAAATCCATACCAGACCCTTTTCCGAGCATGCAACCTGGCAGGCCACAGGAAAAGAGGGGGGGACGGGAGCGCCCCCCCCTCCCGCCTGAACCGTACCAGGCCACATGCCCTCAACATTGGGAGGATGCTTTGGGGGTCTGAGACCCCCAAAGCACCTTGTCCCCATGTTGATGAGGACAAGGGCCTCTTCCCCACAACCCTGGCCAGTGGTTGTGGGGGTCTGCGGGCGGGGGGCTTATCGGAATCTGGAAGCCCCCTTTAACAAGGGGACCCCCAGATCCCGGCCCCCCCTGTGTGAAATGGTAAGGGGGTAAAAAGAAGTACCCCTACCATTTCACCAAAAAAGTGTCAAAAATTGTAAAAATGACAGGAGACGCTCTTTGACAATTCTTCTTTCTTCTGGTCTTCCTTTCTTCATCCTTTGGTTTCTTCATCTTCTTCTTCCGGCATCTTCTTCCATCATCTTCTTCTTCCTCCGATCCGCTTCTTCTTGCGCTGGTCTTCTCATCCTTCTCATCTGGCATCTTCTTCCATGGCGTCGGTGTCAGTGTCTCTTCTTGGGCCACTCCTCGCAATGGGAGGCTCCCGCTGTGTGAGGCTTTGCTGCGTCTGACAGGTCTTTAATAACGGAGGGCACCGGGTGACCCCGCCCCCTCTGACGCACGGGGACGTCATGGGGAATTCCCTATGGCTTTCCCCATGACGTCTGAGGGGGGCAGGGTCACCAGGTGCCCTCCGTTATAAAAGACCTGTCAGACGGAGCAAAGCCTCACACAGCGGGAGCCTCCCATTGCGAGGAGCGGCCCGACAGAAGAACAGGCGCCGACACCATGGAAGAAGATGCCGGACTAGAAGACCAGCGCAAGAAGAAGCGGATCGGAGGAAGAAGAAGATGGAAGAAGAAGATGGAAGAAGATGACGGAAGGAGAAGATGAAGAAACCGAAGGATGAAGAAAGAAGAAAGAAGATTTTAATAAAGGAATTGTCAAAGACCGTCTCCTGTCATTTTTACAATTTTTGACACTTTTTTGGTGAAATTGTAGGGGTACTTTTGTACCCCCTTACCATTTCACACAGGGGGGGGCCGGGATCTGGGGGTCCCCTTGTTAAAGGGGGCTTCCAGATTCCGATAAGCCCCCCGCCCGCAGACCCCCACAACCACCGGCCAGGGTTGTGGGGAAGAGGCCCTTGTCCTCATCAACATGGGGACAAGGTGCTTTGGGGGTCTCAGACCCCCAAAGCATCCTCCCAATGTTGAGGGCATGTGGCTTGGTACGGTTCAGGCGGGAGGGGGGGGCGCTCTCGTCCCCCCTCTTTTCCTGCGGCCTGCCAGGTTGCGTGCTCGGATAAGGGTCTGGTATGGATTTTGAGGGGGACCCCACGCCATTTTTTTTGGCTGGGGTTCCCCTTAAAATCCATCCCAGACCTCAAGGGTCTGGTATGGATTTTGAGGGGGACCCTACGCCATTTTTTTTTTTTTGGCTGGGGTCCCCCTTAATATCCATCCCATACCTGAAGGGCCTGGTTATTGAATTTGGGGGGACCCCCATGCTTTTTTTATTTATTTTTTGTTTTATTTTTTATGAATGACTTTCAATGAATGACTGTTCTCTGTGTTACGGGAGCCGTCAATTCACATTAGCCACGAGTGATTTTAAATAGCTTTCTTTCCTGCAAAAATGACACTTTTTGCAGGGACAGTTCTAAGCACAGGAAACATGCGCCCCTTTACATGCATACTATAGACACCCCCCAGATACGAAATTTAAAGGAATATTACACTTTTATTGTTTCAATTTAAGCATTATTAAAATCACTGCTCCTGAAAAAACGGCCTTTTTAAAAAAAAAAAAATTGCATTGATACATGTCCCCTGGGGCAGGACCCAGGTCCCCAAACACTTTATGACAATAACATGCATATTAGCCTTTAAAATTAGCACTTTTGATTTCGAACGTTCGCATCCATTATAACTAATAGGGTTATAAAGCTCGCACGGACTTTAGGTCCGTTCGCGGGTTCTGGTGTGAGCCGAACGGGGGGGGGTGTTCAGCTCATCCCTAATGGGCATATCTTTTCTGCAGTGGTTACTGGGCTGCTTTCAAACTGTTCCCCGGATGCAGAGCAGTTTACATGCGGGTTACCTGCACTGATCCATAGACTTCTATTATTACCTGCGAGTTTGGTGAGCTTTCTGAAAGTGCACCAAACCTGCAGAATAGAAGTCTATTACAAACTGCAGGAAAGCCAAAGGTACACTGCGTTGCACACGTGGTTCGGGTAAACCGCAGCGCATCAGTGTGAAAGCAGCCTTGGACCCCTTTCACACGGTCAGTCCCACCGATTGGACCCTTCATTCACCTCTCAGTAGTGGCAGACATAAACCGACTTGTGTTCTACCTCCAATATGAGCCGCTAAAAAGTATTGTGGGCTGGGTCCGTGTCCGCTCTGCAAATGCAGAGTGGACACGGACATGCCATCCACCCGCTCCACTCATTGTGACCCACGACCGGTTACCAAGACGCTTAAGTGGCCCTCGCTCTTCAAAAGGTTGGGCACCCCTGATGTAAATTATGCTGTAGGAGAAGGATCTGGGTAAGTGTAACCTCAAACATAGTAACAGTAAGGGGTTTCAAAAATTGCTATCAACTTCATCTTGAAGGCAGGGTTAGTCCTCTTGCTGAAAATCCAGGAGAGATAAGTGACAGAGAGTGGGGAAGCATAGGGATGAAATTAAATTTTCAAGTACTGTATATACTCGAGTATAAGCCGACCCGAATATAAGCCGAGGCATCTAATTTTACCACAAAAAAAATGGGAAAACTTGACTCGAGTATAAGCCTAGGGTGAGAAATGTGCAGCTACTGTAAGTGGAAAAGAGGGTCAACAATGCCCATTTGCAGCCTCACTGTGCCCTTTTGCAGCCATGGATCCCCCGATGTTCAAACTCTGTAGTTAAGTGTTCCTAGATGCTCCCTAGCTGCAGTCAAAATTTGGGGTCTCTGGACCCAAAGGGTTCCGAAATGACATTGCTGCAGATGAACACAATTGACCAACTTTGGGGCCCCATATCTCGGGGCCACTTGGTGCTAGGAACCCAAAATTTGGTGCAAACCCAGTGGACCCAGCACTACAAGTGGCCCTGAGATACGGGGCCCCAAAGTCGGTTCGGAAAATGTCAAGCACTTTTCTGCAGCAAAGAATGACATTTTTCGAACCGAATTTGGGGCCCTGTATCTGGGGGCAACTTGATGCTAGAAACCCCAGCTTTGGCTATGTTATGGTGCAGGTTCCACTGGGTTTGCACACCAAATTTTGGGTTCCTAGCACCAGAGATACGGGGCCCCAAAGTCGGTTCGGAAAATGTAATTTTCTGATGCAGAAAAGTACTTGGCTCGAGTATAAGCCGAGGGGGGCACTTTAAGCACAATAAAATGTGCTGAAAAACTCAGCTTATACTCGAGTATATACTGTAATCTATAACTATTGTTTGCATTGCTTTTACAATGCTGATGTTTTCAAATGAACATATGTGCAGTGACCATAGAACTCACTTAAGCCCAGGTTCACACTAATGCAGTGCAGGAAACCTCAATGTCCGTGTACGTTTCCCATACCACTTTCAAATCGCATTGCCCTTGCGTTCTCCAGCAGGTGTCAGTGCAAACATAACGACACCCCAAGCGTAGGTCCCAATTGCAGTTTGCCCGCACTAGATCGCATGGTACAAAAATACCATGTGATCCACTTGCAGTGCATCTCCAAAATTGGTGCATGCACAACTTTGTTGCGATGCAGTGTGATTTGAGCCCATTCAAAATGTATGGGCTCAAATCACACTGCACTGAATTGCATGTGAATTGAACAGGAAAGCGGTGCAGTTCCTGTGTAATTCCCATGCGGTTCATGGTGTGGACCAAGGCTAAGGTTAGTTGCTTTTGGGGTGAATTATGCAACAGAGTTTTAGGTATTTTGTCCCCCGCAGAAGGAACATTTATCTCCCTTCAGCAAGGAGGTTTTTCTGTGTTTTCAATAATATTAAAGAAAAAAAAAATTCAACGGTGACAGCCAGATGCTTAAATCTGGACCTCAGCCAAGCATTAGTTAACAAAATGTGCTGTGTAATAACAGTCATGGGGTGAATACCTCTTATAAGAATACAGGCATGTAAATATCTGTGAACAAGCACCATTAGGTAAGTAAAAATAAAAAATAAAATAGATTACTAGCCAGTATTTTGTATTTGCATAAAATACATGAATGAATGAATGAATGACTTGTATAGCGCAACCTATGCGAACTGAATCGCCTCAGGGCGACATCCCCCCATATCTGAATATTTGGCATTCTGGGAGATAGAACATTTTTTAAGCGCATATATTGCCTTCAGAAGTCACCTAATTAGTAAATAGAGTCCACCTGTGTGTAATTTAATCTCAGTATAAATACAGTTATTCTGTGAAGCCCTCAGAGGTTTGTTAGAGAACCGTAGTAAACAAACAGCTTCATGAAGGCCAAGGAACACACCAGACAGGTCAGGGATAAAGTTGTGGAGAAGTTTTAAAGCAGGGTTAGGTTATAAAAAAAATATCCCAAGCTTTGAACATCTCACGGAGCACTGTTCAATCCATCATCTAAAATGAAAAGAATATGGCACAACTGCAAACCTACCAAGACATGGCCGTCCATCTAAACAGACAGGCCGGGCAAGGAGAGCAATAATCAGAGAAGCAGCCAAGAGGCCCATGATAACTCTGGAGGAGCTGCAGAGATCCTGCTAGTGACTCATTCTTCTTTGTGTCCTATACCCACTGTATCACCTCCAGGGGTCTAGTGCACTTAGCCGCAAGGGGAGCCGCTCTCAGCATCTCGGCCTCGGAAAGGTATGTGACAGTACAATCCAGCCATGTCAGAGGTGGACAGAGCTGGTTCCCCACTCAAAGCCCTCTGCCAGCAGGTTACTGCACTTACGCAGGCAGTACAGAGGTTACAGGAAGGTTACTTTCAACTCAAAGGTCCTCTCCAGCACCTGACAGCGTCTCCTGTTTCTGCAGACTTAGGTCCAGCACCTCCCAGTAGGGCTTCGGCCTCCTCTCCATAGAATCGGGCCAGTATAGCTCCTTTCAGTAATGACAACACCTCCTGAACCAAGGGTCCCACTCCCTACACCAGAATGATTCCAGGGTGACCGAAAAGAAGTTCAGGGCATTCAAGAATGCTTGTCTACTATAGCTATTCCCCCAGCCCAGGACCTACTCTACAGAAACTGTAAAGGTGGGGTTCATCATTTCCTTTCTGGCCAAAGAACCCCAAGCATGGGCCCATAACGTTCTGGAGCAAAAGAGTCCCATACTGAATTCTGTAGATACCCTCTTTGAATCAATGGCACAACTCTACGATGACCCCCAACGCATGGCAACCACTGAAACTGTCTTTCACACCCTGTCTCAGGGAAAACAACCGGTAGAATACTACACTGTCGAGTTTTGAAAATGGTCTGCTGATACAGGGGGGAACGAGGCCACCCGTAAATATCAATACCGCCAGGGTCTTTCAGAACCTCTGAAAGATGAATTGGCATGAGTTGAGACTTCTACTACTGTAGAAGATTTAATTCAACTTGCCGTAAAATTGGATAGACACCTGCGGGAGCAGCGGTCTGAACGTTTTCAGTCCTCACGACCTACCTGGATGCTACCCAAGATCCCTTCAGCTCATCCTTCCTTTCTGGCTCCCTCCTCTACAGCCGCCTCTGAAGGTGAACCCATGCTGAAAAGCAACGCCGGCCACAAGCCAATCTGTGCCTATATTGCGGAGGAGCTGGCCACTTCTTGTGCAATTGCCCTGTGAGACCCAGTAAGTCACACCAACAGCATTCCATGAATTCCATTCCATGACCTGATCGCCGCTGGTGTCCCGCGATCGGGTCACAGAGCTGAAGAATGGGGAGAGGTCTGTGTAAACAAACCTCTCCCCGCGCTTCCTACACTGCCTGTCACTAATCGGCTGTTCCCTGTCATCGGGAAAGCCGATCAGTGACGTCAAACGGCAGCCACGCCCCCTAATGTAAAAAAAAAAACACACACACATCACAGACCATAACCCCTCCCGCCCCCTAGTGGTTAACTCTTTCACTGCCAGTGTCATTTATACAGGAATCAATGCATTTAAATAGCATTGATTGCTGTATAAATGACAATGGTCCCAAAAATGTGTCAAAAATGTCCGATGTGTCCGCCATAATGTCGCAGTCACAATAAAAATCGCTGATCGCCGCCATTACTAGTAAAAAAAAAATATTAATAAAAATGCTATAAAACTATCCCCTATTTTGTAAACGCTATAACTTTTGCGCAAACCAATCAATAATCGCTAATTGCGATTTTTTTTACCAAAAATACGTATCGGCCTAAACTGAGGAAAAAAAAATGTTTTTTTTATGTATTTTTGGGGGATATTTATTATAGCAAAAAGTTAAAAATATTGCATTTTTTTCAAAATTGTCGCTCTATTTTTGTTTATAGCGCAAAAAATAAATACAGCAGGGGCGATCAAATACCACCAAAAGAAAGCTCTATTTGTGGGAAAAAAAGGACGCCAATTTTGTTTGGGAGCCACGACCATGCAATTGTCAGCTAAAGCGACGCATTGCCAAATCGCAAAAAGGGGCCTGGTCCTTTGGCTGCAAATTGGTCCGGGGCTTAAGTGGTTAAAAAATCATTTAGCAACAGTCTGAAAGTGTCAACTTTGCATCTCAGTGAGATAGTTTGCTGTGTCTTTACCACTTCAGCCCTGAAAAAATTTACCTCCTTCATGACAGGCCATTTATTTGCGAAACGGCATTGCATTATTTGTAACTGACAATTGCACAGTGGTGCAATGCGGTATTTGATCACCTCTACGTTTATTTTTGGCGCTATAAAAAAAAAACAATGATTTTTACCTTTCTGCTATAAAACATATAAAAATAAAAAAATGTAAAAAATCGAATTTCTTTAAGTTAGGTCAATATGTATTCTGCTACATTTTTCTGGTAAAAAAAATCCCAATAGCGCCTTGAAACTATGGGATATTTTTAATGGAATTTTTTATTATTTTTTTTCCCTAGTAATGGCGGCGATCAGCGACTTGTAGCAGGACTGCAAAATTGCAGCGGACAATTCAGACACTAAGGCTGGGTTCAAACTAGAGATCGTATCGGCTCACAGCAGGAGTCCGGTGCGTCTCCATTCACCAATTCAGGTCTGATTTCAGCCCGAATTTTGGGCTGAATTCGGACCTGAAACAGACCAAAAGATGCACAGGACTCCTGTGCAATTCGCACCGGAGCCGCCGCGGAGATGTGTAACCCGGCTCCATAGAGAGCTGGTCAAAATCTCCTGCTATGCGAATTGAATTTGGGGAAACGTGCACACCTCAGACCCGGAAGAAAAATCACGTACAGTACAAGTACTAGAGTTCACGATAAAAGGGCAGCCGTGCCACAGTATATGTATGTGGGGCGGTTCATAAGCAGTTAAACAAGCTTTTAGCAGGCTATAACAAGTGTTCACCGAAGTTTAACCTTGTGTTAAAGTGGGACTTAAGTTTGCAATACTTACCTCCCCTTCAAAAGTTTGAGGTCCCTCACTGCCACCCACATCTTCTACCTGGCCTATTCCAGCAGCAGCTGCCTTCATTGGCTGGCACAGGATGACAGGATATGTGCTGAAATGTAACCTGAGCTGTGCAGCTCAGTGTACATTCCAAAGAAGGCAGGTAGGTTTTTGAAAGTGGAACATCACTTGAAAAGAAGTTCTGTTCATTTTTTTTCCTTTTCTGGGAGTGGGTACCTATTCTTGACAGGTAACCACTCCCACTTCTGCTCTGCTTGCCTAGGCAAACCCCCCCTCCCCCCACACCTCCGGTCACCTGTCCCAAGAGGCTACAGGACCACCTAGAAAGCACAGTACATTTTGTGCATGCACAGTGAGAGGTCGGCCATGAAACACCAGCAAGATGGCAACGGCGGGGCGCCAGGGACCTGAAGACCGGATAAAAGCTGGCCCAGGGAATGGCACCACTGGATCCCTGGGCTGGTAAGTAAAAAACAGCAGCCAAAGAATTTTTTTTTTTTTTATAACTGACTGTAGTCCCTTTTTAAGCTTGCTTGAAGTTGTTACTGCTAGCATTCTTATTAGGATCTGTACTCACTCAGCACCTAAAGACTGGATGTAAAGTTGTAGAAGTGATATTGGGAGATGACAGTTGTATGGAACATCACCAGAGAGTATAAATTTGTAGAGGAGCCAATTAGCCTACCAGCATGTCTAGACTGTGGAAGAAGGCCCACGCAAGCACAGTGAGAACATGCATGTACATTTTGTACATGTTTCTCTCGTATCCTATTTTAGTTGCCCTGATTGCTCCCTTGTATTTCATGTTGGATTCCTTGTGATACTAGTATGCAGAAGGTTTCCCTTCTACTTCGAACTTATTAAAGGTCTGTTTTTTTAATCATGTATTTGTTTTTGTTTTGTTTTTTACACTAGAATTTAGCCATATAAGTTTTTTCCTTTTATTTCTTTTATGCTTTTTACCCAATTAAATACAATGACTAATGTACTTCTTTAGAACACACACACTTACTTGCCTTGTGTGGTCTGGTTGCAAATATTAGACTGGATGTAAAGTTGTAGAGGTGATATTCAGAGATGACAGTTAAGCATGGTATGCATAGCTCCCAACTGTCCCTGATTTTGAGGGGCTGCCCCTGATTTGGCCTCTGCCCCTCTTTCCTCCTCATTTGTCCCTCATTTTGGTCTACTGTGTATCTACTCTGCTACATACTTTTGCTAATAGGTTAAGGTGACCAGATTTTTTTAATGAAATCCGGGGACATATATTTTTTTTTTTACTAGTAATGGTGGCAATTAGCGACTCCCTGCCCATCGCCGCCTGCCTCACAGCCTGTCAAGTCTTACTCTCTGGGCCCCAGCTACTACTGGGTGGGAAGCGGAGGAAGATCACTCCGCCAGGGAAGGCAAGGAGATGGGCAGGTGGCTGGCCGGGACTTGCGCCAAGGCAGAAGAACATGCGAGCAGGAGCAGAACGGGCATGCACCCGAAACTGAAGAAATATTCTCTCCACTCCAAACAGCACATGATCATCAGAAAGGGGCACAGCTGATTAAAAAAAAAATACACCTTCACCCCCACCCCCTAAGCTAGTAGAAGCGGAAGAGCGGGGATGTCTGGTCACCCTATAATAGGTGTCCTTCATTCCCATCTCAGAAAGTTGGGAGGTATTAGTATGTCTACCAGAGTGTATAAACGTATAAATTGGACATTTCCTAATTTCTCTACAACCTATCCTAGCTACTATAAACGGTAAAGTTTTAAAAGTGTGGAGGAACACAGATGCTGTTTTAGCCAGAAAGCGACTTCCAAGCCTGCATTTTTGTGTCTGCATTCCCTCTTCTTGACATGTGCCTGGTTTTATTGATGATCCTCCTTCATAGACCGTTTTTCATCTGAACTTTTCAAATTCACACACATGAGATGGCAGACATTGCCTGTCTAGGGGCACATTTAAAGTAAGGAATGATTTCACGCTGAACTCAAGGCAAACATCTGAATTCAGAGATGGAACACAGGAAAAACAGGTGAACTGTTTTACTTGCCATAAGATTTACTTTTTTCTTGCTTCAAGCTCTGATACAAAACTTTGCCACACAGCATAGTCATGTCTAGCAGGGCAGGAGACCTGTTTTTTTTCTTCCACAGTTAAAGCCAAAGTTTACCTAAAAGGGAAAAATAAAACATCTGAGACATTGCTAATCTTCAGAGAAATGTGTCCCTTGTGCTGCTATGTCTTTCTTTAGCTGAAATCTTGATCTTCTAAAGGGAAGGCGCCATTCACAGAATGCTTTGCAATCTCTAAGTGAATGCAAAGCGTTCTCTGATTAGATGAGGTGGGGGGTTGAGTGGTGAAGTCACAACTTCCACATAATCCAATCAGAGAACATCTTGTATTAATTGAGAAAGAAGGCATTCTCTGAATGAACTGACACCCCCTGTGGTTGCAATGCAGAAAACCAGGTGCTGAGCAGGGGACCCGAAAGACAACAAAAATCACTCTAGCAGTGGTGGCTACTACTGTGATTGTGTCATGAGGGCCGCGTACCTGAGATAAGACCGAAGTAGTGGGGAGGCCTCCCTTGCACCTCGGGTCCCTGTAGCCTCTGGAGATGGAGACAGAGACTTGGTGGATACCCAGTGGCACGGATGCCAGGGGTGCAGAGCACTGTGCAAGCCTTAGTCCAAGATTCGATCCAAGGTCAAGTCCAGTTTGGCAACAAAGTATAAAAGGGTTAATCAGAAGAAGAATGGTCGAGATCCAAGCCAGGGGCGGTTCCAATCTGGCAGCTGAGTACAAAAGGGGCAAAGAAGTAGAATGGTCAAGGTACAAATCCGAGGTCAATGGCAAGCAGCAATCAAGAGTAGTTAAATAGGATTCCAGGTCACAGCAGGTTCAGACAGATCACACACTAGCACAGGAACAAGGGGGAACTAAAGATAATCCAGCAATTTGGCAGTGTCTGGGCTGGGCTTATATAGGGAAGTTTGAGGTCATATCCTGTGCGCCTCGTGGGCATTTTCCCGCCTTTTTCCATCAGGTTGAGGTCACTTCCTGTGCGGCTCCTGGGCATTTTCCTGCCTTTTTCTATCAGGTCTTCCGCGCAGGTGTGGGTTGGCACACTGAGGCTTCTTTGGTGCATCCTCAGTTGGCACGGATTTCCTCTTGCGCAGAGGACGCGCCATTGGTGCATGCATAGTAAGCCATGGAGTCTTACAGATTCTCTTCTTCCACAGAGGTTTAGCAGGTATGCAATATGTATACTTACATTGTAACTATGTGTAGTGCTACCATTGAAGGAGCCACTGATAGATTTGGGTCCTCTGCTCTTCTCCTGCCCCTAAATGGAGCACCACTCCTGTTGTTACCACCAAAATACCTTGATCGGGAAGTCTCCCGGCAGTTGCACAAGAAAAATACACACCAACTTTGATAAAAGAAACAGCCAGGTTGTATTGGTAGCAATAAAGAACAAATGGTAAAGCAATTTAACAGTTTAAAGGGTTAGGCAAAGTGAATCAACACAAGAACAATACAGTATTGTCAAGTACCTTTTAAAGTGTGACCACCTGTCCTACAGGACTGAAGGTATAAACAATATGCCTCCAGCTGGGAGATCACTCCCCAAGTGAGACGTGAATTGATATCAAGGAATTAAACTGATTAGCTCACTTGTAGGCATGGTTCACTTTAAAAGTTGAGTTTGAACTTGAGTGGAAAAAGCTCCTTCATCAAATGGCCTGAGCAAACCTGGATGCAGCTGCAGGGAAAGGGTTAACTCAGTAACCTGTGGGCAGTAATCTCAGTGACAGATAAGCAATGACAGCTTGCAGCAGTAAAGGGCAGCAGTGTACTTGTCCATAATATGGGCTAAGGTTGAAGAAGGTTTGTACCCCTAACAAGCCTGACCAATAACAATAACTGATTGTAACTAGCAGCAACAATGAGTGGGTCGGCGACTCTCTCACCAGTCTTTTTGCAACAATCCAAAGACGCAATGGTTGTTTTGCAGTGGGGGGCCCCCTTTACCTCGTGATGTGGCATTAGTGCATGCTACTTACGCATGCCTGCAGCTGAAAAGATCTGCAGCCTCCTAAGTGTGATGTTCTGCTACACACTCTTCCTCAGCTCTCTCAGCTAGACTGTACTCTCCAGCTCAACCCGGTTCAGAACAGCACAGCTCAACACAAACTCTCACAAGCTCCTTCCACTTACAAAGCCTCTCTCCAACTACCCTGGTGTCCTCCTGGTTTACTTTTGTATGCTCCTACCGCTTGGTGATAGCTCATGGATTCTGTAGTTTAACTTCAGCTTAACTGTGAAGAAAGTTATGCTTTCAGACTACAATTCCCAGCAGTGCCTGAACACCTGTATTAAAGTTGTCATGAACAAAAGTGCAGAGCGCTGTCATATTGTGGTTAAACACAAATCTGCATTCACAATAACAAAGCACAATGGTACATATGCAAAAAAAACAACAACAAAAAAAAAACAACATACCTGTAAATCCACTTACAAGAGCCAATGGCTCCTTCTGCTGCCTCCATGTCCAGAGAGTGGAGAAAGCTGCTGCTCTCAGGCACAAAGCTGGATTGAAGTAAGCTGAACTGGGCTCAGGTAAGTATTTAGGAGGGCTGGGGGGCCTGGACATAAAAGTTGTTTTTATCTTAATGCAGGGATTACTATGTTCCCAGTGCTGCGGCTGCTGCCCCCCTCCCTGTGGCAGCAGGACAGGGAGAAGTTCCCCATATGTAGCACAGCCCCCTAGAGGACTGCTTAGAATTACCTGCTCATCTGCATGGCCATGACCTGGTGAACGTTCCAACCCACCTGACACTCTGGGTTCAGACATCCTTGTTTCACTGTAGAGTAATAATCAGCCAACTCAGCGTATTTAGGTTCTATGAATATTTTACTTAAAACCATAAATGGAAAACATTGCTACAAAGAGGAGGTAGTAGATCTGCTGAGTTTTAAGCAACAGTGCCAACTCAGCAGAAGAACCGCTCTAAAAGACAAGACAAGAAATAACAATGACAATAATATATATGTATATATGTACTGTATATATGTATATATATACACTTCCCTAAAAGATACCGTTACTCCTTAGATGGATATTTCAGCAACTGCCTATACTGCCACAATGTAAAAGATGGATCCTAGCCAGCCTATGATGCTATCCTAAAAAGGGAGAGCAGGTCTAAAAGTGATAATATAGGGGCCCCTTGTATCAGTAATGGCAATAAAGTCCACGTTGCAGATCTGATGTTCTTCATCGGCCTGTTGGAGCTCGTTAACTTAATCCGATTAGGTGTAGTGGGAACAGTAATATCTTGTAATGAGGGAGGCTAAAGATGTCTAAGCACAGTGTTCAAGTAAATGCAGTAAAGTATTCCTGGGATAAAGATGTCTGTGCAAAGTGTCTCAAAGTAACAGTGACAAGAGTAGGTAAAGGTCGAGCGATTTGCCCTCTTACCAACGACCAGATCGTTCTGATGTCTTCCGGACAGGAACTTGTGTAGCGACACTCGTGCAGTGGATCCGCTGTCTCGTTCTGCCGACGTGAAGTTTGAAACCCACCAATAGACAGGCGACCAGCGTGACCTTGGAGAGATGTCTGACAACAGACAGCGAAGTTAGGCAATCTCAGGTTACGTGTTTGAAGGTGGTTTTCCACGTGGTAGGCTGAGACCTCTCTTTCCCTGTTGCACAGAGAGGTCCGTCTTGCATCAGACCCATAAGGAAAAGAGCTACGTGAGGGCTTTTGTTTATTTCATAGCTACTCCCAGCGTCCTCGTGATAGCAGCAAAGATCCCTGGGAAATGTAGTCCTGGCACATAATCGTGAGGGAGGACTATTCATCCCACAATCGTTTTGTTTGACACACAGTTATGTCACCTGGTACGCTGATCACAAGCGATGCTTTGAGACACTGGAAGGTACGGTGCTTTATGCTTGTAGCCCATATTGCTACACATACTAGCTGTCACTTTTTGAAAGCAGCACGGCTATGTGGGTCTCCGCCTACACGGCCACGTCATTCACACACAGAGCTCTGTGTATGAATGAACTACAAGTCCCAACATCCTTAGTGACTGCCAATTTGTAATTCTCAATGAACTACCATGGCGCTGTGGAGCACTGTGGTAGTTCATTGAGTCCTCATGTCAGGGAGTATCGGCTTCCCTGTCCAGGATGTATGGGTAAGCAGATACACTGATGGTGTAAAGGAGACCTGCATGATATCAGTGATCTGATCACTGGTGCAATGCTTTACAGGGTCCTAATACAAAAAATAATTAATGCACATTTTTTTACCTGCAAAAAGATGTGCATTTATTATTTTTTGTACAAAGGTGAACTTATCCTTTAAGAAACACGTCTTTTTTCTTCTCCAGCCTGTGAACGGACAGTATAAGAAGGATCAGCAGACTGATAAGCTCATTCTCTACTCTCTTCTCCAGTCAGCATGTTCCTTGTTAACACAATAAATCACTGCATCATGGCTGTTTTGCCCCGTACACATGGTCAGATATTCCGATGGAAAAAGTCAGATCGGATTATGTTGTCGGAAAATTCGTGGGCTCTAGCGGGCTTTTTCCATCGGAAAAAATTTGAGAGCAGGATCTAAAATTTTCCAACAACAAAATCCGATCAGACTTTTCCCGATCGTGTGTAGAGAATTCCGACGCTCAAAGTTCCACGAATGCTCAGAAGAAATTTGGAGACGACAGCTATTGGCTACTGCCCTGTACATAGTCCCGTTGTACGTTTTGTAAGTCACCTCGTTCAGAATGATCGGATTTTCCGACAACTTTGTCCGACCGTGTGTGCGCAACACAAGTTTCGGACAAAATCCGTCGGAAAAAAAAATCAGACGGATTTTGTGGTCGGAATGTCCGACCGTGTGTACAGGGCATTTGGCTTCTAATGCCGCGTACACACAATCGGAAATTCCACCAGCAAAAGACCGATGTGAGCTTTTGGTCGGAAAATGCGACCGTGTGTATGCTCCATCAGACTTTTGCTGGCGGCATTTTGGCCAGCAAAAGATTGAGAGCAGGTTCTCTATTTTTCCGACGGAAAAAGTTCCGATCAGAAATTCTGATCGTCTGTGGCAATTCCGACTCGCGAAATTCTGACGCATGCTCAGAAACAAATTTGACGGAAGCATTGAACCTAATTTTCTCGGGTCGTCGTAGTGTTGTATGTCACCGCGTTCTTGACAGTCGAAAGTTCAGAGAACTTTTGTGTGACCGTGTGTATGCAAGCCAAGCTTGAGCGGAATTCCATCCAAAAAACATCCATGATTTTTCCGACGGAAAATCCGCTCATGTGTAAGCGGCATTAGGCAATGTCTCCCTCTCACAGCCTGTGCTCTGTTGAAGAGATTGTAAGAGGCTTGTACCAAATCCAATTCAGGTATTTACACTGCTTGCCTTTGAAAAAAAGTATTTAGTGTTAATGAATATAGAGCTGCATTAATTAGTGTCCTTAATTTCTGCCTGGAGATCCGCTTTAATTGGCTTGAACAAATTAAGTAAAAATAATATTCAAATATTCAGTAATTTCCAGAAGTGTAATTGAGACTTTGCTGAGTATGTACTCATGCTTAAATCTAGTGATTAGGAGACTGGCAACATAAATTTACTGGAAGCGGCCTTGAGATTCTCAAGCACCAGCTCATTAAAGACACCAATTTTGTTAATCATCAGGAATACATTATCCCTCATTGCCTGAAACCTAAAACATTCTATCAAGACTTATAAAATGAGACCTTCGTGTTTAACCAGTTTGTAAAATAAAATTTTAAAGTTAAACTCTAGGCACAGGAATTAAAAGTCTTCTTTTGAATGCAGGCTGAGTCTCACCTGAAATGAGGTGTGTCATTAAAAAGAAATACCTTTATTCTGAAATACAGGTACGGTATGTAGTTATTACAGGCATTTGTTCTGTGCCAACAATTTATGCAGCATTTTATCCAGTTTGCTGTACATTCACATCTGTCCCTGCCCTCAAGGAGCATAAATTCTAACATAACTATCATATATACACATTTTAGGGCCAATTTGTACAGAAGCCAATTAGCCTACCAGCATGTCTTTAGATTGTGATTTTGTACATGTTTCTCTCATATTCTATTTTAGTCGCCCTGGTTGCTCCCTTGCATTTTATGTTGCATTCCTTGTGAAACTTGTATGCCTAAGGGTGTCCCTTCTACTTCATACTCTTTAAAGGCCTGCTTTTTATAATTTATTGTTTTTTTTGCACTAGAATTTAGCCACGCATGTTTAAATTTTGTTCTTTTAGGCTTGTTACCCAATGGAATACAATGGCTAATGTACTTGCCTTGTGTGCTCTTTGTTGCAAATATTTGGTCCCATTAAGCTTTTTTAAAATGTTGAGTTCTTGTCAAGATAATATGCATCTCTTTCCTGTAACTTATGGCAAATGTGATTACACCATGATCACTAGTTCCTACTCTGAATCAGGATTTCCAGAATCCCTGCTAGAACTCCAGAATTCCTACTCTCAGAATGCCTGCCAGGACTTTCAATATCAGTCATTGAATCCCTGCCAGGACTTCCAATGGTACTAGCAGAATTCCTGCCAGGACTTCCAATGATACTCCCAGAATCCCTGAAGGACTTTCAAAGTTCTATGAAGCAATGCTGGTCGTGTCCTCTGACCAAAAGAGTATTTAAACCCCAGCCTTTGAAGGGGCTAGTGTTGTGTCTCACCAGCTATCTGAGAGATTAAGAGCCTAAAGGCCTGGAATTCTGCTTTTCCCACTTTCTGAGACCAATACTTGCTTGCCAGTTGCCTGTTTGTTGCTGACCTGGTTTGACCTGACCACTCTCTCGTGAGCTGCCTACCAAGATCCTTGCCTGGACTTGACTACTCTCTTGCTAGTTGCCTGCTTGCACCTCTGCTTGGAGCCCACCTACTCATTTGCTTTTTCACCTTCCTGACCTCTGTCTGGACCTTGACTACTTTTGTGCCTGCCTCCTGTCCTGACCTCTACCCCAGACATCAATCTGTTGTCTCCTCAATATAGACACCCTGCAATCCTCTTTGTGGAACATACCCAAGGGCCACAACCTAGTGACAGCTGAAAGTAAAGTAGCACAGAGGCTACTAGGTCTACTGGCCCAACACTTGTTGTGGGGTGCTCTTTGAGGACCAAGCTTTGACTCTGACTCTTGGGGTAGTGTCACGTACCTGGTGGTGCGAGCCCGAGATTGCAGGATCACAGGACAGCAGGCTCACAGGTAAACACGGATAGCAGAGCTGGCAGGATCACTGGGAAGCAGGCTCACAGGTAAACTGGATAGCAGAGCTGGCAGGATCACAGGAAGCAGGCTCACGGGTAAACTGGATAACAGAGCTGGCAGGATCACAGGAAGCAGGCTCACAGGTAACCGGATAGCAGAGCTGGCAGGATCACAGGAAGCAGGCTCACAGGTAAACTGGATAGCAGAGCTGGCAGGATCACAGGAAGCAGGAAAAAAAAAAAAATGCAGCAAGCAGGCTCACAGGTAAACTGGATAGCAGAGCTGGCAGGATCACAGGAAGCAGGCTCACAGGTAAACCGGATAGCGGAGCTGGCAGGATCACAGGAATCAGGCTCACAGGTAAACCGGATAGCAGAGCTGGCAGGATCACAGGAATCAGGCTCACAGGTAAACCGGATAGCAGAGCTGGCAGGATCACAGGAATCAAGCTCACAGGTAAACTGGATAGCAGAGCTGGCAGGATCACAGGAATCAGGCTCACAGGTAAACTGGATAGCAGAGCTGAAAGGAACCGGACAGCGGCTTGGCAAGCAGGTTCACAGGTAAGCTTGGATAGCAGAGCTGACAGGAACTGGACAACGGCTTGGCAAGTAAGTTCACAGGTGCACTGGATAGCAGAGCTGGCAGGAACTGGACAACGGCTTGGCAAGCAAGTTCACAGGTAAGCTTGGATAGCAGAGCTGACAGGAACTGGACAACGGCTTGGCAAGTAAGTTCACAGGTACACTGGATAGCAGAGCTGACAGGAACTGGACAACGGCTTGGCAAGCAGGTTCACAGGTAAGCTTGGATTGCAGAGCTGACAGGAACTGAACACAGGAAACGGAACCACAGACTGGACTGGAACCAACAGGTGAACAGGCTCGTTACAGAGGGTCAGACTGCAGACTGGACAAGGGCTAAACAAGGAACCAAAGTTCATCAAGAAGTCAGGTAATGAATCTGAACTAGGGCAAGGTACAATGGAACAGGCAGGAGGATGGTCACTGGAAGCCGGGGTCGGGTACAGGCAGAAAGCAGGATAGTCTTAATGGCAAGCCGGGTCAAAGGAACAGGTATAACAGGATCAGGTTTCTTTTACTACACCACAACGCTGTAGAGCAGACAGCAAAGACCGTCTGCTCAAGTCAGGCTTAAATAGGCCGGCTGGTGCTAACTAGGGCGCGCGCCCGTCTCCCTGTGCGCGGTTGTGCACGTGCCCGCGCCCGGGCGCGCATGCGCATGCGCAATGGAATCTGAGGGCCAGGACGGCCCGGGTTTAGATTTTTCTGGCAGGATCTTCATGACATTGACCCCCTCCTAGGGGCAACCTCCGGGTGCCCCTCTGGGCAAATCTCTCAGGGTGAGCTCTTTTGAAGGCTTGAACTAGACTCTTAGCATGGATATTACACTCGGGCTCCCAGGAATTTTCTTCAGGACCATATCCCTTCCATTTGATCAAAAACTGGTACTGGTAATGGCTTGAGTAAGCCCCAGGCTTTGGTTCTGTGACTCTTGCTCCGAATACACACAGTGCATGTTTCCACAAATTTCCTGCAGTCTTCCCTTAGCTGAGGCCACCAGAAGGTACGTTGTACCAATTCAGTGGTTTTGGTGACACCAAAGTGTCCGGCAACTTGTGATCATGGCACAATTCCAGGACGGTTACCCGCAGACCCTCGGGAATGAAAATCTTATCCCCATGCCACAATAGCCCATCCTTGGCCTGCAACCCAGGACCGGGAGTGGGTATGAGGCCACTGGAAGCCCGCCTGAGCTGGGACAGTAGGTCTTCCTGTAGCAGGAGAAAGTTTCCAGGGGCAAGGATAGTGTCTGGAGGGGAACCATCCTGGGATTTGTGATACATACGAGACAGAGCGTCCGGCTTCGCGTTTTTGGAACTCGGACGATATGTCACGTGAAAAGTAAAACGAGAGAAAAATAAGGCCCAACGGGCCTGTCTAGGTTTTAACCTCTTGGCAGTCTTCAGGTACTCTAGATTCTTGTGATCTGTAAAGATCAGGATTGGGTGAGTAGCCCCCTCTAGCAGGTAACGCCATTCCTCAAGGGCGGTCTTTATGGCCAGTAATTCCCGATCCCCCACATCGTAGTTCTTCTCGGCTGGGGACAGTTTCCGTGAGAAGAATGCCACGGGGTGTAGCAGGGCTTTGGTGCCCTGTCTCTGGGACAGGATGGCCCCTACAGCTATCTCTGAGGCATCCACTTCGAGGACAAAGGGCAGAGAAGGATCTGGATGCTTCAGGATAGGGGCTGAGGTAAAGAGCCCCTTGAGGGCCTCGAAGGCCCCTTGGGCCTCAGGGGACCAATGAAAACGGGTACCTTGTTTGGTGAGTTGAGTAATGGGTGCCACTATGGCCGAGAATCCCTTGATGAATTTGCGATAAAAATTGGCAAAGCCAATGAATCGCTGGATCCCCTTTTTATCTGCGGGAACTGGCCAGTCCAGGATGGCTGAGATTTTCTGGGGGTCCATCCGGATGCCTCTACTGGAGATGATCAAACCTAGGAAGGGTATGCTTTCTACCTCAAAGAGACATTTTTCTGCCTTGGCATAGAGGCCATGTTGCCGGAGACGACCCAACACACTTTTAACATGTCCACGATGCAGCTCTAGGGAGGAAGAGAAAATTAGTATGTCATCAAGATAAACAACAGCAAAAACATCAAGGAAGTCCCGAAGTACATCATTTATAAAGGCCTGGAAGGTAGCGGGGGCGTTACAGAGTCCAAACGGCATCACCAGGTACTCGAAGTGCCCAAATCGAGACCGAAATGCCGTCTTCCATTCGTCCCCATCCTTTATACGTATCAAATTGTATGCCCCTCTGAGGTCCAGTTTAGAAAAGATGGAGGCCGTGCCAAGCCTCTGAAACAGTTCAGGTACCAGGGGAAGCGGGTAGCGATTTTTGACTGTGACCTCGTTTAGGGCACGGTAGTCCACACAGGGTCTGAGAGAATGGTCCTTCTTTTCTACAAAAAATATTCCTGCACCTGCAGGAGACGTAGATGGGCGGATAAACCCTTTTTTCAGGTTATCATCAATATAGTCCTTTAATTTTCCCTGCTCCACCTCTGTTAACGGAAAAACCCTACCGAAGGGAATCTTGGCTCCGGGAAGGAGTTCAATGGGACAGTCATAGGGCCTATGTGGTGGCAGCACATCTGCCCTTTGTTTACTAAACACATCCAGGTATGCATGGTAGACTTCAGGGATGGACTGACGTAGACCTGCCTCGTTTTCGAGGCAGAGCAGAGCAGAGGGTCCTGCGGGGGCCAAGGAGCCGCAGGACCTTTGGCAGTAGGGAGAAGAAAAGGCCACCTCTCCTGTGGACCAGTTGATGACCGGGTTGTGTGCTTGCAGCCAGGGGATCCCTAGAATGACTGGAAACAAGGGAGAAGAAATTATGTCCAAACATAACAGTTCTTGATGTGACTCTGAGATCACTGTGTGCAATGGGGCAGTCTCCTGAGTCACTGGGCCAGATTTGATGGTGGACCCATCCGCCAGGTGGACAGACAGGCCTTGTTTTCTCAGACGGAGAGGAATTCGATGCCGGGCAGCAAAAGCAGAGTCCATAAAGCAACTGCAGGCACCAGAGTCAATGATAGCTGTGGTTTGTAGGGTCCTTCCTGAGAACTGGAAGGAAACAGAAAGGGCAAGATGAGATGAAACCCCGGTCACAGGATCCACATAACTGGAGAGAATAGTGGGGAACTTACGGAGTTTAGCCGGGCAGTTCCGAACATAATGACCAGGCTCTCCACAATACAGGCACAGATTGTTGCTGCGGCGTCTCTGACGTTCTGCTGGGGTGAGAGAAGGCCGCAGGAGTCCAAGTTGCATGGGTTCGGATGCTGAAGAGGCATGAGTAGGTTTAACGGGGGGAGCAGTGCGGAAGTGACTAGGACCCCTGGGGAGCATCCAGGTAGGTCTTGGGGACCCCAAGGTTCGTTCGGCCCTACGCTCCCGTAGGCGCCGGTCAATTTGGATGCTTAGGTCTATGAGGGAATTCAGGGTCTGGGGTACCCCCACCCTGGCGAGCTCGTCCTTGAGTGCGTCTGAGAGGCCCATGCGGAATTGGTGACGGAGGGCAGCATCGTTCCAGTCGGTGTCGGCACCCCAACGCCTGAACTCAGCCACATAGTCCTCTGCTGGTCTTCGACCCTGTTGGAGAGAACGTAAGGCGGCCTCCGCAGTGGTTGAGAGTTGGGGGTCCTCATAAAGCTGCGCCATGGCATCAAAAAAGGTGGAGAGACTGGTCAATGCTGCATCCTTTTGTTCCACGAGACGGTGGGCCCAAATTTGGGGATCCCCAGTCAGTAGGGCTACCACAAAACCCACCTTGGTGGTCTCTAAAGAGAAGGTCCTAGGTTGCAGGGCAAAATGGAGTTCACAGGAGTTACGGAAAGTTCTGAAGCTACCACGGACACCCGTAAATTTCTCTGGAGTAGGTACCTTGGGCTCAGGTGGTAGCATCACTATAGTCTGGGTAGGTGCAGGCCCCGTTGGGGGTATTGCTGGGTGAGGAGTTCCTTGGGTACTGGATGGACCAGACAGGGCCAGTACCCGTTCCTCCAGCCGGGTATAACCCTGCTGGAGGTTCTTCACCGCTTCGGTCAGACCTGCCAGGTGTTGGCATAGCCCCTCCATGGCGGGGGCTCCCTGCTCGGGCTCAGACATGGCTGTCTGCTACTGTCACGTACCTGGTGGTGCGAGCCCGAGATTGCAGGGAGAGGCCTCCCTTGCGTCTCCCACTCCTGGTCCCCTGGTGTGGGAACAGGAGAGCCAGGAGTGAGGAGGAGCACGGGTGCCTGGCAGGATCAACAGACCGGTGGGAAGGAAACAGGTTAGCTGAGCAGGCGGGATCTCTGGGAAGCAGGCTCACAGGAAGCAGGCTCACAGGTAAACTGGATAGCAGAGCTCACGGGTAAACTGGATAACAGAGCTGGCAGGATCACAGGAAGCAGGCTAACCGGATAGCAGAGCTGGCAGGATCACAGGAAGCAGGCTCACAGGTAAACTGGATAGCAGAGCTGGCAGGATCACAGGAAGCAGGCTCACAGGTAAACTGGATAGCAGAGCTGGCAGGATCACAGGAAGCAGGCTCACAGGTAAACCGGATAGCGGAGCTGGCAGGATCACAGGAATCAGGCTCACAGGTAAAGCAGAGCTGGCAGGATCACAGGAATCAAGCTCACAGGTAAACTGGATAGCATTAGGTTGTTGTTAGAAAGAAGGGCTTGTGAAGTGAATTATATGGACTGGATAGCAGAGCTGACAGGAACTGGACAACGGCTTGGCAAGTAAGTTCAAGTCAGGCTTAAATAGGCAGGCTGGTGCTAACTAGGGCGCGCGCCCGTCTCCCTGTGCGCGGTTGTGCACGTGCCGCGCGCCCGGGCGCGCATGGACTGGAAAGGTTGGAGAACACACATGAACATAATGCCACCTGAAAGTCCAGGAAGAGGTCTTCACTCAACTGCAGCATCTGCACAAAGTGTTTATGACATAAGAGGAATTTGATCGATATTAGAAAGAACTGTTACTAGTCAAGCACTTGAGGAAAAAACAAATTGGTTCCCTGGTTCCACTGTGCTTATGACTTCCTGTTTGAGCTGAAAACATAGTGCCTCTGCTAAACTGAGATCCCCAGCAGTGTTGTCAACCCTGCCTGATGGGATACAGATACAGCTAAATAAAGCCTGTACAAAGATGGCCCGTTCTCCTGGACAGAAAAGCAGATAAAGGCATTGTCAGGGGGTATTGTAAACTCTATAATAGGTAATAATATTAGAAATGTTATATCCACACATTACTTGGTACGCATAAATTTCAAATAGTCACAGCTGAAGATTCCATCATCCGTGTTCTTGTAGCCTGAAGGTTTAATGAAAATAATCTATGTGTATATGCCCAGCATTAGAGTGTATATACTTAAAGTGGATGTATAGTCAAATACTAACTAAGCCTAAACCTACTCCCGCCCCCATTCTAAGCCTATTCTAACAACCCTGTAAAGGAAAGAAGTCTATACTTACCACCACTGCAGTTCACTACTGCTTTAATAGGTCATCAAAGTACTATTTGCAATGTGTTGTGCTGGGTGCAGCTGAAGAAGTCCACTTACCTTCTGATTATAACTTTCATTGAAGCCCATAAGCTGTGAGCCCACATTCAGCACACACTCTTGCCTGCTTTTCCATGCTTTGTGCAAAGTATCAGAATAGGAACACTTGTTCTTGGCAAAACAACCACATGAGCCTCTCAGCTACCTTTGCGTCTTCCAGAAGACATGTTTCAGAATATTTCAGAAAACCAGTTAGAGATGACCTAGTTTATGGTATTTAATAAAAAATATGTACAATGAACCTTTTCATTTTACAAATCTGTAAACATAGTGGTACCCTACTAATCTGCCAATTTAAAACACACAGTATAGACTAAACAGCACTGTTACTGATATGCAAATTGTGGCTTTTTGTCAAGTCAAGTTAGTAGCTAAAGCTGGCAATACATGAGAACTTTGTTTAAAAATGTTCATTTTTGCAATGTTTTTTTGTAATATTTTAAAGTTTACCTTCGGTAAAAAAAAAAAAAAAAAAATGCACATGATTTTGCAGGTAAAAAAATGTGCATTTATTATTTTTTTTATACTGCAGCCTGAAAAGCATTGCACCCATGATTAGCAGATCGCGCGTGCAATGTCAGGCTCCTGCAGACTGTCAGTATCACTGTCTGCCTGTACCTCCTTTATGGGTAGACACACGGATCCGCCCCGTGCTGATCCGCCCCGTGGATATCCGCTTGCTCAGCGGGGATCGCCGGAGTGATCTCTGCTGAGCAGGAAGATGACAGGTCCGTCTCTGCACACTGTGCAGGGACGGACCTGTCAGAGCGCCACTCTCCCCTATGGGAGATCGGGTGACGACGGACCGTAGAGTCTGTCGTCATCCGATCCGAAAATAGCTTTTTCCTCTGTCACACTTTTTTGGATCGGAGCGGATGTCAGTGGACATGTCACCGATGACATCCGACGCTCCATAGACCTCTATGGGGCATCCGTTCAGGTCCGCCTGAAAAACTGGCAGGCGGATCTGAACGGATCGGCCGTGTGAAAGAGGCCTTACTGAAGTGCAAGAAAAATCAAGGCACTCAGAGGATGCTCAGCAGTGCCCTCGCAGTTCATTTGAAACTTCTGTTGTCTGCTGTTGTGGAAGATGGGGCTTGTAGTTCATTCATTTACAGAACTTTGTGAATGAATGATTCGGCTATGTGGACGGAGCCCCGTACAGCAATGCTGTTGATAAATTGTGACATTGGGTGTGAGGAGAAGGTCCCCCATCGAGGTCGGCTGCTCCAAAGTAACATATTACATGTTATACCCTAAATACGGATGTAACATGCTACAAAAGGTGAACTTTTGGTGACATTGGTTTTCAACTTTAGTGATAAGAAAATTCAAAGGAGTAGAATGGAACGTTTTCCTCAAATGAACAAAATTCTAATGCCGCGTACACACGAACGCACATTCCGACAACAAAATCCATGTTTTTTTTCCCGACGGATGTTGGCTCAAACTTGTCTTGCATACACACGGTCACACAAATCTTGTCGGAAATTCCTATCGCCAAGAATGCGGTGACGTACAACACGTACGACGAGCCGAGAAAAATTAAGTTCAATAGCCAGGGCGGCTCTTCTGCTCTTCACTTTGTGCGTCGGAATTGTGTACACACAATCGGAATTTACGACAACGGATTTTGTTGTCGGAAAATATGAGATCCAGATTTTGTTTGTTGGAAATTCTGACGGAAAATGTCCGATGGAGCCTACACATGGTCGGAATTCCTGACAACAAGCTCCCATCGAACATTTCCCATCGGAAAATCCGACCGTTCAGGAAAAATCATACATATTGTAAAGAAGCCTGTTTAATATGTCTGGGATTCCATAAAAAAACGCAGGTCTGGACAAAATTTGTTGACTCAATGATGGGAATAAAATATACAAATTTTTCAGAATTTCCATATCAATTTCTACTGGTATATAGCCAGCAGTGGCAGCCGATGCTCAATATTTTTTTGGAGGGGGGGGTGGCAAACTAACGCCACCCCCCGCGGGTTGATGGACAGGAAGGCGGCGATCCCCATTCCCCCCCCACGAGAGACAGATGGCGATCGACCCCCCTGGGAGATGGAGGGGAATGTGGCGAACGTTGCTTCTCCTGCCAGCTAAACAGAAAGTGTGTCCTGCTTCCTGATTGGCTGGGAGGAGAATCAGGAAGACAATAGCGAATATTAATTTGCTATTGTCACACAACTGGGTGGGCTCAGGGCGCAGTGCTCTGCACCCCGAGCCCATACATTTTTAAAGCCAATTAGAGCCTTGGGCTCTAATCATGTGCTTAAAAAAAAAAAAAAAAAACATTGAAATCTATGCGTCCATGTAGATTAGGGGCCAGGCGCATGGATTAGGGGAGCAGCACCCCCATGGACGGGCTGCCACTGATAGCCAGCTTTATCCCTCATATCCATCTGGGGATGGTTCCCTTGATATCCTGGTGCCACAGTACTCATTTTGGTCAAGCAGCCTTCACAACAAAATGATGATATTCAGATTGACATTTGGATGGATGAACCCTTTAAATAGAACATACAGAACTTAAAGTAGAATTAAAGGCACAACTTAACTAACTCTAAACCTAGTCCCAACCCTATTCTAAGCCTAATCTATCTAGCCTTGTAAAGAAAAGTTTGCTATCCTTACTGTGACAGACCTAGCCGGGACACAGGCTGTTGGAGGGGACTGAATGCGAGCCTATTACCTTGCGATTATGGGCCCTGGCATTTGGGGGAACGGTGCTCTTTGAGCTGCAAGCCTGGGACCCCTGAGCTGGTGTTACTTGGATTCAGGTCCATGCTGGCCCCCCAATACACATAGAATCTGTAGCTAATTCCTGATGTACCCTACACTGGTGTCGTCTGGTGACTGGGTGAGCTAAGGGGTCTTGGATTGTATGGTACCGGACAGAGGAAGCATTTACGGCGGACATCTTGGGTACGAGGTCCGTCACACTTACCTATTCTGAAACAACTTTGGTCCAGTCTCCAGCGGCACCTTCTGTGTGCAGGAGAAAGCCGACAACGGCTGGGAAATGCCTTCTTCCATTGTCGGCTGCTTCTCCTACACACTGAAGCCACCGCTGACAGCTCAGCCTGGGACCGGACCAGAGCGGCTTCAGGATGGGTAACTATAGTGATCTTTTCTTTACAGGGTTAGATAGATTAGGTTTAGAATGGGGGTGGGAGTAGGTTTAGAGTTAGTTTTGGCTGAACTTCCATTTGTTTTATGTCATAATGTAGAGAATAATATTTCCTTTCATTTGAGCCCAGTCTTGCCACACAGATTTACTCGAGGCCTGAGCAATCCTCTTTTATTGTTCAGTTAGAGAAATCTTGACAAAGTCTTGAAAACTTTGTCAAAAACGCCCCCTTGCTGTGAGTGACAGGTGATTTACATATCTCATGCACTAGCCTGAGACAGGTTATCATCAGATCACTGGATGTTCTACTCTGCCCAGCTCTGACTACATACATGTCCCCTAAATCACTTGTCTGTCTATAGTCTGCTGACTGTTCACTGCATCCCATGATGAGAAACATCCAGTCAAAACACAGTAAAGGCAGGCAATCCTGGGAGAGCTGGAGGGGAGCGGAGGGGGGGGGGGGGGTGGGATGTGAATTGTGAACTTGTTATACAGGATGTGCCTGTCTCAGGCTAGTGCATGAGATATGTAAATCACCTGTCACTCACAGCAAGGGGGCGTTTTTTGACAAAGTTTTCAAGACTTTGTCAAGATTTCTCTAACTGAACAATAAAAGAGGATTGCTCAGGCCTCGAGTAAATCTGTGTGGCAAGACTGGGCTCAAATGAAAGAAAATCTTATTCTCTACATTATGACATCAAAAAAAAAAACATTCACTTTAAGTTTAAATATTCAAAAGCATATATTAACAGGGAAGAAAATTTGCCAAGATATGCTGTACCCAAAAATATATAATCCTCTATATCTCAAACCAACCGGTCGGTAGTCAGATGAACAAGCGTCATCCCCCCTGACGTGTAATGGCGTACAAAGCGCGCATTGCCATGGGGACACAAGTCACAGCAGTGTTTATTAATGACAGTACAATAAATTGTAAAAGCTCATCACTACATGGAGATATGAATGAACATTGAATAATAAGACTTACAAGACTCCTAATCGTCTACACAACCAGCTACATTCCATGGATCGTTATGGCAAAGACATGTTCACTTTGTCTTGCTGTGATGTTGATTTTTAGTTATCAGGCATCTTTCCTTTGCATCCCTGTGGTACATGAAATACGTTTCAGAGATGAAATGAGAATATTCTTACTTACTGAGTTTCCCTAAGAAATTATACTGCAGCGCATTTCATGGAACAGAAATAGGTCAGGACATCTACTTTATTAAAGCTGAAGTTTAATCTATCAGTCCTCCCCTGGTTCATGCTTTCCCCCGCATCGACACACTAATGAAATTTTTATATAAAACCTTTCCATTTTCATAACATAGTTTAATTTAGACTCAGTGAAATAAATACTGGATTTCCATGCTTCTCAATGCAATGCAGGCAGATCATGGCTAATGGGTGAGGCCGACATGGTGCTTTATATATAGCTTCTTGAAAACATCAGAGCACTCTGTCTCAGTAATCCTTCGCCCTGATGCAATGAGGAGCTTTGCAAATATAAACATGCCGTCATGGTTGAATAGGGGAGTAGGTGTTCCTAGGCAGGTTATATTTGCACACAGACAGGGGCGTTGCTAGGTGGCAAAAAGACCAGGGGCTTCAGGCCCGAGGTCGAAGAACCGGGGGGGGGGGGGGGGGGGGGGGGGGCACGGGCGGTTTTGCAGCATTTTTATTTTTTTTTGGCCTGGGTGGTGGGGATGTGTGGCTTACATACACTGACCTGCCTGACCTACACACACTGACCTGCCTGACCTACATACACTCACCTCACTCACCTGCCTGACCTACACACACTGACCTGCCTGACCTACATACACTCACCTCACTCACCTGCCTGACCTACACACACTGACCTGCCTGACCTACACACACTGACCTACATACGCTGACCACTGACCTACATACACTGACCACTGACCTACATACACTGACCACTGACCTGCCTGACCTACACACTCTGACCTGCCTGACCTACACACACTGACCACTGACCTACACACACTGACCACTGACCTACACACACTGACCACTGACCTACACACACTCACCTCACTCCCTTGCCTGACCTACACACACTGACCTGCCTGACCTACACACACTGACCTACATACGCTGACCACTGACCTACATACACTGACCACTGACCTACATACACTGACCACTGACCTACATACACTGACCACTGACCTGCCTGACCTACACACACTGACCACTGACCTACACACACTGACCACTGACCTACACACACTGACCTACACACACTGACCACTGACCTACACACACTGACCTACATGCACTGACCTACACACACTGACCACTGACCTACATACACTGACCTACACACACTGACCTACATACACTCACCACTGACCTACACACACTGACCACTGACCTACATACACTGACCTACACACACTGACCACTGACCTACATACACTCACCACTGATCTACACACACTGACCTACATACACTGAGCTGCCTGACCTACACATACTGACCACTGACCTACACACACTGACCTACATACACTGACCACTGACCTACACACACTGACCTACATACACTGACCACTGACCTACATACACTGACCTACACACACTGACCTGCCTGACCTACATACACTGACCTACATACACTGACCTACACACACTGACCTGCCTGACCTACATACACTGACCTACATACACTGACCTGCCTGACCTACACATACTGACCACTGACCTACACACACTGACCACTGACCTACACACACTGACCACTGACCTACACACACTGACAATGACCTACACACACTGACCACTGACCTACACACACTGACCTACATGCACTGACCTACACACACTGACCACTGACCTACACACACTGACCTATATGCACTGACCACTGACCTACACACACTGACCACTGACCTACACACACTGACCACTGACCTACACACACTGACCTACATTCACTGACCACTGACCTACACACACTGACCTGCCTGACAATGACATACATACACTGGTAGTCTCTGTGTCTGACCTACTTCAGCCGTGATGTGCAGTCACAGCAAGCAGGCAGGCAGGCACTGGCAGTCAGTCAGTCACTGGGGAGAGGAGCCAAGGAGGAGAGGAGAGCCGAGCCGCCTGCCCGAGCGGGGATGTAGCGTTCCCACCTTCTGGAGCCTGCAGGCTACAATGGACGTCACGTCACACGTCCCGCTCCAGAAGGCGGGACCAGCGGCACTCGCCACTCGGCCACTTTCGTCTAATTTCGGCCGCTTTCGGCCGCTATGGCACTCGGCTAATTTCGGCTGCTGGGAACCGATCTGTTAGCGAGTGCAGCCGAAATTAGCCAATGGCACTCGGGGCTAACAATGGAATGCAGGCATTCCGAGTCTCGGGGCTTTGCAGGGACACATTCGGGGCTCCAGCCCCCCCTAGCCACCAGTGTTGGTCATCTTACTTTAAAAAAGTAATTAGTTAAGTTACAAATTACTTCCCCTAAAAAGTAATTGCGTTAGTAACTCAGTTACTACATTGGAAAAGTAATTAGTTACTCAGCAAAGTAACTGACTTTTTTTTTTAAATATTCTATACGTGTAACTAAGGGGCGGGTCTATTATTACTGTAACCAAGGGGCGCATTTATTATTATTGTTATATATCGTGTAACCAAGGGGCTGCTCTATTATTACTCTAACCAAGGGGCAGATCTGTTATAGCGTGTAAGCAAGTGGCGGGTGTATTATTATTATATCGTGTAAGGGGCGGATGGCTACAGAAGAGGGCGAATGTTAAATTAATGGGCAGAGCTCGATATATAACAATAATAATAAATGCGCCCCTTGGTTACAGTAATACTAGACCCGCCCCTTACTTACACGATAGACGCCCCTTGCAGAGTAGCACGAGCATCAGGAGCGTGCGGCATCGCCTCGTACAATTACATGTTAACTGCGCCTGCGCGGTGTAGAGTTCACTCAGAACTGTTTAGGTTTGGCAATTTTCGGAAGCTGCGTAGTCCTTCGTACTGCGCAAGCCCTGCGCTTGCGCAGTACAGGGGGTCCTTATCCGGCGGGGGAACTTTTTCGGCAGGACACCGGAATTACACTACTGCCATCTAGTGGTGGTAGATGTAATTGGGGTAACTAAGCCAAAGTAATGGGAACTGAGTTACCATGAGGGGAAAAGTAATCAGTTAGATTACTCGTTACCCTCTAAAGTAACTGCGTTATGTAACTCCGTTTATTTTAACTCAGTTACTTACATCACTGCTAGCCACCCCCTGGCGACGCCCCTGCACACAGACCACCCTAGGTAATGCTAGATCATGCTTATCCTCCTTTATTGAAAAAAAAATGAAATCCAAAGAATAAAAAAGAGGCAGGTCAGGGACAGTCAGGCTGGGGAATAGAGGACTCAATGGTGATAAATGTCCTCCAGACAGATATGGGGTAAGCTCTATTTGACATGTTGCGGTTTCTAATACACAGTGTAAGAATCTTACAGTATGCAGAGAAATCAGAGTAAGCTATTTCAGTAGAGGAGACGAGCCCGCACAGCCATGCAAGACTAAGGCCCCTTTCACACTGGGGCGGGAGCCACGGCAATGGTAAAGCAGCGCTATATTTAGCGCTGCTTTACCGTCGTTTTAGCCGCGGGATTCGGCCGCTAGCGGTGCGGTTTTAACCCCCGCTAGCGGACGAAAAAGGGTTAAAATCCCCCGCAAGGTGCCGCGGTAGCGGTGCTTTGCGGCGGTATTGCCGTGGTATTACTGCGGTGTCCCATTGAAATCAATGGGTAGGAGCGGTATAGGAGCGGTGAATACACCGCTCCTATACCGCTCCAAAGATGCTGCTAGCAGGACTTTTTTGACCGTCCTGCTAGCGCACCGCTCCAGTGTGAAAGCCCGCCGGATTTCACACTGGAGTGAATGGGGCCGGAATTTTTCAGGCGGTGTAGAGGCGCTATTTTTAGCGATGTGAAAAACGCCCCAGTGTGAAAGGGGCCTAAAGGGAAGGTTGGAACTCAGATTTAAAGTATAAGTAAAACCAACCATTAAAATTTTGTATAGCATTCATGAAAGAATATAAAAAGAAGGAACTGCGCTAAATAAGTGACCACACAAAGTACCGTATTTATCGGCGTATAACACGCACATTTTTCCACTTAAAATCAGGGGAAAATCGCGGGTGCGTGTTATACGCCGATCCCCAGCGATTCCCCGCCGATCTCCGCTAGCTGTTGTAGTATATTGTGTCTAGTATATATATATATATATATATATATATATATATATGTATACATGTGTATATATATATATATATATGTGGAAGGCCAACATGGTGGCCTGAATTTATGGGAGGAGCCCGGGAGGGTATTTAACCGGCCCACTCACCTGTGGTCTTCGTCGGTTCCGGTGCGCGATATACTACGTCACTAAGCCGACTACTCGATTTCGCTAGCGTTCGTGAGTGCCAGACGTCTCGTGGATTGCTCTCGTTCGAAGGTTTTGTACACTGTATCTGGCTCGGCTGCCGCAGGTAGGGGTCTCGTTTGACCACCATTTCACTTATGAACGTTACTTACCTTGTCACGAATCTCGCTGTTCACATACGCACAGTCATTCCATTAGTACCCGTACGTTGCATCCGTACCGCTATCTGCATACAGTAGCCGGTCGCTTACGCATCACCTGATTCGGAATCAGTCGCAGTATCATGCCATACGGTCACATTTCAGCCATTTCAAAAACATTTCAGTCATTTCACCATTTCACGGTCCTGCACCGACACGCCGTTCGAATCTAGCCACATCCGATTCGTCCCGGCATGTCCCAGCAGTGGAACCCCATTTCAATACATGACCCAGGGAGCGGCCGTTAGCCGCAATTTCTCGACTCACCGGTCGAAAAAACACCTCTGTCATGGCATCATTTCACTGTCACGTATCACGTTCCGATTCAAGTCTAGGCGCACCCCGGTGCCTCGATTCGTACCGGCACGCCCCAAGATGCTCCCAGGCCCCATTTCATTCCGTGCTCCAGAAGTACGGTCGCTGTCAGTCGAAAAGTTTTTAGGCTCACCGCTCGGCGCCTCTGTCACGAGGAAAACATTTCACCTCACGAGTCACGTTTTTGATTCGAAACCGGTCGCACCTTTGCGGATCGGTCTTCGCCTCCAACGTACCCCAGGTTTGTCGGCCCCATTTCAGTAACCACCCCTGAGTCTGCTCGTCGTCGGTCGTGAGACCCGACCGACCGTTCAGCACCTCAGGGAATGGTTCCCCTCATTTCTCTCACCGCCAGGCCGCACCTCGCTTCGAACCCAGTCGCGCTGCGCACCGGTTCGGACCGATGCGCCCTGAACATCCGTTGGCCTCATTTCAGTACATGCTCCAGAAGTCTGGTTCGTCTACAGTCGCCATCGCGGCTCGACCGTTTCATACTTCTGTCATGCCGATCAGTTCGCTGTCACAACAAAAACGTCCTGATCCGAATCCGATGGCATCTACCATGCATCAGTTCGCCTCAACGTACCCCAGTCGAGTTGGCCTCATTTCATTCCAAAATTCTCGGCAATCAGCAGTCACACTCATAAAACGACACCTTGCGCCCACGACATGGCACAAACGTTTCTCATTTCACTCAAAAAAAAAAAAAAAAAAAAAAAAAAAAATAAAAAATAATAATAAGTAGTGTACATGCACAGACGGGGGACACACCCCACGAGGCACACCTCACCAGTTCTCTTTATTTTTTCTTCCCTAGGTCAGTCCAAGTTCAGTAGGTCCACCCTGCACAGGTTGGACGGTGTTTCTCCAGGTAAAATATAAAAACTTACCGTGTACGCACGTCCACGTACGTGCGCACACTTGTCCTTTCCAGAGCACAGCAGTTGGGTACGTATGTTTACACAAGGAAAGAAACAGTCTTGGCTTATCTCATCCCCTTGAACAGCTCCGGTCGACCTTCTTACGACCTTAGACGCCTCAAGACATCGCCTCAGGGCACAGCCCATCCGAGGACCATGTCGCAAGCGGGCAGCGAGGATCTCACCGCCCCCTTGTCACGTTCCCCAGTGTCCATGAGTGACAGCATCCAGTCCCTCAGGGGATGGACCATCCCCAGACTGACGGCAGAACTTAGACGCAGGGGCGTGCCGTTCCCCGCCACGGCCAGGAAGGCGGAGCTCTTCAGGCTCTTGTTTCCTCCTCCTGCCATGGCAGGGCCCAGCACTCAGCAAGCCTCCCTCCAGTCTATATCTGCGGCCATAACACAACTCCACACCATGGTGTCGTCCTTGGCGAACACAGTCACGGACGTCCAAGCCAGAGTGACTCTCCTCGAATCTCACCCGGCCCCGGCCGTCCCCGGCCCCGCCGCGATACAGCCACCTACAACAGTCGCCACAGGTACCGCAGGGACATGTCCCCTGGTCTGCCCAGCACACCTGGTTCCAGCCAGCATTAAGAAGGACATACTGGATGGCAAGGACGTCAACCTCGCCTCCCTTCTCATTTCAGTCCACGACCTAGCCGAAAACAAGGCCTATACCTGGGGAGATGTCTCGGTGGTCCTCAAAGCTAAAGACCCCAGACTCAACCGCAAATTGTCCGTCCCAGAATTCGCGTTGTCATTTGGGATGCTTAGAGACATCATATGCTCAGCTTCCCCCGGCAGAAGGGAAGAGCTGGATTTATATCTCCACACCGTGGTAGATCTGGGCTACAAATACGGCGGGTTCTCATTTTATGACTACCACCGCTCCTTTTCCGCAAAAGCAGCCGCCAGGATGGCGCAATTCCAGTCACCCACAGATTGGAGCCTAATGGACACAGAATTATTCTGTCGCCATTTCGCCGGTCTGCGCTCACCATTGTGCGCAGTCTGCCAATCCTCCACGCACACCGCCGCCTGGTGCTCCAGTGCAACACTCCGCCACTCGGTCGAGTTTCCCTCGACCTCGGCTCCAGCACAAAACCCGCCAGCACCGACACAGAAACCCCAGCTCGACAAACTCGGACGCCCCGTCCGGACCATGGGAGGAGCGGCCATCTGCAATAATTACAACTACGGCTCGTGTAACTTCAGCCAATGCAGGTTGCTCCACGTGTGCGTCGTATGCCACAGGGCGCACCCGAAAAATCTATGCGAGCTCAAACCGAAAAATCTGTGACTGAGCCGCATAAACATCCTATGGTTAGGAGTCTATCTGGACTCACACCCCATCCCCTCACTAGCCACGTTCCTCATACAAGGATTCACGGCGGGCTTCCATACCGGCCTTGTCTCCCTGCCCCACACTACTTACGAGTGTGGGAATCTCAGATCAGCGGCCACCGACGAGCAGGCCATAGACCAACTACTCCTAGCCGAGCTGGAGCGAGGTTTCGTCATTGGTCCCTTCACACAACCCCCCTTCAACACCTGGAGAGTCAGCCCTATTGGGCTTGTCAAGGGCAAATTCTCAAATAAAGTTCGCTTGGTGTACGACCTGTCTGCGCCTCATTCTTGCCACGTCCCCAGCCTCAACTCCCTAATTCCCTCCGAGGAGTTCTCCTTAAAATACGCCTCCGTCGACTTGGCGATCCAGGCCATCCTCAAAGCAGGCACAGGGGCCTGGCTGTCCAAAGCCGACATATCGGACGCCTTCAAACTTCTGCCGATTCACCCGTCTCTTTGGTGTTGGCACGGTATCAAGTGGAGAGACAGGTACTACTTCGCCACCAAGCTCACGTTCGGCTCCAAAAGTAGCCCCTGGCTCTTCGACACGTTCGCTCAATCCCTCACCTGGATTCTCCTACACAAGGCCCAATGCACAGAAGTCATCCACTACCTAGATGACTTCCTACTGATAGAGCAGCCTAACGTTTCACCAGTAGACCTCGACAAATTAAGAGTCGTCTTCCAGAATATCAATGTCCCCATAGCCGAGCACAAGGTCGACGGACCCGCACACTCCATCACCTTCCTCGGAGTTGTCTTGGACACATGCTCCATGCAGGCCAGCCTACCCCTCGACAAGCTGACCCGCATCAGGGCAGTTCTTCAGGACTTCACCCGCACGAGAGGGTGCACAAGACGACAGCTCCAGTCACTACTTGGCATGCTCAATTTTGCCATGCGGATCGTCCCTCAAGGTCGTTCCTTCATTTCACGACTCTTAGTCCACCTGTCACAGGCACAAGACCCCGATCAGATCCTCAAACTGGACGCCGCGGCCATAGCAGACCTAGCGATGTGGGAAGAGTTCCTTTCCTCGTGGAACGGGATATCCATGTTTATCCCGGCCGTCTCACCCTTCTCACCACAGGTGGTGACAGATGCCGCGGCCTCAACGGGCTTCGCAGCCATATTTGGCCTCCATTGGTTCGCGGGCCCTTGGCCCCCGCAGATACTTTCAATTCCAGGTTTCAGCCGGACTTCCCCCCTTTTCGAGCTCTACCCAATCGTGGCAGCTGCCAAACTTTGGGGTCACAGCTGGACCGGGCAGACGGTAAACTTCACAACGGACAACCAGGCCACGGCAGACATCATCAACAAAGGCAGGTCCAAGTCACTCCAGGTGATGTCCTTCTTACGCAGGCTGGTCCAACTGTCGCTACGGCTCCAATTCAACGTCCATTGCTCTCACATCCCAGGTAAATACAACGTGGCAGCAGACGCGCTGTCACGCTTTAACTTCATCTCCTTCTTTCGACAGATACCAGAGGCCGATCGGGTGTCCGCCCCTATCCCCGCTTGGTCTCAGCTGACCCTAGACTAGACCGATACCTACGTGGGGCCACCCAGCTCATCAACCAGTCCCTGTCTCACAACACACTCAAAGCCTACCACGCAGCCTGGGACACCTTTAACAAGTTCCTAACCACCAACGCCGTGCCAACACCCACAGACACCAGGCATATTTTGGCCTTCGTCTCACATTGTCACACACAGCTAAACCTATCCTACAACACCATCCGCCTATACCTGGCCGGCATACAGCACTTTTTGGCCCTTCAAGATCCTACTAGACCGTCTGTCTTCTCGTCCCACGCCGTCCGAGCCGTCCTACGCGGCGTCCAGAAGCAGCAACCAGCAAACAGAACCAGACGTCGCCCCATCACTGGCGCCATCTTCCGCGAGATGTCCGCCATACTCGCTGGTTCCCCCTTTGGTGTCCTCCTCAGCCAGGTCATACAAGCCGCCATCTACCTGGCCTACTATGGGTTCTTACGTCCCAGCGAATTCACCCGTAACAGCTCGACCAGCCAAACCCTGTGCAGACACCACCTAGTTCGCCATCAAGACCACTTCGTGCTCCACCTCAACGTCTCCAAGACTCAGCAAGCTGGCCACGGGGTGGACATCCATCTATACAGAACCGGCAATGCCTGGTGCCCAGTAACGGTTCTCAACCGCCTGCTCTCACTCCTGCCAGAACAAAGGGACACCGATCCCCTTCTGCCTTTTCCAGTCAAACCCTTGAGCACTTGTCAGTTCATGACACACGTAAGAATTCTCCTCCGCAACCTACGCCTCAACCCCAGCGAGTACTCCGGTCACTCTTTTCGGATCGGGGCCGCCTCAGCCGCCTCACAGCAGGGGGTCCCAGGCCACATCATCCAGAGACTCGGCAGATGGAAGTCAGCCTGCTTCACCCGGTATATACATGACCCACAGGCGGAAATGTCACGGGCCTTCGCCCAGCTCACGCAGTAGTCAATACTAAAAGGCAATAAATATCTTCAAACCCTACCTCAGTTTTTGCCCCCTTATTTCTGGCGTACCGGCCATAGACCAAGGCACACTTCAGGTCTCCCTTTTCATGTTATAGATCTTATTGGTTAAGTTATTTCCCTTCAGATACGTGTCGGCCATAGGGCTTCAACCATAAGTGGAAGGCCAACATGGTGGCCTGAATTTATGGGAGGAGCCCGGGAGGGTATTTAACCGGCCCACTCACCTGTGGTCTTCGTCGGTTCCGGTGCGCGATACCCACCCTCCCATTCCCCCTTTTAAGGGCATTTCTCACAACATCACCCCCATCAAATACTCATTTCTAATCAGGGTATGCCCCCTTATTTCTGGCGTACCGGCCATAGACCAAGGCACACTTCAGGTCTCCCTTTTCATGTTATAGATCTTATTGGTTAAGTTATTTCCCTTCAGATACGTGTCGGCCATAGGGCTTCAACCATAAATATATGTTATATATATATTTATTATATGTAGTGTTTTTATTTAGGCATTCTAAAGACAAGGTTATTCTAGGCCGGCCGCTTTGGTAGCCGTTATCTAATTGCGCATATTAAAAGAGGGTTTGTTGGTCAAAGGACAAATGGCCAGACCAGAATTACTCCACATATGAAAGGGAACAGATAATGATTATCTTAATCTAATCAGTATTCACACATATCAGATCACATATTAGATCACTACATTGATGCCGTTCAAGAGACCAGAAGAGCATTTTCAGGACTTAGTAACAGGAGTCGTTGGTGACAACAATCCGGTCTGGTGGTGACATAAGAAAATCTGATCTACAAAATTTAACAAGTTTTAAAGACCAGAATTGTTCTCTGGAGACTGGATCTTACAATCTGTGTGGTGACAGAAGGCCGTGAGGACCCAGGAAGGAAGTTCTAGGAAACCTAACAATTGGTAAGTGTGCCTTGTTCATTATTTTCTAAATATAATTTTTTTTTTTTTCTTCTCATTGTATTTTTTACAATGGCTTTGGCTGTGTCTAGTGGGGACAATAGTACTAAGGGAGAGGATGTGAATATATGGCTGTTAAATTATATAAAAAGTCATGGGGGGCCTTACGAGATTCCCCAAGAATATAGACAGTCATGGGATTTAATGAAATGCTTTTTATCTGATAGTGTCTTTGATAAGAAAACAAAACAAAAGAAACGTAAGGGTATCATTATTCAGGGACTACTGTCTTGTTGTACAGAATTAATAGGGGAGGTTAAAGAAAAAAAGCAGAAAATTCTGGAACAGACTCAGAGATATGAGGAGAAGGAGAAAGGGTTGAATGAGAGGATATCAGATCTCAGGTTACATGCTATCACTACTGGGGAGGCACTGATTGAAAAGGCTAAATTATGTGATGATTTAAGGCGGGTCAATGAAGAATTGTCAGTAAAAATACAAATTGTTGAGAAACAGTTGGAGGAGTGTAAACATGCTGCTAACATTGCTTTTGATAAATTGGCAGAAAAATCAAGTTACCCAGATCAAAATGATACCTCTATAAAGCTTGATACCAAAGATTATAAGCCAATATATCCCTGGGGTGATTTACATGCAGCCCCATGCATACCAGCAGCTCCTACCACTACAACAACTGTATTGAACACTGACGATTCAAGTGAAATTAAATTGATCACAAAACAACTAAAGCCACAGGAGATGGAAGCTATTATAAGAGAGATAGGTCAGGTACCCCGCTATGATGTAAATAGGTTCATGAAATGGTTTTGTGATTTGCAGAGAGTCAGAGACACATACAACTTGAATATTGAGGACCTAGCTAGAATTTTGCAGAAAAGTATAGGCAATGGATTATGGGCATGGGTTTTGCAAAATTGTGGCCAGCGTCATAAAACTAAGGATGTTTTAAAGGAATTATTGAAAGCATTGTATGGTGCAACGACATATGTGTGCTTGTCAGGAAAAATTAAGCAAATGAAGAATGAATGCCCATATGAACTTGCAGATAGAATTAGCAGTGTGATGGAAAATGTCATGACTGGAAATCCCGGTTTTGAACGTGGTGGGTTGGTTCATAGGTCAATGTTATTAGAAGCATTGGATGGTGATGTCAGGGAAGGCATTTTATCTGTTACACCTGATCCTAGTGATTATAGTGATATCTTGGTAAGAGCGGATAATTTGTGGAGGAGAAAGTGTAGAGAAGACAGTCTTGCGGTTGATGCAGCTAGAATTTTTAGAGTCGAGGGGCAGCAAAATAGAGATGATTTAGGACCATGGAGAGGAAGATCTTATAACAATTCAGGTAGTTACAGGAGGCCAGAATCCAGAGAAAAACCTAGTAAACAGCCTTGGGTGCCGTTTAGTGAAATGAGAAGTGAAAGAGATCGTTTGCAGGAGGAGCTATATAAAATACAGGAAGAAATGAAAAGAATAAAAGCAGGAGGGGTCAAAGTAGCAGCAGTAGGAAAGGAAAGTGCTGTGTCCCCCTCTACCAGTCATTGTTAGGGGTTCCGAGCCCCCCACGCCCCTTCTTGCCGATTCTTAACCGATTTAACATTAGATTCCTGGGGGCGGCCCACTGTTGATGTAACATTAGGGGGAACTCGTGTAAATGCGCTGTTAGATAGTGGGGCAGCTATTAGTTTTAGTAAATCAGTTGTCCCTGGAAATGAGAAAATTAAAATAACAGGTGTCACTGGACATTCCATTGAAGCTCCTTTTGTGCGTGGTGTTGAGATGCAAATAGGGGGAGAGAAGTGGGAGTGTGACGTTGTTTGTGAAAATCAGGACATAATTGGTGCTGATGTCTGTGTACAGCGGGGTTTGGTGATTGATCTTGCAAACATGAAGTTGTGGATAATGTCGGAAAATGACGGATTGGGTCATGTGTGGCATCCTCCCATGGAATTAGTAACAGCAGCAGTGAAGCCCGTTGGTGTGTTACATGGAGATTGGGATCCCTGTTGGGATAGTCTGATGGGTGAATTTGAAGACATAATGGCTAAACATAAACAAGATTGTGGTAGGATGAATACAATGATTTTATTGGAAGGATTTGTTCCTGCACCTGTTAAGCAATACCCAGTTCCAAAAGAGGCCATTAAACCTATAACAGAAGCTATAAAACAATTGGAGGCGCAAGGTACATTAAAAAGGGGTGCATCAGTTTGCAATTCGCCAGCCTGGCCAGTCATCAAGCCCGATGGGTCGTTCAGGCTGACGATAGATTACCGTGCCTTAAACAAATATGCTAAAAGTATGGCACCTGTGGTGGCAGCTTACCCTGAAATGATTGCCAAGTTGACACCAGAAATGAAATGGTTTACGGTCATTGATATCAGTAACAGTTATTGGAATTTACCCCTTGACCCAACATGTCAATACAAAACAGCCTTCAGCTGGGCGGGCCTTCAATATTATTGGACAGTTCTTCCACAAGGCTACAAAGACAGTGCAGCAATATTTCACTCACATATGAAAGAAGTGATTGATAAGTTTTCAAAACCTGAAAGAGTAATTTCATATGTTGATGACATTTTGATTGGGTCAGCCTCTATGGAGGAGCACGTGAACGATGTGAGTGAAATGTTATTGCTTTTGAGAGAAGCAGGTTTGAAAGTTAATCCAAAGAAAATACAATTGGGGAAGCAGGAAGTCCAATTTCTGGGTGTTACTGTAGCACAGTCAGGGCGGAGTATCAATGAACAAAGGGTTGAGCTAATAGCTAAACTACCTTTGCCCACTGATGAAAAAAGTCTGAGACAGATCTTAGGCATGACAGGTTTCTGTAGGGAGTTTGTGCCTCATTATGCATCATTAACAGAGTGTTTGTATGATCTGCTGAAGCAAGATGAATGGATATGGAAATCAGAGCACACACAAGCTATTGAAGCGTTAAAGGAAACTTTAGGCAATGCCCCTTCATTAGCATCACCAGACCCCAACAAAGAATTCAGACTCTATCCACATGTAGGCCTTAGCACTTTGTCCGTTGCACTTACCCAAGATTATTTTGGAAAACAAAGACCTTTAGCCTATGCATCACGTTTACTATCATCTGTAGAACAAAAGTATCCTTTATGTACTCGTATGGTGCTGTGTTGTTATTGGGCAATCAACAAATTCAGATACTTGACAGGTACACAAAGGGTCATCATTGCTAGTCATCACACTCCTATAGTCATGTTAGCCAATGGGAAATGGAAAGAAGCGGATGTGAATTGTAAAAGGCTGGCCAGATGGACTACAGCTTTATTGTCAGAAAATATTGAGGGTTTGATGTTAAAGGAACCTAGTGTCCTGATTGGTGGATTGATGATTGAAGGTGAAGCTCATGAATGTCAAGTACAAGGAAGTAGTTTGCAACACAGAGTTTTTACTGCCGTATCCAAACCCTTTGACCTTGAAAGTGACTGCTGGTACATTGATGGTTCTTCTTATTATAAAGATGGAAGTAGAATCTCAGGATTTGCTGGTGTTTGTGTAAAAGATGGCGAGGTTCAGAGACAATTTTCATATTCATGTAGAGCTCGTTCTGCACAATATGTGGAAATAGCAGCACTTCTGCAAGTTCTCAGTGAGTTAAGAGACGATGGTGGAGTTGTTAACATTTCTTCTGACTCAGACCAGGTATGCAAGGGTGCAGTTGTCTATCTTTCATGGTGGAATGTGATGGGTTTTAAAGGAACAGATGGAAGTGAGATAAGATATGCACCCTTATGGAAAATGATAGAGGAGGAAACACAATTCTTTTCAAAAATCAATATCCGAAAGGTACAGGCCCACAAAAAGCAAACAACCGAGCACTACTGGAACAATACGGTAGATAGATTAGCGAAGGAGGCTGCAGTAACATCCCCCGAATGGCCTCATATAGAGCATACTTTATCATTTCCAGTGTCTGCCCTTACACGTGCTCAAGCAAAAGGAGTTGAAGAAAGGACATGTGAGTTGGGTAAATTACAAGATCAGGATGAGGAATTAGCTCAACTAAAAGCAATGTGTGGGACTGGGCCCATACAATTTGAAGGTCAAGAGATGCAGGTGAAGGATGGCCTTTTAATAACTTACAAAAATGATTTATCTTTATGGGTTGCCCCAAAAGGTGTGAGGAAAGACATTCTTACATGGATTCATGGGTCCCCTGTTGGTGGACACCCCAAGCTTCCTTTAGCTTTAGAGAGATTAGATCATGTAGCATGGTGGCCTCAAAATAAACAACACATGCAGGACCATATCTTATCATGTTTGATGTGTGCCAGGCATGATCCCGCAAATAGAAAAAGGAGAGGGGCACTGATGAGGCAAGCTCCCATGGGACCATGGGAGAGAATACAAATTGATTACACAGGTGAATTTCCTAACACTGCACACCAGAACAGATATTTACTCGTTGTGGTGGATTCCTTCAGTCACTGGGTTGAAGCATTCCCTACCAAAAACTGTACTGCCACTACTACTGCAAGGATCCTGGTCAAAGAAATATTTAGTCGGTGGGGGATACCAAAAGTTTTAGACAGTGACAATGGTCCAGGATTTGTAGGTAATGTGATACAAGAGACATGCAAGCTCCTTGGTGTTATTCAAAAATTTCACATCTTCTATCACCCTGAGTCTGCGGGACAGGTTGAACGAATGAACAGGACAATTAAAAATGCCCTTAGAAAGGTTGTAAATGAGCAAGGTACTGATTGGGATGAAAAATTACCCTTTGTTCTGGCAACTATTCGTTCCAGAGTTTGCAGGTCCATAGGCTTTGCCCCTTATGAAGCTCTGCTCGGCAGAACAATGAGAACGTGGGAACATCTGATAAATCCAGTCCCAGCAGCATTAGAAACTGTGTCATTATCCGAATCATGGGTAGAGATCTTAAAGGATCATGTGATTACAGTACATAAGGCTGTATGTGCCACTGATGAATGTACCCATAAAAGCTCACAACAGTGGTTTAATGCAATGGGTGACACTAGTGAATACCAAATTGGGTCTAGAGTAATGTTACAGGATTTTTCTGGGTTCCACCCATTTCCTAGAGCAAAGTGGAAGGGCCCTTATGCAGTAATAGATAAAATTGGACCCTCTGTTTACTTACTAGACTTGGGAGAGGACAAGTCAAGATGGAGTCATGCATGTCAGATCAAAGCATTTAAGGGAAAAATGGATTTGATGGATGTGAGCATTGTCTAATTTTCTTGCTGAGATTGTCTTTCAGGTCCCAGGAGTGAGGCGAATACCAGAAGACTACACCATAATGAAGACATCCCCCCTGGACAAATACAAGCCTTCTCTATTAACATATGTGTTGATAACAGCGTCAATCACTTTACTTCTTTGCATCACAAACATCAGAGTGAAAGAGTGCCAAGTTGAGGAATCAAAATGCTTCCCAGTGGGGAAATCTGATCGAAATAAAAGAAGTGTAATGGATCATACTACAGAACTTACTGTTTTAGAGGACTCGGAAGGCATCCAGATACATGGGGATACTGTAAAGGGCATAGTCGGGGGGTGGATAGTCGTTAGATGTGAGATCATGATGCCAAAATCTGATTACTTGATGGAATCTGCTGTTTGGACTTACCCAGAAGGAAGCGATCGTCACAGGAGTACAGATATAATATTAGTGGAGACAAAGAATGGACCACAAATGCAAATGACTTTAGAAAGGAACTTTACAATATTTAAGGAGGGTATTATATCCTGTAGCCCTCATGATGTGAAGGATGGAGTCTATGCAAAAATCCTAAAGATAATGGTCACAAATTCTAGAGACTGTCCTACAATTTTACAGTGGCCAGAACATGGACTTTTCCTTGAGCGGACTCAAAATTTAGTGTATAGCGATGTTTCATACTTATCATTACCATTATTGTTGAATTTTACATCATTTAACATTCCAGAAAGTTGCCCAAAATCAATGGGGTTATGGTTTAAAACAGTCTTTCAAACACATATAAACTTATTTTGGGATGCTACACAAGGGCTTAATTTTAAGAAAGTTTCAAAGAGGGATCTGGGTACTGATATCATATCAGGCCTCAGTTTGGGTAGTTCGATTTGGAATTGGGTTGATATAGAGAGTCTAAATATGAGAGAACAAAATTTTGTGGGTGGATTACAGCAGATACTGCTTAAAGGGGAAGAGTGGATTTAAACGCTCTAGCTGAAATGAAAATAGATATTCAGAACATTCACACCATTGCTGCAGATTTGCAGAACGTTCAAATGTCGGTGAATGCATTGAATAAAACCATTCAAACGAATAATGTATCCAAGTCTATAGTTTGTGGTATTATAGGAAACTTGCTGAGTGAGCATCTGAGCCTAGGGCTTCAAGAAATCAAACGAGGAGAATGGCCAAGGATAATGAACTCAACTTTATTATTCAATCTTATCAAAGACAGTGGTGTTACTTGTAGGAACTTTGCCCTTGCTAATGTAAGGAGCCTGGATACTCTTTGTAATAAAGATCGCATCGGAAAGCAGGAAGTACCTCTGACCATCGACATCCCTACATGGTCAACAAAACCCTTACCCGTATACAAGATGATCATTCTTGGTGAGGTGGAGGTGAGAAATGGCACTAATATACTGAAACAACTGCTACCACAAAGCAGACTCGTCGTCAAGGATAACCAAGTATGGAAAACCATGGACCCCAACTGCTGTACCAAACGTGCCCAGGCCTGGCTTTGTTCCTGTTCTTTTGAGCGGCTGGAGTACGTAGAGGGTTGTGCTGCTACACACTCTGGAAACTGCCTGGTTCGATTACAAAAATTTGAACCGGCCTGGAAGAGAATAATTCATGGAGAAGACTCGAGGGTCTGTGCATTGGGGGTTCCCTCATTCACTTGGCAGAAGCAAGTTCAGTGCCGGACACCTATCACAGGCTGGTGTGTGAACCTCACATATGGACTGTTAACAATCGGACAGGAAGACATTCAAGCCAATATCCACATGAATCAAGTATCTGTAAACATTGAGCAAACAGATCTTGGCAATTGGGACTCTATGATTTCTCCTTTATTTAAGAAAATTCCACCACTTACAGTTGAATTGGATACATTATTTAAGAGGGATAGTAGGAAAATTATAGAATTACAAGAACTGGTGAAGGAAAACCTCATCAGTTCTAATAAAATTGCTAAAGAATTTCAGGAGCCTTGGTGGAGCATACCCAATAACACTCTTTCTCACCCGCTATTGAGAACTCTTTCCATGATTTTTGTGTTCGTTCAATTTATATTAATATGTTTTTTGTTTGGTTTATACTGTTGCGGTAGAAGACAACTAAGAACAATCCAGAAAAATAAGGAAAGCATAGAGATGGCTTCAATCTTAAGAGCCAGGGATGTCTGAGCGGTTTGATTGTGAATCGATTCTGATTCGAACCGATCCAAGTGGGGGTATATGTAGTATATTGTGTCTAGTATATATATATATATATATATATATATATGTATACATGTGTATATATATATATATATATGTTATATATATATTTATTATATGTAGTGTTTTTATTTAGGCATTCTAAAGACAAGGTTATTCTAGGCCGGCCGCTTTGGTAGCCGTTATCTAATTGCGCATATTAAAAGAGGGTTTGTTGGTCAAAGGACAAATGGCCAGACCAGAATTACTCCACATATGAAAGGGAACAGATAATGATTATCTTAATCTAATCAGTATTCACACATATCAAAGGGGGAATATGCAAGAATGTAAATTGGGGCAGCTTTATAATTACAACTATTCACAGCGTGGGGTTGTCTCCGGTCACTCTGAAAGACCGGGGCAGATCAAAGCATTTAATGGAAACGCCTAATCAAATTGCTCAGACATTCAGTGTGTGTGGGGGGATATAACAGGACGTTCAATCTGTTTAGAAGTGTGTGTTCTTACGAAGGCACCCAAGAGTCACATGTCTCCATGGGGCTCTAAATATTACTAGCACTGTCGTGATATGAACTCTGTTGGATTTTTGCCATCTGTAAGACTGTTCTGTTTTGGAAGTCAATAAAATCTCTCTCTGGGAGAATCGGGTTTTGCTGCGGAGACAATACTTTTAATAACTATATTCCATCTACGAGGAAGGAACGATTATAGATTAGATCACTACAGCTGTGAGCGGAGCGATCGCCGCCGAGCTACACATAGCGAGTGTACTCGGCTCTTTTCGGCTCTTCTCTGCTCCGCTCACAGTCACGTGAGCGGAGGCGAGAAGAGCCGACAAGAGCCGAGTACACTCGCTATGTGTAGCTCGGCGGCGTTCGCTCTGCTCCGGTGTCCTGTCGGCGCCAATTTTAAATGGCGATGGGCACTGGGGACAAGGCTGCAATGGGGGCAAGGCTGCAATGGGGGCAAGGCTGCAATGGGGCAAGGCTGCAATGGGGGCAAGGCTGCAATGGGGACATGGCTGCAATGGGGACATGGCTGCAATGGGGACATGGCTGCAATGGGGACATGGCTGCAAAGGGGACAAGGCTGCAATGGGGACAAGGCTGCAATGGGGACAAGGCTGCAATGGGGACAAGGCTGCAATGGGGACAAGGCTGCAATGGGGACAAGGCTGCACTGGCAAGGCTGCACTGACAAGGCTGCAATGGACACTTAAATGTAAGGTTTTCATTTTTCCTTAAACTTCCATCCTAAAAGTTTTTTTCCTTAAAATTCCCTCCTAAACTTGGGGTGCGTGTTATAGGCCGGCGCGTGTTATACACCGATAAATACAGTAATACCAAAACTAGTAAAAAGTGTTAATAATAAAATTAATCAAAGAAAACTAATTATATATCGATACTGCAATAATGAAAACGTATCAAATAGTGCAGAGAGAAAAAAAGTGTCATACATTTAAATATAGTGACGTCATTGAAAATAGTCCAAACTGATAGTAGTATCATATATTGAAAGTGATATACATCAAAGTGAATGTCTTTAAATATCTGTGATTCGTTTGAAGATGACTTCCACACAGACTGATATGTGAAGAACCTCCACCACATAAACACACTGCCGCTTACCAGAACCCAGTGGTGCCTTATTACAGGGGACCACACTGAGCAGATGGCTGTAACCCCAGCCTGGGATAATAGTGGCAAAAAACAGAACTCCTCAGCCCCAATGGAAACGTCTCAACTTGCAGGAGACTGGTACCCGGAAGTGTCCCCAGCTTGAGGGTAATCCCCAGATATCAAATATATGGCAGGTACTTTTCTTGTCCTAATCCACATTTCTAGATGTTTCCATTATGGTCTTCATACAAATACAGATTGTCTGGGAATGTCCACTTCTTCAGTCAGAAGTTATAGCTAATTTTACACGCAAAGGACTGGTAATGGAAAAAACGTTGGCTCAGTGGGACAAGTGAGGCCTGGGTGCCCGTGGGAATCTTTCTCCCCACCTGTAATCTTATACTACGAGTCTCCTCACAGAGTTCCTCTCACATGGAGGGATGAGATGTGAGAGGAACGGTTCATCCTTCCATGTGAGAGGAACGCTGTGATGAGACTCGTGGCCCACTGACCAATTTTCAGCTTTCGGTGCTCTCACACTTTGAATAACAATTGCTCAGTCATGTAACACTGTACCCAAATGATTTTTTTGTCCTTTTTTTTCATACAAATAGAGCTTTCATTTGGTGGTATTTGATCACCTCTGGTTTTTTTTATTTTTTGTGCTATAAATGAAAAAAAAAAAAAATTTTGAAAAAAAAACGAAATTTTCTTTGTTTCTGTGATAAAATTTAGCAAATTATTATTTTTTTTTTCATGAATTTTGGCCACAATTTATACTGCTACATATCTTTGGTACAAATAACCCAAATTAGTGGATATTATTTGGTCTTTGTGAGTGCAAATCATAAAAAATTGATCACACCTGATGTACTGGTGGCCAGGAAAGTACAAATACCCCCCAAATGACCCCTTTTTGGAAGTAGACATTCCAAGGTATTTAGTAAGAGGCATGGTGAGCTTTTTGGTGTTGTAATTTTTTCCCACAATCCTTTGCAAAATGAAGATTTTTTAATTGTTTATATTTTTTTCCACAAAATTGTCATTGTAATAGGTTATTTTTCTCACATGAAATGTGTATACCACAAAAATATTCCCCAAAATACATTCTGCTACTCCCCCTGAGTACTACGATACCACATGTGTGGGACTTTTTCACAGCCTGGCCACTTAGAGCGGCCCAACATGCAGGGAGCACCATCAGGTGTTCTAGGAGCACAAATTACACATCTAACTTGTTGACTACCTATTACACTTTGAAGGCCCTGGAGCACCAGGACAATGACACATGGCACTGATGGCAGATGGCACTGATACGTGGCACTGATGGCACGTGACACTGATGTGACACTGATGACAGATGGCACTAATACGTGGCACTGATGACACGTGACACTGATGACAGATGGAACTAATATGTGGCACTGATGACACGTGACACTGATGTGGCACTGATGACAGATGGCACTAATATGTGGCACTGATGACAGATGGCACTAATACATGGCACTGATGACAGATGGCACTAATACGTGGCACTATTGACACCAGACACTGATGACAGATGGCACTGATACATGGCACTGATGACACGTGACACTAACAGGCGGCACTGATACATGGCACTGATGACACGTGACACTGACAGGTGGCACTGATGACACGTGGCACTGGGGACAGGTGGCACTGATAGGTAGCACTGGGGACAGGTGGTACTGTGGTACTGGGGACAAATGACACTGATAGGTGGCACTGGGGACAGATGGCACTGATAGGTGGCACTGGGGACAGGTGGGCATGTGTGTGTGTTTCACTGTGTGTGTGTTAAAGTAACGCAGTGACGTAGCGCAAATAAATGGTCTGGTCATGAAGGGGGGTAAACCTTCTGGAGGTCAAGTGGTTAAAGGCAAGCCTTTATTACAAATGGTAGGAAAACCCAACATTCCAGCAGCTTCTTAAGGAGTCCTTACTACAATTCTTATATTTCTTGGGAACTCCTATAGTGAGATTTCCCTGCGATAGTCCCCCTTTATGTTTACGCTTTCTCCCTTGTGCTACTCCTTTAAGGAAATCCTTAAAATAGATGAATGGGTTTCTTTTTTTAAGAATCATACTTACCTAGATGGATGCAGCATAGGTCCAATACTGCATCTGTCCACTGGCGCCTCTAACACTGAGAACCGAGCGACTGAACACTGCCGTTCTCATCTCTCTCTGAGCAGAGAGCTGCTGACTGTCAGTCACCGCTCTCTGCTCCCCCCCCCCCTGCGCTCACTGGAGCGCTGGACTGTGGAGGGGGAAGGAAGCGGCCAACTAAGGCTCTCAGCAGCTCACTGAGAAGCTGAGCCGGTGCCGATCCAGGCATGTGGGCGGATCCCGACTCCATTGCCACGATCTTGCCTGAGCCTGGACCGGCTCTGTGACATCAGCCGACAGCGGGATTCAGCCTCCTGGCTGCTTAAAACGGGTCACAGAAGTGCAGAACAAACTGCACTCCTGTGATCCACAGGAGAAGTACAGCCGAAAGAGCTTTGGCTGTACTTCTCCTTTAATAATATGCTGTATAATACAGTAAAAATACACACATAATGTTGTATGAATATCCATACAAGCATGTCTGTCACTATCATTATAGTTACTTAAATGCCAACAGCCAGAGCCGTCAGTTTTCATAGATAATGTATTCTTTAAAGCATAAATATTGTTATGTTGAAGGTCTTTTTTCTTGCTAATTCCATTAGGAAAAGCCTTCCTACACTGTTCCTCTTACATGAAAGTCAATGCCAATAATTCTTCTCAAAGGGCTGAGAAACATTCTGATCATTATTAACAGGATGTTACAGTTCCAGCACAAAATGAAAATGGAAAAAAGAAAGACGATGGTTGGCTGAGACATGGGAGAAAGAAATTCATTGAGTATTTGATTCTAAGTCAGATTCACTACTTAAAACCCTGAAAAGAAAAAAAAGGTTTTCTTAACCACTTAAGCCCCGGAGACCAGAGCACTTTTTGCGATTCCGCACTGCGTCGCTTTAACTGACAATTGCGCGGTCATGCGACGTGGCTCCCAAACAAAATTCATGTCCTTTTTTCCCCACAAATAGAGCTTTCTTTTGGTGGTATTTGATCACCTCTGCGGTTTTAATTTTTTGCGCTATAAACAAAAAAAAAAAACGACAATTTTGAAAAAAACACATTCTTTTTTACTTTTTGCTATAATAAATATCCCCAATATATAAAAAAAAAAATTTTCCCCAGGTTAAGGCCGATACGTATTCTTCTACATATTTTTGGTAAAAAAAAAAATCGCAATAAGCGTTTATTGATTGGTTTGCGCAAAAGTTATAGCGTCTACAAAATAGGGGATAGTTTTATGGAATTTTTATTAATAATTTTTTTTTTTACTAGTAATGGTGGCGATCAGCAATTTTTATCAAGACTGCGACATTATGGCAGACACATCGGACACTTTTGGCGTGATTCTGGGACCACATTTATATATCGATCAGTGCAATTAAAAATGCATTGTTAACTGTGTAAATGTGACTGGCAGTGAAGGGGTTAACCACTAGGTGGTACTGTAGGGGTTAAGTGTTTTCCTAGGGAGTGATTCTAACTGTGGGGGAAGCGGCTATGTGTGACACGACACTGATCACCGCTCCCGATTCCAGGGAGCTGTGATCAGTGTCAGTGACATTAGGCAGAACGGGGAAATGCTTGTTTACATCAGCATTTCCCCGTTCTTCCTCTCCGTGAGATGATCACGGGTATCCCTGCGGACATCGAGTCCGTGGGACGGGCGATCACACTCATGGAGCTTGCAGCGCGTGCCTGCAAGCCGCTTCTTAAAGGGCAACGTACCGGTACTTTAATCTGCCTGTACATGCCCTTCTGCCGCAGTATATTTGCGTGAAGCGGTCGGCAAGCGGTTAAAGAGTTGGGGGTGAGCTGGGGGACCCTGGGGGCCACGACCTGGAGCCAGTTGCAGCCCAGTCCATCCTCACCACTCGAGGCTCTGGTGAACACCAGCTGGCTCTTAGACTCTGCGCCCCAGGGAATCTTACGCTCTAACCCCGGTGGGATCCGTCTTGGTGTCCAGCGGCCCCGTGTTCCGGATCACCTGGACTCCCGTCCACTGCAGTCAGCCATAGGGTCCACTACCTTGCGGTGCACTCCCGATCCCAACGGTGTGCATCTGTCACCTAGCCTCAGGGTGACCTGACAGGTGGTTTATCCTTGTTGGGACTTTCTTTACACTTTTCTTATTATATGTATTGTTTGCATATTTGAATTTTATTTTTCACAGAAGACGGAGCAATTTTGACCTATCACAATGATCAGCCACTGTGCAGCCCGCCCCCTGTGTTTTTTTTTTTTTCTCTGAATGGAGGGGAGAGATACATTGTATCTTTCTCTCCTTGCAGGGAAAAAGAATCAAACGTGTGTTTTGGGACAGTTTTCCTTTGATGAAAAAAATAAATAAAAAAATCAGGGGATATCTTTTATCACTTACCACCAAATGTAAGCCCAAGTTGTCCTGAAAAAAAAAAAGCAAGGTATAATGTACAGCTTTACTAACATGTCAAAGTTGCAAAATTGTGTTCAGGCATTAACATATGTTTTACCCTCAGGCACGAAGGGGTTAATTAGACACAATAAAGAAACAGCTTAAAGTCTTATTAAAGTCTTATTAAACCCAAAGCAAACATTTATTGTTTTGCAGCTTACCATTTCTTAGATGTGATGGCTGCATTCATTCTCTTTTATATGCTTTCTTTCTTCTATTTTTATCGGGTGATCCAGACAGCAAGTTTGTTGTTTTTCAAAAGAGCAGGCTCTCCAGCAGAATGTATCAGTTACAGAGATGAGACAAACACTGACAGGGGGGTGCTCACAATGATAAGCTTTTATTTATTTATGCAAATCCTTTGTCCCAAAAGGAAAGGAAACTGTTTGCTGTAACAGTAACTGACTATAAAGTATTAGCTGGAGTTTTGCTTAAGTTTGTTAGTGTATTTAAATATGCTAATGCATCTGACCCCCCCCCCCCCCCCCAGACTGAAAATGCTTCTGTCAAAATGTGTCTCTGTTGCTCCTTGATCCAGAGTAGAGGCACTATAATACTGGCCAGATCACAGGTGAAAACAGAGGGGAAAAGCCTGAAAAAGAAAAGTAATGCAGCCACCACATCCAGTGATTAGTAAGCTAAAATTTATAAAATTTTTGGTCTTGGGTTTATTACTGCTTCAAAGATTTTTGAAAAATGATTTAAAGAAAAATTGGTATAGACAAATATTTATAGACAAAGATACTACAAACACGGAAAATTTCCTATCAAATACTTACCGTAATTTTACTTTCCTGATGGACTCCATGGCAGCATACGTATGGGTTAACCCCGCCTCCACTCCTCCCCTATAGGACCCCACTCCCATAAATCTTTTCTCTGAGCCAGAGGCCGCGTTACAAAACTAGCCTACTCAAGACACTGGGGGGGAATGCCTGCTGCCATGGAGTCCATCAGGAAAGGAAAATTATGGTAAGCATTTGATAGGAAATTTTCAGTTTTCCTGACAGACTCCATGGCAGCACGTGTATGGGAGCTAACTAGCCATACACCCTATGGGCGGTCAATGCTGAACCAAAGGCTTTAATTTGTACCATCAACAGACAGGACCTACAAGCCAAAATAAACAGAGGATAAAAAAGCCGGCTCTACACAATAATGACCCATAAATGTATTGATTGAGGACCACAAGGCCACCCTACAGATTACATTGGGAACCACATTCTGCGAAGATGTAGACACACTCCTGGTCGAGTGAGCAGTCACTACCTCCAAGCCCTCGGCTCTGTGAGCCTGTCAGATGGCCTAGACAATCCATGCCACAATCATCCTAGATGAGGCACGTTTCCCTTTGTTCTTTCCGACAAAAAGAATGAACAGGCGTTCTGAAGCCTGAAGGAAGCTGTAGCTTGTAAATATAACTTCACAGTATCTGAGAGATTCCTAGAACCAAAGGAAGGCACCGCTGAGAGTCAAACTCAGGATTCCCTGTTTACTGGACATGCGCTTTAAACCAACTAAGCCACAGTGCGACCTCTCCCACGTCTAAAGGACAAAAGTTAGTACTCAAAAGAGTGATGCACCCTTGGGAATCGAGTCGAGCATAGGTAACAGCACTGCTTGAACTGGAAAGAATGTTAAGAAAAGTTCTCCATGACCGGTGAATCGATCTCTGAGGCTTTTTATGCCGACGTGATAGCCAGGAGAAAGGCGAACTTGACAGAGAGGCCTTTAACGGAGACAGCCCTAGAACACTCTGCTCCAATTCCCGAGAGGGAGTTGAGAACAAGAGGGAGACTCCATTTGGAAAACCTCTGCTTACCCCGAGGTCTGAGCCTAGCTGCTCCCTTGAAGAACTGTTGGACAGGAAAAGATGTCTAGGTCTGGATACACCTATGAAGGCCGATAAAGCTGACATTTGTACTCTGAGGGAGCTGACCGTTTGAGCCAGATCTAAACCCGACTAGAGGAAGCCAAGAATATTTAAAACTTGTAGATCACTACATGATCTGTCAGCAACAGACATGTATTGCACAATCTTTGACCAGATTCTCCCGTAAACTTTGTGTTCATTCTTCTAGCATTCAAGAGAGCAGAGATGACTCTGGAGGAACAGCTAAGGACCAGAACCAGACTGTCAGACGCAACCATGCTGGACATGGATGTAGAATTGCACCCAGTGACAGAAGGTCTGGCCTGAGGAGAAGGGGCACTGGGTTCTGGTAGCTGAACTGTGCTAGCAAGGGGAACCATGGCCCTAATTGGCCAATAAGGCATCGCTGCCACTACCTCCATAACCTCTGTTTAGAGTCTTTAGTAGAGCTATCTTTTGCCCACATGTTAAAATGCAAATTTTAGACCTAAAAAGTCTCCCCTGCCTTCCATGGCTACAGTGGGTGGAGAAACTGACAGCTGAACCCAGAAGTGACGTAACACATACCACTTCCATGTTTATTCCCAGTTCACCAGCCATCATTTAGAAACAAGTGGACAAGTAGTTAAAGAGGAAGTAAAGTCTTACCAACAGGTAAGTCTATAGTAAGACTTACCTGAAGGTATTGTAAATATCTCCTAAACTTGCACCGTTTAGGATATATTTACTATATATGCTTCCGCCGACGGCATCGGCACATGTTCACTGAAGGAACGGCTCGTTCGTGATGTTTTTTCAGGACCCGTGCCGTGACCGGCGGCACCCGCGTGCATGCACAGGAGTTACGTCATCACTGCTACGGCCAATCACAGCGCCGGAGCCCGCCAACCTGGAAGTAACTCCAGAAAAGATGTTGGCCATGGGAGCAGAGTGCGGGCAGCACTGCAGGGCATCGTTCTAAGGTAAGTATTTTATAATGAGCTAGTATGCGATGCATACTAGCTCATTATGCCTTTGTCTTTTTTTTTTTTGAGGTTTAAAACCTCTTTAACCACTTGCCGACCAGCCGCTGTCATTATACTCCTGCAGGTCAGCATGATCCCGTGAACCATCGTAGCGCCTGCTGCATTGCAAAGGTGCCGATGCTCATGGCTGGCGGTCACGGGCACGAGAGGCAGAACAGGGACGTGTGTACACACACAAATGCCTGTTCTGTAAGCTGAGGAGAGGCAGATCGTTAGTTCCTAATAGCTGGGAACCACGATCTGTCATCTCCTACAGTTAGTCCCCTCCCCCCACAGTTAGAACACACAGTCAGGGAACACAGTTAACCCCTTGAGCGCCCCCTAGTGTTAACCCCTTCCATGCCAGTGACATTTACACAGTAATCAGTTCATTTTTATAGCACTGATCGCTGTATAATTGTCAATGGTTTAAAAAATTTGTCAAAAATGTCCGATGTGTCCACCATAATGTTGCAGTCCTGATAAAAATCACAGATCGCCGCCATTACTAGTAAAAAAAATAATAATAAAAATGCCATAAATCTTTCCCCTATTTTGTAGACACTATAACTTTTGCAAAAAAACAATCAATATATGCTTATTGCGATTTTTATTACCAAAAATATGTAGAAGAATACGTATCGGCCTAAACTGTGGAAAAAATTTGTTTGTTTTTTTTTTTTAAATAGGGATATTTATTATAGCAAAAAGTACAAAATATTGTGTTTTTTTTCAAAATTGTCGCTCTTTCTTTGTTTATAGTGCAAAAAATAAAAACCGCAGAGATGATCTAATACCACCAAAAGAAAGCTTATTTGTGGGGAAAAAAGGACGTCAATTTTTTTTGGGTACAGCATCACATGACCGCACAATTGTCAGTTAAAACGACACAGGGCCAAATCGCAAAAAATGGCCTGGTCATTGAGCAGCCAAATCTTCCGGGGCTGAAGTGGTTAAAGACCGTGCAAGTACAGAAATGTATCTGTTGATTTGCCAGCATGGCAATCAGCCCCTATTTTATTGTGAACTGACACCATGTGCCTTTTTCTGAAATAGCAAGGAACAGTGTTGCCAACCGTCAGTATTTTTACTGGCAGCTAGTATAAAATGGGCACTTTTCTCCTGCCAGTAAGTGACAGGAAAAGGTTGCCAGTAAAAAATATGGCTGTGACACTTGGTCCGGCCAAGACCATTTGAGTGCCTACTACAGTGTGTTCGAGCAGCGCTGGTGAGGGGCAGGTCTGGTGGAATTAGTGCCTGAGCATTTCGTGTGATGTCATAGCGCAAGAGAGCTGAGCCGAGTGGCCGAAACCTTGTGTGAGCAAGGCAAGCTGGGAGCGGGACTGTCAGTGCTGTTTGGACTGGAGAAGGGACCACCTGGCATGGAGAGAGACAGTCACTGTGACTCAGAAGGGGACGTGTTGCATCAGTGAGGTGTCATTATCATCTATGCTGCTGCTCACTGCTGTCAGTGTCACTGTGAGAGTCAATTTCATGTGTGTGTGCACCTGCCCATTTTCATTTCTTGTCCTGCAGAGTCCTGTCCCTGAGCTTCATACTGTACTTACTAGTAAATCTATCGTATTTACTATCTTAAATAAAATAAGTTTTTTTTTTGCATTAATATCTACCATAATCACATTGCTAATTGTATATTGTACTTGGTTGTAGCCTAAATACTAAAATGTGTGCTTTAAACTGCTATTTTGTAACTTTTGGAAATGCTAGTAAAAACTTGGCTGTGCCAATACATTTTGGGTGTCGTGTCAGTAAATTTCAATCTGGTGGGTTGGCAACACTGGAAAGGAATAGTGTCAGCCCTGCCCAGTTGTCTATTATACTATTGAATCCCTTCTCTCTCCTTATCTACACAACATAAAGAATAATGCGGCGTACACACGGTCGGAATTTCCGATGGAAACAGTCCGATGGGAGCTTTTCAACGGATTTTCCGACCGTGTGTATGCCCATCGGTCTTTTTCTGTCGGAATTTCCGACGGACTTTGGATTGAGAATCTGTTATCAATTTTTCGACGGAAAACCTTTCTATCGGATTTTCCGATCGTGTGTATCCATTTCCGACACGTAAAATTCCGACGCATGCTCGGAAACAATTTGGCGCATGCTCGGAAGCATTAAACTTCCCTTCTATAGTGCTGTTGAACGTGTTTTATGCCGCTGTGTTACAGACCGTCGGAATTTGGTGTGACCGTGTGTAGGCAAGACAGTTTGAGCGAAATTCAGTCGGGAAAACCATCAGAACTTTTTTACTGGCCGACGAGAATTCCGACCGTGTGTACGCAGCATTATTTTTTGTAGCCCATAATCAGAAATTGAAGAATTTTCTCAGATAACACAGAAACTCTAAATTTCTAAGTAATCAATCGGTATTTTTTTGCAGTTATCCTAACATAACAAGCAGTTTCTTATGTACTTTGGTATATTTAGCCGAACAAAAGAAAGCAAATCATTTAAGATCATTGTTAGGCTTCAAATATGAATGAATCCCATTTAAAAAAAAAATTATTCAATTTTTTTGCAAGGACAATTAAATAGGGTTTAAATCAGTAGTAAACCACATTCAAAAAATAAATAAAAATCAGGCCCCAGGCAGTTTAAGTCGTAATGTACTAGTAGACTTACCTGAAAACAAATCTCTCCAGAAGCGTGCTGTCACTGCTGAAGGCGCTTCCATCTTCACCCGGTCTTCTTTCCGGGCTCGCTGGCTTCAGCTATCTGATTGGCTGAGCCAGCGATGACATCACTCCCGTGCATGCATGCGGGAGTCACTGTTTATAGCACGGCTCTGAAGGAAAGGCACGGGTATGCTGTTCCTTCAGAGCGCATGAGCCAGTGACATCACCAGCTGCATCCAAAGTAAATATAGTTTAGGAGATATTTAGTTTACCTATAGGTAAGCCTTATTACAGGCTTACCTATAGGTAAAAATCATACATTTTACCACTTTAAAAAATAATGAAAAATACTATTTTGAACTATCAGTGAGAAATTTACCAGGACACTGAATTATTACCCACAGGCTTAAGATGGCCATAGATTTTAGGCAAGTATTGGATGTGCAAGCATAATCTGAAAACGTTATGTCTTTTAGGCCAGCATCAGCCATAGACAGCAATGCATGGATTGCAAGAGTCGATGTAGGGCTATGCAGAGGAATTGCAATTTATGCACTTTGAGTAATCCTGCTATCAATTTTTCTTGGGAGAAACAGTAAACAGAAGGTGTTTGAATTTGCCCAAAGATATATACTCATCCCCTGATCTGTCTGGAAATAGCTTATAGGGAGACTTGTTTTATGTCAACAGGTATCTTAAAGGAAATCTGTCACTTGCTAAAAAATAAAAAATAAAGCAATAACAAAAAACGTATAAAAGTATATATCTGCAGTAGCTCCACCATTACACCCAGATATTGAGGTGGTTCTAATGGGGAAAGCTCTGTCCCTTCCTGGTGGTGTGCAGGCTTGCTCCCCCCTATCTGTCCTCTAAAAATTCCTACTGATCAACAAAGCAGCCCACCACAGTGAATGTCAACGACAAATGTGTGGGAGACAGGAGAGAGAGAGATCAAGCTTCAAAACTATCAGGAAGTGTTGAAGCTTTGCCCATCAAAATGGCGCAGCATTCAGGCATAACATAAGTTCTTAGAGGCGGCTGCAAATATGTGGCTCTAGGTGCCTGCATGTCATGCATGACAGTAGTTTTATCATACCTCCCAATTTACTAAGATGGCAATGAGGGACACCCTTTAGTAGGATGTGGGTAGCAAAAGTGCCACGCCCCTAGTAACAGGACCCATGAAGAATTAATAAACAAAAAAATTATTGCTTAACCCCAAAAGTGCTTTTTTTGAGCAGTATGTTCACTTTATAGTGGATTTTAAAACAACAATATGATAATAAAAAGGTTTGTGTACAAGCTTTAGTGTAGTGTAACAATGTTGGTAGTTAAAGTGGTTCTAAAGGCTCAAGGTTTTTTTCCTTCATGCATTCTATGTATGAAGGAAAAAAAATGTTGGTAGTTAAAGTGGTTCTAAAGGCTCAAGGTTTTTTTCCTTCAGGCATGAACTGGCCATCGGGACTACCGGGAGATTCCCGGTGGGCCGATGGCTCAGTGGGCCAGTCAGGTGCAGTCCTGGAGCCGCTCCTCTCTGACAGTGAGTGATCGCGATTTCACTCCTGTCAGGAGTGAGGAGAGCATTAGGCTTCCTGCTCCCTCCAGCCTGCAGGGGGAGATAGATGGCCGGTGTTCTGCCAAAAACTGTCCCCCCCCATCCCCATCGGATAGGAGACTACGAAAGTCTCTGAAGATGAACGGTGCCTGCGCAGTTTCTAGTACCTTGTGCCCTGAGTCCAGGTTCAAGCCCCATCATGCAAGTGGACATACGGTAGCACTTAGTAACAGGGTCCCTCGCGGGCTCGCTTGGCTTGCTACGCTTCAGGCATTGCCTTGCTTCGCTTGGCAATTTTTTATTCTAACTTTCTGTCCACTTGGATGGTGGGGCTTGAACCTGGACTCAGTGCGCAGGCGCCGTTCATCTTCAGAGACTTTCAGCATCTCCTTGTCCTTCGTACTGCGCAAGTGCAGTACAGGGCGGACACTATCCGACGGGAGACAGTATTCAACAGTACACCGGCAGACGAGAAGCTGCCTTAAGAACTGTGAGTACACGTGGGAGGGGGGACACTCTGATGTAAGGGGGCTGGTGATGGGACTCTGATGTAAGGGGGTGCTGATGGGACTCTGATGTAAGGGGGTGCTGATGGGTACCTGATGTAAGTATGGACTCTGTTGGGGGCACCTGATGTTAGGACAGACTCTGCTGGGGGCCCCTGATGCAAGGACAGACCCTGCTGGGGTCTGATGGCATCTGGTGGCAGGCGACACGCTCAGGGGTCCCACTGATTCTGGATTATGGTGAGTTGAATGATTTCATTCTGTATTACAATGTAATAATAGTAATAATGCGCTTCAATCTTCCTGGCACTACAACAACCATGGGCTGGGATGACTGAAGTCCTAACACCAGGTGTTTGGAGTATCTTTATCTGCTGATTTGTTAAACTCTGGAATACACATTTATATTGTGGTGTAGGACCTGGGCCTGCTGTCCCTCCATCCCTATTTTCTTCCTTCTCTCTCCTTCCCTCCTTCTTTCCTTCTTTCTCTCTCCCTCCCTCCCTCTTTTCCCCTTTCTTTCTCCATCTCTTATTCATCTCAGACTCTATCCACACCCCATTTGAGCCACGCCCATATTAGCCACACCCACAATTTCACGTAGCCCACGCCCATTTTCCACCACGGCGTGTCACATTTTTCTTTTTGCTATGTGACAAACGCATGCCCTGCCCCCTAATTATAACAAGACTCCGCCTACAGCCAAAAAAAGTGTCCCTTTACATTTTTTTACAGTGTTGGCAACTATGAAAATGAGGGACAATTGAGGCTACACAAGGAACAGAGGGATTTATTTCACAATGAGGTACAGTAGCTCCAAATGAGGAACAGTGGGTTGGTTTTATAATAGTGAGGAAGTTGCTTTAACTCACCTAAAGAATGTTTAGGAAGTCATGTTGGGGATTACATTTCAGGAATCCCTGTGAAATGTCCTACTCGAGCAGCTAAGAGTGGTCATCATCATTTTCTGGATCATAATTGCTCTTGTAGCTTGCAGTGCCTTCCCTGTGTTTTCATTAGGACATTATTTGCTCTACAGTACCTTCCTTAGTCTGGAATTGTTCATGAACAATGCTCCGATTTCTTATTTAGGACTTTACTGCATAATTATCAGGAGTGATTCCAATGTTTGCATAGGCTTGATCCCGCTCCCTTGTTAACCACTACACAACCATATTTTGCAAACTATGATTGCATAACAAATACATAGAAATAGAAGGATTTAATGCAGCAGATGGACAGAATTTAAAAAGGGACAAAACTTTCCATGAACAAATTTAAAACTAGGGAAAAGCTCTGGAAATCAGGAACATTTAAAAGGATTTACACATTTATGGCTTAACAGCAATATAGCAAAACTTGGACCAAAATAAAAAATGACATATATGACACAGTTACTCAATAGCAATATTACAGATGTTCCTATCCCCTTCATCCCTATCACTCCTAAATTCACTGTCACAGTTTTATTACATGTTGATATTGCCAGTAGCTAAAGGTGGTTGCCATCTTTTTTTTATAGATTTTTCGCTGGATTTGACGTGGGAACACAATGGATGCCTTCAGCAGGGCTGGATTAAGAACATCATGGGCCTGGTGATGAGGATTATGGTGGGGCTTTTTATTAAAAAAATAAAATAAAAAATAATTAAAAATGCAAACAATTTTTTGTTATAACAAATTAAATTAAATAGAGAGAGGGAGGATGAGAGAGAGAGAGAACGGTGATGAGAGAGGGGTGAGGGGTAAGAGAGGGAGGATGAGAGATAGAGGGGGGATTAGAGAGAGAGGATGCGAATGAGCATGCGTGGAAGTGACAGCAACACAGCCCGGCCAAGGAAAGTGACCGAAGGCACAGAACCCGGAAGGAAGACAGGGTTAAGATGGAACAAAAGTGTGCCCATTCTAGAGCTGGTAACATTGAGGATATTCATTATAATTTTAAAGAACTGTCTTTGTGTGTAAGAGGCATAGGGGAGGAGTATGGATGGTATAAAAGTGGGAAATATGTGCAGGGAGGGAGAGGAATGTGGAGGGTATAACAGTGGGCACTATGTACAGGAGAGGAGTGTGGAGGGTATGATGGGGGCAGTATGTACAGGAGAGGAGTGTGGAAGGTATGACTGTGGAGAGAAAGATAGTTGGCAGTATGTACAGGAGAGGAGTCTGGAGGGTACGACAGTGTGCACTATGTACAGGTGAGAAGGATGTAGGAATCTGGGAAGGAAAAATGTAAAGGTTTGTGGAAGGATGTTTAGGGACTGTGTAGTGGTTAAGTGGGCCATACATGAATTTAAATTAGGCCAATTAAGCAGAGACCAGCTATAGTCGATCTATGTATGGGCTAGCTGGTTGTACACAAGTCAATCTATTAATCGACTTGAGTACAACCAGCCTGTCAGGTTTTTCCCAAAACAGTCAGTGCTGCCAGCTATAGTTAGCAACACTGATAATTGTATTCTGTGGGTTGGGAAGGCTCCCCACTGGCAGAACACAATAACACTGTTGGATTGATTCCCCCATCCACAGGTCAGTAGGTGAGGGGGTGTGTGGGGACAGGCTGGGGAGAGAGGTCTGTCAGGGGGTTGTGAGGTGGTCATGGAGGGATATCAATCAGTGGGTGGGGGGGGGGGTAACTGGGAGTGATATCTTTTGGAGTATGGTCTGTCATCTGCAGGTTGGGAAATGTCACCTGTAATATAAGTTGAAGGGAGGTGGCTTACATGTAAAGTGACTAGGTAGTGGGAGCGAGTTTAACAGGCGGTGCTGCCTGTCAAACTCTGCAGGCTCCAAGCTATCCATTGAGCTTAGTGCCTCTGAAAAGAAGTGAGGAGAGGCACTGTGAGCTCATCCTCTCAGTCTGCTGCAAACAGAGTGTGCCAGCTTGTATTTAAATTGGCCGCTCCGTATGTAGCTTATGACAGGCTGAGCAAGGAGCCCCATATCTCCAGGACCATAGGTGATAGGCCCCAGTAGTGGGGTAGTACCTCGTAATGCCTTTTGGCCTTTGTAACGCCCTGGCAGTTTTCCAGGAATGTCCTCCGAGATTTGTTGCCATTATGTGCGGTGGTTTATCTCGATGATATCCTCATATTTTCCAAGTCCCTGGAGAGCCACCACACAGATGTCTGCCGTGTGCTTCAGAAACTAAGAGAGAACAATCTCTATTGTAAACTGGAGAAGTGTGAGTTCCATCGTGAACAGGTTAAATTCCCGAGTTATGTCATTTCCACTGCTGGTTTTTCGACTTTCGGCAGTTCTACAGTGGCCCCGACCCGTGGGTTTACGTACTCTGCAGCGTTTCCTGGACTTTGCCAACTATTATCGGAAGTTTATCCATAACTTCTCGTCTCTGGTCATGCCCCTGACTGATATGACCAGAAAGGACGGTAACCCACAGAGTTGGTCTCCGGAGTCCATTAAGGCCTCTGAAGGCTGCCTTTGTTTCTGCTCCTGTGTTGGCACATCCTGATCCTACGTTACCTTATATCCTTGAGGTTGATGCTTCTGAGACTGGTGTTGGCTCCCTCCTGTCTCAACGTCCTACCTGTGAGAGCACTATGTATCCTTGTGGCTACTTTTCCAAGAAATTGTTACCTGCTGAGTGCAATTACGATATTGGTGACAGAGAGCTGTTGGCGATTATTTTAGCCCTGAAAGAATGGAGACATCTCCTCAAAAGTACCACTGTGCCAGTTCTCATTCTTACTGACCATAAGAATCTCACATTCTTGTCTGAGGCCAAACGCCTCTCTCGCAGAAGGGCGCGATGGGCTCTTTTCTTGTCAAGTTTTAATTACATTGTCTCATTTTTACCCGGTACTAAGAATGTAAGGGCTGACGCCTTGTCACAACAATTTTCCTCCACTTCCAAGTTGGAGTCGGTTCCGGTTCCTGTTCCTGATTCCTCCTGATTGTATTCTGGCTACAGTTCACACCAGTCTCACTTCTCCTTTGGGTGACAAAATTCTTGCTGCTCAGGTCCATGCTCCTCCTGAGAAACCTTGTGACTGTTGCTTTGTCCCAGAGAGTCTCCGTACTGCCGTGCTCCAGACTTACCATTCTCCCAAGCCTGCTGGCCACCCTGGGAAGAATCAACTCTTTTGGGCCATTTCCCAACAATTTTAGTGGCCTAGTCTACATGCTGATGTAACTGCCTTCGTAGCTGCCTGTTCCATCTGTGCTCAGAGTAAGAAAGACTCCACAACATCTTCCAGTCGGCCTCCTACAACCCATACCCAATGGAGAGAGGCCCTGGACCCACCTGTCTATGGATTTCATTGTGGAGTTACTCCCAGGGCAACACAGTTATTCTTATAAAAAAGTGTACAAGAATGTAAGTGACTATGCGCATAACCTTAGTGATCTATCAACACACGGTTAATAAAATAATAAATAACGGAACCATATATGTAATATTTCAGCAATGAATAAATATATGTGCACTATATAAAGTGAATAAGGTTCAATAATATTAAATATATATGCTAGGTACACAATAAATATTTGCAGTGCTGACCGCTATATATATAAAGTGCCAATTATCATATAAAGTGCAAATCCTGGGTAAAATAAAATCGTGCAAAAATCGTGCAAAAAGTTGTGCAAAAAATACTCCAATGCTAAAAATTTGTGCAATAATGGAAATGTCCAACATGTGCAAAAAATTTGTGCAATATAAGAAATGTCCAACATGTATATATTCTTAGGTGACACGTTCACAGTAGTCAGGTATGAGGTAGCAATCCAATTTTGAGCTCTCAATGCTCTTACCTTATAGGCATAAGGGAAATTCCTTATTCCATTATGTCGATCATGTCCCCACTTCCATCCATACGAATCGATCAATCCAACGATGTTAGTTTTATGCAGGAGATGAACATCCACTTAAACTTAATGTAAGGATCCACATGCAAAAATAAAGGGGCTCCAATTGTGCATTACCAAAATAACACGCTTATAGGCATAAGGGAAATGCCTTATTCCATTATGTCGATCATGTCCCCACTTCCATCCATACGAATCAATCAATCCAACGATGTTAGTTTGATGCAGGAGATGAACATTCACTTAAACTGCTCACACCTCTGTACTTATCCCACAGCGGGACGGAGAGCCACATGGGAGAGGCGTGGTCATAGAGGGCTTCATCCTATCAGAGACGTTTGGTTATAATATGAAGGGGGTGCGGCTAGAGCGAGCAGGGACTGGTAGAATGGAGAGAACACTGAGCACGGGATACTAGGAGAGTGAAGTGACTGCACTTATGCGCATAGTCACTTACATTCTTGTACACTTTTTTATGCTTTTATGTGATTTGTGATCACTATTAGACTTTGCAGCTTTCCCACATCTTAATAGTTTTAGTTATATTAGTAGCGCAGAAGTCCTTTTATTATTTACAGCTATCCTTATGGTGGTTGACCGGTTCTCAAAAATGTCTCATTTTATTCCACTTAAGAAGTTGCCCACTTCTAAGGAACTGGCTTCCATTTTTGCTCGGGAGATCTTTCGCTTACATGGGCTACCCAAGGGGATTGTCTCAGATATGGGTAGTCAGTTTGTGTCCCGGTTCTGGCGAGCCTTTTGTGCGCAGTTGGGAATTCAGCTTGCTTTTTCCTCTGCGTAACACCCGCAGTCTAATGGGGCTGCAGAACGAGCCAATCAGTCCTTGGAGCAATTCCTACGTTGCTATATTTCTGACCATCATAACAACTGGTCAGACCTATTACTGTGGGCAGAGTTTGCTCACAACAGTGCCTTGAATTCTGCTTCCTGATTGTCCCCGTTTATGACGAATTATGGTTTCCAACCCCTCCATGTTGCCTGACTCGTTTGTTCCACAGAGTATTCCTGCGTTAGAGGAGCATCTCCGTGGTCTTCGTTCCACTTGGCACAAGTCCAGGAGGCTTGTCGACATGCTAATGATAGGTACAGACTCCATGCTGACCGCAGAGCCTGCCTGTGCCTTCCTACCAGGTTGGGGACAGGGTCTGGCTGTCATCTCGCAACTTCATGTTCCCTCACTGAAGTTCGCACCTCGGTTTATTGTGCCTTTCCGTATTTTTTGCAGGATTAACCCAGTGGCTTACACATTAGACCTTCCTTCTAATATGCGTATTTCGAATGTATTTCATGTCTCCTTATTAAAACCTTTGGTCTGCAACCGCTTTACCACCTCGGTGCCACGTCCTCACCCTGTACAGGTTGAGAACCATGAGGAGTATGAAGTACAGTTCATTGTTGACTCCCGTAGGTTCCGTGGGCGCATACAGTACCTGGTGCATTGGAAAGGCTACTGTCCAGAGGAACACTCTTGAGTCTCATCCTCAGACGTACATGCCCCTGTCCTCCTCCATGGTTTCCATAGACATTTTCCCCTCAAGCCTGGTGGTCCCCTGAAGGGGAGGAGTCAGTCATTGAGGAGGGGGTACTGTCAGGGCTGGGCTCAGCCCTTCCTTCTCTGATCTGGCTGCTCAGCTGTCAACTAATTGCCAGCTCCTATCTCTCCACAGTTACTCAGCTGTTGATGATATCCTGCTCATCAGTCCTGCCTACTTAACCACTACGCGTCGGAGGGACGTCCTGAGACGTCCTTGACTTTCCGGGGGTATATCTGAATGATGCCTGCAGCTACAGACATCATTCAGATATCGGCTTTTTCAGCCAGCGATTCCCTGCACCATAAGAATGATCATAGCGGCTGTTCCACCGCTTGATCATTCTTACGTGCGGCGGGAGGGGACGTCGGCGTATATTCATCTTTCATATTATGCAAAAAAAATTGGGCTAACTTTACTGTTTTTTTTTTTTTAAAGTATGAAACTTTTTTTTCTGAAAAAAACGTGTTCGAAAAATTGCTGCCTTTGTATTCTCTAGGGTCTTTGCTAAAAAAAAACATATATAATGCTTGGGGGTTCTATGTAATTTTCTAGCAAAAAAAATTATGAATTTTACATGTAAGAGAGAAATGTCAGAATTGGCCCGGGTGTGAAGTGGTTAAGCCGTCCAGTCCAGAGGAGCTCTGCCTTCGCCTTGGTCAATATTACAGAAACTATCACCTGCGATCCTGTTCAAGACTTGCTTTGCTGACATCCCTTCTAGCTCCAGATCCTGCTTGCTGTTCCACTACATTGATCCCTGACTTCTGGCTTGGCTGACTATCCGTTCCGGTTACTGAACTTTGGCTATGTTTTGACTACGTTTGTTCTTTTTACTTTTATTATTAAACAAGTGGGATTTAACTGTACTTCTGTCTCGGCCTGATTTCATGGTTTTTGCCCCCCCCCCGTCTCCCCCCGTATCACTCATTTACTAACAGATATTTTAGTCTGGATGTCACACCACTTCCTCAAACTCAAGCTATTCAAAACCAAACTTATAATGTTTCCTCCCCAATGTGTCCCTTCCCCTGATCTCTCTGTCAAAATTAACTTGGCACAACTATAAGCCCATCCCCGCATTCCAAGGTCCTAGGTGTAGTCCTGGACTCTGAACTCTCCTTTAAGCCCCATGTCCAATCACTCCAAATCCTGCCACCTCAACCTTCACAACATCTCCAAAATATACCCCTTTCTAACCAATGACACAACAAAGCTCTTTTTTCACTTCCTGGTCATCTCTCGTCTTGACTACTGCAACTCCCTTCTCATTGGCTTACCTCTACATAGTCTATCCCCTTTCAATCCATCGTGAATGCTGCTGCCAGACTCATCCACCCAGTGGCGTATCTAGGGTATGGCAGCCATGGCTAGTGCCATGGGCGCCGTGGGGGGGGGGGGGGGCGGCGGCAAAAAAGCCACCCCTGCACAATAAAACAGTTCCATCCATCCATTCGCGGCCGCCTCCCGCACTAATGCAGTCCCCTGCGCCACGGCCGGCCTGCTGGAGCGCAGCGCCGGCACAGCACTTCACTAGCAAGTGAGGAGGGATGCGGCAGTCTCCCCCATCCCATGACGGCTGGTGAGTTGACTCTCCTGCCTCCCGGGTCATCTACGTAGCCGTAGTGTAACAGGCGGAGGCGGAGCCTAATGCCGAGACGGAGCCAAATGCGGAGGCGGGGCCTAATGCGGAGGCGGAGCCTAATGCTCCGCCTACGCTCCTTTCTGCATCTGCTTCAGCTTCTCCACGGAGCGAGGTCTCCCGGGTTTGTGTGATGTCACGTGACTGTGAGGACTCTGGAGGCTGGAGAAGAGAACTCTAGAGAGAACATTATGTCACTAGAGAGAAGAGAAAAAATTGGAACCCCCAGACAGCAGCACCTGGAAGGATTAGCACTGCAGCCGAGAAGCAGGTACAATTACAGAACCAGTCAGTCACTACGATCTTGAGCATCAAATATAGTGCTCAAACAATATGGATTAAATAAATATGCTTAGCCATAGATATCACAAATAAAGTATAATAAAGTGATTTGTGCAAGTAGTACCTGCTTTTGCACAACTTACTTTTATTACACTTTATTTGTGATATCTTTGGCTAAGCATATTTATTTAATCCATATTGAGTACTATATTTGATTGGCTGCTTGCTTCTGCTTGGGCCTGGCACACACGCACAATCGCACATGGTGGTGACTTAAAGTCATCATGTGTGATTCTGCGTGTGTGCCAAGCAGACAGGGCTGGTGCTCTGTCGAGAAATGCCCGGCTATCGAATAGTGCCCAGGTGGAACTGCGCATGCGCCGCACGGAGCCGCAGAACAGCTGAGTTTACGATCAGCTGTTGTCCCGTGTGGCCGAGGCACATTCATGTAGGTGAGGGACGGATATTTACATGAAGGGGGCGGATATTTCAATGATGGGCAGTGCTGGGGGTGGAATTTGTATTGATGGCCAAAGAAATTTGCAAAATAAATCTTTATCTGCTATTCATTTTGAACGCTGCGGGCGTGTTTAGTCAATTGAAGGGCAGATTTTTCTATATTACATAAAGGTTTCTTTACCAGATTTGTTTGTTCAGCGATAAAAATTCCGCCCCTAGTACTGGCCATCATTGAAATATCCGCCCCCTTTATGTAAATATCCGTCTTCGCCTACATAAACATGCCTCGGCAACGCGAAACAGCTGATCTTAAGCTCAGCTGTTCTGAGGCTCCGTTCTGCGCACGTGCAGTTCCGGCCCGGCATTTTTCGATAGGGGGTACTTCTCGACAGAACACCGGCATTACCACTAGCCAAACTGGGCAGCTGCCTAGGGCACCTGGCCACTGGTGATCCTATTCCCTCTCTACCTCTGTCCAATGTCAGAGGCGCTGGCGCCGCATTTATGGGTGCTGATGTTACTGCATTTATGGGTGCTGATGTTACTGCATTTATGGGTGCTGGTAAGGCCGCATTTATGGGTGCTGATGTTACTGCATTTATGGGTGCTGGTAAGGCCGCATTTATGGGTGCTGATGTTACTGCATTTATGGGTGCTGGTAAGGCCGCATTTATGGGTGCTGATGTTGCTGCATTTATGGGTGCTGGTAAGGCTGCATTTATGGGTGCTGATGTTGCTGCATTTATGGGTGCTGGTAAGGCTGCATTTATGGGTGCTGATGTTACTGCATTTATGGGTGCTGGTAAGGCCGCATTTATGGGTGCTGATGTTACCGTATTTATGGGTGCTGGTAAGGCCGCATTTATGGGTGCTGATGTTACCGTATTTATGGGTGCTGGTAAGGCCGCATTTATGGGTGCTGATGTTACCGTATTTATGGGTGCTGGTAAGGCCGCATTTATGGGTGCTGATGTTACTGCATTTATGGGTGCTGGTAAGGCCGCATTTATGGGTGCTGATGTTACCGTATTTATGGGTGCTGATGTTACTGCATTTATGGGTGCTGATGTTGCTGCATTTATGGGTGCTGGTAAGGCCGCATTTATGGGTGCTGATGTTGCTGCATTTATGGGTGCTGGTAAGGCCGCAAATGTTTTGTCAGGGGCACAGTTTCAGTGCTTGCCATAGGCGCCATTTTCACTAGATACGCCTCTGCATCCACCTTACCAATCGCTCCGTGTCTGCTATTCCTCTCTGTCAATCCCTCCACTGGCTTCTGGTCACCGAACAAGTTCAATTCATAATACTAACAACTACTTACAAAGCCATCCACAACTTAGCCCCCAGTTACATCACTAACCTAGTCTCTAAATACCAACCTACTCATTCTCTGTTCCTCTCAAGACCTCCTGCTCCCTAGCTCCTTCGTCACCTCCTCCCATGCTCACCTCCAGGACTTTTCCAGAGCCTATGGAATGCCTTACCCCAATCTGTCTGATTATCTCCTACTCTATGAGCTTTTAGATGATCCCTGAAAACCCTTCTCTTCAGAGAAGCCTATCATACCCACACCTAACAACTATATTTTCATTTTCTCCATCAGCCCCCACAGTTATTACCTTTTGTTCAACTTGATCCTCCCTTCTAGATTGTAAGCTCTAACGAGCAGGGCCCTCTGATCCTTCCTGTATTGATTAGTATTGTAAGTGTAATGTCTGCCCTTATGTTGTAAAGTGCTGCGCAAACTGTTGGCGCTATATAAATCCTGTATAATAATAATAATAATAGCTCTCTTTAACTAGCTCATGTATCTGTCCATGTCAGTTTTTCATCTGCAATCTTCCTCATCTGCAGTTCTCCACATAAAATACAATCCCCAGAACATAAAAGTTCTGTTTATTGTCCTTAATTACTGCTTCTGATTTAAGGTCACATTCAATGCTTTTAGAGCTTTCTCTTACACAAAATAAAAGCCATCCTTAAAATATTGGCATTCACTCTGAAAGTACAAACGCTGATGTTTTTGTATGAGATCTGGCAAGGAGCACAGGACGTGGTAAATCAGAGACGATACACAATTACAGTTTATTGGCGTGGTAATGAACTTCATGCTGGTGAATTTTTATTATCTTAACAAAAGCTCATGAATCACATTTAATTTAGAATGTTGGCTGACTTTGATCCGGGTTTTAGATCTACTTAGCTTGCAGAAAGGCAATGCATTCTCTAACATGCCCAAGACTGAAACCCAAGCCAAGGTCAAATTGAAAAGCGAAGGCTTAACAATCGAGTGTTTTTATTTGCTTGCAAAATAAGCACCCTTGGACGTGATTCTTAGTCTGTGAAGTAAGACAGCTTCAAATTCTAGGAAATGTAGAAGTACAAACTGATACAACACATTCTTTCTTAACACTTCCAAACCCAGCAGCACAAACCAAGCACACAGTGCAGCAAGTAAGCAATTTAGTATGTTAGGGGAATCATTGAATGTTTTTACTTGCAGTGTTTCTTCTGTAACCACAGAAATGCTACACAAGACTACTTATAGTTTTGAATTTTTTTTTTTTAAATCCAGGTTCTAAACCAAAACCAGGCATAGTTTCTTCTGGGTCTTGATTATCATTAAGCATAACAGATGCCACACGTAAAAGCTAATTCAAACTCTCCTGAAAAATGCTGTGAATACATTCCAGGTGCAAAAACATAGCAAGTGATCACAGCGTTATTGTTCTTTTTAGCTAGTAAAACAGCCACAGTAAAATATTTTATTGCTTGCCTTCAAGCTGCAAAGAAGAACTGCACCTCTGTGTATAGAAGCAGTGGCCTCTCTGTGGTGATCCAGATCCGACATGCCCCCTGTCAATGAGAGCTAGAGATCTACACTTTGCAGAGAGCGTTAACTTTGCTGGGTGGAGAGTTCAAGCTCTGACTCACGTGGGACATATTGGATCACTACAAAGAGTTTGCTGCTATTACACAAAGCTGCTGTACTTCTTTGCAGCATCATGGTGGGGTTTATATGGATATGGTTGCTTTACCAGCAAATAAGGGATAAGCAGGGCTTTTTTTCAGCTGGAACTTGGTGGAACTCAGTTGCATCACCTCTGGCTCAGGCCCTCTGCTCCCTGCTCTCCACTGCCACTTGTAAACACAGAAGTCTGGCTTCTGTGTTTAAACGTGACAGCTTGTTTCTCAGATCTTGTTTCACAGATCTGATCTCCTGAGTGTCTCCCACTGAGTAAAGGATGAGGACAAGGGAGATGCAGGTGCCCGGAGTGCAGTGAAGATGCCGACACCCCCACTGGATAATCTCCCTGCAAGTGAGAAGGTGGGGCCAACTACAGGGAGGTACTAAAGCTGACTGGGTGCTTCAGGTTAATACAGCAACAAAAGTAAGACATGTGGAAGATGGTGGAGCTTTTAAGGAGGTGGTAAGAAGATGGCAGCAGTGGAGGGGGGCTACATGCAGAGGTAAGAGCTGAAAAAGTAGTGAAAGTGAGATGTGTATGAGCGATGCAGAGGTAAGCAGCAGTGGAAGAAGGCTGAACTCTGTGCCCTCTGTAGGCAGTGCACCCCTGAACTCTGCACTCTGTATGCAGTGCACCCCAGAAATCTGCACACTGTATGCAATGCATTCCCAATCTCTGCAATCTGTACATAGAGCACCCACGAACTTCCCACTGTGTGTGTAACCCCCCCCCCCCCAAACTCTGCATTACGTAATGCACTCCTGATATTTATTGCTCCTTTAAGACCCTCCCACTGTTAGTGAAATTTGACAACACCCACTATTTGATGCTGTTTGGAGGTGTGTGTGTGTGTGTGGGGGGGGGGGGGGGGGGGAGTTCTTGGTCGAGTTCCTGTACCTATTTTCTGAGAGAAAAAAAAGGCCAGGTGGTGTTTCCAGCACCTGGGATATATTTGTAGCATTTTACAAGAGGGTTCAACTGGGGTTTAAGAGAACACTATTCCAGTGAATTCCCTGGTCTAAACAGAAAGCTGCTCTACATATCCTTGAGGTAGGGAAACATACACACAGGCAGCTCTGTTCAAACACTTATTTTCCCATAAAACCTGAGCAATATCAAAGACAAAACAACTATATCCAGTATCTTAATAGCCTATTATAGCTTTCAGCATGTTCACCGCACACAAGGACTTTGGTTTTGTTAGATAAGAAAAGTCACACAGCTGAAGAAGGAAGAAAAGGGGTCCATACACACAAAAAGGTATCATTACTGCAATACGTCTTCTTACAGTAAGTCCTCATGCCTGGAGAGGACACTAGGTAATAAAGTGTCCAACCTTCCCTCCAGAGTGTCTGCACCAGGCACCTAGGGCACTGCTGTCCATCATGTATGCTTCAAAGCCACAAAGAAGCAACTTTCACTTCACTATACAGGTCAGGCAGAAGTTAGGGTCATGTGCACAAGTGGAAAGGTTTATGGTCACAAACTGCGAGTGGTAAAAGAGTTGACCCTGCTGCTGGGAGGAAGAATACAGCTGGGGAGAATGAAGGGGGCGGGGACTACAGAGGTAAGCCACGGAGAACCGTACGTTTAGGATGTGGTGTGGAGAGATGTGGATATGGGTGTAGAGATGAGCTATTGAGGGGAGTTCAGAGATGAGCTGGGGTGCAGAGGTAAACTCTGGACAGGGGTTGCAGAACTAAGCTGTGAATGGGTAAGCAGAGGTGAGGTGTGGACAAGGTGCAGCAGTGAACTGTGGACAGGGGGTGCAGAAGTGAGCTGTGGATGACAGGGCAGAGGTCTAGGGGAGGGGTGTGGGGGGGGGGGCAGAGGTGAGCTATGGAGGGGGGTGCAGAAATGAGCTAAAAACAGGGGTGCAAAGGTCATCTGTGGATAGGGGGTGCAGATGTGAGTTGTGGATGGGGTTAAGAGGTAAGCTGTGGAAAGGATGCAGAAGTGAGTTGGATATGGGGGCTGCAAAGGTAAGTTGTACATGTGGTGAACAGAGGTAAGCTGTGGATGAGGGGGTGCAGAAGTGAGCTGTGGAGGAAAGTTGCAAATAGAGGTGAACTATGGTTCTATGTGCAATAAACATATGTATTGTAAATGTTTACATTTTTAAAAATGATTGGGCTGAGGTTTGTATATATATCTGATAGACTCTGGCTTGTCATTTAAACAGATGTTAAGTGTGGGATATGTTACTTTGTATACAATGAATATACAAAGTTTTAATTGTGCAATTTTGCCATACCTACAAAGTGTGTGCACCACCTCATTCTTCTCCTCTGGGGCCCAAGTCTGCCCCAAGTTTCTCACAGTCCTAGCAACACCTCACTATCTTATAATTTGGGAGATCTGACCCCCACCCAAAGAAAAAACTATTTATGCCTCAGTTAACAATTCCCCATGCCAAAAGAATGTTAATTTAACACTGCAACAAAGAATTCAAGAATTGCACCTGTGAGTGTTCCTGGTTCTCAGATATTACTGTCAATCTGACAAATTGGGGAAGTAGAAGAAAGATGCGAGACACTGGAGCTCTTAAAGCATTTTTTTTTTTATTCAGTAAAGCTTTATTGGAATTTTCACAATAACAGAGTCAAGGAAGGAAAAAATAGAAGAAAAAATAGAAGAAAAGTGAAAAATACAGTTAACACCACCAGCAGCACGACCCGTTATAACGGAAGAAGTGCACATGCACTGGCAGAAATTAACTTCTGGTAGAACAAGCACAGAGACCACTGCACACTCTAAGATATATTATAAAATTCTAAATGAGTTAACTCTACAGCATTTACCAAAATGAAAATATTACTTTTGGGGAGACTGACTTTTAGAGTTTGTTTTTTATAGTACAAGGCGACACAAGTGTAAAATAACCTGTAAATGTTAGAGAAAGCTCTTTCCCCTTTTTTGGGAGGTGTTGGTTTGGGGGTTCCTTTCCCCCAAAAAAACACCAAACATACGTATTATAAGTGGCCGCAACGATCGAGGTTGCGTACGATCGAATGGACACACACACGACCATGACAGTGCAGTAAAGATCGAGGCTGAGTACGATCGAATGCACAGACGAACATGAAAGTGGCCATTTTGGAATGTACAACTTTGTAAAAATCAAACCACATGGAGCAGTATGCAAGCAAGAAAGCAAACACAAAACACAACTACTGTACTTTTTTGAAGAATTCTCTTGATCTTTCTGTACTCCTCAGACGGCCCAAGTTTTCGCTCCCCTATGAGAATGTCCAAAAGGAAGATTTAGCAACACAAACTATTGAGGGCAGAAATAGGAATTTCTAGGGAGGTATTATAAGTGGCCGCAAATGGCCGCACGATCGAGGCTTGCGTTGACAAACATTGCTTGAAAAGTGACGGACACTATTTTAGTTTTTGACGCATGCGCACTGTATATAACACGGCCAGTTACAAATGTCAACTACATGAATGTAGTCACTTTGTAAAGGTGCTAAACTGACTAGCTTTTTCAAAGACCAGGCTACTGTCAGGTAGAAGTTTGTGTGATGGAGACCCCCCTCTAGTATCCACTGGAGCACATGTGTGGAAAAGGCTAATAAAAAGGGGTTTGGTGTCCCAGCACTAGTGCTCTCGAGTCCAGATGGGTCTTCCCCTCCGCCTAAAAGGGCAGCTACTGGGTGATGCCTCTCCTTTACATTGAAGGCCATTTGCCTCCTTGGTTACAAGTAAATTGGCTTTAGGATTCTGGGGATGACATTTCTAGGGCACCACGGCGTGGGAGAACAAACTTCTCTTTCCCCCAAAAAATGGCAACAGTTCCAAACATCGCTCCTTATTATTATAGGTTAGTGGTCCGCCACGAAATCGAGGTTGCGTTGCTGACGGTTTTTTTGATCGAATGGTTTTTCTTTGAGTAGGCACACACAAATCCTAGACAAGGGGTCATGTAAATGTACAGAAATGTTAATAATGTGTTTTGCAGAAAGATCGTCAGGCAATGAGTACGATCGAATGGACCGCACAGACGAACATGAAATGTCATTCTGGATGGACATTTCTAGGGAGAACAAACTTCCTTTCCCCCAAAAAAACACCAAAAAAGGCTAATAAAAAGGGGGTTTGGGTGTCATCGTATTATAAGTGGCCGCACGATCGAGGTTGCGTACGATCACAACACATTTTGGAATGTAACAACTTTGAATGCAAGCAAGAAAGCAAACACAAACCACAACTACATTACATTTTTATGAAGAATTCTCTGATCTATTCTGTACTGATCGGCCTCCCTCAGTTTTCAGACTATGACCAGCGTTTCATCAGTTGCTCCCTTGGATCGTTTGTACCCCAAAATGATTGTACAGCCTTCTCACAACTTTAGACATGATCTGGGCCTGAGCGACATTGGGGTGGTTGAGTTAGGCCCTTTCTTCCCATCATAAAGTCCGACTCCTCCTCTTTAATATAGTCTACGCATCTCCTACATTCTCTAAATTTGGGACTGGGGGGGGTGGATACATAATGAGGCCTTTGAATTTCAGGCTCCGGGAATCGGGAAGTTTTTTGTTGCTCCGGACTTTCCTCGCCACCTCCCCGTTGGGGGGATATTGGGGCGCACACTGCTTGTGTCCTCACGCATGTGCTCTCCCCCACTGCGCCGTAAAGAGAAGGGGTGGGGGAATAGGTCGAGAAAGTTCGTCAGGCGCGGGGCGTGAGTTATTGAACGCTTGCGCACTGTATATAAATGTCACAACGCCTGTGTCCGTTGCCAACGATCTGGGTTGGAGACGAGGGGAGAGAAAGCTTCACGGCACGAGACGATCGCTACAAACTAAGGTACAATTTGACGTTGGTGAACATAACTAGACTTGAGGCTGCTTTACTGGAGAAGTTTAGGAGCTGGGAGAGTTTAGGATGACATTATTTATATTGTTTTGCTAGTTGCGTTGTGTCTTTGCAGAGGTGATGGATGCACAACGTGGACACACACACGACCATGACAGTGGCACACACACACCATGACAGTGGCAGAAAGATCGAGGCTGAGTACGATCGAATGCACAGACGAACATGAAAGTGGAATTTTGAATGATGTTCAGTTTTGTTTTAATCCATTTTGGAATGTACAACTTTGTAAAAATCAAACCAAGGAAGCGTACAAGGAAGACATGGAGAGTATGCAAGCAAGAAAGCAAACACAAAACACAACTACTTACTTTTTTGAAGAATTCTCTTGATCTTTCTGTACTGATCGGCCTCCCTCAGTTTCAGGTCTGACCAGCGTTTCCTCAGTTACCAAAATGTTGCTCCTTGGATCGTTGTACCCCAAAATGATTGTACAGCCTTCTCACAACTTTAGACATGATCTTGGCCTTGCGGACATTGGGGTTGAGGTAAGGGCCCATACTTCCCATCATAGTCGCTCCTCTTTAATATGTCCACCATCTCCAACATTTCTCCAAATGACATATTGGAGGCCTTGAATTTCAGGCTCCGGATCGGACGTTTTTTGCCTCCGGACTTTCCTCGTCCACCTCCTCGTTGGGGGGATATTTGGGGCGCACCTGCTGTGTCCCCGCCATGTGCTCTCCCCACTGCGCCGTAAAGAGAAGGGGTGGGGAATAGACGAGAAAGATCGTCAGGGGCGGGCGGAGTTTGACGCATGCGCACTGTATATAAAACGTCACACGCCTGTGTCGTAGCCACGATCTGGGAGACGAGGGGAGAGAAAGCTCACGCACGAGACGATCGCTACAAACGAAGGTACAATTTGACGTTGGTACATAACTAGCCTAGACTGATTAGAACTTGAGGCTTCTTTATGGAGAAGATTAGGAGAGTTTAGGCTGACATTATTTATATTGTTTTGTGTGGCGTTGTGTCTTGCAGAGGTGATGGATGCCTTCTACAACGTGAGCTTTCTCCCACACTTCATTGATAAATACCGGCAATTCCCCCTCTTATGGCAGGCAAAACACAGGGATTATAGCAACAGACCAAAGAGGTACGCAGCCCTGCTGAAACTGGTGGCATTTGTAAAGCCTACCCTGCCCATGGCAACCGTCGCAAACTTAAAAGTGAAGATCACCAACATGAAGACTACCTATTTCCGGGAGCGCAATAAGGTCCTGAAGTCACAAGCATCTGGAGCTGCAGCAGCTGATGTCCATGTCCCCACGCTCTGGTACTATGACAGGCTCCACTTTCTCAAAGACCAGGCTACTGTCAGGAAGTCACTCTCGACTCTTCCTTGCACGCGTCCTTCCACGCACGCCACCCTTGATGAGGATTCCGAGGACCAACCTGGGCCTTCCAGTCAGGAATATGTGCAGGTGCCCAGCTTGTTCCAGGTATAGTAGTTTTGGAACCAGTTTGTTGAATAATGAATGATGTTCAGTTAATTCAGGATCCCCAATTGCTTATTTCCTAACGTGATTGACATATCAACAGACAGTGGTTTGGGAGACATTTTTGGGAAGAATCTAAACTGCAGGGCTGAGAATTGTAAATGTTAGAGAAAGTCTGACATTCTAGCTAAGACTAGATTAGGCTTGTTTTTAGCTTGGACCTTTCCAAGAAATAATTAACCTGATTATAGACCTGTTCACACTGGTGTGTTAGACATGAACACCCTGACTATAATACAATATGTGTTTCTACTTCAAGGAAAATTCTTTGTGTGCTCCACAGGTCAACACAGTACAGTAAGAAGTATAACAAAGCAGAATATAAGTACATGTATGAGAAAGTGATACAATTGTCATTGTTAATCAAGAGTAGAAGTCAAATTACTAGCGAAAGTGTGCTTTTGGCAATTTTGGCAGGAAATTTCGATTTAGTTTTAGTCTAATGCCCCGTACACACGGTCGGAAATTCCGACCTCAAAATCCGTCAGATTTTTTCCGACGGATTTTGTCCGACACTGGTGTTGCATACACAAGTTGTTGGAAAATCCGATCATCCTGAACGTGGTGACGTTCGTTGCGTACGACGGGACTACGTAGAGGCTAGTAGCCAATAGCTTTGGTCTTGTAATGTGATCTGAGCATGCTTGGCACTTTGTTCGTCGGAATTCGCTACACACGATCGGAAAAAGTCCGATAGGACTTTGTTGTCGGAAAATTTGAGAGCAGGATCTCAAACTTTTTCCGTCGGAAAGCCCACACACGGTCGGAATTTCCGACAACATGGTCCGATAGGACATTTTCCGTTGGAAAATCCGACCGTGTGTACGGGGCATTAGTCTTTTGACTAAAATGGCATTTTAGTTTTAGTCCCATTTTAGTCTTCTGCAATTGTTTTACTTTTAGTCGTAGTCGACAAATTCTCCAGGACATTTTAGTCTACTAAAATTGAATGTGTTTAGTTAAATTGTAATGCATTATTTAAGCATTTCTCTAGAATTTCAAAACTCATTATACACTCCTGGAGTAAAAAAAAAAAAAAAAACACCTAATATCATGCTATTATTTATAGTTTGAACAAACTACACGGACACAGATTTAGCTGTTATATAACGTCTTTACTCTGTAAAACCAAGTTTTGTTTTAAAAATATAGCTTTTTTGAGTTAGGCCCCTTTCACACGGGACAGATCCGTAACGATCCACCCCATAAACATCCGCTTGCTCAGCGGGGATCGCTCCGTTAATCCCAGCTGAGCCGGCGGATGACAGGGCGGTCCCTGCACACTGTGCAGGGACCTCCCTGTCAGATCTCCGCTCTCCTCTATGGGGGGACCGTCTGTCCGTGTTCATCCAATCCGCTCTGCAGACAGATAGAAAAATAGTGTATGCAAAAGGAGGGGTGCAACTGCGCAAACCAAAAAAGGGGGTGGGGGGAGGGGAGAGAGCTGAAATGAATCAGCTACACAACAATAACAACTAATGCCGCAGCCACCATCAGGGTGTTCACACACCGACAGTACATGGGAATAAATATATAAATAAATATATAAAATGGGGCGCCAGCATACATACGTAGAAAGGTTAATAAAATAACAAGAGTAAATTAAATAGATAATCAGATAAAAATGTGGCGCTGATACACGTCTACCACTCCAAGGGGGATCATCCAGCCAAGGTGGCTCCAGACACAGCGTCCAAAGGAATTAATGGAATAAAAGAAGGAGTATAGCATCAAATAATAAATAAGGCTATACAGACAACCTCAGGTGGGTGAATCAAACAATATAAATAAATAACCCTTGTGTCCAATAAAAATAAAAATAGTGCAAAGTAAGGACTAAAAGTGGCAATAAATAATCAAATATACAATGGCGAATAACATGCATAAGCCACAATTCGATTAAAAAATATTAATAATAATGCACAAAGCAAACCGTGAATAAATGCACCTGTGTGTTAAAAACAAACAGCACAAATAAACCTGTGTTAAAATATATATAATAACGTGAGTCCAGGATAAAAGTGTATATATAAATAAATAAACGACAAGTCCTGTGCAATTAAGCGCATATTCCCATATATGGTGCACAATTCCTAAACAATCTCCAGGTGAGGTGGTGGATATGATATTTGTGGTAGTCTTTAAGAGAAAAAAGTGATGCTCCTTAACATGCAGGTGTCCTGGGCTGTTTCCCCCAACCCCTTACCTTAAAGGTAAGGAAAAACAACCTTACTGGGCTCCTCCGGATCTGTTCCTCTGACTGGGTCCCTGCCAGCTCCTCTCAGGCGGACATGTGAGCAAACAGATAGATGCAATCCATTGTGTAGTATTTCAAAAGGTTTAATAGGTATAAGCAATAGATAACTTACAGTACATGCAGAGTTAATGCAGCGGTGGATGAAAAAACACACAGTATGGGCTCCCGGCCGAGATCCCACACAGCTAAACGTCACCAGGCTCTGACTCTCCTTACGCGTTACATCACGCACACGTGACTTTCCTACACGGTGTCCTTTGAGAAAGTCACGTGTGCGTGATGTAACGCGTAAGGAGAGTCAGAGCCTGGTGACGTTTAGCTGTGTGGGATCTCGGCTGGAAGCCCATACTGTGTGTTTTTTCATCCACCGCTGCATTAACTCTGCATGTACTGTAAGTTATCTATTGCTTATACCTATTAAACCTTTTGAAATACTACACAATGGATTGCATCTATCTGTTTGCTCACATGTCCGCCTGAGAGGAGCTGGCAGGGACCCAGTCAGAGGAACAGATCCGGAGGAGCCCAGTAAGGTTGTTTTTTTCCTTACCTTTAAGGTAAGGGGTTGGGGGAAACAGCCCAGGACACCTGCATGTTAAGGAGCATCACTTTTTTCTCTTAAAGACTACCACAAATATCATATCCACCACCTCACCTGGAGATTGTTTAGGAATTGTGCACCATATATGGGAATATCCGCTTAATTGCACAGGACTTGTCGTTTATTTATCTATATATACACTTTTATCCTGGACTCACGTTATTATATATATTTTAACACATGTTTATTTGTGCTGTTTGTTTTTAACACACAGGTGCATTTATTCACGGTTTGCTTTGTGCATTATTATTAATATTTTTTAATCGAATTGTGGCTTATGCATGTTATTCGCCATTGTATATTTGATTATTTATTGCCACTTTTAGTCCTTACTTTGCACTATTTTTATTTTTCTTGGACACAAGGGTTATTTATTTATATTGTTTGATTCACCCACCTGAGGTTGTCTGTATAGCCTTATTTATTATTTGATGCTATACTCCTTCTTTTATTCCATTAATTCCTTTGGACGCTGTGTCTGGAGCCACCTTGGCTGGATGATCCCCCTTGGAGTGGTAGACGTGTATCAGCGCCACATTTTTATCTGATTATCTATTTAATTTACTCTTGTTATTTTTTTAACCTTTCTACGTATGTATGCTGGCGCCCCATTTTATATATTTATTTATATATTTATTCCCAGATAGAAAAATAGGATTTTCCTCTGCCTGCAGAATCGTACCATACCGGAGACGGATGATATCGGGGTGCATGTATGTCCGTATTTCATCCGAAAACGGATGGATGAAATACGGACATACGGTCCGCATGTGTGAAAGGGGCCTTATATCTTCCTTTCTTGCTATAAGTGATTGCTACTTTCCTGTTGTTGATTACACAAAATAAACCTGAACATATATGTATTGTTGGCCCTTAACAACTTAAGGACCGCCTCCTGCACATTTACGTCGGCAGAATGGCACGGCTGGGCACAAGCACGTGCAGGTACGTTGCTCTTTAAGAGCCCAGCCATGGGTCGTGCGCTCGCCACCGGCGGCGCACTCGCGACCCGGTCCTGAGCTCCGTGAACGTGGCCGCGGGACCCGATCGCCACCGGTGTCCCGCAATCGGGTCACAGAGCTGAAGAACGGGGAGAGGTAAGTGTAAACAAACCTCTCCCCGTGCTTTCTAGTGAGGCTGTCACTGATCAGCTGTTCCCTGTTATAGGGAAAGACGATCAGTGATGTCACACGCCAAGCCACGCCCCCTTCCGGTAGAAAAACACATAGGTCACACTTAACCCCTCCCCGCCCCCTAGTGGTTAACCCCTTCACTGCCAGTGACATTTTTACAGTAATCAATGCATTTTTAATCGCACTGATCGATGTATTAATGCCAATGGTCCCAAAAATGTGTCAAAATTGTCCGACGTGTCCGCCATAATGTCGCAGTCACAATAAAAATCGCTGATCGCCGCCATTACTAGTAAAAAAAAAATATTAATAAAAATTCCATAAAACTATCCCCTATTTTGTAGACGCTATAACTTTTGCGCAAACCAATCAATAAACGCTTATTGCGATTTTTTTTACCAAAAATATGTAGAAGAATACGTATCGGCCTAAACTGAGGAAAAACATTTTCTTTTATATATTTTTTGGGGATATTTATTATAGCAAAAATATTGCATTTCTTTCAAAATTGTCTCTCTATTTTTGTTTATAGCACAAAAAATAAAAACCGCAGAGGTGATCAAATACCACCAAAAGAAATATCTATTTGTGGGAAAAAAAGGACCCCAATTTTGTTTGGATGCCACGTCGCACGACCGCGCAATTGTTAGTTAAAGCAACGCAGTGGCGAATCGCAAAAAGGGGCCTGGTTCTTTAGCTGCAAATTGGTCCGGGGCTTAAGTGGTAGCCCAAAGCTCACGCATACACTGCACAGTCCATGAAATCACTGTGTGGACAAATGCTTGCACGAGTGGAAGATCCTATATTTAGCGAAAAAAATAAATAGACTTTAATATTATTTTAAAGCTGGAAAGAAATCAGGAACACATCTTTTAACTGTGGACAAAATCAGGCACTTTTTTTTTTCCTGGGACAGCCCCCGAAAATTAGGGACTGTCCCCTGAAACCAGGGACATCTGGTCACCCCATTTCACAGGTCAGTGAAGTACTGAATCTACAAGCAACCAGGCAGTTAGCAGTTACAAACTCCGTGATCAGTTGCCCACAAAATTATTCGATCCATGATATTAAATAGAACGTCGTTCAGTGCAATGGGCAGCTGACTATAGCCCCATACACACGGTCGGATTTTCTGATGGATTCTGTCCTATCGGACAATGTTGTCGGAAATTCCGACCGTGTGTAGGCACCATCGGACAGTTTCCATCGGATTGTCCGACGGACAAAGTTCTATCTCCTGCTGGATAGATTTTCCGACAACAAAGTCCGATCACACCAATTCCGATCGTGTGTATCGAATTCCGACGGACAAAGTGCCACGCATGCTCAGATCACATTACAAGACCAAAGCTATTGGCTACTAGCCTCTACGTAGTCCCGTCGTAGGCAACAAACGTCACCACGTTCAGAATGATCGGATTTTCCGACAACTTTGTCCGACCGTGTGTATGCAACACCAGTGTCGGACTAAATCCGTCGGACCAAATCCGATGGATTTGGTGGTCGGATTTTCTGACCGTGTGTATGGGGCTTTAGACCCCTTTCACACTGGGGCATTTTTCAAGCGCTAAAGGGCTAAAAATAGTGCCTGTAAAGCGCGTGAGAAACGCCTCCCCTGCCACCCCAATGTAAAATCCCGAGTGCTTTCACACTGGGGCACTGCGCTGGCAGTACGTTAAAAAAAGTCCCGCAAGCAGCATCCTTGGGGCGGTGGAGGAGCGGTGTATACACCGCTTCTCTGCCACCCCTGCCCATTGAAATGAGCATGGCTGTCCGAAGCGCCTGCGAAGCGCTTCAACATCGGCAATACACAGGCGCATTTAACCCTTTCTTTGGCCGCCGGGGGGGGTTAAAAGCGCCCTGCTAGCAGCCGAATAGTGGCGCTAAAACAGCGGTAAAGCGCCGCTAAAACTAGCGGCGCTTTACCGCTAACGCTGCCCGCGGCTCAGTGTGAAAGGGCTCTTATACCTGAAGCTCCAACCCCTTGCTTGACAGCGTCCCAGATTCTGCCAGTGTAATTCTGACCCCTCTATACACAGCTATACATACACGGTATGTGGGAAAGTCTGGAAGTTTAGAATACTTCATCAGTCAAATGAATGTTTCCTGTGCATATTTTCCAGTGGAACATTCCCACATTTAGCTGACAGATGTATGCACAGTTTTCCTTTACGCTTGCTGACTAACTTCAAGCACAGTCCTGACTCGGAGAAATAGCTTGCTATAAAATAAATGACTTTGTGACCGATGCAAAATTGAGGAGGATTATCTATAAAAGTGGAACACAACCCTGAAGACAAATGTTTGACTTATTTTTGCTGAGCAGTGCATTGACACTATTGCTTTCATAATCTTGTCAGTCCTCAACCAGAACTATGCTTGGTGAAAGCAGCCATGTTTGTATATTTAGCTTGAGCTGGCCATCCAAAAATGATTTAGTCTCACGCCAAAATATCTGAAAGCTTGCACAAAAGATTTACAGTGCATGTGAAGCAAGTGATCATCACAGATGTATTTTGGCATTGTGCTCCCTATTTTCATTGTTCGGTTAAACTGAGGATCATACGTTTATTCTGATGAAATGTTAGTTTCATGTTACTAAGTAATTAAAATCTAATGTGCCATTTAGCCCTTGGGAAGCTTTAGGTCCCTTTCACACTTCATCTGCAAAACGACCAATGCCAGAACAAAGTCACCCAGTGCCCAGGGCACAGATGCCAAACTGCGCCCCCAGTGTGGGGAGGAGGTGGCTGGGGGGGTGTAAGGTAACAGAAAAAAACTGTCCCGGGCTGTCAGAGCACCTGCATGCAGAAACCAGCAGGTGTGTTTACAGGCACGCAACTCTGCCTCCTCCCGGCTCTGTGCCCCACTCCCGGCTCACTCCTGGGCCCTTTTGCGCTCAGTTCTGGACTGTGCTCTCTTTCCCCTCCTGCCAGTGCAAAGCTCCTGTGTGTCTGTGATTACCGCTGCCAGCTTCTGAATACAGGAGTGCTACACTGGCAAGAAGGAGGATGGGGAGAGAGAACACAGCCCGTACCGCTAACAGAAGGACAATGCCCCCATCCCTACAGTGAACCATTGCGCCCAGGGCAGCCGCCCCTCACACTTACCCCTTGTCTGGCCCTGAAAACAACCCTATCTGTACCTGCAGGGGTTATCCGAATTTAGACGGTTGCCATTCAAATATTTCCTCCTTGTCCTATGCTTACCATTCATCCCTGTTGGAGGGGTCTGTCCCTGAGATATGAGTATCACTGACATGTCCCTGTCTGCAAGGTAATGCAGTATAAACATTACACTGTGCAGATGCCGTGTACACCCCAAATTGGTGCTGCTGAACTCTGTAGCAAATTGCACATGCATGGCAATACTCATTCAGTGGGCCATTTTTCTTTTCTTGGCTTTAAATATGGAGTCCAGCAGTGTTATTCTGCGGTGGCCAAGGTGCCTGCATATAGTAATGTTTACACTGCACCTTTGCGACTAGGGGACATATCTCAGGCTCTGCTCCTCTGCATGGGATGCAGGACAGACTTCCCTCCCCACACGGTCACAGAGGGCTGTCACATCTGCACTGGGTTTTGACATGCTATACTCTTGTAAGCCTGTGCGTGTGCATTTTACCATTATCTTATAATTTTATAATTATAATTTTTATGTATGAAGCTTGTATGAAGATTGCCTTGTGCCTTGTTCTCTTTAATATATGGATCTTCCATGCCCAGCTGTGTTAAGGGGCTGTATAACCAGTGTCCTTTAAGACCCTGACTTAAACCTGCATTACCTGGAAACCCTAAAGGGTAATTTGCATTTGTTCTTCATTATTAGTTGCATCCTACAGTGAAAGCCATGGTCCACAGAGAGAATTAAAAGCATCAGAGGGATGTTATTGTTAAAAGGTATCAGTCAGGAGAAGGGTACAAAATCATTTCCAAGGCATTAGATATACCATGTAACACAGTGAAGATAGTCATCATCAAATGGAAAAAATATGGCACAACAGTGACATTGCCAAGAACTGGATGTCCCTCCAAAAGAAAACTAGTTAGGGAGGCTGCCAAGAGGCCTACAGCAACATTAAAGAAGCTGCAGGAATATCTGACAAGTACTGGCTGTGTGGTATATGTGACAACAATCTCCCATATTCTTCATATGTCTGCGCTATGGGGTAGAGCGGCAAGATGGAAGACTTACGAAGAAAAACATCCACGCCCGTCAAAAACACATCTGAAGTCTCCCAAAAGCATGTTGGAAAATGGTGCTATGGTCTGATGAAACCAAGGTTGAACCTTTTGCCCATAATTCCAAAAGATATGTTTGGCGCAAAAACTATGCTGCACATCACCAAAAGAACACCATATCCACTGTGAAGCTTAGTGGTGGCAGCATCATGCTTTGGGGCTTTTCTTCAGCTGGAACAGGGGCCTTAGTCAAGGTGAGGGAATAAAGAACAGTTCCAAATACCAGTCAATATTGGCACAAAACCCTCAGGCTTCTGCAAGAAAGCTAAATTAGAAGAGGATCTTCATCTTTCAGCATGACAACGACCCAAAGCATACATCCAAATCAACAAAGGAATGGCTTTGCCAGAAAAAGATGAACGTTTTGGAATGGCCCAGCCAGAGCCCAGAGCCCAGAGCCCAGAGCCCAGACCTGAATCTGATTGAAAATCTGTTGGGGTGATCTGAAGAGGGCTGTGAACAGGAGATGCCCTCGCAATCAGACAGATTTGGAGTGTTTTTGCAAAGAAGAGTGGGCAAATATTGCCAAGTCAAGATGTGCCATGTTGATAGACTCATACCCAAAAAGACTGAGCGCTGTAAAAAAGTCAAAAGGTGCTTCAACAAAGTATTAAGTTTAAGGGTGTGCACACTTATGCAACCATATTTGTTCATTTTTACTTCCCTCCACCTAAAAGATTTATAGGTCACATCAAATGTGGAAAAAGTTCTGAAATTATTTATCTTTCTCTCGTTTTTTTTACATCTCAGAAACCTGACATTTTAACAGGGGTGTGTAGACATTTTATATCCACTGTAATTGTAAAAAGCTAAGTCTTTACTGAAGTTAGGCATTAGACAACATAGCAACTTCTAATGTACAGTTTAGTGTCACATAACATAGTCCTCCCCTCAGTTTTCACATGTCTAGCTCTTGTAAACATGTGGTTTTATCTTCAGACCACAGAGGCTCAAAATATCTCAAATTTTTGGCCTCCCTTGTTTCACATAAACGTAGCATATTCACAGCTCCACAATGAAGGCAGCAGCCTCTAGGATGTGAGGTATCTGAGGTAATCCTGCATCTGGCTCAAGTGTTTAACTTTTTGGGTTTGAAATGGAGTTTGGCAGGTGCCAAGCATAACTAGCTAGAAGGGATGAAAGTCAGAATATGTGTGAAGGAATGGGCTGCCAAACAAAAATAAGAGCAAGTAAATAAGTGTTGAAAACAGTTATTAGATCTGAGCAACTTTGAATGTATGACATTTGGTGGCTTATAATCCATAACAAAACACTAGAACTCACTTTCCTGGTAAAAGTAGTGCTAACAAGCAGGTTTGCCAACCTCCCGTGGCATTTTTTACTGACAAAACATGGGAAATTTACTGGCGGAGCACATTTTTTTACTGGCAACCCGAAAATTGACAGAACTCCTATTAAAGACAATCGATATTTAAAGCGGAAGTAAAACCCCCTATCGTTTTCAGCCAAGGAAGCTGCCATCTTTGCCTCTGTTTAATCTTCAACTGCCACGGTGCTGCACATATGATCCGTTATGACACCAGCCATTGGATGGTTTGACTGTTTGGTTGAGAGCACAGCCAATGTGCAGTTAGCATTCCCGGCATGCCTTTTTTTTTTAAAACTGTTAAATCAATGGGTTTACTTCCGCTTTAAAGTATAAACATGATATGGAAACACTGACAATACACATAACAAGTCATTTGCCACTTACAAAAGTCAACACAGCATGACAAATTATCAGCCCCTCATATTTACGGACAGTTGTAAAGGTCACTGATTTTTACAAACGGTCAGTAAATTTACTGATGTTTGGGAACCCTGCTAACAAGTGAGCTGATTAATATTGGGGCCTACTTATTTTAGTTTTAAAAAAGGGCTTTTTCTTTCCTTCACTCATAATTTTATTCATATGATACACCATTTTATATCTATTTGCAAAAGAAAAACTGCAGAAAAATAGGCTAAATTGGGACCCAGCATGGATTTACATTAGATAAAAATATTCTGTAAAATCATCACAAAAAGTGCTTCAGTGCTCAAATAATCAACTCAAAACCAATTCAATCGCATAGATGTTTATAAATAAACACATACATGTATATTAAAAAAATGAATAATTCATTAGTATAATCCCATATGAACAATTCATAAATAAATACATATCACATGATATTAAATGGCTAAAGTACTCTTTTGCCTAAAGAATTAGAATTACTGTGCCAACTAATTCATATAGAAATCATGTGCACACCAGTTCACAAAAAGTTCATGTAGTCCATATCAGTGATGGACTATTAGTGCAATCCTTTATTTCAATATATATGCCACCGCCACTCACAAAACACCTTGCCAGTGTGGCTCCACCGCCACCTGTACTCACTACTTACCATAAGTTGTTCACCTCCAGGTCATAAGAGGCTAAAAGCAGTATAAGAATAGAGACTGTCTCCCCAAAAGTTTTTTTATAGCATGTTTAGAAACCCTAACTCAGCAAGTGTCCTTGGAAATTATTTTAGAAGGTTCGCAACTGTTGATTATGTACTGAAACAAAACACATTTGTTTGGCTCCTGATTCTGCTTTAGGGCCAGTTCACACCACATGCAGTCCAGTGAATTTTTTTTCTGCATCAACAACGCATGGAAAGTAGGTTATATGGTCTTCAGTGGCATAGTTCACACCAGTGCTGGCAGTTCCAGTGTGTTCCAGTTCCAGAAATAAAAGTAGAACATGCTGCATTTTTCCTGCACTTGACTGTACTGAAACGCTGCTGTAAAAATCTTTAAAAACAGCACCGGAACGCACCAAAAAAAAAAAAAACACACTGGAACACACATGTCCTTATTTAAGGTTAATAAAAAAGAGGGGAAAACGCACTGGAAGGCATCAAAAATGCGGCAAAAACGTGCATGCAGAAACGCATCTGGAACGCATCCGGACTACGTTTCTATGGTGTGAACTGGCCCTTATTGTGTTTGGTGTTGTTGACCCAGGTTCCACCATGACTTATATCCAGCCCCCCCCTGTTTTGTCTATGATTGCCCATAGGCATGAGAGGGGGGTCATTTGAGCAAGATCTGAATGCCTTCAGGGCAAGTTCTCAAATTTTAAAATATACAAGTTAAGATTTTCTTTATTATAATACCCAAAATACCTCCAAGCCGGAAAATAAAAAACAAAATAAATTTTGGCAGTGTTTGAGTTATTGTAAGAATGTTATCAAGAGTCTTATGTTTTAAAGGACTTGTCTTTGAAGTAAGTCTTTCATTAGATTTACTATTTACTTTACTGATTAGTGCCTACTGAGAACCAAAAGAAAATCCTACTTAACTCAAGCAGGAAAATAAAATGCTTTCCACATTATCCAGCAGAGAAGCCCAGCTCGTGATTAACTGGAGCTCCAGTTGTCTTTTTTGGATGGAGTCGGGGAAACAGTTACAACATTTTTTATTGCGGTCTGTGTCCTTAAAGACTAAGTACACCTTTTTTTTTTATTCCAGCTCCCGTATGTACCAATATAGCAATGTTGTACTTCTTTTGCAAAAATAAAACAGCATTCTGTGAATTCTACACATGCTTACCTGACTCTCTTCATGGATGTTTAAAAACCTTGCTCCATTACTTCTGCCTTACTTCCTGAACAGATGTTAGGTCATGACACAGGAAGGAGTTGGCCAGCTGAGGGTAGATGATGCAGGGGGTGTGCTAATGAGATCAGCTGGTCAACTCCTTCCTGTGAAAATCTAAAAATGTGGGTTGTCCTCAGAAAAGTAATAGAGGGGAAATCCTCCAATGGAAACACTAGTTCTGGTGACCAAGGGATTCCTTTAACCACTAGACATCTGGCCGTAGCCGAATGATGGCCTTGGCGCGGATGTCAATTCCCGGGAGGGCGTCATATGACGTCCTCCCCTTTCCTCGTTCCCTGTGCGCGCTCACGAGCGCGCAGCAGGGAAATTCTGTGTTGGCCGTGTCCCTTGGACACAGCCAATCACAGATCGCTGTAAACTGCCAATCACAGCGGCCGTTTACAGCACGATCGGCGTGTCCAATGGGAGATGATCTCATATGTAAAAATATGAGATCATCTCTCAGCGCCGCTCTCCCTCCTCACACAGAGACAGCGTGTGAGGAGGGCGAGATGAACGGCTACAGCGGCCGTAAGTAGGAAAAAAAAAATAATAAAATAAAGTGCCATCTGCCCCCACTGCCACCACTGCCATCTGTCCCCAGTGCCATCTGTCCCCAGTGCCACCTGCCAGTGCCATCTGTCCCCAGTGCCATCTGCCAGTGCCATCTGTCCCCAGTGCCATCTGCCAGTGCCATCTGTCAGTGCCACCTGTCAGTGCCACCTGTCCCCAGTGCCACCTGTCCCCAGTGCCATTTGTCCCCAGTGCCACCTGTCCCCAGTGCCATGTATAAGTGCCATCTGTCATCAGTGCCACATCAGTGCCACGTGTCATCAGTGCCACATAGTGCCATCTGTCATCAGTGCCATATCAGTGTCAGGTGTCATCAGTGCCACATATTAGTGCCATCTGTCATCAGTGCCACGTATCAGTGCCATCTGTCATCAGTGCCACCTGTCAGTGTCACGTGCCATCTGTTATCAGTGTCACCTGTCATCAATGCCATGTATCAGTGCCATCTGTCATCAGTGTCACAAGAAATGAGATAGGCCACCAGTACATCAGGTGTGATAAATTTTGTATGATTCGCACCACGGTTTGTGGACTCTCTAACTTTCACAAAGACCAAATAATATCCACTAATTTGGGTTCTTTTTTACTAAAGATATGTGGCAGTATAAATTGTGGCCAAAATTTATGAAGAAAAATTTATAATTTCCTAAATTTTATCACAGAAACAAAGAAAAATTTGTTTTTTTTTCAAAATTTTCGGTCTTTTTTCATTTATAGCGCAAAAAATAAAAAACCCAGAGGTGATAAAATACCACCAAAAGAAAGCTCTATTTGTGGGAAAAAAAGGACAAAAAATTAATTAGGGTACAGTATTGCATGACTGAGTAATTGTCATTCAAAGTGTGAGCGCACCGAAAGCTGAAAATTGGTCTGGATAGGAGGGGGGTTTAAGTGCCCGGTAAGTAAGTGGTTAAAGAAGAACTTCACTCTCTCAATCAACATTTACTATTTTTAATCCTTATGCTGCTAGCATTAGTAAATAAATAAGAAAGTATATTATATTTACTTGGCTTAAACTTACATTTCTTCAGTTACTTCCTGGTCTCCGGGCCTAGGCAAGTGATGTCATACATACCAGAAGTCTTCAGGAGGAGAGGAGGGGTTTTATCAGCTAAGCACACCTTTCTGCCTGTATGCCTGCGCTAAGGGCAGATGGATTCCACAAAGTAAATGCTACATGAATCATTACTTAAGATTACTTAATGGGTGAGTTGGCTTTAAGTATAAAAAATTATTTAAATAGCATTTTTGGTTTGCGGTGCTCAGATGCAGTGTAGTTCCACTTTAAGACACAAAGTGAAGGTAAATCTCCCCAATCACAGATGGTGACAGCCGCGCCGTGTTCCTGATGTCCAATCACAGCCAGTCACATGTGAGTGCTAGTAATTGTCTCTCATCGCCTCACACTGACAGAGTGTGTGGTGAGGAGAGCCAATCAGCGGTATCTCATCGCAGGGCACACCTGGACAGGTAATCAGGGCACTGATCATCAGTGCCCTGATTACAGTAAAGCCCCCCAGTGCCCATCAGTGACACCAATTAGTGCCCATCAGTGACACCAATTAGTGCCCATCAGTGATGCCAGTCAGTGCTGCCTTTCAGTGCCTACTCATCAGTGCCGCCCATCAGTGCCGCCTATCCGTGCCAGTCAGTGCTGCCTAGCCATGCGGCTTATCAGTGCCGCCCATCAGTGCCGCATTTCAGTGCCACCTATCAGTACCCATCAGTGCGGCATATTAGTGCCTCCCCAACAATTCCACCTAATCAGTGACCATAAATGCTGCCTCATCAGTGCAGCCTATCAGTGCCCATCAGTGCAAATTCATCAGTGCACATCAGTGAAGGAGAAAAGTTGCTTAGTTTCTGTCAATACATTTTGTAAATAAGAAACTTTTTTTGGTCTTTTTCCTTTTTTTTGTAAAAAAATAAAAAATCCAGCAGTGATTAAATACCACCAAAAGAAAGCTATATTTGTGTGAAAAAAGTAAATAAAATGAATTTGGGTACAGTGTTGAATAACTGCGCAATTGTCATTCAAAGTGCGACAGTGATGAAAGCTGAAAAATGGCCTGGGCAGGAAGTGAATTGTATTGAAGTGGTTAAAAAGTAAAAAAAAATAGCCAAGTCCCGAGCCTCTTCAGGCCTAATGGTGACCTCCAGAGTTAGGGACAGCCGACATTCTTCTGTGTAGAGTGGGTTACGAGGCATGGTGGGTGCAATGCAAGGTAGATTAATGGGTGCCAGACACTTCTTGAACGCAAAGAGATTTATTTTCTTTTAAACAGAACTGTGGGAGAGAGGTTTAGGGCCAGGACACCCTTTAGTAGTTGCAATGTTAATTAGAAGACTCCGAGACTTCTATAGGTAGACAGCCATGCAGGGAAAGGCATCCAGCAAGACATCACATCTGCAGGTGTAGACACGCTATCTCCTATGGCAACAATCTTGAACAGTTTCTAACAAAGGTTGCAATAAACTCTATCACTTCCTCCACAATCTCCTATTTCGATCTTCACTCGAGCTCCCAGTCTATCACCCAGACCCGCTGATCCACTGCCACTGGCTCTCCTGAGCTCTTCCAATCTTCTCACTGAGTATCTTCCTCAAGCGTCACCCCCGCGTCCCTGCTGGGTCCCTAGCTTGGCACTCACAGATACTCTTCAAGTGTCACCCCACTGGCCTGTTCGGTCCCTGGCTTGGCACACAAGACTGCTCTGCAAGCGTCACCTCCGCTGGCTGGGTCCCTGGCTTGATACCTGCTGAAGTTTCCCAATTCTTCACCATCCCTGGTTGCTTAGAATACTGCTCCGGTACTTGCTTCAGCTACTCACGATGGTTCCTGGTAACAAAGTGGATGGTCCCTTAGTGGCGACAGATTCCCCTCTACCTCCGACCACGACATGTTCTCTGGCCAGCAGAATCGACACGTCTGGTTAGAGTGCAAGCCGCAATTCCAACCCTGTGCTGTTCTCCTGTTTCTGGATAGGCTCTCAGCCTAGCAGCCAGATGTCCCCGGGATAGGCCTCAGGCTCTGGCCTAGCAGCCCCGGGCAGTACAACACATGTCCACCCAGACAGCCGTTCAGGTGGCACAGAACCCAGATCACCTGACCTCACCCAAATAAATAGGCTCTCCCAGCAGGCCAAGGGACCCAAGAAGATCCCTGCCCATTGGCTGAGATACCCCATCTATTCCTAATCTGTCCTTGCAATGCCCCTGTCTTATCTAGTGCCACCAGATACCCAGCCATCTAGTGACAGAAGAGAAAAGTGCAGTAATTCCAGAATTAGGGTGGAATCAATTGATCTCCTATCAGTTGGCCAAGGCAACTATACCTGGCAGGTAAATTTACTAGCAACCCTGCCTAAACATCAGGGTGCTACAAACACAATTTTAATTTTAAAACATATCCAAATGTGACCTCCGTGCTTAAAGAACTCTGAGATAGGAAAAATAAATCACCCATTGGTACACCCCCCCTACACAAAACACTAAACAGTTCATACATTTTGAAAATACTTACCATTTTGGAGAAAAGTCTAATTACATTTTCATGACCTGATCTCTGTAATTCAAAAGATAATAGCATCTTCTCTGCCAAGGAGAAGGTGTAACAGCAGGGATTACATCATATTCTCTCCTCTCTCTCTGCAGTAAAAGTAAACTACAGTTCCCATCAACCATAGGGAATTGTCGTGAATGTGGGCGGGAACACTGGGCCTGTACATGTTGAATGTGTCTGAGAGTCTTGGTCTGCCCACCACTGCAAATGGGGATGAATTACATCACTGCTTTCTGGAGTAAGAACTACAGAAGGGATGTGCCAAGACCAGTGGCTGGGGGAATAGAAGGCATAGCAGCCACTGGTCCTAAAAACAGGAAACCAAAGAGAATTAACAGTTTGATTTGAAAATAAATAGGCTTTTTCAGAGCAACTACTGAGTGAACCAGAAGATGGATGATCTATTCAGTGAAGGTAGGAAATCAGCAACAAGGACATGTAAAGAAGTTTTTGCCTGGAGTTCTGCTTTAAGGCTTTCAGCAATAGTATCAAACATGTATGTAAAGTTCTCTCTGACTTTTAAAGAGTTGACCACGATGAAACAAAACTATATAAAGCACTATTAATCTGAAAGTCCCTCATGGCCAGCCAAACCACTATTGTGCTTAGTTTAAACAGTAATGTTTGCAACAATTTCTAGGAAGATGACTTGGGCTGGTATTTGGCAAACTGTGATGTTTATTTTTATGAAATAGGTCTCTTTGAAGTTTGTGTGGATACTAGGAACAGCACCAGCACATTGTTCATGATGATCTACTTGCTGTTGCTGACTTTGTGTATATTGGGTGGTTGTGGCACAGAAATTGTTTGCACTGTGCCCACAGTCACCAAGATCATCCTCAAGCACGCAATACTGTTTACAAGCATTGCCTTTACAGGCAAATCCTGAAAACAGGGCAATCAGGCAAGTAATCAGTTTGTAATAAGTACACTGCCATGGCTTAGTTAAATTTGAATATCCTTCATATTTGTGGAAATTGGGGCTGATTCCTCTTTTTCAAATGCTCAACTGTATCAAATACCATCTTCCCTGCTGTACCCTCTACATTTGCTATACAAATTATATTACTGCCTTGATGAGTTTTGAAGCAACCAATGGAGCCTACCTCCTCGTATGCACACATTCAGGATCTTCACTCTGCCATTGGGTGAAGGACAGCGTGGTCCTGGGCTCTAACATGATCACCTGACAGCCACAGCTGAGCCCCATAGTCTACTACTCCAACCATTTTTATACTATATGGCATCCAAGGAACCATAATTAATATAATAAATATGCTGACACAGCAGGGTTAGGGGTAATTCAGGGTAATTCGGAGGTACATGCATTAGGTCAGAAGAAATGTCCTAAAAGCAGACTTCCTATGTTTTTAATAGGCTCTGAGTTATGTATGTTGGTGCAGAAGCAAATATTTAGTGGTGCAGTTCCAAACAGAAATCTAGAAAAAGGTATATGATTGTAGATGAGGCTTTATTAAAACAACTTCACACCACCAATGTTTGGGGTTACATTCTGCAGCACATCACACGCCCATCAGACATCTATTATCAATGTACCAATAGTATGAATCTAGCCTGAAGATATCTTAGCATATTTTCACATCTGTCTAATAATGTGGTAGTATTAGTAATCGTCACCCTAGGAGATGGGTGGTTCCTAATATGGATACAAGTGAAATAAATACATGATAGTGGCTCTAACCCTTCCCCATTCTGTCCAAAACCAAACACAAATATTTACGCTTGACTTAGGCTTCAACCACTTGACGACCCAACGCAGTCCATATACTGCAACAAGGCGGTTCATGCAGACACCATAACATACCTGTATGTCGGGGCTTTCTTCCTGTGTGCGCTCATGCATGCGCACACACCGGAAGCCCATGCTGTCATTTTCTGGTCCCGGCCAATGATTTATGGCCAGGACCTGCTGATCGGCTGAGCGAATGACAAGACTCTCTACAGACAGCAGCAAAGTGTCAGTTTTTTCTCCCTGCAAAGAAGGGAGTAAAAACAGGCACATTGCTCAGTAAAAGCAGTACATACTACACACAGTAAACATTGTTAGGCACACAGTTAACCCTTGATTGCCCCTAAATGTTAACCCCTTACAAGCCAGTGTCATTAATACAGTGACAATGTATATTATTAGCAGTTGTCACTGTATTAGTGGCACTGGTGATGTCAGTGTCATTTAGTCAGTCCCCCCCTTGCGTAAGTTAGTGTCAGATTTCCCCCCCTATAAGTTGCTGATCACCGTCATTACTAGTATAAAAATATATATATATGTACCATAGTTTATAGATGCTATATATTTCAACCAAACTAATTAAATATATGCTTATTGCTCCTGAGGACAGACTCATCTAAAGTGGATAGGCCTATGACCAATGGAAAGAAGATATTCCAGGCCTGGACCTGGAAGACTGGAATGACTGTTTGGCAGACAGTACTGCCCTATTGATATCCTCCAGAGAGCGCCTAATACAAGTTAAGTTTCTGCATAGGGTGTACTATACCCCCCAGAGGCTTCATAGGGTTTATCCTCAGCGGTCGCCTGACTGCCCTCGCTGCCTGAGCAATGTAGGAATGTACTTTCACATGTTTTGGAGCTGCCCTAAAATAGTTGCCTATTAGACAGAGGTGATGGGATCTGTCAACGGCCGTCTCCAGCTGAGCCTCCCTTTGTCCCCAGAGTTGGTACTATTGGGTATTCAAGACGACGACCAAAGGCCTAGGTACACAAAATTGCTACTCACCTACCTTTTTTACTATGCCAAAAGGGAGATTGTGCTGCACTGGAACGCAGCTTCACCCCCCTCAATTAGTACTTGGGAAAAGTCAATCAACGCTGTACTCCCACTATACAAGCTGACATATATGAATAGGAACTGTCCCCAAAAGTTGGATAGGGTTTGGAAATCTTGGACGGGGTAGATGGAGGTGATCCGAGGGTGTATACACTGAACGACAGGGCTCTGGGGGGGGGGGGGGGGAATCTTAGTACCATCCTGTGAAACTTAACGTATAACCCTGCTGCTGATGTAATGATATTACCTTTTGACTACTGGTTTGCTACGATGCCTGTAAAGTGTGATTGATTTTGTCCATGTTGGACACATGTTGTGACCTGTATGATAATTTGCTTCAATAAAGGAACAATTTTGACTCTTAACCACTTCAGCCCCGGACCAATTGGCAGCCAAAGGACCAGGCCCCTTTTTGCGGTTCGGCACTGCGTCGCTTTAACTGACAATTGCGCGGTCATGCAACGTGGCTCCCAAACAAAATTGGCGTCCTTTTTTTCCCACAAATAGAGCTTTCTTTTGGTAGTATTTGATCGCCCCTGCGGTTTTTATTTTTTGCGCTATAAACAAAAATAGAGCGACAATTTTGAAAACAATGCAATATTTTTTGCTTTTTGCTATAATAAATATCCCCCAAAAATATATAAAAATTTTTTTTTTTCCCTCAGTTTAGGCCCGATACGTATTCTTCTACATATTTTTGGTAAAAAAAAAATCGCAATTAGCGATTATTGATTGGTTTGCGCAAAAGTTATAGCGTTTACAAAATAGGGGATAGTTTTATAGCATTTTTATTCATATTTTTTTTTTTTTTTTACTAGTAATGGCGGTGATCAGCGATTTTTATTGTGACTGCGACATTATGGCGGACACATCGGACATTTTTGACACATTTTTGGGACCATTGTCATTTATACAGCAATCAATGCTATTTAAATGCATTGATTCCTGTATAAATGACAGTTGTAGTGAAGGGGTTAACCACTAGGGGGAGTGGAGGGGTTATGGGCTGTGACGTGTGTGTGTTTTTTTTACATTAGGGGGCGGGGCTGATGTCTGACGTCATTGTTCGGATTTCCCGATGACCGGGAACAGCCAATCAATGACAGGCAGAGTAGGAAGCGCGGGGAGAGGTTTGTTTACACATACCTCTCCCCGTTCTTCAGCTCCTTGACCCGATCGCGGGACACCAGCGGCGATCGGGTCCGCTGGTCCCGCGGCCGGGTTCATGGAGCTCCCGACCAGGTCGCGAGCGCGCCGCTGGCGGCGTGCACGCGACCCACGGGCAGGCATTTAAAGGATCACGTACAGGTACGTGATTTTGCCTGCCCGTGCCATTCTGCACACGTATATGTGCATGAGGCGGTCGGGAAACGGTTAAAATATATGCTTGTTGGGATTTTTTTTTTTACCAAAGACATATAGCAGAATATACAGTATCTCACAAAAGTGAGTACACCCCTCACATTTTTTGTAAATATTTTATTATATCTTTTCATGTGACTGAAGAAATTACACTTTGCTACAATGTAAAGTAGTGAGTGTACAGCTTTTATAACAGTAACTTTGCTGTCCCCTCAAAATAACTCAACACACAGCCATTAATGTCTAAACTGCTGGCAACAAAAGTGAGTACACCCCTAAGTGAAAATGTACAAGTTAGGCCCAAAGTGTCAATATTTTGTGTGGCCACCATTATTTTCCAGCACTGCCTTAACCCTCTTGGGCATGGAGTTCACCAGAGCTTCACAGGTTGCCACTGGAGTCCTCTTCCACTCCTGCATGATGACATCACTGAGCTGGTGGATGTTGGTGAACTGAGCACCTTCCATTTTAGGATGCCCCACAGATGCTCAATAGGGTTTAGGTCTGGAGACATGCTTGGCCAGTCCATCACCTTTACCTTCAGCTTCTTTAGCAAGGTAGTGGTTGTCTTGGAGGTGTGTTTAGGGTCGTTATCATGTTGGAATACTGCCCTGCGGCCCAGTCTCCGAAGGGAGAAGATCATGCTCTGCTTCAGTATGTCACAGTACATGTTGGCATTCATGGTTCCCTCAGTGAACTGTAGTTCCCCAGTGCTGATTGGCTTTTGGCAGCAGTGGGAGCCAATCAGGAGACAGAGGGGGCAGGGCCGAGCCACAGCTCTTTGTGTGAATGGACACGCAGAGCCGCGGCTTGGGAGCGGGACTGCTTGGGTGCCCCCTGAGCAAGCTGCTTGCTGTGGGGGCACCCAGCAGGAGGGAGGGGTTAGGAGCATTGTCGAGGGACCAGAGAAGAGGACGATCTGGGCTGCTCTGTGCAAAACCACTGCACAGAGAAGGTAAGTATAACATGTTTGTTATTTTAATGTAAAAAAAACAAAAAAAACAACTAGGGTTTAGTAACACTTCCTACTAGAGGATGGCTACATTCGTTCTCTATGGTACCACCGTATGTAAGAGCCCCATCTTCTCTTGCTCACTCTCAAGAAAAACTATGGGATTTGTATTGTGTATACAGCAGTGCACATGACTGCAAGTAACATGCACTGCTTGTTTAAAGAAGGCAGAAAAACACTGTAAAAATTGATTTAATGAAAAACAAATGACAGGGCCATTAGGTAGTAGAAAGTAGTGGATGGGTATAGATTAATTATGAAGAAAAAGGTGTGTCACTTTAATGTTTTTTTTTTCTAGGTTGATTTTGAGATTATTTTTGTTTCTTTTCTTGTTGGAATATCCAGCAACTTTTAATTTTACAGTTTCGCTGACTGTGAGATAATAACCTCCAGGGTTTGCTGATACTTAATAAAATCTACTCATCCGCCAACCTGCGCAATGTTTTCTGAGCCATTGGCTACTGTACAGCATTGAAGCATAATAAATCAAACACATGTTTAGTATTTGGCAAAGTTTTGTTGGCCTCAAATACTTTGTTTCCAAAATATATCTTGGTTATTTCTGCCAATTGTTTTTTCTCATCAGACCAGAACACTTGGTTCCGTACTGCCTCAGGCTTATCTAAGTGTTGTGTTATATACTTCAGTTGACTTTGTGGTGAGATCACAGGTAAGGTTTTCTCCTGATGACTCTTCCATGTAAATCATTTCTGTGCAATCAACCGAGAAGAGTTGACCAGTGTAGCACTACCCTTGTGGCAGATACTCCACCCTCCAAAAACTTTTTCATAAGTGGCCAGTCTACATGTAGGTCTACAGAATTTTTATTTTTTTAGTCTTTCAGATCATGTCCTCTTAACTACTGTTACTAAACCCAGGACCCTGCATTCACTATATCTGGTCTCCCACAGTACACATAACATGGAAATGCAATTATTTTAGTAAATTTAAACTGCTAAATACGTAAAACCTTGGATTTCGTGCATACCGTATTTATCGGCATATAACACGCACCCCAAGTTTAGGAGGGAATTTTAAGGAAAAAAACTTTTAGGAGGGAAGTTTAAGGAAAAAAAAATGACATTTAAATTCCCATCAATGCAGCTTTATCAGTGTCCATCTGCAGCCTTGTCCATCATTGCAGCCTAGCCCAGTGTCCATCTGCAGCTTTGCCCAGTACCTTTGCAGCCTTGCCCAGTACCTTTGCAGCCTTGCCCAGTACCTTTGCAGCCTTGTCCAGTGCCTTTGCAGCCTTGGCCAGTGCCTTTGCAGCCTTGCTAGTCTCTTCAGTATGTCCCTGATTTAAATTTGGCGCAGATTTCCACTGACTGTGAGCAGAGAGGAGCGAGCGGAGCTGAAATACAAAAAGCCGAGAGTACTTTAACTATTCTCGGCTCCTCTCGCAGTCCCGCCCACCTCCACTGATTGTCATCGGTGCTCGCTCCTCTCGTATACAGAAAGCCGAGAGTACTTTGGCTATTCTCGGCTCCTCTCGCAGTCCCGCCCACCTCCACTGATTGCGAGAGGAGCGAGCACCGCTGACATACAGAAAGCCGAGAGTACTTCGGCTAGTCTCAGCTCCTCTCGCGGGACTGCGAGAGGAGCCGAGACGAGCTTGACGTGGGTTCAAGCGTTTCGCGGATTGTAAATACGGCAGATTTTTATGATCAGTATAGATGGTAATACAATGGGGAGGACCCTCTAGAAGATGTCGCATTATGAAGAGCTAGTTTAATAGCGAGTAGCTCACGGTTCCCAAAGGTATAGTTCTTCTGCGCATCAGAAAACTTCTTGGAAAATAATTGAGACTTGCCCTTCTGAGCTTGGAATAGGACCGACTCCTACTGAAGAGGCATCAACCTCCAAAGAAAAGGGTTTTGTAATGTCTGAACGTAGAAGAATAGGGGCGGAGAGGAAGGCTGCCTTAGAGTTTGAGGAAAGCATCAATGGCTTCAGGGGACCAGAGCCAGGCATTGACACCCTTTTGGGTGAGAGATGTAATAGGGGTCACCAAGGTGGAGTAGTTACGAATTAATTGGCGATAGTAATTGGTGAAGCCCAAAAAGCGTTGGGTGGCTTTAAGACCAGAGGGCTGGGGCCACTCAGAGATGGCACGAAGTTTGGCTGGGTCCATGAGGAGGCCCTGTGACGAGATTTAGTAGCCCAGAAATGGAACTTGTGTTTGTTCAAATAGACATTTCTCCAATTTTGCATATAGACAATTGTCCCGTAGACGCTGTAGCACAGCTTTCACATTAAGACGATGGGTAAGTCTGGTGAGAAAATAAGAATATCATCCAGATATACAATAACACAGACATACAGAGGGTCATGAAAGATCTCATTAACCAAATTTTGGAAGACCGCTGGGGCATTGCATAAGCCAAAGGGCATCACAAGATATTCATAATAACTGTCCCTGGCATTAAAGGGGGTCATCCATTTGTCTCCTTCCCGGATTCTTATTAAATTGTAGGCCCCTCTAAGATCCAGTCTGGTAAAAACATGAGAACCTCGCAGTCTGTCAAAGAGTTCTGAAATTAAAGGAAGAGGGTATTGGTTCTTCACCGTGATGGCGTTAAGGCCCCTGTAGTCGATGCATGGATGGAGCATCTTTTTTCGCTACAAAGAAGAACCCGGCTCCAACTGGTGAGTATGATTTCCTGATGAAACCCCTTTGCAGATTTTCCTGAATGTATTCAGACATGGCTTGTGTCTCGGGGATAGATAGAGGGTAGACACGGCCTTGGGGAGGAGAGGTCCCAGGTAACAGCTCAATGGAGCAGTCATAGTCTCTGTTAGGAGGAAGGCGATCAGCAGACTTTTTGCAGAAAACATCTCGGAAAGACTGATATTGGGAAGGCAACATGGGAGTTGTGGAGGTCTCAGCCAGAAGAATGGAAAGAGGAGGTAGCACCTTGGAAATACATTGTTGCTGACACGGAGGACCCCAAGCCAATACTTGTCCAGAATTTCAGTCAAGATTCGGGGAGTGTTTCTGCAACCATGGAAGGCCCAGGATGATGGGACTGGAGGATTTAGGCAGAATTAATAAAGAGATCTCATCAGCATGCAAAACCCCAATGCATAAGACAATAGGAGGGGTTTTAAACCGGATGGGGCTCATAGGCAAGAAGGAGCCATCTACTGCGGTCACGGAAAGGGGTATAGCCAAGGCAACAAAGGCAATGCCCAACTCGGAAGCTAAAGATTATTCAATGAAGTTTCCCAAACGGACTGGACAGGAGTTCAAAAGATGTCTTTTATCGCCACAATAAAGGCACAAGCCCAATCCCATGCATCTGGCACGTTCCTCAGGAGTGATGCGAGTTCGCCTAAGCTGCATAGGTTCTTTCAACGTGTGAGAGGTTGAAGACGGAGAGGGCTCCACGGGTCTTTGGACTACCTGTGCGGGACGGCCAGCAGGGGGATGACTGGATCTGGATTTCTCCAGGGCCCGTTCCTGGAAGAGAATGTCTATTTGAATGCTCAATGCGATTAATGGTGCGTCCAGCAACTTCATCCTTGACACGCTCAGATAGGCCTTGCCAGAAGGTAGCAGTAAGGGCATCATTATTCCATTTGAGTTCAGCGGCCAGCGTACGGGAATTGAACTGCATACTGGCTGACTGTCATTTCTTGCTGACGAAAACGAAGGAGGGCCCCAGCAGCCAAAGACACTCTGCCAGGCTCATCAAAAGTTTACCGGAATGCATCCAAAAAGAGCTGGAGATCAGAGGTGATAGAATCGTGTGATTCCCAGAGTGGGGAGGCCCATGCTAGAGCATCACCGGAGAGGAGAGAGATGATATATGCGACTTTGGTGCGATCAGGAGGAAAATGAAAGTTCAAAGTGGATGGAACACTGATTAAACAAGCCTTAGGGCCGCCAGAAAAATGAGGTGGCGGAGGCAGAAGCAGGCAGGGATTGCCAGGTGTAGCAGGTAACACAGGAGCAGCTAAAGCAGAAGCAGGAACGGGAGGAGCTGAAGTTGCAATGAGTTGCAGACGATCCAGACGGGAGGCAAGATCCTGAAGAACCAGCATTATTTGCTCTTGATTTGCTTGCTGGGAGTTAAGTCTCTGAACTAGATGCTGCATTTGATCCTCGGTCAGTGGCCAATTCTCAGAGGCTCTCATGGCTTGAGCAAACTGTCACGGTACTAGTTACAGTGAGCCCACAGGCAAGCAGGTGTCACGGGATCCCCCAGGGCATGGAGTCTAAGGACCAGCCGGTATTCTGCCAGGTACCCCCTCACGAGGGTTTAGGCTTAGCTGCGTGCTGACCCCAGGTCACGACCCCCAGGTTCACCCTTGCTAGGGAAGTACCAGAAGACACTGTCAGGATGGATGGATGAAGCAAAGGAGAGTAGGATAGCAAGCCAAGGTCAGGGCAGGCTGTAGACAACGTAATCAGAACAAGCCGAGTCGGTACACAAGAGATCAGTTCACAAGCGGTCAGGTTAAGGCAGGTTACATGAAGGAAGCTCAGAACCAAATGTTGCTCAAGCAACTAGAACTGGTCAGAGAGGGATTTAAATAGAGGAGCACATGAGGAGCTGGACAGGAAGTAGCAGGAAAGAATCATATATTAAGCAACAGGTGAAGCCGGCAACACCCATAGCTGCAGAGTGCAGCAGAGCTGAACACAAGCTAGTGGAACAACAAGTGCCAGCCGGCCTACAGCAGTAAAGGAGAGACACAGATCAGCTCTGCAGCTGATCTGTGACACACACTTAGAGGTGCCTCTTTTTTATACTCAGTTGTGACGTGACGTGACGCTACTTGTATATCAAGACATCGCTCGTTTATCAAGTCAAAGTTTATTTAAAAATGTTGCTTGTCTTGTAAAACGCTCTCAAACCAAGTTACTCTCAAACCAAGGTTTTACTGTACCTTTTCTCATCAGCAGTTTATAGCAGTCTTGTGACTTCTATCAGTGCCTGGTTAAAGCTTATAGGAGGATTTTTTTACTGCACTGGCTGTCCTATCAGGATGCAGGGCCCTTGACCCTCTGTCTGGCCCTGTGCTGATCACATGCACTCTCTAGCAATACACACCAAACAGAGCATGTGCAGAGTGACTCCACTAACAATGTCTTATCCAGACATGTTTTGGGGGCAATGCAAAAAGGGGAGGATAGGAAAAGACAGGATCAATCAGCCTTTTTACACAATGCACAGGATTAACCCCCTAGGCTCCACAGTGAGTATAACAAGCATGATTTACTGCATATACAGACTGATTTTACTGTTGTGGGTTTAGTAACACTTTAATGACAATTTGCATGTGTAAATTGTAATAAAGGAAGCATTTAGACATTTTTGTAATCCATTTTAATTTTAGATCCTCACCTATTTACATAATGATACTTTTCAAGTACTAGAAAATGTATGATGCATTTGAATTTTTTTAATTCAGCTTGCAGTTAGGCCTCTTGGTTAAAGTTCATCTCCCGCCAAAATTTAAAGAGGATCTTCACCCTAGAACAAAAAATTTAAAGTCCGCAGCTACAAATACTGTAATAAACTTAAATAATAAATATATATAAATAAGTTCACTTACCTGTCCAAGGATACAGAGCCTCCCTCACCCTAGAAGGTTCTTCACCGGTCTTCTGGTCCTCGACATCGGGATATTTAGTGTGTCACAGCTGCCTTCCACTGCAAATGTGCGATCCGCTCTGTGATTTGTTTATGGTCCTGCAACCCTCTGGGACCTGTGATATGTCACAGAAGGCTGCGAACAAAGAGGGGCCGAATGTCTGCTCGGATCGCCAAAGTGGGAGTGGGTACCTGTCAAAACCAGGTATCCCCCAATTTTTTTACCAAAGGTGATATACTGCGGACGGGCCCGCACAAGAGATCTCTCTGTTTCTCAACCCTGCAAAACAGGGATTAGAAACTTAGAGATCTAGTAATTAAAGCAGCACAGTTTACACAAATTACACATGGTTAGGCACACATTTAACCCCTCGATCGCCTTAAATGTTAACCCCTTTCCAGCCAGTGTCATTAGTACAGTGACAGTGTATAATATTATCACTGATCACTGTGTAAATGTCACTGGTGATGTCAGTGGGAGTTAGTCAGTTCCCCCCAGCGTCAGTTTGTGTCATATTGTCTGCCACACTATAGCAGGCCAAGCATGTCTCCAGACCTAAACCCTATTGAGCATCTGTGGGGCATCCTCAAACTGAAGGTGGAGGAGCGCAAGGTGTCTAACATCCACCAGCTCCGTGATGTCATCATGGAGGAGTAAAAAAAGGACTCCAGTGGCAACTTGTGAAGCTCTGGTGAACTCTATGCCCAAGAGGGTTAAAGGGGTTGTAAACCTTCAAGGTTTTTCACCTCAAAGCATTTTATGCATTGAGGTGAAAAACCTCCTTTAATGCAGCAGCCCCCCCCCCCCCCCCGAGCCCCCGTTTTACTTACCTGTACCCCCTCTATCTCGTCCCGGGGACGAGCACACCAGCTAAACCCGGTGTCTCGGGTCCTGATTGGATGGATTGATAGCAGCGCAGCCATTGTCTCCCGCTGCTGTCAATGAAATCCAATGACGGGGCGAGTCATATATTCAACTTCTATGGATACCGAATGAATGACACGGGAGCGTGCCCGCAAGGTAACCCCCTGGGAGAGCACTTCTCCCAGGGGGTTATCTAATGCGCGGAGGAGCCGCGAGAGCCGCGAGAGACCCCAGAAGAGGATGTTCGGGGCCACAATGAGCTGTACATTGGAGGTAAGTATGACATGTTTGTTATTTAAAAAAAAAAAAAAAGCTTTAGTGTCACTTTAAGGCAGTGCTGGAAAATAATGGTGACCACACAAAATATTGACACTTTGGGTCCAATTTGGAATACTCACTTTTGTTACCAGCGGTTTAGACATTAATGACTGTGTGTTGAGTTATTTTGAGTAGAGAGCAAACTTACACTGTTCTGCAAGCTGTACACTCACTACTTTACATTGTAACAAAGTGTCATTTCTTCAAAAATGTGAGGGGTGTACTCACTTTTGTGAGATACTGTATATATTAGATTTCACACATAGAAGTGCATGCAAAACTTGACATGTGACACACAAGAGGGATAAACACAGCAACATGAAAGAATTGTGCACGGTGTAGATTTTTACACTCTATTAAGTATTGATTCTTATTCCTTGAATCAAAGGACTCATCGCTAATCGCTTTATGTCATGTGTGACTCAAGTATCTATGGCACATTCATGTGACTGAGGCAGATTATGTGACCAAAAAACTGTTTGGCATCCAACAATATATACTTTCCAGTAATGTTTTTAAACTGTGATTGGCTACATCTACCCAGCACATTCTTGGCATTTGTCATTCAGAGCATTTACTAATTATAACAATAGCTTTTTCCAACTGCAAGAGGGAAGTTGCTACAGGAACATTAAAAAACACTGTGAAAACAATTTACGTGGACAGTATAGACTGACTGGGTAAATATTATAGCACTGACTCATTTCATTTTAAACATTAAATTAACTGTATATAACTGTATATAATCTCATAGTATATGCATGCTTATGTAATCAATATGGTCTCCTTAGTTAAGAAGAAGGACTTTATGATGTTTGTATATTCATTGGAAGAAATACTGCTAAGGGTCCGGTTCAGCCAACTCCTGTCTGTTATGGAAAAATGATCCAAGTGGCTGTAGGGCCCCCTGATCCCTTTATGGTACAGTGAAGTGCGGCCCCTCCCCTCTCTGCACCCACCATGGTAAACAGTTTACAGATGACAAGCTATCGCAGATGTTCCCTAACCTGTTTTGCTATCATTAAACCCAGAAGTGCTCAGCCGATCAATCACAGTGCAATGCAGAGGAGACATTAATAGGAGACATTAAAGTATACCTAAAGACAAGACCTTTTTGAGATTTGAACGGAAAAAATAAAAAACGGAATTATAATAAAAAATGTATTGGGCCACATGTGTTAGGTATTAATGCAAACAGCTTAGTGAGAGCAATAATCTAGGTTCATCATTACTGTTAACTCTAAATTCATGTAAGGGCTTCTAAGGCATTGCTTATAGACACTTTTAGGTACCGTAGTGTTTCTCCTTTTCACGGGCAGGTGGAGACCACGTTTTAAGGCTTGACATGTTTGGTATATAAGTACTGAATACAACCCCATATTTTGAATTTTATCAAAAAATCCAAGTGACTTGGAAATATGGTTTACTTTGTTTTCCAACTTTGCAATTTAGATGGAATAGTTCTTTCCCTTAAATAATTCTGACTTGTTTTGCTATATTTTCTATCTTTCCCTTTTAACACCACAACAATGTAGAACTTGTTGTACTCAGAGCCCTGTCATCAGCGTGATAATGGAGGGGATGTACATTGTTGAAGAATAAGAGGATAACGCATTCTGTGAAAGATGGTGAAAAAGTCTCTCGCACATAGAAAATACATGGCTGTTTTTCTAGGTCTCTGGGAGTATATTGTTTAGGAACATGGATTCCTCTATCTAGGAACATTATTGCAGTCAAATTATTAATTTGCTGAACATCCAAACTGGACAGTTTGTTTTTGTTATCATTTTCAATGTACCTTCATAGCTTTGTCAAAACTATGCATTGCTTAAGTGAGGTACACACTAGAATTTTTCTCGATGTTTCACAGCAAATCGTTACCGATAAAAGACAATTCTTATGAATATTCTTGTACAACAAATTCTTTTTTTGTTGTTTATTGTTTATGATCATGCACAGTCTTTCTTTTCTGATTTTTCTTGTACGAAATTCGTACGAAAACGGTACACAACCAGAAATGGGATTTTCTTAAAGTGTGTACGAACGAGCCTTTAGTCTCTTAGCTTAATGAGGTATTGTGTACAACTGTACACTCTTGCTATATTGTGAAAAAAATACATAACAATAAATTCACAAAATTATTAATTTAGTCCCAATATAAAAAGTGTAGCGAACCCCTAAGGAGCTGCAAGTAGAACTGGGATCCCTCATCCTGCACAGCCAGGCATCGAATCTTCACAGGCACTCTAGAGTAAGAGAACAGTCCAGTACTTTTTTTTTTTTTTTGAGGGTAATAAACTTGGATAGGGATAGGGGTATTATGGGATGCCCACTTAACTTTAAAACAACTTCAGGAACAACTTCTCCTATACACAGTCTATATACACTCCTTCTCTTCCTCCAGCACTAGCTTGCTTGCAGAACTCCAGCTGGCACACTGTTTGGTGACTCTGACAAAAAGTCTCTCAGTCAGATTTTAAGAGCAATAACCCATTACAGGAAGGGACCTGAGGCCCCTTTGAGTGTGTAGCAAAATTCAGTGTCCAGCATACATCCCTGTGGCTACTATCCCCAGTACCACCTCTTAGGGCACTGCCAACCTGCCTGGTTGCAGCTTCCCCTTTCATTAGCTCTCCTGGCTACAGTCCTCTCCAGACTGAAAGAACTCACCAGCCCACCCCCGCTGATTCCTCAGGAGATCTCCCAGATGTGCTGACTCACTCCCGCTGTCCTCTCCTTGCTCCCATGCCTCCAGGAAGGGGTTCCTCTGTGTGTTGAGGGGGATCCTTCCAGCATCCAAGCCCCAGGCCTGAGGTCACCCCCCCTACACTAGGGGGGACACTCAAGGGCCCCTGTCAGCCTCCTCTCCATCTTCCACCAGACTGCCCCTGCTGGCGGGACCCATGAGTATTTAAGGGGTTGCCTGCCCCCTGCCAGCCCATTCTGCTGGGGATTGGCCGGGGCTCTCATCAATACTCAAAGCAGCTTCACCTACCTTCCCCCCACTACTTCTAGAAGCTTCTCCAAGGTTTTAGAGAGCAGGGGGAGGCACCAGAAATGCTACTTGCTGAGTCATCCAGCCTACCTGAGTCACTCAACCTTGACCCAGATTCATGCCAGGCCTGGCTCTCAGCCAAGCCAAAATTTACCTACACTAAACACTAACTATTTACAGCTAGCACACTAGAGGGTGCTACAAAATTAGATAGATAGCATTAGCTGGAATACATGCTGCCAGCTTTGAGGTCTTCGAGAGCTGCCTGGTTGTAGGTGGCCTAGTAGCACAACTAACTTATCTCATTTTATTCTTGTGAAATTCACATACCCAGGTACCAGTTCCAGGGGATTGAACTACTTTTCCTCAGAACACCCTACACATAAGATCTTTTACATGGCTCCCTGTATACTAAAAAAGACTGGGTGGGGCCCTTGGCACCCAGAATATAGTCCTTCACACTTTCCATAAACCAGGCCAGGAGAGGAACAAGCAACATTCTAACTTTCCCATGGAGGATCACGAGACAGACATAGGCTAGCAGGTCTGATCTGTTAAATATACCATTGAAAGTTTTTTGCTGTATCTAATTTACAAGTGCAAAAATACCTGTTGATTTGGCCAGTAATCTTGTTCGCTGATAACTTCTTGAGATCTCTGCCTGTGTATAAGGAAGGGTTATAGAGATGAGAAGAAGCTGTTCTTTGTATTGCATTAGGCAGGGCTGACAACATGTGTTTTGGAATTCATGGACACAAAAACATTGTTCTGTAAAGTCAAAGCGGAAGGTAGGAGCAAACTATATTTCTGGCACATCAGCAGTTATTATATTGTATTTGCAGCATTTTTAAAGTGATAAATCATAGGTAAATATGCATGTATTGCAGAGACATACAAATTATGTATTTTATTAAAATTGTGCCTAGGTGTATATATTAACTGCTTCCCGCTGGCTGTATATTGAAATGACGGGCGGGCAGGAGCACTCTTGTTTTGGGAGGACGTCATATGACATCCTCCCATTCTTGCCCCTAAGACACTATGATGTAGGCTCTTTACCATGTGATTAGCTGTGTCCAATCGCAGCTGATCACGGTGTAAATAGTAAAGGCTAGTTATCAGCATTCCTCTCCTCACACTGACAGCACATGAGGAGAGGAGAGCCGGTAAGCAGCATTCCTGAGTGGGCCATCTGCACTGACAAGCAGGACACTGATCATCAGTACCCTGATAATCAGTGCAGCCCCATCAGTGCCCATCTGTGATACCTGTCAGTGTCCATCTGTGATGCCTGTCAGTGTCCATCTGTGATGCCTGTCAGTGTCCATCTGTGATGCCTCTCAGTTCCCATTAGTGATGCCTCTCAGTGCCCATCAGTACTGCCAATCAGTGTCCATCAGTGATGTTAGTCAATGCCCATCAGTGCTGCTTTTCAGTGCCCCAAATTTTCAGTCCTTTTTCGTTTGTTTAGCAAAAGATGAAAAAACCTAGTGGTGATTAAATACCACCAAAATAAAGTTCTGTCTTTTTAAAAATAAAGATAAAAATGTAATTTGGGTACAGCGTTGCATGACCGTGCCATGGTCATTCAAAGTGCAACAGCACTGAAAGATGAAAATTGGCCTGGGCAGGAAGGGGGTAAAAGTGCCCTGTAGGCAAGTGGTTAAGGTCTGCTTTGCAGATAGTAGTAGGCCAGAGGTTAGGGATACTTCCAATGCCAAAGATGCGCTAAAAAAGAAATAACATGGTGTTCTGCATTTACAATTTAAAAAAAAGAGTTCTTCTAAGGGTACACTGTATTAACATTGGTCAATGAAAGATTTAAAGCATATGTAGAAACAGAGTACCCTTATAAGAGCCCCTTTTCTTGTGCACTTTTAAAGAATAGTAAGGTTGCTGAGGGAACAGGGGAATTAAATAAATTAAATATATGATTTCTGGAAAAATATATTTTCAGAATTTTTATATTTACTTTTAAACCGTTTAATGTTGTAGATTTTTTATCTTTTAACAAAGTTAAAATTTTGTGAAATAACAGTAATTGCAAAATACTACAAATATTTAGCAACAGGAAACACAAGCAGAAGTAGAGTAAAAAAAGAACAATAACTGGAATTCCAGGGTACTGTATTTGACTAGAGTTTCTCACAGTATATAAGAAATTAGTGGGAGGTGTATATAGTTTCATTACAAATATTGCACACTGATTTCAGTGTTCAGAAATCACGTCTCTTTGTATGATGCACTTTCCCGCACTATAATGTTCATTTTGTTGTGTAATATAAAAAATTATTTGAAATGGTTAAATCACAAAAATCAATGCTTTAGCAGTGGGTGAGGGCTGTGGTAGGAGCACAGACTTTATAACTGTATCAGGTCCAATTCAGCTGTAGCAGGTAGCAAGAAGGTCAAAGGTCAGAGAGCCGCCTAAGGTCAGTAGCTGAATGGACTGCATTAGTACCAGGGATTAGATCATAGCAATGGACAGGGGTCAAGAGACAGAATGGTAAGTGTAGCAGAGCAATGCAGCCAACTGTAGAGCAAAGATTAAGTCAAAGGTAGCAAAAGGTCAAGGCTGGTGGCAAGGTCAAGTTTGGACAAAGCAGAGAAGTCAACAGCAAAAAAAGCACCTGTGGAGTTAACTAGGGGATCTCTACAATAGGCCTTGTGCATAGGGCCCCAAAAAAGCTGCAACAGCCAGTCAGTGGGCTACCTCACATGTATCAGATTCAGCACACAGATATGTGCAGTAAAATGCAAAACTAAAAAGAACAAGCACAGACACATACACTGTTGCTAGGATATGTGTCCCGCTTTGGTCAGGATAGTCATATACAGTATCTCACAAAAGTGAGTACACCCCTCACATTTTTGTAAATATTTTATTATATCTTTTCATGTGACAACTCTGAAGAAATTACACTTTGCTACAATGTAAAGTAGTGAGTGTACAGCTTGTGGAACAGTGTAAATTTGCTGTCCCCTCAAAATCACGCAACACACAGCCATTGATGTCTAAACCGCTGGCAACAAAAGTGAGTAGGGTCCAAATTGGGCCCAATTAGCCATTTTCCCTCCCAGTGTCATATGACTCGTTAGTGTTACAAGGTCTCAGGTGTGAATGGGGAGCAGGTGTGTTACATTTGGTGTTATCACTCTCACTCTCTCATACTGGTCACTGGAAGTTCAACATGGCACCTCATGGCAAACTCTCTGAGGATCTGAAAAAAAAGAGTTGCTCTACATAAAGAAAAAAAAAATTGGCTAGGCTATAAGATAAATACCAAATTATTCAATATGTTACTTCCCTCAACAATAATAAATATTTACCTTTACATATTGTAACTACGTAACTAATATAAATTCCAACTCTAGTAAGTAATATCAAACCACAAGTGTGAATTCTATGTTAATATAAAAAAAATCATAATTTAATTGAAAGTCTTATTAATTTCCACAATGAATATTACAATTATTATTTTATTAAAGTAGTAATAAATTTCCACTATAATTTTATAACATTCAACTAATATTTTGTATTACACATACTAATCAAATAAACAGCTAAATATAACAATGACACATCCTTAAGATATCAAAATACAGAATACCTCCCGCAATACAGCCAAATATTTCAAAAAATTAGTACAACCTTTTAGAAAATACTCACGGTAATTACTTAATAATGCAATAGCATCCATCTAGAAAACTTTCCTTAAGACTAAAGTACACAACCCCAGGAGTTTTACAATATAAAAAATCATATCCACGATATCATAATACAAATCTCAATTCCATCCCATGCATCATTTCTCCGTAAATTAAATACACTAAAAATCCCAATACAAACGAGATTAGCGTCGTTATAAGTTCAATAATTTCCATTAATCTATTCATTATATAGAAAATCGAAACATTTCATCCACACTTTTTACACTAATATTAAAACAACAATATTCATCTAAAATAAAGATCTATTCTCAAATCATCCGATCATAGCACTTTTAATTATTTATAAGAATCATTATAAAAATTAAGTTTACACAGGCTTATAAATCAATTCCCACTTATTTATGAATATCTCAATTCACATATACCAACTCAGTAAAATTTAGTCACATTCCACCTTACAAATAAACCAACAAAGAAAAACATTTATATTTTATTTTTAGATTAATTTTCTTCATCTCCATTACCAAAAATTCCAAAAAACAAAATCAGTAAAAGTGTTGCTCTACATAAAGATGGCCTAGGCTATAAGAAGATTGCCATTGAAACTGAGCTGCAGCATGGTGGCCAAGACCATACAGCGGTTTAACAGAACAGGCCTCGCCATGATCGACCAAAGAAGTTGGTTTGGGAAATAGACGTATTGAGGGATCCACGAATACCAACATATACTGTGACATACTGAAGGAGAGCATGATCCCCTCCCTTTCGGAGACTGGGCCGTAGGGCAGCATTCCAACATGATAACGACACCCATCCAAGAAGACCACTGCCTTGCTAAAGAAGCTGAGGGTAAAGGTGATGGACTGGCCAAGCATGTCTCCAGACCTAAACCCTATTGAGCTTTTGTGGGGCATCCTCAAATGGAAGGTGGAGGAGCGTAAGGTCTCTAACATCCACCAGTTTCATGATGTCATCATGGAGAAGTGGAAGAGGACTCCAGTGGCAATCTGTGAAGCTCTGGTGAACTCAATGCCCAAGAGGGTTAAGGCAGTGCTGAAAAATAATGGGGGCCACAAAAAATATTGACAGTTTGGGCCCAATTTGGACATTTTCACTAAGGGGTTTACTCACTTTTGTTGCCAGTGGTTTAGACATTAATGGCGTGTGTTGAGTTATTTTGAGGGGACAGCAAATTTACACTCTTATACAAGCTATACACTCACTACTTTGTAGCAAAGTGTAATTTCTTCAGTGTTGTCACATGAAAAGATATAATAAAAAATATTTACAAAAATGTGAGGGGTGTACTCACTTTTGTGGGATACTGTACATACATAGGTCAAGGTGAGGGGAAGTAGACAAGATTAGTGCAGGAGTTGACACAGGAACATGGACACAGGGCCACAAAAAAATCCAAGGGTTGATTTACTAAAGGCAAATAGGTTGTTTACTTTGCAAACAAATTTATCCTTACCTATAAAGTGAAAGGGGTGAAGCTCTGCTGACTTCCATCATCCAATCAGGAGCATGCAAAATTAATGTAATTTTTTATTTTTCTTGTACATAATTGGGTATTCTTTGCAAAGAAAATTTCTTCCAAAGTTAACAGTCTACTTGACTTTAGAAAGCTTATCCCAGAGTATGTATAAACCCAAAGCGTTGTCATCCACTTGTGTGAACTACAGGCGGTTGTGCTTTCATCCAATCTGCTGTAACAAATTCTACTGGTTGACTGACAGCTGCTTTGGCCATTTAGCAAAAATTGTAATTCCTGCTTTAGTGCTGTCACTACCAACCTCATGCATCCTATCATTTCCCACGTCTCTGTTCTGTGGGGACAGAATGACTAAAATAACTGTCACATGAATGATGACAAATGCAAGAGAAAAAGAGATAAATTTTTTTTTATTATTATTACAAAAGCTACAGAAGAATGAAGTAGATCTTGCACAAAAAAAAGCTAGTTCTGCTTATTTTTACAATCCTGTAAAATTACGCAAGCTTTACTTTTTTGTGCAAGATCCACTTCAATCTTCTGTAGGTTTTGTAATTAAAAAAATAAAAACACAATTAAAATACTTTTCCCTATATCCCTATGGGAATTTTTTTTTTTTTAACAATAATGCTTACCATACACCAGTCATCTATCTGTGGTGTCTATGCAAAAGTGATGTGAAATCCAGGGGAATGCAGAGTACCCCAAATATCATCAAATTACATAGTACTGGACTAACCCCTTGCAAGATTTGAGGTACCTAGTGTAGCGTTACTCCCGCAAGGACCGCTGGATTTTGGGCTTTTCGCACAAAACTTGCACTTGTAAAAAAAACACTGTGTCCCTATCCAAATGCATCAAATTGTATACACACACAATTAATTGAATTATGAACCAACTGTGACATAGGATCATACGCATATGAATAGAGTATTATAGTTCGTATAGTGATAATACTGACTAAAATGCTAAATAAAAAGTCCTATGACAGTACAAGGAAGGAAAAAGAAGAAAATGGCACTGCGCCCATCCAGACGTGACTTGAAATTGTGCACCTCAGTGACTTGTATACACAATTAGTGTAAAGTGCCCAACACCATAGATCCCTATGCGCTTACCAGAGGGTAAAGCATATGTAGCTTTATGATGAATCAATCAGCAAGCTGGTAAGGGTGTCCCTGGTTTCTCCATTTCCCGATCCACAGCCTCCACCAGTTATGGTTATAAGATGTCACACTTCCATCACAGAACAGAGTAATAAAACCGATCTGCAAGGTGATGTGGATGTCCCTGGCTTTCCTCACTCCCGATCCACATCCCCACCAATTAGGATTAAGGGGTGTTTAAACCTCCGTGTACTCATTGGCAAGAAGCATAGCATTCTCTTTGATTTCCAATTACACCTCTCTGGAAAGACCGTTTTATAATATATAATTGTGGAGGAGAGTCAGGAGCCGCCACCCTTTGGGTTTTCAGACCATTACATTTCTTGTAAACGTGTAAAAAGATATCTACAGTTTTTGAGCTTTCCTAAAGTTGGCAGCCAGTATTGCAATGACTTCTGTAGCGGCGACACTTTTACAAGGTGTCCGCTATGTAAAAATGTAGTTTTTCTCCTCAGAATAGTAATGGGGTTCTGAGGGTTAATTGTGCAGGTTTAACTTTGGCATCAGTTTGGCTGGGCTGTACTAGGATTCTGCCTGGTCATGGGTACAGTAAGGTACACATGACATGCTCAGAATCAGGCCTGGTTGGATGGTTTGGGTATCAACATTCCCCGGAGCCAATCAGTGGGTGCATCTGGCCCTGCTGGGGAGTCTGGGGAAGGGTACTTAAGGTGCTGAAGTCACGTGTTCGGGGGTTCGGCCGGAGCTGCCTGTTCCTGAATCTGGGGCAGGGTAGCTCTGCGAGGGGTCCCGGGCCTGGGAGCGTTTGCCGTCGGGCAACATGGTTCTTCTGACTAGCCCCATAGACCCTATTGGTCTGGGGCAAAGGATCCGTTTGTTCCCGAGTCTCGTAACCGGCTGGTCCGAGGCACAGTGACTGAGGGAGGATTCAAGGTGTCCGGGTGTGCTCTCAACTTGGAGGGGCATCGCTGCTCGTGTAAGCGACCGGGGGAGGACTCTTCGGAGGAGGGCCAACAAGCTGGCATCCCAAGAAGTGCCTGGTTGCTGGGTTGTTAAGGACATTAACGAATCCACAGTTTCGCAGTACTGCCAAGGAGACAGAAACTGAGAAAAGGTTCCTAATTCATTTTCGGTTGAGACCTTATCCATGATCAGAGACTTTGCAAGTTCAGGATCTAAGTGCTCACTGTCATAATCTCTGGCTAGAGATTGCTTAGCTTTGAAGTGCCCAGCTGCGAGTGGCTACTCTCTGGGCTTTGAATTAGAGACCTTCTATGGGTCGGCAGTTCAAGCTGCCTGAGTTTCTTCACCCTTGCCCTCTGTTCCCATACGAGAATGTGTTTGTTGGATGTTACCCTGCAAATAAAAACCTTTCTAAAGGACTTTTGGTGTCAGCGTCCAAAGTTGTTGAGTACTAACCCTGGGAGCCCCTAGACATGGAAAAACAAGCCAAGCGGATGTAACCGATAAGCCCAAAAGTCAAGGCTTCCCCATCGAGGGTTATGGCCACTACACGTGGAGGCTCGCAGTCCGGGATTTACAGTTACCTCACAGGGCCTTGGAACAGAGGGTGAAGTGTTTTTTTGAACTGCGCCATCAAAGATCAGCACCATTTTGGAGAGACTTTCACTGAGGTGCATAAGCGTGGGAGGAGCCTGTACTTAAAAGCCCGCAAAATTACACAGGAGCCAGCGCCCAGTGGGAGGAGTCTATGCTAATCTTTTCCCGAACGAGGCACCGCGTGAGGGTGTGTTGCGGAAGGAGAAGAGGTGTGGTTGACTTCTCGAGTGGAGAAAGAGATACCGTTACCTTCTCAGAAGAATGCACTGGTTCCCGAATATGCAGCAAACACCTGGATGCCCACAACAAGGGGTCCAGCGAGCGTACAGATGCCCGATACCGTGATTACAGACAGGGGCGGTTCATCTTGTGCACCATCGGAGAAATGGAAGGCCTGGGAATGCTGTGCAGAAGATGTGATGGATTGGTCGCAAACCCTCGGCCGTTTGCAAGGTGCCGAAGGTGCGGCGAGTGTGTTTTTAAAGTTGAGCAGCCCACCGTGCAACCCCAGGCCTTTCGGTATGACTGGGCCACGGGTATCTCAGCCGAGGAGTCCATCGTATATGCCCCAGCATCGTCCTTTGGGGGTCTGATTGCCAGAGGGGATCCTGCCCCCTCTGAAGTTCCAGAGACTGTTGCAAAGGGCACGGACGTGACCCTGCAGGAGAGTGTTGCTGCTGCAGCGCCAGTTGCTCAAGAGAAGGATCGACTCGCACCCCCAGGCTGGATATTTGGGGGAAAGTGTTCAAGTGCTGACCACGGGGAGCTGCAAATGCTATTGCGGAAGTTATCGGCCTGCTGGAGATTCGTCGCCTGGTTCTCAAACCGAATCTGGCTCCGACCATGATTGGTACTTCGAACCCAAGCTGCCGTGAGTAATAGTTTAAACTTTTTAAAACAAAAAGCTCTTTAGCTTAAACCATGCTGTTGCCTGTTTCATAGAACTGCCCGATCATGATGGGGTCCCTTTAGGCCCCTGAGACTTTTGCAAGTGGGTGGCAACAGAGTATTGACTTGAATTCCCTTACGTGCCTAGGGAAGTCATGGACATTGTGGAAGCGAATCGGAAGAAGTGGTATGCGGAGGATGTCTGGGACTACCTTAAAGCGGTGTTGTACTCAAATTTGCAAGTTAATCTTAAAGAAATCTGTTAGTTCCAGAGATGACCAAATGGGCATTAAAAAAAAAAAATTTGCCGTAATTACCTTATAATCAGAATAAGAATAATGGCTTCCGGGCTTTCCTCCCGTGGGAGTAGGCGTGTTCCCCGGGAGATTTCGGGCATAATGCCGAAATCTCGCGAGATCTCGGCATGATTTGATAGCAGCTTCAACAGCGCTGCTTGCGCTTAGCATTGAGCATGCGCGGGATCGAGCGGTGAATGCTGGAAAGCACAGCATTCACCGCATTCCGGAAGTAAATGCTTGTGGGTTTCAAATGCCCACAAGCAGAATGGAATCGTCCAGCAAGAATTTTTATAAGTTACCCAAACGGACGAATTCGGCGATCGGTGGGGAAAAGAACTACAACAGGTAAGTGACATATTATTAATGTCTTTAGTAAACAATGAAGGGGAAAACAAAAAAGGATATGTCGGAGGAATCCAGCTTTAAGGTCCTATAGCCACTGCGAAAGAAATCCTTCTCTCGGGAAATGTTTGACCGATTCCAGGGATGTCTGTTGCATTGGAGCTATGGTCAGCATATTTATTGTGATAAAGTTGTAATCTGCAGACCAGACAAGGACAGTGCTGTTTACTACATCACCGCTTATGATGCTCAAGCGGGTAGGGATGTTGTTTTGCCCGATCCACGGTTTTATTGGTGAACTGTTCCGGAAATCAAGCCTTTAAATTTTTGCAAAAAGAACTTCTCCTGTGTCTTCATCTTTTTGTGATTTTTCTGCAAGTTACAAGAACTGTGGGGTAGATAGGCAGATGGTTGCTACCGGAAACTACACGTCAAGATCTACAGGTTCTCAGCTCACAGTACTTGGCTTCTAAGGATTTGCAGTTACAGCGGCTCTGACCAATAGGTGGCATGAGTCGGCAGAAAGGGAACAGCATTAGCGTGAACTTTTTCTTTTCTTTTTCAGCCGTTAGAAATGTTAGGGAAAAGAATTCTCATGTGTCTTTAAGGAAGGAAATTTCACTGAAGCAGCAATGAAATTTCGCTCTTTAAAAAAAATGTATAGTGTATAGTGTTACCTTGCATGTTTTTTTTTTCAGAACGCACCATAGATCGACTGTCCTGCCCATCGGAGAATGGGTGGGTTAGTCAGTTAGTCTGGGTGGTACATGTACAGTATGTTAAACAAAAAGAAAAATGTTGTTGTGAAAATATAAAACATTTTAAATGTGTTTTCTTCCTTTCCTTTCCCAACACCCATTTAAAACTCAGGCACCGCATAGGGTTTTTTTCTTTTTTGTAAATAGGTTAGGATTTTTTGCTTTGGTTGTTGCCTAGACGATGGGGACATCGTCTAAATGACTGGGGGGATGTGTAGCGGCGACACTTTTACAAGGTGTCCGCTATGTGAAAATTTAGTTTTTATCCTCAGAATAGTAATGGGGTTCTGAGGGTTAATTGTGCAGGTTTAACTTTGGCATCAGTTTGGCTGGGCTGTACTAGGATTCTGCCTGGTCATGAGTACAGTAAGGTACACATGACAGGCTCAGAATCAGGCCTGGTTGGACGGTTTGGGTATCAACATTCCCCGGAGCCAATCAGTGGGTGCGTCTGGTCCCGCTGGGGAAGGGTACTTAAGGTGCTGAGGTCACGTGTTTGGGGTTCGGCTGGAGCTGTCTGTTCCTGAATCTGGATCGGGGTAGCCCCGCGAGGGGTCCCGGGCCTGGGATCGTTTGCTGTCCCGCAACATGGTTCTTCTGACTAGCCCCATAGACTCGCTTGGTCTGGGGCAAAGGATCCATCTGTTCCCGAGTCTCGGGAACCAGCTGGTCTGAGGCGCAGTGACTGAGGGAGGATTCAAGGTGTCCGGGTGTTCTCTCAACTTGGAGGGGCATCGAAGCTTGTGTAAGCGACCAGTGGAGGACTCTTCGGAGGAGGGCCAACAAGCTGGCATCCCAAGAAGTGCCTGGTTGCTGGGTTATTAAGGACATTAACAAATCTACAGTTTTGCAGTACTGCCAAGGAGACAGAAAAGATTTCAGGTACTGAGAAAAGGTTCCTAATTCATTTTCGGTTGAGACCTTATCCATGATCAGAGACTTTGCAAGTTCCGGATCTAAGTGCTGACTGTCATAATCTCTGGCTAGAGATTGCTCAGCTTTGAAGCGCCCAGCTGCGAGTGGCTACTCTCTGGGTTTTGCATTAGAGACCTTCTATGGGTCAGCAGTTCAAGGTGCCTGAGTTTCTTCACCCTTGCCCTCTGTTCCCATACAAGACTGAGTTTGTTGGATGTTACCCCTGCAAATAAAAACCTTTCTAAAGGACTTTTATGGTGTCAGCGTCCAAAGTTGTTGGGTACTAACCCTGGGAACCCCTAGACATGGAAGAACAAGCCAAGCGGAGGTAACCGGTAAGCCCAAAAGTCAAGGCTGCCCCATCGAGGGTTATGGCCGCTACACTTCCTTTCTCCAGACAGTTTTAGCAGAGTAGCATTTTTTATAACATTGTACTTATTCTCTGCTGCTATGGGCAACAGCTGTGCAATTTTAGGGGGATATCCTAGATAAGCCCCAACAGGTAGCGCTACCCCCGCAAAGGCCACTGGATTTTGTGCTTTTCCCCTACACAGCTAGGCAACAGGAATTTTTCACACTCTCTACAGATGCACAATAATCAGTCCAGGGGATTTGTTTTTGTTTTGTTTATTTGGAAAAGGTTGAACTTGGATGGTGAATTGGGTAACATGAGATACCCATACTGAAAAACATCAAGCAAGCAATTGAGGACCTGCTAATGTCTCTGGACTAACTCCAACTGTACTGCCCACCCGTGGGAATGATGGTGCAACTAAAATGACAAGAAACGTTCCAAAAACTGAGGTCGCAGATGCTGCACCTGGCTGTGTTGCAAGCACTTGACTGCTCTTGACCCAAGCTAAAGATATTGGGATGCTCTTGGCTGCTCTGCACGGGCTCTGAGCTTCTTATGGTCCCAGATATGTAAAGTGTAGTGAATTAGGAAATTAGGAAATAATGGCGCAAGTCTCTAGGGAAAAAAATTATAGTCAAGCAGGGTGATGGCAACAGCTCCCCTGGATATGTCCTGAGATAACCTTATACACATATGGAAAGAAAAGAAAGAAGAGGGGCACAACATCCAAGTGCAACCTGTATTAATAATTGTAATAGATTAGGAAAAATGCCCTCACTTTTGAGTCAGGATCAGCGTGTGAAGGTAGCCCTCTGAGATATGCAGAGATCGTCAGGCAATCGGCTGGTGAATGCAGAGGTCAGCAGGTAAGCAGCTGTATCAGCAGAGCTTGGCTTAGAAGAGGTTGGATGATAGATGGGGAGGATTGCTGCTGTGCTTGGAGTGCAAGTTGTCACACAGTGCTACAGGCTCCCTGAGGTCCTCGTCTGGCTCGGTTTGGATCCACTGCATTCGGAGGTGAAAGGATGATGTCAGCACATCCAAGGCGGCATGGTTACACGTTTCAGGGCTCTGCCCCTTTATCAAACTAGTCAAATGAGACGTGCTGGTCCTGACCCAAAAGTGAGTGCATTTATCCTAATCTATTCTAATTATTCTAATTATTAATATAGGTTACACTTAGACGGTGTGCCTCCTCTCCTTTCTTTTCCTTGTATATATAAAGTATTGTGCCCTACTGTCTTCTCTGAAGCCGTGGGGTATATTGAATGTAAGGTACTCACTCTGTCCCAGCCTTTGAAGCACTGCACAGTCTAAAAACAAATTGGCCCCTGCTCCTCTACCGACAGAGGAGAGAGACTAAATTTACCTACACTAGCAAATAGGGGGGTGCTACACTAGCATATTCCAGGATCTTGCCAAAAGAATGGTCACATTACTCTGCAGTGTGGAAGTTGGGGTAAGGTTAGAATATTAACTAACTTTTTCCCCATAGCTTTTTGGCCTATGGCATTTTTGCATGGGGAGGGAGGCCTGAATAAATATGTGGATTGGCATTGTAGCCCAAGGTCCTCTTTATTATTCGATCACATGATTACATTTAAACAAAACAGTCATGGATGGCTTCCATGCAAGTCTGCTTGCTTACTATTGTGATTCTGTGATTGGCCACTACCCTGTGCCATGTGATTTGCTGTAGCCAGTCACAGATCACAGTAGTAAGCAAGCTGCCATGAATTAAATCCATTCATGACATTTCAAACTATTGCTTAAAACAACAACCATCACTGTTATATAGCAGTGTAGAAAAAAAAATCCCTGACACTGATCTACTCTGATGGGAGTATCTAAAAAAAAATCTTAAAAAAAAAAAAAACCTTTGTAAAAAAAAAAGTTTCAAAAATTGAATAAAAAATCATTTACTTTTTATTTTTTTTAAATGGTGCCAGTTAGTATGCCTGGTCACTGCCACATCAGTCATTAGATGATGCTATACTGCACTGGTTACAGTATGTAAAAAAAAAAATATTAAAAATTCTTAATTTTCCAAAATATTGTGACAAAATATTTACAACTTAAAAAAACTCTCCATGCCTCTTACTAAATACCTTGGACTGTCTACTTTCCAAAAAGCGTTCATCTGGGGGTATTTGAACTATCCTGGCATTTTAGGGTCTCAAAAATGAGTTAGGACATTGGTACATCAGGATTGATCAATTTTCAAATATACATACCATAGTTTGTAGACTCTATAACTTTCACTCAGAATAAAATATTATACACTGATTTGGGTTATTTTACCAAAGAAATGATCTACACTACATTTTGGCCTAAATTTGTGAATTTTTTTTTTCTACGTTTACGGTATTTTTAAGTTTATATAACAAAACATAAAATCCCAGTGGTGATTAAATTCCACCAAAAGGAAGCACTATTTGTGTGAAAAAATGATATAAATTTAATTTGCATACAGTGTTGCATAACCGAGCTATTGCAAGTTAAAGTAGCACAGTGCTGAATAGCAAAAAAATGCCCTGGTCATGAAGAGGGTAAAACTTTCTAGAGGTCAAGTGCTTAAGGGGTGGTGTGCAAAGGGTCTAGAGTCCCTTATAAAGTTACATTAACCAACCAGCATGTCGCACCAGTTGCACCAGTAATGTATATTCTCTTCTTCATGTACATGAGGGTGAGGCCTCCCAGGCTTAGAGATGAGCCATAGACTGTGTGCAGCAATAAAAGTCCTTCTGAAAGCGTGTTGTGCTGTATCACGACACACCTTACTTTTTGAAGATGCATTTGAGAGGGACATCCCTGAGCCCATGCCCTCTCCACCAGTCCAGTGTACCTCTGCCACCTCATTCACAGTGACAGAATGGAGTCCACCGATCACCTAGTGCAGACCTCATGCATGCACTTACTTAACTCCTTTACTCTTCCATGCCATGCAGCTAAGCAATGTGCCTCCATAACGTGGGTTCGGTACCAGATACACTTTGGGGACCCGACCGCTGGGGAGAGAGCCATATCCCCTGCCTCCTCGCTACCAGAGGACCCATCGCCATGCCAACGCTTAATGACCAGTTGGTTACCCATAGCAACTGCATTCCTCCTCCACTTTTCTTGAGTTAACCCTTTTGTAATGACCTTGCTTCATACCCCACATGTGCTTCACCGACCCGGTTCTTTAATAATTCAGAAACCATTATGCACCCCTTTAAATTACTTTTCAAACCAGACTTTAAACAATTATTGACATTTTACTGAAAATTTGTGGCAAAGTCCAACAAGTATGCTTCCAGTGCGACATAACCCTAACTAACTAAACTAGGCTACCCAGGCGTACCTCAACAAGGTGGTAGTTCATGACCAGTATCTTCCAAGGTTTGGCAGTGCTCTGTTCTTCTGGTGTCTTCAAACAGGCTACTAGGCACAGCAGTCCCTCTCACTGTTCCATGGTGGTCACAGCATGTCTGGGAGCGGGCTCTGGAACCCGGCCTTCCCTCTCTATTTACAGTATATCACAGGGTGGACAGGCAGGGCCCAAAAAGCCTGGGAACTGAGGTGCTGCCAGTTAACCCTTTCCCCAGCCTTGCCAGTCAACTACCTAACTAATACACTGTAGGCATCCTGCTTACATACCATATAAACATGCATTATGCAGGAATTGTCTTCCTCTCATTTCAGCTAGAGAGATGTTCATAAGGGAATTGGAAAAACCTATGGGTAGAGTAGAGAACCCTCCAGCATTCTGACAAGAGAACTTAAGCGGTTCCAGTTCAAGCAGCGTGATAATGACAGGCAGATGTCTCATCTCAGTCCCCTGCTGGCAATTAAAGTTCTGCCTGTCTATGGAAAGCCTTTCCGAATCAAATGTCAAATCTTTTCTATCTGATGTGCCAGACAAGACAAATAAACAAGTGATACTCCAAAAAATAAAAACTGTACTAAAGTAAAACTGCAAATGTATCTTTTTGACTACATATAAAAAAAAATATTCACATGTAATATACACATAGGAAAAATATCATTCCAGACCATGAAGTTACAGGGAATCCAATAGGGAGTTAAAGATAATATAAATTTTATGGTAGGAAATACGTACAGTATTGCATGGACAAACAGTGCTTTTCACAGTATCATATTTCCTAAGAGCAGAAACAAGGGAAACAAAAAGTAAAACCTGACGCGTTTCAACTATTATCTGTGTAAGTCTTCTTCAGAGGATTACTTTTTTTAGAAAAGACGTCTTTATCTGCTGGAATATAAAGCATAATGGTATAACATGCTTGTAAGCATGGAATAAGTACAGTCATCTCTTAGTAACTATACATGGTAAATACTGACATCGACCATTATAATGAAGCTTTATATATTTACCCACGTCTGTGTGATTGGTATTATGGGCTTCTTTACTTGAGGGTCTTTCTAAAATGATTTTCCTTCTCCATGCGGCTCCAGGGCGCTTCCCCACCGATCGAGGCGAGCCAGGCAACAGATTTCCGGGTGCAGGGCTTACAGGGGGTCACACGGGTTTTGACCAGCGGCAGCCGATTGAGCTGGGTGGGGTTCGGGACGGGGGGGGGGGGGGGGGGGAGGAGGGGGATAGAATCCAATTCCTGCATCAATATTCCAAAAGAGGGAAAGGGTTAAAGGAGTGTTGTTCTAATTCTAATGTATAAGTTATTTATCTTTTTTTGAGGCATCATATGTACGTTATATTCGGATGCCTTATCAGAGGGCTTGTCCCTCTTGCGGATAATATATAGCCTGTTGATATATGACCTATTATGGCATGCATAATATGGCCTACCTATCCCATGTGCACCACTTTTTCTTCACGTGTGTATACCTTCCCTTTCCTCTTTCATTATAAATTCTATGTATTGGATGTTATTGTAAACAGACCCATGTGAGAAGTGGGGCGTTCGTGTGAGGGAAGGATAGAAGGGGGAAAGGAAAGGGGACTGGGGGGGAAGGGGAAGGGGGGGGGAGGGGGGGGGGGAACGGGGAGGGATGGGAAAAAGAAAAGAAAAGAATAAGAAAACGGAGCATGACTGTATGGCGCGCACATACAACCAGGGGGGCAGGGAATGGGAAAAGCAGGGGGGGGGGTGGGGGGGTGGGGAGGTGTGTGGGAGGTTGGGTTAGGGGGGGGAAAGACGGGAGGAAGAGACAAGGGGGAGGGAGAGAAATGGGGGAGAGAGAGGGGGGAGGGGAAAAAAGAAGGAAGAAAAAAGACCGGAGGGAGTGATGGGACGGGGATTGAGGGCGGGGTCGGGGAATGGGGAAAGGGGGAAAGAAGGAAGGGGAAAATGGTGAAGAATTGGTGAGGTACTTGTTGGTGTCGTGATTGGGAAGTGTATAGATGTGGAGTGGGAACCTAGAGTGATGAACTCTGTGCATGGCGAAATGATGTGCAAGTGGGAGTTAACTGTGAAAAAATAGTGTAAACTGTACAGTGCCAAATGGACATAGGTCGGAGTGAATGGTCAATGTGAAGAGACTGTGGATGGGACTACATGCTGAAAGTGCCAGGAGGAAGCGAGTGACGGGGGAGGGGGAGGGGAGGGGGGAAAAAGGAAGGAAAATGGGAAATGGGAAGGGGAAAATAAAGTGGCATGGTGCAAAAGATAAAATTATGATGGTGTGTCTTGGGTATGTTTCACTAAACACATAATGCAAGTACTTAACCAGACACATGGTATGTATTTGGATACGTATGAAAAAAGACATAGTTAGTATCAATAATTACCTTGTTGGGTCGAATGCCAGAGGCGCCCCCCTTAGTAGTGTTGCTATTGCACAAAACCTAATCCCCACAATGAGGGGAGCCACAGTGCCCTCTTGGGGGACCGTGCAGGAAGAAAAGGGGTATATGTCTGCAGCGTTAGATGTGTGTCTGCAGTTTTAAACCACCTGGTGGAATGAGAGATACGCAGGGTAAATACTTTGGTCAGTCATCTAAATGGGATAGTATTAGGAAAGGAAGGGAAGGTGTACTTACTGGTTCGGTGCTGGTTGGATGCGTACCCTCACATGGAGATAAAAGTTACTCTCTCCTGTGGGGTATTTATGGGTATAGGCTAATTGGACTTATGAATATCAGGTGTGTGGAAGCGGATGGTAGGAGTGGGGAGTGGGCGGGAGGTGTGGAAAATGGGAGAGGGTGGGAGGGCCAGGAAAGGGGAGGGGGGAACCAGGAAAGGGGAGGGCCCGATACCTGTCACTCCAACGTTCGGCTGCGGCCGTCATGGCGGTCATTGGACCGCCTCGTGTGGCCTCCTCGGCGTTCCCGAAGGCCTGGGCGGTCCCGCGATTTGCGTTGTCTCCGTCGCAAGTGCGTGACGTCACGCGCTGTGCGCACGCACGCGGCCTCGCGCATGCGCACTAGCGCTAGACTGGTGTCCGGAAGACAATCGGGGATGCCGCCGGCAAGGGGGATGTTCCTCGACGCCAATTATCTGGACCAGCCAGGGCATTGGCCGAGGGAGTATATGGAGGAGACACTGGTGGAAAAAGCTCCTCCTCCCCTTGCCGTGAAGCCGTGCACCTCGGTATGACCTGAACACACCTAGACCGATGGGGGCGGATGAGAGCCACCTAGAGGGGAAATCAAGATGAAAAGAATGTTTTTATTCGTGCAAAGATTACAAGAATTATCCTTGCTTAATGGGCATAGTGATCTAAAAAAATGCCAAGATCGTTCTTCATCAGTACACATATAGTTACCATCTAATCTTTGACAATACATGTAAAACATAGTACACACTGTATTGAGTTTTTAGGGAATGAAGTATCAATTTTAATGTTTAATAGACATGAAAACTTAGGCGCATAAATACATATAAAGGAATACCATGCTAAAGAGTATTGTGAAACTATGTGGTTATGAAGGGAAAGCAGGAGTCCCACCCCGGAATGCTGTTAGTCCAAACATGTCTACCCGTAGGCCCAGAGGGGGGATGAACTGATTACTTTTATTGTGTTTTTCCTGAAACGAACCCCTTCAAAAAGGGGGCGAAAGAAATGGACTCGTTGAGTCCGGGTGGTGAGGTGGCATCTAGATTGAAGATCCATCTCTGCTCACACTGTAAAAGTGTTTTGTTCCAGTCGCCACCTCGATCGGGGATATGTATCCGATCGATGGCAGTGAATGTTATATTGGGCATTCTGTAGCTGTGCTTGACGACCACATGACGACCCAAAGGCAGATAGTGATTGCCTATCTGCATCGAGTAGACATGTTTGGACATCCGGCGGTGGAACTCCTGCTTTGTCTTCCCCACATAATAAGCCCCACATTCGCAGGACATCAAATATACTATACCCCTGGTTTGGCAATTGGCATAGTGCCGTGGCTTGAACATAGTCCCATTTGGGAGACAAAAGGTTTTTGAACGATTTATATACCGGCAACACGAGCAGTGGCCGCAGGGGAATGAGCCAAAGGTCACACAGTGTTTCAATCTCTTTATCTCGTTCTTATACTCGCTTTGTACAAATTTGTTTTTAAGCGATGTGGCTTTTCTGAATGTAATTGAAGGGCTGTTGGGGATGAAATTACTCACTTTTGGGTCATCTGTCAGGATGCTCCAGTGTTTTTGAATAACGTTTTTGATCTCATTGTGTTGTTTCGAAAATTGAAGAATAATTCGGGTAAAATTATTATCATGATTCTTCCTTACGGTTCTCTTTGTGAGGAGATCATTGCGAGATTGTGTACAGGTTCTATTGTAGGCTTTCCGTAGGCAACAGCGGCTGTAGCCGCGTGCTAGTAGCCTAGCCTGTAAGTTTTTGGCTTCTAGTTTGAATGAGGACTCCTCAGAGCAGTTTCTGCGAATACGCAAATACTGCCCATAAGGAATCGAATCTTTGAGAGGTTTGGGGTGAAAGCTGTCAGCATGGAGAATTGTGTTTCCTGCTGTGCTTTTCCGAAACAGGGTTGTAGAGATTTTATTTTCGTGACTACGCTCCAATTGGACATCAAGGAAGGTGATCTTGTTTGGGTCATGTGTCATCGTGAATTTTAAGTTGTATTCATTGACATTGATATAATTATAGAATTCTAGCAGCATTTCTTCTGGTCCCTCCCAGACGACGAGGACGTCATCAATGTACCGTAGCCATAGTTTGATATGGCTCGTGTACATGAGGAGGTCCTCGTCGCCTAGGAGGGATTTCTCCCACTCCCCCAGGTACAGATTGGCGTAGGCCGGGGCACAGCATGTGCCCATGGCCACGCCCTGCACCTGGAGGTAGTGGGAGTTGTTGAAGGCAAAAAAATTGTTATGGAGAATGTAATTCAAACTGCTGGTGATGAAGTCATTCAGGGGTGGGTCATATTTGCCCACAAATGTAGCCAGTTTTGTAAGTATCAGCAAGGGGGATGTTTGGAAGATTTTGGGCCTTATATACGGGGTCCCTTCATGGAAATACGCAGACAGATCTGATTGGTGCTGCACAAAAAGATTCCAAAATTGATTCTAGATGTTCGCGGTTTTTCATTCACATCCATGTGAGAAAAATGGCCAACATAGGATTTCCTCGAAGAGGGAATGACACAATGCAATGATAAGGGACATACAAAATCCCTGAAGTGGATGGATAGTGTAAAGCCTCAATGTATTAGACAGACAGTGTTATAAATCTGTCCCTTCCTATTCTCTATCAACAGGGTTTTGTCAGGTGGGGACTCGATGACACAGATTGGTCAACCTTCAGCATGAAGGAATTTAAAGCCCTACGTGACCTCACATTATTATACCAAGAAAACAATACAATAGACTTGATAGATCAAATTGACATCGAAACCCTGCTAGCAGATGCAGGGAAAGACACGCAGACTCCCCCTACGAAACATAAAAAAATCATCAGCCAGATTTCCCCCTCTTAATTTTGACTCAAGTATTGAGACCTTTGTAAAAACAACTATAAGAGATCTAAAGAAACTTTCACAAAAAAAGATCCCTCCCACTAATTTAACCTTTGAAGAATCTAAAGCCATAGAATCTTTACGTAAAAATGTGAATATTACAGTTAAACCCTCAGATAAGGGTGGCAATGTTGTATTGATGAATAATGAGGACTACGTAAGCATGTGCCAGAATATTTTAGATAATAGGAATTGGTATGTAAGTGTCACTATTAAGGCAATACACACCTCATATAGTGAATTTTATGACATGATACAATTGGCCCTTGTTGATGGCACCATCACCAAGGACCAATATGAATTCATTATGGTCATACACCCCAGAGTAGCAACATTTTACAGTCTCCCGAAAATACATAAGGGGTATAGTAAACCCCCGGGACGACCAATTGTCTCGGGAAATGGAAACATCTCCGAGAATCTTAGTAAGGTGATAGACTCCTTATTGCAACCCTTTGTTATAAGTTTACCATCCTTTGTGAAGGATACCATCCATCTTTTGCAGGCCACCCAAACAATACTGTTACCACCCAACTCCCGTTTGGTGGCCATAGACGTCGAGGCCCTGTACAGCTCGATCCCCCATGTCAAGGGGGTCGCAGCTGTACGGGACATTCTTCGGCGGAGCGGCAAAATATGACCCACCCCTGAATGACTTCATCACCAGCAGTTTGAATTACATTCTCCATAACAATTTTTTGCCTTCAACAACTCCCACTAACCTCCAGGTGCAGGCGTGGGCCATGGGCACATGCTGTGCCCCGGCCTACGCCAATCTGTACCTGGGGGAGTGGGAGAAATCCCTCCTAGGCGACGAGGACCTCCTCATGTACACGACCATATCAAACTATGGCTACGGTACATTGATGACGTCCTCGTCGTCTGGGAGGGACCAGAAGAAATGCTGCTAGAATTCTATAATTATATCAATGTCAATGAATACAACTTAAAATTCACGATGACACATGACCCAAACAAGATCACCTTCCTTGATGTCCAATTGGAGCGTAGTCACGAAAATAAAATCTCTACAACCCTGTTTCGGAAAAGCACAGCAGGAAACACAATTCTCCATGCTGACAGCTTTCACCCCAAACCTCTCAAAGATTCGATTCCTTTATGGGCAGTATTTGCGTATTCGCAGAAACTGCTCTGAGGAGTCCTCATTCAAATCTAGAAGCCAAAAACTTACAGGCTAGGCTACTAGCACGCGGCTACAGCCGCTGTTGCCTACGGAAAAGCCTACAATAGAACCTGTACACAATCTCGCAATGATCTCCTCACAAAGAGAACCGTAAGGAAGAATCATGATAATAATTTTACCCGAATTATTCTTCAATTTTCGAAACAACACAATGAGATCAAAAACGTTATTCAAAAACACTGGAGCATCCTGACAGATGACCCAAAAGTGAGTAATTATCCCCCAACAGCCCTTCAATTACATTCAGAAAAGCCACATCGCTTAAAAACAAATTTGTACAAAGCGAGTATAAGAACGAGATAAAGAGATTGAAACACTGTGTGACCTTTGGCTCATTCCCCTGCGGCCACTGCTCGTGTTGCCGGTATATAAATCGTTCAAAAACCTTTTGTCTCCCAAATGGGACTATGTTCAAGCCACGGCACTATGCCAATTGCCAAACCAGGGGTATAGTATATTTGATGTCCTGCGAATGTGGGGCTTATTATGTGGGGAAGACAAAGCAGGAGTTCCACCGCCGGATGTCCAAACATGTCTACTCGATGCAGATAGGGCAATCACTATCTGCCTTTGGGTCGTCATGTGGTCGTCAAGCACAGCTACAGAATGCCCAATATAACATTCACTGCCATCGATCGGATACATATCCCCGATCGAGGTGGCGACTGGAACAAAACACTTTTACAGTGTGAGCAGAGATGGATCTTCAATCTAGATGCCACCTCACCACCCGGACTCAACGAGTCCATTTCTTTCGCCCCCTTTTGAAGGGGTTCGGTTCAGGAAAAACACAATAAAAGAACATAGCCAGTTTTGTAAGTATCAGCAAGTGTTTATATACGGGGTCCCTTCATGGAAAGCTGATTGGTGAGATGTGCGGTTTTTCATTCACATCCATGTGAGAAAACCAACATAGGATTTCCTCGAAGAGGGAATGACACAATGCAATGGAAGTGGATGGATAGTGTAAAGCCTCAATGTATTAGACAGACAGGGTTTTGTCAGGTGGGGCTTCTCAAGGTCACTGTGCAATTGTAACAGGCTGCAGAGGAATTTCTGATCTCTGGTGTGACCTCAGTAAATAGAGAGGGGTCTGTGCAGGCTAAACACTGCTATACTGTGCTGCCAGCCATGCTCCCAGTTTAAACCAATTGCCTCATACTTTCACAACAACTTCATTCAAATTCATCTTTAAGGGATACCACATAGAAAACAAAACAATGGTACACCTTCCATCACCTTGGAACCCTGGTGCCCATCCTGTGGCCCTTTGGCATTTGTTGTGTGGACCTCAAGGCCACTGCAGACAGTAGTCTGTATTTTCCTTGGATAGGTTCTAATTCAGAACAGTGAAGAAAAAAAATTCTTGGGCCTGCTGAGTCAACCAAAATTTGAGCCGTGGATGGCCCTGTTGGCACCAGCCTTCTCAACAAAAGTCAATTTCAAAATCAAAAGAGGCTTGTGGAAAACTGTCAGCCGAACAGTAACTGCATTCAATCAGGTTCACTCTCTGTTCATGTATACAGGCAGCTTCTGAAACTGTGACTGTCTGAATACAATAGGTGGCAGAGGAGATACCCCATCCACATTCTATGGTCAATTGATTTTTCACTGGGATAAATGAGATAAACATAAGGGAGTTATTTACTTTAACTGGAGCATGCAAAATCTAGTGCTGCTCGGTATAGAAACCAATCAGCTTCCAGGTTTGATGGTCAAAGCGTAATTGAACAAGCTGAAGTTAGAAGCTGATTGGCTACCATGCACAGCTGCACCAGATTCTGATTGCACCAGGTTTAGTAAATCTCCCCCAAAGGGTCATTAAGCCCAGATTATGAAAAACTCACATTACATGCTGTACCATAGCGAGCATACTCATAAAGCCACTAAATCATTTGTTTTGTGTAAAGTGGAATTTACCTAGCTGATCCTGCCTTAAACTGTCCCTCCCATCTGCTCTGTGTCCCCACGGCAGCCTGAGCTTGTGTAGACCAGTGGCAGTAGCTTATGAATCTTCTTTTTACATTAAAATATTGCCACTATATACCTTTTTGGCTTATCTGTATACCACAGTTAGTGATAAACTGCACAATTTCTCCAGTGCTGAGAGTTCAGGTAGGAGGAGATTTCTACTACAGCCTGTATACACGCCCACATGTGTGATGCCAATATCATGTGACCTGGCTATCTCTGAGAACAAGTAACTGTTCTCTACAGCTTAAAAGACACAACTGAGCATGTGCAAGTTGGCTACCCTGCCTGTGTTAGCTGGCTTTCCCCAGATAGACAGTGCAGAAGGGGAGGATCTTTGCATAAAACAGCCTTTTTACACAATGCAGAGGATTAACTCCTTAAGTTCCACAGTGCATATAACAAGCATGCTATGCTGCATATACAGACAGATTTTACTGTTGTGGGTTTAGTAATACTTTAAGAGTGCAAAATCTGGTGTAGCTGTGCATAGCCTATTAGCTTCTAACTTCAGCTTGTTCAATAAAGCCTTAGCTTGCTTTGACAAAAAACCTGGAAGCTGATTGGTTTCTATGTAGAGCTGCACCAGATTGTGCACTCTTCAGTATTACTAAATCTCTCCATATGTGTTCCTCTTTGATTATATATGTATTTGTCAAGCAGTACAAGAGATTTTACTGTGTCACACCAGGTTTGGATTGTTGGGGACAGGGTTTTCTGGGGTAACTGAGATCTTCTACATAACCAAGAATATATTAGTATTGGTTTAAAAAAGAGATGCAAGTTCCCGAACAATATTTTTCCAATACTGGATAAGCTTGGGACACCTTCAGACATTTGAATCGCCAGTGTATAGGTGGCACTTGGGGCATCTAAATGATGTCCTATTTTAGCCTTAAATAGTATTTTTATCTGGTGTATAATATACTCTGTTTATCCAATACAGTTGGGAAAGTTGGTGTGGCGAGCGAGTTTAAGGAAATCTGAATTTCTTATTTTGTCCAGGAACTCTTCCATTATTTCACTTACACTGTGTCTTTAACTCAGGCCTCCTTGGCAAGGATGACATGTTTAGATGGGTATATAATACAGAAACCAGTACCTTGGTTGAATTAATCGAAGATAAGACTATGGTCATTGGGAAATCAACAATATTGGACTTAATAATCAGGAATTGGGACTGAAGGTATGATGCCATTGTATATACCTGTAAACGTTGGTGCAAATTCATCCCTCCCAACTTTCTGAGATGGGAATGAGGGAAAATTATTAGCAAAAGTATGTAGGCATAGGACACCCCCCCTGTCACGCCCCCTTAAAGGAGAATTGTACAAAAAAAAATTATTGCTTATTAGTGCTTTTTTTTTTGCCACTATTATTCCTTTATACTGTCTTTGAAATTTACAAATGCAGCAATATAGAAATTGGATGAAAGGTTTAGCACTGGGGAACACTTTTTGATAGATAAATAGTGCATTCTATATACAACTATATAGATCAGACCAAAATAATGGATAAATGAGGATGAAAAGGGGATGGAGGGACTTTGTTCCGAATGAGGGACAGTCCCTCGAAATCAGGGACAGTTGGGAGCTATGCAAATTGTAGAGACCATGTATTCCTCATGATTGAAACAAATGGTGAAGATAGCTATGAGTGAGCACTCTTGGTAGTGTGAAATGCATTAGCTATTTTCTTGCTTTGCTGTGACCTATTTTTGTGTGATTCCATATTTTACCAATAAAGGCTTTTGAATTTTTCTTCGAGTGCGGCCGTTCAGAGTCCTTAATTTGCATCTTCATCAGCTTGTGCCGTGCCTGCACCTGGGTTCTCTAACCATAGGAACAGCTGTGGGATTGAGTTTGGGTAGATCATCCTGGAGCGGTGGATCTCTCCATACTATTGAAACAAATGGGTTTGTGTATTTTCCAACGAATTGTATATATGTAGCACCCTGGAGTTTAGGCAGGGATGCTCCTCACAAATGTACTTGCCAGGAGTAGTTACCCTGGTTGATTGTTAGAGATCCATTGATTTCTCCCTAAGTTTGGACTTGTTGCACCTTTCTCTTCTACCACTAGGTGGCCGGGCACTTGGTGGTACTAGATATGAGAAGAACAACCCAAGGTCAGGTTATGGGTATGTGGAGTATCTCCCCAATGGGCAGGGGTTTTCTTGGATCCCTTGGCCTGCTGGCAGAGCCTATATATTTGGGTGAAGTCAGGTGATCTAGGTTCTGTGCCACCTGGACGGCTGTCTGGGTGGACATGTGTCGTGGGCCTATCCCAAGGGTGTCTGGATGCTAGGCTGTGTGAGGGCCTAGCCAGAAGTAAGAGAGCAGCACAGGGTTGAGATTACGGCTTGCAGTCCAACCAGAATTGATGGTTCTGCCGGCTGGAGTACCTGTCAGTGGTTGGAGGTAGAAGGGAAGCTGTCGCCACTAAAGGGCAAACCACCTTATTACCAGGGACCACAGTGAGTAACTGAAGCAAGTACTGGAGCAGTATTCTCACTAAACAGGCACAGTTGAGAATCAGGAAACTTCAGGTGGTGATCAAGTCAGGGACCCAGCCAGCGGAGGTGACGCTTGCAGAGCAGCCTTGTGTGTCAAGCCAGGGACCGAGCAGGCCAGCAGGGGTGAAGCTTAAGAAGTATCTGGAGTGCCAATCTAGGGACCCAGCAGGGAAGCGGGGTGACGCTTGAGGAAGATAACACCATGAAGATTAGAGGAGCTCAAGGGATTCAGAGTCAGTGAATTAGAGGGTCTAGTGAGAGACTGGGAGCTCAGTGTGTGGAAGAACTACAAGAAGAAGTTGTAGTGAAGGTGAAAGAACTGTTATGCCCCATACACACGATCGCACTTTCCGAAAAAAAACGTGTATTTTTGTTCGAAGGATGTTGGCTCCAACTTGTCTTGCATACACACGGTTACACAAATGTTGGCCAACAATTACAAATGTAGTGACGTACAAGACGTAGGTGATATCTCCATTACGAATGCTAGTTTTACAAGACAGAGCACTTCTGCTTCGTAGTTGATTCCGAGCATGCATGGACTTTTGTCCGACGGACTTGTGTACACACGATCGGAAAGTCCGACAACAAACATTTGTTGGCGGAAAATTTTAGAAAATTTGAGAAAATTTAAGAATCTGCTAGCCAACATTTGTTGGTGGTAAGTCCGACAACAAATGTCCGATGGAGCATACACACGGTCGGACTTACCGCCAACAAGCTCACATCCACCATTTCCCGTCGGAAAATTTCCTGTCGGAAAATTTCCCGTTGGAAAATCCGATCCGATCGTGTGTACCCGGCATTACGCTTTGGGAACTGTTAAAGACTGTTGCCATAGGAGACAGCATTCCTGCACGTACAGATGTGGCTTCTTGCTGGAGGCCTTTCCCTGCATGGCTGTCCTCCTATTGAAGTCTCGGTGTCTGCCAATTGAACTTGCAACTACTTAATGGTGTCCTGGCCCTAACCCTTTCCCCCATAAAAGATTGTAAGAGAAATAAATATCTCTTTTGCATTCAAGAAGTGTCTGGCGCCCAATAACTTCCACCTTGCACCCACTATGCCTCACAACCCACCACATACAGAAGGATGTCAGTTTTCTTTGGCCCTGGAGGTTCTTATTAGACTTAAGGAGGCCAGAGACCTTGCTACATATATTTGATCATTTCAAAAGAGCAGTTGGGGTGGGGCTTTTTCAAAACATCTGGGGTTTTGTTTTTACCACTCTCCGAAGATTTTCTCCCCTTCATGAGCAAGGCAGGACATTTTTTTCTATTCAGCACTGCGCTACTTTAACTGGTAATTGCGCGGTCATGCAGCGCTGTACCCAAACTAAATTTTTTTTTTCAACCACACAAATTGTGCGTTCTTTTGGTGGTATTTGATCACCACTGGGTTTTTCATTTTTTGTGATAGAAATGGAAAGTTAAGACCGAAAATTTGGAAAAAAACGATATTCTTTACTTTCTGCTACAAAAACATATCTAATAAAAAAAATAAAAAAAATCTAATTTCTACATAAATTTTGGCTAAGATGTATTCTGCTACATGTCTTTGATAAAAAAAATCCCAATAAGTGTATATTGATTGGTTTGCATGAAAGTTATAGCATCTACAAACTATGGTGTATATATACTAGAATTTTTATTTATATTTTATACTACGGTGATCAGTGACTTATAATGGGACTGCGATAGTGCAGCAGGCAATCTAAGATTAACTGATTCTGGGCGGGGGGGGGGGGGGGGGACTGAATAATGGACACTGATATCACCTGTGAAACTGATACAGTGATCAAGGCTAATACTATACACTATCACTGTACTAATGACACTGGGAAGGGGTTAACATCTAGGGCAATCAAGGGGGTCAAATGTGTGCCTAGCTATGTGTAATGTTTGCTGCTTTTTACTGCAGATCTCTTTGTTTCTTATCTCTGCTTTTCAGAAATAAGACAGACAGAGATCTTCTCTCTGTACAGAGCCTTGTGTTGATTGTCAACACGGGGCTCTGGGCTGTGATTGGAAACAGCCGATCAGCAGGTGCAAGCGTTGAATCATTGGCTGGGACATGTTGACAGGCTCCCGCTGTGTACAATCACAGTGGGTGTCGGTGGAGGGCGTACATGCACGATCTATAAATAAGGAAGCAGGCAGCAAACATACAGGTACGTTGCTTTGCATTTGTAGGCCGTCCATCTGCAGTACAAGTAGCCCACTGCAAGTAGTTAAGGTATAATTGCACCTTTGGTTATACAGTGTCTTGCAAAAGTATTCACCCCCCTTAGCATTTTTTGTATTTTGTTGCCTCACAACCTGGAATTATTGACCTCCTATGTACAGATACTCCAGTCTCTGCTGTGGAACTCTGCAGCTGCTCCAGGGTTACCTTAGGTCGCTGTGCTGCCTCTCTGATTAATGCCATCCTTGCCAGGTCCGTGAGTTTTGTTGTGCGGCCGTCTCTTGGCAGGTTTGCTGTTGTGCCATGTTCTTTCCATTTAGTTGTGATAGATTTGATGGTGCTCCTAGGGATCATCAAAGATTTGGATATTCTTTTATAACCTAACCCTGACTTGTACTTCTCAACAACATTGTCCCTTACTTGTTTGGAGAGTTCCTTGGTCTTCATGGCAGTCTTTGGTTAGTGGTGCCTCTTGCTGAGGTGTTGCAGCCTCTGGGGCCTTTCAAAAAGGTGTGTATATGTAATGACAGATTATGTGACACTTAGATTGCACACAGATGGACATCATTTCACTAATTATGGGACTTCTGAAGGTAATTGGTTGCACCAGAGCTTTTTATGGGCTTCATAACAAAGGGGGTGAATACATATGCACATGCCAATTATCATTTTTTTATTTCTGAAAAATAGTTTTATGTATATATCTTTCTAATTTTGCTTCACCAACTTAGACTATTGTGTTCTGATCCATCACATATAATTCAGATTAAAAAAAACATTGAACTAAAGGTTGTAATGTAACAAAATAGGTAAAAAGCCAAGGGGGTGAATACTTTTGCAAGGCACTGTAATTATATCAGAACACTTCTAACCCCCAGCCCCCCCCCCCCAGTCTTTTACTCACCTGTTCCCCGATCCAGATGTCTCTGGATACAACCTTACATATTCGCTCTGCAATTCCATTCTTTCCTGTGGACTTCTAAGTATAGGTTCTCACTCAGAAGTCCGTAGGAATGAATAGTTTTGCAAATAGCAAATATTTGGCCCAGCCAGGAATATTTTTGATCAGCAGTGAGGCAATTCATTGGCTCTCATCCTACCTATCCCACCACACCTTCAGTGTCACTTACAATTCTACTTCCACCTCCCCTCTTCCTTTCTCTGTCGGGGTCCCCCAAGGTTCTGTTCTTGGACCTCTCCTATTCTCAATCTACACCTCCTCCCTGGGTCAGCTGATAGCCTCCCATGGCTTTCAATATCATTTCTACGCTGATATATACCAATATCTGTCTACCCCTCAGCTCACTTCATCAATCTGCTTATGCATCACTAATTTACTGACCAACATATCAGTCTGAATGTGAACCACTTTCTCAGATTCAACCTATGCAAAACTGAGCTCATAATATTTCCTCCCCTACGTGCCACTTCCCCAACTTCTCTGTCAAGTTCAATGGAACTACCATCAACTCATCCCTGCATGCAAGGGTGCAAGGTGTAGTCCTGGATTCTGAATTCTCCATCCAGCCCCACATCCAATCACTTTCCAAAGATTGCTGCCTCAACCTTTGAAACATCTCCAAAATACACCCTTTCCTAACCAATGACACTACAAAGGTCCTATTTCACTCCCTGGTTATCTCTCACCTCGACTACTGCAACTCCCTCCTCATTGGCTTACCTTTACATGGACTATCACCTCTTCAGCCCATTATGAATGCTGCTGCCAGGCTCATCCACCTTACAAACCACTCAGTGTCTGCCACCCCTCTCTGCCAATTCCTCCATTGGCTGCCACTCACCCAACAAATGAATTTCAAAATACTAACAATAACTTGCAAAGCCATCCACAACTTGGCCCCCAGCTACATCACTAACCTTGTCTCAAAATACCAACCAAATAGTCCTCTTTATTCCTCCCAAGACTTCCTACTCTCTAGCTCCCTTGTCACCTCCTTCCATGCTCGCCTTCAGGACTTCTCCTGAGCCTCTCCCATCCTTTAGAATTCCCTACCCCAATCTGACTATCTCTAACTTTATCCAGACTTTTCTCTTCAGAGAAGCCTATTCTGCCTCCACCTAACATCTGTACTTTTATTTTCTCCATTTCTCCATCAGCTCTTCACTCACAGTTATTACCTATTGTATCACTTGACCTCCCCTTTTAGATTGTAAGCGCTAATGAGAAGGGCTCTCTGATTCCTTCCCCCTGTATTGAACTTTATTGTAAACTGTACTGTCTGCCCTCACGTTGGAAAGTGCTGCACAAACTGTTGGCGCTATATAAATCCTGTATAATAATAATTATAATAATAATCTACTCAACAATATTGACTGATCTGGGATAGATAGGTGAGTAGGTGCAGTTCCACTTAAAGTGTATTAATACAAACCTATGATAATTCACGGCCCAGGCATGATTTGCATGTCGTACGTCATCACAGAATCAATACTGATAATTCGTCTTTTGTTGTGTGATCTGTAACCAACATTAGCCACGTTTTGTGTATCATTTCTTATTATCTTGCTGCTGCCTACAGAATAATTTCTGTAACCTAACAGCCATGAACAGCTGTGGTAACAGTGATAAGTGAGAATAACAAAAAATATTCTAAATCTTAATTTCCTCCACCCGGGTCATGCTATAATCGAGTAAACATGGCTGACTTCTTTGTAGTGACAAAGCCCAATAAACTTTATTTACAAATGCTTGGGAGATCACAGACATTCAGCTGCTCCATGTGATATATGTCTTTTCATTTCCTGGCAACCTGACACTTGTTCTGTTACCTCAGGTGAAAGAAAGTTCAAGGAACATTGATCTTCAAGAAGGCAGCACACCAAGTCACTGCCAAAAGCGTTTTAATTGTCCAATTTGCAATCCTTGCTTTAAATCTAGATGAGAACGTTTCCATTCATGGCTGAAAACTGGCTGAACCAGCATCCTTTCTATAGATCCCAGAAGGCATTTTACTCAAGCTTACGTATCTACAGCAATAAACACAACAATAAAATGCACACTGGGCTAGATCGATAGAATGGTTCAAGAAAAGAAGTCATCTGCAAGTCATGATGTTGGAAATCTGGATATGTGTGGTGTTCCAATCATGTTATGTTTTACGATGATTGCTTATTTTTATATTTACATATTTCATTTTCACATGCTGCATTTTATGATGGTAGTTGATTTACTATTTTTGTAGTCCTGCTTTATACTACTGTATTCCTTGTAGTTATACTGTACATATGCTGCTGCACTCCAGACAGATATAAAGGACATGCATTAATACTGCAATGTATTCATTAAAGCGGAGTTCCACCCAAAATTTCTCTCCTACATGAAAAAATCATCATTGTTTTGCTAGAAAATTACATAGAACCCCCAAACATTATTTATATTTTTTAGCAGAGACCCTAGAGAATAAAATTGCAGTCTTTGCAACTTTTTAGCTCACACAATTTTCAAACGCTTTTTCTTTTGGAAAAAACAAAACAAAACAATAAAGTTACCCCAATTTCTTTGCATAATGTGAAAGACGATGTTACACTGTGTAAATAGATACCTAACATGTCACGCTTCAGAGCTCAGACTGGGGGAGGAAGAAATGCTAGATGGAGCCAATCAGATGTGCTGAAGTGCAAGGAACATGCTGATAAGAGGAGAAAGCAGAGTGACAGAGAGGTGAGCTCATCAAAGTGCTGTTTTTCCTTTTACTATCCACTCATAGGCTGGGGGTAGGCAGGAGACCTGTTAGGCTCTGTTCACACATGCTGCATTAAGCTGTATTTTATGGCACTGGAAGAATGCGTCATTGCAAGGACACATAGAAAACAGTTGTTTTATTTTTTGTCCTGTTTACACCACAATGCTGGTGTCATGTGCAGTGCGTTGCTTTAACTACTTTTTGACCTCAATAGTGATCCCAGTGTAGGGAGAAAACTATTCAGTCTCAGGGAGTGTAAGAGGACACAGGCCACACAATGAGATTGGAGGAGAAGTGGTTTAACCTTAAGCTGCACAGGGTGTTTTTCACTGTCAGGGCGATAAGGATGTTGTGACAGACTCACCTGGGACAGAGGCTTTTGGAGGGGACTGAATGCTAGCCTCTTGCCTACCGACTATGGGCCCTGGCATTTGAGGGAGCTACAAGCATTTAGGAAGATATTCTGTTATGTAATGCAAAAGGACATTATTAAGGAGGCCATGATGGTCTCTGCCAGCTTGGGACTCAGGGGAGAGATGTATGTGAAAGGAATTCTGATTAATGAGATCTGGAAAGCCCGGGTCTTTAACCCAATAGTTTATTGTGCTCATTAACACACCACACCTTTGTCTCCTAGCAAACTAATGGGGGATGTGTTTCTACTTATGTGTATTGTAAGTTGGGAGTGAGGAGACGGCAAGTCTACCCTGAAAGGTCATATGTCTGAGTAACCTAGTCTGGGTAAATGATTAGATAACTAGCTCATGTTAATTAGGTTTCTACTTACAGTTTGTATTGTTAGCCTGCTGTATATATTTGTGTCATCCCAAATAAATCAGTTCAGTTCATGTTCAGCAACCAAACGAGTATTGCCTTGTTTGTTGTTGGGAGCAGTTGGAATATCTGATATCTATATTCAGACTGGGAGGAAGCGGTATATGACGAAAGCACTCAAGCAGAGTGTGGGACCTTTTGTTACAGATGTGGAACTCTCTTCCAAAATTAGTGATGTCAGCAGGGAGTATTGATATTTTTAAAAGACTCTTGGACATGCATCTTAGTGAACACAACATACAGACATATGGGAAATGATTATCGACACTGACACATACACCTACACAGGTTGAACTGGATAGACTATTGTCTTTATTCAACTTTACCTAATATGAAGCTATGAAAAGTTACACGAGTGTAGCATGACAATAAACAGAAAGGTGGAATCCTTTACACACATTCCATCTGAGCATACAATACACATTTGCCATCATAAAAAAATTAAGAAAAACTACAGGAAATGATCAAACAACAAAAGGATAGGTTTGGGTATCCTGCCCAAACCTTTTGAGAAAGAACGGGGTGTAATTCTGCACATCACAAAGAAGTGACACTGGGATAACACTTGAGAAAATATTCATATTCATCAACTTAGCAGAAAGAGGATAAGGTCCGAAAAATGTCATAATAGTGGATAAGAGACCATAAAAAGAACAGTGCCAGTTATCCCATGTCTAATGAAATTGTTTAAGGGTATCCAATTTCCCAAACAGGCCATGGTAAAATGACATCCTCAGTTGATAGTGGAATACTGGGGTTATGGCTGCAGCAATATGCCATAACCCCGGTATTGTTTTTTTCAGCCGGCGATTCTCTAGCCGCTAAAAATGATCCGAGTGGCTGATTAGCCACTGGATCACTTTTAGAAGTGGCAGGAGGGGTCGCCACACCCCCTCCCTCCTACTGCCACTTGTCAGTGTTTCTTGGGCTTACCTGGATGATCAGTAGCCCCAGGAACTGATCCAGTGGATGCAGCGGCTGACCACAGAAAATAGCTGAGGAAAGATGGCCTCAGCTAAACTCTATGGCAGGGGTCTCAAAACTATGGCCCTCCAGCTGTTCATGAACTACAATTCCCATTATGCCTAGTCATGTCATGTCCTGGGAGTGGTATTGGAAATAATTAAATCATTCGTTTGAGGACTATGGGGGTGTGGTTTGACCATGTGATAGAACAAATATTAGAGTTGGCCAGAATTTGAGCAACAGGGCTGAAACAAAAAAAGTGAGATAATGTGAATAGATTATGTGCTGCTGAAGGTGAACTGTTTGATGATGTTCTCGAAAAAGTATGCAAAAGGACTGGGAGGGTTAATTAGTTGATTAGTAGGGGGACCCCATGAAAGTGCCTGTCTATCCCAGTGAGGAGACATAATTAGTTAAAGTCTCCACCCAGAATAGTAGATGGTTTAGAGGAAGGATGAAGTCTATCTAATGTTTGCTAAAGAAATTTAATTTGACATACATTAGGAGCATACACATTCAGAGGGGTACCTGCAAGTCTGCAATCCAACAATATATACAGTGGTGTGAAAAAGTGTTTGCCCCCTTCCTCATTTCCTGTTCCTTTGCATGTTTGTCACACTTAAGTGTTTCGGAACATCAAACCAATTTAAACAATAGTCAAGGACAACACAAGTAAACACAAAATGCAATTTGTAAATGAAGGTGTTTATTATTAAAGGTGAAAAAAAATCCAAACCATCATGGCCCTGTGTGAAAAAGTGATTGCCCCCCTTGTTAAAACATACTATAACTGTGGTTGTCCACACCTGAGTTCAATTTCTCTAGCCACACCCAGGCCTGATTATTGCCACACCTGTTCACAATCAAGGCATCACTTAAATAGGAGCTGCTTGACACAGTAAGGTCCACCAGAAGATCCTTAAAAGCTACACATCATGCCGAGACCCAAAGAAATTCAGGAACAATTGAGAAAGAAAGTAATTGAGATCTATCAGTCTGGAAAGGGTTATAAAGCCATTTCCAAAGCTTTGGGAATCCAGCGAACCACAGTGAGAGCCATTATCCACAAATGGCGAAGACATGGAACAGTGGTGAACCTTCCCAGGAGTGGCCGGCCGCCCAAAATTACCCCAAGAGCGCAGCGACGACTCATCCAAGAGGTCACAAAAGACCCCACAACAACGTCCAAGGAACTGCAGGCCTCACTTGCCTCAGTTAAGGTCAGCGTTCATGCCTCCACCATCAGGAAAAGACTGGGCAAAAATGGCCTGCATGGCAGAGTTCCAAGGAGAAAACCACTGCTGAGCAAAAAGAACATCAAAGCTCGTCTAAATTTCTCCACAACACATCTTGATGATCCCCAAGACTTTTGGGACAACATTCTGTGGACCGATGAGACAAAAGTGGAACTCTTTGGAAGGTGTGTGTCCAAGTATATCTGGCGTAGAAGGAACACTGCATTTCAGAAAAAGAACATTATACCAACAGTAAAATATGGTGGTGGTAGTGTGATGGTCTGGGGCTGTTTTGCTGCTTCAGGACCTGGAAGACTTGCCGTGATAAAAGGAACTATGAATTCTGCTGTCTACCAAGAGATCCTGAAGGAGAATGTCCGACCATCTGTTCGTGTACTCAAGCTGAAACGAACTTGGGTTCTGCAGCAGGACAATGATCCTAAACACACCAGCAAGTCCACCACCGAATGGCTGAAGAAAAACAAAATGAAGACTTTGGAGTGGCCTAGCCAAAGTCCTGACCTGAATCCTATTGAGATGTTGTGGTATGACCTTAAAAAGGCCGTTCATGCTCGAAAACCCTCTAATGTAACTGAATTAGGACAATTCTGCAAAGATGAGTGGGCCAAAATTCCTCCAGGACGCTGTAAAAGCCTCATTGCACGTTATCGCAAACGCTTGGTTGCAGTTGTTGCTGCTAAGGGTGGCCCAACCAGTTATTAGGTTTAGGGGGCAATCACTTTTTCACACAGGGCCATGATGGTTTGGATTTTTTTTCACCTTTAATAATAAACACCTTCATTTACAAATTGCATTTTGTGTTTACTTGTGTTGTCCTTGACTATTGTTTAAATTGGTTTGATGTTCCGAAACACTTAAGTGTGACAAACATGCAAAGGAACAGGAAATGAGGAAGGGGGCAAACACTTTTTCACACCACTGTATCATCCCTGTGGGTCTAATTTGGAGGAGAGTACTGTTAAAAGGGCAAGTGTTTTAATCAAAATAGCAAACCCCTGCTATTCCAGAGGGATCTGATGATATATAGTATAATGAAAAATATTTGTTGCAAACTTGAAAGAACCCTGCTCGTGGAAATGCATTTTTTGAAACATGATTACATCAGCTCTAGAAGCTTTGAATTCCTTCAGGGCTAGCCATCTCTTTCTGATTGAATTTAAGCATTTAACATTACATGATTTTCAAAGCGATAAGAATGGCAATTATGTATAGGCAGTAATTTCCAGAGCGTAAAAAACCCATGGTGTGAAGAATTGCATTATGAAAAATATAAATAGGTAACTGTAAATAGGATCATGGCCTTGTGGAGACACAAAGAAAGTTAAAAAAAAACACAGAACTTGGTATATCATGGTGAGAACCATGGCGAAAGTGGGGATGCATGGGGATAACGACTCCAAGGTGGAAGCCGTTGTCTACTTTCTCATTATAAAAAAACTCAGAAAATGTACACAAAAAATTATATATAATAAAGTCCTCATGGGAACATGAAGGTATTCATAAATAGATCTAATAATATGGCCTGAACAACTACAAAAGTGATAAGAATTATGGGCATGTCTCACCCTATGGTTTCAAGTAGGTTGCTTGGGTGGTTGGTGAGGTGCAGAGAGGCATAGGGAGATGTCTCTTGGCCTTAGGTTTAGCCAGAGTCCATATCTTACTTGGAGTTGTAAGTGGGCAAGGTATAGGCAGTGGAATAGTCAAGGCTTCATCTGGTAACCGTGGCAGACCCAGGTTGTGGAGGAATGCTTTGCCTTACTGAAGCTCAAGAACGCTATTTTGAGAACCATCCTTTGTGATGATTACCCAAAAGAAGAAGCCCCAGATGTATTGTATGCAGTGTTTCTGAAGGTTGCCTAATTTTGCAAGGGTGATAGGAGAGCGATCACTAAATATCTGCATCTTCTCACCTTTATAATCACTCACCAATTTGTTGCAAGTGTTAGCCTAAAAGTACCTCCTTGCTTTGATAATAATGGAGGCGGTCTATAATATTTCTCGGTCTCACTTTTGCTGGTGGTTTAGGGCCCAAGGATCTCTGGGTGTGATTCAGATGCCAGTTTATATCAAGGATATTTGGGGCCAAGGTAGTAGAAAAGGCCAGTTAATTGGAGCTCCATGTCACCCACTAGCTCAGGGATCCCCTTAATGCAGGGATTCTGTTGCCATTGTCTATTCGCCAGATCTTCTTGTTGGAGTTATTTTGATCTAATACATGGACACATTGCACAAGATCGTCAAATTTGGTTTCCAGATTATTATTATTATTATTCAGGATTTATATAGCGCCAGCAGTTTGCGCAGTGCTTTACAACATCAGGGAAGACAGTATAATTACAATACAATTCAATACAGGAGGGATCAGAGGGCCCTGCTCGTTAGAGCTTACAATCTAGAAGGGAAATCAGATGGTCTGTTCTCTCCCCAATCAGAGCAATTTCATCCTTTAAGTTTACCCACCTCAGTAGAGATGATGCTTATGATGTTCTGCAGCAAAGTGTATGTCATCCAGCACTGTATTGGTTAAATAAAGCTCAGGTGGCAGTAGCTGGGAGGAGGAGAGAGCACTACTGTCATCTCCCATAGCAACCAGTGGGCCTGGAGGACCGGCACTAATGCCCTGTGAGGTGAAAGGCAGGGAAACATGGTGCAATCTGAGGGAGGCCCCTGTTCTGAGAGGGGTGAGGTGGGTGGTTTCTGATGCCTGATTTTTCCCATAAGGGTTGCTGGTGTGTGCCTGAGGTAAGTCCATGTTCCCGGATGTGTTTATTTCTCTGTGCAGCTGAGTGGGAGGCAGAGAAAGTAGATCCACAGCAGAACTTCAACTTCACATGTCTGCCAAAATGGGCTGCCATGCATATGCTCTTGGGAACATATTTATTCATATGATATATAAGCCGCTTCTATAGCTTTAAAAAGATAAAGATGACAGTGTGAAGGTAAGGGATAGAAGTGCATTAACATGCTATACACAACCCAAGCCCTGAGTTCTTTAACCCTTTGTTAGGACAGACTGTGTTCAAATCTAGTTTACAGCTGATAAAGGACAGAGGATTTCAGCTACGACAGCTGGCACCAGCACAAGGATTTGTAGGTACCATACCTTGTGCTATATTTTTTTTGTTTAACCTAAAATTAGTCTCGAAAGCTACATGTGAGGAACTCCTAATACTAAAATTAACAGATAAATGTACCCACCCCCTTAAATGCTGAAAGTATTGATGTCAAAATTGCCTGGGCACATCTATGATCCCCCTCTTCCATAAGTTTACAACTGCACTCCTACACGTAAGTCAGTAACTAGTGATTGGACAGAATTTCTTATCACCCATAAGTGAGAATGTCAAGCTATATCTGTATTAATTACTTTCATTTGGATGTCTGGATATCTTTGACCTTTGTAAAAAACAACCTTTAACACTCTCATCCTTATTGAACTGATGGAAGCATCGCCATGGTGTTATATTTATATGTGTCATGTGTGAGTATGTTGGGTGTTATTAACAAATGAATTTTGGGTGTAAGGTTGTATTGAGACTAGCATCTAGTCAGGGCCAAAACCCCCATCCACATTATCTTCATCTCTAATCAGCTTATTGACCTATTACACATATAATTGCAAATGTTATTGATTGCTCTTTTTTTTATATACACCAAGTTGTAATTCAGATTTACAAGCCCATTTTATTTAGTTTTGTTAATTTATGCAGAGCCACACATCTTTACAGATTACACCTAGCTATTGTCACTGCAACCAAAAGGGTTTACAGTTTAATTATTTTAGAGCTGAGTGGTTAGTACTTCTGCCATAGAGCACTAGGGACCTTAGTTCAAAGCTCAATTAGTACACTGCCTGCCTGGAGTTTGCATTCTTTCTGTGCTTGTTTAGGTTTTCACTAAGTACTCTGTTTTCCTCCCACACTCGAAAAAAAAAATGCTAGTAGGCTCCTCTTTAAATTGGCCCTTGTATGTGTATGTAAGAATGTATGTTAGCTAGGAACCTTAGATTGTAAGCTCCCTGAGATTTTGTGCTGCTAAGTCATATGTATGGAATTTAATAACAACAATAAAAACAGTAAAGTAGATCCCCGCAGCCAGCAGAAATAGACCCCCTCCCAGCAACAGTAGATTTCTCCAGCAACAATGGACCCAAACAACAATAGACCCCAAAGGCAACAACAGATTTCCCAGCATCCATCCCAGCATCAATATACTCTCCAGCAGCCAGCAACAATAGACCCCTCCTTCAACAGTCGATCCCTTCCAGCATAAATTGACACCCCAGCAACATAAGCCCAATCAGCAACAATAGATCCCACCTCAGCAACAATAAACCACCCCAGCTACAATAGACACCCCCAGCAACAATAGACTGCCACGCAATGATAGATTCCCCACAGCAACAATAGATTCCCCAGCAGCCAGGAACAATAGACCCAAACCTCAACAGTAGATCTATTCCAGCAACAATTGACCCCCCAGCAACATAAGTAACATAAGTACCCTCCTCCCAGCAACAATAAATCCCCCGTCAGTAACAATAATAGACCTCCCCAGCAACAATAGCCTGCCATGTAAAAAAAGATCTTCTTCAGGAACAATAGACCCCCCAGCAGGAGGTGTCAGAACTGCGTTCCCCATCGTTCCCCTGCGTTCCCACATGTCCCCGCTAAAAAAAAAACCCTGAACCTACCAAAGTTTTTTTATGTGTTAGGAAACTAGAACTTTTGGAGAAGTCAGAGTCTGTTGGAACTAAACCCAGACCACCAGCGCAAAGTCTTAGTGCTAAACTGTGTTATTTTTATGCACTGTATCATCTGTGCTTATTTTGCCTATGGCAAGTGGCTATTATACATTATATATAAATATGTATACTGTAATCTGTTCATCTGTTTTTTTTAAAGAATAAACAACAATTTGCTACCAGTATGAATGATTGGTATGCAAGCTGTTTTTATAATAGTATAGAAGGTAGCACACAGTTTAATGAGCTGTGGTTTAGATAACAATTATCTCACAGTTCACATTCCATAGCAACTCCCTATCAACAGACTGTGGAGGATGCAGGAGGGAGGTATGTTACCAACCATGTCAATGTGTGCAAATCACTTAAAAAATGATTCATTGTCATGGCCTGGTTCACACCTATGCATTTTTGAGTGCATTTTCAGTTTTACATAAACACACTGCAGTCTCCCATGGTTTCCTATGGGTCATGTTCACATCTGTGCATTTTATGGAAAGGGCCAGGGACTTTTTTGGGGTTTTTGGTTCCATAGACTTCAATGGATTAAAAACGTGTATTGAAAAACGCAAAATGCACCTGGAATATGCAAACTGGAACCTGCATGGTGGGAACCAAGACTTACTGAACAAGCTGACAATAGAAGCTGATTGGTTGCCATGCACAGCTGCTCCCAATTCTGTCAGCTCCATTATTGATGAATTTATTCACATATTTTTAGGCCATACTTTATTATCACATCCACAATTGTAAAAGTGTTGCTAAACCCGCAACAGTAAAATCAGTCTGTGTAGGCAGAAAAGCATGCTCGTTATACTCACTGTGGAAGGGGTTAATCCTCCGCGTTGTGTAAAAAGGCTGTTTGATCCTGTCTTTTTTGATCCTCCCCTTCTTCCACTGTCCCCAATCTAACTCTTGCCAGTACAGAGCCTTGGGGGCAATCTGCACATGCTCAGTATGGTGTGTATTGCTAGTGTTTTTTTTTTTCCTTGGGATGGGTTATATGATCAACACTGTCCAGACAGAGGGTCAGGGGTCCTGCATCCTCAAAGGACAATCAGGGGAGAATGAAAACTCCTCCTTCAAGCTTTAACCAGAAACTGAGAGAAGTCACAAGACTGCTATATACTGCCGATGAGAAAGTATTTAGAAGTTTATATTTACTAAAATAATAGCATTTCCATGTTCTGTGTACTGTGGGAGACCAGATATAGTGAATACAGGGTCCTTGGTTTAGCTTTAGTACTTTAAGAAGGATCATCCCAAAGTAACACTGACACCATCCAAAGACATGCAGGTAGGTTAATTGGCTTCTGTCCAAAAATTGGATTGTGGGCTCCTTGAGGGTAGGGACCAATGTGAGTGTGTGATGTACAGGGATGGGGAAAATTGTAGACACTCACTCAGGTTGAACTGGATGGACTGATGTCTTTATTCAACCTTACAAACTATGAAACTATGAAACCATGATCAAAGAACTGTCTATGGTTAATAAAAGCACAATTCACACAGAACTATTTTTCCTTCTACACAGCCAGGAGATACTCTTGTAATCTTGTCAGCTATATAAATAGTACCCATATTCTGTATGACATGATATGTCTTACATGCTGGTATAACAAGGCATGGAGCATAATGCACCTCAGTGTTTCCTTTTACAGTACAACCTTGAAAGTTACAACTGTCATCAGGGTATGTGTTCACTCAAAACTTTAGAGAGAAACTCCAGTGAACCAACTAAAGAATGTAGTCAAGTATAATTTTCATAAACTCCAAGGAAGACCTTATTTCTGGAAAGCAGCCATGTGCAAAATCAAGACTTTCCTTTCTCTAAATACATTGCTGGGAAATTAAGAGACTTCAGTTAACTTTTTATCATTTTAGACAATCAGTGGGGAAGGTAAAATTAAGGTGGTTGTAGGTGGTGACCCAGATTCAGCTAACAGCTGGCTATAGTCTGCTGTTGGCTGATATCACAGAGCTGCCCCAGACTCTAGAGGGATCCTGACAATAATGTTGGGATCCTCCCAGATGCCTTACGGCAGCTGGCTCAGCCTCTCAGCACACTGCTAAGAGCCTGCAATGTAAACCCAGTAAACGTCATGAGCTCATCAATATGCTTCGCCTTCACTGTCCTGTCACAGGCTAGGGGAAGGACAAGACCTAGTTGCACCATTTGGCTGTAGTAATAAAAAGTCAGGTTTTCAGGCTTGTTGCACTTTGTGGCAGAGCTGTGTAAACCTCAGGAATGAATAGGCAAAATTCAAATCCCTTGGCAGGTAATCCTGGAGCTGCAGTAACATCTCCCAGAGGATGAGAGGAAGGACAGATGAAGCTCCAGTTTAGGGATCCACTATGATTCTAGCTTCATGGACTTGCAGTCCAAAAAAGTAGCTTTTGGGGTACATCCGCTATAGGTCCCATTGAAGAACGCGTCTAAAAAGACCTACAGTGAGGAACTTGAAGTGCTGGTCAACATTTGCAAGTTGAAATTGAACTGTACAGTGTTGCTGATGTTAGGTGCATATCTTTTTCTAAAAGATACTGGTCTTAGGCCCCTTTCACACTGGGGCGGGGAGCCGCGGTGACGGTAAAGCAGTGCTATATTTAGCGCTGCTTTACCGTCGTTTTAACCGCGGTATTCGGCCGCTCACGGTGCGGTTTTACCCCCCGTGAGCGGCCGAAAAAGGGTTGAAGACCGCCGCAGAGCGCTGCCGTAGCGGCGCTTTGCGGCGGCATCGCCGCGGTTTTACAGCGGTTTCCCATTCAAGTCAATGGGAAGGAGCGGTATAGGAGCGGTCAACACACCGCTCCTATACCGCTCCAAAGATGCTGCTAGCAGGACTTTTTTTGCCGTCCTGCTAGCGCACCGCTCCAGTGTGAAAGCCCGCCGGCTTTCACACTGGAGTTAAAGGGGCCGGATTTTTTCAGGCGGTGAACAGGCGCTATTTTTAGCGCTGTACCGCCTGAAAAACGCCCCAGTGTGAAAGGGGCCTAAAAGATGTGCTTTTCTTCTGAACATCGACAGGTTAAAACACATTTTACAATACAACAATACAAAGGTACAGTATATCACATGTTACAAGCATTATGAATTAAGGGAAAGATTAGTAGAGATTAGGCAGAGCCATTAAAATACAGCCAGTGACCCGGATTTACTATTCTAGTTCAATGGAATTTTCAGAATTCCATACTGTACATTCTTGTATTTGCCTATGTAGCCTTGGCTACTGTGTACAGCTGGGGAATTAAGGACATCATCTGATTTACTGCAGGATTTCGTAAATCTATGATAAAACCACAACCACCGTTAAAAAATTAAAAGCTGGCAAACGGCTCTTATCTTTCATTAAATATATGAACATATTGTGAGACTCAGCAACTGGATGCTTTAACGTGAACCTTTCCATTCCCTGGGCATGTCAACAAAGCAGTAACTTTATAGTCCACTTCACCAACTATGTCAAACCTATTCCTTCTTTTTCCAAAATGTGCAGCCTAAGCAGACTGAACAGAGATGTTATTGGTATGCAAATTCTGACTTTTTATAAAAAATCAACAGTTAAGCTGTTAAACTTTAACCATTCCCATTGCATGTATTCCTGCTACCCTGCAGAAATCAGTAACACTTGACTGTCACAAACAATACAGAGGTGTGTTTGACGTAAAAGTTCACGTATAAGTATCTCTGCTTGCATTCTTGCTTTACCTTGGATTCAACATTAATAATTTTTCAAATAACTTACCGTATTTATTGGCGTATAACACGCACCGGCGTATAACACGCACCCCAAGTTTAGGAGGGCATTTTAAGGAAAAATTGTTTTAGAAGGGAAGTTTAGGGAAAAAAAAAAACTTACATTTAAGCGTCATTTGCAGCTTGCCCAGCGTCATTTGCAGCTTGCCCAGTGCCATTTGCAGCCTTGCCCAGCCTAATTTGCAGCTTGCCCAGCGTCATTTGCAGCTTGCCCAGTGTCATTTGCAGCTTGCCCAGTGTCATTTGCAGCTTGCCCAGCGTCATTTGCAGCTTGCCCAGTGCCATTTGCAGCCTTGCCCAGCCTAATTTGCAGCTTGCCCAGTGTCATTTGCAGCTTGCCAGCGTCATTTGCAGCTTGCCCAGTGTCATTTGCAGCTTGCCAGTGTCATTTGCAGCTTGCCCACGTTTAAATTTCCCGCCGCCTAGACAGACCGAGCGAGCGACGCAGAAAAAGACCGAGCGAGTGCCGCCGAAAAAGACAGAGCGCCGACGGAAAAGACCGAGCCGACTGTTCGGCTCTGCTCGCAGTCCCGCCTCCCTGCTGTTTCGGAAGCGAGCGCAGGGAGGCGGGACTGCGAGCGGAGCCGAGCAGTCAGATCGGTCTTTTTCGTCGGCGCTCGTTTTGATTTTTTTTGGGGATCGCCGTATAACACACACCCACGACTTTCCCCCGATTTTAAGGGGGAAAAAGTGTGTGTTATACGCCGATAAATACGGTATATTATTCCCCATGATGTGCATCAATGGCCCTTTTTTTTTGGTATGATACTGAAATGTCTAGGAGGGCATTTTCAGTAACTTTCACAGCACTTTACAGAGAACATCATTTATCAAAGAATGCTTTAACACTTCTCATGGTCTAGTATCCCAACCACAGTCATACACACAGCTGGGCCAATAAGGGTGCGAGACAATTAACCTTGCAGTATGTTTTAATATCACTGAAAGAAAGTCATGTAAACACAGAAGGAACATACAAACTCCAGGCAGATAAAGTCCTAGGTGGGAAAGGAACTAAATTCTCCAGAGCTGCATGGCCAGGGTGGGAGAATATCTCCTCTGTTTTCTCAGGAAATCAGTAAATACTTTCCCAATGTATCTGTGAGCGTCACAGTCTCCAGTGTTCTCTGTTTGCTTTGCGTTTTTATGTTTCTGCGCATCATATAAAACTTTTATTGCGGGCATTTTTCCATGGGTACGTTCATCTATTAATATATTTTAAAGGAGCAGGCCTTAATGTTTATGCTGGACAAAAGCCATGGGCAGTCAGGAAATAGTTGATTGGATAGATAGATTTCTGTTTTGGTAAAATTAATTCAGCTAGATATTTTTAGTCTTTATATGAGCTTGTCCATGAGCTTGAAAAATAAGTGGCTATGAAAGCAAAATAAATGCAGTGAATAGCATTCCCGGGCTTATATCTAGATGAATGATTTTGGATGGTTTCCAAATCTTTCCATGTTAGAATGTTTATATTTTATGAACATTTTACACAGTTTTTCTGTTATTAGAGACTATCATTTTAACAGTTATGTATGCCAGATATACTGTTACAACGTTCTTATTTACATTTCCATTGCTACCAATAAAAAATACAGCACTACAGTAACATGGGACTATTCTGGAAACTCAGGGGATGGAGAACAGGACATTTTTGTGATAGCAGCCACTTAGCTTACAACCACTTAGCAACCATTTTAGATTTCATTCTGTTGCTTGCCTTGGTAAAATGGAACATGGAACATGGCTGTCACGTATCTGATAGGAGGCCAAGATGATGAGGGCAGTCTCTCTTGTATCTACTACCCATGCACCCCTAAAAGTGAGACAGAGGGTGCAAAGGGACTGGAGGAACATGAGTGCCAGAGGATGTAGCTTGCAGGACCCCAAACTGAAAATGCCAACCAGAAATATCCAGTGGAACTTGCAAGCAGGAGTGTTAGGTGAGGAGTCAGTTGAGGTTAGCAACAAGCGGGCAGTGCAGTACACAATCTGACGTCGAATCAAGATCAGGAGCAAAACTGAGATCAGAAACTGGTTGAGCAAAGGTACATAGTAGGATCCAAAATCAGGTAGGGTGGAAGCTGGGTCAATAACAGAAAGTATATGCAGAACACATGTCAGGAAGCCAGGAACATGCTGAACACCAGTCAGCACTGACACTGAGTTAGATCATTCCTTAAACAGGTCATCTGGTGCCAATGCCAACTCTGGGCATGCCTACACATCTATAGATACTCCATGATGCATGTACACAAATGTGCCATTCTAACGCGTAAGTGCACCTGGACATCGTTCATACATAGTAGGTGAGGTTGAAAAAAGTCCATCAAGTCCAACCTATATGTGTGATTATATGTCAGTATTACATTGTATATCTCTGTAGGTTGCGGTCGTTCAGGTGCTTATCTAATAGTTTTTTGGAAGTATCTATTCCCCCCGTTGAGACCACCGCCTGTGGAAGGGAATTCCACATCCTTACCGCTCTTACAGTAAAGAACCCTCTACATAGTTTAAGGTTGAACCTCTTTTCTTCTAATTTTAATGAGTGGCCACGTGTCTTGATAAATTCCCTTCCGCAAAAAAGTTTTATCCCTATTGTGGGGTCACCAGTATGGTATTTGTAAATTGAAATCATATCCCCTCTCAAGCGTCTCTTTTCCAGAGAGAATACGTTTTGTGCTTGCAACCTTTTTTCATAACTAATGTCCTCCAGACCCTTTATTAGCTTTGTTGCCCTTCTTTGTACTCGCTCCATTTCCAATACATCATTCCTGAGGACTGGTGCCCAGAACTGGACAGCGTACTCCAGGTGCAGCCGGACCAGAGTCTTTTGGAGTGGGAGAATTATCGCTTTATTCCTTAATAAAAGAGTTAATCCCTTTTTTAATGCTGCCAATATTCAGTTTGCTTTGTTAGCAGCAGCTTTGCATTGCATGCCATTGCTCAGCCTATCATCTACTGGGACCCCCCAGGCCTTTTTCCATTCTAGATTCCCCCAGAGGTTCTCCCCCTACTGTATAGATTGCATTCATATTTTTGCCACCCAAATGCATTATTTTAAATTTTTCTACATTAAACCTCATTTGCCCTGTTTTAGCCCACCCTATCCCTTTCTTCAGATCTTCTTGCAAGGTTTCCACATCCTGCGGAGAAGTAATTGCCCTGCTTAGCTTAGTATCGTCCACAAATACAGAGATTGAACTGTTTACCCCATCCTCCAGGTTGTTTATGAACAAATTAAATAGAATTGGTCCCAGCACAGAACCCAGTGGGACCCCACTACTGGCCCCTGACCATTCTGGGTATTTCCCATTTATTACCACCTTCTGAACTCGCCCTTGTAGCCATTTTTCAATCCATGTACTCACCCTATAGTCCATGCCAACGGATCTTATTTTGTACAGTAAACGTTTATGGGGAACTGTGTCAAATGCTTTTGCAAAATCCAGATACACCACATCTACCGGCCTTCTTTTATCGAGATGGCAACTCACTTCCTCATAGAAGGTTAATAGATTGGTTTGGCAAGAACGATTCTTCATGAATCCATGCTGATTACTGCTAATGATACTGTTTTCATTACTAAAATCTTGTATAAAGTCCCTTATCATCCACCTCCAAGAGCTTGCATACTATTAATGTTAGGCTAACTGGTCTGTAATTTCCAGGGATGTATTTTGGGCCCTTTTTAAATATTGGTGCTACAATGGCTTTTCTCCAATCTGCTGGTACCATTCCAGTCAGTAGACTGTCAGTAAAATTTAGGAACAATGGTCTGGCAATTACTTGACTGAGTTCCCTAAGTACCCTCGGGTGCAAGCCATCCTGTCCTGGTGATTTATTAATGTTAAGTTTCCCAAGTCCAATTCTAATTCTGTCCTCTGTTAGCCATGAGGGTGCTTCCTGTGATGTGTCATGAGGATAAACACTGCAGTTTTGGTTACTGAAGCCCCCTGATTCCCTCGTGAAGACCAAGGAGAAGAATAAATTCAATACCGTCGCCATCTCCCCATCCTTTGTAACCAGATGTCCTTCCTCATTTTTTATGGGACCAATATGGTCTGTCTTCGCTTTTTTACTGTTTACATACTTAAAGAATTTCTTGCACTTTGCACATGCATGCACAAATGTCCTAGCCAGCTTGCTAATTCCCTGCTAGTGCCTGGTAACTTTAAGCAAATCTTAACCTTTTCTGAAGTCATTATACATCAGACTTACAGTATATTAAAGCTGTACCAATGCAGTAGAAAAATTACTGATTAGCAATGAGAATGGGGGGGGGGGCATACATGTCTGTCCTTGGATGAGATGCTGCAGCAACAGGACCAACAGTTACGCTTGGCTGGAGTTAATATTGGGACAATACTTTTTTCCTTTCTTGTCCGTCTTAGAAATGTAATCCTCATCAGACAAATTGGGAACAAGTTGTTGCCACTTGATGCGCACCTCCAGTGGAGCCCCACTTGTCGTGGCAGAGAGTAAATGTAGATACAGAGTTGAGATAAGTCCCCTAGGGCCCTGAGATCAGAACACTCCTATCAGTGGGTATTCAGAGAAGTCAGTGTCAAGAATACAAAATTGAGTATGTAGCACAAGTTGTAAATACCTATAAAATGTAGATTGGGGCAATTCATATTTCCTTTGCAATCCCTCAAAAGAAGCCAATACATTTCCATCATAGATGTTGTCGGGAGAAACCATTCCCCTAAGCTCCCAGAATCCAGAGTCCACAAATTGCTTTAGATGGGGGAACATTGGATTGTGCCAGAGTGGTAGCGCCTCGTTAGTACCCTGAAAATGTGTAATTTTCTTGGTCTCCCTCCACACCGTATGGGCCAGTGTCAATGTTGGTATATGCCTTTCCCCCAGTGTGGCCATAGGTGCCTCCAGTACTACCAACAGATGTTTAATTTTAAGGACATAGGCGAGATATGACTCAACCACCACCGTCTGTCAGATGGAGTAGCTGCCCAGTCAAATAATAATAAAATAAGTTGCCAGCATCAGCCTTAGGGCGCTGCAGAGTGGAGAATTTAAGTTCCCAGCTATGGGTGGCCCAAATAAAGGTGATAAGTGTAGTATATTATATCTAATATATATATATGTATACATATATATATATATTATATATATACATATTTATTATATGTAGTGTTTTTATTTAGGCATTCTAAAGACAAGTTTATTCTAGGCATGCCACTTTGGTAGCTGTTAATATAATTGCGCATATTAAAAGAGGGTTTGTTGGTCAAAGGACAAATGGCCAGACCAGACTTACTCCACATACCAAAGGGGAACAGATAATGATTATCTTAATCTAATCAGTATTCACACATGTCAAAGGGGGAATATGCAAGAATGTAAATTGGGGCAGCTTTATAATTACAACTATTCACAGCGTGGGGTTGTCTCCGGTCACTCTGAAAGACCGGGGCAGATCAAAGCATTTAATGTGTGTGTGGGGGATATAACAGGACGTTCAATCTGTTTAGAAGTGTGTGTTCTTACGAAGGCACCCAAGAGTCACATGTTTCCATGGGGCTCTAAATATTACTAGCACTGTCGTGATATGAACTCTGTTGGATTTTTGTCATCTGTAAGACTGTTCTGTTTGGAAGTCAATAAAATTGTCTCTCTCTGGGAGAATCGGGTTTTGCTGCGGAGACAATACTTTTAATAACTATATTCCATCTACGAGGAACGACGATAATATTAGATCACTACATTGGTGCCGTTCAAGCGACCAGAAGAGCATTTTCAGGACTTAACAGAAGTCGGTGGTGAAAACAATGAAAACAATCCTGTGAGTTGGACAGAAGTCTGATGGAGACCCAAGACCTGTGCTGTGACTCTAACGTCTGGTTGTGACATAAGAGAGTCTGATCTACAAAATCAAAGAAGTTTGGAACCCCAGAATTATTCTCTGGAGACTGGAAACGAAGAAAAGGACTACATCGTGTACCAGAAGACGTGAGCTGGAAGCTGAAGGAGTAATTAATGCGGTGAGTAAAATATTTCTCTTTTTAAATTATTAATAATATAGTAAAAATGCTTACTCAGTGTAAAGCTAGTGTCAGTTCTGATAAAGTTAACAGATGGGTGTTAAAATGTATTAAGCGTCATGGCGGGCCTTATGAAGTGCCAGAAAAATATAAGCAGACATGGACTATGATGAATGAATTTTTAGAAAAAAATGTTTTTGATAGTAAAATTTCAGAAAGTAAAAGAAAAGGTTGTATTGTACAGGGCTTGTTATCTTGCTGTTTAACAATGGAAAGTTCGTTGAAGGATAAGGTTGAGGAAATTACCCAGTTACAGAGTGCAGTTGATAATAGCAACAAGGTTTGTCAGAGGTTACAAAACCAATCAGAATCTGAGACTGTAAATTTAAAATTGCATGCAGTCACCATTGGGGAAGCTCTGCTTGAGAAGTCTAAACGTTGTAATGAATTATCAGAGGAAAATGAGAGATTGAAATTAAGAATTATGGAATTAGAGAAGAGATCTCAGGAATGCAGATATGCATCGAATCGTGGATTCAGCAATCTGCAGCAAAATGCAAATACAAACATTCTATCAAATGAAACAGAACCTCATATTAAATCTGATAATTCATTGCCAGCTGCACCCACTGAGACCACCACAGTTTATAACAATAATAATAATGCAGGTGAAGTTCAGCTTGTAATGAAGCCTTTGAAACCAAAAGAATTAGATGCAATTCTTAAAGAAATAGGAATGATTCCCTGCCATGATTTAAACAGATTTTTAAAATGGTTTTGTGACTTGCAGAATGTCAGAGATATGTACAATCTCAACCCATCTGATTTAGAACGAGTTATGCAACATTCTATAGGAAATAGTCTTTGGGTGAGAATTAAGCAGATCTGTACTCAGCCAATAAGAACAAGGGATATATTGATGGAATTATTATGTGTTTTGTATGGTGTACGTTCTGATGTTACTGTTCATGGGAAGATCAAACAAATGAAAAGTGAATCTCCCTACGAACTGTCAGGAAGGATAAAATCTATTATGGAAATATTGGTCAGTAATAATCTTGCATTTGAGCATGGTGGCTTGTTACATATGAGTATATTTCTACATGCTTTGAACGAAGAGATTAGACAAAATATTTTACTAGTTACCCCAAATCCCCATGATTTAAAAGATGTATTGTTGAAAGCAGACAATTTATGGAGAAAGTCAAATGAGCAAGCTGTCAAGATTGATTTAGCCACATTGTTTAGGACAAATACTGAACATAAAGATCAAAAGATAATGTCTTATGATAACAATCAAAGAGGAGACACCAGGTCAAATATAGGTGATATTAATATGAAAAGCAGAGCTGACCAAAATCATAATAAAAAAAGTATCTAAGGCTTGGATACCATTTTCTCAGTTAAAACAGAAATATGACCACTTGAAGATTGAGTACGATAAAATGAAAATGGAACATAACACATTGCTGGGACAGCTAAACAGATTACATTATCCAGATCTGTTTTTGAATACAAGTGACATTTCTCTAGCAGTGGGGGTGGTTTAGTTTCAACCTGTGGATGTGTAAATAGTCCTTTGTTTTAACTTCAAAGAGTGTTTAAGGATCTTGCTAATTAGTTTTGTTGGAGAGTTTTTTTGTCTTTCAGATATATTGAAGATACTGCATCTGCATAGCATGTGAACTGCAAGCTGAAACTTCTGGCTAGTGGGGGAGAAACACTGAATAAACAATATCATGGACTCTCTCAATATTCATCAAGCAATTGACTTTTTTTTTTTTTTTTACTTTTTGACTTGGACAATGGATTTTCCCTATATTTTATTTTTTATTTTTCACCCTTTCCCATTTTTATTCATCAAGCCCTATTTTTTATTTTTATTTTTCACCCTTTTCCATTTTTTATTTTTATTTTTTATTTTATTATGTTTTATTTCTTGAACTTTATCTTAAAACCAGAGCGAAACATTTAAACCTAAAATAATTTTCGTGTTACATAACATGTTGCATATTACATATTGCATATTGATCAATATATTTGACATCTAAGGTGAGATGCTGCACAATGGCTTGGCATAGCATAAATTATAGTATGTTGGGTGGTTTTCCTAAATTTATAAGAGGGGTGAGTGAAATTCATCACTCCAGTCATGATTTGAAACTTTGTTGAATCAGTCATTAATATTATTGACATATGGATGAAAAAAAGACCTAACTTTACTGGCAAGATTTTCCACTGCTGCTTTGTCTGGATAGAAGATCTGATAAACGCTGATGTCAAGCTGATTCTATCTGAAAGTGGGGGATTATATATGGATTATATAGATTGGTATATAGATTGGTATACCATTCAGGTGGAATTATGGACCGAATGATTCAAGTAACTGCTCTATTAAGGATGGAAATGAGGAGTCGGCCTACAGCAAATTACAAAGTACAGCAATAGCAGTTTTTTTCAGCCGTATCCAAACCTTTTGAACTTGAAAGTGAGAGCTGGTACATGGATGGTTCTTCTTACTATAAAGATGGAAGTAGAATTTCGGGATTTGCTGGTGTTTGTGCAAAAGCATCTTTAAGAAAATGAAAACCTTGAGCCTGGAGAGGAATCCTGGATTTATGTGGATCGGAGCTCCCAGCACACCAAGCACACCAAGTCTACTTTCAATGAGAGATGTGATGAAGTTGAAGTTGAAAATTGAAGAATGGACTGTGACATCCGCTCGTTTTTGTGCAATATTCAAGATCTTGATGTGATATAACAAGGATGTGTACCAAACCCTTTTCAAGTCATGGTCTAAAGCTATATTATCTAATGACTTTTTCATGGGGATATTTTAGAGGCTGGTGAAGAGAGATGTAACCAGTTTCAACTTTATATTTCATATGAGCCATTGTGAAGCATCCAATACCTCAAGTCGGTAATGCTATGTTTGTTGCTTGATTTATGGGTCAGTTCTAGTAGTTAGAATGACCCAAGTGGGGGTATATGTAGTATATTATATCTAATATATATATATGTATACATATATATATATTATATATATACATATTTATTATATGTAGTGTTTTTATTTAGGCATTCTAAAGACAAGTTTATTCTAGGCATGCCACTTTGGTAGCTGTTAATATAATTGCGCATATTAAAAGAGGGTTTGTTGGTCAAAGGACAAATGGCCAGACCAGACTTACTCCACATACCAAAGGAGTCACATGTTTCCATGGGGCTCTAAATATTACTAGCACTGTCGTGATATGAACTCTGTTGGATTTTTGTCATCTGTAAGACTGTTCTGTTTGGAAGTCAATAAAATTGTCTCTCTCTGGGAGAATCGGGTTTTGCTGCGGAGACAATACTTTTAATAACTATATTCCATCTACGAGGAACGACGATAATATTAGATCACTACAATAAGTAGCGTGTCCAGGGTTTTAAAAAATGATTTAGGTACTGAGGTAGGCATGTGAGAAGTCACGTACAGACACTTGGGCAGAAAAAGATTAATCTTGCCTGCCACAGACAGGGGAAGTTTGGCCCAGACAGTAAGTTTAGCTTTAATCATGGTAACTAGAGGATCCAGATTTACTTGGGAAGCCTCTGAAGTAGACAGGGTAATAATGATTCCCAAATATTTAAACAAGGTCACTCTCATTTTGTATATTTGTTATTCCGAATCGATTCATATTTTCAGAAGTTATTTCAGAAGATTTATTTCGGAAGATTGGTGCTGTATATTTGGGGGGGGGGGGGGTGGCGCGGCAAACAAGACACCCGTCATCACCACCCTCCCCTTCCCCCTTTTGCTCGGTCTTGGTCTCTCGCTCGTCTGTCCCCCCACCAGCTTCGGCTCCTTCCTGCGTCTCCTGGGTGGCTTCATCCTGCGTCTCCGGCTTCACGGTGGCTTGACCGCTTTTCTCCTCCTTCCCTCGGCGGCCAATATGATCGGTTCTCTTCTCGGCCAATCGCGACTTAAGACCCACTTCGTGATTTGTCGGAGAAGAATCAGGAAGACAATAGCGAATATTCACTATTGTCACACAACTGGGTGAGCTCAGGGCCCACAAGCATACCTTTTTTTGAAGCCAATTAGAGCCTCAGGCTCTTTTTATGCTTTTACTTTGTGTAGTCAATTACTGTGTATTTATACATACAATAAATTTCTATTTTGTTATAATTCATTAGTCATTTTTTCAGACACTATATCTAAAAAAAAACATTGAAATCCATGCATCCGGCGCTCCGCATGTAGATTAGGGGCCGGACGCATAGATTAGGACTGACTGCCACTGATACAGACTATGTTAATACTTATGGCAAAATAATTTTGAAGGAGACCCTTTCAGTGAAGAATCCATTGTGTGGGCAGCAGAAGCTCCACTAATGGAAAATTTGGTTCAGGAGAAGAGTCAAATTTACCTTGTGACTTGAATTTAAAACCCTGGCCAGTATTTACTTATAACTACAAGTGGAAAAGGAATTAAAAGGATACTAAACACAGGACCCAGAATTCACTATATCTGATCTCCCACAGTACACAGAACATGGAAATGCAATTATTTTTGTAAATATAAACTGCTAAATACCTTTTCTCATCAGCAGTATTGTCAGGGCTGGGCTCAGCCCTTCCTTCTCAAAGTTGGCCGCTCAGCTGTCGACTAATTACCAGCTCCTTTCTCTACACAGTGACGCACCTGTTGATGATATCCTGCTCGTCAGTCCTGCCTACTTAAGCCATCTAGCCCAGATGAATCTCTGCCTTTGCCTTGGCCACATCTCTAGAGACGCTCTCCTGTGTTCCTGTTAAAGACTTGCTTGGCTGACATTCCTTCTGGCTCCAGATCCGGGTTGCTGTTCTACTACGCTGATCTCTGGCTCCCTGACGCTTTGGCTTGTCTGAACTCTGGCTATGTTTTGACTACGTTTACTCTGTTTACCTTTTTATTATTATTATTAAACAAGTGTGATTTAACTGTACTTCTGTCTCAGTCTGATTCATGGTTTCTGACAAGTATATAGCAGACTTGTGACAGTGACCCCCATCCCAAATTACCCCATTTTGGAAAGTAGACACCCCAAGCTATTTGCGGAGAGGCATTTTGAGTATTTTGCAGATCTCGCTTTTTGTCACAAAGTATTGAAATTTGAAAAAAGAAAAAAAAAATTTCCTTTTTATTCTTCATGTTCAAAAACAAATGAAAGCTGTAAAATACTCACCATGCCTCTTAACAAATACCTTGGGGTGTCCACTTTTCAATATGGAGTCATTTGCGGGGGGGGGGGGGGGGTTGTTTGATAGGTAGTGAGGAGTAAAAATCACCATTTTATGTCCTTAGGAATCCTGAAGGCTGTAATTGGTTTTCAGGGTCCCCCAAAAAGCCCCACACATGTTTTTTGTCATTTTCCCGAAACTTGTGGCAAAATATAAAATATTCCATGGACTCAACATTCCTCTCATCAAATAGCTTGGGGTGTCTACTTTCCCAAATCGGGTCATTTGGGGGGGTTTTGAACTGTCCTGGTTTTTATGCACAACATTAAAAGCTTATGCCACACATCACCCACTCTTCTAACCACTTGAAGACAAAGCCCTTTCTGACACTTTTTTTTGCTAGAAAATTACTTTGAACCTCCAAACAATATATATTTTTTTAAAACAAAGGCCCTACAGAATAAAATGGTGTGTTTTGCAATTTTTTTTCACACAGAATTTGCGCAGTTATTTTGCAAACGCAATTCTTTGGGGAAAAACACTTTTTGGAATTTTAATGCACTAGAACACACTATATTGCCCAAAAGTTTGGTATACTATAAAAGATGATCTTATGCCGAGTACATAGATACCAAGCACGACATGTTTAAAATTGCGCACAACCGTGCAGCGGCGACAAACTACATGCATTTTTAAAAGCCTTTAAAAGCCTTTACAGTAGGGCTGTGGAAATTAAAGATTAATTCTATGAATAATCGTTAATTATTTTGATCGATCAAAATTTTTTTGATCAATCAAAATTCTTTTGATTGGTATTCACCTCTCCGCCGGCTTCCGGGTCTTCAGGGAGTTCCGTTGGAGATCCGGTGAAGTCACGGACATCAACGTCACCGGACTCCTCCCCCTTCCCCAAGTGCCTCCATCTGCTAACGAAGGGAATTGGGAGGAGTCCGGTGACGTATGGGGTATGGTGCGTATGGGGGAGGAGCTACGCATGACGTCACCCGCTGCTGCCCTACGGAACTAACACGATTGTCGGTTTTACATGCTGTGTTTTTATCATCTTTATGTGAGTAGTTTGTGTTTTGAACACAAAAATGTAATCTTATACTTAAGCGGTGAGCACTTACATCTTTTCTTTCTACCCATGACCCGGCGTCCTTGCTGAGATCTAAGGAGACGCGAGAGAAGTTTATGGTCCATGTTAACCCTTTTGAAACCCGCTTGCATGACCACCTGTTTGCACAGGGGTCCATGCCATAAGGTGAGCGTGAATAGTTAGACCGGAGGTGGAGGGATTGTCACGCTACTGTGGAAAAATAATTACCTACGTCAGTGCTACAGTTTGAATTTAAAACGTATTTGTGTGAACTGTGAAGTTAAGTCATGGATTGTGGAAACTAACTAGTGTCGGGTGATTGTATATAGTGTATACCACAATTACCACTGACTAATGCAGAGTTGCAATGCAAGGAGATCAGCTAAAAGTAGTTGGATCTGTATGCGCGTTATAATTGATCGAAATGAGTCGAATAACCGCTTAAGGACCGCCTCCTGCACATATACTTCGGCAGAATGGCACGGCTGGGCATATCAATGTACAGGTACGTTGTCCTTTAAGAACCTAGCCTTGGGGTGAGCGCGTGCCGCCGGTGGCGCGCTCGCGACTCGGTCTTGAGCTCCGTGACCGTGGCCGCGGGACCCGCAGAGCTGAAGAACGGGGAGAGGTATGTGTAAACAAACCTCTCCCCGTGCTTCCTAGTGAGACTGACACTGATTGTCTGTTCCCTGTCATAGGGAAAGACGATCAGTGACATCACATGCCAAGCCCCCCCCCCCCCCCTACAGTAAAAAAAACACACACAGCACATACTTAACCCCTCCCCGCCCCCTAGTGGTTAACTCCATCACTGCCAGTGTCATTTACACAGGAGTCAGTGCATTTAAATAGCACTGATTGCTGTATAAATGACAATAGTCCCAAAAATGTGTCAAAAATGTCCGATGTGTCCGCCAGAATGTTGCAGTCACAATAAAAATCGCTGATCGCTGCCATTACTAGTAAAAAAAATATATTAATAACAATGCTATAAAACTATCTGCTATAACTTTTGCGCAAACCAATCAATAATCGCTAATTGCAATTTTTTTTTACCAAAAATATGTAGAAGAATACGTATCGGACTAAACTGAGGAAAAAAAAAATTTATATATTTTTTGGGGATATTTATTATAGCAAAAAGTAAAAAATATTGAATTTTTTTCAAAATTGTCGCTCTATTTTTGTTTATAGCGCAAAAAAAACGCAGAGGTGATCAAATACCACAAAAAGAAAGCTCTATTTGTGGGAAAAAAAGGACGCCAATTTTGTTTCGGACCCACGTCGCACGACCGCGCAATTATCAGTTAAAGCGACGAAGTGCCGAATCGCAAAAAGGGGCCTGGTCTTTTGCCTGCAAATTGGTCCTGGGCTTAAGTGGTTAATCGATTAAAAAAGAAATCGATTAATCAAACATGAAAATTTTAATCAGTAACAGCCCTACTTTACAGGTTACCACTTTAGATTTAAAGAGGAGGTCTACTGCTAAAATTACTGTCCTTGATCTGGCGTTCGTGGTGATACCTCACATGCATAGTGCAATTGCATGAGATATGACATGAGACCGATGCTTGCGTTCACCTTTGCGCGCAAGCATGGGGGGACAGGGGTGCTTTTTTTTTCTTTACACTGTTCCTTTAATTTTTATTTTTTTTAATCATTTTTATTGTTATCACAGGGAATGTAAATATCCCGTATGACAGCAATAGGTAGTGACAGGTACTCTTTTTTTTTTTTTAAATGGGGTCTATTAGACTCTAGATCTCTCCTTTACCCTCATAGCATCTGACCACACCAAGATCGATGTGATAAGATGCTTTTCCAATTTCCCAATGGTGCTGTTTATATCCGGTGAAACCAAAGTCATGAAATGCTCAGAGCTTCCAGTTTCTTAGGCCAGAGATGATGGGAGCCATTCTCATCTTCGATCAGCTCTATGGTCAGCTGGCGGAACCACCGGCTGCATTCTCAGGTGCCCCAGTGGGACATGAGAGCCCGAGAAAACCATGGAAGATGGCAGGAGGGGGGACATCCCCTCCCACTGCTTGTAAAGGATTGCTTTTACATGTAAGCCGTCTACTGGCTGAAAATAATGAAACCAAGATGATACCTAAACCTGCAGGCATCTTTCTAGTATAACCACTCAAAGTCCAGCAACATACCAGTACGTTGCTGGTCCTTGTTGGGCATATATTGTAATGTTCTATTTTTTCATGCAGCCTGTGGGCTGAACGAAAAAAAAGATTGATCGGTGGGTATGCCCACCATTAGAATACCACTTTGCATCCACCAACTTCTAATGATGGGCCTACATGCATCGCTTTTTTTTAACTGTGGTGGGGAAATCACCTCCTACAGTGGTGGAGTCACTGATTTACGTATCGTGAGAGAAAATGCTGTTGCTGTCAAGATAAATAAATCAGTGCTGCAGCTGAATGGTGTACCTGAAAAGCAAACAATGGTAGTAATAAAACATTAACTCAATAAAACAACAACAAGCTATGCCAAAAAAAGAGTAAAAAATATATGTTGAAGCATGGGGGCAATCCGGCCCTAATGTTAAGGGCAAATTGCCTCTCCACCCCTGCCCCAATGCTTCGACATATAGGCTCTTTTTTTTTTACCTGTGGTTGTGAAATCACCTCCTACATCGATGGAGTCGCTGATTTACGTATCGTGAGAGCAAACACTGATGCTGTCAAGATAAATAAATCAGTGCTGCAGCTGAATGGCGTACCTGAAAAGAAAATAATGGTTAACAATAAAACACAGTAAAGAATAAAGTATCAAAGAATTACATGCCTGAAAAGCAAACATGATAAAACATAATAATAATAAAAAATTGCAGTTTAAAAATACAGTAAAAAGAGCAGAACAATAGAGAGAACAATAGAGAGGGAATAGAGAGAGAACAATAAAACGACAACAATTTTTGGCTTATTTATTATATATATATATATATATATATATAAATAAATATTTTTTTTTTTTACACTTTTACTTGTAACTATCAGACTCTGTTAAAGTGTACCCTAGACTGTGCCCTGCTGTACTCTACACGAATACTCCATTAGTGTGTGGTAGCATTCGAAACATTTACCGATGCAAAAACCAGGTTGTTCAGGACAGGAGGGACAATAATAAATAATAATAAACACCAGTCACCATTGGAATTTGGACTGCTGTATCTGCGTGAAGGGAGGACAGAACAAAAACATTCCGATTATTACTTCTCAAGCAGGCTCTCTCCTCCAGTCTAATGCCCCGTACACACGGTGGGATTTTCCGACAGAAAATGTCCTATCGGACCATGTTGTCGGAAATTCCGACCGTGTGTGGGCTCCATCTGACTTTTTCTGTCGGAATTTCCGACGGAAAAAGTTTGAGATCCTGCTCTCAAATTTTCCGACAACAAAGTCCTATCGGACTTTTTCCGATCGTGTGTAGAGAATTCCGACAGACAAAGTGACACGCATGCTCAGATCACATTACAAGACCAAAGCTATTGGCTACTAGCCTCTACGTAGTCCCGTCGTACGCAACGAACGTCACCACGTTCAGGATGATCGAATTTTCCGACAACTTTGTCCGACCGTGTGTATGCAACACCAGTGTCGGACAAAATCCGTCGGAAAAAAATCCGACGGATTTTATGATCGGAATTTCCAACTGTGTGTACGGGGCATAAGTCGGGACTCTACAAGCCGCTGGGGTAAGCCCCGGCAATTAGATCACACAGTGCCACATGCGCCAATTCCATGATCAAACAAGTGACTAAAAAGTGGCAAGCTTGTGTAATAATTGTCTACGTACAAGTGGTACCGCTTTCTGAATAAGGGTGATACCAAATCCCAAACAATCTTGCCAGTGCTCCGTATGTAGTCTGGGCAGTTCTTGGGCTCCACATGACTATCTTTTCCCTCGTAAACCATAAAACTATATGTATAGCCTGTTGCCCTGTCACAGAGCTTATACATCTTGACCACATATCTGGCACTCCTGCTGGGAGGATACTGTTTGAAAGACAAGCGGCCAGAAAATGTAATCAGGGATTCATCAACGCAGACAACTTGATCGGGAGTAAACAAGGCTGCAAACTGTTGGTTGAAGTGGATTTTGAGGGACCAAATTTTGTGGAGCCGATCGTATTCAGGGTCACCTCGAGGACAGAGTTCATTGTCATTAAAATGCACGAACCACAGGATCTGCTCGTATCTAGCCCTGGTCATGGATGCAGAGAACACGGCATATGGTGAATTGGGTCTGTGGACCAATATGACCGCAACTCACTTTTTTTAGTTATGCCCATGAGGAGGGATAGGCCCAGAAAGGTCTTAAATTCGGAAACCGTAATTAGTTTCCAATCTCTGGCAAGGGTCAACTGGGGATTAGCGGCAATGAATTGACCAGCATACAAATTGCTTTAGTCCACAATAGATCTATAGAGATCTTCCGTGAAAAAAATTGAATAAAAATCAAGTGACGTAAAATCAACTGTTTCTACATGAATTCTGGGTTGGCCAGTGAATGGGGGAAGTACGGGTGCTGCAGAAGTGGTGGGCTCCCAATTATTATTGGCATTTTCTGCAGGAAGGGCACTATGGGCTCGACAGGCCTGTGTTTGTTTTCTTGGTGGCTGCGGGACACTACTTTTGCTAGCCACCGCACCAGCTTGAACTACACTTATGGGACTCGCCACGTCACCACGTGATACTGCAGTGCCTGATGTACGACCAGGGTGTACTAGGCCGCTGGTGCTTTCCAGTTCACCAGAAGGATGAGCCGCACTAGTACTGGCTCTCTGCTCCATACGAGAGCCCTGCGGTTGTAACACTTCAACAACTGAAAAAAAACGTGGTCGGGTGTGCCTATCTGTCAGCGTGCCACTGCTGTCTACCAGTTCGTATTCTGAGCCTGAAGATGAGTGACTTCCTCTTCACTCTCATCTGTCACGCTCAGAAACGTGTAAGCCTCTTCACTAGTGTACCTCTGTTTGGACATTTTGTCCTCTAAATTTACAGGTACAACTAGTACGACTCACAGGCAAAAACAGCAACTGGTAGTCAATCACTACCAAAAAGTATAGTATAGCTAGTATAGATCAGATCAAAGATATTGATTCCTTCAGACACCTTACTACTAAGGGAGGTGTATGGTGCGTGAGTTGGTATTAGCACTACTGGCACTAATCTGACGCTGCCTGGGGCTGACGCTGACCCTAACTGATGCTAAAACCTAACTGATGTCTCCCGCCCGGTGATCAGTGGGTGAAACCTTTATTAGGTAATATACGGCGGGTACCCTGATGCTATAAAATACTAACTAACCAGCGTGACCCGTGACACTAATACTGTGATCACTGGTGAAAGAGTTAACTGGGGGGAGATTAAAGGGGTTAAACCTTTATTAGGGGGATTTAGGGGGTACCCTAGACCACTATAGGCACACTATGCAAGCTGCTTAGGGCCCCGCCGCTGTAGGGGGGCCCCCCATGACCCAGCATCCCCCCTGCACCTCTGGCTGGCCGTTTAGAGTGCAGTGAGGAGAGGTGGAAGGCGGCGATCGTCAGCTCTATGGGGCCTGAGTGGGCGGCGGGATCTCCCTGGGGTTTGTGGTACTCTCAGTGTATACAGTAGAGAGGAGAAGGGAGGGGCCTCTGACCCAGGCAGGTATCAGTTTCACTTTCACTCTGCTTGAACACTGTTGCTGATGCCTGGGTCAGAGGCCCCTCCCCTCTCCGCTGTATACATCCGGAGATAGAACTACTAGCCCCAGGGGAGATTCCCCTGCCTGTGGACACCATATAGCTGCCGATCACCGCCTCCCACCTCCACCAGCCAAGTACAGGGGAACCTCTGCAAGGGGGGGAGTCAGCTGTTTGGGGGCCCAAATGTAAGAGGGGGGCTTTCTGGGGACACAATGTAAGGAAGGGGGCCTCTGGGGACACTAATGTAAGAGGGGGGCTCTCTGGGGACACTAATGTAAGGACAGGGCCCTCTGGGGACACTGATGTAAGGACAGGGCCCTCTGGGGACAGTGATGTAAAGCCTGGGCCCTCTGGGGACACTGATGTAAGAGGGGGCCCACTGGGGACACTAATGTCAGAGAGGGGGGCTCTCTGGGGACCCTGTGTAAGGAGGGGCTCTCTGGGGACACTAATGTAAGAGGGAAGGCTCTCTTGGGACACTAATGTGAGGGGAGGCTCTCTTGGGACCATGGTGTAAGGGGGGGCTCTCTGGGGACCCTGGTGTAAGGGGGGGCTCTCTGGGGACCCTGGTGTAAGGGGGGCTCTCTGGGGACCCTGATGTAAGAAGGGGCTCTCTGAGGACCTTGATGTAAGGAGGGGCTCTCTGGGGAGCCTAGTGTAAGGGGAGGCTCTCTGGGGACCCTGGTGTAAGGGGAGGCTCTCTGAGGACCCTGATGTAAGGGGAGGCTCTCTGGGGACCCTGATGTAGGGGGATATCCTCTGGGGACCCTGATGTAAGTAGGGATGCTCACTGGGGACCTTGATGTAAGGAGGGGCTTTCTGGGGACCCTGATGTAAGGGGAGGCTCTCTGGGGACTCTGATGTAAGGGGATGCTCTCTGGGAAACCTAATCTAGGGGAGGCTCTTTGGGGACCCTGATGTAGGGGGAGACTCTCTGAGGGCACTGATTTAAGGGGGGGGGCTCTCTGGGGGCCCTGATGTAAGGGGAGGCTCTCTGCGGATCCTGATGTAAGGGGAGGCTCTCTGGGGACCCTAATGTAGGGGGAGGCTCTCTAGGGACCCTGATGTAAGGGGGGCTCTCTGGGGACCCTAATGTAGGGGGAGGCTCTCTGGGGACCCTGATGTAAAGGGGGGGGGCTCTCTGGGGACCCTGATGTAAAGGGGGAGGCTCTCCTGGGACCCTGATGTAAAGGGAGGCTCTCTGGGGACCCTAATGTAGGGGAGGCTCTCTGGGGACCCTAATGTAGGGGGAGGCTCTCTGGGGACCCTGATGTAAGGGGGGCTCTCTGGGGACCCTAATGTAGGGGGAGTCTCTCTGGGGACCCTGATGTAGGGGGAGACTCTCTGAGAACACTGATTTAAGGGGGGCTGTCTAGGGACCCTTGTGTAAGGGGGGCCCTCTGGGGACCTTGGTGTAAGGAGGGGCTCTCTGAGGACCCTGATGTAAGGGGGGCTCTCTGAGGACCCTGATGTAAGGGGGGCTCTCTGGGGACCTCATTCTGTTCTATATTGTTGTACTTATTCTTTGACTGTTTTGTTTAAAGGAGGGAGGATTGTTTTGGGAGCACTGAAGTGTCAGGTGTGACTGTGTGGCAATAGCAAATGGTTTACATAGCTCACGGCATCACGGGTCAAGTAGAGGGCCCCTTAGCAGAATTTTGCTTAGGGCCCCAGGGAGGTCAGGATCGGCACTGCCCTAGACCTACCTGGGCCTACTACGCGCTGCCCTGGTAGTCGGCCCAGACACCAATGCAGTGATCAGTGAAATATCTGAAAACTGCAATTGGTGACACAGTGACAGGGAGTGAAGGGGTTAACTTGGGGGCGATCAGGGGGGTAAAATGTGTGCCTACGTGTACTGTGTCAGTGTAGTGTTGGTGCAACTCATTTTTAGATGTCTCCGTGCTCTGGAACTGAAAAGAATTCCAGGACGGAAGGTGATATCACTTCCTCTGCCTGTGTTTACACAGGCAGAGGAGGCATTTCATTGGTCAGAACCGATCAGCAGGTCCAGGCCAAAAATCATTGGCCTAAACCTGAAGACTGACCAGTTCTGCAACAAATCCATTTGGCGCGGGCGCGGCAGGGGCGAGCGACGTCTGGGTATGTGGTTTTGCAAACCCCTTCCATTCCATTCGAACGTCTTAATTACTTACACATGGAGATGCCTTTTTTATGTACCTTGTCACTAGTAATGATAATTCAGAAATTATTATTATTATTATACAGGATTTATATAGCGCCAACAGTTTGCGCAGCGCATACAACATCGAAATAAATAAGCACCCCCCCTTTCCCCCTTTATTTTCACACTGGAATTTTCTTCAGGAATCCATAAACCTTTTTCGTAACTAAGGTGACTTTTTATTTTTGGAGAGAGAAAGAGTTCTGATAGACAGGGCCAGGTGCTGGGTAATGTCGCATACTGCCCAACTCTTCTGGGAAAGATGGGATGTATATCTTGCCATACCATGTCTTCCTTAACATATAAAGTCTTTCTGTTCACAGATGAATTTACAATGTAATATTAGAGGGAGGCATGGATTTTTTTTTTCATTGCAGGGAACATTTAAGGGCGTGTGAAAACTTGAAATGGAAGCCAAACGGCTTCTCAGAACTTGCTAGTCACTACATTATAAAACTGTGTCAGTAACCTGCGTGATTTATGAAGCTGTTTGACGTTTAACAGCTGCAGTTTATCGATGCTTTCCAACCCTGTGACCTAGCTGAGCAGGCCTGCAAAATACTCCAGGGACAGCACAGAGGCAGGTTGATGCAACAATGCTATAGGACACGCTGTAAATAAAGTATGTGGAATATTTAGGAAGTTTAAAATTAAAAATTAAAGCACATAAAAAAAGAAAACAATGTATATTGTATTAGTAAAAGTTATAAACTACCAAAAGCATGGCAAAGCTGACAGCCCAGGCTGTCAACATACATATAAATGCAAAGCTCTATTGGATTTTCTGGGACAGACTCACATCTAGGTGTTCTATATGGATCATGCCGTGCCCCAGACTGCTTCCCAAGATCCCAGTTAAGGCTTGTTCACACTATGTGCGATGACCAGGGCTTTTTTTCTCTGAGCACCATCCCCTGGATCCACCCCCTACCCACCTCCCAGTACCGCCCCTTTTATAGAATACAGATCTATATATCATTTTGTGGTGCTATTATTTGAATGGAACTTGTCAATAATACCATGAAAGCAGTAGATTCCCCACAGCCAACAACAATTGACCCTGGCAGCAACAACAGATTTCCCAGAAGCTAGCCCAGCATCAACAGACTCTCCAGCAGCCAGCAACAATAGACCCCCAGTACTTCTCTACTTGTTGTATACATATAGACCCACACCCATACAATCCCTGGGGCATCCTTTCTCCATTTTTCTTGAATATTTGGGATGAGGTGGGCGTATGTATATATGTTATTGTAAAAAATGTTAATGGTCCCCAAAAAAATAAAAATAATAATAAAAATGCCATAAATATATCCCCTATTTTGTAGACGCTATAACTTTTGAGCAAACCAATCATGATATTTTTATTGTGATTTTTTTTTAACCAAAAATATGTAGAAGAATACATATTGGCCTAAACTGATGAATGCATTTTTTTTTTGGGGGGGGATATTGATTATAGCAAAAAGTAAAAAATATAGTTTTTTTTTCAAATTTGTCGCTATTTTTATTTTTATAGCGCAAAAAATAAAAACCCCAGAGGTGATCAAATACCACCAAAAGAAAGCTCTATTAGTGGTGAAAAAAGGACGTCAATTTTGTTTGGGTACAACGTTGCACGACTGCGGAATTGTCAGTTAAAATGACACTGTGCCGTATCGCAAAGAATGGCCTGGTCATTAAGGGGGCAAATCCTTCCGGGGCTGAAGTGGTTGAAGATGGCCACATCCTTCAGCACATCACAGATTATTCTGCAGGTGTCATGGATAATATAGCTTGCAGTTGTTTTCCCACCATCAACTAATTATACAGCCTAGCAAATGAATGACCTATGGCCAGGTAAATAATTTTTTTTTGAACTTGGTATTGTCTTTATGTTTTGCAGTGCACTCGTTACAAACGCGATGGAGAAGTCTCAAACTGGTACAACCGGTACGTACGAAAACTGCGAGAGGGAATGAGTGGTTCCAGCTTTAAAAGATTAGCCCCATATGCCCATGCCGGGGATCTCAAATTTTTTATTTTAAGTTATCAACAGGCATATATTCAGTATTAGACATATAAAATTGTAATGCTTCCTTCCTTCGTATTTCAGAACCCAAGCAAGCTGGGAAGACAGCACACAGGGTTTGCCACCAGAAGAGGAGGCTGCGGAGGAGGAGGAGGAAGAAGAATTCCAAGACACTGTTGACCAGGAACAGTCAGTAGATGAAAGAAGGTCAACAACAAACTCCATTAATGAGGAGGAGGCTGAACCAGGGCCTAGCAATGTCTCTAGGCCTTTGCAAAGATCTACAAGGGGAAGTGCTAGGGCTGGGAAACCCATGGATCAAATCTTACACATGGTCAGTGAGATGTCCACTAAAATGGCCGAAAACCAGTGTGAATACACAGCATCTCTCACTGTAATTTTAGGCATATGTAAACAGGGCCCCAGAGAGAAACAATATGCACTTGGGATGGCTTTGATGTCAAATTCTCAATCCTTTGTGGGTGAGGAGCCAACAACATCCTCAGCATGTATGCACCCCCCCCCCCCCCCGCATATTCCCCTTATCACCAGTACCCACCCTTTCCAAGTACACAGTATGCCCAACCAATAAACCACCCTGTAACATAATACATATACATACCGCCCTGTTAACACTATAACAATTCAGAAAATTGCATCAGTGCATCGGTCCCAGAAAACTTCCGCTATCTTGCACCAATCTTCGTTAGTAGGCTTCTTCATGACCAAATCCCTAAGAACATTCCAGATTCTGCAGGTATTATGTACAATATTGCTGGCAGTAGTTTTTCCAACCAAGAACTCAAAATGTAAACTTGCAAAGGAATCTCCAGTTGACAGGTACCTAAAATGGCAAAGTAAATATAGTTAATTAGAATCATGCATTTAACAGTAAGCTACTTCTAAATTAGAAATAAAAACTAGCTTAGAAGGAGGTGCCTGAGGAAGTGAAGGAAGAAGAGGAGCAGGAGAAAGACACTGGCGATGTACAGGGACAATTAATATGGTAAACAGAATCACACCCACAATTACATGCTAGTATTAATTATTTCACTTCATGTAAAAAGGGTCAAATAATGATGTGGATCTCCAAATACCACACATGAGGTAAGAAGAAGAAAAAGTAGGTATGAAAAGTTACCTCAATGTTATAATGAGCCTTTCAACGTCCAGAATACTCCTTCAGAAACTGGTGTTTTGTTGCTCTAGATGGCTAGAGAGTAGGGATGAGCCGAACACCCCCGGGTTCGGTTCGCACCAGAACCTTCGAACCGACCGAAAGTTCGCGCGAATTTTCGAACCCTATACGTTATAATGGACGCGAACGTTCGAAATCAAAAGTGCTAATTACAACGGCCAATATGCATGTTAATGTCATAAAACAGGTTTGGGGACCCGGGTCCTGCCCCAAGGGACATATATCAATGCAAAAAGAACTTTTAAAAACTAACGTTTTTTCGGGAGCAGTCATTTTAATGATGCATAAAGTGAAAAAAAAAAAGTGAAATTTTCCTTTAAATATGGTACCTGGGGGGTGTCTAAAGTATGCCTGTGAAGTGGCATGTGTTTCCCGTGTTTAGAACTGTCCTTGCACAAAATGAAATTTTTAAAGGAAAAAAAGAAGCCATTTAAAACCACTTGCGGCTTTAGGTTTGTTCTTAACCAGCTGAGATCCGCGCTATAGCCAAATGACGGCTACAGCACGGATCTGTTGTGCCGGGAGCACGTCATATGACGTCCTCCCTTCTGTGCACTCCAGGGAGCGCGCGCGCGCCGCCGGGGGCGCGCGCGCGCTCTCGCCGTGTCACTGGGCACCCGATGCGCGTGCCCAGAGGCCGCGATGTCCGCTGGGCACCCGCGATTGCCCGGTAACACAGCGGGACCGTGGATCTGTGTGTGTAAACACACAGATCAACGGTCCTGTCAGAGGAGAGGAGCCGATGGTGTGTTCTCTGTACAGAGACACACCGATCGGTCTCCTCCCCTTGTGAGTCCCCTCCCCCCACAGTAAGAAACACTAACAGGGAACATAATTAACCCCTCCCCGCCCCCGAGAGGTTAACCCCTTCACTGCCAGTGTCATTTATACAGCAATCAATGCATTTAAATAGCATTGATTGCTGTATAAATGACAACGGTGCCAAAAATGTGTCAAAAATGTCCGATGTGTCCGCCATGTCCGCCATAATGTCGCAGTCACAATAAAAAATCGCTGATCGCCGCCATTACTAGTAAAAAAAAAAAATATTAATAAAAATGCTATAAAACTATCCCTTATTTTGTAAATGCTATAACTTTTGCGCAAACTAATCAATAATCGCTAATTGCGTTTTTTTTTTTTACCAAAAATATGTAGAATACGTTTCGGCCTACACTGAGGAAAAAAAGTTTTTTTATATATTTTTTGGGGATATTTATTATAGCAAAAAGTAAAAAAATATTGTTTTTTTTTTTTAAATTTGTCGCTCTTCTTTTGTTTATTGCGCAAAAAATAAAAAACGCAGAGGTGATCAAATACCACCAAAAGAAAGCTCTATTTGTGGGAAAAAAATGATAACAATTTCATTTGGGTACAGTGTCGTATGACCGCGCAATTGTCATTCCAAGTGCGTCAGCGCCAAAAGCTGAAAATTGGTCTGGTCACGAGGGGGGTTTAAGTGCAAAGTAATCAGGTGGTTAAGTAGAATCTGAACAGGTACATTATGAAGTGTAGCTCCATCCCAAAAAAATCTATTTTTAAGCTTTTTGGAGAACATAGGGAGGGGTTATCACCCCTGTAACATTTGCTGTTTTTGCACATCTGTTCAGAACATGTCACCTCACTTTCCGTCCCAATGACAAATGTTTTTGGAAAAAGTGGGGTTTTAATTGAAACAAGGATTGGTGATAAAGTATCAGTAGAGAGGAGATACCCTTTTCCCAAATTAAATCTAACAGGATAGAATTTCCCTTCCTAGGGGTAGATTTCCTCTCACTTCCTGTTTTCTCTTTCCATTTGCAAGTAGGAGTCGTTTGTAAGTTGGATGTTTGAAAGTAGGGGCCTGGCGTATATACTCTGCAGAAATTTGCCCTATTAGATGTTGGTGTAGCCACAAGACTGGTGGGCACAGGAATGGGCCCTGCTGTGAGTTAATAGATCAAGATTTGTAATTGCATGCACCTGTTGAACAGGGCAGAAAAATTGGGGGTGGTGGTGGTGGTGGACGGTGTTGCCACAAGACTGTAAGCTCTCACAGTTACTCTTGGTGGGCGCAGGAATGGGCCCTACTGTGAGTTATTAGATCAAGATTTGTAATTGCAAGCACCTGATGAACAGGGCAGAAAAATTGGGCCTTTGGCGGTGGTGGTGGACGGTGTTGCCACAAGACTGTAAGCTCTCACAGTTACTCTTGGTGGGCGCAAGAATGGGCCCTGCTGTGAGTTATTAGATCAAGATTTGTAATTGCAAGCACCTGATGAACAGGGCAGAAAAAATTGGGCCTTTGGCGGTGGTGGTGGACGGTGTTGCCACAAGACTGTAAGCTCTCACAGTTACTCTTGGTGGGCGCAAGAATGGGCCCTGCTGTGAGTTATTAGATCAAGATTTGTAATTGCAAGCACCTGATGAACAGGGCAGAAAAATTGGGCCTTTGGCGGTGGTGGTGGACGGTGTTGCCACAAGACTGTAGGCCCTCATAGTTACTCTTGGTGGGCGCAGGAATGGGCCCTGCTGTGAACTATTAGATCAAGATTTGTAATTACCCGCCCCTGTTAAACAGGGGCTGAAAAATTGTGCCTTAGGCACTGGTGCTGGTGCCACAACACTGCAACCCCTCACAGATACTGTACTTGGAGCACAGCAGTCACACGTGTTGCAAAGCATTTTTTTAAAAAATTGTAATTACCCGCCCCTGTTAAACAGGGGCTGAAAAATTGTGCCTTAGGCACTGGTGCTGGTGCCACAACACTGCAACCCCTCACAGATACTGTACTTGGAGCACAGCAGTCACACGTGTTGCGAAGCATTTTTTTAAAAAATTGTAATTACCCGCCCCTGTTAAACAGGGGCTGAAAAATTGTGCCTTAGGCACTGGTGCTGGTGCCACAACACTGCAACCCCTCACAGATACTGTACTTGGAGCACAGCAGTCACACGTGTTGCGAAGCATTTTTTTAAAAAATTGTAATTACCCGCCCCTGTTAAACAGGGGCTGAAAAATTGTGCCTTAGGCACTGGTGCTGGTGCCACAACACTGCAACCCCTCACAGATACTGTACTTGGAGCACAGCAGTCACACGTGTTGCGAAGCATTTTTTTAAAAAATTGTAATTACCCGCCCCTGTTAAACAGGGGCTGAAAAATTTGCCTTAGGCACTGGTGCTGGTGCCACAACACTGCAACCCCTCACAGATACTGTACTTGGAGCACAGCAGTCACACGTGTTGCGAAGCATTTTTTTAAAAAATTGTAAGTACACGCCCCTGTTAAACAGGGGCTGAAAAATTTGCCTTAGGCACTGGTGCTGGTGCCACAACACTGCAACCCCTCACAGATACTGTACTTGGAGCACAGCAGTCACACGTGTTGCGAAGCATTTTTTTAAAAAATTGTAATTACCCGCCCCTGTTAAACAGGGGCTGAAAAATTGTGCCTTAGGCACTGGTGCTGGTGCCACAACACTGCAACCCCTCACAGATACTGTACTTGGAGCACAGCAGTCACACGTGTTGCGAAGCATTTTTTTTAAAAAATTGTAATTACCCGCCCCTGTTAAACAGGGGCTGAAAAATTGTGCCTTAGGCACTGGTGCTGGTGCCACAACACTGCAACCCCTCACAGATACTGTACTTGGAGCACAGCAGTCACACGTGTTGCGAAGCATTTTTTTAAAAAATTGTAAGTACACGCCCCTGTTAAACAGGGGCTGAAAAAATTTGCCTTAGGCACTGGTGCTGGTGCCACAACACTGCAACCCCTCACAGATACTGTACTTGGAGCACAGCAGTCACACGTGTTGCGAAGCATTTTTTTATAAAAATTGTATGTACACGCCCCTGTTAAACAGGGGCTGAAAAATTGTGCCTTAGGCACTGGTGTGGTGGCATGGATCATTGAGGAGGAGGAAGAGGATAGTCAGTGAACATAAGAGGACAGTCACTCAGCATCAGCATAGGCAGTCTTGAAGGGATGTGATATTAAAAATTATTCGGTTATATCCGCCTCAGGTGCCTGGTAGCTGGTGGTGATCCAAGACTGATTCATTTTGATGAAGGTCAGTCGATCAACCGAGGCGGTGGACAGGCGCACCCTATGATCGGTGACAAATCCTCCAGCAGCACTGAATGTGCGTTCGGAAAGAACGCTGGAGGCAGGACAGGCCAGTAGCTCAATTGCATACTGTGCAAGCTCTGGCCAGTGATCCATCCTCAGGACCCAGTAAGCCAGAGGATTTTCGGTGGGAAAGGTGTCCAGGTCTGACCTTGCCCCAAGGTATTCCTGCACCATGTATATCAGACGCTGGCGATGGTTGCTGGAACCGATCATACCTTGGGGCTGCGGACTAAAAAATTGTCTGAACGCATCGGTCAGACGTCCACCTTCCCCACCGCTCCTTCTGCTACTGACCGAAGCCTCAGCAACTCGTCGCCCAGGACCAGGAGTTTGTAGCCTCCCAGTTTCTGGGAACGCGTTGCACAGACCTTTCTGCAAGGCCTCCCTGAGATGTCTCATCCTCTGCTCCCTCTGCGACGGCAAGATAAGGTCCGCAACCTTACCCTTGTACCGCGGATCAAGGAGAGTGGCCAGCCAGTAATGGTCCCTCTCCTTGATCCGAAGAACACGAGGATCCTTCCGCAGGCTTTGCAGGATCAGGGAGGCCATGCAGCGTAGGTTAGCTGAGGCATTCGGTCCGGAGTCTTCTGGGTCACTGAGGATGACATGATCGCCAGCCACCTCCTCCCAGCCACGTACAAGTCCACTGGTTTGTTGGGACTGTACATCATCCCTAAAAGACTGCTGCTGCTGATGCTGAGTGCCAGGCTCCACCTCCATGCTCACACAATCCTCCTCCTCCTCCTCCTCCTCATCCTCTTCCTGTGTGATGGGTGGGACAGAAGGAACACTGTCCGGATAAAGGGGGCCTTGAGAGGCAAGGAAGTCCTCCTCTTCCTGCCTCTGTTCTGCCTCAAGTGCCCTGTCCATTATCCCACGCAGCGTATGCTCCAACAGGTGGACAAGAGGGACAGTGTCACTGATGCATGCACTGTCACTGCTCACCATCCTCGTGGCCTCCTCAAATGGTGAGAGGACAGTGCATGCATCCCTGATCATGCTCCACTGACGTGGGGAAAAAAAACCAAGCTCCCCTGACCCTGTCCTGGTGCCATAGTCGCAAAGGTACTCATTGATGGCCCTCTGCTGCGTGTGCAGTCGCTGCAGCATGGCCAACGTTGAGTTCCACCTGGTGGGCATGTCACATATTAGACGGTTCTTGGGCAGGTTCAGCTCCTTTTGCAGCTCAGTCAGCCGAGCACTGGCATTATAAGATCGGCGGAAATGCACACAGACTTTCCTGGCCTGCCTCAGGACATCCTGTAAGCCTGGGAACCTGCCCAAGAACCGCTGCACCACCAGGTTGAGGACGTGAGCCATGCAGGGCACATGGGTGAGCTGCCCCTGTCGCAGGGCGGAGAGGAGGTTGGTGCCATTGTCAGAAACGACCATTCCTGGCTTAAGCTGACGTGGCGTCAACCACCTCTCGGCCTGCCCCTGCAGAGCTGCCAGAACCTCTGGCCCAGTGTGGCTCCTGTCCCCCAAACACACCAGCGCAAGCACGGCATGGCATCTTTTTGCCTGCGTACTTGCGTAGCCCCTTGTACGCCTACGGAGCACCGCTGGTTCCAAGGACAGAGCACTGGAGGAAGAAGAAGAGGAGGGGGTGGAGGAGAGAGGTGTGTCACAACCAGTAGCAGTAGTAGCGTTTTGGAGGCGTGGTGGCGGAACAACCTCCAACACTACTGCACCTTGTCCTGCATCCCTCCCAGCTGCCAATAGAGTGACCCAATGGGCCGTGAAAGAAAGGTACCGTCCCTGTCCATGCCTGCTGGACCATGAGTCAGCGGTAATATGCACCTTACCGCTGACCGCCCTGTCCAGCGAGGCATGGACATTGCCCTCCACATGCCGGTAGAGAGACGGAATCGCCTTCCGTGAGAAAAAGTGGCGTTTGGGAACCTGCCACTGAGGAACCGCACATTGAACAAACTCACGGAAGGGGGCCGAGTCTACCAACTGAAAAGGCAGCAGTTGAAGTGCTAGCAATTTAGCCAGGCTAGCATTCAACCGCTGGGCATGTGGATGGCTGGGAGTGTACTTCTTTCTACGGTCCAGCAGCTGGGGCAGGGAAATTTGCCTGCTGCAATCGGACGTCGGTGTACTGCAAGTACTTGGTTGTGACACACCTAATTCTACACCTTCAGTCCTCTCAGAGCAGCTTTCAGAGAGGACTGAAGGTGTAGTGGGGATGGAGATCCCAGCTGAGGAGGAGCAAGGAGAGGTCCGCTTAGTTCTTTGGTGTGGGTCTTTTATGTGTGCCTGCCAACGAGCTGCATGGCAGGTCGCCATATGTCTGGTCATGCTTGTGGTGCCCAAGCGGCTGATGTTTTGGCCACGCGAGATACGCTTGAGACAAATATTGCAAATAGCAGTGGTGCGATCTGATGCACTTGTCTCAAAAAAGGCCCACACCAAAAAACTTTTCTGATAACGTGCAGAGGCAGCGCCCTGCACAGGCGGAGCTCTGCGGTGTTGTACAGTTGCTGTGCTGGCCTCTACCTGGCCTCCAGGGGGCATCCTGCCTCGTTGGACATGTGACGCCGCATCCTCCTCCTCCTCGTCCTCCTCCTCATCCTCTCTCCCTTCAGGCACCCACGTGGAGTCAGTGACCTCATCATCCCCTCCCTCTTCACCACTAGAGCAAACCTGGCAGTAAGCTGCAGCTGGTGGAACAGTACTGCCAGATTCCTCAAGCTGGGTATCATCATCCGAGCCTTCGAATCGTTGGGCATCCTCCTGGAGCATGTACCCAACACTGTGCTCAAAGAGTTCGGGGGACTCCTCAGGAGGACATGGTGGGTCTAGGGAAGGGGTGGCTGATGATGCTCTGCCAGTACCCTGAGCCTGGGTGAGAGAGGATGAGGAGGATGAGGAGGGCTTGGTCATCCATTCTACCAAGCCTTCAGCATGATGCGGCTCCACATGTCCAGCTGCCGAAAACAAAGACGCGCGTGTCCCATGGCCACGTGCTGATGACGATGCACGACCACGTCCACGTCCACGGCCACGTCCACTAGAAACAGAGCCTGCCTGCCCTGTGTTCTTGGCTCTGCACGCTCTGCCTCCCCTTGGCGGTCTTCCAGCCATTGTAGTCGGTAGTCCTGTGGGTGCTGCTGAGAAGAATATATAGGAGCTCTGTGTGATGCCACTAACACACTAGAAGTCCTATGGGTGCTTCTGCAAAGAAAATAGAGGAGCTCTGTGTGATGCCACTAACACACTAGAAGTCCTATGGGTGCTGCTGAGAAGAAAATATAGGAGCTCTGTGTGATGCCACTAACACACTAGAAGTCCTATGGGTGCTTCTGCAAAGAAAATAGAGGAGCTCTGTGTGATGCCACTAACACACTAGAAGTCCTGTGGGTGCTTCTGCAAAGAAAATAGAGGAGCTCTGTGTGATGCCACTAACACACTAGAAGTCCTGTGGATGCTGCTGAGAAGAAAATAGAGGAGCTCTGTGTGATGCCACTAACACACTAGAAGTCCTATGGGTGCTTCTGCAAAGAAAATAGAGGAGCTCTGTGTGATGCCACTAACACACTAGAAGTCCTGTGGGTGCTGCTGAGAAGAAAATAGAGGAGCTCTGTGTGATGCCACTAACACACTAGAAGTCCTGTGGGTGCTGCTGAGAAGAAAATAGAGGAGCTCTGTGTGATGCCACTAACACACTAGAAGTCCTATGGGTGCTTCTGCAAAGAAAATAGAGGAGCTCTGTGTGATGCCACTAACACACTAGAAGTCCTGTGGGTGCTTCTGCAAAGAAAATAGAGGAGCTCTGTGTGATGCCACTAACACACTAGAAGTCCTGTGGGTGCTGCTGAGAAGAAAATATAGGAGCTCTGTGTGATGCCACTAACACACTAGAAGTCCTATGGGTGCTTCTGCAAAGAAAATAGAGGAGCTCTGTGTGATGCCACTAACACACTAGAAGTCCTGTGGGTGCTGCTGAGAAGAAAATATAGGAGCTCTGTGTGATGCCACTAACACACTAGAAGTCCTATGGGTGCTTCTGCAAAGAAAATAGAGGAGCTCTGTGTGATGCCACTAACACACTAGAAGTCCTGTGGGTGCTGCTGAGAAGAAAATATAGGAGCTCTGTGTGATGCCACTAACACACTAGAAGTCCTATAGGTGCTTCTGGGAAGAAAATATAGGTCTGTGTGATGGGACTAACACACTTCAAGTCCTATAGGTGCTTCTGGGAACAAAATATAGGATCTCTGTGTGATGGGACTAACACACTTCAAGTCCTATGGGTGCTTCTGGGAAGAAAATATAGGTCTGTGTGATGGGACTAACACACTTCAAGTCCTATAGGTGCTTCTGGGAACAAAATATAGGATCTCTGTGTGATGGGACTAACACACTTCAAGTCCTATGGGTGCTTCTGGGAAGAAAATATAGGTCTGTGTGATGGGACTAACACACTTCAAGTCCTATAGGTGCTTCTGGGAACAAAATATAGGATCTCTGTGTGATGGGACTAACACACTTCAAGTCCTATAGGTGCTTCTGGGAACAAAATATATGATCTCTGTGTGATGGGACTAACACACTTCAAGTCCTATAGGTGCTTCTGGGAACAAAATATATGATCTCTGTGTGATGGGACTAACACACTTCAAGTCCTATAGGTGCCTCTGGGAAGAAAATATAGGTCTGTGTGATGGGACTAACACACTTCAAGTCCTATAGGTGCTTCTGGGAACAAAATATATGATCTCTGTGTGATGGGACTAACACACTTCAAGTCCTATAGGTGCTTCTGGGAACAAAATATATGATCTCTGTGTGATGGGACTAACACACTTCAAGTCCTATAGGTGCTTCTGGGAACAAAATATATGATCTCTGTGTGATGGGACTAACACACTTCAAGTCCTATAGGTGCCTCTGGGAAGAAAATATAGGTCTGTGTGATGGGACTAACACACTTCAAGTCCTATAGGTGCTTCTGGGAACAAAATATATGATCTCTGTGTGATGGGACTAACACACTTCAAGTCCTATAGGTGCTTCTGGGAACAAAATATATGATCTCTGTGTGATGGGACTAACACACTTCAAGTCCTATAGGTCCTTCTGGGAACAAAATATATGATCTCTGTGTGATGGGACTAACACACTTCAAGTCCTATAGGTGCTTCTGGGAACAAAATATATGATCTCTGTGTGATGGGACTAACACACTTCAAGTCCTATAGGTGCTTCTGGGAACAAAATATATGATCTCTGTGCGATGGGACTAACACACTTCAAGTCCTATAGGTCCTTCTGGGAACAAAATATATGATCTCTGTGTGATGGGACTAACACACTTCAAGTCCTATAGGTGCTTCTGGGAACAAAATATATGATCTCTGTGTGATGGGACTAACACACTTCAAGTCCTATAGGTGCTTCTGGGAAGAAAATATATGATCTCTGTGTGATGGGACTAACACACTTCAAGTCCTATAGGTGCTTCTGGGAACAAAATATATGATCTCTGTGTGATGGGACTAACACACTTCAAGTCCTATAGGTGCTTCTGGGAAGAAAATATATGATCTCTGTGTGATGGGACTAACACACTTCAAGTCCTATAGGTGCTTCTGGGAAGAAAATATATGATCTCTGTGTGATGGGACTAACACACTTCAAGTCCTATAGGTGCTTCTGGGAACAAAATATATGATCTCTGTGTGATGGGACTAACACACTTCAAGTCCTATAGGTGCTTCTGGGAAGAAAATATATGATCTCTGTGTGATGGGACTAACACACTTCAAGTCCTATAGGTGCTTCTGGGAACAAAATATATGATCTCTGTGTGATGGGACTAACACACTTCAAGTCCTATAGGTGCTTCTGGGAACAAAATATATGATCTCTGTGTGATTGGACTAACACACCTCAAGTCCTATAGGTGCTTCTGGGAACAAAATATATGATCTCTGTGTGATGGGACTAACACACTTCAAGTCCTATAGGTGCTTCTGGGATCAAAATATATGATCTCTGTGTGATGGGACTAACACACTTCAAGTCCTATAGGTGCTTCTGGGAAGAAAATATAGGAGCTCTGCCTGCCTGCCACGAACACACTACAAGTCCTATAGGTGCTTCTGGGAACAAAATATAGGAGCTCTGCCTGCCTGCCAGGAACACACTACAAGTCCTATAGGTGCTTCTGGGAACAAAATATAGGAGCTCTGCCTGCCTGCCACGAACACACTACAAGTCCTATAGGTGCTTCTGGGAACAAAATATAGGAGCTCTGCCTGCCTGCCACGAACACACTACAAGTCCTATAGGTGCTTCTGGGAACAAAATATAGGAGCTCTGCCTGCCTGCCACGAACACACTACAAGTCCTATAGGTGCTTCTGGGAACAAAATATAGGAGCTCTGCCTGCCTGCCATGAACACACTACAAGCCCCTCTTTCTAAATCAATCTTTGTAAATGAATCTATCTAACTCAATCTCTCTAAGTAAATCTCTCTAACTAACTAAATCCAGCAGAGTGTCACAGATCTATCCTGCTCTATCTGCGCCGGAACAGCATGTGACCGGCGCAGACGGCGTGGCGGCCTTTTATAGGGGGGGCGTGTACTAAAGCCCCTGAGCTGTAATTGGCTACAGGCGTCCTGCCTGTAGCCAATTATGGCTCTTCGAGTTTCCGGGGCTGTGATTGGCAAAGCATGCGGGGTCACAGTGCATGCTTGGCCAATCATCAGCCAGCAATGCACTGCGCCGGCCGCGCCGGCCGCAATGCATTGCGGGGCCGCTTGCATCACACGAACGTGATGCGAGCGGCCAAAATAGTTCTGGGCTCGCCGAGCGAGCGAACGCCCGGTGCTCGATGCGAACGTGGGTTCGCATCGAGCACCGGGCCCATCCCTACTAGAGAGCAAAGCCAACAATTTCTCAAAACTGTAAATAGAAAATATATGGCTATTAGCTACATTGGCCATGTAAAAATGGACCATTTTTACTCTATTTCCATAGTTTTTTATTTGCGCAGGTTTTTTTGAACACTTCTATCTATTCTATGATAAAAACTAGAAATAGAGTCATGGTGACCATGCATATACACGTTTTCCCAAAAATATCTTGTAGCATTTGCAAGAGGACATAGACAAATGTTCTCACCTCCTATTTGACATCTGTGTGTAGTTGAAGAATTTGTCTTCATGAGCAACAAGGTCGTTAAAGGACCCAAAACTGGCCTCTCTCTTCCCTTTGGGCGATGACGGGATGGATCCAAAACCTCTGCCTTCTCCTCCTCCAGTTATCCTCTTCCTCTTCATCTATTAACGCTGCTACAGCAGCCATAATGGCTGCTTACCCAACATATTGCATAGCCAACATGTTTGCTAAGCACTATATAACACCTGACAATGAAAGAGGAAGGGGGAATGACTGAGCAGGAAAAGGAATTATGTCACTATGACCAAATTGCATAACATCAAAGTTGCATGAAATCACTTGTAGTCGCATGTAATAACATAAAAATTGCATTGCAGATTTGCACTGTAAATCGTGCAACTTTGGGGTCGCAATAGTGGAAACCTAACCTAAAAGATGACATAAAACATACTCACAAACATAGGTTGTATATAGGCATGTCAAGGCATAATATGAACCAAAATGCCTCCAGGACTGCTGGGATACTCCAATCAAGCAAGGAGACCAGAAAGTGTCTGGGATGGCTTGACTGATGCGTTTCCAGGGAGAACCCTCTTCCTCAGAGCCACTGGGCATCCCCTGCAACAAAAATGCCTTTTTTTTGTGAGATACTCCCAAAAGGGAATTCACGTCCGCTTTCCTGAAAATGCAGCAGCTGAATTATAATAATATATAATAAAATCCCTCCCATTCACATTCCACATGGACACAGACAAGCAAAAAACTATTTCTTCAAAATAACAAAAGGTAGGAAACAAAGTTTGTTAAAATCCCTCTAATGTACATAGATAGTCCAGAGGGGAATGTTTTTTTCTCAACAAAAGTGGAGTTACTCTTTAACTCAAAAATTGCTATCAGCCTTCTCCAAATCTCCAAATTCCTCTTTTTTTTTTTGGCTGCCATGATCCAACTTCCTGTTAGAGGTTGGTGGCTACGCTCATTTTCCATGTCCCAATGAATGTAGGTACATAGCAAACCTCTCCTGCTCTCCCACGAGGTGGACTAGGGACTGTGGACTAAGGGGTGTTTAGTGTGGATAGAGCAATGCACAGGACCACGACCAATGTGCACTGCCCATTCCAAACAAACAAAAGTGAGCGGAAGAAGGGAAGTTTCAGGAACTCACAGAGGATGTTACATAGAGGAAGAAAAGCACATTAAAAACAACTTCATGAGAAATTGATTGCAGTTGTGGATGTGTATGGATTACGTTTGGAGAATGAGGATATTGTTTACTGTTACCGTACTTTAGCTTTTACATTTTTTTAATGACAGATTCACTTTAAGCAGGAATCCAGACATCTAGACCATTTCTCTGGTATCCTCAGACTTTAATCAAGAAAAGGAAAAGGAAAAAAAAAAAAAAAGATATTTCAGGTCCCCTGTGCTTAAAACGAATTCAGATTACACTTACTTGATAAAATGTTGTAACCTTGGTGTATCCCCAGCTCCATAAATTTTATCATTATTCATAAATACCTTGGAAAGTAATATGTTACATACCTCATTATATTCCTGTGCCTGTACAATAACATCCATCATCACAGCACAGGTAAGAGTATACATATTTTTTCCTTTTGCAATTCATTACAGAAAGCAGTAAAACCATTAAAAATGAGAACAACCTATTCCTAAAACTATAGTAAAAAATACATAACACCATATGTTAAAAAAGATGACCCACATGCATTAGTATAATTATGTGTACATGAATAATAATGATAATAATAATAGTTTACCACTAATAGGATTTCTATATTAAGACCCCCAGATGTAAATCATGTAATGTGTAAATCTACTCTGTGTTGTTTCTCAAGATGTTCCTCTATTTGGAACTCTTTTGTTGTGCATAGTGTATTTTACATACATGTATTAATTTATCTTGAGAATTTCTGATTATTTTTATAAATCCTTTTTGTTTTTTAGCTGTTCGGCCAAATCATTATAATAACCCACAAGAGTATTTCAGTAAATATGTAACAAATATATTATTTAATGTAATAGAAGATGTATTATATGCTTATTACAGCCTCTTACTTTAAATCTAAATTGACATTATTTTTTAAGGTTCCTTGTAGGGCCTATTTGGGGGTGGTCCTGCCTTGCATGTGGTTAGTGGCAGTCCCCTGTCAATCAAGCTGCCCATACTCGAGTATATAAGATGCTGTGGGAAGCTTCTGGAGGAGGAACTCCTGAATCAGGTTGAAAATCCTCTTCGTGGAGGTGGGGGGTTGGGTGGAGCAGGAATCCTCCCTGGAGGAGATTGGGAGACGAATAGACTGATTTCTCCTGAAGTGGGGAGGAAGACTATATAATAACTAGACCCCTTGATTTTTAATAACTAAACTTATGGATTATGTATGGCCCCCAGCATCAACTTTTTTGAGTACCAAGTGGACGGGGCTGACTGGAGCCCAGTTGGGAGACTGATATCTGTTGCATGTTGATAATAGCAAGAGGGTAGAGCTAAGCTCATTTGTTTGAGGAGGAAGACTCCCCCAAAGGGAACTGTGTGGGAGCAATGATGTCTCCAATGGAAAACAGTCTAACATGTTGAAAAAGGATGTACATCCTTGTTGAGGTTTTGTTGGCAACAGTTGACTTACTTTGTTGAACCAAGTTGTAAAGTAAAGGGTACATTTCCAAGCAAGCAGCAACTGGGTGTGACTTTTTCTTTACTGGAGGCCAAAGTTAGAGTGAGTACATACCTGCTAGGGAATGAGGACATGTTTCTTTTGGAAAAAAGCCGGGGGCCAGATTTGAGTGGCCAACCTCTGATGCTCATTAGGAAACAAAACCCAGCCTGTCTCATTGGGCTAGCCATGGGTAGAAGAGCTTAGCAGTATTGCGTGGTAGCTAGGATGAACCTAGAAAGGCTCAGATTCTCTGAGATGGTAAAATGCTTGGTACCCAGCAGTGTTAAATTTGAAATCAAGTTTTAATTTAGTTTTAGTCATAATCTTTTGACTAAAATAGCATTTTAGTTTTAGTCATATTTTAGTAATCTGAATTGAAGCTGAAAACATGCAGCTGATGAAAACTATGATGAAATTAACACTGGTTCCAAGCAGTATAGATGGGAGTGCTTATACACAGTGCCTACTTTTCCACCATTTACATGAATTATTTGACTAAGTCTTTAGAGTTTGTAGCTTATCTTTAAGCTCTTCACTACCTCCCCCACTCACACATCCTTCATCTGAAGGCAGCTAGAGTAGGAGATAGACAGACAGATTGCGGTAGAGAGTTCCAGAGGATGGAAGAGGCTCTGGAGAAATCCTGAAGACAAGCATGGAAGGAGGAGACAAGGGAGCTTGAGAGTAGGAGGTCTTGAGAGGAGTGGATAGGGCGGTTTGGGTGATATTTGGAGTCAAGATTGGTGATGCAGCTCTGGGCAGAGTTATAAATGGTTCTGTATGTTGTGGTTACTTTTTTGAATTTAATTCGCTGGGCGATTGGGAGCCAGTGTAGGGATTGTCAGAGAGGGGTGACGGACACTAAGCGGTTGGTAAGGTAGGCGAGTCTGGCAGCAGCATTCATTATAGACTGAAGCCTATGGAGAGGTAGGCCTATGAGAAGGGAGTTGCAATAGTCAAGGAGAGAGATAACGAGGAAGTGAATGAGGAGCTTGGTGGTTTCATTAGTTAAAAAGGGGGGTATTTTAGAGATGTTATGGAAGTGAAGACTACAAGCTTTTGACAACGATTGGATTTGGGACTGAAAGGAAAGGTCAGAGTCTAGGATTACACCTAGTACCCTGGCATGAGGGGAGGGATTGATTGTTGAATTATTGATTTTGATGGAAGAGTCATGGAGGGGGGCACGGGTGGGGGGGAATATTATCAGCTTGGTTTTAGAGAGATTTTGTTTAAGGAAGTGGTGCGACATCCATGCTGATATGTCAGTCAGTAAGATATACTTCACCCGTTGATCACAGGAGTGCCCTCCTGTGACCCAGATTTAGCTGACAGCGGGCTCTAGCTCTGACAATAATGTTGGAATCCACCCACACTCTTGACCGGCAGCTGGCTCAGCCTCTCAGCGTATCACTCAGACCCTGAGCCAGTCGCTCCCGCCCCCTCTCCAGTCCGGCTCTTCAGTGAGTGCTGGAGGGACAAAGCACAGAAAACATATATATTTATATGGGAACTAAAATAAAAATATTTATGTGGGAACAGCCATATTTGATTAAGATATTCAGAAGTTCTGCTTCTTCCTTCCCTGGTGCTACACATTAAGGTGGATTTACTGAAGGCAAACAGACTGTGCACTTTGCAAGTGTGGTTGCCCTCTGCAAATGCAGTTGCTCCAGAGCTTAGTAAATGGGGGGAAGCTCTGCCGACTTCCATCATCCAATCATGCACAAGCAAAATACATTTTCCTTGTATGTGACTGGATATTCTTTGCAAAGTGAAGTTTCAACTCATTTACTAAGTTCTGTAGCAACTGACCTTGCAAAGTGCACAGTCTATTTGCCTTTAGTAAACCCACTCCAATGATTTTGCTTTACTGCTCCTTCTTACAATAAAAATCTATGGGGCTGATTTACTAAAGGCAAATAGGATGTTCGCATTGCAAGGGAATTTTTCTTTAGCTTAGTGAATGACGCAAAGCTCTGTTGGCTTTCATCGTGCAATCGTGTGCAAACAAAAAAAATATTTTTTTACTCTCAATGCGAGTGATTGATTATTCTTTGCAAGTAAATTTTCCTCACAAAGCTACGCAAACATTTCCTTGCAAAGTGAACAGCCTTTTCACCTTTAAAGCATACCTATGGTCAAATTATAAAATTATATATTCATTACCATATTGTATGTCAAATATTTTTATTCTGAACAATCTTGAAGTTTGTAAACTTACTTTGTGAAAATCACACATTAACTTCCTTGAATTCTGTGACATGTATTCACTTTATCCTGCCCTTTGAGCAGGCACTGCTGTTTTACACATTTCCCAGAGCCGGTGTCCTGTCAGATTGTGTCCCCCATCACATACTGTCCGCTGTGTACTGCGCATGCGCAGTACACAGGACAAGCACATTCCGAAAATAGCTGAAGATGAACGGCACCTGCGCCGTGAGTCCAGGTTCAAGCCCCACCATCCAAGTGGACATAGAGTTAGAATAAAAAAGAGCCGATCACAGCGAGGCCGTGCCCGAAGCGTGGCAAGCGAAGCGTGGCAAGCGGCCCTCTAAGTTTGTGTAGCCCTATGTCCACTTGGATGGTGGGGCTTGCACCTCGACTCACGGCGCAGGCGCCGTTCATCTTCCGAAATTTTCCAAATGGATTTGTCCTCCCTACTGCACAAGCACTGCGCCTGCGCAGTGCGGGGCGGACACTATATGATAGCCGGACACATTTGGCTCAAAATTTCAAATGCTGAGCTACAAACCAGGCCTCTAGGGTTACTCGCCACCAGTTGCTGCCCCACCCAACCCCTACCCTGTCCAGCCCCTAATTCCACCCCTAAACACACCCTCATAAATTATCTCATGAAATGACACTTAAATGTTTTATGCAGAATTTTGTTAAAAAATAAATACTAACAACAACATTATCAGTGTCTTTCAATGCCACTTCACCTGTGCCCAACAATGTAGCCTACCTGTGTCCATCAAGGTTGTTTCACCTGTGCCCAACAATGCAGCCTACCTCTGTCCATCAATGCTGCTTAACCTGTGCCCAACAAAGCAGCCTACCTCTGTCCATCAATGCTGCTTCACCTGTGCCCAACAAAGCAGCCTCACCTGTGTCCATCAATGCTGCTTCACCTATGCCCAACAATGCAGCCTACCTGTGTCCATCAATGCAGCCTCACCTGTGCCCAACAATGCAGCCTACCTGTGGCCATCAATGCTACTTCACCTGTGTCCAGCAATGCAGCCTACCTGTGCCCAACAATGCAGCCTAACTGTGTCCATCAATGCAGCCTACCTGTGTCCATCAATGCAGCCTACCTGTGTCCATCAATGCAGCCTACCTGTGTCCATCAATGCAGCCTAGCTGTGCAAGGGAAGAGATGAGAGGAAGAGGATTGCCAGCCTGGATCATCAGAGAGCCGAGGAACATCACTGTAACAGCTTTCATTTCAATTGCCGTATGTTCCTGTCACATACAGCCCCACCTCCTGGCCTGGGGATTTGATATATGTCACACGTCCTTGGATTGGATGGATGTTCTGTCTATCAAAGTACCCAGGCCAGCAGGTGGAGCTGAAATGAAAGCTGTTACAGCGATGTTCCACGCTCTGATGATCCGGCCAGCTCTCTCTTCCTCTGGGCGATCACTGGGATCAGATCTCCCATTCAACCTCACCTGCCGGCGGTGCTTTCACCCCCGCCTCCGCTCCCAGGCAGCCCACGCTCTCCAGCCCTGCCCTCATTTTCCACTCGAAAATTTGAGGGCTGTATTATATGCTAAAAATGGAATGAGTAATGAATTACAGCATACTTACATTACTAACAAATATGTATAAGCAACAGAAAGAAGACTGCAACAGAATAAAAGAAAATGGCCAGTAACACAGCTGTAACAAAACGTTCAATTGCAAATCTGACAAACCAGAACTCCACTTCAAGATGAAAATGCTGCTAATAAGAGAAGGTACGTGGAAATGTATAAATTAAGTCAGGCCAGAACACCCTTCAGATGAGTGAATAGAGAAAGACCAAAAAGCTCAGCGCACAATCTCTTTTAGCATAGAAGATATTAAAATCATACATACTGTGTATGTAGTGTAAGTGTGAAACTGCTAAAAAATGTGGGAAGCTATACCAAACCAAGCTGGTGAAAGGCCGGGATATGCAGGATTACATAAGGCACACCTTGGAAATGGTTGAATGCCTGAGGTGTATAAGAGAAGAAATAAAAGATTTTCATGTTGCAGCACTATTAACTAGTGGTGTACCAGAAAGTTACGAAACACTTGTGACAGCACTTAATGCATATCCAGATGATGAGCTGAAATTGGATCATGTTAAAGGCAAGCCTGTGGATGAAAATAAGCATAAAACAGAAAGTAATAATAGTGATGGTGCTTCTGTCGCAGAATATGCTTTAAAAACGAAAAATAGGGATCAAAACTGTAACATGCCACAGGAAACACTTTAATGTTCTGTGTGCAAGAAACAAGGTCATTTAAAAGCAGATTGCAGAAACTGGAAAGCTAGAATGCAAAAACAAACTAAACTACGAAAGGCCAAATGCGTGAAGGAGGAAACAGATTTTGCTTCAGATAATGAATATGTTTTTCAATCCACAAGTAGCACATCATCTCTGCAGGCATGCTGTGTTGATTCAGAAGGAGCTACAAGTCACATGATAAATGACAGAACTCTATGTGGGTTTTAATAGGTATACCAGTGTCTTTAACCTGTGTTTTATGATTTTCTATTTTTGTAATAAAATATGTTTGTTAAATGTAAGCTGCATAAGAGTCAGATACATTTTTTTTAAACCACTTCAGCCCCAGATGGATTTACCCTCTAAATGACCAGGCCATCTTTTGCGATACGGCACTGCACTGCTTTAACTGACAATTGCGCGGTCATGCGACGTTGTATATAAACAAAATGTATGTCCTTTTTTTCACCACAAATAGAGCTTTCTTTTGGTGGTATTTGATCACCTCTGCCGTTTTTATTTTTTGAGCTATAAACTAAAAAAGCTATAATAAATATCCCCCAAAAAAACGAAAAAACAAAACAAATTTCTTCATCAGTTTAGGCCAATATTCTTCTACATATTTTTGGTAAAAAAAATCTCAATAAACGTCTATTGATTGGTATGCACAAAAGTTAAAGCGTCTACAAAATAGGGGATAGATTTATGGCATTTTTATAATACATTTTTTTTTTTTTTACTAGTAATGGCGGTGATCAGCCATTTTTAGCAGGACTGCGACATTTCAGAGGACAGATCGGACACTTATGACACTTTTTTTGGGACCAGTGACATTTTTACAGGGATCAGAGCCAAAAATAGCCACTGATTACTGAAAATAAGTCACTGGCAGTGAAGGGGTTAACACTAGGGGTCGATCAAGGGGTTAAGTGTTCCCTAGGGAGGTGTTTCTAACTGTGGGGGGAGTGTACTAACATAATTCCCTGACAGAATGGGGATCTGTCTGTTTACATTGACAGATCCCTGTTCTGGCTCTCTGAGATGCAAACGCGGATCACCGGCGGACATTGCGGCCGCCGGCCACGCGCATCGGCTCTGGCAGCGTACACCTACGGCGATTCGCGCAGCCGTGCCAACCTGCCACAGTAAATGACGGCGGCTGGTCGACAAGCAGTTTAACGTCCATGGAAGCCATATGAAAAGTGGATATTTATACAGTAGTGGTGTCATGAAGTTTTCTACTATGGGCTTTGGATTGGTTACCACTTTTTGGTTAATTTTGCAAGTTAACAAGTTTGGTTGCTGACCATAGACCTTAGAAGACAAGCAGATATGCAAGTACAATCTAACGATTGTTGGATATTCCTTTCCATAAGGTTAATGCTAGATCACGCCTGAGGGAGCATGTTATGTAAACTAAAGCCTTGTACAGTGACTATACCCATAGAAGCACATCCAGGAAGCAATTTCAGAGAAGAGCAAAAATAGCACAAGGGATTTTTGTTACTTCCAACATATAAATAGCTGTTTTATTTCATCAAGTAAGTAGAGCAGGGTAAAGTTCAGAGCAGATAAAATGCAACAGTGTCACACCTGGCCCTTTCTAAGCCCTCATTCACATTGAAGCAACTTGTCATGCAATTTGACAGGTCAAATGTGAACGAGGGCAAATGCACAGATACTGTATATGATGGGGTAAATAAGCTATTTAAATGGGGTAATTACCAGTCTCTTGTAGTTAATATGTTTGTCAGTCTCTGATTATGTGAATTGAACAGAAGAGAATACAGCCTGTGGGCTAAATTTCTTTATGGAAAACAAGAAAAAAGATCAGTTGGCAAAATATAATTTCAGAAAACACAAGTCTTATTAGAGGGTCTGCCTTAGCAACCTGGCAACTCACCCCATTGTTGGAGATTCTGAGACCTAAAGTATAAGAATCTAGGTGCTGCTTCAATACACCTTCTTCTACCTATTACTGCAATATCACCCTTTAAAGTGATACTAAAGGTAAAGTTTTGTTAATTTAACCACTTACAGGCCGGAAGATTTGCCCCCTTAATGACCAGGCCATTTTTTGCGATACGGCACTGCAACGCTTTAACTGACAATTGCGCGGTAATGCTATGTTGTAACCAAATAAAATTGACGTCCTTTTTTTCCCATAAATAGAGCTTTCTTTTGGTGGTATTTATCACCTCTGCGGTTTTAATTTTTTGCGCTATAAACAAAAAAAGAGCGACAATTTTGAAAAAAAAAAAAAAATATTTTTTTTACATTTTGCTATAATAAATATCCCCGAAAATGTTTTTAAAAAAACAAATTTCTTCAATAGTTTAGGCCAATATGTATTCTTCTACATATTTTTGGTAAAAAAAATCGCAATAAGAGTATATTGATTGGTTTGCGCAAAAGTTATAGGGTCTACAAACTATGGGAAAGATTTATGGCATTTTTATTTTTATTTACTTTTTACTGCTAACTACGGTGATCTGAGATTTTTTTTTTAGCGGTACTGTGACATTGCGGCGGACAGATCGGACACTTTTGGCACATTTTTGGGACCATTGACATTTATACAGCAATCAGAGCTATAAAAATGCACTGATTACTGTGTAAATGTCACTGGCAGGGAAGGGTTTAGCACTAGGGGGCGATCAAGGGGTTAAATGTGTTCCCTCGTGAGTGTTTCTTACTGTGGGGAGGGGGGGGGTGGGACTGACTGGGGGAGGAGACATATCACTGTTCGTAATTACTAGAAACAGTAGTATGTCTCCCCTGTCAGAACAGGGATTTGTGTGTTACACACACAAATCCCCATTCTGGCTCTTGTGCCTGCAATCGTGGTTGGCTTGTGGCGATCGTGCCCGCCAGCCATGCGCATCGGGTCCCCCGCGGGCACGCGCGCCTGGTATGGCTCTTAAAGGGCCCGACATACCGTTTTGTGGTAGCGAACCACTTTCCCGATGTAAATGTGCGTGAGCCTGTCGGCAAGTGGTTAAATAACAAACATGTCATACTTACCTACACTGTGCAATGGTTTAGATCAGAGGAGCCCTGAAGCTCCTCTTCTCAGGTCCCCTGCTGGTGCTCCTGGCCCCCTGCTGAGTTTGCTATGGGGGCACTTGTGCATGCTCATTCCCGAGCCATACTCTGTGTGTCCATAAGACATACAGACCGTGGCTCAGACCTGCTCCCGCTCCTTCTTCATTGGCTGTGATTGACAGCAGCAGAGCCGATAGCTCCCACTGCTGTGTCTGAGCCAAAGAGGAGGAAGAGAGCCAGGAGAGAAGTGATCCAGGAGGAAGAGATCCAGCAATGTGCACATTTCTGGATCGAGATCAGGCTCAGGTAAGTATAAAAGCCATTTAGAACTACTTTAAGAACATATCTTACAGTCAGTATGATACATTCAATATTTTCAAAATTCAATATTTTTAGTTTTAGAAGTGAAATGTTGACCTATAAAAGTAGAACTCCAGACTTTTTTTTAGTTTTCGATGTGTTAGACCCTCTAATTGCTGTAATAGTTCAAAGAGAGCACCAAGGGAAAAAAGACCTCATGTCTTATGAGTTTACAGTTAAGGAAATACGAGGAAATCCACCCAATGGGGGACACAGACAGCAAAAAAAGACGTGGTAGAAATTCTGACTCTTCCACCTTATCCAAAACCATGACAAAAAAGGTTTTTGGCGGACCTAAGCAATAATAGGATAACAATCGATCAGCAATCATCACCACTTGACGACCGCCCACAGTACATTTACGTCATTACTTTGGCGCTAAATACCATTGTTATGGCAAGCTTCCAAAACCCCGGTATCCTCTTGTTCTGTGGCGATTATCTACAAAATAAGCAGCAAGATCACTTTTAGACTTCCCGGTCATTTCCCCGCTTACCGGAGAGATCGGTGAAGGCGGGAACGATCCGATCTGCTGGAGTGATGGGCAGGAAGTCAACTGAGGGCAAGATAGCACCCACTCGATTCTATTCCCTTGGAGGACTGGAGCTGCTTTAAAGGTAAATAAGAGAACTGGGGTCTTTTTGACCCCAGATCTCTCCCTGAAAAGAGGACCTGTTATGCCCTATTCTTATTACAAGGCATGTTTATTTTCCTTGTAATAGGAATAAAACTGCTTAAAAAAAAAAAAAAAAATATTTAAAAAAGTGAATTTTTACCAAGAAAAATGCATTTGAAAGACCACCGCACAAATACGGTGTGACATAAAATATTGCAACGATTGCCATTTTATTCTCTAGGGTCTCTGATAAAAGAAATACATAATGTTTTGGATTCTAAGTAATTTTCTAGAAAAAAATACTGATTTAAACTTGTAAGCAAAAAGTTCCAGAAAAGGCCTGGTCTTAAGGTGGTTAAAATGGCTATGAAGGCACAAGGTTTTTTTTACCATCATGCACTTTATGCGTGAAGGTAAAAAACCTTCTGTGTGCAGCAGCCCGCCCAGCTCCCCTAATACTTTCCTGAGCCCACTCTCGATCCCCGAGAACCTTGGCTCACCGGGGACTCGCACTCCTGATTGGCTTTTGGCAGCAGCGGGAACCATTGGCTCCAGCTGCTGTCAATCACAGCCAGTGAGCCATTCAGAAAATGGAGGGGGTGGGTCCATGCTGTGGTTCTGTGTGTGAATGGACACACAGAGCTGTGATCACGCCTGCTTGGGTACCACCACAGGAAGCTGCTTGCTGTGGGGGCACCTGGCAGAAGGAAGGGGCCAGGAGTGCTGAAGTGGGACCCAAGACCCAAGAAGACCCAAGAGGAGGATATGGGCTGCTCTGTGCGAATCCACTGCATGTTTGTTATTTTAATGTAAAGAAAAAAATGAGGGTTTGGTAACACTTTAAGCTCTAAATAGTCGGAGTAAAGATGGTTGAACTGATTTTTAATATAGAGTAACGGTATTTGCACATTGCTCTTTGCCTCGTGAAATATGCCGTTTGTGTTCCTCATTTATTCAGCTGTTTTCCATTTTTTTGCACATATCTCGAGTCAGCAGATATGGTTGTTTTTATGTCAGCAGAGCAATTTGAATTAGATGGTGCTTTAGCCAAAAATCATATTACAGATTGCTCTACTGTACAAAAATAGTACTTAAGCAGATATTCTTTATTTTCATGGCTAATTAAGTTGATATTTTATATGATTTAAAGCAGCTTACGAGAAAATCTCAGTTCAATCAATTCCTCTTTAACATAAATTACAGTGAATTATGTTGATTTTTGTCCTCTCTCACATAAAGAAGGATGTGTGCAAAAATACATTGAAACCAAACTTTTCTGCAATGCGTTAACTAGGATTTTGTTCTTTTTTGCTGAGGCAGTATAATGGGACATCAACTAATAGTTATTTTATTATTTTGGCACTGGCTGTGAATCAGTTCATTGTCTTTTGTCATTTTTTTCTGCTCTGTGGATTTCTTCTAACAATTTGACTCTATTTTGAAGTAAAAAAGTCTCTATGAAGCTAAATATTATTTACGTTTGAAACCCGAACTCTATTTTTTTTTGCAATAATGAACTCATTTTAAAGTAAATAAAATACTTATGGAGTTACACACGTCTTACTTTGAAAATGCTCAAAGGATAATGAATAAAAACCTGTTTTTTAATATCAATTTATTGTCACATAAAATATTTGTGTGTCTGCCATAAATGTATCATAAGATATATATTTCTGTTGCAATTAATTGCAAAGCTTTAAATATACCTAAACGATTGTGGATTATGGTTTTGTTTGTTTATTTGACTTTAAAGATACACTGATACTGCTCTTGAGGAAGTCTGGAAGTGACCTAACAGGTAGGGTGGAGTCAGGGACTTCATCAAGCTAAGCTACATGCTCCTAGCTTTCAGGGACACCAATGGGGAAAGGGGGTAATCAGGCACATTAACCAGGTGACAATAAAAGAAAGAAAGCCTCTAATGCAGCCACAACATGTAAGAATTGGTAAGCTGCAATATAATAAATGTTTGCCTTTTGGCTTAATACTGCTTTAAAACTGAGTGTCAGAGAAGGACTTTGGCCTCCCATGCTCGCCACGCTGTTGCGCGCATGTGCCGCGGATGGTGCGGCGCGCACCTGTGCGTGGTAGCACACGTGTACACACAGTGGCTTGCGAGTGTGTGCGATAGTGCACGGATGCGCGCATTGGTGCGCGGATGTGCGCATTGGCGCACACGCTATGGCATGGCTATTTTAGACGGCTCTGGCGTCCAAACGGGTTGCTGGTTTGTTGTTAGCTCCCGTTTGTGCCTGTTACCTGCTGTTTGCCTGATTACCTGTTTTGACCCGGACCGTCCCTGACTACGCTGCTCTCATCCTCATTTGACCCTTGGCTTGCTTAACGGACCTCTCCTGATTTGCCTCACAGACTTTCTGATTGATTTCCTGGATTTGACCTTTGGCCTGCCTTACGGACTTTCTTGCCTGATTTCACAGATCTGACCTTGACCTGTTGCACGGACTTGCCTATTTCTGCTACCTGATTCCCTGCTACCTCTGGGACTGTTTTCCACCAAGCACAGGATCATCAGCCAGTTCCTGACCCCCAATCAACCCACTGCTCAGCTCCTCAGCTTCTTCAGGAACCTACACCTGCTGGTGGCCAGTGCTGCTGCGTGCCACCCGCTCCCTGTATCACCTCCGGGGGACGGGGTGCACGTGGTTGCAAGGGCGGACCGCTCTCAGCATCTTGGCATCGGTAAGTACTTGTTGTGACACTGAGGCTCCATGAACACTGGCTTAAAAAACGTTGCTTCTACAGGAGTTTTGTGTTCTCTCTGTAGAAGCAGCTCAATGTTATCCTATGTGTCCATGCACATTAGAACGTTTACAGGCATATTTTAAGCTCAACGTTTAGAGGCAGGAAAAAACAACCCTTCTGGTTCGAGTTTCTGATTGGAGCTTACTGGCAGAAAAAACGTAAAAATCTCCTAAACTCGCCTAAACGTTGTACAAAAAATACTCTATATGAGCGTTTTTTACTGACAAGAGAACGCGTTTTTTTTAAGCCCAGTGTGCAAGGAGTCTGAAGGTTAGCTAGTTTTTTTTTCTCTACAGCTTTAGTTGCATTATTTATCTGTAATAATGTGTGTTTCATCATGTGCAAGCTGCTGGATTCTGTAGAAATCTTCCCTGCTGGACTGTCCTATCCTCTCCCTGGTGTTGTCCTTTTTCCTGCGCTCTGGGAGTTACTAGACATGTGCGATTCGTTTCGTACGAATTGGTAATTCATACGAATTTTTCGAAATTCGTACGAATTTTTCGAAATTCGTACGAATTTTTCGAAATTCGTACGAATTTTTCGAAATTCGTACGAATTTACGAATCTGTAGTACGAATTTATTTTTTTACGAATTCCGTACGGAATACGAAATTCCGTTTACGAATTTCGTCGCCGAATGATTCGAATGCATTCGAATGAATTCAAATGCATTCAAATGGATTCGATTGAATTCGAATGACAAAGTGTCATTTTTGCAGGAAAAATTCCGTTTACGAATTTCAGCTCCAAATTATTTGAATCCAACTACCAATATCAAATTTCAACTAATTCAAACGAAATTATTATAGCAGATATAACGAATGAATTCGAATGAATTCGAATGAATTCGAATGAAGGAGAAGAAACTGCGCCAGGTGGATTAGCTAAATATCTATACCATAATCAATAACAATCAGATGAAAACTGTTAATACATGACTAGTGGGTAGGAAAATAAAAATAAGAATAAAATTAAAAATGAATATACAAAAATAATAATAGGACAGTGTAAGAACACACCAATTCTAATGTGAACAATACTATCTGAAGGTGATGGTAATGGATAATTAGGTGGTTAGCAGTGGCGATATGTGACAAGTAAGTCCTGTGTTATATCGTATACTAGCCCCTGTGTGAATCAACCTGTGGGGATATAAAACAGTTCAAAAGATTGAATGCCGTCCTGGGATATAACTTCCTATTCTTAAGGACCAGGCACTCCAGGTTAAGTTTCTTTTCACACCGCTGTGCTCCACACCACACAAAAGTGCCGCCACCAGTATTTAATCTCCTTACCAGATGGTAGGAAAAAACAAGCCTTTCAAATTGAGCCCATACAGAAATCCTGACTTCCAACAGGTGGGAGGACAGACATCAGAATGAACGATCTCCCAGTATCAGCTGGTCACACCGGACACAGGACCTCAGACCAGACCCAGTAGTAAATCAGATCCAGAAAGTAGCACTCAGCGGTGCATCAAATGTGGCCAGAAAGAAAAAAGGCAGACCATGGCATAATAACGTTTAAAACATATAATGAGTATTTTATTAATCAAAAAGTACTCACATTCCAAAGGAATAACAAGCGCATAAAAAGACTCCAAACGGAGAGGACACAGAACGCCGGCCGGCATACAATAAAACGAACCCTTCCTCCTTCCAGAGACGCTGAACGCGATGACGTCACTGCACGCCTTCCCAGAAGCTTTTCGTCTGACAAGACATTATCCCCATTGATAATGTCTTGTCAGACGAAAAGCTTCTGGGAAGGCGTGCAGTGACGTCATCGCGTTCAGCGTCTCTGGAAGGAGGAAGGGTTCGTTTTATTGTATGCCGGCCGGCGTTCTGTGTCCTCTCCGTTTGGAGTCTTTTTATGCGCTTGTTATTCCTTTGGAATGTGAGTACTTTTTGATTAATAAAATACTCATTATATGTTTTAAACGTTATTATGCCATGGTCTGCCTTTTTTCTTTCTGGCCACGTTTGATGCACCGCTGAGTGCTACTTTCTGGATCTGATTTACTACTGGGTCTGGTCTGAGGTCCTGTGTCCGGTGTGACCAGCTGATACTGGGAGATCGTTCATTCTGATGTCTGTCCTCCCACCTGTTGGAAGTCAGGATTTCTGTATGGGCTCAATTTGAAAGGCTTGTTTTTTCCTACCATCTGGTAAGGAGATTAAATACTGGTGGCGGCACTTTTGTGTGGTGTGGAGCACAGCGGTGTGAAAAGAAACTTAACCTGGAGTGCCTGGTCCTTAAGAATAGGAAGTTATATCCCAGGACGGCATTCAATCTTTTGAACTGTTTTATATCCCCACAGGTTGATTCACACAGGGGCTAGTATACGATATAACACAGGACTTACTTGTCACATATCGCCACTGCTAACCACCTAATTATCCATTACCATCACCTTCAGATAGTATTGTTCACATTAGAATTGGTGTGTTCTTACACTGTCCTATTATTATTTTTGTATATTCATTTTTAATTTTATTCTTATTTTTATTTTCCTACCCACTAGTCATGTATTAACAGTTTTCATCTGATTGTTATTGATTATGGTATAGATATTTAGCTAATCCACCTGGCGCAGTTTCTTCTCCTTCATATTGTATTGTGTTTATCCCACTACTCTGCAGCCGGGTTAGATATTCTTTTTAACCATTTTAATATTGTTCCCTTTTTTTTTGCCACCCACATTTCTGTTCCTCCCCCTTCCCTTCCCCTTTCCCCTACTCTATTTGGTTAGCGCGGTTTTTCTTGTTTATAGAATGAATTCGAATGATTCGAATGACAAAGTGTCATTTTTTGCAGAAAAAAAAGCTATTTAAAATAACTTGCGGCTATTGCCGGCAAATGAATTGTTGGCTCCATAACACAGAGAACAGTCATTCATTGATATAAAAAAAAAAAAAAAGCGTAGGGGTCCCCCAAATTCAAAAACCAGGCCCTTCAGGTCTGGTATGGATATTAAGGGGGACCCCAGCCAAAAAAAAAAAAAAAAAATGGCGTGGGGTCCCCCCCAAATATCCATACCAGACCCTTCAGGTCTGGGATGGATTTTAAGGGGAACCCCGGCCAAAAAAAAAAAAAAAAAGGTGTAGGGTCCCCCTCAAAATCCATACCAGACCCTTTATCCGAGCACGCAACCTGGCAGGCCGCAGGAAAAGAGGGGGGGACGAGAGCGCCCCCCCTCCCGCCTAAACCGTACCAGGCCACATGCCCTCAACATTGGGAGGGTGCTTTGGGGTCCCCCCCAAAGCACCTTGTCTCCATGTTGATGAGGACAAGGGCCTCATCCCCACAACCCTGGCCGGTGGTTGTGGGGGTCTGCGGGCGGGGGGCTTATCGGAATCTGGAAGCCCCCTTTAACAAGGGGACCCCCAGATCCCGGCCCCCCCTGTGTGAAATGGTAAGGGGGTACAAAATACCCCTACCATTTCACCAAAAAAGTGTCAAAAATGTTAAAAATGACAGGATACGGTCTTTGACAATTCCTTTATTAAAAGTTTCTTTCTTCATCCTTCGGTTTCTTCATCTTCTCCTTCCGTCATCTTCTTCCATCTTCTTCTTCCTTCGATTCGCTTCTTCTTGCTCCGGTCTTCTCGTCCTTCTCGTCCGGCATCGGCGTCTGTTCTCGCAGGCCGCTCCTCGCAATGGGAGGCTCCCGCTCTGTGAGGCTTCGCTCCGTCTGACAGGTCTTTTATAACGAAGGCACCTGGTGACCCCGCCCCCTCTGACGTAATGGGGAAAGCCATAGGGAAGTCCCCATGACGTCCCCGTAATTTCTTTCATATTAGTTGAAATTAGATATTTGTTAGTTGTTGTATTCGAATTGTTCTCTGTATTATGGGAATCGGCAATTAGCCGCGAGTGATTTTAAATAGCTTTTTTTTTCCTGCAAAAAATGACACATTGTACAGAGACAGTTCTAAGCACGGGAAACATGACCCCCTTCTATATACTATATACTATATACTATAGAGTATGCCTATGAAGGGGGGTCATGTTTCCCGTGTTTAGAACTCTCTCTGTACAATGTGTCATTTTTGCAGGAAAAAAAAACTATTTAAAATCACTCGCGGCTAATTGCCGATTCCCGTAATACAGAGAACAATTCGAATACCACAACTAACAAATATCTAATTTCAACTAATATGAAAGAAATTATAATAGCGGATATAACGAATGCTTCGAATGATTCGAGATTCAGTATATCTAATATAGAGAACTGTTCCTGCAGTGTCATTTTTGCAGGAAAAAAAAAAACTATTTAAAATCACTTGCGGCTAATGAATTGTTGGATCCGTAACACAGAGAACAGTCATTCATTGAAGTCATTGATAAAAAAATGCGTAGGGGTCCCCCCAAATTCAATAACCAGGCCCTTCAGGTCTGGGATGGATATTAAGGGGGACCCCAGCCCAAAAAAAAAAAAAAAAAATGGCGTAGGGTCCCCCTCAAAATCCATATCAGACCCTTGAGGTCTGGGATGGATTTTAAGGGGAACCCTAGCCAAAAAAAAATGGCGTGGGGTCCCCCATAAAATCCATACCAGACCCTTATCCGAGCACGCAACCTGGCAGGCCGCAGGAAAAGAGGGGGGACGAGAGCGGCCCCCCCTCCCGCCTGAACCGTACCAGGCCACATGCCCTCAACATTGGGAGGATGCTTTGGGGTCCCCCCCAAAGCACCTTGTCCCCATGTTGATGAGGACAAGGGCCTCATCCCCACAACCCTGGCCGGTGGTTGTGGGGGTCTGCGGGCAGGGGGCTTATCGGAATCTGGAAGCCCCCTTTAACAAGGGGACCCCCAGATCCCGCCCCCCCCTGTGTGAAATGGTAAGGGGGTACAAAAGTACCCCTACCATTTCACCAAAAAAGTGGCAAAAATTGTAAAAATGACAGGAGACGGTCTTTGACAATTCCTTTACTAAAATCTTCTTTCTTCTTTCTTCATCCTTCGGTTTCTTCATCTTCTCCTTCCGTCATCTTCTTCCATCTTCTTCCATCTTCTTCTTCCTTCGATTCGCTTCTTCTTGCTCCGGTCTTCTCGTCCTTCTCGTCCGGCATCGGCGTCTGTTCTCGCAGGCCGCTCCGCGCAATGGGAGGCTCCCGCTCTGTGAGGCTTCACTCCGGCTGACAGGTCTTTTATAACGGAGGGCACCTGGTGACCCCGCCCCCTCTGACGTAATGGGGCAAGTCATAGGGAATTCCCCATGACGTCCCCGTGCGTCAGAGGGGGGGCGGGGTCACCAGGTGCCCTCCGTTATAAATGACCTGTCAGCCGGAGCGAAGCCTCACAGAGCGGGAGCCTCCCATTGCGCGGAGCGGCCTGCGAGAACAGACGCCGATGCCGGACGAGAAGACCGGAGCAAGAAGAAGCGAATCGAAGGAAGAAGAAGATGGAAGAAGATGCCGGAAGGAGAAGATGAAGAAACCGAAGGATGAAGAAAGAAGATTTTAACCACTAGCTGACCGCCCACTGTCAAATGACGGCGGGACGGTTCAGCTACTGTGGCGGGACGCCGTCATATGACGTCGTCTACAATTTGGCCACTGGGGGGCGCGCGCGCGCGCGCCGCGGGAGGCGCGCGCGCGCGCCCGCCGCGTAGCTGGGGCCTCGGTGCGCGTGCCCGGCGGTCGCGATGACCGCCAGGCACCCGCGATTGCCCGGTAATCGAGCAGGACGTGGATCGGTGTGTGTAAACACACAGATCCACGTCCTGTCAGAGGAGAGGAGACCGATGGTGTGTCCCTTGTACATAGGGACACCGATCGGTCTCCTCCCCCAGTCAGTCCCCTCCCCCCACAGTAAGAATCACCAAGATAGGGTACACATTAACCCCTGCAGCGCCCCCTAGCATTAACCCCTTCCCTGCCAGTCACATTTATACAGTAATCAATGCATTTTTATAGCACGGATCGCTGTATAAATGTGAATGGTCCCAAAAATGAGTCAAAAGTGTCTGAAGTGTCCGCCGCAATGTCGCAGTCACGATAAAAATCGCAAATCGCCGCCATTACTAGTAAAAAAAAAAAATAATAATAAAAATGCTATAAATCTATCCCCTATTTTGTAGACGCTATAACTTTTGCGCAAACCAATCAATATACGCTTATTGCGATTTTTTTTACCAAAAATATGTAGAAGAATACGTATCGGCCTAAACTGAGGAAAAAATTTGTTTAAAAAAAAAAAAAAAAAAATTGGATATTTATTATAATAAATAGTAAAAAATATTATGTTTTTTCAAACTTGTCCCTCTTCTTTTGTTTATAGCGCAAGAAATACAAACCGCAGAGGTGATCAAATACCACCAAAATAAAGCTCTATCTGTGGGGAAAAAAAATGATAAAAATTTTATTTGGGTACAGCGTTGCATGACCGCGCATTTGTCATTCAAAATGCGACAGCGCTGAAAGCTGAAAAATGGCTTGGTCAGTAAGGAGGTGTTCGTGGCTGGTAGGCAAGTAGTTAATAAAGGAATTGTCAAAGACCGTCTCGTGTCATTTTTAACATTTTTGTCACCTTTTTTGGTGAAATGGAAGGGGTACTTTTGTACCCCCTTACCATTTCACACAGGGGGGGGGCGGGATCTGGGGGTCCCCTTGTTAAAGGGGGCTTCCAGATTCCGATAAGCCCCCTGCCCGCAGACCCCCACAACCACCGGCCAGGGTTGTGGGGATGAGGCCCTTGTCCTCATCAACATGGGGACAAGGTGCTTTGGGGGTCTCAGACCCCCAAAGCATCCTCCCAATGTTGAGGGCATGTGGCCTGGTACGGTTCAGGCGGGAGGGGGGGCCGCTCTCGTCCCCCCCTCCTTTCCTGCGACCTGCCAGGTTGCGTGCTCGGATAAGGGTCTGGTATGGATTTTATGGGGGACCCCACACCATTTTTTTTGGCTAGGGTTCCCCTTAAAATCCATCCCAGACCTCAAGGGTCTGATATGGATTTTGAGGGGGACCCTACGCCATTTTTTATTTTTTTTTGGCTGGGGCCCCCCTTAATATCCATCCCAGACCTGAAGGGCCTGGTTATTGAATTTGGGGGGACCCCTACGCATTTTTTTATCAATGACTTCAATGAATGACTGTTCTCTGTATTACGGAGCCGACAATTCATTTGCCGGCAATAGCCGCAAGTGATTTTAAATAGTTTGGCCGCAGGAAAAGAGGGGGGGACAAGAGCGGCCCCCCCTCCCGCCTGAACCGTACCAGGCCACATGCCCTCAACATTGGGAGGATGCTTTGGGGTCCCCCCCAAAGCACCTTGTCCCCATGTTGATGAGGACAAGGGCCTCATCCCCACAACCCTGGCCGGTGGTTGTGGGGGTCTGCAGGCGGGGGGCTTATCGGAATCTGGAAGCCCCCTTTGTGAAATGGTAAAGGGGTACAAAAGTACCCCTACCATTTCACCAAAAAAGTGTCAAAAATGGTAAAAATGACAGGAGACGGTCTTTGACAATTCCTTTATTAAAATCTCCTTTCTTCTTTCTTTGGTTTCTTCATCTTCTCCTTCCGTCATCTTCTTCCATCTTCTTCCATCTTCTTCTTCCTTCGATTTGCTTCTTCTTGCTCCGGTCTTCTCGTCCTTCTCGTCCGGCATCGGCGTCTCTTCTCGCAGGCCGCTCCTCGCAATGGGAGGCTCCCGCTCTGTGAGGCTTCGCTCCGTCTGACAGGTCATTTATAACGGAGGGCACCTGGTGACCCCGCCCCCTCTGACGCACGGGGACGTCATGAGGACTTCCCTATGGCTTTCCCCATGACGTCAGAGGGGGGGCGGGGTCACCAGGTGCCCTCCGTTATAAAAGACCTGTCAGACGGAGCGAAGCCTCACACAGCGGGAGCCTCCCATTGCGAGGAGCGGCCTGCGAGAACAGACGCCGATGCCGGACGAGAAGGACGAGAAGACCGGAGCAAGAAGAAGCGAATCGAAGGAAGAAGAAGATGGAAGAAGATGGAAGAAGATGACGGAAGGAGAAGATGAAGAAACCGAAGGATGAAGAAAGAAGAAAGAAGATTTTAATAAAGGAATTGTCAAAGACCGTCTTCTGTCATTTTTAACATTTTTGACACTTTTTTGGTGAAATGGTAGGGGTACTTTTGTACCCCCTTACCATTTCACACAGGGGGGGGGCGGGATCTGGGGGTCCCCTTGTTAAAGGGGGCTTCCAGATTCCGATAAGCCCCCCGCCCGCAGACCCCCACAACCACCTGCCAGGGTTGTGGGGATGAGGCCCTTGTTCTCATCAACATGGGGACAAGGTGCTTTGGGGGGGACCCCAAAGCACCCTCCCAATGTTGAGGGCATGTGGCCTGGTACGGTTCAGGCGGGAGGGGGGAGGGGGCCGCTCTCGTCCCCCCTCTTTTCCTGCGGCCTGCCAGGTTGCGTGCTCGGATAAGGGTCTGGTATGAATTTTGAGGGGGACCCCACGCCATTTTTTTTTTTTTTTGGCCGGGGTTCCCCTTAAAATCCATCCCAGACCTGAAGGGTCTGGTATGGATATTTGGGGGGGACCCCACGCCATTTTTTATTTTTTTTTGGCCGGGGTTCCCCTTAATATCCATACCAGACTTGAAGGGCCTGGTTATTGAATTGGGGGGGACCCCCACGCTTTTTTTTTTTTTTTAATCAATGAATGACTGTTCTCTGTGTTATGTAGCCGACTTTTTATTAGCCGCGAGTGTTTTTAAATAGCTTTTTTTCCTGCAAAAATGACACTTTGTGCAGGAACAGTTCTCTATATTAGATATACTGAATCTCGAATTCATTCGAAGCATTCAAAGCATTCGTTATATCCGCTATTATAATTTCTTTCATATTAGTTGAAATTCGATATTTGTAGTTGGATTTACTAACGATTCGTAACGATTCGTAACGATTCGTAACTTGAAATTGAAATTCGATATTTGTAGTTGGATTCGAATTGTTCTCTGTGTTATGAGAACCGACAATTCATTAGCCGCGTTAACGATTCGTAACGATTCGTAACGATTCATAACTTTACTAACGATTCGTAAAAAAATTACGATTCGTCCGAATTTCGTATTTCGTACGAATTCGAACGGAATTTCGTACACGAGTTACGAATTACGAATTTTTTTATATACGAAACGGGAAGAAACAAAACGAATTTTTTGACAGTTCCCATGTCTAGGAGTTACCAGCTTCGAGGTCTATGTGCTCAGCTCTGCTGTACTCAAGATTTCCCAATGGGGACAAGCACTTTCTAGGAATGAGAGAAGTTCTTTCACTAGTGCAGCACTGACCCCACGAAGGAGCTGCTGGATTTATTGGGCTTACCGTTACCTTCTTGACCTCGTCTTCGTCTAGGTTTACCCGTGGTAGATGGCCCATAGAAATGTAGAAACTGACACTTGATCTTCCTTTTGGTTTATTTATTTGAAAGATAACACAGTCTCTTAATGTAGGGTAGAGGGTTAGGAGGAAAGTTCAGGTACCTTTGGAACTGCAAAAATAGGAAGTCTCTTGTTGTAGAAATCCAGAGAATAACTGTTTCACAGCTGGATTATCACAACCCCCGGATAGACCTCCTCTCACTAGGCCTAGCAGCCGGCAGGGTGTTAAGTAAAGGAAAGTCTCTGCCACAGACTTGAATGTAGAATACTTTAGGAAAAGTCTCTCTGCCACAGACTTGGATGTAGAATACTTTAGGAAAAGACTCTGCCACAGACTTGAGCATGACTGAGGGACATAAACAAATTTAGAGAACTATCATTTGGTACCAGCATCTCTCAGCCGGTCCGGCGATACCGTATGAGTGTGGATCCATAAAGTGTCCTTCAACTGAGCCTCCAGGCCCCTTCAGAGAAACCAGCCTTGCGCGTGGACTTCTCCTGAAGAATCCTCCCCTGGATGCTCCTCCAGTTGCTGGGCCTCTCCTTAGGTGAGACGGCACCGGACCACTCTTGAATCATTGGGCCCCGATATCCATTCGGGCCTGTCCCTGCAGTTGCTTCGCCTCAGGCTATCCAGCCCCGAGACTTGGAATTGCATGGATCCGCACCCCAGGCCAGGAGGGCCATGAGGGCTGGTCAGGAGGATCAGGACCAAACAGACAGAAGATCTCTTCTGGACCGGAACGGAACAAAAACACGTGATATCAGTACCTTAAATACTCCCTCCCAGAATTCACAGCAGGATAAACACTCCCACTGGGCTGGTTCAGAGAGAAAGAATGGTATCCAATACACCCAGCTAAACTGCGTTCTCATACTTGCCGGCGGTGACAGCGACACCTGCTGCCAAGTAGAACTCAATCCAGCTAAACTGATACTGAAATCATAATTTAGCAGAATTAGCCCTAAAACACAACTGTGGCTTCAGGGATATTAACTTTCAAAAACACATAGCGTATGCTCATCAGGAGCCAGCGCTACACTAGTAAAGGAGGAGAGAAGCCTGAGTTGATCTTGGGGGGAAAAGAAAGTATAAATCCAACTCTGGCATTCACCACTGTCATTGACCATGTGGCAGAGGTTAAAGTGTATTTTTACTTTTGCAACCAAATTGGGATTTATATGTATTACATGTCCCCATTCACATAGCATAACTTCAAGCTTTAACATTTATACCATCATGCTTTGCAGTTGTTATGAAGTTCTTCTTCTAAAATACATTATATATTGCAGCACACAAGTATACTTTTGCTGTGACTACACAACTCTATCTTTGTGTAGTGCTACCCCTGAAAGGGCCGCAAGATACTGCTTGTCCTATTATGCTGCCCTGACCCTGGCAACTTCCCAGCCCTTCTGACACTCTAGGTTCTTACATGATGTATACCCCTTTAAATGAACCACAGACACAATGTAAACTGAATTTAACAGACTTTTGTATTGACAAGTGGTGGGTGCAACAAGAGGTGTCAGTCGGCCAAACCCTGGGACAGCACCCAAGACTGGTCGAGTTGGACATACTGTAGTTAGATGTGTACAGAGTACAGTAAACAGACAGCAATGAATAATAACCCTTCAATATGTATAATAGTAGACACTGAATATTTGAATGAGCCCAGACAGATCTGTGGATAGAATAAGGCTAGCCTGCAGGGAATTCCTCCTAGGAGGGCAACAAGAGAAAGTGGTATTTGGGCCAGCTCACACCCTGCAAATGATGAGATAAGGGTAGTTCAAGTGTCAAGCCTGAACACAGTCTTTGCTGGCAAATTGGAGCTCAAAGAGGTTGAAAATGGAAAATCCTCAAGGAGAAGAGAAGGTTTGAATCAGCCAGCAAGTAAATAATAGGCATAGCAAATGTGACAGGTTCCTCTGTAATCTGGGATATGATGTCTGCATGCAGTGTCCATGTGCTGTATGTTACTGACAAGCAGGGTATTTTGGGTATAATCCCGCTCACCAATCCTGAAGGTGGTCAGCTCACACAAAGATTCAGGGTCTAGGCCCCAGGCAGAGCAAGGATGAATGCAGCAAGGATTTCCAGTCAGAGACTCAGATTAATGCCTGCAGTGCAGTCCACTGTGCACCAGCAGGAGAGACAGAGAGTCCCCAGGTATCACCCGCGACACAGACTTTCTCAGGCAGGGACAATAATGGCTTCCACGCTCCTGGAAGGCCGTGGTCCCAGCCCTGGACAGCAGTCCCAATGCTCACTGATGGATCCCAGAAGAAGAGAGAAACGTCTCCTTAATTAGCCTTTACAATAACTCCCTTGTTAGCAGCTTGCTGGGAGATGTGGTCTAAGAGAGACTCAGGGGTCCAGTTATAGCCGAACACAGGACTACAAGGCCCACTGTCTGTTGCTTCTAGCTCAATAATGTGATGCAAGCAGAATGCAGCACTACAGGGGAACAGGAACAGACTGCAGCAATAGATGTAATGTCTGCTGTATTCATAATACAGTAGCCTGCACCTGGTTACATCTGATTGAGAAATCTTCAGTGCAAAGTTCTAGAAGCAAATGTGTGCAAACTAAACTATCTGTTTTTAACATGAATTGTTAGACAGTGACATTTTTTTCAGGCTTGCTGGTAAATGTGCTGGGAAATTTTGTTTGTGATGTGCATTGCCCTTCCATGTGCACCAAAGTCTAGTTGTAGATTGAGGTAGTTGCCACTTGTTTGTACAGTTGGTTGAATTTGATGTGGGGATGCACTGAATGCCATCAGTTGCCATTGTTCTCTTGATTAGAGTGGTTGCTTCAAAGTTCAATAAGGCCTTGTTGTGGCCTATATATTCAGTGGCAACCTTTATTCTTGCTCTAAAGTTAACTGAACACCTAACAATTACATTTTGAGGCTCTTGAAGACTTCTTTTAGAATTAAATGGTCAGTTTTTGGGTTGAATTTGCAGATTTTTTGAAATCTTCAACGCTTATAGATTATTTTTCTTGCATTCATTTCAAATAATTTTTATTTTAAATCCCTTGCCAGACACATAGGCAACCACAGCTTTCTTTCTGAGTGCCTTAGGGAGCTCTTTTGAGCTTGGCATGATGACATCACACATGTCAATAGCAAAAAGAGCACCAGACGCTAGATATCCGAGGTTTAGCTACAACATGGTCCAACTGTATACTCCCTAAAGAAGGTTCTAATCATTGACACCTTATCTGGAAAGTTGGATTCTAATTTCATGGATTTGAAGTAGCAGTAAATGTAGTTATGTTGTTAATTTAGATCATGAAAATGAATACACCATGTCTATTTTGTCATTTGTTAATGTATTTACCTTTATCTGTAGGCACTATTTAAATCAAGATCTAAAGTTTGCCTGTTCAAATATGTTAAGAAAAAAACAATAATTCCATAGGGTACTTTTTCACATGACTGTATATCATTTTTCCAGTGGTAGGCCCTTTAAGCCAATAAAATGTAAAGTACTCTAAATCTTTTTTTACTGTCTGTAAAAGTGTCAGAAAATGCTGTCTTGGGAATAGCATTAGTGAGGGAATCTTCCAATTCTAATGACAACTGTCTAATAGTAGGCTTCTTTTATATTGAGAGATCAACCTACTTCTTTCTGTGTTACTGGGACAAGAAGTAAAAGTAAGCCTCCCCAATAGGACACAGTGGTATTTTCTATCCTCCTTAGCCAAAAGTAAAAAAATAGAATTAGGTACCTTGGTTCTCTTTAAAGAATACCTTAAGGCCCCTTTCACACTGGGGCGGTTTTCAGGCGGTACAGCGCTAAAAATAGCGCCTGTACACCGCCTGAAAAAACTGGCCCCATTCACTCCAGTGTGAAAGCCGGCGGGCTTTCACACTGGAGCGGTGCGCTAGCAGGACGGTAAAAAAAGTCCTGCTAGCAGCATCTTTGGAGCGGTGAAGGAGCGGTGTGTTTACCGCTCCTATACCGCTCCTTCCCATTGAAATCAATGGGAAACCGCGGGGATACCGCCGCTGCAGCGGCGCTTTGCGGAGGTTTTTAACCCTTTTGCGGCCGCTAGCGGGGGTTAAAACCACCCCGCTAGCGGCCGCATACCACGGGTAAAACGATGGTAAAGCAGCGCTAAATATAGTGCTGCTTTACCGTCGCCGCCCCGCACCGCCCCAGTGTGAAAGCAGCCTAAGAGTTTCCATCTATTTCTTTAGTGACAACTGTAAAATTGTAACTCCCACCCATTCATTATTTAAAACTTATTTTGATAACTCGTCCAAAGCTCAGTTACATGACCCTACAAGACGACTCTTCCGGACTATTTTTTGCCCCTCATAACTTCACACCACCACTGTATTCTAGGATCTTGCAAGGACTTCACTGATGAACAGTCAATGAAAAGATGTGGGTACTCTTAAGTACAGATGAAGTATCAAATTTTTCCTGCTCTATTCAAAATAAACAAAACAAATTTGACTGATATTAGGTTTTAATTACACCAAGTTTGTTTAAAAATCTTGGATGGTGGTACTCAGTTAAGGAGATGGAGGATTTTAATGTCAATGCCTATGCTGAAGAATTCTCCAAGCAACGAGGAGAGTGTAGCACCAAGCAAGCTCTGCCTTTTTACACCTGAGTGTATAAGACCATTAGGAAGAGCTTTTTTTCTCAGGGAATAGGTGCAGATACACCCCTTTCTGCCCCCTACCAACCTCAGAGCACTATTCCTTGGTTCTCCTCACATTACTGCCCCTTTTAGAGAATACAGAACCAAGTATAATTTTGTGGTGCTAAGTAATTTGTATGGAATGTGTTAAAGATAACAAGGAAAGCAGTAAAATAGATCCCCTGCAGCCAGCAACAATAGACCCCTCCCAGCAACAATAGAGCCCACTGCAACAATATATCTCCCAGAAGCCACCATCAGTAGACCCCTTCCTCAACGGTAGATCCCTCCCAGCAGAAATTGACCCCCCAGCTATATAAGACCCCTTCCCCACAGCAACAATAGCTCAACCACTGGCAACAATAGATCCCTCACAGAAACAATAGCCCCCCTGCAACAATAGATCCCCCCCCCCCCCACGAAATAGATCCCCAGCAGCCAGCATTAAAAGACCCTGTAGCACACCCTAGCACCCCTTGGCATTAGATACAATCAGTGCTGGAGGTGCTGGAGTTTCGTTGCCCTGTATTCCCACTAAAAAACAGTCCTGCCTTTAGGTAACAAATCTCTTAAATTTTTATTGATTTTTATATATTTCAGTGGTGTTCAGGATGTGCTAAAGTTCACTTGCACAGTAATATGTGCTTTTTAATGGATTTGCATCTCTTTACAGTATGGATTTACCTTTAGTATGGATTACCAGCAATCCAGTAACAATTAAGTATACAATAAAATACAGTTTGGACTGCTCTGGTTTATCTGTTACAGCAGAATTACTGCTGCTAACAGACAGCAATTACTGTTAAAGCGCCTTAAATAGATTTGGTTAAGACTGGCAGGTTAAAATCCGTGGGATATAGTATATTCTCACAAGCTTCCCAACACAATGATTAAGGGGATAATTACATTGGCAAAACAAAGTCCTGTATGTACACAGTCACTTAATATATGTAGGGGCCAAATCCAATCGCAACTCCCAGTTAAAGACATTCAGAGAACAGATTTAGTCATTCAGAGAATAGATATAATAGAATTATGCAAAAATACATAGGATTACATATTATTTCTCTGTTTATGCACATCTAGCTTTAACAGCTACGTATATTAGAATACCTCCCATTCTAATGTCTCCTTAAAGTGGACCTTCAGTAATTTTTTCATCTTTCCATCTATTAAATCTTCTGCCCTTGTTGTTGTTTTAACTTTGGATAGTAAAACTTTTTTTTTTCTGCAAGTAAATACCTTATACAGCCCACTTCCTGTCTTTTGTCTGGTAAAAAGCCTAGGCTTATGACATCATGCACAGCACTCTCTCTCTCACTCTTGTGGAAGTTTGCCAGGAAGGGAGGGTGATGAGTCATAAGAGGGCCAATGAGAGCTGTAGAGCTGGAGGTGTGCCTCTCTGTGTCTGTGTAAAACCAGGAAGTGAACAGGCAGTAGCTTCAGCTGCCCACAGTTAAAATGGATGCAGACCAGACTTATTAGAGGGAGATTTCTGCAGCATATTTGGCAAGTACAGAGTCAAAGTATATATAAAATAATATGCAAAGTGGGTGGAGGTAGACATGTGCACAACAAAAAAATTTGTTTTTTTTCGTTTCATTTTTCGTTTCCGAAAAAAATTGTTTTTATTTCGTTTCGTTTTTTTCGTTTCCGTTGATTCGTAACGATTCGTACATTCGTAAGTCGTCTGTGTTTGTATCCGTAACGATTCGTACATTCGTAAGTCGTCGGTGTTCGTATTCGTAACGATTCGTACATTCGTTATTTTTTCGTTGATTCGTTTTTTCGTTAGTTTAATTTTCGGACGCATTCATATTTATTCGTACATTCGTAACATTCGTAACATTCGTAATCAGAGCATAATTCATAATTTTATGTAATGTGTATGCTATTATTACATTTTAATAATTTACGAATCGAAAAAAAAGTTACGAATCGAAAAAAAAAAAAGTTACGAATCGAAAAAAAAAGTTACGATTGTACGATTTTTTTTGTTCAATAGAGACACGGAAAATTACAAATCGAAAAAAAAAAAAGTTACGAATAGAAAAAAAAAGTTACCAATCGAAAAAAAAAAAAAGTTACGAATCGAAAAAAAAGTTACGATTGTACGATTTTTTTTGTTCAATAGAGACACGGAAAATTACAAATGGAAAAAAAAAAAAAAAGTTACGAATCGAAAAAAAAAAGTTACGAATAGAAAAAAAAAGTTACGAATGTACGAATTTTTTTGTTCAATCCATTCGAAGCACGTTTAGCAGCACCATTGTAAGGGACATGGAAAATTACCAATTCAACAAAAAAAAAAGTTACGAATGTACGAATTTTTTCGTTCGTTTTCGTTTTTTGGATTTTCTTTGTTTCTAATTAGTTTTTTTCGGAATTTCGTTGTTTTTCGGATTCGTTCGATTCGAATGATTCGTTAATCGGATTCGTACGATTCGAACGATTCGTTATTCGGATTCGTACGATTCGAACGATTCGCTCATTCGTACGAAAACAAACAAACGAAAATAACGAAAAAAAACGAAAAACGAAACAGACTGCAGTTCCTCTTTAAACTCTTCTTGAACTGTTTTAATTATTATAATTCATATTATTATTTAATATTATACATCTTCTCTTTGTCTTTTGGACCCATTTGAAACTGATATTGTCACCCTCAGAATTTTTCTTTTTAGTTTGGATATATCATGGGAGAATTAGACCCTCTGTTGTTGTTTTTTTTTGTTGCTGTGTTTGTCGCTATTAGTAAGATTCACCCTTTCCATTTGTTCTGGTCTACAAAATTTTTAGTTATCACCATAACAGGAATAGAAAATGAAAGAACTAGTGACAACTGTCTAAGATGAAAGGAAGAGAACTCTTCTAAACTCCACATAGACAACAAGAAAAAAAATGCTCATATGTTAGAGCAGGGGTGTCAAACTCAATTTCATTGCGGGCCGCATCAGCATCATGGTTGCCCTCAAAGGGCCGGTTGTATCTGTAAGACTAGATGTCCAGAGCACCCCATGCCCCATTACATCACATGTTAGTACTCCCCCACCACCCCTTACATAACAGTGCACCACCCTTACCTTGTGCTGCTGCTGGGAAGAAGTGAGGAGCAGAGCTGGGAAGCAGAAAGTGTCTGGACGAGGAGCAGATGAGGGCTGGAGTCAGCTCCCAGAGTCTGCTGAACGGTGAGAACAGAGGAGGAGACAAAGGGGGAGGGGGGTGCTGTGGCTGCACAGAGAGAGCGCAGGATCTGTAGGAAGTGTTCTGTCCTCCTCTCTGCTTTTGACTGCTGAGACAAGATGGGTGTGGAGACGAGGGGGGCGCCGCAACTGAAGGAGAGGCACGAGGGCCACATAAAAGTCCATGGGCCTTGTGTTTGGCACATGTGCATTAGAGCATGTGTCTTAACCACTTGCCGACCGGCGCACGACGATATACGTCGGCAGAATGCCTGTCCGTGCCATCGGGAGCGGCGCGCTCCCGCGCCGGTCGGGACCCCCGTGAGTCCGGTAGCGGTCCCCATGGACTCGATCGCCGCGGGGACCCCCGCGATCGTCTCACGGGAAGGCTGAACGGGGAGATGCGGAGATAAACAGCATCTCCCCGTTCTGCCTAGCAACTAGTGACGCCGATCTCTGCTCCCTGTGATTGGAGCAGAGATCAGCATTCACTAGCTGACAGCCACGCCCCCCCCCCACAGTAAGAAACACACCCCTAGGCATACTTAACCCCTACACTGCCCCCTTGTGGTTAACCCCTTCACTGCCAGTGTCATTTATACAGGAATCAATGCATTTAAATAGCATTGATTGCTGTATAAATGACAATGGTCCCAAAAATGTGTCAAAAATGTCCGATGTGTCCGCCATAATGTCGCAGTCACAAAAAAAATCGCAGATCGCCGCCATTACTAATAAAAAAAAAAATTATTAAGAAAAATGCTATAAAACTATCCCCTATCTTGTAAACGCTATAACTTCTGCGCAAACCGATCAATAATCACTTATTGCGATTTTTTTTACCAAAAATATGTAGAAGAATACGTATCGGCCTAAACTGAGGAAAAAAAAAAATTTTTTTATATATTTTTGGGGGATATTTATTATAGCAAAAAATAAAAAATAATGCGTTTTTTTTTCAAAATTGTTGCTCTTTTTTGTTTATAGCGCAAAAAAAAAAAAAAAACGCAGGGGCGATCAAATACCACCAAAAGAAAGCTCTATTTGTGGGAAAAAAAGGACGTCAATTTTGTTTGGGAGCCACGTCGCACGACCGTGCAATTGTCAGTTAAAGCGACGCAGTGCCGAATCGCAAAAAGGGGCCTGGTCCTTTGGCTGCGAATTGGTCCGGTCTGAAAGTGGTTAATGCACTTTTTCATGCATTAGTGTTACATTAAGGCACAACAGCACCCTGCCTCAGTACTCCTCTCAATAGCTCTCAGCTCTGATGTAAGCAGTAGACTAGCTCTTGGGGAGAGTTATGTAAATATCAAAAGAGAGCACATGCCAAGCACCCGACCAAAAATATATCATAGTAATACCAAAATATCAAAAATAAAAATAAAAATAGCAAAGATGAAAAATGAATGCAAAAATTACAAAGATGAAAATATACACAGTGTAGGTCTGAAAATCCATATGTTCAGCATCTACAAATATAAACTTAATCCCAAAATGTAAAATGTGTAAAAGTAAATGTAAGTCCCTTCAAATATGGTTTATAACTGTATAGCTGTCTACCTATAGAAGTCTTGGAGTCTGCTCTTTATTATTGCATCTACTCAAGGGTGTCCTGGCCCTAACCCTCTCTCCCACAGTTCTGTTAAGAGACAATAAATCTCTTGTTCGCATTCAAAAAAGTGACTGGCGCCCATCGTTTCTTCTTGCATCACACCCACCATGCCTGGTAACCCACTCTAGAAGAAAGGTTGTCAGATCTCCCCAACCCCTGAGCTCACCATTAGGTCTCTGGGGCCCCTGGACTTTGCTACACTAAAATCTAAAGGAACCAATTGCCTTCAGAAGTCACCTAATTAGTAAATAGAGTCCACCTGTGGGTAATTTAATCTCAGTAAAAAAACAGCTGTTCTGTGAAGCCCTCAGAGGTTTGTTAGAGAACCTTAGTGAACAAACAGCATCATGAAGGTTAAGGAACTCATCAGACAGGTCAGGGATAAAGTTGTGGAATAGTTTAAAGCAGGGTTATGTTAAAGAAAAATACCCCAAGCTTTGAACAACTCACGGAGTACTGTTCAATCCATTATCCGAAAATGGAAATAGTATGGCACAACTGCAAATCTACCGAGACATAGCCATCCACCTAAACTGACAGGCCGGGCAAGGAGAGCGTTAATCAGAGAAGCCAATCAAGAGGCCCATGGTAACTCCGGATGAGCTGCAAAGATCCACAGCTCAGGTGGGAGAATTTGTTTACAAGACAACCCCCTTCCTGCAGAGGTAAATTTATAGCTTTCAGTGCTGTCGCACTTTGAATTACAATTGCGCAGTCATGCAACACAAAATAAAATGTTATGATTTTTTGGAGACAGATAGAGCTTTCTTTTGGTGGTATTTAAGAACCACTGTGTTTTTTATTTTTTTTCTAACCAAATGAAAAAAGACAGAAAAAAAAAAAAAAGCTTCTAAATACAGTGAATATAAAAAATCTACACACCCCTGTTAAAATGTCAGGTTCCTGTGATGTAAAGAAATGAGACAAAGATAAATAATTTCAGAACTTTTTCCACCTTTAATGTGATCTATAAACTGTACAACTCAGAACAAATTTTAATCTTTTAGTTGGATGGAAGTAAAAATAAAAAAATAAAATAATATGGTTGCATAAGTGTGCACATCCTTAAACTAATACTTTGTTGCAGCACCTTTTGATTTTATTACAGCACTCAGTCTTTTTGGGTATGAGTCTATCTTGACTATTTTTACTTGCCAATATTTGCCCACTCTTCTTTGCAAAAACACTCCAAATGTGTCAGATTGCGAGGGCATCTCCTGTGCACAGCCCTCTTCAGATCACCCACAGATTTTCAATCGTATTCAGGTCTGGGCTCTGGCTAGGACATTCCAAAACTTTAATCTTCTTCTGGTGAAGCCATTCCTTTGTTGATTTGGATGTATGCTTTGGGTCGTTGTCATGTTGAAAGATGAAGTTCCTCTTCATATTCAGCTTTCTAGCAGATACCTGAAGATTTTGTGCCAATACTGACTGGTATTTGGAACTGTTCATAATTCCCTCATAATCCCTCTACCTTGACCCCTGTTCTAGCTGAAGAAAAATGGCCCCAAAGCATGATGCTGCCACCACCATGCTTCACGTGAGTATAGTGTTCTTTTGGTGATGTGCAGTGTTGTTTTTGCGCCAAACATATCTTTTGGAATTATGGCCAAAAAGTCCAACCTTGGTTTCATCAGACCATAACACATTTTCCCACATACTTTTGGAAGACTTCAGGTATGTTTTTGCAAAATTTAGCCCATAACCCATAGCCCATAACATTTTTCTTCATAACAAAAGGCTTCCATCTTGCCACTCTACCCGATAGCCCAGACATATGAAGAATGGGGGATATTGTTGTCACATGTACCATACAGCCAGTACTTGCCACATGATTAGTGTCCTGATTATCAGTGTAGCTGTTCCCTATGTGGATTTGACAATTATCGTCTCTCCTTTCCTCACACACTGTCAGCGTGAGGAGAGGGCTGTCAATAACCAGCATATCCTGTTTACATTGTGATAAGCTGTGATTGGACACAGCTGGTCACATGGTAAAGATCTGCTGTGATTGGCTCTTTACCCCGATCTGCGATCGCTCTGTCTGAAGGACAGTGCGATCACAGATCCCTACTGATGTGTGCCGCAGGTGGTGAGCGGGAAGCGCAATTAGAGGAGATTGTCAATAGATGCCCTCCCAGCAATGTAAGCTCAAGCTGTAATTGTCATTTGGATATAGCGCAAATGGGAGGTGGTTAAAAGGGCCAAGAAATGGATGCAGGTGTTTCTTCCCTGCCAGATACCCTTCAATGGTGTGAAGAAAACTGTTAGGTACTAGTATAGAAACCATTCTAAAATAAAACAGTAATTTTAGTAAGACTAACATTTTAAATACTCCCAGACTGATTATTTTCAATCCATCTTGAACAGTTGAAGTCTCCTCATGTACATGTCTATCCCTCTTGTTCTTGTTCTTGGAGGGAGAGTGCACTCTGTTGGCCATTACCTACCACCACTTGATTGTGATTCTCAGATACTGTACTGCGGTGTTCAACCACATGTATATCCTTGTTGCAGCTTATATCTATCATCATAGTGTTGTCCCTTTCTGCAAAAAAAAGTGTTTTTTAAATCCAGAGTAAGAAGCTGGTGATGGCACAGGAAAAGAAGGTGAGTATCCACTTTTATCATCATCAAATTGAGTGTCTTGTACTAAATCCATGTGCTGTATCTTTCTACCCACTTGTAAGCCTTGCCGTCTGTGAAAGTTGTCTTGTCCCTCAAAAATGTATTTTCTATTATAAACAATTGTTTATTATATGGTTGTGTTTTGACTTTCTGCTTAAAGCCCTCATAAAGTTTGTAAAGTTCATGTGAACTTAAAGAGGCAAATTGGAGATAAAGTTGTTGTATCTCACTATCCATCAAAGCCATCTGGCAATTGTAATCCTCTTTCAGCAATAACATCATGTTCCTCGAACATGAAAGATTCCCCTCCCACTTCTTTTTAAAACCATCCAATACTTTAGGTAGATTTTGAAAATATTGTGTTCTTAATTCCATATGGTTATACCCTTCAGTAATACCGTATATCTCTCAAAAGGTTTAACATGCCAATATAGTGTATTAGGATCTATGTTGTTAGTTAATTCTACTTTGCTTCTGTGAAAAAAGGAAAATAATGAGGCTAATAAAGAGTATTTCTTTGACACAAGAACGGTTCTAGAATAGTTGAAAGGGGCTTCATCTCCAAAAAACACCTAAAAGCAGCCTTGTTGCCTAAATAAAAGTGCACATTCAGAGTGAAAAAGTATTCATACTCTTTGAAATTTTTCACATTTTGTCATGTTACAACCAAAAACGTTAATGTATTCAATTGTGATTTTATGTGATAGACCAACACAAAGTGGTATATAATTGGGAAGTGGAAGGAAAATGATAAATGTTTTTCAAAATATTTTACAAATAGATATCTGAAAAGTGTGGTGTACATTTGTATTCAGCCCCCCTGAGTCAATACCTTGTAGAACCACCTTTTGCTTCAATTATAGCTGCAAGTCTATTTGGGTATGTTCCTACCAGCTGTGCACACCTAGAGAGTGACATTTTTGCCCAGTCTTCTTTGCAAAATAGCTCAAGCTCTGTCAGATTGGATGTATCTGTGAACAGCTATTTTCAAGTCTTGCCACAGATGTTCAATTGGATTTAAGTCTGGACTTTGACTGGGCCATTCTAACACATGAATATGCATTGGTCTAAACCAGGGGTCTCAAACTGGCGGCCCTCCAGCTTTTGCCAAACTACAAGTCCCATCATGCCTCTGCCTGTGATAGTCATGCTTGTAACTGTCAGCCACTAAATGCCTCATGGGACTTGTAGTTTTGCAACAGCTGGAGGGCCGCCAGTTTGAGACCCTTGGTCTAAACCATTCCGTTGTCGCTCTGGCTGTATGTTTAAAGTCATTGTCCTGTTGGAAGGTGAACCTCCTCCCCAGTTTCAAGTCTTTTGCAGACTCTAACAGGTTTTCTTTAAAAATTGTCCTGTATTTGGCTCCATCCACCTTCCCATCAACTCTGACCAGCTTCCCTGTCCCTGCTGAAGAAAAGCATCCCTACAACATGATGCTGCCACCACCATGTTTCACGGTGGAGATAGTGTGTTCAGGGTGATGTGCAGTTCTAGTTTTCCACCATACATAGCGTTTTGCTTTTAGGCCAAAAAGTTTAATCTGACCAGAGCACCTTCCACATGTTTGCTGTGTCCCCGACATGGCTTCTCACAAACTGCAAATGGGACTTCTTGTGGCTTTCTTTCAACAATGGCTTTCTTCTTGCCACTCTTCCATAAAAGGCCAGCTTTGTGGAGTGCACGACTAATAGTTGTCCTGTGGACAGATTCTCCCACCTGAGCTGTGGATCTCTACAGCTCCTCCAGAGTTACCATGAGCCTCTTGGCTGCTTCTTTGATTAATGCTCTCCTTGCCCGGCCTGTCGGTTTAGGTGGACAGCCATGTCTTGGTAGGTTTGCAGTTGTGCCATACTATTTCCATTTTTGGATTATGGATTGAATAATGCTCCATGAGATGTTCAAAGCGTGGGGTATTTTTTTATAACCTAACCCTGTTTTAAACTTCTCCACAGCTTTATCCCTGACCTGTCTGGTGTGTTCCTTGGCCATCATAATGTTGTTTGTTCATGAAGGTTCTCTAACAAACCTCTGAGGGCTTCACATAACAGCTGTATTTCTACTGAGATTAATTTATGCACAGATGGACTGACTATATTTACTATTTACTTAGTTGACTTCTGAAGACAATTGGTTTGAGTTAGGGGTATCAGAGTAAAGGGGGCTGAATACAAATGCATTCCACACTTTTCAGATATTTATATATAAAAAAAATTGAAAACCATTTATCATTTTCCTTCCACTTCACAATTATGTGCCACTTTGTGTTGTCTAAAATATATTTTTGGTTGTAACGTGACAAAATATGGAAAATTTCAAGGGGTATGCATTTTCTTTTTAAGGCACTGTAATAAGTACTTTTAAAGATATTGCAATATTATACTCTCCTGCTGCCCTTGTCACTGAACAATAATCTATGGCAGAGAAATCACAAAAATATACAATCTTCTATAGAAACACATATTGTATTTGCACTTTTAATTAAATTGGACCTTGCGGTGTAATGCAAGGAACCCAAATACTGTCTGGGCCCTCCCCCCCTACATAAATCGCCTGGTAATAGTAGGTCCAAAAATTACCAGTAAAGAAAAAAGTATACCTTTATACTTCCCCTCCTCCTGTCTTCCACCCACCTAGCAAGGATGATTCAACAAAACAAACAAAATTTAACAAAATTATTAGAATTTAGCCATATTCTGTGAAAATTAAAACTCTCAATTTTGCTACATGTGTTAAAACATAATTGAAGCCATTCGCTTCCTCTTTGTAGGTCTTAGTTTTCAATTTAAATGCCAATATAACTCTAATTTAAAAAACACAAACAAAAAAAGGGGGATTTAGCACCTTTAGATCTTAATATTGATTTTGTCACAATATGATCATAGTGGTCTTAATAAGACAATGAGCAAAGTGGCAGTTCAATAACTCACAGCAACAATCAGCATTCATCTTTCACTTAATTGACTACCATTAGTTTCCATTCAGTTGGCTGCTACACTCTGTACAGTTTCATTACTCTTCGCAATGTCTGATTAAACATGCTTGTGTGTGTTATAGGATGGTCATGCACAAAGGCTTCTGCTCATTGATGTAAGAATAATTTGACCCCTGGAAGCTTTTCTTTCTATCCTTCAGTGCATGGTGATTACATTCCCCAGTGATGGACAGTGGCCACGCAGACACTTTTGTGAACTCCTCTTATGCCCCGTACACACGGTCGGAAAATCCGACCACAAAATCCGTCGGACTTTTTCAGACGGATTTTGTTCGACACTGTTGTTGCATACACACGGTCGGACAAAGTTGTCGGAAAATCCAATCTTTCTGAACGTGGTGACGGTCGTTGCATACGACGGAACTACGTAGAGGCTATTAGCCAATAGGTTTGGTCTCCTAATGTGTTCTGAGCATGCGTGGCACTTTGTCCGTCAGAATTCTCTACACACGATCGGAAAAAGTCCGATCGGATTTTGTTGTCGGAAAATTTGAGAGCAGGATCTCAAATTTTTTCCGTCTGAAAAAGTCAGATGGAGCCCACACATGGTCGGATTTTTTCGACAACATGGTCCGATAGGACATTTTCCATCGGAATTTCCGACCGTGTGTACGGGGCATTATATTCATTTCAAACATATTGGATTCTTGCAATAATTTGACACTATTTGTGAGTACCGGCTATGTCTCACCTGTAAAGACAACCACAGGCAGAACTCAGTAATCAAACATCAAAATACTTCCCTTTGCTATGATGCTATGATGTCATTTTTGATTGTCTTTGTGTGGTACACAAATTTTGATTAGCATTAGGTTTTGAGCTACAACGATTCTATAAAAACCCTTATCTTTTTAAGAGTCAAAATTCTAATACACTGTTTACAATTGGAATTTGATGGAATAGGCTCCTGATTATGTGACCACTATGACAGCCACTATATTCACATCATCAGGAAGCCTGCTTCCGGCTCCCAGCATTAAAGTGAAAGTCTCCCCTTTCACTGCATTCAGCTCTGCATGCTGATATAAATATCCTACATTCATTAGTTTTACACACATTTTTGCTTTTACTTTCCTTGTTAAATTTGTTTGTTTTTTTTTGAGAAAAAAACATCAGTAATATAACAGACCAGTTAAGAGAAGTTCAGATGCCACATCCAAGATGGAAATAACAGAACAAGTCAACGCCTGACAATTAAAATATATCAGCAAGTCACAAGTCATATATAACCATTGTATAAGGGTAGGTTTGCAGTTGCATATATACAGAGGCATAAGCTTGAGAAGAACCAACAATGCTACATAGTAAGTAATAGGAAAAAATGATAACAAGCCTCAATAGGTAAGGACAAGCAATGTGAGATCTAAGGAGCTCTTATGCCGCGTACACACGGTCGGAATTCTCGTCGGAAAAAACTCTGATGGTTTTCCCGTAGGGATTCCGAGGGAATTTCGCTCAAACTGTCTTGCCTACACACGGTCACACCGAATTCCGACAGTCAATAACACTGCGACATGCAACACGTTCGACGGCACTATAAAAGGGAAGTTAAATGCGTCAAATTGTTTCCGAGCATGCGGGATTTTGCGTGTCGGAATTGCATACACACGATCGGAAAATCTGATAGGTTTTCCGTCGGAAAAATTAAGAACAGGCTCTCTAAAGTCCGTTGGAAATGCTGACAGAAAAAGACCGATGTGCATACACACGGTCGGAAAATCCGATGAGAAGCTCCCATCGGACTGTTTCCATCGGAAATTCCGGCCGTGTGTACACAACATTAGAGCTTTGTGTTAAACAAGCGCTGGGAGAACCAATGCATGGTAGGGTATCAGGCTAGACATATAGCTACTGTTAGTTGAGCAGACAGAGGCAAGTAAGACCAACTGGTTAAGAGAAAACAGTTACGAGAGAGAAAAAAAGGGGGAAAAACGGGGGATAGTAATGCTGCATACACACGATCAGATTTTCCGACAACAAATGTTGGATGTGATTCTGTTGGCGGAAACTCTGACCATGTGTGTGCTCCATCGAACATTTGCTGTCTGACTTTATGCCAACAAATGTTGTCTAGCAGGTTCTCAAATTTTCCGCCAACAAATTTCTGTTGTCAGACTTTCCGATCGTGTGTACACAAGTCCGTTGCACAAAAGTCCACGCATGCTCAGAATCAAGTATGAGCCGGAAACGCGCGGTCTTGTAAAATTAGCGTTCGTAATGGAGATATCACATGACTATTAAACTTCCTTTTTATCGGCTTGCCATAGGTCTTGTATGTCACTACATTCGTAATTGTTGGCCAACATTTGTGTGACTGTGTGTATGCAAGACAAGTTGGAGCCAACAACCTTCGAACAAAATTTCACGGTTTTGTTGTGGGAAAGTCTGATCGTGTGTACGGGGCATAAGAGTAAAAAGGAAAAGAGAAAAAAAAAAAGGAGAGGGGGAAAAGAAGATGGGGTGGGAGAAGAGGGGAAGGAAGCACTGGGAGAGAGGGCTCCCAAGGAGCTATGCGGCTCCCAATGTTCACAAATGCTGTAAGCGTATTTAAAAAAAAAATGTTGCTTTTACTTTCAATTTGTTTCAAACTTCCTGGTTGAGTGAGGCACTGGTGATGTAGCCCTGACTTCACTGCTGCATCCTGGGAAGTTCCTGTCACATGTTCCAGGAGGCAGAAACAGACTTCTATGCAGAGTTTCAGGAAGTAAAAGATGCAGGAAACATTTGGGAGATAGGGGCAGAGTCTAATAAAAATTGAAAATTGCTTTTGCATGTTAAAGCTTATATGATAGTTTAGTGATTAGGTTTACAAATTTCCTGCGTCAGAATACCGCATGACAGGAAAACTGTTGGTGGCGTATTACAAAAGAAGGAAAAAAATAACAATTATGTCTTCACTGGATTTATACAACAGTCTGTATATGTTTAGGTCCGTCTTTAATTTTCTGTTGGGTCGTCAGCTACTGTTATGTAAAAATTTGAACGCCTATGATTTTCAGCCTGCAAAAATACCATCTGAAACGAACATCAGTGTAAACAGGGCGATATTCTTGGTGAACCTGTACAAAGATACCACCTATTATATCAGCAGACACAGCTGTAGGGAGAAAAGCATCTGAGCTATGACGACTCTGGTGAAAGGACTCACAGCACTGAAACATTCTTATGGATGATCTCAGAAGCATTAGCAATCAATTAGCTGTGTTGAATAGAAACTGAAGCATATTATTTCTGCAGCAAACAGGATTTAGCCCCATATCATCAGCAGTCTTTCAGCAGCCGATATCACTCTAGGGAAAGTGCTGATGTCATGTTGGACAGTGTGTTGATAGCAAGACCATCTGCAATTTTGCTCAAGTAAAATGCACACAGAAAAACAGGACCCCCCTGCTTTGCTTAAAGAGGCACTGCAGTCTGCTCACATAATCTGTAGTAAAAACATCTTTGCCATTCTGAAGCTTCTCTCCAACCACTTTGCATATTATTTTATATATACTGTGATTCTGTACTTGTCAATTATGCTGCAGAAATCTCCCTCCACTAAGTCTGGCTGCAGCCATTTTAACTGTGGGCAGCTGAAGCTGCTGCCTGTTCACTTCCTGGATTTACACAGACACACAGAGGCACACCTCCAGCTCGTCAGCCCTGCAGCTCTCATTGGCCCTCTTATGACTCATACCCCCTCCCTTCCTGGCAAACTTTCACGAGAGTGACAGGGAGAGCTATGCCTGATGTCATAAGCCTAGGCTAATGACCAGACTAGAAACAGGAAGTGGGCTGTATATGGTATTTACTGGCAGAAAAAAATAGTTTTACTATCCAAAGTTAAAACGACAAGGGCAGAAGATTTAATAGATGGAAAGTTGAAAAAATGACTGAAGGTCCACTTTGGAGAAAAAAGGGTGTTTTAATCTAAATCTTTTCTGAGAAAATATGTAGGCTGCCATTCAGGAGAAGTCAAGAACCTTTGGTCTGATGGGCAAACACAACCAACTAGCCCACTTAGTACAGATTTCCCCTCCAAAGCCCACCCCACAGTACAGACGCTCACCCCACAGTAAAAATCCACTTCCCTTTGCATAGACTTCCCTTTGTACAGATCCTCCCGTTAGAAGTGCTCAGTCCTCAGATGCAGCAGCACTACAAAGTAGGAGGGAGTCCTCACCTTGGCCGTGTCAGGTGACCAGAGCTGGGGAGGCACGAAAGAAAGCCTCTCACGGCTCTGAACTTCAGCTACCAGATGGAAGAAGTGGCACTGCAGTGCTAATTCTATATGTAGTGCAGTGGCATCCAAAACAATCACAGCCTCAGGACCCAGGAAACCCTGTCAAAGATGCAGAACAAATGCCCTAGGTGCCTGGGCTGGTGTCATCCGTGACTATCCATGACACTGATAGGCTGCACTGGTGGACACTAATGAGGTGGCACTGATAGGCTGCACTTATGGGCACTGATGAGGTGGCACTGATGGAATGTAATAGGCTGCATTTGGGGGGACTGATGAGGTGGCACTGATAGACTGCACTGGTGGGTACTGATGATGTGGCACTGATGGGCACTGATAGGTTGCACTAATGAGGTGGCACTGATGGACACTGATAGGCTGCACTGATGGACACTAATGATGTGGTACTGATGGAAACTGATGGGCACCGATGGACACTGATGGGCACTGATAGGCTGCACTGGCAGACACTGATGAGGTGGCACTGATAGACACTGATGGGCACTGATAGGCTGCACTGATGGGCACTGATGAGGTAGCCTGTCCATGTACTACCCTAGCCTGTCCATATACTACCCTAGCTTAGTCATATACTGCCCTAGCCTGCCCCTATACGGCCTTAGCCCACCCCTCTACTGCCCTAGCCCACCCCTTTCGGCCATATCCCAGTGGCATATCATCCATGACTGCAACGTGTTCACTGCACATGGGCCCTGAGGGCTGGGGGAGCCCACTGTGCTGACACACACTGCACCTATGTATGCCCTAGGGTGCCAAGAAGGGGAGCAGTAACATGGTGGTATGTCATATAATTTGTCATACAGACAAGGTGCTGTTGCATGTAAATTTGACTTCCTGATAAATTTAGTTTTAATTATCATGATAGAAATCATGATAAAATTTCGGATCAGTGAACTGATCAGTCCTTCCAAGAAAGTGCTAGGGGGCCTCATGTTGGGGGACGTGCAGTGCTCTGACTCTTTGGTCAAGGTTTGGATCAGGCAATCCAAGATGGGGAGAGGGGTACAAGTAGAACTGTTCAAGGGCAACTTCACCCAATTCTGTCCGGTAACAGCAATGATGCAGTTTCTGATCGTTTGCCCGAGGGCGGATGGTGCTTTATTCGTACACATGGATGGCTCATTTCTTTCCAAGTTCCAATTTACAGCGTTTTTACAAAAATGTTTATCGGCAGGGGGATTGGTTCCTGGGGATTATGCGGCGCATTCTTTTCGCATAGGAGCAGCCACCGAGGCAGCTCAGTGGGGCCTTCCTGAGGAAGTGATAAAGCGTATTGGCAGATGGGAGTCCAGGAGATATCGTATTTATGTTAGGCCCCACTTGCTGTAAAAAATGTACCCACAAAAATGTGTGTTGTGACTTTTCTGGTCTTTCTGTTTTTGTGTTTACATTTTTGTTGTGTGACGGACTGTCGTCTGCTGCTGTGGTGCAGGATTGTTATTGTGTCTGTTCAGATTCCCCACGATGTCTCATCTGGATATTGGGACATTCATATGTGTTCTGGGGGGCAAAGAGGGCTGAGATTAGACCCGAGGGCTGGCAGTTGGGTGTTGCCAGATAGGAGGACGGGGTTAGATGGATCGGGGTTCCTGGGATGCTGTGGCACAGAGTTATTCTTGAGATACACAGTTTTTCACGGCTAGACAGGCACCCGGACATTTTGGTCCTCCATGTGGGGGGTAACGATTTGGAACTCCGTCCCATAAGACAGGTCAAGGACATCCAGTGGGATTTCCTTCGATTACGGTCCTCTTTTCCTGACATGATTGTGGTGTGGTCAGACATTGTGGCCCGCATGTCCTGGAGAGGGGCTCGGTCGATTGAGAAACTTAACAAGGCCCATATAAAGGTGAATAAAGAGGTGGGCAGGTTTATTGCTCATAATGGTGGGGTCGTGGTTAGGCATTTGGAGTTGGAGATTCACACATGGGGGTACCTTAGAGGGGATGGTGTACATCTCAATGCAGTTGGGATATACCTATGGGCTTTGGGCTTGCAGGATGGTATCCAGAGGGCTGTTCTGGTGTGGCGGCAGGCACAAGTGTAAGGTGTCACACTTATGCCGCTGTGGCGGTTGGGGTCCTTGATGAGGGATACAAAATGAGGTATTTGATAAAACAGTGGGACCCATCTCAGATAGGGAGTCCTCCCGGAATGTCTAGTTCAGTCTAGATTACTGGGTAGTAAGGTGGTAGGGGTCTGTGGTCAGTTAGTGAATCTTCGAGGCGGTGTTTTGAGGTTGGGGACAGAATCTAACTTAGAGGTACCACAGATTCCAAAGTTTGGAAGATGGTATCATCAAGGATCTGCATTTATTCGTATTAGAGCTGGAGCATTTAAGAAATGTTATGTTTAAATATGGTTTTGCGTTAATAAAAGGCCAAACGGCCATTTAAATCCAATACAGTGTTAGTGTTCTTATTTAGGGAAAAAGGGGGGTTTACAGGTACAATTTTGTGTTGGGGCAGTAAGTTATCTGAACTTCCCTAGTCAAAACATGTACGAAGCTGGAAAGAAATGTAAGCTCAGGGCATACATGACGGGGTAGAAGGAACTACCAGATTGCAATAGGTTAAATAGAGGGCTGTTTAGACAGAATAAACTGGCTCTTACCTGATTGGAGGAGTTTCGTGCAGGATGAGGAGGAGCTGGATAACAGTTGAGGGAAGGAACGAGGAGGCATCAGTTGCAGGTGGAAAATCGGTGGTGGAACGTCCCACCCTCCCGCCCTGGTGGAAGAAGTTTTTGCTGTAATAAATGAAGAGGGTCATTGGGGTTGGGGTCCTTGATGAGGGATACAAAATGAGGTATTTGATAAAGCGGTGGGACCCATCTTAGGTATGGAGTCCTAATTTTGAATAATTTAAACAAGCAAAAGAGAGAAATCTCTATTAAACATCAGCAATGGTGTGCACAATTATGCAGTTTCCACAGCTGATGTTTATAATTAAGGAGAGATTGCAGGATAGCAATGATAGCATGAGATCTTCCTTCCATGGGACAGTTGGGAAGCCTACAGTGCTTGTGACCTCTACAGCAATTAAAGCCATTATTGGTTATTAATCTTAGCACACGCTACAGTGTGTAAAAGACACTTCCATTTATATTCAGCGTCAAGTGATCCAGTCCTCTAGGTCAGGGGTCTCCAAACTCTGACCCTACAGTTGTTCAGAAGCTACAATTCCCATCATGCCAATCATGTCTGTGAATGTCAGTTTTACAATGCCTCATGGGACAGCTGGAGGGCCATAGTTTGGAAATCCCTGCTCCAGGTCATGGATGAGGATAGAGAGTTACATGGTGAACAAATGATATCTCTCCTTTTCTGCATCATCCCATCCAAAGCACTAATTCTGCCACTGACAAAGATTTATAAATTGTAGCACCCTAGTTAGGTTGCTAGGAAAATTTAGTTTTTGGGCTCCTTCTGTAATCCAGGAAGCAGATATTGGTCTGTTCAGGGTTTCATAGGATGGCACCTGGCCTGCGGCCACTAAATGTCCTCCCATCAGCACACGTGATGAATTCACGTGCACCCAGCCTGCAGGTTTAAATAAGAGCAGAGAGGAGCAGGGAGCAGGAAGCTGAATGAGAACATGGGAGAGGCACACGGCAGCACTGGTAAGACAACGGGAGCTTCCGGAGGTAACTTTCCAGGTGATTGGTTGCTAGGTGGTCCTTGTTAATATGAAAAATTAACTCTGGAAGCTCCCGCTGTCTTATCAGCGCTGCTGTGTGTCTCTCCCGTTTTCTCATTTGGCTTCCTGCTCCCTGATCTGCTGTCTCCCTCTCTGCATGGGGCAAGGTATAAAAGGGCAGAGCTGCGGAGGGGGCTTTGTAATATGCAGGGGGGCTGTGAAATATGCAGGGGGGCTTTTATTATATGCAGGGGGGCTGGGTGGGGGGGCTGTGTGATGTGCACGGAGGCTGTGTAATATGCAGGGGGGGGCAGTCCAGAGGTACGGGGGCTGTGTAATGTAAAGGAGAAAAGAGGTGCAGGACCGTGTAATGTAAAGGGGTCCAGAGGTGCGGGGGCTGTGTAAAGTAAAGGGGTCCAGATTTAGGGACTTTTTATTTTTCTTTATTGTTTTTACTAGTAATGGCGGCAATCTGCGATTTTTAGCGGGACTGGGATATTGCGGCGGACAAATCTGACACTAAGTGACACTTTTTGGGGACCAGTGACACCAATACAGTGATCAGTGCTATAAAAATGCACGAATTACTGTATAAATGACACTGGCAGAGAAGGGGTTAACACCAGGGGCGATCCAATAGGTAAATGTTCCCTAGGGAGGTGCTTACTAACTGTGTGGGGCAGTGTCACACTGAAGGAAAAGAGGGATCCGTAATTCAGCTTAGCTGAATCACAAGATCTCTCTTACCCTTCCTGACAGATCCGCCGTTTGCCTTGTTTACACAGATCTGAGGCTGATCTGTCTGTCCTGTGAACGATCGGCAGGTTCACATACATTGAATCCGGCCCTTAAGTGAAAAAAGGTCTCTGACCCCTGTTCTAGAGCTTAGGGAGGGAGAATTCAAATAACCAGTCTGAATATTGATCAGGGCCTAGCCAGTCCCTGGTGAGGTGCACACAGGTGAGGGCTGGGCTGCTCATAATAGTCTGAAGTCCTGGAGTGATTGTCTTTCTCCAGGAAGGAGAGTTCCCAGCCTTGGGGGGTTGCCCCTGAGGCGGCTAAAGGACTGGGTTACTGTTCTGCAATTTATCAGGAGCTACAGTGCTGGGACATAGAAGCAGCCTGGATCTGACTGTGAGCTTTTCCAAGGGATCTTGTCTGGAGAAGGATTGTTTTTCTCACTGAGTGGTGTCCAGAGGAAGCTGGAAGGAGGAAACTGTCCTAGGGATTTATGAGTAGAGACCCTAAAAGTGATCCCTGCAACTGTGTAGAATCATGAAGATATCACTGGGTATCAGCAAGTATACATTGGTACTAGATACCCCGATTCCAGTGTGTTCTGCCCCCACATAGTCTTTAGCTGTGGGGGAAGAGACTGTTCAGTATTCACATTTACTTTGCTAGAAAATTGTCCTCTGTTATTTGCTAATAATTTTTGGAGTATCCCATGCCCCAATCCCTCTCCTGTTGCAAGTTCTTCAAATAATAAAGCTTAAAAAGGCAACCCCTAGACTGTTTACTGGAACCAGAGTGAATGGACTGTTGTTTGGATGACTGGGTGTCTCTGTAGTGTTTGGGGAAAAAAATGTTAAATTCAATGGCCCTTGAGGGGTGGGGGGAGGTAGCACTACATAATTCAAGATTCATGCTTAGGCTCATGTAGGTCCAATAGCATTTCTAACTGGTTATGTTTTTTCTGTGTCAAGAAACAAGTTCTCGTTAGGGTTGCAAAAGAATGTGTTAGTATTTTATAGCCATGGTCATTTTATGGGATGACAATGCAATGCTTCAAAGGTTATTTTGTACCCAGTGCCACTGTTAATTTCTTACAGGTGGCATCCCACCCTAAAAATTGTTTTGATTAAATGTGCTTACACACTGCCCTTAAATTTCTAAACTCTGTTACCTAATAATATAAGAATTCAAATAACCAGTCTGAATATTGATCAGGGCCTAGCCAGTTCCTGGTGAGGTGCACACAGGTGAGGGCTGGGCTGCTCATAATAGTCTGAAGTCCTGGAGTGATTGTCTTTCTCCAGGAAGGAGAGTTCCCAGCCTTGGGGGGTTGCCCCTGAGGCGGCTAAAGGACTGGGTTACTGTTCTGCAATTTATCAGGAGCTACAGTGCTGGGACATAGAAGCAGCCTGGATCTGACTGTGAGCTTTTCCAAGGGATCTTGTCTGGAGAAGGATTGTTTTTCTCACTGAGTGGTGTCCAGAGGAAGCTGGAAGGAGGAAACTGTCCTTGCTAGAAAATTGTCCTCTGTTATTTGCTAATAATTTTTGGAGTATCCCATGCCCCAATCCCTCTCCTGTTGCAAGTTCTTCAAATAATAAAGCTTAAAAAGGCAACCCCTAGACTGTTTACTGGAACCAGAGTGAATGGACTGTTGTTTGGATGACTGGGTGTCTCTGTAGTGTTTGGGGAAAAAAATGTTAAATTCAATGGCCCTTGAGGGGTGGGGGGAGGTAGCACTACATAATTCAAGATTCATGCTTAGGCTCATGTAGGTCCAATAGCATTTCTAACCGGTTATGTTTTTTTCTGTGTCAAGAAACAAGTTCTCGTTAGGGTTGCAAAAGAATGTGTTAGTATTTTATAGCCATGGTCATTTTATGGGATGACAATGCAATGCTTCAAAGGTTATTTTGTACCCAGTGCCACTGTTAATTTCTTACAGGTGGCATCCCACCCTAAAAATTGTTTTGATTAAATGTGCTTACACACTGCCCTTAAATTTCTAAACTCTGTTACCTAATAATATACTGCTGCACTTCCAGTATGGTATAAATGCTTCTGCTAAAATGTAGTATTGAGTTACACTCCTGGTAATGAAGAGTGCTCATGCATGTGTGTCAATACATTTTCTTACCATTCCTCCATAAAACAAGTGGTCTTGCTTGAATTCCACAACTCTACCAGTCCCTATGTTGGCATCTCTAACCCCTGCAGGTTTTAGTTCTAACCACAAATAAACTTTTAACACTTGGCAAGTAAGGATAATGTAAAAAGGTTAGGCAATCGTGAAAATTGGCAAATTGGAAAGGCAGCATGTACCTTTCCAATTTGTTAGGGGCAGATTTACTAAAACTGGAGCACTCCGAATCTGGTGCAGCTGTGTGCATGGTAGCCAATCAGCTTCTAACTTAAGTTTGTTCAATTAAGCTTTGACAATAAAACATGGAAGCTGATTGGTTTCTTTGCAGAGCTGCACCAGATTTTGAACTCTCCAACTTTATTAAATCTCCCCCATAGTGTCAGTCTTTCCAAGTGAAAACAGCTCATTGTACTTGCTTTCCATGTAACCATGGGTGCTAAATTTTGCATAAAAGAAATTAGCCTAAAACACTTAGAACTGCTCCCAAACTTCCTATATCCTTTTTATATTTTTGTATTATTTTTTATTTTCACATTTCTATTATTCACAGTGCAAGCACACAAATCAAGTTCTGATTGTCAATAGGAAGTTAAGAAACCAAAAAACAAAAACAAATGTAGAGTTTGGTACCCTCATAGGTTGCTGCCCTGTACAATACTTAACTAACACAATCCTTTGAAATCATTCTGACCACCACTGTATACATGCACAGTACTCCCGCATAGGAAGGCTAGCACTTAAAACTATTCCAATCCACTGGTGTATACATTTACAGAGCTATCACACAGGTCAGCAACCTTCAAAATGATTGTGTGCAAAAGTGTATACACTTATGCCGCGTACACACGATTGGACATTCCGACAACAAAATCCTGGATTTTTTTCCGACGGATGTTGGCTCAAACTTGTTTCGCATACACAAGGTCGCAAAATGTTGTCGGAAATTCCGAACATCAAGAACGCGGTGACGTACAACACGTATGCCGAGCTGAAAAAAATTAAGTTCAATAGCCAGTGCGGCTCTTCTGCTTGATTCCGAGCATGTGTGGAATTTTGTGCGTCGGAATTGTGTACACACGATCGGAATTTCTGACAACGGAACCAGCTATCAAATTTTTGTTGTCGTAAATTACGACAACAAATGTCCGATGGAGCCTACACGCGGTCGGAATTTCCGACAACAAGCTCACATCAAACATTTGTTGTTGGGAATTCAGACCGCGTGTACGCGGCATTACTGTGTTCTCAAGCAGGGAGGTAGGCAGGAAACGTACCTGTTGGGTTTGCAGCAAAAAAGAGTGTTGCTAATGGATGAGGCCATTCAAAGTAAGGACTTTGGAAATTCCTTCAGCAAAGGGGAGCTAAATAGATGAGCTAAATAGATGCAATTTCTCACATTTGAATTTAAAATAGAAAAGTCTTGATGCATATCATACATAAAGCTAGGATTCTTGAATTGAATGATTCTTAGTGGACAGAATAAATCTCCATGCACATATTCTGGACACTGTGATTCAGTGGAGATGAACATATTCACTAACAAATATCCTTTATGTCCAAAAGCTCAACAGCACCTGTGTTGACAGGAAAGGAAAGATTTAATGACTTATCAGCGTGTGTTCCAATCAGCTGGAAGTAGACAGATAAAATAGTGTCACCCTCACATCTGTACTGCTTAGCAGCCAGGGCCAGATTAAGAACATCATGGGCCTGGTGCTGAGGATTTTGGTGGGGCCTTTTATAAACAATAAATAAATAAATAAAAATGCAAACAATTTTTTGTTATAACAAATTAAATTAAAGAGAGAGAGAAAGGGGGTGAAAGAGGTGTTAGGGGTAAGGGAAAGAGGATGAGAGAGAAAGGGGGGGATGAGAGAAAGAGGATGCACATGAGCATGCGTGGGAATGACATCAACGCAGCCCAGCCAAGGCAAGTGACCGAAGGCACAGAACCCAGAAGGAAGACCAGGTGAAGAGGGAAGTGCCCGGGCCGGATTGATCACAGCACAGCACTAGAGGGCTCATTCTGACAATTTAAGTGTACCCTAATGTGCTAATATGCTGTGCATACATGTACATTATGGCATAACCTACCTTAGGGCCTCTAAAAAATAGTAATGTTAGAAAAGTTTGCTACCGTTTTAATATCATAGGAACCCAGGAGCCTCTCATGGGGCCCCCTACTGACCCACATAGTTGTCAACATTTCAAAAATATTTTCAGGGACACTTTTTTACAAGTGCTATATTTAGAGTAGCTGACATCCCCTATGTTCATCTATACATCACAATAGTAATTACAAAATTAAATAAGTACTAATAATGGGGCAGAACAAATATGAGGACTGAGATTTCCTTTAGTTGAACTAACAAAAGTGTGCCCATTCTAGAGCTGGTAACATTGAGGATATTCAGTATAATTTTAAAGAACTGTTTTTGTGGGTAAGAGGCATAGGGGAGGAGAATGGATGGTATAAAAGTGGGAAGTATGAGCAGGTGAGGGAGAGGAATGTGGAGGGGTGAGGGAGAGGAATGTGGAGGGTCTAACAGTGAGGGAGAGGAATGCGGAGGGTATGACAGAAGGCACTATGTACAGGAGAGGAGTGTGAAGAGTATGACAGTGGGCAGTATGTACAGGAGAGGAGTGTGGAGGGTACGAAAGTGGGCACTATGTACAGGAGAGAAGTGTATGACAGCGGGCACTATTTACAGGAGAGGAGTGTGTAGGATATGACAGCGGGCGTTATGTATAGGAGAGAAGTGTGGAGGGTATGACAGTGAGCAGTATGTATAGGAGAGGAGGATGAAGGAATCTGGGAAGGAAAAATTGAAAGGTTTGTGGAAGGATGTTTAGGAACTGTGTAGTGGTTAAGCGGGCCATACATGCAGGGGAATAAAGCAGCAGGCAGAAATGACACTTAGTGCTCTTAATTGACATATGTACACACTATAGAGGGATATGCTTTGTTCATATTTCATATCTGAGGTTTACAACCACTTTAAGGCTCCGTTAATACCTGAGCTATTTGAAGCGCCACCAAAAGTGTTTTAGTATTAGTATTGCCATTATACTGAATGGTGCCCATTCACATCTGAGTGTAGTACCGCTTGAAGACAGCAGCTCAAAAAAGTAGATGAGCTTCTTCTAGATCAGAGTCGACTGTTTTTTCCCCAGTAGACTTCAATGGGAGGGTCTGAAAGGCATGTGTTTTTATCTGGTAACTTTGAATTGCCTAAAAAGAATTATAAAAAAAAAAAGCTAGAAACTAGAAACTCATGCAAAAAAGTCCAAAAACCTACCCATAAAATGGCCAAAGATGTTCACCTGAAAAATGACCACAGACCAGAGATACAATGTATCAAGAATAAAAAGACACCAACAAGGGACCACCTGCAGCAATGGAGGAACTACCAGGGCCATAACGGTTGCTCTTGCGACATAGGACGTCCTCCCGGAACCTTGCTCCCGCGTGCCCCCTGGGGCGTGCACTCAGTAACATCCTTGACCGCCGGATCCCGAGGACCCGGCGCATCACGGATCTCGGTAAACGGCCGCTGATAGCGGCCGTTTACCATGTGATCGCTCCATCAAATGACGGAGCGATTCCATGTACACGAACCGGCGTCACGTCATGACGCCGGTTCCTCCCTTCCCTCTCTGTACCGATCGGTAAAGTGAGAGGGGAGAAGCGGAGAGATGGGACCAGCGCTGTGGGCTAGATGTGTAGTGCCCACAGCACTGGTCAGTGTCAGCACTGTGAAATACTCTGCCAACAGTGTGCAATACACTGCCACCACTGTACAATACTGTGCCACCACTGTGCAATACTCTGCCACCACTGTACAATACTCTGCCACCACTGTCCAATACTCGCCAATACTCTGCAATAAATTTTAATTAAAAAAAAAATTTTTTTTTTTTTTTTTTTTACAGAATTTTCAGTATTTTTTGATTTATAGCGCAAAAAATAAAAAACCCAGCGGTGATTAAATACCACCAAAAGAAAGCTATATTTGTGTGAAAAAAAGGACAAAAAATGAGTAATTGTCATTCAAAGTGTAAGAGCAACGAAAGCTGAAAATTGGTCTAGTTAGGAAGGGGTTTAAGTGCCCAGTGGGTAAGTGGTTAAACACCACTGGGGTTTTTATTTTTTGCTAAACATGAAAAAAAGACAGACATTTAAAAAAAAAATACAAATTCTTAGATTGTTATAATATTTTGCCATAAGTGATTTTTCTTCTTCACTGATGTGCACTGACGATGCTACACTGATAGGCGGCACTGATGAGGCAGCACTGATGGGCACAAATGAGGCAGCACTAATGGGCATTGATAAGGTGGCCCTGATGAGGCTGCACTGATATGTGGCACTGATGATCTGCACTAATATGCATAGCTGATGGGCTATGATGAGCTGCACTAATAGGCAGCACTGATGGGCAATGATAGCTGGCACTGATGAGCTGCACTAATGGGCACTGATGAGCAGCACTGATGGGCTCTGATAGGCGGCACTGACAGACAGCACTTATGGGCACTGATAAGGTGGCACTGGTGAGGCAGCACTATTATGCGGCACTGATGGCCACGTATAGGCAGCACTGATGGGTGGCACTGACACTGATAGGTGGCACTGATGATCTGCACTGATAGGCAGCACTGATGGTCAATGATAGGTGGCACTGATGAACTGCACTGATGGGGAGCACTGATAGGGCTCTGATAGGCGGCACTGACAGGCAGCACTTATGGGCGCGGACAAGGTGGCTCTGATGAGCTGCACTAATGGACACTGATGGGCAGCACTGATGGGCTCTGATGGGTGGCACTGACAGGCAGCACTTATGGGCACGGACAAGGTGGCACTGATAGGCAGCACTGATAGGTGGCACTGGCACTGATGAGCTGCAATGATAGGTGGCACTAGCATTGATTGGATGGCACTGATAGGCAGCACTGATAGGTGGCCCTGATGAGCACTGATAGGTGACACTGGCATTGATTGGATGGCACTGATGAGCTGCACTGATAGGTGGCACTGGCAGTGATAGGTGGCACTGACGAGATGCACTAAATGGGCATGTGATGAGTTGCACTTATATAGACGCCCCCCCCCCCCCCAAAAAAATGTAAGTTAACCACTTCACTTCAGCCAGTGCACACATTATTAGTACACCTGCCCCGCACACTGCTGCACAATTTCACAAATAGAACTTATATGCCTGAGTCTGCCATTGACTTCCGCTGCGGGCCACCCCATCGCCCATGGCTTACTTGAAATTAGTTGTGCTGTTCAGAATGATGAATGCAGATACTCCTTCTCCTGGCTCGAAGTACCGCCCGCACACAGCACTCCAGGCCAGTCCTTTCCCAGTCAAGCCTCCCAGGATGCCGGGGAAGGCCTCCAGATGACGGCACACTGGCCGGGACGTCAAGCTCCGCCTACAGTGTGCGAGCAGCAGAGCACGCTCAGCCTCGGCGGCACACTGGTACCGCCCGCACACCGCACTGTCTGCAACGTCTGCTTAATTTATGGCCGGCATTTGAGCTGACTGACACATTATCATATATGTGAGCCTATAAATAATGCAGCTGGCTGGCAATGTCAAGATATAAAGGGGCCGGCGGCCGGGCCATGGTGATTGACTGATTTGTATGTATTTAAAGTGTCCGGGCCTATATTATGATGGGAGCCTGGAGCTGCAGCTCCAAAAGCCCCTATGTTAATCCAGCCCGGAGTATAGTAAGATGGTCCCGTGACTGGCCAGTCCTTTCACTTTCTTATCCTGATCCAGACTCTGGGCTTGACATGTCACTACTAAATATCTCCTTGAAACCAACATTTAAAAAACACAGCCACATTTATTTTTTTCTTTGCAAAGCAGAATTGTATTTTCTTTTACCTGCTATTGTGTACCATTACCATGTAGGGCTATTCCACCCTGTATAAAATGGCCAATAACTACACCATGCAGCAAAACAGGATGCAAGTACTTCTCTGAGCCCAGCTTGAATAATGCAGCGTACACACAACCGTTTTCTCCGTCAGAATAAACTCTGACAGCTTTTCCGAAGGAGTTCCGCTGAAACGGACTTGCCTACACACGATCACACCAAAGTCCAATTGTTTAGAACGCGGTGACGTACAACATGTACAACGGGACTAGAAAAAGGAAGTTCAATAGCCAATAGCTGCCCTTGCATCGTTTTTGTTCCTTTGGAACAGCATACAGGCGAACGGTTTTCCCGATAGAAATTGATTCCGTCGGAAAGATTTAAAACATGTTCTATTTCTAGGTCCATCAGAATTGTCAAAAAAAAAAAAAGTCAGCTGAAGCCCACACACAATCGGAATATCCAATGAAATGATTCTGTTGGACTTTTTCTGCCGGAAAGTCCGACCGTGTGCACACGGCATAAGAGTTTTTGCTACGATGCTAACTGTGACCACAAAAAAGGCGATATTATTATTATTGTTATACAGGATTTATATAGTGCCGACTGTTTACTAAGCTCTTTACAACATTAGGGCAGACAGTACAATTACAATACAATTTGATACAGGGGGATAGGCTTCTCTGAAGAGGAACGTTTTCAGGGATCGCCTAAAAGTGGATAAATTTGCAGACAGTCTAACAGATTGGGGTAGCGAATTCCAGAGGATGGGCGAGGCTCGGTAGAAGTCCTGGAGGCGGATATGGGAGGAGGTGATGAGGGAGCTAGAGAACAGGAGGTCTTGGGAGGAACGAAGAGGGCAATTAGGTTGGTATTTTGAGACTAGGCTAGTGATGTAGCTGGGGGCAGAGTTGTGGATGGCTTTGTAACTTATTGTTAGTATTTTGAATTGAATTAGTTGGGCAAGTGGCAGCCAATGGAGGGATTGGCAGAGAGGGGTAGCGGACACTGTGCGGTTTGTAAGGTGGATGAGTCTGGCAGCAGCATTAATGATAGATTGAAGGGGGGATAGTCTATTTAAAGGTAAGCCAATGAGGAGGGAGTTGCAGTAGTCAAGGCGAGAGATAACTAGGGAGTAAATCAGGAGCTTTGTGGTTTCATTGGTTAGAAAGGGACGTAGTTTAGAGATGTTGCAGAGGTTGAGGCGGCAAGCTTTGGAAAGTGATTGGATGTGGGGCCTAAAGGAGAGTTCAGAGTCCAGGATAACACCTAGCACGCTGACATGTGGGGATGGGTGGATGGTAAGTCAGGGAAAGAGGCACGTGGGGGAGGAAATATTATAAGTTCGGTTTTGGACAAGTTGAGTTTGAGGAAGTGATGTGACAGCCATACAGATATGTCTGTTAGTAAGTTAGTGATGCGTGAGGAGACTGATGGAGTGAGTTGAGGGGTGGAGAGATAGATTTGTGTGTCGTCAGCGTAGAAATGATGCTGAAAGCCGTGAGAGGCCTGAGCTGACCCAAGGAAGAGGTGTAAAGTGAAAATAAAAGAGGTCCAAGAACAGAACCTTGGGGGACCCCGACGGAGAAGGGAAGAGGAGTGGAGGAAGTAGAATTGTAAATGACACTGAAGGTGCGTTGGGATAGGTAGGATGAGAGCCACTGAAGAGCACCGTCATGGAGACCAAGGGAGTAAAGTTTTTTGAGGAGGAGGGGGTGGTCAACCGTGTCAAAGGCAGCTGAAAGGTCCAGAAGTAGGAGTACAGAATAGTGTCCGTTGGTTTTTGCAGTTAGTAGGTCATTTATGAGTTTTAAAAGAGCAGTTTCTGTGGAGTGTTGAGGGCGAAATCCAGATTGAAGGGGATCAAGAAGGTTATTTATAATGAGGTGGTCACTCAGTTGGTTGTAAACCAGGCGTTGAAGGAGTTTAGAGGAAAAGGAGATAGGGCATAGGTTGTTAAGATTGGTAGGGTCCAAGGACGGCTTTTTAAGTATGGGGGTGACCGGTGCATGTTTTAGAGCATTGGGGAAAATGCCAGAGGTGAGGGAGAGATTGAAGATGTGAGTTAGAGAGTGTAGGATAGAGTCAGAGGGCGACCGTAGTGTTTGAGAGGGAATAGGGTCCAGGGGGCAGGTGGTTAGGTGGGCGTTAGAAAGGAGTTTAGAAACTTTGTCTGTAGTAGCAGATTTGAAAAAGGGGAGTGTCAATTGTACCTGGGGGAGATACCTGTAGAGTGGAGATTTCATCACGGATTGTATCAATCTTGTTTTTGAAAGGGATTAGCAATCTCCTGGGCAGTGAGTGAGTCAGTGGGTGGAGGCGGTGGAGGACGAAGTAGAGAGTTGAAGGTAGAGAAGAGTTTATGGGGACTGGATGAGAAGGTGTTAACAAAAATAGGTCTGCTTGGCAGTGTGGAGGAAATAATAGTATTTTTGGAGGGCAGATTTGTATTGGTTGAAGTCTTTGAGAGACTTGGTCTTGTGCCACAGATTCTCAAGAACAAATTTTTTGAGAATTTTAGTGTCATCTGTTTGCCAGGGTTGTAGGGGTCGAGGCCTGATTCTGCATGTAGTGAGGGGAGCAAGCAAGTCCAGGGTGGAGGACAGGGATTTATTGTAAATGGAAGTGGCTTGGTTGGGGCAGGACGGGGGAGAGATTTTGTCATAGAGGTGGTCAGTAGCAGAATAGAGGAGAGAAGAGTTGAAGTTGCGAAAGTTTCTACGGGATATGGTTAGGAGATTGGAAGGAAAGGTGGTGGAAGACAGGGAGAGAGAGAAATTAATAAGGTGATGGTCGGAGAGAGGAAAAGGATTGTTTGAGAAGTTGCATGGAGGGCAAAGGTAGGAGAATACAAGGTCAAGGGTGTTGCCATCGTAGTGAGTAGAAGCCTGTACCCATTGCTTCAGGTCAAATGAAGAGGTTAGACTAAGAAGTTTAGAAGTAGCAAGAGTGTTTGTATTAGCAGGGATGTTGAAATCACCAAGAAGGATTGTGGAAATTTCCGAAGAGAGAAAGTAGGGTAGCCAGGCAGAGAACTCATCAAGGAAAGTCGATAATGGCCCAGGGGTCCGGTAGATCACAGCAATTAATCATTAATCAAACGATATGATCAAGCGATATGAAACAAAGAGAGAAACCTGGGTTAATACCCTCAGTCCTTGTACACAGCTCTATATGTGTGTATATATAGGAAGGCCAGCATGGTGGCCTGCAATTATGGGAGGAGCCCGGAGGGTATATATACCAGACCTCTCCACGAGGCCGGTGTCGGTTCCAGCGCGCCGTATTACACGTCACCAGGCCGACAAACAACTCAGTACACGTTCCTGAGTTGTCCGACGCTCCTCGTTCCAGATTACGGATTCGATTCCCGATCGCACCCCCAGTTCGTTCCGCTTCAGCGTCGCAGGTAGGATTTATGCTTTTTCGTCGCTACGTCGAAACCCCTGTTTTTCCACTGAGTCATTTTCAAATACCATGCTATTGTTTGTTTATTTCCTTCCCCACAATTCACCCCACTTCCACTGGTTGTGACGCCCGCTACCCAGTGCAAGCATCCCCTCACTCACACGGCCACCACAACACCCCCCTCCCCCCCCCCCCCCCAAAAAAAAAAAAAAAACACACACACACCTACCAGAGCATCTGTCACTGCACTCCCCACGCACTTCTTGCAGGCACCGCAAGTTCGTGTAAATGGGCCCCCACACCTTGCAAACCTCAGCAAGACAGTCCACTCCTTGCCTTCCACGGCAACCCAGCCAATGTGAGGCACAGCCGCCCCCCGCACATCTTGCTTCACCGCAGGTTTGTGTCACGGCTCCCACATCCACCCTCCCACATACCTCTGCAATCGTTGCAGCTCGACCTCCATTGGCCTCGCAGCCACAACTTCCCCAGTAGCAAACTTCAGCTACTCACGCCTTTCTCTATCCCTTTTCACCTTTTCCTTAGGTCAGTAATCGCCCCTGGTCTCCTACACAACAGGATCAGACTATCCCGTTCCTTTTTCAGGTAAAAAAAAAAAAAAAAAAATACAATAACCTACCCCCTTTTTTGTCTTGAGGGCTGCATCTCTTCACCAGGGGGTCAACTACGGCCCCAAATCAGCTCTTGCAACCCACCTCTCACTAATATTTTTTACGTCACCCTACCGTAGGTACCAGGTCCACCAGGTTTTGACCCCTACAGTGACTCCATCACTAGGGCAGCAAGCAGGTGCGTAAGTTATTGTTGGTTTCAGTTTTCCATTCTCTTCACACCTTTTCACTACATATCCCCCTCCCACATACTTATTTGGCTCAGTACCCTGGCGTTAGAAACTGTCACATACTTCTATGCATGTCACTCTGTTTTCGAAGCACAAGTCTTCACTACGCAGACAAGGTCACCTAGTCTCATGACTTGCTGGCAGTGCAAGTATTAGCTGACCGAACCCACGTCAAACTACTACAGATCGAAACATCCCTACTTAGCAACCAACCAGCAGCCACTCCCCCCAGTACCGCCCTGGTGGGGCTCTGGTTGAACTAGTCCGTGCCGAGCACAGACGGACACCCGAGCACCGGTTACCTGGTCAGTCACCTCCTGGCTTACCTCGGTTGTCACGCATTCTCTGAGTTCCACAGGCCAAAGAAACACTCACCCAGCGCTCACGCGCATCCCCGATTGTTACCATACCGTCGAACGGTATCTTGCTTCGTTCACACATCTCCCCTCCCCATCCAAGCAGAACACCATAGTTTTGATAAAATCTCCAGGCGTTAGTAACTGTCACATACTTCTACGCATATCACTCTATTTTTCGAAGCACAAGCCTTCACTACGCAGACAAGGTCACCTAGTCTCATGACTTGCTGGCAGTGCAAGTATTAGCTGACCGAACCTACGTCAAATGCTACAGATCGAAACATTTCCTACTTAGCAAATCAACCAGTAGCCACTCCCCCCAGTACCGCCCTGGGGGGGCTCTGGTTAACCAGTCCGTGCCGAGCACAGACGGACACCCGAGCATCAACCATCCGGCCAGTCACCTCCTGGCTCACCTCGGGTGTCACGCACCCCCCCCCCCCGAGTTTTACATATAGGCCCATGGAACATCCCACTCAGCGCACGCGCGCAACCCATTTGTTCCCAGACCTGTCACACAGGTATCCCACCCTGCCCCCCCCTCCCCCCCCCTTTTTTGCCACAACCACATACATATATATATGCTCTCCTGCCCTTCAAAAAAAAAAAATAAAAAAAATAAAAAATAAAAGAGAAACCCGAGACAAACATGCCCCCCCCTCCCTCCCCCCCCCTCTTTTATTCTAGCAGACGCCATGTCTCTGGCCAGCAGCGACGATTTCACCCCCGCCCCATCACCACCCGAAGCGGGTCCGGCAGACAACTCCTCTCAAGCCTTCAGAGCTTGGACCATCCCCAGACTCTCAGCTGAGCTGAGGCGCAGGAATATCCCCTACCCCATCACGGCCAGGAAAGCCGAACTGTACAGACTACTGTTCCCCAGCCCATCCCCACCAACCCCACCAGACACTCAGGCATCACTACAGACAATTGCCTCGGCAGTGTCCCAGCTTCACACGCTGGTCTCCTCTCTATCTACTACCATCTCTGATGTCCAGGCCAGAGTGGGGACCTTGGAGCTCCAGCAAGGAACCCCCACTCCACCAGCTGCCGCCCCCGCCACCCCCGCATCATGCGTCACAGCTACGCCTCACGCCGGTTTTTCTGTTTTCCCCGCACATCTCATCCCGGCAAACATCAGGAAGGAAATACTAGATGGCCGCGACATCAACCTGGCATCCCTTCTGATCTCGGTACACGATGTGACAGAGAACAAGGCCTACGCTTGGGGCGACGTTTCCGTTATCTTGAAGGCAAAAGACCACAGGCTTACACGAAAGCTCACGGTTACGGAGTTCGTACTTGCTTTCGGCATGTTTCGGGATGTCATCTGTTCCATCAAACCAGACAGGAGGGAAGAACTAGACCTCTACCTTCATGCTGTCACAGATTTAGGGTACAAGTACGGAGGCAGCGCCTTCTACGACTACCATCGCTCCTTTTCAGCAAAAGCAGCAGCCAAGCTCAGTCAGTTTCAGGCAACCACGGACTGGAGCGCCATCGACACCGAACTCTTCTGTCGCCATTTCGCTGGCCTCCGCTCCCCACTTTGCACTAACTGCCAATCCTCCACCCACACCGCCAATTGGTGTTCAGAACCCGATGGTAGACGCCTCCCCAACTTCCCCTCTGCCCCGCACACATCCCAGTATTCAGACGCAACCCCACCACACCCCCAGGAAGACAGACTCGGACGGCCCGTCCGAACTTTAGGAGGGGCGCCGATATGCAATAATTTCAATTTGGGGATCTCCAACTTCTCACGTTGCAGACTCCTCCACGTCTGCCTCATTTGCCGCAAAGCCCACCCCAGGATCACCTGCGGGATCAATAAGCTCAGCTCAGCCTGACTAAGCCGTATTGATATCGGATGGCTGCAATCCTACCTCACCTCACACCCATCACCCTCACTAGCAGCCTTTCTGGTACAAGGCTTCACCACAGGCTTTCACACGGGGCTTATCACACTCCCCGACACCACCCACGAGTGCAAAAACCTGCTGTCAGCAGCCACCGACGAGGAAGCCATCAGTACCCTACTACAAAACGAACTTGACCGAGGGTACATGATCGGCCCCTTCTCTCACCCACCGTTTTCCGTTTGGAGAGTTAGCCCTATCGGGCTCGTAAAAGGGAAGTTTTCAAATAAACTCCGGTTAATTTATTATTTGTCCGCGCCTTATTCTTCTCACACACCTAGCTTAAATTCCCTTATACCCTCACAAGAATTTTCTCTCAAATACTCTTCTGTCGACCTTGCTATCCAGGCCATCCTAGACACAGGCGAGGGCGCCTGGCTCTCCAAAGCAGACGTCGCAGACGCCTTCAAGCTGCTACCAATCCAGCCGTGTCTGTGGCGCTGGCACGGAGTCAGGTGGAAAGGTCAGTACTACTTCGCCACGAAACTGACCTTTGGATCCAAAAGCAGCCCATGGCTCTTTGACACGTTCGCACAGTCCCTGTCCTGGATTCTCTCGCACCACGCATCCTGTCAGAAAGTGATCCATTACTTGGATGACTTTCTGCTCATCGAAGACCCCAACCGTCCCCCGGTAGACCTCATGAGTCTAAGGGAGGTCTTCTCCAACCTCAATGTCCCCATAGCGGAGAAGAAGATAGAAGGCCCAGCACATCGCATCACCTTCCTAGGCGTCATACTAGACACTCAGGCCATGCAGGCCAGCCTACCACCAGACAAGTTGACTCGCATCAGGGAAGTCATTCATTCCTTCACGGCCACCCAGGGGTGCTCCAGGAGGCAACTTCAGTCCTTACTCGGGATGTTAAATTTCGCAGTAAGAGTCATCCCTCAGGGACGATCCTTTGTCTCCCGCCTCCTAGTTTTCCTCACAGGATGTCAAGACCCAGACCAGATCTTCAGACTTGATCAGGCAGCCATAGCCGACCTTTCCATGTGGGACCACTTCCTGGCTGACTGGAATGGCATTTCCATGTTCATTCCGGCAGCATCTCCCTCTTCTCCCCGGATTGTCACTGACGCCGCTGCCTCCACGGGCTTCGCAGCTATTTTTGGCCCCCACTGGTTTGCCGGTCCATGGCCGCCAGAAATCTTGGCAATCCCCGGTTTCAGCCAGTCCTCCTCCCTATTCGAACTATACCCAATAGTGGCAGCAGCACAAACCTGGGGAAGCAGTTGGGCAGGCCAGACGGTGGTTTTTTCCACTGACAATCAGGCCACAGCTGACATCATTAACAAAGGCCGGTCCAGGTCCTTGACCATTATGGCCTTCCTGCGCAGGCTGGTACAATTATCCCTGCTACACCAGTTCAAGGTCCTCTGCGTCCACATCCCGGGCAAGTGTAACACCTCAGCTGACGCTCTGTCCCGATTCAATTTCCCGTTGTTCTTTTCCCAGGAACCCGGAGCCGATTCGACCATGGCTGCCATCCCTCACTGGTCTCAACTAACCCTAGTCTGAGTCACCACCTTCACGGCACCACCAGTCTTACAATCTTTTGCCAAACAATAAACCATTACCTCCCTAAAAACAAGTCTTTGCGCCCTTTTCTTAACTACTCTACTAGCAGAAAGGGCCTCACGGTGCAGCTCACCAGGGCTTACCTTACGGTAGACCAGGGCACACTTCAGGTCTAGTTTGTTGTCTGTCTTGTGGCGTGTTTATGTTTGCTCCTTCACATCGTTAAGAACCGAGGGCTCCGACCATAAATAGGAAGGCCAGCATGGTGGCCTGCAATTATGGGAGGAGCCCGGAGGGTATATATACCAGACCTCTCCACGAGGCCGGTGTCGGTTCCAGCGCGCCGTACCCGCCCACCCAATCCCCTTCTCAGAAAACTCCAACACGTTTCTCTACAGAAACAGCCATTACTCCTCAGGTAAGCGCCCTTTTCTTAACTACTCTACTAGCAGAAAGGGCCTCACGGTGCAGCTCACCAGGGCTTACCTTACGGTAGACCAGGGCACACTTCAGGTCTAGTTTGTTGTCTGTCTTGTGGCGTGTTTATGTTTGCTCCTTCACATCGTTAAGAACCGAGGGCTCCGACCATAAATATATATATATATATATAATCCAAAGGTTCAGCGCTTAATGCAAGAGAGAGTTCATTCATTAGAGGTGAAAAAAACGGTAAAGAACCCTTCACCACTTCCAATGCATCCGAGATAGCGATAAACACCCAAGTGTATCAATTCAGCTTACCAGATGATGATTATAAGAATGCGTCAAATCATCCAGCACAGGTAGTATGAATAACTCTTTCCAGCAGGAGTAACGAAAAACATCCAAAAGTGGGTTCACCAACAAGAGATAGCCATCACTCAGATAGTGTCACCAGTCCAGGCCAGGATCATAAAACCTCAGGTCATGGCAACAACATCAATTCCCAGGACATAAAGGGAAAAGAGGTGGCAAAAATGGTGAAGCCCGCAAGTTTATAGGGAAAACACTTTATTGGTGTTGCACTTACATTTAGGTAGTGAAAAGGAAGCTTCATCAAAGGTTAATAACCACAGATGTCAGCGTGTTTGCATCAGCCAGACTAGGCCTAGGCCTTTCCACATTCTTCGCAGGATTAACACAGTGGCTTACGCATTAGACCTTCTCTATAATATGCGTATTTCGAATGTATTTCATGTCTCCTTATTTAAACCTTTACCACCTCGTGCCACGTCCTGTACAGGTTGAGAACCATGAGGAGTATGAAGTACAGTCCATTGTTGACTCCCGTTGGTTCTGTGGGCACATACAGTACCTGGTGCATTGGAAAGTGTACGGTCCGGAGGAACGCTCTCAGGTCTTATCCTCAGACGTACATGCCCCTTTCCTCCTCCGTGATTTCCATAGACGTTTTCCTCTCAAGCCTGGTGGTCCTCTGAGGGGAAAGGGCCGTTGAGGAGGGGGTACTGTCAGGGCTGGGCTCAGCCCTTCCTTCTCTGAGCTGGCCATTCAGCTGTCAGCTAATTGCCAGCTCTTATCTCTCCACAGTTACTCAGCTGTTGATGATATCCTGCTCGTCAGTCCTGCCTATTTAAGCCATCCAGTCCAGAGGAGCTCTGCAGGGTATCGGACAGAGGGGGGTGGCTGACAGACATGCGGGTGGTAGATCAGATGACAGAGAGACCTCACCTCAGCCAGGAGCCAGGCAGGGAGGCGGGACTCCGGGCGGCCACGATCACCCACAGTCCAGCCCCGCCTCCACATTTGACCAGTCCACCAGGCCAATCACACACCCTTTCAAAACGCCGCCCGGACGGCACATGACATATTCAGGCAATAACAGGGCGCCCGCTCACCGCTGCCCACTGCCCAGCTCTCGCACTGTCGCACAGCACAGTGAGATTGAAGGTGGCGGGCACGGGAATCGGGATGCCCCACTATAGATGTTGTGGCCGGGGTCAGAGGATGGTTGAATATGTGTCCGGGTTTCGGGCGGGTTGAAACCCGGGCACATGTGTCAAAACCCGGGCTGTCCGGGTCAAAACCGGACAGGTGGCAACCCTAGTGTGCAGGACCTGACTGTACTGTCTATCAGGAGTCAGCGAATTATAGAACTGAATGAACAGTATTACACATCATTTGGAATATAAGAAAGTTCTCATTCCTGGCTTTCACATGTGTATTTAGATGTTGGCCTTGAGTTTAGCTTTAACCAACAGTTCACAAAGATTTCAGATGCATGCCATAGTTTTCAGAGGCATACACTTGACAGAGAAATGCATATCTTTTCCTTCTGTTAGAGGAATGCTAATTCTGTATGTGTGGAGTAATAGGAGTCATTTGTGTCTAGACAAACCAAGACACCTGTTGTTCCTTAAGATGCCTCAGTCAGATCATAATCCAATGCAAGCCACAAGATGTCTTGGTCTTTCTTTACATCCAGGCAACGGCAGCACTCTGCAACATGCGCCTGTCGCTGTTACTAGCTATACCAACACAAAGCTGTTGCTTGGATATTTATTAAGCTATAGAAATTGTGATTATAAAACCAACTTTTATTATATACAAAGACCAGCATTTCATAGAGCAGAGTTGTAAATTGGATCCCGTAACATATTTTCTTAGCGCAAACATGACAACACATTACAACCGCATGTGTGATGCCATTGATTGGCCCCAGGATAGGAAAATGAAGGTAAGTACATGATGCAATTTTGCATTGTTTAGGCTTATTCAGAACAGTGTAAAGTGTACTGTGCATAGTGCAAAAAGTCATGGCAGCCCATAAGGGAGAATTAATTCTATCATTGTATACTGAAAACTGTCTAATAATGACTCCTGCATTTTGCACTTTAACTTTATTTTTTGCACTCCCTTACTGAAAAAAAGAAAAAACTAAAATGACCCTGTCATTGTAAAGAAAATAAAAGAAAAAAATATAAAGTATAAAGTTCAGGCAGCTATAGGTGAAGTGCAACCACTTCCAAAAATGTCACTGTAATGGCTGAATTTCAGGTCAAAGTTCCAGCACATCTGGGTAATACTAAAGCCTGCCAGCCCCTTTATGTCTCCTGCACATTTCTATTGGCTACCCTTTATTGTGATAGGTCAACATACCTCCCAGCTTGTGAGATTTACATGCCAAATTACATGCCCTTGCCATGCATCCAGTAACATGAACCATGGCTATTAATGCGCAAAATATTATTGGCTCAACCCATTTTTCATCACAAATTTTACAATGTTTTGGCTATTAAAAGCTACAAATAGAATAATTTACAGATTAGATAAAAGGTTTAGAGCAATAAAACACTTTTGATAGTTAAATCATTTTTTATAGAGATCCTTACATCAAGCCAACAGGAGGGACAACTGAAGAAGAAAGAGGGGCAGAGGGAATTGGTTTCAAAAGAGGGACAGTCCCTTTAAAGTTCTGAAGGCTTCACTTACAAAAACAATATTGATAAAATAGAACGAGTTCAAAGATAAAATATATCAGGAGAGAACAAGAACTTTAAATGCAGGAAAGAAGTGAAAGGGAGAACATGATAGAAACCTTTAAATACATGAAGGGTGTGACTATGGATCAGGAGTGCAGTGTTTTCAATATGAAGCTAAGATCAAGAACACGGGGCCATGCCCTCAAACTAGCAGGAGAAAAGCTTGAAACTACTCTTAGAAAGTAATATTTTACCCAAAGAGTGGTTGATGCTTGGAGCAGACTTCCGTTAGAGGTAGTGAGTCAGTCAACAGTAATGCTGCGTACACACGAGCAGAATGTCCGTCAGAAAAAGTCTGATGGGAGCTTTTCATAGTATAATCCGACCGTGTGTATGCCCCATCTGACTTTTTCCATCGAAAATTCTGACGGACTTAGATAGAGAACATGTTCTATATTTTTCTGATGGAACTAATTACTATTGGCTAAACCGCTCATCTGTATGCTGTTCCGACACACCAAAAACTATGCATGCTCTGAAGCATGTACGAGATGGAAGCTATTGGCTACTGGCTATTGAACTTTCGTTTTCTAATCCCATCGTATGTCTTGTACATCACCGCGTTCTTGCCGGTCGGACTTTGGTGTGACCGTGTGTATGCAAGAAAGCTTGAGCGGAATTCCATCGGAATTCCATCGAAGAAACCTTCAGAGTTTATTCCGACGGCAAAACCGCTCATGTGTATGCGGTATAAGTGGAATCAAACATGCTTGGGATATACTCAGACAAATAGGTGAATGTATTTTTTTTTTTAATTCAGTGGACCACTTGATCTTCTACCATTACTCTTCTCTGTTTCTGTGTTCCAAATGAGGGAAAGTTGGGAGGTATGGGTCAATAGGAATGCATGAGCGTGGGAGATAACTACAAGCTCCGATCTAGGAGCTTGTCCTGTTGGAAAGGCTTATGCCCCATACACACGGTCGGATTTTTCCGACGGAAAATGTCCTATCGGACAATGTTGTCAGAAATTCCGACCTTGTGTAGGCTCCATCGGACTTTTTCCGTCAGATTTTCCGACGGACAAAGTTTTATCTCCTGCTCTCAAATTTTCTGACAACAAAGTCCTATCGGACTTTTTCCGATCGACTGTAGCAAATTCCGACGGACAAAGTGCCACGCATGCTCAGATCACATTACAAGACCAAAGCTATTGGCTACTAGCCTCTACATAGTCCCGTTGTAGGCAACAAACGTCACCACGTTCAGAATGATCGGATTTTCCGACAACTTTGTCCGACCGTGTGTATGCAACACCAGTGTCGGACAAAATCCGTCGGAAAAAATCCGCTGGATTTTGTGGTCGGATTTTCCGACCGTGTGTACAGGGCATTAGAATTTGGCCATAGCATCAAGGTTTTGGAAGCTGCAGCAAGGTATGTGCAGTAGGTGCCTGTCCGTTTATTAATTGCAATGTTTTTTTTTTTCCAGCGATAGAGGGGTCAATTCACTAAAGGATTCTGCATGCGATATGAAGGTCACGTGACTCATTTTACAGAACTATCTCATGAGATATAAGAGAGTCAGTTCATCAAAGTAAGTAAAATACCAAATGTGAGTTAAATACTGCAAAAAAAACACACACACATTGATTATTTATAACCTGGCAGTAGGAAGTGTGTATTTTAGCAATGTACAAAATAACAATAAGCCCTGGTTCACACTGGTGCAACGTTAAAATCTCGCTACTTCAGTGCAATTTCAAAGCCGCAGATCAGAGCGATTTCCACCTATAATTTCATTGCAGCTTGCGACCTAATTTAACAGAAGTCTATGCAAGTCTCAATGAAATCTGCAAAAAGTAGCACAGGAACCTTTTTCAAAGTTTCTGCGACATGCCTCTGATTGGCTATCACAGTGATCAGTCACCGTGAAGCCTGTCCCTGTGTTTTTGATATGTGAATGGAGGAGAGGGATGCAGCATATATCGCTCTCTCCTTGCAGAGTAAAAAAAAAAAAGTGTGTGTAAAAAATAGTAATAAGAAAAGTAATAAGAAAAGTAAAAAATACCAAGATCAAGGTTTGATCTAGGTCAGTGCCAGGGGTAAGTGTTTGTGTCAGGGTCAATGTCAGGGTCAGAGGTCAGGGTCAGTATTTTTTTGTTTATTTTTTTTAATTAGTATCAGTTTCATTTAGTGTTAGTGTCAGTGTGTTTTAGATTAAAAAAGCAAAATGCGCACTATTGTTTCTGGGCTGTACTACGGGTACAAACAACATACACATATGTGGTATTGCTGCGATCATCAGGAGCAGGAGAAATAATTTGAGTTGTTATTTGGTGGAAGTTTATGGTAGTAGCAAGAAATATACAGCTAATTAAAAAAAAAAGATATTTTTTTTTACTATTTTGGGCCAGTTTTCCTTTGATAATTCCCAAAAAATCAGGAGATATCCATTACTATTTACCACCAATTGAAAGCCCAATTTGTCCTGAAAAAGACACGGTATAATCCACCTGGAAGCCCAAAGTATTTGTGATGATATGTACGGTTTTACCAACACATTTCAAAGTTGCAAAATTGTATTTGGGCTTTAAGATTTGTATTACCCTTAGGTGCGAAGGGGTTAATGAAAGCTGCATTTTTTTAAAAGATGGAAAACAACATATGAGATTGAATTAACATGCTAAATCTTATATGAGATTTTGTTGGTTGGGTTTATTCATTACAGGTACTTATATACCTTATGTTTAAAGTGATTGTCTTGTTTTTTTTCTATTAAAATAACAAACATGTTATACTTACCTGTTCTGTGCAGTGGTTTTGCACAGAGCAGCCCGGATCCTCCACTTATCGGGTCCCTGGCTGGAGTTCCTGAACCCTCCCTCCTGTTGAATGCCCCCACAGCAAGCAGCTTGCTATAGGGACACCTGAGCTGAGCTGCAGCTCCGTGTATCCATTCAGACACGGAGCTGCCATTTTGGTCCCATTCGGTCCTACCCCCTCCTGATTGGCTAACTGAGTTTGATTGACAGCAGCGGGAGCCAATGGCGCCACTGCTGTGTCTCAGCCAATCAGGAGAGAGAGTCCCGAACAGGCGAGGCACTTGTGGACATCGCTGGATAGAGAGGGGGCTCAATAAGGTATTAGGGTGGCTGTTGCACACAGAAGGCTTTTTATCTCAATGCATAGAATGCATTAAGATAAAAAACCTTTTGCCTTTACAACCACTTTAAGCCCCAGTGGGCAGGACTAAAAGCATCAGGGTGTGTGGTTTGGTGGAGACATGTAGGCTGAGGCTGCTCTTCATTGTTTATTCACCTGGGCTGGTCGGGGGTAGCAGTGACCCTTTCCTTTTTACATTTACTAGATTGGTATCAGGACAAGCCTGCACCCCATGTTCTGGGACACAGGAATATGCTTTCACCTCTACATTAAGCGGCACCATAAGCAATCAAACAGGTACTTATATAGTGCTGACAATTGTACACAGCACTCTACATGTATATTATACATTCACATCAGTCTCTGCCCTCAAAGAGCTTACAATATAAGGTCCCTTACATATACAGTGCCTTGAAAAAGTAATCATACCCCTTGCAATTTTCCAAATTTTCTCATGTTACAGCCATAAACGTAAATGTATTTTATTGGGATTTTATGTGATAGACCAACACTAAGTGGCACATAATTGGCAAGTGAAAGGAAAATGATAAATGGTTTTCAACATTTTTTACAAATAAATATGTGAAAAGTGTGGCGTGCATTTGTATTCAGCCCCCATTACTCTGATACCTCTAACTAAAAATCTATTGGAACCAATTGCCTTCAGAAGTAACCTAAGTAATAAATAGACTTCACCTGGCTCTAATTTAATCTCAGTATAAAAACAGCTGTTCTGTGAAGCCCTCAGAGGTTTGTTAGAGAAGCTTAGTGAAAAAAGAGCACCGTGAAGGCCAAGAAACACACCAGACAGGTCAGGGATAAAGTTGTGGAGAAGTTTAAAGCAGGGTTAGGTTATAAAATAATATCCCAAGCTTTGAACATCTCACTGAGCATTGTTCAATCCATCATCTGAAAATGGAAAGAGTATGGCACAACTGCAAACCTACCAAGACATGGCCGTCCACCTAAACTTACAGGCCGGGCAAAGAGAGCATTAATCAGAGAAGCAGCCAAGAGGCCCATGGTAACTCCGGGGGAGCTGCAGAGATCCACAGGTGGGAGAATCTGTCCACAGGACAACTATTATCCGCTTGCCGACCAGCGCACCCCGATGTACGTCGGCAGAATGGCGCTGGTAGGCAAAAGGGCGTACAGGTACATCCCCTTTAAGAAGTGGTGTCGCGGGCACGTGGACTCGATGGACTCGACACCGCCGGGTGCCCCCGATCGTGTCACGGAGAGGAAGAACGGGGAGATGCTTTGTAAACAAAGCATTTCCCCATTCTGCCTAGTGACAGGACAGTGATCACAGCTCTCTCTCATCAAGAGCAGTGATCGCTGTCATCTGTGTTGTAGCCCCTCCCCCCTAACAGTTATAATCACTCCCTAGGACACACTTAACCCCTTCACTGCCCCCTAGTGGTTAACCGCTTCACTGCCAGTGTAATTTACACAGTAATCAATGCATTTTTATAGCATTGATCGCTGTATAAATGACAATGGTCCCAAAATAGTGTCAAAAATGTCTGATGTGTCTGCCATAATGTCGCAGTCCTGAAAAAAATTGCAGATCACTGCCATTACTAAAAAAACATTTTTTTTTAAATAAAAATGCCATAAAACTATCCCCTATTTTGTAGACACTATAAATTTTGCACAAACCAATCAATATATGCTTACTGCAATTTTACCAAAAATATGTAGAAGAATACATATCGACCCAAACTGAGGGAAAAAAAAATGTTTTTTATATATTTTTGGGGATATTTATTATAGCAAAATGTAAAAAATATTGATTTTTTTTTTTTAAATTGTCACTCTTTTTTTGTTTATAGCGCAAAAAAAAACTCAGAGGTTATCAAATACCACCAAAAGAAAGCTCTATTTGTGGGAAAAAAAGGATGTCAATTTTGTTTGGGTACAACATCGCACGACCGCGCAATTGTCAGTTAAAGCGACTCAGTGCCGAATTGCAAAAAGTGCTCTGGTCAGGAAGGGGGTAAAATCCTCTGGGGGTTGAAGTGGTTAATCATACACTCTACAAATCTGGCATTTATGGAAGAGTGGCAAGAAGAAAGCAGTTTCTGAAAGAAAGCCATAAGATGTCACGTTTGCAGTTTTTGAGAAGCCATGTGAGGGACACAGCAAACATGTGGAAGAAGGTGCTCTGGTCAGATGAGACCAAAATTTAAATTTTTGGCCTAAAAGCAAAATGCTATGTGTGGCTGAAAACTAATACTGCACATCACCCTGAACACACCATTCCCACTGTGAAACATGGTGTTGGCCGCATCATGTTGTGGGGATGCCTTTTTTCAGCAGGGACAGGGAAGGTGGTCATAGTTGATGGGAAGATATATGGAGCCAAATACAGGACAATCTTAGAAGAAAATCTGTTACAGTCTGCAAAAGATTTGAGGCCGTGACGGAGGTTCACCTTGGAGTAGGATAATGACCCTAAACATACAGCCATAGCTACAATGGAATGGTTTAGATCAAAGCATATCCATGTGTTAGAATGGCCCAGTCAAAGACCAGAGTTAAATCCAATTCAGAATCTGTGGCAAGACATGAAAATTGCTGTTCACAGAGTCTCTCCATCCAATCTGACAGAGATTGAGCCATTTTGCAAAGAAGAATGGGCAAAAATTTCACTCTCTAGATGTGCAAAGCTGGTAGAGACATCACCAAAAAGACTTGCAGCTGTAATTGCAACAAAAGGTGTTTCTACAAAGTATTGACTCAGGGGGGCTGAATACAAATGCACGCCACACTTTTCACATATTTATTTGTAGAAAATTTTGAAAATGATTTATCATTTTCTTTCCACTTCACAATTATGTGCCACTTTGTGTTGGTCTATCACATAAAATCCTAATAAAACGGATTTACGTTTTTTTGATTGTAAGTTGTAACATGACAAAATGTGGAAAATGCCAAGGGGTATGAATACTTTTTTCAAGGCACTGTACATACTAGGACTAGCAGTAACATAATCTTCCTTTATGTAACTGTGGGCCATTATGTACTAGGACCATTCAAATAGGCTTCCCTTAAAGTGGGTGTAAACCCAATGTCATCCTTTCTAAACCACTGCCATAGGGGTTATCTATAAGGATATACATGCCTCCTGCATGTATCTTTACCTGTCAAATGTTTCCCCTCTGTCTGTTATGAGACCCGAAAAACTGCAGATTCTGTGGGTGTGTCTGTTGTCTGGAGCTCAGTGGGTGGAGTCGTGATGTCAGTAGACTCCCCCCACCTCTACACTACCCTTGTCAATATGCATTTTCTCCTGTGTATTTCTTACACTGAACTTCTGCTATGATCTCTAACATCCAGTGAAAAGATAGGAAAGTAACCCCATGACTTCAGCATGCCCAATTATGCTGAGGTGTGGAACATCCAATCCTGGCAGAGCAGCAGAGAAAGGAGTGGGAGGGAATTAAAAAAATAATGCATGTCTCTTAGGCTAGTGCACGAGATATGTAAAGCAAGGGGGAGGATTTGACAAAGTTTTTCTCTGTTTGTCAAGATTTATCTCACTGAACAATAAAAGAGGATTGCTCAGAGCTGGATTAACTCTTTGTGGCAAGACTGGGCTCAAATGATAGGAAATATTATACTCTACATTATGACATCAAAAAAAAAGAAATAAAAAAAAATTGGGTTTACATCCACTTTAAGTACAGATGACAGGTCAACTTTAGGTGACATATAAAAGTACTCTTTATGTATATCATCTCTACCCATCTATTTTTGCATTGTCAGTAATTGGGTTCCGGGCCTTTATCTTTAAGATAACAGCTTTTTGTACCCTGGGATTTTTAAACAACCTGGTTAGATTTTATGACTCAATGATTCTTTGTGTTTTTTCCTCCTCCTTTCTAGTTGCTTCTATCCGATTTTTGTTTTGAATTTTATGATGAAGCCATGCTCGTCCTTCTGTTTCTGCATCATTTTATGAGGTCATTATTAAGACTCACTTGATTGGAAATCTGGCTGTTTCATTTTTATGGCGCTATATAACTAACAACATCCCGTCTACCGTTTTAACTAGCTACGGTAACACAGAATATGAAGACATGAATTCTCTAGTGTAGTGTGCCACCTATGGACTACAAGTAGATGGCAAATCGTCATGATTAATATTATTATTATTATTCAGAAACCTCCATTAATAAACTGCATTGCATACCTTCCCCCTTTCTAAATAAATATTGCATTTGTAAGATAGAGCAACGATTATAAGGAACTCTGTAATTAGTATTTATTCTATTAATACAAGAATTCATGCTGCAAACTTTGTGACATCTGTGCACAGTTATTACTATTATTGTAGTAATCAGTTTGTATTCATTTAATTACAGCTGAACTCCATGACCATAACAAAGGCAGACATTATTTCAGCATTGTAATCACTAAGGCCCCAGTCACACCTGCACGACATGCATTAGTGCGTTTTTTTTTCACATGACTGCAAAGGGCAGCCATTTCACTTAAATATTATTATTTAAGCTGCTTATACAGCGATGTCAATTTACGCATTGCTTTACATATACATTGTACATTCACACCGGTCCCTACCCTAAAGGAGCTTACAATCTAAGGTCTCTAACTCACATTCTAGGACAAATTTAGACAAAAGCCAATTAACCTACCAGCATGTCTTTGGAGTGTGAGAGGAAACCGGAGTACCTGGAGGAAACCCATGCAGGCACAAGGAGAACATGCAAACTCCAGGCAGGTAGTGCTTGTGGTTTGGATTTGAACCAGTGACCCTTTTTACTGCTAGGCAAGAGTGCTACCCACTACACCACTGTGCCGCCCCACCACTAGGCTGCCCTATGCGTGACACACACACCAAATTAACTCCTGTACCTTTTTCGGGAGCAGATTTTGGTGCTTTTGTTTACCATATAACTTTTTATAAGTTTGCAGTGTGTTTTTTTGCATCCTTGCCAAAGTAAAGTTTTTATTAAACACATACAGCATGTACAAAGCGTAGACAGTACATTCAATAACAATTATTTGATTCATTGCCTGACAAAATAAGGGGAGAAATAAATCAAGGGAGAAGATCGATCGCAATAATAATTCTGGGTGGATAAACTTGTCACGTTCCTATCTATCTAGAGTCGACAGCACAAGTAAGATAGTCAGGATCCAAAAAGACAGCTGGCCTGGAGCTGCCCTTTCCTGTCCTTCACAACCTGTAGGATTCATAATGGGTGTAGCCTAGGGAGGGGGGGGGGGAGAGGGCAAAGAAGGATGGGACGTCAGAGGGCCTAGGAAGGGGTAAAGGGGGGGAGGAAGGGAAAGGAAGGGGGGGAGGGGGAGAGGAGAGAACATCGGGTCACCCCGCACAAGCTAACATCTTGTTAACTAATTTCACTTCAGACAGGTCTCAGCCGCGTGCGTCAAACCAGCTCGACCAAATTTTACCGAACTTAGCCGGGCAATTCCTACTCTCATATGTGATTCTGTACAATGGTAGTACTTTAGCAATTGCGACCTGCCAAGATTCCTTTGTGGGAAGTTCCCTTCCCTTCTATCTTAGTAAGATTCCTCTTCTGGCGTAGAATAGGGCAAACGTGATACACAATTTAGTATATCTATCCCCTTCAATGTCCTCCAGATAGGACAGGAGGAGAACCAAGGGGTCCATAGGGATTGTTGTCCCACAAATCTCTGTTAGGGTGTCTGCCACCTCCTGCCAAAAGATGTGAAGCCTGGGGCAGGACCATACCATATGAAAGAATGTTCCCTGTTCCAGGGCGCATCTCGTGCAAAGCGGGCTAAGGGAGGGATAAATCTTTGCTAGCCTCAGTGGGGTGTAGTATGCCCTATGAAGGAATTTCAACTGGATAAAGCGTTCCCTAGCCGCAATCATAGAGGGAATATATGAAGAGACACAGTCCTCCCATGCCTCTTCCCCTAGATCCGGGATATCTGCTTTCCATCTATCCATCAAGGTGGAGGTATCTGCATCGTGGGCTACAGTTAGATATAGGTATAGGGACGATAGGGGCTTCCCTATTACCCCCGAGGTCAGTAGGCGATCTATCGAGTCCGATTCAATCGTCACTGGAGTCGGGAACCGTGAATTGAGTGCATGATGGAGTTGCCATTATCTAAACTGGAGGGAACACGGGAGGCCATATTTCGATCTAAGTTCCTGGAATGTCATAACCCTCCCCTGCATCATTACATGTTTCAGAGTGAAGATCCCTCGTTTGGCCCAGATCGCCGGGTCGGGTACAGTGTATATGTGGGGGAGGAGAGGGTTTCCCCACAGTGGGGTGTGTGGAGAGATACAGGAGGGTTTGATACTTTCTGCCCTAGAGCACTGCCGGACCCGTATCATGGTCCTTATGGGTCCTGTAACGGAGGGGTGTGCCTTGCATCCTCTGAATGCCAGGTTAGAAAGTTCGGCATAAGAGCCCAACAGGGCTGCCTCCAATGTCACCGCCGGGTTTAATCTAGGCTGGGAGAACCACCATCTCACCGTAACCAATAACGCTGCCCAATAGTACAGGAGAAAATTTGGCATTGCCAGCCCCCCTCCAGATAGTGGGAGGTAGAGAGAGCGTCTTGCCACTCTTGGACAACAGCCCGCCCAGATAAAAGAGGACACTACACTGTCTATTTTTTTAAAGAATGATTTGGGAATAGGAACTGGGGTCTGTCTAAAAAAATACAAAAGTTTAGGCAGATATATCATCTTGATTAGGTTTCCCCTACCCAACGATGACAGTGGGAGACCCTTCCATGAGGCGCATCTCTTGGTGAGCTGGTCTAGTACCAGGGTAACGTTTCTGGTCAGGTAACCCACAGACGAGGAACCTATTTTAACACCTAAATAAGTGAATTCAGTAACCCATTTTAGCGGGGTCTGTGTGTCTGGTCAGGGCAGCGACGAGCCAAGTGGGAACAGCACCGATTTGTTCCAATTTATTTTGATCCTCGAGTAACGACTGAAGGTTTCAAATTGGGTTAGTGCGGAGCGTAAAGAGGTGGAGGCGTCAGCCAGGTACAGCAAGGAGTCGTCCGCATATAAGGATAACTTTTCCTCTAGGGTGCCCACCCGGATACCCCGGACCCCCGGGTCCATCCGAAGATGAACAGCAAGGGGCTCCAAGGCTAGGGCGAACAACGCCGGGGAAAGCGGACACCCCTGACGCGTCCCCCTCTCCAAGGTAAAGGAGGCCGACACTGTCCCGTTGGTGCCTATGCGTGCTCTAGGATGGGCATATAACATCTGGAGCCAGGAGAGGAATCGTTGTCAAAACCCAAACCTGGAGATAACCGCCCACAGGTAGCCCCACTCAACTGAGTCGAAAGCCTCCTCAGCATTGAGTGAGGCCACCACTGCGGTACTGTCTGAATCCGCAATGTCAATATGGGTGTGTAGTCATCGGATGTTTATGTCAGTGCCCCGGCTCGGCATGAAACCCATCTGGTCCGGGTGTATCAAGGCTGTAATGACAGTGTTCAACCTATTGGCTAGTATTTTGGCCAGTATTTTGGCATCAACATTGAGGAGGGAAATTGGACGGTAGGAGGAACATAGCATTGGGTCCTTCACGGGCTTGGGGATGACTACTATTACCACATCACTCATTGAATCCGAGATCCTCCCCTCTTCTGCGCCTGGGCCAGTAGTTCCTGAAACTTAGGGGCTAGTACTTCCACATAAGTTTTATTAAATGTTGTCCGGAATCCCATCCGGGCCCAGTGTTTTCCCTGCCTGCATCATCTTGAGCGCAGCCTGTATCTCTTCTATTCTAATGGGGGTGTCTAGTTTCCTGGCCGAGGCAGGGGTAAGTACTGGTATGTCTATGGTGTCAAGGTATCCAATAAGGTAATTCGGGTCATAGGATACCCGAAAGCTATACAGCTGTTGGTAATAATCTGCAAAGCGCTGGTTAATATCTTTGGGAGCAGAGAGGAGAGTATCATCATGGGTCTGAATCTGTGCAATAGTCATAACTCCTGATTGCTCTCTGGACAACCAGGCCAGCATATGCCCAGTCCTCTCTCCCTGCTCAAAGATACGTTGGGATTGATGGAGCATTTTCTAAGTTAATGCTGAATGCCGCCTGCATTGCAGTTTTGCACTTGTTTACTCTTAGATGATTCAAGCAGGGCCAGCTGTAGGCCTTATTTTTATATGTTTCAGTCTACTGCTTTACCTTTGTATAACACTTTCAATAAAAAACTATTGAAACAGAAGATGAGCTTTGTTTAGCTCCTTCAGCAAGCCATGACCTACCTGCATTGCGTAGAGAAGCACAGAGACCCAGCGATACCTCTGGGTCAAAACTAGTATATGTGATAAAAATGGAAAGATTGTGTAGCGGTGACACTTTTGCAAGGTGTCAGCTATGTGTAAATTTCGTTATTTTCTCTCAAGAACAGTAAAGTGGTTATAAGAGTTAGTTGTGTAGGTTGACCTTGGCATCAGTTTGGCTGGGTTGTGTTAGGGTTCTGCCTGGTCATGTGTACAGTTGTGTGCACATGACAGGTTTATAACCAGGCCTGGTTGAACGTTTTGTGTATCAACATTCCCCGGAGCCAATCAGTGGGTGCGTTTGGCCCCGCTGAGGAGTCTGGGGAAGGGTACTTAAGATGCTGGGGGTCACGTGTTCGTTTTCTGTAGCCAGTGTGCCTGTTCCTGGACCTGGGCCGGGGTAGCCCCACGAGGGGTCCCGGTCACGGGAGCGTGCGCCGCCCCGCAACATGGTTAGTCTGACTAGCCCCACAGGCCTGCATGGTCTGGGGGCAAGGATCCATCTGTTCCTGAGTCTCGGAACTGGCTGGTCCGAGGCGCAGCAACTGAGGGAGGATTCAAGGGGTCCGGGTGTGCTCTCAACTTGGAGGGGCACCGCAGCTCGTATATAGGCGACTGGGGGAGGACTCTTCGGAGGAGGGCCAACAAGCTGGCATCCTGAGAAGTGCCCGGTTGCTGGGTTGTCAAGGACACTAGAGAATCCACGCTTTCCCAATACTGTCAAGGAGATGAATAACGTTCCAGGTACTGAGGAAAGGTTCCTGTTTACTTCGTATAGCTACTTTAACTCAAGGTTAGAGACTTTGCAAATTCCAAATCCAAGTGCTGACTGCCATAATCTCTGGCTAGAGATTTGTTCTGCTTTGAAGCGCCCAGCTGCAAGTGGCTACTCAGCGCCCAGCTGCAAGTGGCTACTCTCTGGGTTGGCATTAGAGACTTTCACATGCTTAGCAGTTCAAGGTGCCTGAGTTTCTGCGCCCTAACCCTCTGTTCCCACATAAGACTGTGTCTGTTGGATGTTACCCCCTGCAAATAAAAAACTTTCTAAAGGACTTTTATGGTGTCAGCGTCCGAAGTTGTTGGGTACTAACCATGGGAACCCCTAGACCCGGAAGAACAAGCCAAGCGGAGGTAACCCGGTAAGCCCAAAAGTCAAGGCCGCCCCATCGAGGGTTATGGCCGCTACAATTGTATTTAAATATTTTTGTAGAATGAAGATGAAGTGTGGAGCAAGAGATGACCCAGGGAAGGCAAAATATAGAGATACAATTGTATAAGATTAAACTTCATCTTTAACATGTTAAAGGTAATATGACATTTTAGTCATTGTGTTTACATTTATTTTAACAAATTAAAAATAACTCGTTTTCTATAGCATTTATCTGCTTTTTATGCTATATAGCTCACAGACGTAAGAAGCTGATATCTACTGCATAGAATAAGATATGGATTAATTTACTCCTCAGTATTAATATGGAATGTAGCAGGTAATACTTCCCAATCCAGAAATGATCCCGTCTGTCATATGAGACTTGCATCTCCTTTACAGCCTAATCCCATTTCACATTTCACTAAAACTTTATTCTAAACTGTTAATGAACTAAGTAATCACACTTAATATACCATGGAAAAGATATAAAAAGAAACATGAGCATGTAACAGCATTTATGAGTTTTAATACTGTCTGCGCTAGCTGCACATATGAATGTATGGGTATGTAATCCATTATATAAAGAAGGCTTGTAAGGGCATTCTCATATGAATGGCATTTTTGTAATTGGGTACTATGCCTGAAGAATATTAAATAAAAACAAAACAGGCATGGCTTTTTCATGATTCTACATGTGATAGTTTCCATAATTTAAGCAATAAGAAAATGTGGGGTTGATTTACTAAAACTGTAGAGTAAATCTGGTGCAGCTCTGCATAGTAACCAATCAGCTTCCAATTTTTTTTTTTTGTGAAAGCTTAATTAAACAAGCTAAAGTTAGAAACTGTTTCAGTTAATCAGCTCCACTGTGTGTCCTAAAATATATTCCTCTTAGGTATACAGTAGTATGTACAGTACTTATATACTGGATTAGGGTCATGAATAGGCTCTACATTTCTTATTCCACTTTGGTGGGTACATCAAAGAAGGGGCCTGTGTGAGTTCAGCACCTGCCACAGGAAGATGGAGTAGTGCAGTAGTGCCAAAAAGACCCTGTCACCTAATCCATTTAGGGTAAAGTTACAGGGTCTCTTTAACCTCTTGGTTGCCGACGGCACACAAATATGCGGCCTCTCAGCAGGTGGGCTTTTGCGCCAACGACCGCATACTTGCGTACAAGATTGCAAACACAGCTGTGCCCGCACCCTCCTGGCACAGCTGCCGATGACTAATGGAAAGCAAGTAGCAATCGGGAGCTTTCCTATAATGTGACCGATGTGACAGCCAATCACGGCGGTAACTTGATCATAAACCCCACCCCCGAAATCTGAAACACCTTAACGGCCCGGGAGGCCCAACCACTGTATACACACCTCTCCAGCACTCCCCTGCCGCTGTTTGTTTTGTGGTAGCATCTGCAAAATACCCGGTGCTTTCAAGTATGCTTGAGTCTGTGACTCCCTCACGTGATGTAGTGCTTGGACCCAGCCACCATTCGCAAGGCCCAAGCACAGCTACTTGACAGAGTGGTGTGGTTATTCCCTCAGAAATTTTACATCACACTATACGGGGGGAGCACTAGAGAGATCAGCATACATTTGTCAGGGTCAGGCTTTACACAGGGCAAGGTGGCAGGACCTTTACTCAGTCATACAACACTGTATCCATATGAAATTTGCGTCCTTTTTTTTACATAAATAGAGCTTTCTTTTGGTGGTATTTAATCACTAGTGGGTTTTTTATTTTTTGTGCTATAAATAAAAAAGGCCGTAAATTTTGTGAAAAAAATGCCTACTTCTCTGTTTCTGTCATAAAATTTAGCAAATTAGTAATTTTTCTACATAAATTTTGGCCAAAATTTATACTGCTACATATCTTTGGTAACAATAACCTAAATTAGTGTATATTATTTAGTCTTTGTGAAAGTTATAGAGTCTACAAACTATGGTGCCAATCACTGAAAATGTATCACATCTGATCACACCTGATGTACTGAAGGCCTATCTCACTTCTTGAGAAACTAACAAGTCAGGAAAGCCCAAAAAAAAACTAATTACCTCTTTTTAGAAAGGAGTGTGCAGTGTGAAGTGTGGAGTGTGCGGTGTGGAGTGGGCAGTGTGGAGTGTGCAGTGTGCAGTGTGGCGTGTGCAGTGTGCGGAGTCCAGTGTGCGAGGTGCGGAGTGGAGTGTGCGGAGTGGAGTGTGCGGAGTGGAGTGTGCAGTGTGGAGTGTGCGGAGTGGAGTGTGCAGTGTGCGGAGTGGAGTGTGCAGTGTGTGGAGTGGAGTGTGCAGTGTGCAGTGAGGAGTGTGCAGTGAGGAGTGTGCAGTGTGCGGAGTGCAGTGTGGAGTGTGGAGTGTGCAGTGAGGAGTGTGCAGTGTGCGGGGTGAAGTGTACAGTGTGCAGTGAGGAGTGTGCAGTGTGCAGGGTAAAGTGTACAGTGTGCAGTGTGCAGGTTAGGCAGCTACACATGTTTACAGTCAAATGTGGCGGGCTGGAGAGGGGGAGGGTTACATTGCTGGCTGTGGATGGGTGAGAGGAGGAGCAGGTCCTCCCTTAAACTCCCAAAAGCAGTGCTTTTGACTGTGGGCCCCCTACTACCCGAATGGTCAGTCCACTGACAGGGGGGCAAGAGGAGGGGCAAAGAATAACCCAGGGGGGCGATCCCCCCCCTACTGACACCACTGTGCAGCGCTTTTGTGTGGTCACATGATCGTTCCCTCTTCTTTGGCATCTACAAGGGAAGATGTATGTGTAGCACTGACCCCCGAAGGAGCTGCTGGTTTTTGTTGGGCTTACCGTTACCTCACCTGTTCACTGTATCCGTCTCAGGGGTCCTGTAAAAAGGATTGGTCAAAGAATAGTGCTCCGACACTATTCCGCAAAAACACACACTTTTGCAATAGAGGGATAAGGGGAATTCAGGTACCTTTGTAGTTTTGCGGATTAGAGGTATTTCCTTTATCCAGAGGACAAACAATTTCCACAGGCTGGATCCAGCAACCACCGGATAGGTCCCTCTCCTGACCTAGCAGCCAATGAGATGCTCGGTCAAAGTCTCTGCCACAGACTTGACAAGTTTAGCGATCTTGTTGTGCAATCCTCTGCCACAGGAAGGCACAATCAGATTCTTGTTGCAAAGTTAAAGAGTTGCTTCACAGTACCTGGTTCTTTCAGCCAACCCGGCGATACTGTGTGGTAGGTAACCCAAGATGCATCCTCCAACTGAGCCTCCAGGTTTTTCCATGAGGTACCAGCCTTGTTGCTCGGTCCTCTTTCCCGAAAAAGTCCTCCCCCGGATCCTCCAGTTGCTTGGCTTCTCCCCTCAGGCAAGACAGCACAGGACCATCTCTGGATCAGTAGGCCCCAGAGCTTCTGGGCCTACTTTTCAGTTGTGAAGCCTCGGGCCAGCCGGCCCCGAGACATTGAGCAAGGCAGCACACACCTTAGGCCAGGAGGGCCATGAGGTCAGGATAACGAACCCCAAAAAATGGCGTCAAGGGATAGTTTGTTAAGAACAACAAAAACTGCTGCTGTTACTGATACTTTTTTTTTAACTATTTACTTTTTATTTATTTTTATAATGATAACATTTACATCATCAAACAACATTTGACATCAAATCTTAATATACTATAGGGATAGCCATCACCCGGCTTTAGTGGCTTATATAGTGAAGAAGTTCTAGTGCAGATGTGGTCCCCCTATTCTATCTATCGCCCCTTTTTCCCCCACCCCGTCCTCCCCCCTCCCCGCCCCCCACGTCAAGCCCCAGACTACGATGTCACCTAACCATATTACATAGTCCCATCCAGGGGAGGGGAAGCCGGGCAAAGCGGAGAAGGGGGGTAGGAAAAGAAAAAAGAAAAAAAAAAAAAAAAAACTGGAACAAATATTGAGCCTAAAATATGGCCTCGCTAGAAGTAGAGTCACTCTCCATCTATGGGTGTTGTCGTCCAGGGTCCCCATACCGTTTGAAACTTCCTGTAGTTGCCCTGTTTTATAAAAAATACTCTCTCATTGCCCATTACCATGTTCATATTTCTATTCCACTCCTCTGGTGTCGGGGGTAGCTGCGCCTGCCAATGCTGGGCAATCAACTTCCTGGCTTGGAACAAGGCCCTTAAAATAAAGTCTGTGAAGTTATTCGGAATCCTCTCTCTCTCCAGAAGACCCAGAAGGCAGGTTTTGGCCGTTGCCTCTAGATTTAGCCTCAGAGTCGCATTAATTACCTCGATAATGCTGGTCCAATATCTAAACAGTTTTGGACATTTCCAAAACATATGGATGAAGTCTCCAACTCGGCCGCATCTAGGGCATCGGTCATTGTCCCGCCAACCCAATTTAAACATTTTACTTGGTGTATAATATATTCTGTATAGAAAATAAAGTTGTGACATCTTGTGTGCTGGGGAAATTGAGACCCGTTTCACTTGCCCAATAACACCATCCCATTCTTCTGCTGACAGTGGGCCCATCTCGCTCTCCCATGATACCCTGATCTTAGTTGGTCCGCTGCGCTCGCGCGTTTTATCCCCCAGTTTGGCATACAGCCCAGAGATTATCCCCTTAGCTGGTTCCGAGGACACAAGTTGCGCCAGGGTGGGTATCTGAGTCCAGGACGGTACTTGCAGTCTAAATTGGGTCTGGGCTGCATGCCTCACCTGGAGATATTTGTAGAAAGTGCTGTTGGGAAGGGAAAATTCCTGTTTCAAAACAGCAAATGTTTTCAATTTATCCCCAGCATATATTTGGCTTACTCGAGTAAGGCCCTGGTTTTCCCAGTCCCTAGACTTGGTAATTTTAGCTAGCTCTTCTAGGTTGTTGTTATACCACAAGGGAGCTAGCTCTGATATACCCTGATATCCTAGCATGGCCTGTTTGCCAGAGCCTTGTTATTAGATTTACCGTTGGGCAGCGTGTAGAAAGAGACCCAGCACTACAAGGATCCAGCTTACCTGTTGTACCAGCCTGCATACAGATCCAAGTCTGCCTGTTGTTCCAGTCTGCATACAGATCCAGCTTACCTGTTGTTCCAGTCTGCATACAGATCCAGCTTACCTGTTGTTCCAGTCTGCATACAGATCCAGCTTACCTGTTGTTCCAGTCTGCATACAGATCCAGCTTACCTGTTGTTCCAGTCTGCATACAGATCCAAGTCTGCCTGTTGTTCCAGTCTGCCTACAGCTACCTACTTACCTCATCCGCTGAGCTTATCCAGGAAGCTCTTGTACCGGTCTGACCATTCCTGCCAGGCACCTGTGCCCCTCCTGACTCCTGGTCCTACTGTCCCATCATCAGGGGACCGGCGAGCGGGAGCCGCAAGGGAGGCCCTTCTCTGCCAATCAGACTCATCACCACCAGGGAGCGTGACAGTAGCAGACAGCCATGTCTGAGTCTGAGCAGGGGGCCTCTCCTATGGAAGGACTGTGCCAACACCTGGCAGGATTGACCGAGGCGGTAAAGAATCTCCAGCAGGGATACACCCGGTTGGAAGAACGGGTGCTGGCTTTACCACCAACAGCCCCATCTGGGGGAAGTCCAGGACCATCAGTGATAATGCTCCCTCCAGAGCCCCGGGTACCAATCCCTGAGAGATTCTCGGGTGCCCGCAACCTCTTTCGGGACTTCCGTAACTCCTGTGAACTATTCTTTGCACTGCAGCCACGTACTTTTTCCCTGGAAGCCACCAAGGTGGGCTTCGTGATCTCCCTACTCTCCGGAGACCCGCGAACCTGGGCCCACCGCCTCCTAGAGCAGAAAGACCCTGCACTGGCCGGTCTTAATTCATTTTTTGACACCATGGCCCAACTCTATGAAGACCCCCAACTCGCTGCCACCGCGGAGACCACTCTGCGCGCCCTCCAGCAGGGGCGAAGGCCTGTGGAAGACTATGTCACGGACTTTAGGCGCTGGGGTGCGGATACCCAGTGGAACGACGCGGCCCTGCGTCACCAGTTCCGCCTAGGACTTTCTGAGGCACTAAAAGATGAGCTGGCGAGAGTTGGGGTACCCCAGACCCTGGACACTCTGATCAACCTGGTCATCCAGATTGACCGACGACTAAGGGAGCGCAGGTCGGAACGTGCATCCGGTGTCACTCATCCTACCTGGATGCTCCCCAAGGCTCCAAGTCACCTGCAGACTGGCTCGGCCCAGCGGTCAGTAACCCTCCCTGATTCCTCCGAGCCCATGCAGTTAGGGCTCTTGAGGCCTTCCTTAACTCCTGAGGAACGGCAACGTCGTCGGGTCAACAACTTGTGCCTTTACTGTGGTGAGCCTGGGCACTACGTAAGGAACTGTCCGGCCAAGGCTCGTAAGTGCCCTCTCATGCCTACTTGCTCCATGGACCCCTCAACCCGGGTCTCCTCTCACCTTGCTCTTTCTGTCTCATTACAGCTTCCGGGAAGAATCCTTCAGGTACCCGCCATTATTGATTCCGGGGCATGCAGCTGCTTCATGGACTCTTCCTTCGCTGCCCAACACCGGATCTCCCTCCAGTCTAAATCCCAGGGACTGTCAGTTTACCTGGCGGATGGCTCCTCCATCCGTTCAGGCCCGGTTACGCAAGAGACCATCCCACTGCTCATGACCATCTCGGGCAACCATCAGGAACTTCTTTGCATGGACATTATTTCCTCTCCATTATCCCCTATAATCTTGGGCATGCCGTGGCTGAAGGCCCACAACCCAGTCATCGACTGGGCCACTGGGATGGTTTCCTTCTCCTCTCAGTATTGTCAGATGTCTTGCAGACCTTCTAATTCCTCCCAGCTGGCTACTCTGTCAAGTGGGGACTCTGAGATGGACCTCCGTCAGGCTATTCCCCAGGCCTACCACGACTATCTAGACGTCTTCAGCAAACAGGCAGCAGAGGTGCTTCCTCCTCACAGGGCCTATGATTGCCCAATTGAACTTTTCCCTGGAGCAGAGATCCCCTTTGGAAGGGTCTTCCCCCTGACAGAAGTGGAGCAAGGCAAGTTGAAAGAGTACATTGAGGAGAACCTCCGAAAAGGCTTCATCCGCCCATCTACCTCTCCTGCGGGCGCAGGCATATTTTTCGTGGAGAAAAAAGATCACACCCTTCGGCCTTGTGTGGACTATAGGGAGTTGAACAGCATTACGGTCAAGAACCGTTACCCTCTCCCGTTGGTCCCTGAACTCTTCCAGAGGCTTGGCACGGCCACCATCTTCACGAAGCTTGACCTACGGGGGGCTTACAATTTGGTCCGGATTAAGGATGGGGATGAGTGGAAGACGGCCTTTCGGACACGGTATGGGCATTACGAGTATCTCGTGATGCCCTTCGGCCTGTGCAATGCCCCCGCAACCTTTCAATACTTCATTAACGACGTACTCCGGGACTTCCTGGACTTGTTTGCCGTGGTATATCTGGACGATATCTTGATTTTCTCCCCCTCTTTAGAGACCCATCGCAGACACGTCAAGGAGGTCCTGGGACGGCTCCGTATCCACGGTCTGTATGCCAAGGCAGAGAAATGCCAGTTTGAACAGGAGAGTATCCCCTTCCTTGGGCTAATCATCTCAAGTACAGGCATCAAAATGGACCCCCAGAAGATCTCTGCCATCTTGGAATGGCCCACTCCGGCAGACAAAAAGGGCATCCAACGGTTCATTGGCTTTGCCAATTTTTACCGTAAATTTATCAGGGGGTTCTCCGCCATTGTGGCGCCTATCACCCAACTGACCAAACAAGGGACCCGGTTCCGATGGTCTTCCGAGGCCCAGGGGGCCTTTGATGCCCTTAAAACTCTGTTTACCTCGGCACCCATCCTCAGGCATCCGGACTCCTCTCTACCCTTCACCTTGGAGGTTGATGCCTCCGAGATCGCGGTGGGTGCCATCCTATCCCAGAGACAGGGGGACAAGTCTCTGCTGCACCCGGTCGCCTTCTTCTCCCGCAAGTTGTCCTCGGCCGAGAGGAACTATGATGTGGGCGACCGAGAACTACTGGCGATCAAGGCCGCCCTAGAAGAATGGCGATACCTCCTGGAGGGGGCCTCTCACCCCATTCTAATACTCACCGACCATAAGAATCTGGAATATTTGAAGTCAGCTAAGAGACTGAAACCCAGACAAGCCAGATGGGCACTTTTCTTTTCCCGATTCACTTTCCATGTGACATACCGGCCCGGATCCAAGAATGTCAAACCAGATGCTCTGTCTAGGATGTACCACAAGCACCAGGAAGAAGATCCCCCTGACACTATTCTGGCCCCTGGAAACTTTCTCCTTCTTCAAGAGGACTTACTGTCCAAATTCAAACGTGCCTCAGCAGGGCAAAGGCCCACTTCCGAAACCCAGCTACAGGAGAAGGATGGACTATTCTGGTACGGGGACAAGATCTACACCCCGGAACAGCTCCGGGTAACAACTATGGAGCTGTGCCATGACCACGCCCTGGCTGGTCACTTCGGTGTCGCTAAGACCACCGACTTGGTACAGCGTACCTTCTGGTGGCCGCAACTACGGGCTGACTGTAAAAAATTTGTGGACACTTGCCCCACCTGCATCCGGAACAAGAATCCCAAAACCAGGGCCTGGGGTCTCCTTAAACCCCTGTCTGTCCCAGATCGTCCCTGGAGGATGATCTCCCTAGATTTTATTGTGGAGTTACCCCCAGCAGAAGGCCACACGACGATCTTTGTGATCGTCGATCGGTTATCCAAAATGGCTCACTTCATCCCCATGAAGGGCACCCCCTCAGCTCCAGAGACGGCACGGGCCTTTATTAGGGAAATTGTCCGCCTTCATGGGGTCCCGGCTAACATCGTCTCGGATCGAGGGGTGCAATTCACCTCTCGATTCTGGAGGTCCCTGTGCCAGTCCTTGGATATCGAACTCTCTCTCTCCTCTGCGTACCACCCTCAGTCCAATGGGCAGACGGAGCGGACTAATCAGACCCTGGAGCAGTACTTGCGCTGCTTTTCCTCCTTCGCCCAAGATGACTGGATCTCCCTTCTGCCCCTGGCAGAGTTCGCATATAACAACGCCACCCACTCCGCCACCAAACAGACTCCTTTTTTCGCCAACTATGGGTACCACCCGGCATTTCTGCCGAACTCACTTCCTGACTGCACTGTGCCAGCAGTCCAAGAGCGAATCCAGTTCCTTTCCACCAACAACCAACTTCTTCAGGAGACCATGACTAGGACCCAGGAGTACAACAAAACCGTATTTGACAAAAAAAGACGGGGGGAACTGGTGCTTGCCCCGGGCGAAACTGTATGGCTATCCACCTCTAACCTAAAACTGGCTTGCCCTTCACGGAAACTGGGCCCCAAGTTCTTGGGCCCCTTCCCGGTCAAGAGGAGGATCAACGAGGTGGCTTATGAATTAGAACTTCCAGATTCTTTGAAGATTCACCCGGTCTTCCATGTGTCATTACTGAAGCCCTCGGTTAGTAACCCTTTCCCCAACCGGAGAGCCATCCCTCCTGATCCAGTCATGGTGGACGGGGAAGAGGAGTTCGAGGTGGAAGCCATCCTTAATGTCAGAAGAAGGCAAAACCAGAACCAGTTCCTAATCAAGTGGAAGGGTTACGGCCCCGAGGAAAACTCCTGGGAGCCCGAGGAGAACATCCACGCTAAGAGTCTAGTCCAATCTTTTAAGAGAGCCCATCCTGAGAAATTTGCCCCGAGGGGCATCCGGAGGCTGCCCCTTAGGGGGGGGCAATGTCATGAGGGCTCCATCCGTGGCCAGCGACCTGATGATCCTGCCAGTAATCGGCGCCTCAGTATCTCTGGTTCCCGTTCTCGGCTGCCATTGCGCATGCGCAGACGAGGGCGAGCGTGCGCGGACGGGTGCGCGCCTCCATTGGCGCCAGTGAGGCTATTTAAACCCTCCTGTGACTGACGGTCCCCGCTGTCTGCTCTACAACGTTCTGTGTCTGAAACCTGATCTGAAGACTGTTTACCTGTGTTTGACCCGGCTATCCTTGACCATCCGCTCTGTCCCTGTGTATCGACCTTGGCTTGTCTTTGACCTTCCTATTGTTTGCTCCATCTGTACCTTGCTGCCAGCCTGATATCTGACCGGCCTGTCTGACCATTCCAGAGCCAGCTTACCTGCTGTTCCAGCCTGCATACAGATCCAAGTCTGCCTGTTGTTCCAGTCTGCACACAGATACAAGTCTGCCTGTTGTTCCAGTCTGCACACAGATACAAGTCTGCCTGTTGTTCCAGTCTGCATACAGATCCAGCTTACCTGTTGTACCAGCCTGCATACAGATCCAAGTCTGCCTGTTGTTCCAGTCTGCATACAGATCCAGCTTACCTGTTGTTCCAGTCTGCATACAGATCCAGCTTACCTGTTGTTCCAGTCTGCATACAGATCCAGCTTACCTGTTGTTCCAGTCTGCATACAGATCCAGCTTACCTGTTGTTCCAGTCTGCATACAGATCCAAGTCTGCCTGTTGTTCCAGTCTGCCTACAGCTACCTACTTACCTCATCCGCTGAGCTTATCCAGGAAGCTCTTGTACCGGTCTGACCATTCCTGCCAGGCACCTGTGCCCCTCCTGACTCCTGGTCCTACTGTCCCATCATCAGGGGACCGGCGAGCGGGAGCCGCAAGGGAGGCCCTTCTCTGCCAATCAGACTCATCACCACCAGGGAGCGTGACAGCTACCTATCAACAGCAAGCTTTTACCGGAATCCCCAGCTGCCCCCCCCCCCCCCCTGCTAGGTGCTGTAGCTGGGACGCCACGAAGTACCGTCTGGGATGCGGGATCGCCAATCCTCCCTCTTCAAGCGGGAGCTGGAGCGTAGTAAGGGCGATTCTAGGTTGTCCTTTCTTCCAGATCAGGTCTCTGAAGAGAGAATCCATCTTCCTGAACCACTTTTGCCCAATCCATAGGGGGGCATTGTGTAGAAGATATAGGATCTGGGGCAACCAAATCATTTTAATGAGGTTGCACCTCCCTGCCACCGAGAGGGGGAGGCGGCCCCACACCTCAGCCTTATGTTTAAATTTTAATAATAACGGAGCTAGATTGTATTTAATAAACAAATTTATGTCCCTAGTTATCCATATCCCTAGGTACTTCAGTTTATCGAGTGGTTTAAAGGTAAAATTGTCGAGTATTATATCACCTGGCATTGGGTCCATTGGCATGAGGGCCGTCTTATCCCAATTGATTGACAGTCCTGAGATCTTACCAAAGTCGCCCATCATTTGTATTGCTGCTTTTAGTGAGGAATGAACGTCTCCTAGATAAAACAGGACATCGTCGGCAAATAGTGCTATCTTCTCTTCCACTAGACCACGCCTGAATCCACATATATCCCCATTAGCTCTGACGGCAATGGCCAGAGGCTCTATTGCCAGGGCAAAGAGGAGAGGAGACAAGGGGCACCCTTGTCTCGTTCCTCTTTCTAGGCTAAAAGAATCTGAGTGTTCATTATTAATCTTTATTTTTGCTGTTGGGTTGGTGTAAAGTAATCTTACCCAATTTATGAAGTTAGATCCAAAGCCAAATTTGCCCAGTACCTTAAATAGATAGGCCCATTCAAGGCTATCAAATGCCTTAGCGGCATCCAATGCCATAATGGCCCTTGGGCCCTTATTGTCTGCTGGAAGTTGTATGTTCAAATAGGTTCTGCGTATATTTGTACTAGTTGACCTCATTGGGATAAACCCAGACTGGTCAGGATGCACTAAATTGTGCACACATGTGTTTAATCGAGCAGCTAAAACTTTAGCGAGGATTTTTACATCGGTGCATAACAAAGAAATCGGGCGGTATGAGGAGGGGTCCATGGGGTCTTTTCCCTCCTTCGGGATAACGACAATAGTCGCCTCCGTCATCGAAGCTGGAAGAGACCCCATGGACTGCACCTGGCCCAACATCTTAAGTAGTTCTGGGAGTAAAATTTCACCATATCTTTTATAGATCTCGGTTGGTAGTCCGTCCGGGCCGGGTGACTTTAAATTTGGCATGCCGGCCACAGCATCAGTTAACTCCTGTAAGGTGATTGGGGCCTCCATTAGTTGCCGTTCCACCTCTGACAGGGTTGGGAAGTTTATATTGTCGAGAAAGGGAATATTTTCCCCACTGTCGACATCTATCTGTGATTTATATAGGGAGCAATAGTAGTCTCTAAATGTTTTCGTTATAATTGTCAAGTCCGTAGAAATAGATCCCTGTATGGTCCTCACGGCCAAGACCGTTGATGGAGACATATTTGCTTTGACCAACAATGACAGCATACGACCCACCTTCTCACCCTCGCCATAGTTTAATTGCCTCAGGAATATACGTTTATCCTCATTAATCCTATTGCTGACTGACTTGTAGTCTTGCTGTTTCTCTAGCCATTTCTTTTGAGTTTCCGGGTTTGGGTTAAGGATATATTTCTGTTCTGTGAGCATTGCGGCCTTTTTAGCTTCCCCCTCCCTCTCTCGCGTCTTACTTTTAATTCTGGCAACTTGCTGGATAAGGAGGCCTCATAGATGTGCTTTCAAAGAATCCCAAACCACCCCAATTGGAGCCGTGTTGGTATTTATGTTAATGAATTCTTTCAGAGCCATCTTTACTTCTTCAGGACTTTCAATTAGCTCCAACCAGGCTGGGTCTATTTTCCACTCCCTATGGTAGGGCTTATTTCCCGTCTTCAATGACAGGATCAGGGGCGAGTGGTCCGATATCCCCCTTGGGCCATAATCTATTGCTCCTATAAGGGGTAGGGCATCTGCGTTAACAAAAGCCATGTCAAGTCTAGACAAGGTCGAGAAAGAGGCTGAAAAGCAAGAGTATTGCCTTACCTGCGGATGCCGTATTCTCCAGGCTTCACTTAGCCCAGTTTCTTGTAGAAACCGGGCTAACCTACCTTCTTCCTTCGCAGTTGTTTGATACGGAGTAGGGAACCTGTCGATTGACTTGTCCAATACCTGGTTATAGTCCCCCATCGCTAACACCGGTAACACCGGTCTATTGTCTATAATAAATGCAATTAATTCGTATAGAATCTCCAGTTTAAATGGTGGAGGAACATAGATATTTGCTAAAACATATGGTTTATTTTCCAATGAGCAATGTAAAAAAACATAACGGCCCTTTGGGTCTATTTGTACCTTATAACATGAAAATAATATTCCCCTACCAATCAGGATACTCACACCTCTTGAGTAGGAGGAGTATACTGAATGGTACTGGGCCTGCCACTTCCGACCGCGGAGCAAGGGCACTGTGTCATGCACGAGATGTGTCTCCTGGAGGCACAGGATACCTGGCCCCCTGCCCTCAAGGAGGGACAGGACCAAAGCTCTCTTGGCCGGGTCTCCTAGGCCCCGAACATTCCAAGAGATCAAATCAAGTTTCTTTGTCTGCATCTAGGTCTGGCAAAAATATAAGCCTTCTCGCGTGGAATAGCTATCAGGAGAAGTATTAGAACCGCCGGACAATCCTAACCGAAAAGTAGGACTAAGTAAACATTTCCTAGACAACATCGAGAGGAAAAAACAAAAAAAAAGGACAAAGAAAAAAAAAAGGCAAGGAAGAGGAGTAAACCGGAAGGGGAGAAAAATAGGCCCAGGAAAGCTAGCGATCAGGTCCCTCTCCCCTCCCATTCTAGCAATATAATACATAAGTACCATTTCTATTTAGTTCGTGCATTACAGCATAAATAAGTGATATTCCTATTGTCACAGAGTGCAAGTGCTATTTCGAAGAAAAACAGTAATAAACACAGGCCCTTAATACAGCAATCGTCCTTAAATAAATCGTTGCCCCTATATGTGTACTTCCCCCAAATCCTAAATATATTTATAACTTTTTTTTTTTTTTCCTTTGTTTCCTCCTCTTTTGGTGACGCATATAAAGTGCAAATCTGAACCCTGTGCTTGACTTTTGCCCCCCCCCTGGTCCCTGATTGCCCTCCCCCCGCCTCCCCCCCCTTCCCCAACCCCCCGCCCATCCCTCCCCTTCCACCCCGGCCCATCAGGGCGGCCCCTACCAGGTGCAATCGTGACCCTACCAACTCCCTCTCGTCTTACCTCGAAAATTCTCTTCATTAAAGTGATTGGTGCCAATTTGAGCAAAACTAAAGGGCCAAACTGCCCCCACCCACACATACCTATGTAGCAATAACCCCAGTTAAGAGGGCCGCAAGTTTGTTTTGGGTCCCTGAGTACAGCTCCACCAACCCCCTGGCAATCTGCTCTACCCACTCTGGCACAGTTAATCAAGGGGTATGTATCTAGGCACATATAAATACCACTTATACTCGAAGTGTAATGGACTCAAACTCACAGGCAGACGGCTAGCTGTAATAACTGTCTTTACTTTAGTAATATGAAAAGCAATGGTAACATGCATTTAAACATTTGACTTACAATACACATGAACAGGTCCCTGCAGTATGTGCTATAAACATGTACACATATGTGGGCCTGGACAGCAAAGGGGAACGGAACGCCAAGTGTAGCGACCGTCTGCTATGCACCCCTGAGGTGCAACAAATCTAACTGCGCCTACCTAACGGACCAGGCCTGATCCCTAGCAATAGAGCTCAGTCCTTGAGAAAATACAGTATTCTTCACCGGCAAGAGAACTGTAGAGGTGGTGCACATGTAGCTTTAAATGGTGTGTTTGTAATCCACAAGAAAGAAACAATCTGCTGCTCTGAGGTAATTGTGCCTTGGCAGTTCAATAGGCATAGAGTGAAAGTGACAGTGTAGGATGAGCCTTTCAGCTGGCTCACCACTCCGGGGTACCGTCCTCAGCTCCGGGACCTCCACTGGCGGCGTCCGGCCTCCTCCGTCACAGCCCCTGCGCTCCGGTCCTCTCTCCGACCGACCGTTGTAGGCAAAAGTCTCCGCTCTGCTGCTGCTGACAATGAGGGGTGAGAGTCTCTCTCCGTCTGCTGCAAGGCCCAGGCTTCAGGCCTTCAGCAGTCCCGGTCCGCACAGGTGTCTCCTCACTCAGTAGTCTCTGCGTCACCAGCCCAGTCAGAAGAGGAAGAGGCGGTCTCCCCTCTTCCCTTTTATCACCTCCCCCAGCAGCCTCTCGGGCGGAAACAACCATCCTCCCGGGAGCCTGGGGAATTATGGGAACTGTAGTCTTCTCCCCTAAAAGGGGAACGACCCCGCTACACACTCCCCCCACTTTGAATCTTTGGTCCCCAAAGACATTGTTCAATCTACAAACTTTCTTTGAAACAACACGTTCACATAATTCAGACAGAGGAGCTTCCCACCAATTAGCATAGGATGGGGAGCTGTCCTGTCTACAGGTCACTTCAGTGTGGGCGACCTGTCTAACTGTGCCAGAGAGTGAGCTGGGGTTGCCCTCCACCAAATGAACAGTGGATGGGTCAGGGCGTTCAGCACTTCTCCTTGCTGTGGTAACAGAGTCCACTGAACTTTTTCCCATCTTGGGGTAAGTTAACTTCTTGGGAGGCCTCACAACTCTGCGGGCTCTCTGTTCTCTTGGGACTTCTTCAGGAACACATTCTGGCAACATCTCTGGTTCTGGAACATCTACTTCTTCTTCTTCTGAGTAGAGACCAGGGATATCTTCCCAGCACTCAGGCACAACACTGAATGGAACAAACTCTGTAGCTTCTGGGTTCAATGTTTTATCTTCCACATCCTCAGTAAGTGGAAGATCTATGGCGGAATTTCCTGGAGTTGAGGAAGGCCATAGCCATTCAAGTTCTCCTCTTTCTTCTTCTGCTGATTGGGGGTCCTGTCCACCCCTAGCTCGGGAGGTCTGGGACCGAGTGTTAGGCCTGGGGGTATCCAGAATGGAAACAGATTCAGGTAAGTCTCTCGCTGGAGGTATTCTGACTGCTTCAGTGAGTGGGAGCAAGTGATTCCTATGCCAGGTCTTCAAAGGCCCCACTCTTCCTTCTGGCTTCAACTTATAGACAGGCAATCCTGGAAGTTTTCTACAGATGATATATGGCTCTGATCTCCATCTATCAGCAATCTTGTGTTTTCCAGGAATCCCTAGATTGCGTAACAGTACACGGTCCCCAGGCTGTAGGTCCTGTACTCGAACCTTCAAGTCAAAGTTCCGCTTGTTTCGGGCCCCCCTCTGGTCAGAGGCCGCCTGAGCTTTTTCATAAGCTATCTTCAAACTGTGCCTCAGTCTGTCCACATATCCTTTGTGGGAGGCAGCAGAGGCATGGTCTAAGGAAATGCCAAAGGCCAGATCCACTGGCAATCTTGCTTCTCTTCCAAACATAAGTCGGTAAGGAGAGAAACCTGTCACATCACTGGTTGTACAGTTGTAAGCATGCACTAGAGCTGAAATGTGTTGACTCCAATGTTGCTTCTTCTCTGTTTCTAAAGTTCCCAACATGTTCAATAGGGTCCTGTTAAACCTTTCAGGCTGGGCATCACCTTGAGGGTGATATGGTGTGGTTCTAGTCTTCTCTACTCCCAGAGAATCTAGTAGCTTCCTGATCAGGCGACTCTCAAAGTCCCTTCCTTGGTCTGAATGGATTCTCTGTGGTAGTCCATAATGAACAAAGTACTTCTCCAAAAGTACCTTAGCTACTGTAGAGGCCTTCTGGTCCTTGGTTGGGAAAGCCTGAGCATAACGAGTGAAACGGTCGGTTACCACCAGAACATTTCCCAATCCACTCAAATCGGGTTTGAGGCAGAGAAAATCAATGCATACCAGATCCATTGGGCCTTGACTCTGTAGATGGCCCATTGGGGCAGCTTGATGGGGTAAAGTCTTCCTCTGAATGCATCTTGCACAGGAATGGCAATACTCCTCCAGTTCGGCCCTCATGCAGGGCCAATAAAACCGGTCTCTGACAAGTTGGAAGGTTCTCTCTGCTCCCAAGTGACCATGCTGGTCATGTAGGGCAATCAGCACAGTCTCTCGATGCTTTTCGGGGAGAAACAACTGCCACTTATCTTCTGAGCTATCAGAGGGGCCCCTTCGGTAGACCACTCCCTGATGCACCTGTAATTTGTCCAACTCTCTCCTCAGTAGGCGAGCCTCTTTGGAAGGGTGAAGTCGAAGTCCCTCTGGACTCTTGTTTTCCAAGGCTTCCAAGACCAATCTCCCCATGGGGTCTTCCAATTGGTCACACCTCAACTCTTTCTTGGACAGCTTCGGTAGGCACTCTTCCTCTAGTTGAGTTACCCCACAGTAACACTTTGGGACTCCCACTGTGGTAACTCCTATCTCTTCGGCTCTGGATCCTCCTCTGGCTTGGAGTTCAGCCCCCTCACAAAGGGCTCGCACTCCTTCTGGTGCCACTTGAGTCCAGTCTTCCCAATCATCGACCATGACATGGGATCTTCGGGACAGGGCATCTGCATCCCTATTTCCAGCTCCTGGCCTGTACTTGAGGCTGAAATTGAATCCAGACAACGCCGCCAACCATCTGTGTCCAGTTGCATCCAGCTTGGCAGTGGTGAATAGGTAGGTCAAGGGGTTGTTATCTGTTTTTACAGTAAACTCGGCCCCATAAAGATAGTCTTTCAACTTGTCAACTACTGCCCATTTGAGGGCTAAGAACTCCAACTTGTGGGTGGGGTAGTTCTTCTCGGAGGGGGTCAGGCTCCGGCTCACATAGGCCACTGGTCGTAGCTGGTCTTCATACTCCTGGTAGAGTACTCCACCTAGGCCCTCATGGCTGGCATCAACATGTAGCTCATATGGTCTAGTGGGGTCAGCATAGGCCAAAACTGGGGCTGTGGTGAGACTTCTCTTCAAGGTTCTGAAAGCCTCTTCACACCTTGAGTTCCATTGGTCTTGAACCGACTCCCCGGGCCTCCTAGGCCCCAATCCATCTTCCTCTCCTTCTGTCTTGAGCAGCTCGTTCAGGGGCTTTGCAATGCGGGCAAACCCATCCACAAACCTGCGGTAGTAGGAACAGAACCCCAAGAAAGATCGAAGTTCGGTGACTGTTGTGGGTCTCGGCCACGAAGTAACTGCCTCCAACTTCTCAGGGTCTGTGGCCACTCCTTTTTCAGACACTATGTGTCCCAGATAGTTCACAGAAGACTGATAGAACCGACACTTCTCGGGGGAAAGTTTGAGTCCCTCTTCACTGAGCCTCTTCAGTACTTTCTCCAATCTGGCTTCATGTTCTTCCAAAGTTTTTCCAAAAACAATGACATCATCCAGGTACACAAGGACTTCTAAGAGGTTCATGTCTCCAACTGTCCTTTCCATGAGGCGTTGGAAGGTAGCAGGAGCTCCAGACAGGCCCTGAGGCATCCTGTTGAACTCAAAGAACCCTACTGGGGTTATGAAGGCAGTCTTTTCTCTATCTTCTGGATGCATGGGGATTTGATAGTACCCACTCTTGAGGTCCATCACACTGAACCACTTAGCTCCAGATAAACTCTGTAAGGCATCCTCTATCCTTGGCGTGGTGTACTGGTCAGGAATGGTCCTCCTGTTGAGAGTTCTGTAGTCAATGCAAAGCCTCAACGACCCATTCTTCTTCCTGACTACCACTATTGGGGAGGCATAGGGACTTCTGGACTCCCGAATCACTCCCGTCTTCTTCAGTTCCGCAAGCTGCTCTCTCAGATCCTCCAAATCTGCTAGCGGGACCCGCCTTACTCTTTCTCTGAATGGCTTGTCCTCTTGCATGCGGATTCGATGGGTGGCACTCCTCGCACACCCCACATCAAACTCATCTTTAGAGAAAATCTTCTCCCATCTGGTCAGCTGGGCCTTGGCTCTCTCTTTCCAAGCTCCAGGTAGGTTTGGGTTTTCCATGGAGAGTTTCTTCCAAACATCTTCTCCTTCACCCGTCCCTTTCACTTCTGACCAGCCAACTGGGACAGCAGGACTCACCTGTCCCAGCAGCATCCTGGCAGGGATCTCCACGGGCCGCTCCGTGGGGTTCCTCACACTGACTGGGACTCTTCCTCTAGCCTTCTTCAGGGCCTTGATTGAGATCACTTCTGGGATCACTTCCAGGCCTGAGTGACCCTCCATTGGGTCAGATTCCAGCATTACAAATGGGCCAGGCTGTTCCCAATTAAGTTTCACCGTGGCCCTCAGGCAGGTCACCTCTCCAGGCTGTAACATCGCTCCTTCTTTTCCAAGCCTCCATACCCTTCCTATCCCCTCACTTGGGGTCTTCTGCTCTAGGACCAACCGCTGGTAGGCCGCCTTCAGCATGGGATGGATCTTGGGAGCTGAAAGATTCTGCTTCTGTACAAGGGGGGTCAGAAGCCTTCTGACTAGATCCGTGTTCGTCCCTATGATCAGGGAGGTCTTGCTGGTTCCAGGCGGGCGAGGGCACACCACTGCCAGGGTATCAAACACTTCAGTCTTCCCAGCCACGGATGGGTCAAAGGTTAACCGTATGGGTAGGTATCCATCATAGGGGAAACTCTGAGTTCCCAGCCCCCGTATCTCCAGCTCCTCTATCTTCTGTATGGGCAGATGACTCAGGTATCTGTCATAGAAGTCCCTGTACAATAGGGTCACTTGTGCTCCAGTGTCTAGGAGGGCCTGTGTGTACACTCCTTCCACTTGGATGGGTACAGTAGGAGATGGACCAACCAACTCTTCTGGGTAGGGCCGAGTTGATGCTGTCTTCTTCTTTGGACTCTTTTCTTTACAAGCACTGGATTTGCGCTTGATCCTTTCCTGAGCCTGGTATGCATTAATTTTCTCCCTCTTTATGGGAGTGTGAACCCATTGAGGGACATTGTTATCTCTTACTTTTAAGGGTTCTCGCTTCGGAGTGCTGTATCTCTTCGGAGGGGTCTTGCCCCCTTTCTCTGGGGTGTACCTTGGTCGAGGAACCCTGGGCCCCTTTTGAGGGGTTTGATCTCCTCTTCTTTTCCCGTTATACTTCTTGGAGCTCACTGAAGGCGATGGGTTACCCGGTTGACTCCTTCACCGGGGCCCTTTGGCGTTTCCCGCCGGCTGGCGGCTATCTGTTTTCTTCCTCTTGGGACTGGAACATACAGCTGCAATATGGCCCACTCCCCCGCAGTTAAAACAGATCATCTCTCCCCAGTCAGGTGGGGATGCTGGTGCTGAAACAGTTGGAAATAATTCCCTCCTGCTTGTCTCTTTCTTGGGACTGGGCGTCTCTTTTGCCACCAGAGATGTCAGTATCTCCATCATCTGGGACATCTGCAACTTCAGAGCGTCTACTTCTGTCTCTCTTTCAGGGGTTAAGGCCGACCTGACCGTGGCCACTGGAAGTTTTGTAGACCCCATCACTTGCTTTTCCTGTTTCTCTTCCAACATGGCCTCTTCCTCTCTGACCATTCGAATGAGATCGGGGTAGTCCAGACTCTTCCCATCATGTCGGGTACGTAGTACTAGTGCAACAGGGTCTAGGGGTTGGGCTCCCCTCATCACCTGCTGGGCACGGGCTTCATCTACTTTCCCCGGATCTATCCCCTTCTTCAGGATAATCCTATGCAGGATCTTGTCTATACGTCCCATGTACTCCGATAACTTCTCTCCTGTCTTCTGGTAACAGTGTTCCAGTTGATAGGTAAGCTCCGTGATTTTCTCTGTCCCACCAAACACACTTTCCAGGATGTCTATGTAATCCTATGCAGTGCAATCCTTCTTGCTTGTCTTCAGGTTGCGTATGGCCTCTAAGGAGGGCCCTTTTAGGCTCTCAACAATCCTTTGCTTCTTTCTACCTTCTGGGACCTCCCATTCTTCTAAGGCCTGCGTGGCACCATCTAACCACTCTTCAAATCCCTCTTCCCCCGAGGGTACAGGTGTCCTTCCTGAAAACATCCGGAGTTTCCTGTATCCCGACATCGGGTAATCCCCGGGGTCTCTTCTGCACTGAGTCACAATTTCCCCTAGGACAGCACACAGTTCTGCACTGAGAGTGGTTTGTACAGGTGCGGGACTTTCCGCGCCCTTCTGCTCTTCCTTCTTTGGGGATAACATGGTTTTCGCTTGAAAACAGTCTCCCTTGCGCAGCAGCGCATGCAGCAATTGATAGGTCTGACCATCCAGTGCTTGTATGCTTTGCCTCCTGAACTGCTCTGGGATCTCTTCCTGCCATTCTGCTAGGGCGTATGTATACCCGGCATCATTTCTCATGTCCATTACCCGTGACTTGTGGCCTGGGGATAATGACAGTATGAGCTGCTTGACTGCCTCTTCCTGCCATATCCCTGGCAGTTCAATGACTGCTGCTGTGGCTGGATCCATGCCCCATATTGTGGACCACCGTCCCACTTCTATCGGGTCCATGCCGGTACCTTCTGGCGGCTTTTCCCGCTGTCTCAGGATCCCGGATTACGAGCCCCCACGTGTAGCGATACCCCCAGTTAAGAGGGCCGCAAGTTTGTTTTGGGTCCCTGAGTACAGCTCCACCAACCCCCCGGCAATCTGCTCTACCCGCTCTGGCACAGTTAATCAAGGGGTATGTATCTAGGCACATATAAATACCACTTATACTCTAAGTGTAATGGACTCAAACTCACAGGCAGACTGCTAGCTGTAATAACTGTCTTTACTTTAGTAATATGAAAAGCAATGGTAACATGCATTTAAACATTTGACTTACAATACACATGAACAGGTCCCTGCAGTATGTGCTATAAACATGTACACATATGTGGGCCTGGACAGCAAAGGGGAACGGAACGCCAAGTGTAGTGACCGTCTGCTATGCACCCCTGAGGTGCAACAAATCTAACTGCGCCTACCTAACGGACCAGGCCTGATCCCTAGCAATAGAGCTCAGTCCTTGAGAAAATACAGTATTCTTCACCGGCAAGAGAACTGTAGAGGTGGTGCACATGTAGCTTTAAATGGTGTGTTTGTAATCCACAAGAAAGAAACAATCTGCTGCTCTGAGGTAATTGTGCCTTGGCAGTTCAATAGGCATAGAGTGAAAGTGACAGTGTAGGATGAGCCTTTCAGCTCGCTCACCACTCCGGGGCACCGTCCTCAGCTCCGGGACCTCCACTGGCGGCGTCCGGCCTCCTCCGTCACAGCCCCTGCGCTCCGGTCCTCTCTCCGACCGACCGTTTGTAGGCAAAAGTCTCCGCTCTGCTGCTGCTGACAATGAGGGGTGAGAGTCTCTCTCCGTCTGCTGCAAGGCCCAGGCTTCAGGCCTTCAGCAGTCCCGGTCCGCACAGGTGTCTCCTCACTCAGTATAAGAAGATAAGAAGGAAGCAGCGCCAGAACAAACAAAAAATTACTAAAAATTACTATATAACAGACAAAAATAATTCCAAAAAATCACTGTGTCCAGTCCTAGATTTTAAAGTCCAAATGTAGCTGGAATGTTATGAGCACAAAAACAGCTAGGGTAGATGGTACACAAGTTGAAGGGAATGTCCACATCAAGGATAATCACAGAATCAACACCGCAGTGAGGTAATGTATTTGGTGACATAGAATCCCTCCACCAGTGTTGCTATGCTCTTACCAGAAGTCTGAGCATATAGAGCTCTGTGGAAATGGCTATGGATAACCTGGCGATGAAATCCTGCGATCACCCAATGGATAATACGAGCCTGGCGTCCCTTATTCCTCCCGGTACTCCATTCATACACTCAGCAGTGCATTGAAGTATAAAAGAAGAGAAGGGGTACCCATAGCGTAAACCAGTACTATATGTTTATTTTAAAAGCATAAGATAAACTCACATTAAAATTCAGATTGGAGCATAAAAATACATCCGCCGGCCGGTCGGATCCTGTAGCCCGTCCTCCTGAGCGTGGTGGCGTCACTGCGCGCCTTCCCAGACTAGTTTCGGTACAATTACCGTCATCAATGGGGATCCTCACTCAGTAGTCTCTGCGTCACCAGCCCAGTCAGAAGAGGAAGAGGCGGTCTCCCCTCTTCCCTTTTATCACCTCCCCCAGCAGCCTCTCAGGCGGAAACAACCATCCTCCCGGGAGCCTGGGGAATTATGGGAACTGTAGTCTTCTCCCCTAAAAGGGGAACGACCCCGCTACACCTACATACATTTATTCTTCCCCGTTACCCATGGGCTCTCTCCATTTTCCCCCCTAGCAGTGATATATCTCATAGTTAAACAGTCATTTCATCTCACCCCCCATTGACCCTTGTGCAACAATACCTCCCACCATCTATTCCCTCCTCTCTCTCCCCCCCAGCCAACAACAATATGCCTTTATCAATTTTTGAAAACATAAAAACAGTATTTGCCCTTCCCCTCCCCTCCCCTCCCCGAAAAAACTGGGGGAGGGGAGGGGAAAAAAGAAAAAAAAAAAAAGGGAAGAAAAAAAAAAAAAAGGGAGAAAATATAAAAAAAAAACCCATCCCCCTCTCCTTAAAAGTCCTTCTTGTTCTCCTCGAGCCATTGCAGAGCTTCAGTAGGGGAGTTGAAAAAAAAAGTCTTGCCGAGAGCTGTCACTCTCAGCCGGGCCGGGTATAATAGAGATTAGTCTATTTTGTAGTTGATCATGGTACGCTTAATCGGGATAAATTCAGCTCTGCGTTTCTGCAGGTCGGGCGAGAAATCCGGGTAAAATGAAACTCTAGTGCCTTGAAACCTAATGTCTCCCAACTCTCTGGCCCTCCGCAGCAACGTGACCTTGTCGTTATAATTCAAGATTTTAAGCAATATGGGCCTAGGGCGATCTCCCCCATGCTGATTTCTTGAAATAATGCGATGAGCCCGTTCAATAACAAATAAGGGGCTAAAAGAGGACCCCCCAAAGATCTCCCCAAACCAGTCCTCCAGGAACTTTATTAAGTTGGGGCCTTCACTCCGTTCAGGTAGGCCTATAATTCTAACATTGTTTCTACGGTTCCTGTTTTCCATTTCGTCCAATTTAGCAACCTGTGCATTCATAGTGTTTTTAAGCCATTGAATCTCTTGCTTTGCCGGGGTCAGTTCATCTTCTATTGCGCTTACTCGCTCTTCCACTTCTACTATTCTTTGTGTTGTTTTATTTAACTCATGTTTTATGGAGGCTAATTCATCCCTGATAATCCTTAGTTGATTATCAAAGTTGGAAATTGAGTTTTTACAGTCATTTATTGCATTTAGTACCTCCCTTAATGTGGGTTCTCTCTCCATAGCTTCCGAGGTAGTATCAGAGGGAGCAATTGGCGTAAGAGTTAAAGAGCAGCTATCCTCTACATTTAAATGGGTAGTAGACATTTTGGTCCCTCCTGGTCCCTTATTTGTCGATTTTTTAGTGGCGGAGGGGGTAGGTAGATTAAGTGCTGTGCCTCCCTGGCTCTTTCTGTCTGGCGCAGGATTTTTATAGTCCTTACCCTGCGAAGTAAGTTGATTAGTTGATTGCTGCAGATTCAGCTTATTAGGGGAAGCTGGGGCTGTTGCTGAATGTGCAAATTTTTCCAATTTTGTGGCCGCGGCAGCTGCAACCTGGTTGTTTCTGTCTTTTGCAGCTCGTGTATTTTGGGGTGCTTCCAGGGGCGGATGCTCCTCTGGTGTTCTTTTTCTTGACATAGCGACCTTACTAAGCAGGGTAAAATTAGCCCCCTCCCCCTCTCTTTCCCCCGGTATGGGGAATGTAATTGGTTAGTAAAACCAAGGTAATTAGGGCAATTATCGTTAGTAATGACACCCTTTTTATTGCTTAAAGTCCTCCTAAAAGAAGAAGTTAGGTTGGGTTAGTAAACCCAAGGTAATTAGGGCAATTATCGTTAGTAATGACACCCTTTTTATTGCCTAAAGTCCTCCTAAAAGAAGAAGTCCTCCTTTTAAATCCTCGCGGGCAAAAGGCTTAGCACTGGATGGTTATAAAACGACCAAAGAAAAAAAAAAAGGAAAAAGAACAAAGGGGGGGGGGGGGGAAGGGGGCTATACACAAGCTGGGCACAAGCCGCTGACGGCTTAAAGGGAGAAATCAGGCCTAAAAGTACAGGCGGATCAACAGCGCTATTGAAAATAGCACACAGGCTCCCAGCTCCAGGCAGCTGGGCTTTGCAATGCAATACAGCACACCCAGTAGCGGAAGAATATTTTCTAGGGTAGCGTGGAGGTGATTATAGTGTGTTGCATAGTCGCCAGTATTTTTATCCAGACCTCTTGAAGGTACCCTGTGCCTCTATTGTATCGGGAATATCCCAGCACGTCTCACAATAGCTTTTCTATCAATAAGATATAAGCACTATTCCAAAATAGCCTTGACATGGTGTCCCAGATAAAACAAACAAAAGAAAAGGTTTGCTGCTGGCAAGAACTGGAAGTAAAATAAACTGTCCCAGATTTTATAAAGGCTTAATATAATATGATCCCGGATATCCCACAGTCCCAAAATCTTTTACTTTTTGCCCCAAATACAATCCGGTTCAAGAACAGGAACACAGTGCAATGCAATAGCCCAATCCAGACCAGATCTTTTAGGGTCGGCGTGTTTAGGGGGATAATGCAGAGTAATTTATGGGGTAGGTGAGTAGCACATTCAGTAATAGCTAAATGAATTGGGTAACTCACCACCCCCCCCTGACCGCTCCACACGCTGGGGCTTGGCAGTGCTGTAGCCTTCCTCTTCTAGCTCCATGCTGGCGTGTTGGTGTGTTGGCTTGTCTCGGTGCAGATCTCCCGGCACTCGATGTTCTCGATGTTCTTACTGCGTCCTGCGCTGCAGCGTCAGCTGATCGAGCGCCGCAGAGATTCCAGTGGCTCGCGTCAATGGGCCAGTAGGTCAGCAGAGCGTTGGCTCCCGGATCATCACCCCGCCTTCCTCTGTGCAGCTAATCCGGCTGGTAGTCGGCAACTATCCGCCAGCCTCCCGCATCAGCACGGGAGGTGGAAGATAGAAGGGCGGAACGGCCAAGAACGGGATAGGAGGTATGAGAGTCAGGTTAAAGGCAATGTGCCAAACGCAGCAATCCGACCCACTCCGCCAGTGCCGATCCAGCAAAGGGCTCCAAGGTATCGAGCTTCAGAGGGGGAAGTCAGAGAGAGCCCAAGGACATTCTTACACGTTCACCTCGCTCTCCATGCTTCCAAGCCTCTCACATCCTGTTACTGATACTTTAGTACGAGACCTCCAGTAAAGTTCTTTAGTTCATAATACTCTTTTTCTTTTAAAAGAAAGTTTATGAGTCAGTTGGAGAATACAGCAAACCACTAAAAAGTACAACCAGTCATTAATCCCATGCTGACCTCTGATGGAATCTTCAAGAAAGTGAAAGTACTGTTTGCAGTGAATGAAAATAAAAGAGGAACAGAATGGCAGAGATTTTACTAATGATATAGAATGCAGGACAGCGCGCCTCTTCCCCTCCGCACTTCCCCTGGCTGGGGGGCCGTGCGGGCGGTGCTCTGCCCCCCCCACTCTGAGACAGCCCCACGCTCGCCCTTTGAGGGCTGCTGCAGTCTGGCTCACCTCTTCCACTGCACCTGTGAGGCTGCATTGGGCACCGGGGGAGGCTGCATTGGGCACGGGGAGGCTGCTTTGGGCACGGGAGGCTGCAATGGGGCACGGTGAGTCTGCATTGGGCACGGGGAGGGGGCATTGGGCACGGTGAGGCTGCATTGGGCACGATGAGGCTGCATTGGGCACGGGGGAGGCTGCATTGGGCACGGGGGAGGCTGCATTGGGCACGGTCAGGCTGCATTGGGCACGGGTCAGGCTGCTTTGGGCACGGGTCAGGCTGCGCTGCCTTAGGCACAGGCAGGTGAGGCTGCATTGGGCACGGGGGAGGCTGCATTGGGCACGGGGAGGCTTCTTTGGGCACGGGTCAGGCTGCTTTGGGCATAGGCAGGCCGCGCTGCATTGGGCAACGGTGAGGCTGCATTGGGCACGAGGTGAGGCTGCATTGGGCACGGGTCAGGCTGCATTTGGCACGGGTCAGGCTGCATTGGGCACAGGTCAGGCTGCATTGGGCATAGGCAGGCCGCGCTGCATTGGGCAAAGGTGAGGCTGCATTGGGCACAGGCAGGTGAGGCTGCATTGGGCACGGGGGAGGCTGCATTGGGCACGGGTCAGGCTGCATTGGGCATAGGCACGCAGCGCTGCATTGGGCAAAGGTGAGGCTGCATTGGGCACAGGCAGGTGAGGCTGCATTGGGCACGGGTCAGGCTGCATTGGGCACGGGTCAGGCTGCATTGGGCACGGGTCAGGCTGCATTGGGCACGGGTCAGGCTGCATTGGGCATAGGCAGGCCGCGCTGCATTGGGCAAAGGTGAGGCTGCATTGGGCACAGGCAGGTGAGGCTGCATTGGGCACGGGGGAGGCTGCATTGGGCTCGGGTCAGGCTGCATTGGGCATAGGCACGCCGCGCTGCATTGGGCAAAGGTGAGGCTGCATTGGGCACAGGGGTGAGGCTGCATTGGGCACGGGTCAGGCTGCATTGGGCACGGGTCAGGCTGCATTGGTCACGGGTCAGGCTGCATTGGGCACGGGTCAGGCTGCATTGGGCACAGGTTTGCAGTGAATGAAAATAAAAGAGGAACAGAATGGCAGAGATTTTACTAATGATATAGAATGCATGAAACCACTCAAATTAGTCATCAGGAAAATTTTAAATAGTATGCACAGCTTTCAGAAAAACCCGAGTTCAGATTACTGGGGAAACACATAGCTTTACTTTAATGATGGATTGAAATAATTTTGCAATGAAACGAAAAGCAACGTATTAAACTTACTAATGATGTCTCAAATGTTCCAATAAAATAAAACAGCACAAAGATGTGGTTTTGGAGGTATATGTATATATATATATATATATATATATATATATATATATATATATATGTATAAATTTATAATAGGTGCTCTATGGAATGATTTTTTTTTTTTTCAAAGATTATGATAGCCAAGAAATCCTGCAACAGAGGCCCATTTGCCTGCTATGCTGTATCTTTTCAACTTTTAATGATTCATTACCAGTGAGCAGGGCTGATACCCAATCCACCCAAGAAAACAGGTAGAGCTATATCACAGTAGGAAAAAAGGAAATTCATTTAAAGTATAACTGCGGCTTCATTACCCCTCCCCCCATTTTTTCCAAGACTAAACTAATCACCATCCACATAATAATATAATGATATGTGAAAACTGTTCCTTTTAAAAGTGCCGAGAGCTCAAGCTGTGTGATGAAGCTGCCCCAGGGTCAATGACAGTCTGGGCTTAGGAAATGGTTTGAACCAATCATTTAACCTGAAAGATTAGCAGCATCTAGTGACAGGAAAGAATAACCGCGGGGGGGGGGGGGGGTGAGTGGCTGGCAGGAGAAGCTTCACACTGAGGTTGTTTTCAGGCATTTTAGCCCTAAAAATTGTGCCTGTAAAGCACCTTAAAATTGCCTCTTATGCCTCCCCAGTGTGAAAGCTCAAGTGCTTTCACACTGGGGTGGTGCGCTTGTGGGACGAGAAAAAAAGTCCCCCGAGCAGCATCTTTGGGTCGGTTTGGGAGTGCTGTAGACATCACTCCTACACTGCCCCTGCCCATTGAAATGAATGAGCAGCGCTTCCGAAGCGCCTAAAAAGCACTTCGGAAGCGCAGCAAAACGGGTGCTTTCAACCCCTTCTTTGGCCACTAGCTGCCGAAAAGAGCGGCTTATTCAGCGGTAAAGCATTGCTAAAACTTGCGGTGCTTTACCACTAACAGACACGCCGCCCCAGTGTGAAAGCAGCCATAGAGTGAGGAAAGTGCATCATTTTATTACACTTGTGAATCAATGAAATGATACCTACACATTAATTCCATGAATAGTTGCTGTTTTTACTAGTATAACCTCATACCTTTCTAGGGCGAGTCATACAACAAAAAAAAGCTCCCAAGAGCACAGTTTTTTGCCTTGCCTTATTTAAATGGGAAAGTGTGGAACCCATACAAGTCTTTATTTTAATGAACCTTGATAGTGGCTTTCCAGGCAGTATACAATATTTTATCCATGATTTTGCAAGGTCGTTGTTGGTAATATATGGCAAAAGAGGTTGATTGAAGAGATCTAGTTGGTCAGAGAATCATTGGCCACTGTTGTAAGTGTAACCAGGAGATGGCTATTGTGTCTGCAATTCAGGGACAGTATGCACAGTATGCACAGGGTTGGCTTGGACTCCATGTGTCATTTCCTAAAGACAGAACTTAGAGAAGAGCAAAGCATCGTGGGATGTGTAATTCAGAATGCTGGGGTTTCAATTCCAGCAAGGCTGGCCTGTACTACAACCACCAGATTGCTGAGGAGAGAAGAACAGACTGCTGGGAGAGGATATAAAAAGGCCGGTTTAGGCCTAGAGCGCTCTCTTGGGACGCCGGCCTGGATCTGCCAGCAGGAGCTCTGCGACAGTGTGAGCTGAGGTTTGTATAGGAGAGAGTTGGACAGCTGCATCCAGAGGGACATTTGCGGTCAGCATCGCTTCCTTACTACAGCGGTCCGGATGCTGTTCTTGATCCTTCTGCTATACCTGCACTTCAGATCCAGGTAGGCCGTGGCGCAGTGTGACGGAGGTCGGTCACCATTCCCTGAGCCAGGACCCAGAGGGAGTTTCTGAAAGAGTTATTATCATCATCTTCATCGCTACCAGCAACTTCTATGACACTGTCGGTGAGCGGGTATATGCCCATTTAATCCTATAAGACACTGCATATAGACATCACTTGTCTTTACCCAGTTTGTTGTTACTTGCAGTTCCACTGGAAGCAAGTTCTTTACTCCAATAAACACTGTATGCAGACATCCGTGCTTTGCTCACATCCCTAACATCTGTAATCTCGCTGGATACAATCATATCAAACAACATATTCATATGGTGAATGTGTGCACGTAGGTCATACAGGAAAAGTCTGCAACTGAAGATGGATCAATCACATACCAGCTAAGTTTACTCTGTTCTATCATAAAGGATTATTACATTCATAAGTGCTAGCTGAAGGTTTGCTGGATTCCATGGAGTTGCCATTAACCCCTTTTATTCTCTCCTCAAGTCACTAGTGTTATTTAGAACAAGGGGTCTGCTCTCATTTCTCTGGAACTCTGTTTGAAGGAGCCAGCCAATTTAAACACAACAGTTTACTTAATGCTTGTCAGTTGTTGGTGTTAAGTGCCTGTGGGTTGAGGAGATAGATTGGAGTGGACTGACATTTCTTGACAGTTCTATTAAGTGTCAGTTCTCTGCTCCTCTGCTACCTGTTCACATAGGCCTCAGTGACCTAAATGTGTTGGATTGCACTGTGTTTCTTTGCATTTGTGTCTTGCTAAATAGAAAGCTTTAAATTGCAAAACTGTCTTCCACGTTAGTGGTATGTTATCCAGATAAAACATTTTATGACTTACAGTGTTATGCTTTGCATTTTTCTGTGCTACTTTTACCACAGTAAACAAACTTGAACTGCTTCATTGGTATTGTTTAAGTTTCTTGTTATTGGGGACAATTGGTAAAAAATTACTGAACCCAGGGTGTCAGAGGTGCTGGAGGACTTGCAGAGTCGGGGCAATCAGTGGGGTACAGTCTACATAAGAGATAAATCGCACCATGTATTATTTTACCAAATGGCATAGCATGATTATCAAATGGAATCACATTAGAAGAAGGTGTCAGCTGTCAATAAATATTTTCTTTCATATTACAAATAAAGTATCTTCTCCTTTTCTGATGATGTATAATACTTTGTCCCACTAAGGACATTATAAGACATGAAAAAAGATTAAAAATGTATATGGCAGTATGTAACTATAGCCTTTTCCTCTTAATGCCTGTTAAAACATCTTCAAGAGGTGCCACTATTCCAATTGTGATCCTATTCTACAGTGCATATTCAAAATGTTTGATCCTACTGTGCAATTTTTTCCCCAGGGGCAGAGACATTGGTCTTTCCCCTGTATCTCTCTTCCAGCACACACACATATTTCCCCTTTATCCCTCCTCTCATAACAAACACATTGGTCTTAACCCTCTATTTCCCCTCTATCCTATAGCACACACATTAATCTTTCCCTTGTATCCCTCCTCCAGCGCACACACATTTGTCTTCCCCCTGTATCCCTTCTCCAGTACACACATTGGTCTTTCCACTGTATCCCTCCTGCAGAACACACACATTGGATTTTCCCTGTATTCTTCCTCCAGCACACACATTAATCTTTCCCCTGTATCCCTCCTCCAACACACACATCAGTCTTTCCCCTGTATCCCTCCTCCACCACACATTGGTATTTTTTCTGTATCCTTCCTCCAGCACACACACATTGGTCTTTCCCCTGTATTCTTCCTCTAGCACACACATTGGTCTTTCTCCTGTTTCCTTCCTCCAGCACACACATTGGTTTTTCCCCTGTATTCTTCCTCTAGCACACACATTGGTATTTCCCCTGTATCCTTCCTCCAGCACACACATTAATATTCCCTTGTATCCCTCCTCCAGCACACACACATTGGTCTTTCCCCTGTATTCTTCCTCTAGCGCACACATTGGTCTTTCTCCTGTTTCCTTCCTCCAGCACACACATTGGTTTTTCCCCTGTATTCTTCCTTTAGCACACACATTGGTATTTCCCCTGTATCCTTCCTCCAGCACACACATTAATATTCCCTTGTATCCCTCCTCCAGCACACACACATTGGTCTTTCCCCTGTATCCCTCATCCAGCACACACATTGGTCTTTCCGCTTTATTCCTCCTCTAGCACACACATTGGTCTTTCTCCTGTATGCTTTCTCCAGCACACACATTAAAGCGGAGGGCCACCCTGAAAAAAAAAACTTCATAAAAATGTTAATAAAAATGTAAAAGGAAAAAAAATATATATATTTTTTTTCACTTACCAGAAATGGCTGTTGCTAGGCAGATCGTCCTAATCTGCCTCTTCCTATTCCGCAGTGTCCTCCAGTCTTCTGCTCCTCGCATCGTCTTCTAGTAAATGGGGCACGGTGTGTTATGGGAACTGTGTGTGTCCCACAACACAGCGCGCCCCATTCACAAAGCGATGCGCGACTCGTGCATGCGCAGTAGGAATGGGCAGTGAAGCCGCAAGGCTCCGCTACCTGTTTCCCTTAGTTGGAATGGCGGCGCCGGGAACCGAGAGCCGAGGGACGGTCGGTCTCGGGCGGCCGACATCGCGGGCACCCAGGACAGGTAAGTATGCTTATTAAAAGTCAGCAGCTACAGTGTTTGTAGCTGCTGACTTTAAAACTTTTTTTTTCCCGGCTGGTCCTCCCCTTTAATCTTTCCCTTGTATCCCTCCTCCAGGGCACACACATTTGTCTTTCCCCTGTATCCCTTCTCCAGTACACACATTGGTCTTTCCGCTGTATGCCTCCTTCAGCACACACACATTGGTTTTTCTCCTGTATCCTTCCTCCAGCACACACATTAATCTTTCCCCTGTATCCCTCCTCCAACACACACATCAGTCTTTCCCCTGTATCCCTCCTCCACCACACATTGGTATTTTTCCTGTATCCTTCCTCCAGCACACACATATTGTTCTTTCCCCTGTATCCCTTCTCCAGTACACACATTGGTCTTTCCACTGTATCTCTCCTCCAGCACACACACATTGGTATTTCCCCTGTATCCCTCATCCAGCACACACATTGGTCTTTCCCCTGTATTCTTCCTCTAGCACACACATTGGTCTTTCTCCTGTATCTTTCTCCTTTATCCTTCCTCCAGCACACACATTCATCATCCCTTGTATCCCTCCTCCAGCACACATTACATTGGTCTTTCCCCTGTATCCCTCCTCCAGCACACACACATTGGTCTTTATCCTGTATCCTTCCTCCAGCACACACATTAATCTTTCCCTTGTATCCCTCCTCCAGCGCACACACATTTGTCTTTCCCCTGTATCCCTTCTTCAGTACACACATTGGCCTTTCCGCTGTATCCCTCTTCCAGCACACACACATTAATCTTTCCCCTGTATCCCTCCTCCAAAACACACATCAGTCTTTCCCCTGTATCCCTCCTCCACCACACATTGGTATTTTTCCTGTATCCTTCCTCCAGCACACACATATTGGTCTTTCCCCTGTATCCCTCCTCCAGCACACACATTGGTCTTTCCTAGAGATGTCAAATTTCCAGACATTTTGAAGACATGGGAAGCCAGTGTGTTTTTCTGAAAAAAATGGAAATTGTTTGGAAAAAAATTATTCAGTGTGGAGTAGTTTTACAAATTGAAAGTCATTTTCTTATACTGGGAACGTGAAATGCAGTGTACCATTTATTAACACTGCTTAAAATAAAAGAACAGCTTATTCAGTAAATAAACTAAACTTGATTTTTAAAATATTTTTTTTTATTACAAATGGAATAACAAGGACTGTATATGTTAATAACATTTCATCTATGCATGAGAATAGGTACCCACCCCCCTTTGTCTTATAATAATTTAAAAGCTTCCTGCCAATATGCATTTTCAGTTATTGGCAATGCTGATCCAGAAGCATGAATTGCACTTGCAAGAGCTTGATCAAGGTTCCCCTGATCTTCAGATGTAATTTTCCCTATAAATGAAGGAATTGTGTATTTTTGGGAGGCCGGGGTTTGTAACACTTCCTTACTAGAAGATGCTGCTGGTGAAGAAATACTTTGTAATGATTCAGAAGCAGAATGAAGAGTGTTTCTGGAATGAGAACTCTGGAGGCAAAAGCTACTCGCACTTTCATGCTTGTCCTCATCATTTAATTCCATAAACTATTTCTTAAAGTCTTTAGGGCACCTCTGGTATGCCAGGATGTGTTTTGACATCATTGTAGCATTTGGAAAAGAATATTTATTCTCACAATATTTGCAAATTGCAGCTTTGCACTGTGGAAATGTTTCCAAACTTTAGATGTTGGTCTCACCATTTTACTAAGAGGAAAGGAAAAAAAACAAATCACTGATCAGACTATAGGGAAACATTATGCTGTGATGACGAAGAACATTAAAGCAGTGTTTCAGCTGTAAATTTTTTTTTTTAAAAGTCAGCAGCTAAAAAAAAAGTAGCTGCTGACTTTTAATAAGTACACTTACCTTTCCAGGGCGCCAGCGATGTGTAACACGATATAACCGCCAGTGAAATAGTGTCAAACTTCAGTACCCTATAGGTATCAGTTTAGTGTTTTACGGAGGAGCTCTTGCGTTAGAATTATTGCTCTCACTCCAGCGTGCCGGGCGATATGTAACATTTGTTTTGCAATCGGCATTCCTTTATGTTCATGTGTGAGTATATGAGGGGGGCTTCAAAACTTTTTTTTGGGGGGGGGGGGGGCATTTTATGTGCTTGGGTGTATTTAATTTTTTTGCAAAAAAAAACATTTTTTTTACTTAAAGCGTAACTCCACTTTTGAGAAAAAAATATATTCCCCTCTGGGTGATCTATGTACTTTGCAAGGATTATAACAACATTTGTTGCAGATTCCTACCTTTTATTATTCTGAAGAAATCCCTGTACATTCCTCTGTGCCTCTGTGACGAGTGGGTCTAATGGAAGTGGTTTCATAATTAGCAATCAGTTGTGCTCCTGCACAGCACTAATGAGGAAATCTGCTGGGCCTGCATCCCTTTAGACATGTTCCTACAGGGAGTATCTCACCAAAAATGAAATTTTTGTTGCAGGGAATGCCTGAAATCTGACTTGTATTTTAGGGCAGACTTCTGGGAAAATTGTGAGCCAATCACACAAGCAGGAAAGGATGTTTCTGGGGAGTGGTCAGTACAAATTCTGTGTACAGAACAACTCCAGGTAGCCATATTGCATTGCATTTAAAGAAAATTACAGTGGCTGCAGATTGAAAAGGAAAAGTCATTTTTAATAACATTCAATTACAATATGACTTGTGTCGCCATTGTGTACGCTATATTATTTTTTCTTTATTTGCTATTTTTTTCTCCCCACGAAAGTGGAGTTACCCTTTAACTTTTTCATCACATAGGGGACAAAAAGTCCCCTATGTGATGATTTTTTAGAGACAGATTCTTTTTTTATTGAGATATGCAGGGTCTAAAAGACCCTGCATGTCTCCCCTGTACTCCACAATGCAGATCGCACTGCAAAACATTATTTCCTGGCTGAGCTAGCCAGGGACACCAAGAGCTTGACCCGGACGTGACGTCAGAGATCTGGCGGTGAAAGAGTTAAAGGTTAAAAAATAAACAAATTTGTCAGACAAATGTTCTTTCCTACCTGTCAATTAAGGCCTGAGAGGACAGAAACTATCTTCCCAACAATCACCCAACTGTAGGAGGTACAAGATGGAGCCCTCAAGCAAACTAAACAGGAGCCTTACCCCTGCAGTGCCCCCTCGTGGGAGAAATGGATTTTTCTCTTGTTTGAGAACTGGATTGAGAAGTACAGTGTTACATGAACTGTTTTCCAGGATTTGCTTGTCTTCAGCTGAGAGAACTTGCAATATTTTAAGACTTTACATAAAGTCTCAGAAATCTTTCAGTAAGGTCTTCATGTTATATAGTTTGAATACCAAGTCATAGATACAGTATATTATTTATCATTGTAAAAGAACATTTTCCACACTTCTTTCTTTTTTTTCAAAATTTTATGCAAAACAGCAAAAAAATGGGTTGAAAAAAACATTTCTTTCCCAATTTTTTTCATTTTTTTTCCAGGCATTCCCATCTCTAGTTTTCCCTTGTACAGTATCCCTCCTGCAGCACAAATGCACCAGTCTTTCCCCTGTATTCCTCCTCCAGAAAACTCTGTAGCACAGCTCATGTAGCTTAATCTCTTAGAACTCAGAACCCAATGAATGTGCTGTAACCTCCTAGCACATATTCTTCTGCTTATGACATGTGTTTAAATGCTTGAATCCACCAAAAGCCAGTACCCAGTGCATATGTATGTATGTGTCCAGTCATTAGCACGTGTGTTAACCCCTCAACAGCCAACCACCAGCACATGTGTAATAATCTGTGGCCAGCTTAAACTTTAATTGCTGAGCCACAAATGAGAGTCTTATAGACATATACAGTATGAACCTCAGCACAACTTATTTAAAAAAATAAAAAGCTTTTATTAGATATAGCTTTGTGCACACTGAAAATAAACTTTTAAAATGTTTAGGCTGTACACGGCAGGTGTGGCTCCTTGGGTGCCAGAAAGCATCAGGAATTTTACACCACAGCACACAGTAGCTGCTGAGCATCCGCGTGCACGAAGCCTTATGCCGCGTACACACAAGCGGAATTTCTGTTGGAAAAAACTTGGATGGTTTTTCCGACGGAATTCCGCTCAAGCTTGGCTTGCATACACACGGTCACACAAAAGTTCTCTGAACTTTCGACCGTCAAGAACGCGGTGACGTACAACACTACGACGAGCCGAGAAAATTAAGTTCAATGCTTCCGAGCATGCGTCAAATTGTTTCCGCGCATGCGTAGGAATTTTGCGTGTCGGAATTGCTACAGACGAACTTTTCCCGACCGAAAAATAGAGAACTTGCTCTCAATCTTTTGCTGGCGGGAATTCCGCCAGCGAAAAACTGATGGAGCATACACACGGTCGCGTATTCCGACTAAAAGCCGAATTTCCGATCGTGTGTACGCGGCATTAGAGAACAAAACTTCATAAAATTATACAGCATACAAATGACTTGCATGAAGCAACATAAAGAACTGGTAAGGGTTACTTAAAATTAAACTCTTAGTTAAGAACCTCCTTGGTAAAATAAAATAATAATACTCTGGTACATAAATACGTCAACTGGATACACAGTCAGTGTATAAAATTTGCAATTAAAAAGTATATCTAAACCCACATTTTTTTTATTGTGGATAGAGTGTAGAAGGGTTAAAATCCAGTCAGGTTATTTCTTTGCTGCCTTATTCTCACTGAGCCAATTTTCCTTTACTTTTTGTCAGCTTGATGCAACAGGAAGTAAAAAGAAATCTCTTAAAAATTAGGGAATTCCATATTCTCCTGCTCCAGCAATAACAAGAATTTTGCATTGTCATTTATATTCCCCCTTGGTGACAATGGTCATCAGGACAAATAGTAAAAATCCCCAGCAGTGGGACAGTTCCAAAACCTGTAAATAGGGAAGTAACTAGATGTTATTCCCTACCTGCGCAAAATAGTGATTTGTATTAATATTAGTTTAGGGGCTGCTCATTGTGAGGTAAAAACCTATTCAGTGAAAATTTGTGATGAACCGTGCACCCTGCAATTAGATATACAATAAAGTGCAATATGCAACATCAAAAAACAATATAAAAAAAACAACCACTGGGTGTCGCCTGTAAGTGAATTATGCAAAATGTGTTATACGAATTCATAAAGCGCGAATAAATAAATGTGCATAGAAATTGCCACCTAGTGTCTCCAGTGAATGGCAGATAATCAAAAAACTCATTCAAATGTGTAATAATAATAGTCCACAAAAAACTTTCATCAAGTGATTTCCAAAGCTGCAGTGATCTCATGGATCTGACAATCAAGTGACTGAATTTCTTCCTCCACCAACACCGATCACTCAGCCTACTCACCAGATTTACATGACCCCCATTATAGAAGCCTTATATAGCATATGGATACTACATGTTCCCGTTGTCTTCCTTAGTGACTTAGCGATAAAGCCTCCAAGACCACATAGGAAAGACACCCACAGGATCTCGTCAATGAAAAGATACAGAAAGGAAACATTCTCCCATGGTGAAGTACGTAGGTTTTTATTAAAACTAATTGCTAAAAATCCACTTTAAAAGTGTACAAATATTAAAAAGAAAAGAAAGAACATGGAAGCAGGGACGCAGGGGTGCTCCATCTGTGTTCCACTATGGGAGGAAGTGACAAGTCACGCTCGACCACACCCAATGCTTTTCGTCAGCATGTCTGACGTCATCAGGGCACACGTCACTTCCGCCCATAGTGGAACACAGGTGGAGCTTAGATGGCGCCCCTTCTTCCACTTTCTTTCTTTTCTTTTTATTATTTTTAAATACTTTTAAAGTGTATTTTTAGCAATTATTTTTAATAAAATACCTACGTACATCATCATGGGAGAATTTTTCCTTTCTGTATACTTCCATTAACGTCCAGAAATCCTGTGGGTGTGTTTCCTATGTGGTCCTGGAGGCTTTATCGCTGAGTCACTGAGTCCTGCCATTAATCCAACTTTGGGTACATCTGACATTGGTGTTCACTAGGGGTGCTGAAATTAATTGCAGCATTGATGCATCGTGATTCGGGTGTTCCCAATGCGGCATCGATGCCTACGAAAATCGATTGGCGGGTGAGCGCTCTGTGCGTATAGTTGTTAAAATAACTGTGTTTTAATAAATCCTGTGTCACAGTCCACAGCACATGCTTTTAAAAAAAATATGGAGCTACATACCGCATTTGTCAGTGTGTGTACACACCACTCATGTGACTCTCTCACGTCTCTCCTGACGTCAGCAGAGAATTCCCCGCTAACGTCAGGAGAGATGTGAGAGGAGAGAGGCGGGCTAGGGCAGTCACATGAGTGGCGTGTACACACACTGAGAAATGCGGTATGTAGCTCCATATTTTTTTAAAAGCACATACAGTGGGGCACTTAATAGATTGTAACATGGGATTTATTAAAACAGTTATTTTAACAGCAGTAAGTACAGTATGAGTATGAGTTTGTACTCTACTTACACCTAGTACATGCTCTATGCTGACAGTTCCCTGCCTTCCCCGTTTGCACATTCCACTGTGTAAGGTGAAATGTCAGCACAGAGACAGTACAGGGAACTTCACAGGGCTGTTTGTCAGCTGTGGATTCTAATCCCTCCTGACCTCCCAGCAGCAGTGTGTGCGAATGCCTGTACCATGTAATGCACCTTTTACGTGAGTGAGATTATTTGATTTTTGTTTAGTAAAAGTCAGCAGCTACAAAAAATGTAGCTGCAGACTTTTAATAAAGACACACTTACCTGTCCCACGGTACAGCGATGTGGCCACCCAAACCCTCCATTCTCTCCCCCGCCTGTCCACGGTGCTGGCAATACTACTGTGAACACCCGGCTGTGACAGCTTGCAGCTTCACAGCTGGGTGCACATGTCTCACTGAGCTGTCCTGAATGGCTGGGCAATCTTCTGGGACCTGTGAGGTGTCCCAAAAGATTGAATGGAGGGAGGGACTGCCTAGGCAGCCAGAGAGGAAGTGGGAGCTGGGTACCTGTCAAAACTAGGTACCCACTCCCCCCCCCCAAAAAAAATAACATGCCAGTTGTGGCATGTAAGGGGGTCAGGACTCCTAAAAGTGGAAGTTTCACTTTTGGGTGGAACTCCACTTTAACCGCTTCCCGACCGTCTCACGCCGATATACGTCGGCAGAATGGCACTGCTGGGCAAAACCACGTACCGGTACGTGGTCCTTTAAAAGCCCAGCCGTGGGTCGCGCGCCGCTCCGTGACCACGGCCGCAGGACCAGCGGACCCGATCGCCGCTGGTGTCCTGCGATCGGGTCACAGAGCTGAAGAACGGGGAGAGGTCTGTGTAAGCAAACTTGTCGCTCTATTTTCAAAATTGTCGCTCTATTTTTGTTTATAGCGCAAAAAATAAAAACCGCAGGGGCGATCAAATACCACCAAAAGAAAGCTCTATTTGTGGGAAAAAAAGGACGCCAATTTTGTTTGGGAGCCAAGTCGCACGACTGCGCAAATGTTAGTTAAAGCGACGCAGTGCCGAATCGCAAAAAGGGGCCTGGTCCTTTGGCTGCAAATTGGTCCGGGGCTGAAGTGGTTAATAAAATATGTTTGTACAGAAAGCACTATGACATCCCCAACCCTAGAATCCAGGAGGAGACCATCACATCCCCAAACCTGCCATGTTCACAGCACAGGGGATCCTCTACCTCTGATATTCCTCACCTGCAAGACTCAATGATGACCATCTTAACACCCTCCCTTTGATTCTTCCATCCTTCAGTTACTTCCCTCACCACCACCATTTTTATCTTTGAACTCTTCCATCCTTCTGTTCCTATCCATGGATTCCTACTTCTCCATCCCCAGACTCTTCCATCCTTCTGTTCCTATCCATGGACTCCTCCCTCTCCATCCCCATACTCTTCCATCATTCAGTTCCTATCTCCAGACTCCTCTGGCCTTCCATTCTCTATCCATGCATTCCTCCATCTCCATCCTTTTCCATCCTTCAGTTCCCATCTCCAGACTCCTCCGGTCCTTCCATTCTCTATCCATGGATTCCTCCATCCTCAGACTCTTCCATACTTCCTTTCTTATTCATGGTTTCCTCCATCCTTCAGTTCCTACCCCTCCCTCATATCCTGGACTCTTCCTTGTCCTTGTCCTGCTATATGCTGGGAGTGTCCTTTTTTTTTTTTTTAAAAGCAGATAAAATTAAAAAAATGGTGTTCTTCTAAATGATTGAATTTTTTTTTTGATGGAAACCATCGCCAGTAATTGTGATGCATCATGAAATCGTATTGTATTGTCAACCAGATAATCGTAATTGGATCTAATCGTGAGACCAGTGAAGATGCGCACCTCTAGTGTTCACTGCAGGGTAAAGCATTCTTATTCTGCCATGCAGCTGCCCCATTTTGGATACAGGATTTCATAGTACAAGCAATGACACTAATTTCCCTTTTCCAGTCGCTCTATGGAGTGTTTCTAAAACTCTGTAAATGGAAGGTTACAATGCTTTCAAACTAATTTTTAATACTACTTTCTAAATTAATTTAGATGGTGGCACTGGAAAGTTTGTTGGGAGAGGGGTTCCCCCCCTCAACATTCAACTGCTATCCCCCTGAAAGCCAAACTTGATGCAGGTCCTTTGCAGTGATACTGTATGGAGGTTTTGTATACCTATCAATACTACAAGCAGTTCTATGTCAAATTTTATTTCTCTTAAGATCTTGACCTAACTTCTATTAATTTCTCTTTAATTTGCATTTCTCAATGACTTTCTGGATCATGGAACGTGCAGGCAGAAAGAATCAGCTATCATTTTAATGCCTTATCATGATTTATAACCATCAATTATATTTATTTTCAGAAACTGCCCTTGGCTGTTGGGTGTGATCACAACACCTTGAGAGTCACTATAAGTCAAAGAATATTTTTGGGTTTGTAATTGACTTCACCTGACTTGGAATAATGCCCAATTTTTCAATAAAAACTGAAATCCATTTATAAATTAGTCTGTTGGTAAATCTCACAACCATGCTTGTTATGTAGGTGCAAGTCCAAATGTCCTGGTACCGCTTGCACCTACATAATGACTAAATGACTAATACGTTTGTTTACTGTAGGCATGGTGCAAAGCAGTGACTGGGAAACCTTTTCATTTTCATGTAACTTAAACATGTCAGTTATTGAAAGGATGAGTTGGTATTGCATTGACTGAGTCATCCTAAAAAGCAAAGTCACAAGTTCCGATTCATACTTATTTGACTTAGCCAGATGGAGCCACATGATAATCAAGGTTTGCTTTCAATGCACATTTGATTTGTCCTTGATTGCTCAAATACTTTTGTGTATTTATTGGCATGGGGTGAACGTCTATTTAAATATTTTAACTATTATCTAGAAAGCTGTATTTCATCAAAATGGACTTTGACACGAAAATGTCTACGATTCTCTTCATGTACTTTCCATTGCTTATCTGTTGCTTAAATTTAAAGGGGGTTTCCAAGAAAACTGGAAATACCATTTTTTTTTAGTTTTTTGTTTTTTCATTTAATACAAAAAGAATACCTGAGACCTACAATATCATCTAGGAACTGTGATTTATTTCTATTTATATAGCACCATCATATTATGCAGCACTTTATAGCGTCCATGAACTCATTCAAATCAATTCCTGTCCTCTGGAGGACTTGAAAATCTTTAGAGTGTAACTGCAATTAGGATTATGTCAGGTGTGCCCTTCTGTATGTCAGCCTTTTTTAACCAGGGTGCCCAGGTACCTAGGGATGCCTTCAGGTTTCTTCAGGGGTGCCTTGGCGAAATGTCTAAAAATTGCCCAAAAACTGTATCAAGCCAGTGGAGAGATCAAGCCTGCCTGTTAGTTACGCAAAGCCACAGGTTTTCATTGTGCACCATTACAATCTTCTAGCCACCAGGTCCCTGAGGACATCAGGCCCCTGTATAGCATCCTTGTTTTCCCCTTCCCTGCCCCTCTCTATCAGCACTGGGGTCACATTAGCTGAGTGAAAGGGAGAAACTGAGAGGGAAGAGAAACAAAGTACCAGTGTGCAAGGTGTACTTGCATTGGAAGAATAAATCACTTTTAACGTTGGGTGTCCTATGTATGTGGATGTTGGGGCACTTTGTAAAAATATTTGTTTCATTTTTAACATTTTAGAATGGGGTGCTTCGAGAATGTGCAAAATTGTAAAGGGTGCCTTGATAAACAAAAAAAGGCTGGGAAACACTGGTCTATGTTTCTTAGTCTAAAAAAATAAATTAAAAAAATTGGCAAAAAAGGATTCCTTGCACATCACAAGCCAATGCCACAACTTAATCTCTGAAATATTGGAACAGAAGATGAATGTTTATACACTGGGTGCACAGATTTAACTGCAGTAAAATCAAAATTCTGAGCAGCCACAACAATTACCCCTTCCAAGAATAATAAAGCTCACCTGTAGGTTAAATGAATATCTTCTAAACGTGCACCATTTAGGAGATATTCTAGTGAGCAGCAGCCGGTGGCGTCACCAGCGCATGTGCTCTGAGGGAACAGCGTACCTGTGCCGTTCCTTCAAAGCTGTGTGCCGTGCCCGGAACCCAAGCACGCATGTGCAGGAGCAACGTCATCGTGGCTCAGTCATTCAAGCGAACCTGGAAGGAATACTGGGTGAAGATGGAAGCCTCTTCAGCAGTGACAGCGTGCCGCTAGAGGGCTTCCTTTCAAGGTAAGTTTTTCATAATGTGCTAGTATGCGATTCATACTAGCAAATTATGGCTTTATCTTGCAGGGGGAAGTTTTTTTTTTCCTAACGATTTACTACCAATTTAAGACTGCCAACTCAAAGACTCAACTCCCAAAATAATGGCACTGAGAATAGCAACCTTAATTGCACATGTAAAAAAAAAATCCAAATAATCTCAAAGCAGAGTTTTTGTAAAAATGACACAATCGGCAACCAGGTAAGCCTAAGCCAGTAACTTAGAACCTGGTTGGTAAACAGTTCCTTCAGACAGAAAATTCGGACTATCTGGAAGGGCCCATAGAGAGTCTGCCAGGAGCCTGACAAAGTCCACGTACCATGCCCTCTTGTGCCAGAATGCCTTCTGCCATGATCCTGCTTAACAGGCAAGGAAGATGTATTGCTCCCAATGGGCTGCCAGAGCATCCACTGCAAAGGTTAGTGAATTCCTTGACCTGGAGAGAAACCTGGCTAGTCTGTTCCTTAACATGGAGACCAAGAGGTCCACATCCAGCATCCCCCCTGCAACAAAGTTTGTGAAATATATTGGGGTGATGAGACTACTCTCTGGAGATCAAATGCTGAGAGCAGTCACTTCAGCACCAACTTCTGGAGATTCTAAATCCACACAAATCTCCATAGGGTCTGAAAGGTCCAGTAGAGATTACCTTACAGAGTCTAGATGCAAAGATAGGATATAGTCGGTGACTCAGTAAAATCCAGTTGCGGTTATATTTATTTAGCTTAAAGGTGAGTACAGCATAAGTCGCCAGCTGTATCCTATTTTTGCATCTAGTTCTGGAGACACTATCAGCCTGGGCACCAGTTTTTCTCAGCTTATACGTGGGAACTTAGTGGAAGCATTTTTTTTTTCAGCTTACAGAGTCTGCACTGACTGTTGCCTGAGTAAGAGGTCATCCAGATCTGTCACTATGGGGATGCCCTGAAAACAAAGCACAGAGGCTAGCACCCTAGGGCAAGGTCCAAGGGCAACAAATTGGTAATTTGAAAAAAAGGAAGGAAGGTGGGACTTTATATGAAGCATACACCCCTGGAGATATCACAATAAAAATGAAGATGGGCGGTACTAAGTATATTAGAACTATGGACATTCCATGACAGAATTGCAAAGAAACAAATGGCAGTCATTGGTTTATTGATATAAAAATATAACAACAATAGTAATACCATGATAAAATATTGACATAGTAAGTTCATAATGTAAACATTATATAGAACAAAGTTCATTGGGATATATAAAATATGACAATCACAATGACATAATATACTAGTAACATAATGAGTTCATATTGTACACATTGTAAAGAAACCATTTTCATAAAAGTGTGTCCCCTGGTAAAAAAAAATATATCTCTAGTTCATTGGTACAATCCAATTGGTAAATATGGTAAATGATGGTGTTGCAAAATATGTCTGTAGCGCCAGCTCCTGAAGAGCACGCACTATGTGTTTTTTTCTATTTAAAATTCCTAAAACCGCAGTTTGGTTTTGGGCTTAATTATACCAAATTATGGTTTTAGCACCAGTCTGGCTGGATTGCACTGGGTTCTGCTTGGCCACACGTGTCGCTGTCACTTCTGGCAAGTGTGAGAATGCAGTTTGGCTAGGCGCATTGAGTGCCACTCTCTCTCGGAACAAGCCCAGTGGGAGTGTCGTCTTGTTGTGAATTCTGGGAGAGGGTACTTAAGGTACTGACATCACGTGCTTCTGGGTTCCGGTCCAGAAGATCTTTCTGTCTGTTTGGTCCTGGTCCTCCTGACCAGCCCCCATGGCTCTCATGGCCTGGGGTGCGGATCCATCCAATTCCGAGTCTCAGGGCTGGCTAGCCCGAGGCAAAGTAACTGGAAGGAGGATTCAAAGGTGGTCCGGTGCCGTCTCATCTGTGGAGAGGCCCAGCAACTGAGGAAGAAACCAGGGGAGCACTCTTCGGAAGAGGGCCACACGTAAGGCTGGTTTCTCGGAAAGAGCCTGGAGGCTTAGTTGAAAGACACCAAGTGAATCTACACTTGTACGGTATCGCCAGACCGGCTGCAAGATACTGGTACCATATGAGGGCTCTCTAAATTTGTCTACATCCTACAGTTACTACAAGTGTTCTGCAACAAGTCTGTGGCAGAGACTTTATTCGCAAGTGTTCTACAACAAGTCTGTGGCAGAGACTTTATTCACAAGTGTTCTACAACAAGTCTGTGGCAGAGGCTTTGCTCTATTTGAACACTCTATCGGCTGCTAGGCCTAGTGAGAGGAGTTCTATCCGGTAGCTGTGAGGATCCAGTTGTGAGTGGCCATTCCCTGGATTTCTATAGTGAGAGACTTTCAGTTTTGAGCAGTTCCAAGAGTACCTGAACTTTCTACCTAAACCCTCTATCCTTCACTGAGAGACTGTGTTTGTCTACCCTTTTTTGCAAATAAAAATCCCAAAGCGGATCCAGTGTCAGTTTCTGCAGTACTTTGGGCCATCTACCTCGGGAAACCCCTAGACGCACACGAGGTCAAGAAGGCAACGGTAAGCCCAAAACAAACCAGCAGCTCCTTCGGGGGTTAGTGCTACATGTCAATATGTCAATATTTTATCATGGTATTACTATTATTGTTATATTTTTATATCAATAAACCAGTGACTGCCAATGGTTGTTTTGCAATGCTGTCATGGAATGTCCATAGTTCTAATATACTTAGTACCGCCCATCTTCATTTTTATCGTGATATCTCCAGGGGTGTATGCTTCATATAAAGTCCCACCTTCCTTCCTTTTTATCAAATTAATAGGGATGGAGGCGTTTGGCAGTGTTAGCCTTGTGTTCTCATACAAAGTCCCAACTGGCTGCTTTTGTTTATGTTTTTTAACAAATTGGTAATGTTTTTTTTTGTCCAAAGAAAAGCACAGGATGCACTGATGCTCCAAAAAGATGGTGATATGCAAATAAGAATACTTTTAATCCAACAAGGGCAGTAAGTCCTCAGGTTGAATGGAAGCAATGTCTGACCTGGCAGATTCCATGCAAAACCTTTGCACCTGGTGGAAGGTGTTGAGAACAAAAAAAGGGTAGATAGATAGATAGATAGAGAGATAGAGAGAGATAGAGAGATAGAGAGATAGATAGATAGATAGATAGATAGTGTTTTTTTTTAACATAGCCTTCAACTGAGGATAACGAATTCTAATGATGAAATAGGCTAAGCATGAAAAAATCTGTCATTTTAAAATGACCTTCATTGTCATCCGTGGTGCTTGGATTAAAGGCACAGTTGGCAAACCTTTTGCCAGACAGCTTATACTTTGCACGCCCTGGGAACACAAGTGCACACCTTTGAATAATAGGGCTTTCAAGCTTTCCATGTGGCAGAGTAAATTTGAAAGTGCTCTTATTAGGAGCGTGGAATCACATTGACATTAATAATATTGAAGCCCATTGCGTAATTTCATTAGCTGATGCAGATGCAGACAAGGGATGATGTCATACTTCTCTGTTCCTTCTCTCCCGCTCTCATTCTCTTGTGTTCTGAAATCTGAGACAGGCAGCATAGATAGAAATCTGTTTTACTGCCTTTAATCGGATTAACGTTCCTGGCATCTAATGATCGATTGGTTACCAGAGAAATCTATAAACGCTGACAGGTTTCTTAGTTCATGTGAAGATTTGACTCCTCACAAGAAGCTGGATGTATCTCTCTCTCACACACAGCACTGTCAGAAGATACACAGATCAGTGAAAAGTGAATATGAAATGTAATAAAGCAGACAGTCTAATCCATGAATATGGATTGTTCCAAGACATTTTTTGTATGAGGACTTCTCGATAAGCTTGCAAGATGCATTACCTCATCCTTTAGCTCTGAAATCAATGAAACGAGTATGACAATCAGTTATAGATCCCCCAGGTTCTTTTATAGGTAAACATGATCTTCAGGAAATAATACACAGGACGACTAAAAAAATAAATAAAATACAAGATTATAATGTCTTAAACACATCAGTCGCTGAAAGCATTTCAGACCCTAAAGCAAGTAACAGAGCTCATGTATTATTAATGGTCTGCTTGTAATCAATGATATATGCTAGATAACTTTGAAACTGACTAAAGCTCATTTACCACATTGTAAGTGGCATTTTCCACAGTAAAATGTAATCAGGAAAACATTCAGAAGCATACAAAATCAGCAGTTGTGTTATTTCATGTTCACAACTATGCATTTAAGAAAATACATTTATTTAATGTACAATTTGAATATTTGCATTTCTCAACATATCTCCAGGTAAAAAAAAAAATTCTCACCTTATACAATATGTGGAAAAAAAAAAACCTAACCCCCACAAAAAACTAAAATAAAAATGTAATTGTGCTAAAAGGTGTAATAGGTTACAGCTGATAGCACACCAATAGATATAAATTGGTATAAAAAGATTCATATAAATAAGTGCTGTGCTCTGAACATCTCATGCAGTACCCAATAAATTATAACAAGACAGAACCAGAAAAATAAATCAAATGTGCAAACAAAATCCACAGATGAAAAAAACAATCCTCATAAAAAAATAAAAAATCCACAGCGTAAGTCCACCATCCAAAATCAGTGATGGAACCCATCTTTGCAGTATAGTCTTCCAAAAAGTGCAGCAAAGTGCAACTCTTCAAACTGTGAAGCACCTCACCACTGTGTTCATCCACCACATGCTTAACCACACCTGCTTACCAGAAAAATGTGATATTCAATGCTAGAGAAGTCAAATATTGTTTGATGTAAAAGCGCTCTGGTCACAAAAGACAAAGTACATCCCACTCAAGTCCACTGGTCATCCTCTGGTTCTCAAATATATTATAAAGAGAAAAATCAGGGAAACTGCATACGGTAGATTTTTTATAAATTAAAAAATATAAGTTAGGTCCAGAGGGCCAAAGTGGAAACAGGATTTTATACATTTTCCCTGCAGATAAGCCTTAATTTTTTGTAGGCCTATTGCACTGGGTAATTGCATGGAACATGGAGGTGTTGTACACTACCCGTAGGCAGGCTGGAAATGTGTGTGTTGTTAGCTGTCCCGCTGTCAGCCCAGTTTTATATATATATATATATATATATATATATATATATATATATAAACTATGGGTGGAGCCTAATGTTAGGCATGTAAGCCTGAGCTGTAGCTTCCATAAAGGGCCCTGTGGTGCATGACTGAACCATCAGGGAGAGTGATTGAGAGCACTTGGGAAACAGGTGGAGTAACCTGGTCTACCCCTGACCTTCTTCTGCAGGTCTGTACCTTAGTGTGGATTGCCTTAGGGTCTTCATTTCAATATGGGCCTATGGTCAGGAATGTCGTGAGCCAGCCAGAAGACATGTATCCAAGATCCTGGCCCTAAAGACAGGTATGTGGTGACTTGAAAAAATGCAGGGTGGGACCCAGGGACAGCATTGCACCAACTGCAGTCCATTCCAAGGTTCCCCTACATTTTGATGGTCTGCTGTGCCACATGGCAGTTTAGAACTATGTTCTTATTCTTACTATTGAATACTTCTGCATTTTTAGCCCTGTTTATATTTATAGTTGGTACTTCCATGATAATCAAGAATTCTTTACCTTTTCAGATGTAGCCCACCCTCCCCCTCAAAGCTCTATTTACCCCCTCAAATCTTGGTCCAAGGCCAGTGGCATTGTGTACATCCCTCTACACATTAAACACACCTCTTACCTTCCTGAGATGAGTCAAATGTCAATAGCTAGTAACTAGTGGCAATGTTGTATTGTCTACTTACAATTGACATTTTGATTAAAGAAAGAGAGCGTTTGAAACAGCTGAATAGATTTTGAAGGTACTGTTATGTTTCAATGCTTGGTCAATAACAGCATCCCACTTTCCTTCCCAACAAGGTATTCTCACCCATTTGTGCTTTGCCTTTGGAACATTCACCCTCCATTGCTCTATTTCAGCAAGGCTTCCAGATATGGGGGAGCATGTCTTCCTCTCTGTGTAACAGTGCTTGGGCCTGAGTGGTCAATTGCTAGACCTGAACAATATTATGTGGGGGGGGGGGGGGGGGTACCACCTAGGTAAGCTTCAACACCAGTCCTTACTCAGGGTGCAGTCTTGCAGCCATGAGGGAGGACAGTTTACAGCATAGATCACAAGTGTGGACTGTCACTTTGCCCTGAAGTTGACAGTTTCTCTTAAGAAATGCTGCAGTGCTTTATAGAGAGTAGTTTTACCTGATTAAGCACATCGAGAGACTGAAATTCTTGCCCATTCTTCCTTGCAAAACAGCTCGAGCTCAGTGAGGTTGGATGGAGAGCGTTTGTGAACAACAGTTTTCAGCTCTTTCCACAGATTCTCGATTGGATTCAGGTCTGGACTTTGACTTGGCCATTCTAACACCTGGATACGTTTATTTGTGAACTATTCCTTTGTAGATTTTGCTGTATGTTTGGGATCATTGTCTTGTTGGAAGATAAATCTCCATCCCACTTTCAGGTCTTTTGCAGACTCCAACAGGTTTTCATCCAGAATGGTCCTGTATTTGGCTGCATCCATCTTCCCCTCAATTTTAACCATCTTCCCTGTCCCTGCTGAAGAAAAGCAGGCCCAAACCATGATGCTGCCACCACCATGTTTGACAGTGGGGATGGTGTGTTGAGGGTAATGAGCTGTGTTGCTTTTACGCCAAACATATTCTTTTACAGACTCCCACATAGATCTCTGACATTGTTACGTTAGCCTTGGGGAGCAGTGACATCCCTTCACACACTAACATTCATGGGCCAATATTGAAGGAATACAAGAGGTAACAACCTATGGTGAGCTGGCAGCTCTTTACAATAATCTCTTTCAGTGAAAGCTGTGCTAAGTCATTATGGTTCCCTAGACACATGACTGAAGATGCCCTTATACAAACCCCACCCTATTTGTTTATTATTATTATTATAATTGGAAGTAAGTGCAGAATGTAACACGGTGCATTGTTACTGTAATGTAGATCTTTAGTTTAACTACAAGATGGCAGTGTTAAGCCACTTTGTCCAGCATAAGTTCCAATACAGGAGTGCAAAGGCTGCTGGGACTTGTATGCTGGAAGCAGAGCTTCTCCTACAGTTTAGCTGAACCTAAACTACACAGCCCGGGAGAAACTGCCGGGATGGGAGAACATAAAATCGAAAGCCCGGGAACACGAGAGGAGAGAGAGACTTGATGGAAGGACATGTGTGGGAGAACTGTATGAAGCCACGTGGGCCCAGACCAGGTTGCACCAGAAAGTCACGAGTGTAATTGGAAAGCCAGGTATCCTGAGGTATCCTAAGGAGGCAGGCTGATGGAGACATGTTTGCTGTTGGATCAGGAAGACATCATCATCATCGCAGCCACTTCATCAAACAACAAAGGGGACCCCCCCAGCAGGACGCTCATCGCTCCGCTCTTCTTTGAAAAAGGACCGGGTGAGAGGGTTCCTAACCCATTTAACACTTCCCTCTTTGCAAGTGTGTTTGCTGTTCAAGGTATTTCAAGTTTAAGGACACTGTACATTACAGGCTTATGCCATCAGCACATGTGCCAGAGCCCATCTATTGCTGCAGTTCTGCTAGGCAGAACTCTGCATTTAGTCCAATTCAAGTTCAAGCCATCCAAGGAAGGAATTAGCAACTCAAGTTCAACTTCTCCATTTAACTACTTCAATTGTTATGCTGACATTGCATTATAAGCTGGATGGTTGTGTAACAGTTGTTCAACAATGGCACTTCATTGTCCTTCTTTTATAGGTAAACTGTACACCAATGTATGTGGTACGGGGTACATTGTTTTCCACACCTATGTGCTGTAGATTTTTGTCTTCCATATCCAATGTGTTCTGGATTTTTGTCTTATTTTTAATGCGCAATAAACATCTTTTGTTTGAGAAAAAAAAAACTTCTACATTTAAAGGGACATACATCTTACAATATCCCCCCCCCCCCCTTCTACTAAGGTGACTTTTTCTTACCTTTCAATATTCTTAAAGTGATCTTCCCCACCAACTTCACATATTAAAGGGGAACTTGGCTAACCACTCTATCATCTACAGAGATTATTCTATTTTGTTCTCAACTTAAAGAGAATGCATCCTTCATTGTGCACCAACGTATGGGCCCCAACTAAGCCAGCAGAGGAATCCAACGTATATTTATTGTTTAGTTGTGGGAGGTAGCTCTGACAAACTTCCTGAAGCTTAAACTTAGTCTCTCCTGACTGAGCAAATATACAACTATATGGAAGAATAGCATGCAAAGACCAAGTAACCCAAAGCATGTGGAGAACAGCTACAAGTCCCAAACACTATGGTATCAGCGTCTCATTGACACAGTCAACACAGGTGCAGTAGTTCTCAGCAATGTTAGTGGCACATTGGAGTAGTTCCATCACTAGGATTGTCACTCTATTAAGGCTTATGTTACCGGAGCGGAGGGGTGGCCATTAGACTGTATAGTAGTGTAACGTCAATTGGAAGAGCTAATACAAAACCTTTATCTCAGTACCAGAGTGCAAGGAATAGTGGAGCCAGCAGCGGTGTCCCTAGTCTGTCTCTTCTCATCCGGAACCTCTCCCTAAGGCTAAATAAGCTGTCGCTATCCAGCATGGATTCTGTCCCTACTATATGCATTTCACAACTGTGCATCAACTGCAGCAGAGCACTGCTATTTGTTAGCATTGCCCCCATTAAAGATGGCCGCTGAGGTCATCCAGTGTGGCAGCTTCCAGTTGGACCACTGCTGTCCTTGTGACACCTACTGAGGCTGCAGACAAACACTATTACCCTCACCCTCCATTCCATTCAGCTCTTTTGGGTGTATGAGCTACAATTACCCTTCCATCTCTCTCCCACCATTATGTTTAGTACCAGGAGCCAAAAGGAATACCCTGTCTGCTGGAGCAGGTAATTTGGCCATGTGACAACACTGAGTTCCTAGTCCTGTGTAATCAATGAATCCAACAACTTAAAGCTTACCAAAAGTTTTTTTTTTACCACCAGCAGTTGAACGATGTGGAAGGTGAGCAAAAGGAAGGTAAGTACAGTATATTTGTCCACATTAAAATAAATGCTTTATTTTGCATTACAAAACACACAGATTTAAAAACAGCATGTGGAAAAATATAAAATAGCTCTATACATACCTACCTCACACACAATTTTATTTTCATAAGAATAGTTTGTGTTTTTAACCCCACCTTTATTTTCCAAACTACTTTTTTTTTTAATTCCTCAGACAGTAAAAAAGGCCATGGAAGGTTTCCCAGTAGTTGACTCCAGAGATCAGAGCTCCCTGACTTTCAGTATTTGCATACTCAGCGGGTTCTCACTAACATCCAGACAGCAGTTACCGTTGACCCTTCCGTGCTTGTTCCTAAGCAACAAAACAACAGTTAAACAGAACCTTTCAGCCTGCAATGTGCTTTGAACACTAAACTCAGGGAAACCATTAACACCTAGCAGAAGACCACTTGATGAAGCAATATGATGCAATCATTCTCATGCACTAAAAGCACTTTCTAAGAAGCCAGATGCCCTATAAAACATAAATAGCTCATTAGCAAAATGTGCAGTTAAAGCACAAAAAGTGATCAATTATTGCCAAATCACTGACAAATTAAGCAGATTTTGCACTTTTTGTCACTATGCATAAAACATCTGTTACCTGTACCAATTGTCTGACCCCAGCTTGTCTCAGACTTGGCACATCACTCCAACATTTCCACCATAGCCTTTTCCCACGGTAGTAGGGATTAGCAGCTGATTTTACCAAATATAATTTTTCATCAAAATTATTGATTTTGCTATTGCCAACATTTTGATCAAATTTGTCTCTATATTGGTTTGGGAGGCTGCTTAAAAATGTTGCCTTTATCTGCTAGGAGAATTATTAAAAGGATAAAGGGGCTTATGTTAACATTAGGTGTAGGATTACCAATAACCCAACTTCACACTTATGATTTGAGGTTACACATTCCGTTACCACAACATATGGAAACACATAATGCAAGCATTCGAGCATTAGAGCATTGTGGTGACAAACAAAAATTTCCTAGCACACTTACCAGCTAGTCTGCAAAAACTGACCCGGTCTAAAAATTCACGTTAAAGACAGAGGGTTAGTTGCACACATTTGTAAATATATGTGTAAGTCACAGTGGCCACGTCTCTGTATAACGCGGTCCTAATTCTATAGTTTTGAGAGTCCCCAAATTGGAGCACATATTGCAATGGATAGATTACAGGCAGGTTTGGAGGAGTCCACTCCTCCTTAAACAAAAGACAAAAGAGATATTTGGGGGGCACACCCTAAAAAAATGCATAAAGATGGTGCTGCCATAAGACCATACAACAGAACAAACATATTACAGCGCACACATGCAAAACTGACATTTACCTCCAGCAAGGCTATTTAAAAGCACCTAGACAGACATTTTCAAAAAACATTATCAAAAAATATGGGGATTTGGTCACACCATATTGCTATATGGTGCTTAAGCCCACTTACTGCGACAAAGTACCCCATGATTAGTGGGTCCTACACTATCCATAGATCGGGAGATCCTGCTTCTCTGAACCAAGGGAGCTAGACATGCTGAACGCCCAGCAAGAGCACAATGGCAGCCAAAGGCATCCAGTGTGTCCCTGCACAAAATACAGCCGTAAAGATGTGCAAGCAAATGGCAAATCCATAATTAGCCATTGCAGTAAGGTGCACAGCTTTTGATGGCAATACAAAAGGAATGCACCTCTGATGCACCTGCATTGCAGCACACTGCAGGGACAGGAAAAATAGTGCAGGCATGCTTTTTTGCCCATTTTGGTGCTTTAGTAGCAGAGTCAAATAAATTGGCTGCTTTAACACATGTTAGGGCATGTGCTTTACTGCTCCAGATAGGAAAGACGTGAAAAGGAACTTACAATTACTGTGCGGCCCCTGCGGTATGTGGAAAATGTTGTTGCATCTATATGTTTAGCCTAAGTTGTTCTCTGGTTAATAGTTTTTTTTATTATGCTTTCACCTTGTGTCCCGTACCTGTATGCAGAGCCTGAGATGATGAGGGTAGCCTCTTGCACAGTTCCCATCTGAGCAACCCATGGATGTTGAGACAAGGACTGCAGAGAAAAAGACAAGGCCAAGTGCCAAGGTGTAGACACTGTGAGCAGGAAGTAGGTAGCGCTGGTATCTGACGAGCACAAGTGCAGTTGGTGATGCACTGTGGAAACACAAAGTCCAGTTGATGGTGGTGTCCGGTCCCACATCAGGTCAAGTAAAAGCATAGTTGAAGGAAAGCAAGATGTAAGCAGAATCAGAGTCAGGAACAGGCGGAAGTCCGCAACAACTGGGCAGCAAGGTAAAGGCTGAAGACCATACAGCAAAGAACTAGTGAACAAAAACTAGAGCTCAGGCTTAAATATGCAGCTTGGCAGCAGTAGATGTGCACACACGTCCGCATCTGTGTATGCTCATATGTTTGGGTAATGAAGGTGTAGTCCATTTTCTTTGCTCATAGAAATGGGCACGCCTATGCCTATGTCTATGCACACATGCATTAGCCAGACAAGCCATCTTAGCCTGATGGCTGGCACCATGTTCCTGGCACCTTGTGACTATTTTTTGTATTGCATATTATTTTCTGTATATTCTTCCCCTTCTTGTGAGGTCATTTCCTTTTCCCCTATGTGGGCATTTGTAATACAAGACACACATTGGGGGTAGGAAAGCCAATACTCTTTTTTTGACCGCCTACAACAGTTCTATATCAAGTCTACTACATCTTATTGTATTACCACAGCTTTCTGCATGCAATAAAGACACTCATGGATTTCAAGTGTTTGGTGAGTTCAGCTGACGGAGATTGTCTCTGCTATATTCAGGCCAGGCATAGAGGTCTCAGGAAGGGATAGTCACTATTACAATACAACAATTGGATAACAATTGGAGTCAGAATAGTTACCATTAGGGCCAGCATTAGTGTTAGTCTTAGGACTGTGGCTAGTGCCAGGTTAGGGTTACCGTTTAGGGCTAGAGTTAGAGTTATCTTTAGAGTTAGTGCTTTTTGCTACACAGGTTCAGGGCCAATTTAAAGCCCTTTGCACCCTCAAAAACAACTTTCCTGTTGCTTTCCTCTTGGCTATAATGCAATTCACTAACTTGTGCCAAAATGGCCTTTGGAGGATGAATTACACTATATTACCAAAAGTATTAGAACGCTTGCCTTTACAGGCATATGAACTTAATTGCATCCCAGTCTTAGTCCATAGCGCTCAATATTGAGTTGGCCTATCCTTTGCAGCTATAACAGCTATAACAGCTTCAAATCTTCTGGGAAGGCTGTCCACAAGGTTTAGGTCTATGGGAATGCTGTCCACTGATGTGGGCGAGAAGGCCTGGCTCGCAGTCTCCGCTCTAATTCATCCCAAAGGTGTTCTATCGGGTTAAAGTCTGGACTCTGTGCATGTCAGTCAAGTTCCTCCACCCCAAACTCACTCATCCATGGCTTTATGGACCTTGCTTTGTGCACTTGTCCAAATCATTTGGTGGAGGGGGATTATGGTGTGGGGTTGTTTTTCAGGGATCGGGCTTGGCTTCCAGTGAAGGGAACACTTAAGGCGTCAGCATACCAAGACATTTTGGACAATTTCATGCTCCCAACTTTGTGAGAACAGTTTGGGGATGGCCCCTACCTGTTCCAACATGACTGCTTGCCAGTGAACAAATAAGGTCCATAAAGACATGGATGAGCAAGTTTGGGGTGGAGGAACTTGACTGACCTGCACAGAGTCCTGACCTCAACCCGATAGAACACTTTTGGGATGAACTAGATCGGTGACTGTGAGCCAGGCTTTCTTGTCCAATATCAGTGCATGATCTCACAAATGTGCTTCTAGAATAATGTTCAAACATTCCCATAGACACACTCCTAAACCTTGTGGACAGCCTTCCGGGAAGAGTTGAAGCTGTTGTAGCTGCAAAGGGTGGGCCAACTCAATATTGAACCCTACGGACTAAGACTGGGATGCCATTAAAGTTCATGCGCATGTGTGCGTGGCAGGTCCCAATACTTTTGGTAATATAGCGTATTTGGAGTCTTTACATTGCAGTTAGCTAGCTTCTAACCCCAGCTAAGTTTTAAGGGGATTAGGCTCAAATTCTTTGTCCATCTCTCAGATCTCACTTACACACAGAAATTCCACAATTAGGACGGTCCACTCCACACTTAGGTTTATGTTGACTGTACACTAACCTGAGGCATTTTAACATGTAAAAAAGGCAGAAATAGCAAACTTCTGTACCTTGTAAATACAATCCATTTGGTCAGGCAGAGATGTCTGTTTAGATTTTTTTAAACTCTCCAGCACCTTTGGATAACTACTCTTGCTACATTATGCTGCCACTTTAAATTTCAGGCAGCACTAGGTCACCTGGTCTATTGCTTCCGAACATCCATTATGTCTCCATGTTGTGCTTCTTTTACTTTTTTGTTGTGAAGTCTTATACAAGGATTTATTTTAAATCACAGTTTTATTGTCTCCCCTTGCCTTGGCTGTCCACAATCAATACACTACAGAAATTCTGCAAAGCTTTTAACAAGGTAGTATAAACATTATTTAGAGACATGCAAGAATATAATAATTTAATAAAACACTAAAGTGATGAAATCTGAAACTGCAAGCAAACATACTTCTGAATCAGCTAAAAATTGTGTGGAGCAGATAATATCCCCAGTGTGTTTAAATGTATTTTCCACTCCATGGGTTGATTTCGATCAGTGTGAAAAAATATAATACTATTGTTACTGTTGTTACTTATTTATACAATGCCATCTACAGTCTCTCAACAATTTCGGTGCCCGGTGGTTTCTTGCAGTGCAGAAAAACTATCAGTCTGAACAAGTTACATGAGTTGGACCACTTTTGGGTGGCAAAACAGTATTGCTGCAGACCAGTTCCGGATCTAGGCTTAGTTTCTGCTTACCTAACATGTAGTGTAGACAAGCAAATCAAGCAGGCATGCATGCCTTGTTGAGTAAATTATAATATTACTGTAGTCATTTATATGTCAACTGTCTCTAACAGTCTCATGTAGCGTGGCAGTAGTTTCATGTCAAGTCCTATCCTAGCCATTGCGTCCTCCATGCTCTCTACAAAGAAATAATTTGAAAAGCGCCTTTTAGTCTACCGAATGTAAGTGTTCCGACTTAACCATACGGTTTTTACACTGTGGAGGTGTTCTGTTTCTCTTTCCGGATGAAATATCATTTGAAAAATATTGAGAATTTTTTTTTGAGCTTTGTTTGTGGAGCTGGTGGCCTGTATAGTCGCCCTTAGAAAGCGGTTGAGTTGGTTGTGGATATGAGGGTCCCCTAGCGTCGCTACCAGGACTTTCCACGGAGAATGGCCCGTGAAAGCAATCTCTGATAAGTTTATATTTACCTCTGCCCATCTGACCCATTAGGCGTACCCTGATTGGATCCATAAGTTCTGGTAAGCCTTACGGTGGTGTTTCCTCTCTGTGATTGCTAGGACATACAAATATTGCTATCGGACTATTATCTCTGGGATTCCCTCTACCACCTGTACTTTTTTTACAGCTCTCCTCAAATATTGTATTAATGCCAAGCGATTTGGATATGCTATTGACACAGGACTTTTTTTCAATATATGTTTATATATCAAATATCGCCCAAACCGTCCTCTCCGCTCTTCTCAAGACCTCCTACTCTCAAGCTCTCTCATCTCCTCCTCCAATGCTTGTCTCCAGGATTTCTCCAGAGCCTCTCCCATCCTCTGGAACTCGCTACCTCAACCTGTCCAGCTATCCCCTGCTCTTGCTACCTTCAAGCGATCCCTGAAAACTCATCTCTTCAGGGAAGCCTATCACGTCTCCAACTAATCTTTTACCACTTTCATCATCTCATTCCCCACAGTTACAACCATTTGTACCACCTGCCCAACCCTTTTAGATGGTAAGCTCTTCTGAGCAGGGCCCTCTTAATCCTCTTGTATTTTATTGTATTATAACTGTATTGTCTCCCTTTTATATTGTAAGGTGCTGTTTTCCCTCTAGTGTTCCAGTTTAGCTGTTCTGTGACTCTTTGATTAGAGGTATAGCAAGGAATCTTGGGATATGTAGTCCATTTGGAAAGGATTCGCCCTCTGGCTGCATTCTGTGAAACTGCAACTACCAACAGGCTGATGGAGGAGAGCAGGTCACTGGGAGGGACTTTAAGAAGCAGAGCTGGTGTGGATCTGTATGCAGAGAATCTGCTACCTAGGAGCTGCAGCGGCCTACTTTAACAGATTTACCCCACAGATATCTGGAAGGACACCTACAGACAGTCCCTCTTCACTGTTCGGCGGCAGCCTGGAGGTCATTTCTGTCCAATCCACCCTGCAGAGTTATCAGATTGGTGTGAGCCATGGAGCAGTGCAGTGGAGGCCTGAGGTTGTCCCTTGAGTCAGAAACTTGAAAGATCATCATCATCCTCATCATTGTCGTCATCATCTCCTGTTCCAGTATGGTGAGCGGGCAATTGCCAAATTTAACAGACCCTGCGCATAGACAACTTTTTTCCTTACACTCTTTGTCATCCCTAATGCAGAGATTTGCTCCAGTATATCATGGACACTATACACAGACATCAATGCCATCCATTGATCTGCTGTTGCTTGTATTTCCACAAACCTTAATATCTTTAAGTCAGTGATCACTGAGAATTCAACTACAATTTGGTTGCACAGGAATATTATTTACTTGCTACACATAATCTATTGGAACAGCCACATTATTTTAGCAAGAAGTATTCTTTGCATGCTATCAAGTACTTGAAAGTTAGCTGAAGATTAACCGGATTTTCACACAACAACTCTGGACAACCAGTACTTCCCTTCCCACATTGTTTGTTGAAATTATCAAAGCTTTATTTTGATATTTCACCAAGAAATCTCTTTAGACTCGGTTCACACTGGGGCAACTTGTCAGGCAACTTAGCCGCCTGACAAGTCGCGTTCCCCTCTGTACAATGGAACCGTTCTAATAGGAGCGACTCAAGTCGCTCCGACTTAGAAAAAGGTTCCTGTACTACTTTGGGGGCAACTTGAGGCTACTTGGATTGACTTATACAGAAGTCGTTTTGCAAGTCGCCTCTGCTGTTGTGTGCAGGTCGCCTGAGTCAGTCGCGCTGCAAGTCGTGCTGCCTCAGTGTGAACCGGCACTTAATGAGCAGGTTGAATTGTGTTATAGTTTGCTGGAGTTATATTTGTTTATCTGTCATTTTGCTGGACCTTATGTGGGGAAGCAGTAGAGAAGGGTTTGACACATAGGAGTCGTTCCTTTGCTCTCCTGTAGTCCATTCACATAGACATTATATGCACCTATCTGGTTATATGAAATGTAGTGTGCACTGTCTAATATTTGAACTATAAAGGAGTTATTTTTTGCTACTAATAATACCTTATGTAAGATAACTTTTTTGGTGTTGAGCTTAACCACTTAAGCCCCGGACCATTTTGCTGGCCAAAGACCAGAGCACTTTTTGCGATTCGGCACTGAGTCACTTTAACTGACAATTACGCGGTCGTGCGACGTGGCTCCCAAACAAAATTGACGTCCTTTTTTTTGGTTGTTAACCCACTGTAATCTTCTTATGCCCTCTGTATCATAATAACATGTGTCCTTGTGCCTGTGTAATGTAAAAAATCCACTATCTGTACCTGTATAAGCTGCGCTCCGGGCGCTCAGCTGACTTGTCAGCTCCTTTGTCTCTCCAGCTCACAGTTGCAGTGGGCTGGGGGCGAGCCATCCCGCTGACGTCAGTCGGGGAGGAGGGGGAGAGAGAAGCGAGAGCGCGCCTACAATCAGCTGGGTGCTGGGAGCTGTGTTTATACAGGTACAGATCGGCAGATTTTTTATGATTTGCTTTATTATCAAATATAAGAGCAGCAGGAGCGGGGGGGGGGGGGTGCAGATACGAGCATGTCGGGGGGGACAGAGGAGACACACACAGAAGAGCTGCAGATAGCAGGGCTGCGCGTGACGGAGGCACGCAAACAGACCATGATATCAGAGCTTAGCAGCTATGATTATCGTGGTCAGTTTGCAGAGAGGATGGTATAGCCAGGCAGGATCAGCCAAGTTTTCTAGGGTATACAAGGGGCCAAATGTCACTGCACAAGCACTGTGCTGTGCTGTAAAAAAATGCTTTAAGGGAACAGAATCTGGATTTTTTTTTTCTTTTTGGGTTAACAAACGCTTTAAGTTTATTCTTTGGTTCTTTCTATATTTATCCTATTGAGTAAACTATTATTGATTTAACTCATTCTGGTGTATTTCATCATTATTATCATTGTCAAAAGGGAAAAATGTTTGAACCCAGGGTGTCAGAGGTGACAGAGGATTCTCAGGGTCAGGGTAGCCAGAGGGGTATTGATCTATCTTGCGATCCTCAAGAGTGCAGCGCTTGAGTAGTTTCCTGTTTGAAGAGCACGATTGGAAGTAGCTTGCAACAGTCTAATATAACACAACAGCAATCTAATAACAGTTTCTTGCATATGTCTCTCTAACATGGGTCTCTTGCATACTGCACTGATCTCTTGCAATGTGACTAATAATCTCAATTTTTTTATATAACATCAGAGCTCTCTTGTATCACTAAAAACAAGTGTTGGGTAAACTTGCCTACAGCTCTCTGGGTCAGATAAAAGTGCCTCTAAAGGCAGAAGGTTTTTTTTTTTTATATCTTAATGCATTCTCAATCTTTACATTAAGGTAAAAAGAATTCTGTATACAGCTTCCCCCCAAGCCCTCCTTTATACTTTAACTGAGCCCAATCTCATATCGGTGCTGCTATGCCAAAGAGCAGAGGCTCTTTTTGTTTACTGGACTGAGAGCCAGCATCAGGAACCATTGGCTCCTGCTGCTGTCAATCCCAGCCAGTGAGGAGAGAACAGGAGGCAGGAACAAGCAGTGCTCTGGGTTGTAACTTGAGCGTGGCTTAGGATTGAGCCAGCATGAGTGCCCCCATAGCAAGAACCTTGCTATGGGGTGCACTTGGTGGGGGGGGCAGGATTGCCAGCAGGGGACCCAAGAAAAGGAGGATTGGGGCTACTCTGTGAAAAACCACTGCACAGAGCAGTTAAGTATAACATGTTTGTTATTTTTTTTTTTAAACTGGCTATTTTTTTTTCAATAGGACTACTGTGCCACAGCTGGGAGATGAGGATTTGTCTCATGGTTGCTGCGACTGTGAAGCATAGCATTGCAGCCAAAGTATGTGCAGAGCCCCTTCCAGCTGTATGTTGGGGGGGGGGGGGATAAAATCAAGGCTCACACACCTTTTTTACCTCCCCTTGCTGCCTGTTTAAATGAGCATTTAGGGGTGGAGCAAGAAAAGTGAAAGAGAAACCTGCAGTAGTCAAGGGTGCCAAGGGTGCCAATCGCTACAGTGGATAGCAAAGACAGGGGCCGGGAGCAGGTCAGTTGCTTTTTCATTAAACTGTAATAGGTCCCCTCTAACTGGCAAATGGAAATATTCCAGTAGTTCACTGAGGCTGTTATCACAAATGGAAAACTGCCTTGCCACGGGTCAATTTCTACAAATTTTGATTAAGATTAAAGAGACTGCAGATGATACAGTGTAAAATTTGCTAGCAACAGGACATTTTAATGAGGACTAATTGGTCATGTACTAGAAAAAAGTGTACAAGCATAGGTTTTACTACAAGGATTATAAGGACGAAAATTTCCAGCAGCTGGATCAAGAGCACATGGTGGGGCTTTACTAGAATTAAATGTAGCACCCTCTAGTTAGGTAGGTGCTAGAGTGAGGAGATTTCTGGAGATTAGTGGCTAGGCCTGTTTGTTTTCATTCTGGGCTGGGAGTGGCCTAAGGCAGGGCTGGGTGACTCACAGGTAGCATCACTGTCGCCTCCCTGTTCTTTCTAGAAGGTGGTAGAAGAAAGGGAGGGGAGGAGAGGTGGTGCTGCCTGGGTATCTTGAGGAGCCTTGACCAATCCCCAACTTGGATTGGCGGGGGGCAGGCCTCCTCAAAAACCTAGGGTCAGCCCAGCTGGGTAGAAGTTGTTGGGTGGAAGAGCTGAAGTGAGAGAGTGTGAAGGCTGTCAGGGCCCACGAGGAGCTTCCCAGCCTGGGTGCATCCAGGAGGAGTGAATAGATCCTGGAAGGAGAGGCACATGAGAGACAAGTAGAGGACAGCAGAAGAAAACACTTCTAAGAGTCTCCAGGGAGGACAACTGGCCGCGGCCAGGAGGGCTGGTGAGTGAGTACAGTCGGGAGGACTGGGGAGGCACGCCTGAGAGAACTGGGAGATTGCAGTTTGAGATGGGTGCAGAACCAGAAGAGAGGACTGTGGGAAGGGGAGTGGAAAGAGGTCTTTGCAGCCAGCCTGGTTGGCAGGGCCTGAAGAGAGCTATCTGGGAGTGGAAGCTGAATAGCGGACAGCTAACACTTGAACTATTTCTACACCACAGGGGTCCAAGGTCCCTGCCCGCAAAAGGCAGTTCACTGAGGTCTGGCTGAAGTAGTGCCAGGCCTAACCATGCGGGGCTAGCTATTCTGGAGGAGTAACAGTCTGCAGAAAGGGAAGTGCTGGTGGAGTAACAGTCTGCAGCAAGTGAAGTGCTGGAGGAGTAATGGTGTGCAGCAAGTGAAGTGCTGGAAGAGTGAAGCATAAGAGGTCTTAAGCAAGAGTTTGTGCTGGAGAGAAGACTGGAGTGTATACAGGGACGTCTTTAATATTGATTGGACCCTGGGCAAACATTTTCCTGCCCCCCCCCCCCCCCTCCATGCAATTTCGATCTCTACCTGCTCTGAGACATACAAAAAAATAGCAGTTTACTGAATCAGGTCACTCCTGGGATCAGTGGAAATGTTGGGGGGTTGATGGGATCAGTGGCAGTGGTGGGGGGTGGGATTAGTTAGGAGGCAGTACACTGTGTCAAATTCTGAATCATGTAGAGCAAAGCTGGAAATCTTTGGCAAGTATACAGTGGTGGATTCTACATTGACCACCGATGTAATGGATAATTTACAATGACCACCAATGTGAGGTGGGATTTACACTGACCACCATGTAATGTGGGATTTTACACCACCCATCAATGTAAAGAGGGGTTTCTACACTGACACGTATGTAATAAGAGCATTTACACCAACCACCAGTGTAAGGGGAATATACAATGAACTCCATGTAAGGGGAGTTTACACTTACAACCATTGTCTGGGAGATTTGTACTGACCACCAATGTAAAGAGGATTTACACTGACCACCAATGTAAATAGGGATTTACACTGACCACCAATGTAAGGGAAACTCTGCACTTACCACCAATGTAAAGGGAAATGTACACTGATCACCAATGTAATGAAGAATTTACACTGACAACCAATGTAATGGGGGATTGTAGATCAACAACCAATAAAGGGGGATTTCTACACTGGCCACGAATGTAAAAGGAGATTTACACTCACCACCAATTTAAAGGGGGCTTATACATTGACCACCGATGTAAGGGAGGATTCTAAACTGACCACAAATGCAAGTTTGGATTTTTTTTACTGATTACCAATAAAAAGAGGAATTTATAAACTGGCCACCAATATAATGGGGGTTTACACTAACCACTAATGTAATAGGAGCATTCACAGTAACCACCAATGTAGGGAAGGACTTACACTGGCCACCAATGTAAGGAGGATCTTCACACTGGCCACTAGTGTGAATGAAAGGATTGTACACCAAGCCCCAATGTAATGAGAAGATTTAAACTGACTACGAATGTAAGTGAGACATTAAGACTGCATTCACATTGTGTCTGGATCCAAAATCACTTTCATGAAACCACAGAAACCTGCTGCCCTTTAGTAGATACACAGCAGTTCCATTAATTGTTAATGACATCCTCACACATCTGCTGAGATGTACGTATTCACATCCACCAAAATTCACAATGCTGTGGCACCATGCCATCTTGAAAAAGGGTTCCACCTCAAATTTGCTTACTTTTGCAGAACAGGCTGATGTTAGACTTAATGATCACAGTTGTAGGCAGGACTTTCCAGCATGACCCTTTACCTCTTCAGTGGGCAGCATTCAGCAGAAGTGATGGTGGATATGACCTCAGGGGGGCATGATATACATATCAGGGGGGCATGATATACATATCAATGTCGCTGGTCCGTGGCTATTTACATATTAATGCCGCTGCTATTTACATATGAATAAATGTTTTTTACATGTAAACACAGGGTCTGCAGGTGAGCCCTCTGTACACGGCAATAGGGCAGAGCTGGACAGCATTAGTAACAGAACGAGGGAATCTAAACTGGGATAGTTGGCAAGTATGAGACAGCTGCTTTGGACCCCAATGATGGAGCCCAGGGCAACTGCCCCTTTTGCCCTGCCTTAAAGACAGCCCTGAGTGTACAGTGGTGTGAAAAAATGTTTGCCCCCTTCCTCATTTCCTGTTCCTTTGCATGTTTGTCACACTTAAGTGTTTCGGAACATCAAACCAATTTAAACAATAGTCAAGGACAACACAAGTAAACACAAAATGCAATTTGTAAATGAAGGTGTTTATTATTAAAGGTGAAAAAAAATCCAAACCATCATGGCCCTGTGTGAAAAAGTGATTGCCCCCTAAACCTAATAACTGGTTGGGCCACCCTTAGCAGCAACAACTGCAACCAAGCGTTTGCGATAACGTGCAATGAGGCTTTTACAGCGTCCTGGAGGAATTTTGGCCCACTCATCTTTGCAGAATTGTCCTAATTCAGTTACATTAGAGGGTTTTCGAGCATGAACGGCCTTTTTAAGGTCATACCACAACATCTCAATAGGATTCAGGTCAGGACTTTGGCTAGGCCACTCCAAAGTCTTCATTTTGTTTTTCTTCAGCCATTCGGTGGTGGACTTGCTGGTGTGTTTAGGATCATTGTCCTGCTGCAGAACCCAAGTTCGTTTCAGCTTGAGTACACGAACAGATGGTCGGACATTCTCCTTCAGGATCTCTTGGTAGACAGCAGAATTCATAGTTCCTTTTATCACGGCAAGTCTTCCAGGTCCTGAAGCAGCAAAACAGCCCCAGACCATCACACTACCACCACCATATTTTACTGTTGGTATAATGTTCTTTTTCTGAAATGCAGTGTTCCTTCTACGCCAGATATACTTGGACACACACCTTCCAAAGAGTTCCACTTTTGTCTCATCGGTCCACAGAATGTTGTCCCAAAAGTCTTGGGGATCATCAAGATGTGTTGTGGAGAAATTGAGACGAGCTTTGATGTTCTTTTTGCTCAGCAGTGGTTTTCTCCTTGGAACTCTGCCATGCAGGCCATTTTTGCCCAGTCTTTTCCTGATGGTGGAGGCATGAACGCTGACCTTAACTGAGGCAAGTGAGGCCTGCAGTTCCTTGGACGTTGTTGTGGGGTCTTTTGTGACCTCTTGGATGAGTCGTCGCTGCGCTCTTGGGGTAATTTTGGGCGGCCGGCCACTCCTGGGAAGGTTCACCACTGTTCCATGTCTTCGCCATTTGTGGATAATGGCTCTCACTGTGGTTCGCTGGATTCCCAAAGCTTTGGAAATGGCTTTATAACCCTTTCCAGACTGATAGATCTCAATTACTTTCTTTCTCAATTGTTCCTGAATTTCTTTGGGTCTCGGCATGATGTGTAGCTTTTAAGGATCTTCTGGTGGACCTTACTGTGTCAAGCAGCTCCTATTTAAGTGATGCCTTGATTGTGAACAGGTGTGGCAATAATCAGGCCTGGGTGTGGCTAGAGAAATTGAACTCAGGTGTGGACAACCGCAGTTATAGTATGTTTTAACAAGGGGGGCAATCACTTTTTCACACAGGGCCATGATGGTTTGGATTTTTTTTCACCTTTAATAATAAACACCTTCATTTACAAATTGCATTTTGTGTTTACTTGTGTTGTCCTTGACTATTGTTTAAATTGGTTTGATGTTCCGAAACACTTAAGTGTGACAAACATGCAAAGGAACAGGAAATGAGGAAGGGGGCAAATACTTTTTCACACCACTGTATATACTGTAGTGTAATATAGAAGTCCCAAGCAAGTTGCACTGAATTTCCTGGGCATCCCATAATTTCCCATTTCCCATCCAAGTTCAATCCCCTCAATTAAAAACAAAAACAAAGCTTATGAACTGTTCTATGTCTCTGAGTGTCTGTGAGACGGATGTCTGGCTGGGCATGGTGACAGGTGAACCACTACACTCAGCAACCCCTACGGGGGCAGGGCTACGTAAATGTAAACAAAGAAATGGTGTGCTAATTCAATAAGTGAGAGAGTCCGAATAGTCAAAATTTGGCAACATGAACACAAATTACAGTGAAACAATAATATACACACAATAGTAGTTCCAAAAAATTGTTTGCTCCAATGGGTGCAACTTGTAGGAGCGGAAACCTGGGATACATGGCTGGAAGACCGGAAGAATAATCAGTCATAGAGAAAAAAGGTTGGAGCAGAAACCTGGGGTACGTGGCTGGTTTTGACAATTAGCGATTATTGATTAGTTTGCGCAAAAGTTATAGCGTTTACAAAATAGGGGATAGTTTTATAGCATTTTTATTAATATTTTTTTTTTTACTAGTAATGGCGGCGATCTGCGATTTTTATTGTGACTGCGACATTATGGCGGACACATCGGACATTTTTGACACATTTTTGGCACCATTGTCATTTATACAGCAATCAATGCTATTTAAATGCATTGATTCCTGTATAAATAACACTGGCAGTGAAGGGGTTAACCACTAGGGGGCGGGGAGGGGTTAATTATGTTCCCTAAGAGTGATTCTTACTGTGGGGGGAGGGGACTCACAAGGGGAGGAGACCGATCGTGTTTCTCTGTACAGAGAACATACCATCGGCTCCTCTCCTCTGACAGGACCGTTGATCTGTGTGTTTACACACACAGATCCACGGTCCCGCTGTGTTACCGGGCAATCGCGGGTGCCCAGCGAACATCGCGGCCGCTGGGCACACGCATCGGGTGCCAGGTGACACAGCGAGAGCTCCCTGGAGTGCACTGAAGGGGAGGACGTCATATGACGCCCTCCCGCGCTGAGAGCTGCGCCGCCTGGCCGTCATTTGACAGCCGACGGTCGCAAGGTGGTTAAAGAAATCATTGTTGTTTGCTTAAAGCGGAAGTAAACCCATCGATTTAACAGTCTAAAAAAAAAAAAGGCATGCCGTGAATGCTAACTGCACATTGGCTGTGCTCTCAACCAAACAGTCAAACCATCCAATGGCTGGTGTCATAACGGATCACATGTGCAGCACTGTGGCAGTTGAAGATTAAACAGAGGCAAAGATGGCAGCTTCCTTGGCTGAAAACGGTAGGGGGTTTACTTCCACTTTAAATATCTCCTTGCTGCTAAACCCCCCCCCTGAGGGAATTTTCTATTCAACATGTAAATGTGTTGGAATGGCCTAGTCAAAGCCCAGACCTCAATCCAATAGAAAATCTGTGGTCTGACTTAAAGATTGCTGTTCACAAGCGTAAATCTAAATTGAAGCAGCTGGAGCAGTTTTGCAAGAGGAATGTGCAAAATGGTGGCTCTACAAAGTATTGACTTTAGGGGGGTGAATAGTTGTGCACATTGACTTTTTTTGTTACGTTGTCCTATTTGTTGTTTGCTTCACATTAAAAAAAAAATGTTCTGTAAATTAAACGATGCAAATCCTCAAACAATTCATGTTAATTCCAGGTTGTGAGGCAACAAAACACGAAAATTACTAAGGGGGTGAATACTTTTGCAAGGCACTGTAGATGATTTGTATATAAAAATAAAAAAGCACTGATTACAATGAAACCGGATACTGTCACGAAATTTAGGAGTTAAGTGGGGTCATACTTGATGAACAGAAGTCCACCTTTCCTATGAAATATACATGCTCCATACTCTCATAATCAACTAGCAATTAAGGCAAGATTGCAGAAAGACAAGAGAGATAATTGCTGTACATTACCTATTATCAAGATGAGTTTTGAATTTGATAAAGGACAGATGAGAAATAAAGAAAAGGTTATTTTACAAAAGCTCAGCATGTGGTAAACTGACTTTGAAAGCTGCAAATGTATTTGAAAAAAAGTAAATCATATTATGAATAAGTAAAATGTGAGATGTTTGCTTTTTATTGTTTTTTATTATAGCAACTAATATTTAATACATTGGGCTCCATTCACAAAGCGATATGTTTCCCCTTACAAAACGTAGTAAAATACCGCTCAGCCTTTTTCAAAAAGTTTTTTGGCATTCACAAAAAAGTGCTACTAAAATACCACATGAGTTATTTTATGAAGCCTTGCGGTCTTTTAGTTGTGAACTGTGACGGACCTCGTACCCAAGATGTCCGCCGTAAATGCTTCCTCTGTCCGGTACCACACAATCCAAGACCCCCTTAGCTCACCCAGTCACCAGACAACACCAGTGTAGGCTACATCAGGAATTAATCTTTATTTGACATGTCATACTTATATACAGTTGACAGATGACTCAAGCCTAACCTAATTAGCATGAGCTAATTATCTTAATCAACACTGGGCTCCTTCATTCAATTGCAGGGTTAATTAGCACATACAACAATAGGTGAAACACTTCTACAAGCCAGACTATACTCAATTACATAACACAGGTGGCTGGAGTTCATGAGTCATGACATTAGCGTCTCTTGCTAATATGCCAAATACACATACAGATTCTATGTGTATTGGGGGCCAGCATGGACCTGAATCCAAGTATCACCAGCTCAGGGGTCCCAGGCTTGCAGCTCAAAGAGCACTGTTCCCCCAAATGGCAGGGCCCATAATCGCAAGGCAACAGGCTCGCACTCAGTCCCCTCCAACAGCCCGTGTCCCGGCTAGGTCCGTCACATGAACCATGCAGTAATTTAACGCCTGGCACTAGACGGCATATTTCTTAACATTAATAAGTGGCGTTGTTAAGGAGCAGGCAGCCGCCTGTGTCCTTAACAACTAGTAAACAACAAGGTTGTTAAAGAGCGGGCGGCCGCCACATCCTTAACTACCGCTGACAGCTGAATCTAAAAAATAAAATTGGCGGCAATAAAAAAAAGCTTAAAAAAATTGCATGGGGTCCCCCCCCCCCAATGCATACCAGGCCTTTTGGGTCTGGTATGTATTTTGAGGGGAACCTCAGGCCAAAATTAAATAAAAATGGCGTGGGGGCCCCAAGAATCTATACCAGACCTTTTTCCCGAAATGCAGCCCAGCCCCTACTTAAAGCGGTTCTGCACACAATAATGTAACATTAGGTCATTCTATTACTTAGCATCTAAATAGTGGTAAAAGGCAGTTTTTTTTTTTTAGTCTTACCTTTTAATTACAGCCCGGTCTCTCCACTCCATCTGTGTCTGCGGCTGTGGGCGGGGTCTGTGTGGGGATCCTCGTCATTTCCTTTGAGTGCCGCACTGTCTCCTGGGATCTGGTGTCATTCATCCCAGGAGTCAGTGCGGACATCGACCCGAAATCTCGTGAGATTTGCGGACATCGACCCAAAATCTCGTGATATTTGCGGACATCGACCCGAAATCTCGCGAGATTTGCGGACATCCGACCCGAAATCTTGCGAGATTTTAAGGACGTGAAGTGTTTACACAGCTCGACGCTGTTACCTGTGTGCATGTGCGGGAACCAACGAAAGGGAACAAGGAAGTGACTGCTTGTGGGCTTCAAATGCCCACAAGCAAAATTACAATGCTGTTCTTTTTATTTTAAAAGTGCATTTTTTTCTGAAAAAAAGGATATGGATACCGGACGGACACCTAACAAGTGAGTTTATTGTTAGACTCATAATACTTTTAACATGAGAAGAAAAGAAAAAAAATAATTAGTGTGTGCAGAACCGCTTTAACCACTTGACATCCGGAAGATTTACCCCCTTCATGACCAGGCCATTTTTTGCGATACAGCACTGCGTTACTTGACTAACTGACAATTGTGCGGTCATGCAACACTGTACTCAAATAAAATGTAATTTTTTTTCCCACAAATAGAGCTTTCTTTTGGTAGTATTTGCCACTGTATTTTTTTATTTTTAGGTGCTTTAAACAAAAAAAGACTGACCAATATTTGTTACTTTTTGCTATAAAACATATCCAATAAAACATTTAACAAAAATCGAATTTCTTCATAAATTTAGGCCAATATGTATTCTGCTACATGTTTTTAGTAAAAAAATCCCAATAAGCGTGTATTGATTGGTTTACGCAAATGTTATAGCGTCTACAAACTATGGGATATATTTATGGAATTTTTTTTATTTAATACTAGTAATGACAGCGATCAGCGACTTATAGCGGGACTGCAATATTGCGTCAAACTATCGGACACTGACACTTTTGACACTTTGCTGGAACCATTGACACTAATATAGTGATCAGTGCTTAAAAATATGCACTGCCACTGTACTAATGACACTGGCAGGGAAGGAATAAAACATCTAGGGTGATCAAAGGGTTAACTGTGTGTCTAATTAATGTTTTTGTGTACACAGTGTGCTACTTTTTTCGATTCTAGTCCCTGCTTTTCAGAGACACAAACTTGTCCCTTCCCTCCTGTCAGAACTGAGATAAGCCTTGTTTACATATCTCTGTTCTCTGTGTCTTACTAACGATCGGCAGGTGCCGGAGGACATTGAGTCCCCGAGACCTGCAGATCAGCTTCTGCTGGCGGAAATGCAGAAACACGTATATATACATTATCCTACGCACAGCTGCCGCCCTGTAGCAATAACAGTGCTATAGGCCAGTCAGCAAGTGATTATTTTCCGCATGCATTTAATTATTTATTTCCTTATGTGAATGGATTTTAACACCTGTTCATGCGGTATTTACCAAGCATTTTCAGTATTTTTCAGTAAATACCACACAAACGGTCTATTGAATTGACAGTTTCAGGATCGCATGACAAATTTAGGCAAAATGTGTCCGACACCTAAATATCTCATGCAAGTTCATTCGATAAATGGAGCCCACTGTCCCTTTGAAAAAAAAAAAATTCAAATCCAGGGACGAGCAACTGTTCTTGAACCAATCATGTGACATGAGGAAGTCAACTAAGATATGTGATGTTAGTGGACATACCTAAACATATAGAGCTGATTAAATTTGTTCACAGCATTCTGGCAAATAATTGGGATCAATAGTAATTGTTTTTAGCATTTGTTTTACAATATATTTACCAAATGTACAGTAGCTCCCACTAAAATGTTTTTTTTTGTTTTTAAAGACAAAAACAATGATGCGCTAAACCCGCAAACTCTCTTTGCCTAAAACATAACTTTTTCTAAATAAAGTTCTTCTTAGAAAAATAGCTCAAGTTTTTGTCAGATTGGATGGAGAGCGTCTACCAGCATTGCCCATTCTTCTTAGCAAAATAGCTCAAGTTTTGTCAGATTGGATGGAGAGCATCTATGAACAGCAATTTTAAAGTCTTCTCAATTGGATTTAGGTCTGGACTTTGACTGGGCTATTCTAACACATGAATGTGCTTTTATCCAAACCATTCCATTGTAGCTCTGGCTGTATGTTTAGGGTCGTTGTCCTGCTGGAAGGTGAACCTCCGCCCCAGTCTCAAGTCTTTTGCAGACTCTTAACAGGTTTTCTTCTAAGATTGCCCTGTATTTGGCTCTACCCATCTTCCCATCAATTCTGACCAGCTTCCTCGCCCCTGCTGAAGAAAAGCATCCCCACAACATGAAGCTGCCACCACCATGTTTCACAGTGGGGTCGGTGTGTTCAGGGTGATGTGCAGTGTTAGTTTTCCACCACACATAGCGTTTTTCTTTTAGGCCAAAAAGTTCAATTTTGGTCTCATCTAACCAGAGCACCTTCTTCCACGTTTGCTGTGTCCCTCACATTGCTTCTCGCAAACTGCAAACGTGACTTCTTATGGCTTTCTTTCAACAATAGCTTTCTTCTTGCCACTCTTCCATAAACATCAGATTTTTGGAGTGCACGACTAGTTTTCCTGTGGACAGATTCTCCCACCTGAGCTCTGGATCTCTGCAGCTCATGCAGAGTTACCATGGGCCTCTTGGCTGCTTCTCTGATTAATGCTCTCCTTGCCCAGCCTGTCAGTTTAGGTGGACGCCCATGTCTTGGTAGGTTTGGAGTTGTGCCATACTCTTTCCATTTTCAGGTGATGGATTGAACAGTGCTCCGTGAAATGTTCAAAGCTTGGGAAATATTTTATTAACCTAACCCTGCTTTAAACTGCTCCACAACTTTATCCCTGACCTGTCTGGTGTGTTCCTTGGCCTTCATGATGCTGTTTGTTCACTAAGGCTCGCTAACAAATCTCAGAGCTTTACAGAACAGCTGTATTTATACTAAGATTAATTACACACAGGTGGACTCTATTTACTAATTAGGTGACTTATGAAGGCAATTGGTTCCACTAGATCTTAGGGGTATTAGAGTAAAGGGGGGTGAATACAAATGCATGCCACACTTTTTAGATATTTGTTTGTAAACAAATGTGAAAACCATTTATAATCTTCCTTCCACTTCACAATTATGTGCCACTTTGTGTTGGTCTATCACATGAAATCCCAATAAAATACATTTACGGTTTGGTTGTAACATGAAAAATGTGGAAAATGTCAAGGGGTATGAATACTTTTCAAGGCACTGTATCTCCTCAACAATGGGAGAACTCATCTATGCTAAAGGACAGGGCTACTCTCTGCAAGTATTCCTCCCAAACTCACAGAGAGAGTTATTCCTGTCAAAAAAAGAGGTATACTAATGCCGCGTACACACGTGCAGACTTTTGCCGGCGGACTTAGTCCAGCGGACAATCCCGCCGGACTTTCCAGCTGGGTCCGCTGGACTTTCCGAGCGTGTGGACTTGCCCACACACGCACGGACTTCTCCGGCGGATAATTCGCCGGCCAAAAGTCCGCGGGACTTTTGAAAATGAACGGACTTGCCCACACACGGAGCAGTCCGTTCATTTAGAACGTAACTACAGGTTACGTAGCTAGCGTAGGCAGTAAATGCCGCCGCGCTAGCTCCGTAAGCTGGCATGGATTTAAAGGGACTCCCCACGCCGAAAAACGGCGTGGGGGTTCCCCCCAAATCCAAGTCAGACCCTCATCCGAGCACGCAGCCTGGCAGGCCAGGAAAGGGGTGGGGACGAACGAGCGCCCCCCCCCCCTCCTGAGCCGTACCAGGCCGCGTGCCCTCAACATGGGGGGTGCCCTGGGGAAAGGGGGGCCATGTTGATGAGGACAAGGGCCTCTTCCCGACAACCCTGGCCGTTGGTTGTCGGGGTCTGCGGGCGGGGGCTTATCGGAATCTGGGAGCCCCCTTAATAAGGGGGCCCCCAGATACCGGCCCCCCACCCTATGTGAATGAGTATGGGGTACGATGTACCCCTACCCATTCACCTAAGGTGTAAAATGTAAAGTACAAAAACACACACACTTTTGAAAAATATTTTATTGCACTGCTCCGGGGGTCTTCTTCCGTCTTGGGGGTCTTCTCGCCGGACTCCCCCGCCATTTACCAAGCTCTTTTACCGAGCGGGGGAAGTCCGGCTACCTTCTTCGTCGTCGCCGCCGTCGTCTGGGGGTCTCGATCCGCCTTCGGGGGTCTTCGGGGGTCTCTTCTGTTCTTGCGGCGGTCGTCGTCTTCCGCGCCGCCGGCGCCGCCGGCGCCTTCTTCTTTTTCTTGTCCTTCTTCTTGTTCTTCTTCTTCTTCCGATGTTGACCCGTCGCTGTCTCTGCCCGGAATGCCTGTGCCGCTCTGCGCTGGGACTTATATAGGGACATGGGGGACAGGGTCACATGCTCATGTCACATGGTGACCCCGCCCCCTTGTGTTGTCACAGTCCCGGAGGATGCTGGGACTGTGACATTGCAAGGGGGCGGGGTCACCATGTGACATGAGCATGTGACCCTGTCCCCATGCTCCTATATAAGTCCCAGCACAGCGCGGCACAGGCATTCCGAGCAGAGACAGCGACGGGTCAACATCAGAAGAAGAAGAAGAACAAGAAGAAGGACAAGAAGAAGAAGAAGGCGCCGGCGGCACGGAAGACGACGACCGCCGCAAGAACAGAAGAGACCCCCGGAAGACCCCCAAAGGCGGATCGAGACCCCCAGACGACGGGGGGTCACCATGTGACATGAGCATGTGACCCTGTCCCCATGCTCCTATATAAGTCCCAGCGCAGCGCGGCACAGGCATTCCGGGCAGAGACAGCGACGGGTCAACATCGGAAGAAGAAGAAGAACAAGAAGAAGGACAAGAAGAAGAAGAAGGCGCCGGCGGCGCGGAAGACGACGACCGCCGAAAGAACAGAAGAGACCCCCGGAAGACCCCCGAAGGCGGATCGAGACCCCCAGACGACGGCGGCGACGACGAAGAAGGTAGCCGGACTCCTCCGCTCGTGAAAGAGCTAGGTAAAAGAGCAGAAGAGAGCGGAGGAGTCCGGCGAGAAGACCCCCAAGACGGAAGAAGACCCCCGGAGCAGTGCAATAAAATATTTTTTCAAAAGTGTGTGTGTTTTTGTACTTTACATTTTACACCTTAGGTGAATGGGTAGGGGTACATCGTACCCCATACTCATTCACATAGGGTGGGGGGCCGGTATCTGGGGGCCCCCTTATTAAAGGGGGCTCCCAGATTCCGATAAGCCCCCGCCCGCAGACCCCGACAACCAACGGCCAGGGTTGTCGGGAAGAGGCCCTTGTCCTCATCAACATGGGGACAAGGTGCTTTGGGGTGGGGGGGCCGCACGGCCCCCCTTTCCCCAGGGCACCCCCCATGTTGAGGGCACGCGGCCTGGTACGGCTCAGGAGGGGGGGGCGCTCGTTCGTCCCCACCCCTTTCCTGGCCTGCCAGGCTGCGTGCTCGGATAAGGGTCTGATATGGATTTGGGGGGAACCCCCACGCCGTTTTTTCGGCGTGGGGAGTCCTTTTAAATCCATGCCAGCTTACGGAGCTAGCGCGGCGGCATTTACTGCCTACGCTAGCTACGTAACCTGAAGTCACGTGCTAAATGAACGGACTTGCCGATGAGCGGCAAGTCCGTTCATTTCAAAAGTCCCGCGGACTTGCCTACTAACGGCGGGATTATCCGCCGGACTGCCAAGTCCAGCGGATAATTTTAAAACCAAACTTAAAACTTTGGCGCCAAAAAGTCCGCCGGACTTTGGCACCAAAAAGTCCGCCGGCGCCCACACACGACAGGCTTGGACTAGGCTAAAGGGTACTTCAGCTACTGAAGGACTTGGCTGTCTTTCTAAAGCCCAGCATGCCCAAGTGCCCAATTACAGCCTGTTAACAACACTGTACTGCTCAATCTACCTCCCTCATTGATCGTATATATCCTTTTTGGCTTCCAGCACAGTTACACACACTAGCCCCAGTAAATTGGTGCACATAAAAAAAGTGAAAAATAAATAAAATGTAAGACCCTCAGCCCAACAAGTTTTGCCTCAGAAGAGACTTTGTCAGGAAAGCATAGTGTTTAGTGGCTCAACCAAAACACATGGCAAATGGCAACTAATCCCATTCCCAAGATGGGGGTGTAGTTACATCATGACGCCCACCAACTGGGTTCACGACGTCATGACGTCACTGCGTCACGCACTGCACATGTGCGTTATCCATGCCCATTTAATTCCTGTGAACTCCATCACCATCAGTAAAGTGGTGTTGCCACCAAAAAAAAATTTGCTTAAAAATCATTAAAAAAAAGAAAAAAAAAATAATTGGAATTTTTTTTTTTTTTTTTACTCACCTCTAAATGCCTGTTGCTAGGGGGTCCCGGGCACTGACATCACTTCCCCTCAGTGCCGCACAGTCATCTGGGACCTGTCACGTGTCCCAGATGACTAAGCGGCGTATCACGGCGCACGGCGCCGCTCGTGCATGAGCAGTGGGTGCCCGGCTGTGAAGCCACAGCCGGGTGCCCACAGTAAGGATGCCGGCGCCACGAGCGGAGCAGGGAACGAGGAGAGTCTTCATTCCCTCGCATCGCTGGACCCTGGGACAGGTAAGTGTCCGATTATTAAAAGTCAGCAGCTGCAGTATTTGTAGCTGCTGACTTTTAAAAAAAATTTTTTTTAGGGGGAACTCCTCTTTAACGGACACATTATATAATCACACGCCCCCTTGTGGCAACAAATATAATAACATAATTGTGCACATACGTATCATGGAATCATTGCGTACCAATCGTAAGACTTGTCTATATCATATCAATTTATTTACATCTATTATTCATAACTCTATTATATGCAAAGGACATTGGTAAGTTGCTCCAAAACCCTCCATCTAAATTGCTGAATTGTCTTCCCTACGTATAATAGGGGACACAGACAGCTGGCTGCGTAGACCACCCCACTTGAGCTACAATTATGGAATGCTCTACATCTTATGCCATTTTTAGGATTCATAAAATGTTTTGTGGTTGGTACATACATGCATGTCTTGCAATGCCAGCAATGATATGGCCCATTGGATCTCATCGAGAGCCATGTTGGATTTCTAGGTGTTACATACTGTAGCTCTTTTTTAGATGACTATGGACCCAATGTTGTATCCTGGCCTAGGCCAACAAGGCCCAGGCCTAGGGCAGCACGTTGCAGGGGGGCAGCACGGAAAGAGTCCCTGCCGGCTTGCGCTACACTGTTAGTGTAGCGCCAGTCTTATGGGGCGGACTGGGCTGAGAGGCAAATTAGTCTAGCGCCCCCATAAAGCGGCCGCACTGCTTCCAGTATGCTGGTGACCGGCATTCCACAACTGGGTGGGGGGGGGCGCCACTTCTAATTTGGACTGTCCTATCATCCTAGACCACAAACCTTCCTCACTGTGCTGTTTTCTGCTGCACCATTGGCAGGGTTATATCTTCTTAGGCCTCTCGATAAAATTATCAGAAATTTGTGCTTAAAGTAGAACTATAGGCAACATTTTTTTTTTTCATTTTGCATAAAGTAAGGGAGGGTTATAGCCCCTGTCAGTTTATTTTTTGCCATGCCTGTCCCTTTGCACAGATTTCCCTTAACTTCCTGCCCCTCCCCCCCCCCAGGCCCTCAGAACTAGTGTCCCCCTCGAAATTTTCAGGGAAAGTCTTAAACAGCAAGGGGTGTGGCCTTGACAGGAAGGGGTGGGTCATATTTAAATTAGGGGGTACATGAGTTTAGTCAGGCATGGGGCAGCACAAAACCTAAATTCACTACTGTATGGACCAACATATCTCTTATATTGCTCCCTCTCTTACATGTAATTAGAGGATACTTGGGTAGGAACATATTTAGGTCCTCTTTAGGTCCTTTTTAGGTCCTTTTCACCTAGTAAAACTTGCAATTTTTTTTAATAATGTTATAAATGTGCGCTGATTGACAGGAGTATGTACACAGTATCTGTGTCTCTCCTCTATTCTCTTTGTTGTTTTTCGACCCAATAAAGATTCTCTCAGCGCTGCTTTTGCCTTCCTATACAATCTGTACAAGTCCCTTCTGGGATACCCTCTTTAGATATATCTCTCAAAGAATACTCCACATTCTCATTCAAATTCTCTGTATGTGGAGCAATTAACAGTTGGCAAAATAAACTGACTTGTAGTGCTCCCCCTCTTGAGAAATTTAGGGTGGTCACATGTCCACTGATGTCCGCTTGCGATAGGTGGTATATATTGTTTCATCTTTATCCCTTCTAATTTACAGATCTAAAAAATAATGGCCTTCCGATGTACCGTATTTCACAAGTGAAATACATCCCAGTGGTGAAAAAGTCTTCAATACCCATACTCCGTTTGTACTGAACACAATGATTTCCTATTTAGTAGTAACATGTATAGACAAAGCATAGGGACAGCAATGAGTACTGCCTGTGCACCCACCTACGCTAATTTATATTTAGACTGGTAGGAGACTATTGTGTTTACAGAAAGAATGCTTCGGTACACATCATGCATCTTGCTATAGACAAGATTCATTGACAATGTGTACGTACTGTGAAAAGGTACAAAAGAATCCTTTCAACAATTTGTGGAGTGTATAAATGACAACACCATTGGGATGTATTTCAATTGTGAAATACATTGGATGAATAATACAATTGTAGATCTGTAAAAGGAGTAGGGATGAAGATAGAGCAGTATATACCACCATCTATCGCAAGCTGGCATCAACAAATAACCTTTTTGATTGGACAAGCCATCACCCTAAATCCCACAAGAGGTGAATCCCCACAGGTCAATTCATAAGGACAAGATGAAATTGCTCCACACCGAGAGAATTTGAATGAAAATGCGGAGTACTCTTTGAGAGATTTATCTAAAGATGGTACTCCATTGGGAGGAACAACCGGCCGGACATCTGTCTTGTCGTCTCGGAACCAGCATGGAACTCACTCGGAGTCGCATCAGAAGTGACGTCAGAACATGGAGATAACGTTTCAAAGCATCTGCTTCTTCATCAGATCTAAATGACTATTGAACTCCATTGTTCTTCCAGAGACTGCTTCGCTCTCAAGGGGGCTGCCAGTAATGCTGCATACGTATACTTCCTGGACTTTATAGACTTTTAGTCATGTTATCAGTGTGTTTCGGTACCCTCTCGTGTGCCATTCTGTTTTTGTCTTGTTCCCATCCAGTGTATGTTGAGCATTAGTCCACTGATTTGGGTTTAGCTCTGGAGGCAGAAGACTGGAAGGAAATATGGAAAACGACAAATACGGCCTTACAGAATATATGGGCTCTTGAAACCACCTAAAGTCCTGTCACTTACAGGCAATGGTATTTGGTAGGCTAGGATAGCTAAATACAATGCCTTGCAAAAGTATTCACCTTGCAAAAGTATTCACCCCCCCCCCCCCCTGGCATTTTTCGTGTTTGTTGCCTCACAAAATGGAATTAACATGGATTGTTTGGGGATTTGCGTCATGTAACTTACAGAACATGCCCACATCTTTAAAGATTTTTTTTTTTTTTATTGTGAAGCAAACAACAAATAGGACAAAATAACAGAAAAGGTGTGCATAACTTTTCACCCCCTTAAAGTCAAAACTTTGTAGGGCCACCTTTTGCAGCTATCACAGCTCCAAGTCACTTTGGATAAGTCTCTATGAGCTTGCCACATCTTACCACTGGGATTTTTGCCCATTCCTCCTTGCAAAACTGCTCCAGCTCCTTCAAATTGGATGATTTGCGCTTGTGAACAGCAATCTTTAAGTCTTACTACAGATTTTTTATTGGATTGAGGTTTGGGCTTTTTTTTTTTTTTTAAACCCTTTATTTTACATTTTTTTTATACATTACACTTCATGTATACAATAATCCTTGCTGTATAACATTTTCTCTGTTTACAATCATTTTCTATAACTCATATTATTTTAACATTACATCATCTAACCTCCTAGCGACTTCTTCTTCTCCCCAATCTTTACCTCTTCACCCCCCCCAGAAAAAATAAATAAAAACATGTCTCTCCTGCTGCCCCCCCCCAACCCCACTCCCAACTGGGTGCATCCTAGCTCTCCTCCTCTCTCTTTTTGTATGAGAAATAGGTCTGGGCTTTGACTAGGCCATTCCAACACATTTACATGTTTCCCCACTCAAGTGTTGCTTTAGCAGTGTGTTTGGGGTCATTGTCCTGCTGGAAGGTGAACCTCCATCCTAGCCTCAAATCACACACAGAGTGGTACAGGTTTTGCTCAAGAATATCCCTGTATTTAGCACCATCCATCTTTCCCTCAACTCTGACCATTTTCCCAGTTCCGACTGCTGAAAAACATCCCCACAGTAGGATGCTGCCACCACCATGTTTCACTATGGTGATGTGATGTGTTGGGTTTGTGCCGACAACGCGTTTTCTTTGATGGCCAAAAAGTTCAATTTTAGTCTCATCAGACCAGAGCACCTTCCTCCATACATTTTGGGAGTCTCCCACATGCCTTTTTGCAAACTCAAAACGTGCCATTTAGTTTTTTGCTGAAAGTAATGGCTTTCTTCAAGCCACTCTGCCATAAAGCCCAACTCAATGGGGCATATAGCTTATTGTTTTCCTATGTATAGATACTCCAGTCTCTGCTGTGGAACTCTGCAGCTCCTCCAGGGTTACCTTAGGTCTCTGTGCTGCCTCTCTGATTAATGCCCTCCTTGCACGGTCTGTGAGTTTTGGTGTGTGGTCGTCTCTTGGCAGGTTTGCTGTTGTGCCATGTTCTTTCCATTTGGTTATGTGCTTAGGTGTTGCAGCCTCTGGGGCCTTTAAAAAAGGTGTGTATATGTAATGACAGATCATCTGACACTTAGATTGCACACAGGTGGACATCATTTCACAAATTATGTGACTTCTGAAGGTAATTGGTTGCACCAGAGCTGTTTATGGGCTTCAAAACAAAGGGGGTGAATACATACACACATGCCAATTATCTGTTTTTTTATTTCTGTAAAATAGTTTTATGTATATATTTTTCTAATTTTACTTCACCAACTTAGACTATTGTGTTCTGATCCATCACATATAATTCATATAAAAAAATCATTGAACTAAAGGCTGTACTTAAACAAAATAGGTAAAATGCCAGGGGGGGGGGGGTACTTTTGCAAGCCACTGTATGGCCCCAACTACCCGCGACTTGCTTTCATAACTGTGTGTCAGAAACCATGTATCAGACTGAGACAGAAGTACAGTTAAATCACACTTGTTTTAATAATAATAAAAAAAGGTAAACGGAGTAAACGTAGTCAAAACATATCCAGAGTTCAGGAGTTCAGGAACGGATAGTCAGACAAGTCAAAACGTCAGGGAGCCAGAGAACAGTGTAGTAGAACAGCAAGCAGGATCTGGAGCCAGAAGGAATGTCAGCCAAGCAAGTCTTTAACAGGAACACAGTAGGGCGTCTCTAGACATGTGACCAAGGCGAAGGCAGAGATCATCTGGACTGGACAGCTTAAGTAGGCAGGACCGATGAGCAGGATCATCAACAGGTGCGTCACTGTGGAGAGATAGGAGCTGGCAATTAGCCGACAGCTGAGTGGCCAGCTCAGAGAAGGAAGGGCTGGGCCCAGCCCTGACACTGTGGGGGCCTGGGAACCCACTACCATAGCTGGTGAATCTGTCAGATAGTTAATGCATTCTGGACCAACATTTGTAGCCCTCTTCCCACAGTTGTTTTGCTCTCCCTAATATGCATCCACCGGATCTGACCAAGGAGCAGTTTCAGTTGCTACTCCAAGTTACTACATCTGCTAAACAAACAATAGCAAAAGTCTGGAAGACGCCTTCCCTATGTCACAAGAAATAGTCACACAAGCCATACTCCACGCCAAGACTGAAGCAACCTTACAAGACAGAATATGCATGCACACACAGATTTGGCAACCTTAGGTGAACCATTGTCTTCCACCAAATGTTGATTCTTCCCTACTTGAACCTGGACCCTCTACAAAATCAATTGTTGACATCTGAGCCGCAGGCTGTGGCCTACATGACCCCTAAGAAGATCTCTTCCCTCTTCCCCCTTTCTCCCATACTCTTCTCCTTTCCCTTTTTACTTAAACGCCCCGCCCCCCCCCCCTTTCATCTCTGAATCCTAAAAGCCATAGTCTTCTCTCTTTTTCCCCATTTATAATATGTGATACTTATATATGCATATTTGTACAGCCCCATCTTAGTAAAAAAAAAACAGATCTCTCCTGCCAAATGTTACATTCATTTTTGGAAACTTACACTCCATGGTTATAAATGACTTGCTTGTCCTCCCTACATAGAGGGTTGACTTTACAATAATTGGTTTTGGGGTTTGTGTTCCCCTTTATGTTTTGTTATGTTAAAACCTTTCAATACAATCTTTGAACAAAAAAACTGATAAGTAGATACTGTACATTATGTCACATAACATGTACACCCTGTACATTTCTAAAGATGCATTTACTGTTTTTGTAGTTTATAGCTTGTAAAATAAAACCTTTTGCAAATAAGCTACAACTTATAAAGTACCTACAGTACATTTTTCTGTTAATAAAATGCACAGTGTACATGGCTCTTCTTTATTGGTGTCATTTGAGTGCAAAGTCTTGTGGTTGATGGGAAATCCAAAGTTGTCAAACATCCTCTAACTCAGCAAACAAAATGTTGGGTTTTGTTTTGCATAAACTCGATCAGACAAGAGTCAAACTCTCTTAACCACATACCAACAGGTGAATGGAAAATGAAGTGTATACAAAAGATTAAACTGAGTTATAATGACTTGTCTATACTGTAAATAATCACTGAATGATATCATTCTCTTTTCTATATGAAAGAGAAGTCATCCTATACTATGTTGTTTTCACACAATATAGGGTCAGAGCTATCATACTGTAATACAAAAAGTGTTATTTAAATCATCTCAATCATTACAGATCTGTGATAGTTTATAATTAGGGTAGTGAGAGAAACAATGAAAGTAATGAGTTTATCCAAGGAACTTGATGAGTTATTTTCAAGGAAAAAAAATATATCTGATTAATGGGTCAGCTCATTCCACTGTATTTTATGCATAAGCACAGAAAAACGCTTTTAATACAAAATAGAGCTACCCTCGCTCGAGCCTCTTGGTAATTTGGGTTCCCTGTTCTGCTCCTTCAGCTCCTCTGACACACCCAGTTGAGTGAAATATTTTACAAGCACTGATGGGAATACAGGTGTAGATATCTTTAACTTGATTGTAAATTAGTACCAGGAAATAGACATAGAATGACCATTTAGTGGTAAATAAACTCACAGAAGGTACTGTAGGTTCAAACACAGTATGATAGACAGCGTAATCACTATGCCAAGGTAACTTAGAATACAGTTGTGTACCACTAGACTGGAATTAACACATAAATCATCAAAGTCAGCAATAGTCTAGAATGCATTCTAGGAGAATGGCTAGGATATGGTGTAATGTTCTCTGAGAGGTACCTCTTAGCATAAGCAATAGCTGAAGGCCTCTGTGCAGCAGCTGTAAAGGGACAGTCTTTAGTCCTAAGGCCCCTTACACACTGGGGCGTTTTTAAGGCGCTACAGCGCTAAAAATAGCGCCTGTACAGCGCCTGTACAGCGCCTGAAAAAATCCGACCCCATTCACTCCAGTGTGAAAGCCGGAATGCTTTTAGACTGGAGCGGTGCGCTAGCAGGACGGTCAAAAAACTCCTGCTAGCAGCATCTTTGGAGCGGTGAAGGAGTGGTGTATTCACCGCTCCTATACCGCTCCTACCCATTGAAACCAATAGGACACCGCGGTAATACCGCGGCAATACCGCCACGAGGCGGCGGCGCTTTGCGGGGGGTTTTAACCCTTTTTCGGGCGCTAGCGGGGGTTAAAACCGCACCGCTAGCGGCCGAATACCGTGGCTAAAACGACGGTAAAGCAGCGCTAAATATAGCGCTGCTTTACCATCGCTGCCGCTCCCGCCCCAGTGTGAAAGGGGTCTAACTCTTCAGTCGGCTAGCGTTGGCGTCCAGTTGTACCGTTGGTGCACATGAGTACAGTCCCAGTCACACCTGCAAGCAACAAATAAGGCTACTAGATGGCTGTATGGTCAGTTCTCAATAGGGATGGATCAATCTCTGGCTTTAGCAGCAGATAGTAAATCCCCACAGCAGCATCTCACCATCCAGTCCCTCACAGTGATTAATCCACTCTCTCCTTCGACTCAGGGTTCAATCATCATATTCCCTTGTTAGATACACAGCTCTGTGCAATACCTTTGATCTGGGAACTGAAGGGATTTAGTAGAAAGGCAGATAGTATTCAACAATACATGAAGCATGTTTAAAGAGTATATAACTAGATTAAATATTGGTCTTTTACAGCTACCTACACTTATACTTTTAAAATGTTCTCCCAAATATACTTTGATTTACATTTGGCTGGGGCTGGGCTTTAAACAACAGGTTTACATTTCAGTGGTTTGTTGTAATATGATTTGAATAGATTTGATTGGCTGTGGGTGGAATTCTAACTTGAATCAAACTTGTACTTTCCCTCTATCCTGTTCAATGGCTAAAACCCAATGAAAAATCCCCTTCTATGTTCTGGGTTGGTTTGGGTTGAAGTGTGCAGATGGTTAAAGACCCTTACCTTGCCCCTACATGACAGCACTCTGGCCTGGTGATTGGCTGCTCAGGTAATGAGGCATTCTATTGTGGGAATAATGGGGAAGAGTCACATGCTTCCCCATACCTGTAGCTACCAGATATTTCACATGGCTCTAACAGGGGAAGGGGGTGGTTGAGGGAGCATGCGTAAGGTAAGTATTAGCAGTAGAGGTGTTTGGCTATCAACAAGCCCTATTACTTTATTCTGAATAGGAAAAGTTCACTTTAACGCTGGTATTCTAAGCAGCCTATTCCCTGAATCACCTTGCAGCAGATATATTTCAGAATCATTTTCTCTCAACCACATGAAACCCCTCTTTTGGGATACAGAGAGTTGCCTCTGGCTGGCTTTTTTTTTTACAAATGTACAGCATAATGTTCAAAGCAGACATCATCAACAGATTCTGCAAAAAGAAAAACTGAACTGTTAAAATATTGATGTGCTTTGCTGCGCTCCTCGGTACATGCTCTGTAAATCTCCAACGCAAGACAGGAACAAAAGTGTTTTAAAGAATTATAACTTTACTGGTTCTGAAGAAATTCTTTTACTTTATTTTAAAGTATAAAGTTATATTACTGCATTTTAAATAGGTTCCACTGCTGAAATCAGCAAAATGCATACAATGTGACATATACAGTATGCGTGACAATCTATATATATATATTTATATTTATATATATATATACATACATATATATATACACACACTTTAGTATTGCCTTGTGTCTGGGCTGGGCTCAGCCCTTCCTTCTCTGATCTGGCCGCTCAGCTGTTGGCTAATTGCCAGCTCCTATCTCTTCACAGGTACTCAGATGTTGATGATATCCTGCTCGTCAGTCCTGCCTACTTAAGACGTCCAGCCAAGAGGATCTCTGCCTTCACCTCAGTCAACATCACAGAGACGCTCTCCTGCATTCCTGTTAAAAGACTTGCTTGGCTGACATCCCTTCTGGCTCCAGATCCTGCTTGCTGTTTTACTACGCTCATCTCCGGCTCCCTGACGTTTGGCTTGTCTGACAATGCGTTCTGGTTTCTGAACTCTGGCTATGTTTTGACTACGTTTGTTCTATTTATTTTTATTATTAAACAAGTGTGATTTAACTGTACTTCTGTCTCGGTCTGATTTCATGGTTTCTGACACCTTGTCTGTTTTAATAAAAATATACTTACTAGTATATACAGTATATCATATACTGTAAGTCAATGCATGTAACAGTGCATAATAATGCCACCTATACAGCAACCAATCAGAGGCCAATATTTGTGACAGGTTTAAGTATTGCAAACCAAGAGGAATAATGAGGACATCCAGTTGCTAAATTGTCTATTATTATAAGCATCAATTTTTTTACTATGCTAGAATTGAAAAAGCTCTAATAAAATGCAAGGAGCCATTCACCATATACAGTATCTCACATAAGTGAGTACACCCCTCACATTTTTGTAAATATTTTATTATATCTTTTCATGTGACAGCACTGAAGAAATTACACTTTGCTACAATGTAAAGTAGTAAATGTACAGCTTGTATAATAGTGTAAATTTTCTGTTCCCTCAAAATAACTCAACACACAGCCTTTGTCTAAACCACTGGCAACAAAATGAGTACACCCCTAAGTGAAAATGTCCAAATCTTCTGAGCAGGGTGCACTGTCCTCTTCCTGTTGCTGAACTTCTGGTGCGGAGGCAGCTAATAGCTCTGAGACTTCTGTGAAATTGCAGTGAACAACATCCCAACGGGGACCTAGCCCCTCCTTCTCCATTGTGAAAAGTTAATTCATGGTGTATACTAAAATTTGTGAATGGGAGAGAGGCAGCTGAATCACAGGATCCTCTTCCCCATTCACAGATAATTTTTCATGCAGCAAATTTTCCCAGTGGAGGAGGTAGGAGGGGTTGGTCCTTGCCGGGAGTTTGTTCACTGCAGCTTTACAGAAGACTCTGAGCTATTAACTCCCTCAGTGCCAGAAGTTCAGCAGCAGGAAGAGGACAGGGCACCCTGAACAAAAGAGTTCTACAAGATCCAGCTGCTTGAACAACATGGGGCAGTTTATTATAGGTAAGTTAGGTCCCTAAGGATCTAGAGAATTTTTTAAATTAGCTAAACTTCAGCTTTAAATATAACTATAATATACTAGGTATGAGCTATAAGAAAAAAATGTATTTAATGTTAGTTCTAGTCCACCGACCATTTACATACTACAAATGAAACTCATTTGAAGACATGACATGGGGCCATGTGCTCAGTACAACTTGCACAGAATTGCTAAATTAGACAATGCATTGATCTCATCTTAATAAATTGAGAGAAAATTAATTCAGTACCGAGCTGACCTCATATTCTTAGAATTATTCTGATTACCTTCACTGCGCAAGAAGAAAAATACTTATGCAATATCTTTTTTCCTGTATTATTTAAAGTGAACCTGTAAGAATATAAATATAGAAGCAGCCACTGTTGACTTGGTTTGAAAAAAAAACAAGTGTACACTCCTAGCATGCACTCAACTTCAGAACCCAATGTCAGATTGACAGCTCAATTACTCATTCAGAGGAGCCCCTGTGTGAATGACTACTGCAAAGGGCAACACAGTCTGCAAGGTCAAATTCTACAGAATTCTCAAGGTATGTTGTGTTACATCTGACTACAGTTGTAATAGTGTGTGTATATCAGTTATGGTAGGAACTGGAGCTATCCAGTGGATAATAAAGGACTTTAATAATTAGTATTCTATAGTATTGTATTACTCTTGGCTATAAGTGACACAGAAGAGTCAAGATTTTTATATGTAATTGTGGGTAATATTACAATCACATACAGTACATTTTACAATTTAAGCAGCAGCTCATCTGACTGTCTCTCAGCTCCTATCAGCATGTTCCTCATTAGCATTGCAGCACAACTCATGATATAACAAATTTTTATTTTCAATAGTAATCTTCCTGAGAGGAAAAAAACGTATTTGTTATGATGTCCCTGTGCCTATAAAATGCCAAGTAAATGTGCATAAATTACCATTTTAGCTCCTTTGTTTGGCTTGTCCTGTTTCTTAGCATATTTAGGTAACATGCATACCATCTTTAGTCCTGTGTGAAGTCTGGTATTTATTTGCTCATAGAGAAGAAGGCCACAGACAGGTATTTTTCAAGGAGGCCAATTATTGGGTTTGTATATCAGTTATGCCTTCACTGGATGGAAAGTGTGCTGCATTTAGTGACTTCAGCATTAATGATTAGCATCAGATCTGCTCATCTTGAATCTCGAAACAATCTTATTGAACATAATAAAGGTAATCCAAAAATCAGCTAATACTAAAAACCTATACATTTTTTTAGGTCTGTGATTGGTATCATGGAAAAACTTCTTAAGGTCCAACCTGCACCAATTGCTAAAGGTGAATACATTTGAAATCTATACTTGGTAGAGAAAACCTTTAAAGGAAAATAAGCCATCTATTTGATGTCTTAATATTGTGGTATCTTATTTGTGCACATTTCTGTAATTGTAAAGTTTTTAAACATATTTTCTTCATTTAAAAAAATGAAATGTTAAACTAATTTAAATGGACACCACAAATCCTTTTATTTTCCCGGTAATGCTGCGAATTAAACATTCTGCTGTAAGATCTACAATTATCCAAGGAATTGCTGAGAAGTGTAGTATCGGGAAGACAGATCAAACTGATGAAATCATTTTCCATTATTAACAAATAAAATACATCCATTTGTTCACTGGCTAAAACAATAAATACATTGCAGATATGGTGTATGGACTACTTAAGGTTAGAACACAAAATGCACATTCCATTAGATCACTTTCTGAGAATTGGCCTCTTATTTTATTTTTTTAAAAGGTGTTTGAGGAGATCTGATTGATATCTTTGTCAAGATGATAAAGTAAGATGTAATTTAACAAACAACACACAGTATATTGCATAGGCATACACTGGGGAAAATTATTATTGGATCTCCTGTAGATTTTGTAAGTTTGCCCACTTACAAAGAAACAAAGGGTCTGTAATTTTTATCATAGGTGTATTTTAAATGATAGAAACAGAATATCAACCACAAATCCTGAAAAAACACGATACAAATGTTATGAATGGAGTTGCAGTTCAGGGAGTAAAAAAAATTATTTGATCCCCAAGCAAAACAGAGGTAAGACGTTTCTTGTAGTTGTGACCAGGTTTGCATACATCTCAGGAGGGATTTTGGTCCACTCTTCTTTACAGATCTTCTGTAAATCCTTAAGGTTTTTTGGCTGTCCCTTAGCATCTTGAAGTTTCAGCTCTCTCCATAAATTTTCTATGGGATTAGAAAACCACTTGCCGACCAGCCGCTGTCATTATACTGCGGCAGGTCGGCACGATCTCGCAAACCGTCGTAGCTGTACGTCGGTCCCTTTAAGCGGAATAGCAGACCCACGTGCGCACGCACTGCACAGCAAGGGTGCCGATGCTCATGACCGCTGGCCACGAGCGATAGCGGGCACAAGAGGCAGAACAGGGATGTGTGTGTAAACACACACATCCCTGTTCTGTGAGCTGAGGAGATAGAGATTGTTAGTTCCAATGAGCTGGGAACCATGATCTCTCATCTCCTATAGTCAGTCCCATCCCCCACAGTTAGAACACACACATAGGGAACACAGTTAACGCCCTCTAGTGTTAACCCCTTACCTGCCAGTGACATTTATACAGTAATTAGTGCATTTTTATAGCACTGATCGCTGTATAATTGTCAGTCGACCCAAAAATGTGTCAAAAGTGTCCGATGTGTCCACCATAATGTTGCAGTCTCGATAAAAATCGCAGATCGCCGCCATTACTAGTAAAAAAATAATAAAAATGCTATAAATCTATCCCCTATTTTGTAGAACTTTTTCGCAAACCAATCAATATATGCTTTTTGCAATTTTTATTACCAAAAATATGTAGAAGAATACATATCAACATAAACTGAGGAAAAAATGTGCTTTTTTAAAAAAAAATTGGGGCTATTTATTATAGCAAAAAGTACCGAATATTGTGTTTTTTTTTCAAAATTGAACAAACATTTTACAGCGCACACATGCAAAACTGACATTTACCTCCAGCAAGGCTATTTAAAAGCACCTAGACAGACATTTTCAAAAAACATTATCAAAAAATATGGGGATTTGGTCACACCATATTGCTATATGGCGCTTAAGCCCACTTACTGCGACAAAGTACCCCATGATTAGTGGGTCCTACACTATCCATAGATCGGGAGATCCTGCTTCTCTGAACCAAGGGAGCTATACTCCTCTATATGGGAGAGCATGAGGTCTCCACCCATGATACAGGTGGTCACCAATTGAGGTACTTACTGAGTGGGGTGCTCCACCCAAAAGGATTTGGTCAAAATTCATAAAATAGACAAAAGAGATATTTGGGGGGCACACCCTAAAAAATGCATAAAGATGGTGCTGCCATAAGACCATAAAACAGAACAAACATATTACAGCGCACACATGCAAAACTGACATTTACCTCCAGCAAATGTCTGTCTAGGTGCTTTTAAATAGCCTTGCTGGAGGTAAATGTCAGTTTTGCATGTGTGCGCTGTAATATGTTTGTTCTTTTTATACTTACCGTAAAATCCCTTTCTCTGAAGTTCATTGACGGACACAGCACCCACCCCTCCCCCTGCTTTTTGACAAACTGAGCTGCTGGGAGTGGGGGGTTATTGCCAGTAGGACCACCCCCTGGGCGGTGCTGTGCTTGTTTTTTTGCTATGTTCTGCTTAGTCCTCTCCTAAAGGTGGCGATATAACCCTAAGGTCAAGATTAGAGTGCTGTGTCCGTCAATGAACGAAAGAGAAAAGGATGTCAATTTTGTTTGGGTACAGAGTCGTATTACCACGCAATTGTCAGTTAAATTGACGCAGTGCCGTATCACAAAAAATGGCCTGATCATTGAGCAGCCAATTCTTCCAGGGGCTGAAGTGGTTAATGTGCTTTATCCTGAGCTACACCTTCCTCCCCTCATCTTGACCATCACTCGAAGACTATTATTAACCTCTCAGAATTTAAATTAGAAGATAGGCATAGAAAATTGCTTGAAAAAGGACTCTCCTACTCACCTACCGTGTCAATGAACGGGTTCGAGGTAAATAAAGATATCACTTTATTTTTACGAAAAGTGTACCTGAGACAGTTACATCAAAGACCTACCCAGGAGGAAGATGGTAACCCTCCAACTGAATCCCAAGATGAGGCTCTAAATATACTCACCTCCCTATTAACGGAAAGTGAGGATGAGGACCAACCTACCCCTACTCCTTCTAGCCCATGGAAACGAGACGCCAACCTACTTATAAAATCAACAAACATGCCCCCTTTCTGTAAAATAAGATTGGGGTCCTTTTAGACTTTGTTCAAGATGATCTTATCAAGGTGAATTGGCAAAGAGTAAGAAAAGACAACCTGGACCCTGAAAAACAGCAGGCCTTATGAGAGCTGAAGGAGGCACCAAATCTGCTCAGACAAGACGTTTCTTGTAGTTGGTGACCAGGTTTGCACACATCTCAGAAGGAATGTTGGTCCACTCTTCTTTACAGATCTTCTCTAAATCCTTAAGGTTTCTTGGCTGTCGCTTAGCAACTGGTAGTTTCAGCTCTCTCCATAAATGCCCTATAGGATTAAGGTGTGGATACTGGCTAGGTACCTTAATGTGCTTCTTTTTGAGCTACTCCTTTGTTGCCTTGGCAGTATGTTTTAGATCATTGCCATGCTGAAAGACTCATTTCATTGTATTGTAAAATCTTGGCTGAGAACCTCATCGGGAAAGCCGATCAATGACGTCAGACGCCAGCCCCGCCCCCTGATGTAAAAAAACACACACGTCACAGCCCATAACCCCTCCCCTCCCCCTAGTGGTTAACTCTTTCACTACAACTGTCATTTATACAGGAATCAATGCATTTAAATAGCATTGATTGCTGTATAAATGACAATGGTCCCAAAAATGTGTCAAAAATGTCTGATGTGTCCGCCATAATGTCGCAGTCACAATAAAAATCGCTGATTGCCGCCATTACTAGTAAAAAAAAAATATTATTAAAAATGCTATAAAACTATCCCCTATTTTGTAAACGCTATAACTTTTGCGCAAACCAATCAATAATTGCTAATTGCGATTTTTTTTTACCAAAAATATGTAGAAGAATACGTATCGGCCTAAACTGAGGAAAAAAAAAAGTTTTTTTATATATTTTTTGGGGATATTTATTATAGCAAAAAGCAAAAAATATTGCATTGTTTTCAAAATTGTCGCTCTATTTTTGTTTATAGCGCAAAAAATAAAAACCGCAGGGGCGATCAAATACCACCAAAAGAAAGCTCTATTTGTGGGAAAAAAAGGACGCCAATTTTGTTTTGGAGCCACGTCGCACGACCGCGCAATTGTCAGTTAAAGCGACGCAGTGCCGAATCGCAAAAAGGGGCCTGGTCCTTTGGCTGCCAATTGGTCCGGGGCTGAAGTGGTTAAAGCTTTGCCTGTTTTATTATCCTGCAGCCAGTTCTCAAGTTGTTGTCTCCCCCTGCCTGCTCGCAGATATCTCCTTCACCAACCAGCTGCTAAGATGACACCCATGCATGCGTGCTTCTGTCCTGGCCCAGCAAGTAAAGCCCTTGCTCTTTACACCTCCTTCTTTCCAGCAATGTGGGTGATGGCAGCAGGAGTCAATTATTTGTCTGTCCTCAGTACCCTCCTCTAGAATCTGGAAGATAGGGAAGTGGTGCAGATCAACCTGGAGCCAGCAGCAGTGATAAGGGACCACATGTAAGCGTTTGGGGACACTGGAACAGAATGGTACTGGAACTTTTTAAATTTAATGCAGAATGTGTTAAGGCAAAAAAAAAAAATCTATCATTTAGTAACACTTTAGGTTTCGCTGGGCCTGTCTCTCGACACTGGGATTTACAATGTTATAATCATGGGGGACTTCAACCATCCTAATATTGACTGGGCAGACGGAAGTGCACAGTCAACTAAGGCTCGTTATTTCTTGAACGTAATGCCGGACAATTTCATAAGTCAAATCATAGAAGCTCCAACTAGAAATATTGCTCTGCTTGACCTTCTAACAACACAAAGTCAATTGCAGATGTGGAAGTAAGGGATGATTTATGTAATAACAACCACAGAATACTTACGCTTGCCATAAAATATAGGAAAAAAAGACATGAGGGAAGAATAAGGACACTACATTTCAAAAGAGCACATTTTAATAAGCCATGCTTATCACTACATGATATTAAATGGGATAACATTCTTGCAACAAAGAACACTGAAGACAAATGGGAGTGCCTTAGGGACATATAAACAATGGCATTCATCAGTGCATTCCACTGGGCAACAAAGATAAAAGAAAAAAAAAGGTAAACCTGGGTGGCTAAATAATAAGGTAAAAGGCATATTATTGAGAAAGATGCCCTTAAAAAATATGACTGAAGGATCACCATCAGCATTCCAAAACTACAAAGAATGCAAGAAGAAAAAAATGCAAGAGCATGATCAGGGCAGCTAAAAGAGAGACAGATTTCAAAGGAGAGTTAAAAAAAAGAAAACTCTCTTTTAAAATATATTAACAGTAAAAGGCTATAAACTGAATGAACTTGCGAGCAAACCAAACTAATGACTCAGAACCTTCTTAATTGATACAGCTGCTGGCACTGATCACAATCTCATAAGTGCATAAATATATAAAAACAAATAAAATGCTGCTCTATATTAAGATTACCAATGTGATATGACACATTTAAATGCATGAATATCTTAGTGCAAACAGTGCATGATATCAAACATATTAAATAATAAAATAAAAAATGTCCATTGTGCTGACAAATTAAAACAATAAAACATGAGAAGTGCTGCACTATATTGAAGTGACCATTGTGATATGACGCATATAAATAAAATGCATGAATGACTTGCAAAACGTGCATAATATCAAACATATTAAATAAAAAATAAAAAAATGTCCATCATGCTGGCAAAGTAAAATCCTGTGATTGTGCTCCAAAGTTTGACAAGGTGACAACAAACTTGTGCTCCCCCTGTGTGAATCTGTTGACTTTAGGGCATTTGACCAAACACCTAAGTTTGGTCAAAAAACGCCTGTGAACCACCCCTGGGTTCTATGTGAATGAAGCTCTTTGGGATCCTGAGATGTCCAGCAGAAAGACCATATATAATAATAAAGTCTAAATGGTGTTTTATCGTTTAAAAATGTATTGTATTTATAAAACATCAGTCTGGGTACTCACATCTTTCAGGTGCTAAAGCGCACCACTCTATAGCAGATAAAAGAAAAAAACTATGAGATAGCTTGTCCATTTGCAGCGTTCAAACCTGCTGCCTACTGGACCGTCCTGTCCCCTCCACTACGCATGTTCGACACAGGGATCAGTCTTCCTCAGGGGGATTGAGGAAGAACAAGTGGTTGTAAAGTCAAATAACTATTACTGCCAGACCCTCTGTTTTACTAAATGATCCTACACTGTGTACATGTTTTTTATAAAATTGTCTCTGTAAATACCTTATTTCAGATCGGTTCTGGCCGGCCACGTGACCTCTGGCTGCTCTCCTCCTCTGATCTAAGGGCAACAGCGGGAGGGGCCAAGATCCTCCTCTGATGTCAGCTGGGAGGTCACGTGACCCCTGTGCTCTCCACTCAGTCCCTCCTGATGTAGCCCTTAGATCAGAGGAGGAGAACGGCCAGAGGTCGTGTGACCAGCCAGAACCAATCTGAAATAAGGTATTTACATGGACAATTTTATGAAAACATGTACACAGTGTAGGATCGCTTAGTAAAACCGAGGGGCTGGCAGTAAGCTTTATTTAACTTTATTGCCAGCTATTAATAGTGGCGGGGGGGCGGAGGAGACGTCTCACACACATATGAGCTGACAGGTAGGGAGGGAGGGGAGAGAGGAGAGCAGCGCTATGACAGAGGCATGTAACCTGACCACAGTAATCATGGATAAGCAGCTATGATTACCGTGGTCAGCACACTAAGGAGACACAGGAACAGGCAGGATCAACCAGGTTTTTTACAGCATAGAGAGGAACAAATTAGACAGCACAAGCACTGTGTTTTTTAACCTGTTATAAGGGAACAGGATCTCTTTTTTTTTATTATAGGGTCACAACCTCTTTAATTTACAAATGGCATTGATGATATTGTATGCACCTGGATAGAAAACTGATTTTAGGAGCGCATCCAGAGAGTAGGGATTAATGGCATATTTTCTGAATTAGCGTTGTTCCCCAGGGCTTTGTCATGGGACCAATTATGTTTAACTTGTTCATAAACGATAAAGAGATTGGAATAAATAGTTCAATCTCAGTGTTTGCTAATGACACAAAACTAAACAGGGCAATCACTGCACAACAGGATATAGCAACTTTACAAGAAGACCTAGTTAACCACTTCCCACCCGGCCACTGCACATAAACGGCTGGGTGGGCTATCTCTCCTTCTGAGTGGACGTTCAGGAACGTCTGTCAGAAGGAGCTGGATCGTGTGCATGCGCTCCCGCACAGCGGTGCGATCCCGATGCGCTTGTGTCATCCGGACACGGCGCATCTTAGATCAGCAGGAGGGCTCTGTGATTGGTGCTCCTGATCACATGACGGTCGTGTCCAATCACGGCCGTCATGTGATGTAAACAAACAGCCGGTTGCTAGGCGATCGGCTCTCCTCTCCTCACACGGAAGTGATCTCTGAGGTAAGGAGAGTGGATCTCTGCAGCCGGCTGGTGATCAGTGAGTATGAGCTGTTTTTTACAGCTTTTTACTCACCGATCACCAGTGTAGTGTCCCCACACAGTAAAAAACACAAGTAAACACACAATAAACACACATGTCCCCAAAACACATGTCCCCAAAACACATGTCACCACATAGTAATGATCCCCAAAACACATGTCCCCCACATATATAACAGTAAAATCACATGTCCCAATGATCTTTTGCACACATATGTCCGTGATCACGCAAACCAATTATTATACACTTAACTGGATTTTTTTTACCAAAAACATGTAGCAGAATACATTTTGGCTTAAATTTATGACAAAATTCGATTTTATTGGATTTCTTTTAAAAAAGAATAAAGAAAATATTGTTTTTTTTTTAAATTTCCGCACAAAAAGAAAGCTCTATTTGTGCAAACAAAATGATAAAAATTTCATTTGGGTACAGCACTGCATGACCGCGCAATTGCCTTTGAAAGTGCGAGAGCGCTAAAAGCTGAAAATTGGTCTGGGAAGGAAGGGGGCGAAAGTGCCCAGTATTGATGTGGTTAAAATAGAAGGGCGGTTAGCTATATGGCGATGAGGTTTAATACTGAAAAAATGTAAGGTAATGCACTTGGGAACTAAAAATATGCAAGGTACTTGCTAAGGGGAGAGCCTCAAGGATGAAAAAGGATCTGGGGTTCCTAGGAGATCACAGACTCAGCATTGCATGCAGCGCCAAGCTGTAGCTAGCAAGGCTAAGAGACTATCATGCATTAAAAAAAGTATTTATTCAAGAGATAAATCTATAACTCTATCACTTTACAAAACTCTGGTATGCCATACAGTTTTGGTCACCGATCCTCAGAAAGTATATTCTAGAACAAGAGAGAGTCCAGAGAAGGGCAGTGAAACTAATACTAAAAGGGCTGGAGGACCTTGGTTATGAGGTACGACTGCAAATATTAAACCTATTCTCCCTGGAGAATAGATGCTTAAGATGGGATATGATCACATCAAACAAAGCTTTAAACAGTGACTGTATTATTGGGTGAAAACTTTTTAATCTCAAGACTCTGAAGAAGATTCATGGCCACAAAATGGAGTTGGACGAAAAAGGGTTCAACCTTAACCTCCCTGGTGGTAATCCCGAGCGTGACTCGGGTCTGACTTTTTCTGCCAGGAGCGGTAACCCCGAGTCACGCTCGGGGGACATTGCAGAGCATCCAGCGGAGCCCTTACCTTCTCCTGGGTTCCAGCGATGCCCTCCAATGTCCTTGGCTGTGCTCTGCTGTGATCGCCAGCGCGATCACCGCATCTCACTTCCTGGTTCCGTTCCCTGCAAGCAGCAGCGGCGCACGGGAGCGGAACTGGGCGGGAAATTCAAGAAGTTCAAACGTTCAAACACAAAACACACATATAAAAAGAGGTGATACAGTGTAATCTGAGAGGATTACATTGTATCATCTCAGATCTCACTGATACAGTGCCCCTTGCCCCAGTGCCCCTTGCCTCCAATAAAATACTAACAATATGGAATCCAAAAAGCGCCATTTCGCTACAAAGTCGCCTTTGGAGCAGTTGAATGACAGCGACACAGAGTTGCTCCCAGAACTGAGCGATAGTGAGTCGTGGGGAGATTTGTCGTCTGACACTGATCTGACAAGTGACAGCGGTGACAGCGGTGATGATCCTGCACCTGACATCAGCGATGTGCGCACTTGGTGCCCTATTGAGTGCGATACGGACCAGGTAGCGCCCCCAAGGTTTCCCTTCACTGGATCACCTGGGATGAAGGTCGAAGTTGAGCGTGGCAACCCTCTGGCATACCTGCAATTATTTCTCACAGAGGAGGTAATTGAAAAAATTGTCACAGAGACAAATCGCTACCAAGAGCAGCAATCCGCTACGCTGCATGCTAGGTTTTCCAGAAGCAGAAGGTGGGAACCGGTGACTAAAGAGGACATCTGGCTGTTTCTCTGACTCATTATTCTTCAGGGGGTGGTGGGGAAACCGCGCCAGAAATGGTACTGGACCACCAACAAGTTACATGCCACTCCGTTTTTTGGTACTGTGATGTCCGAATACCGTTTTTCCCTCATCATGAAATATTTTCACTTCACTAACAATGAAGAGTTTGATGAGGCCACGCATCCTGCGCCCAAGCTAAAAAAAAATCTGGGAGGTATGCCAAATTATTTGGAACAATTTCCAGCGGGCCTACGTGCCAGAAAGGGACGTCAGCGTGGATGAGAGTTTGATGGCCTACAAGGGGCGCCTATGCTGGATACAGTATATTGCATCCAAAAGAGCGCGGTTTGGCATCAAATCATACATGCTCTGCGAGTCATCCACTGGGTACATATGGAACTCGGTCATTTACACCGGTAAAGGCACGAAATTCAACCCCAGGTACAGCGGCTATGGGATGGCCACATCATCTGTCCTAACACTGCTGGAGCCATTACTGAACCAGGGATATTGTGTGACCATGGACAATTTCTATACGTCGCCGGAACTGTTTGAGGTTTTGATCCAAAACAAGACTGATGCCTGTGGTACGGTTAGGCCTAACCGACGTGACATGCCATCTATGTTTGGCAAGAAAAAACTAAAAATCTGTGAAATTGTTGCCTGGCAGAAGGGTAAGATGATGGCAATACGTTGGCGAGACAAGAAGGACGTGTGTCTCATGAGCACTGTGCACAATACCTCCACTGCCACGGTCCACACAAAAGGTGGGAAAGATGTGCTGAAGCCGCAAGTCGTGATAGACTATAATTGCACTATGGGAGGTGTCGACCGAGCCGATCAGGCAATGACCTTTTATCCGACTATGCGGAAACAGCAGAAAAAATATTACAAAAAGATTTTCAGGCATCTTCTGGAACAATGCCTTTGGAATGCCTACATCTTGTACCGAGCAGGAAGTGACATGCCTCTTGTTCATTCAGATTTTATCTGGAAGGTGGCTGAGCAGATTTTCGTCAAACACCAGATGCCATCAGTAGATGCGAACAGACCTGCATGACGTGCTGTTGGTGGTGCCAACCCAGAACGCCTAACAGGTCGTCACTTTATGGACTATATACCGCCAACCGCAAAAAAGGCAGCACCTACCAGGATGTGCGTGGTTTGCTGTTCCAACAAAGATGACAAGGGAAAAAAAATCCGAAAAGAAAGCCGGTTCTATTGTCCGGAGTGTGATGTCGGACTGTGTGCTGTACCTGGTTTTAAAATTTATCACACTCAGGATGTTTATTGAATTTTCTTTGTCTGACAAATTTCTTTAGTTTGTATTACATTATTGAATAAAATGATATTATTTAAAAATTTTAAATCATGATTTTGTGTTTCAAACTTTATCACATCTGGGATGTCTACTAGAGTCTTGTTTGGTCAGGTTTAAGTAAGTAATTACTAAGAATTGCAAGCCTATAATACATAGCATCAAATTTCCATGCAAAATAATTGTACCGCTTCAGCACAAAATTCCAGACAGAATCATACCGCCAGGGAGGTTAAACTACATGAGGAGTTCTTTACTTTTACAAAAGTAAGGATGTGGAACTTCTTTCCACAGTTGGTGGTGTCAGCGGGGAGAGTAGATAAATTCTAAAAACTTTTAGGTATGTTTCTTAGCGAGCACAATGCACAAAGATAATGAGAATGGTAGGGACATGAACATACAAGCACACGCTCAGGTTGACCTGAATGGACCGGTGTCTATATTTAACCTTACCAATTATGTAACTGTATAACTATAAGAATAGAGAATGTTAACCTTGCAAAACCTTGTTTGTAAGTTAAAAATACATTTGGCAGCTACTTACAGAAAATTAAATTGCACTTTCTGGTCTGTAGAAGCACTGGTACTGTATCCAGGGTCTCACTAGAGGCCGTCTCTAGAAATATAGTATGTAAACTGAGAGATCTGTGTATAACAAAATGATAAATGGGCTTTCTCCTGAGATCTCATTTATTCTTTCTTTTTTTACACAGATCTGTGGCAAACATCATCAGTGGACCGACACAAGGAACGAGGAAAAATAAATTTTCATATTTGGCAGGTAGCGGGGGGGGGGGGGGGGGGGGTCATATCTCTAAATGCTTAAAATTGCTGACGTGTTGGACTCATCATTTTGGATAAGTCTGTTGGTAGAACACAAAACTCCTTAAAAATCATTACAAGTCATATATAAAATGCATAATACAATAAAAAAGATATGTTTTGCCATTTTTGTTATTACATCAATGCCCTTCTCAAAGGTTTGGATAGTTAAAAAATTGTAAAGAAATAATTAATTATACAAATCCAGCCAGAGCTATTTTTTAACAATATTGCATCTGAATTCACAGCGCGAACACATTTACAGCGCTCTAAAAAAGAAATCTCATTTATTATTTAGTCAACACCTTGCATGATTGAACGCCAGCTAAAAGTGGCTCCAACTGCATTCCCAGCCACCAGGAACACTAGAGATTTAGTTACCTGTTCCTGGGAATTACTGAAAGTCTCTACATATTAGTTTACCACTGGAGGAATTACAGGCATTGGTTGTGGAGAGGATTCCTAACTGGCGGGCATGTTCGTGGAAAAAGGTTTATTTTTTCCACAGTGGATCAGTAACTGTGACATTACCGCTACAGCCATGAGTTTTAAAGTCTACCTTGAGCATTTGTTTATCTAGCTGCAATGTTCAATGGTTATAATGGTAAATCCCAACTCTAGCCAAAAATCTTTTCTTTTTGTTTTGCATTGAATGGAAATTCTCCAGTTTTTCTGTCAGATTTTAAAGCGGTTCTGCACACATTTCATTTAGTAAATCTCTTTGCCTTCCAAATCAGGCAAAGAGTACTAAATGAAATGTGTTTTTTTTACTTACCTTGTAATTGATGACTTCCTGTCTTCTGTCTCTTCGGGGGTGGGCGGGGTCTCTGCGTCGATCGTCGTCACGCCGCACTGTCTCCTGGGATCTGGTGTCATTGATCCCAGGAGTCAGTGCGGGCATCTTCCGAAATCTCGTGAGATGTCGGCAGATGTGCCGTTACTGCGCACGTGCGAGTAACGGCGGTGCATGCTGGGCCATCTAAAGTGCCTGTGGGGTTTCACATGCCCACAGGCAAGATGGACCACAGCAGACAAGAAGAAGATGAAGAATTTTATCGGAGGAAAACCGGCGGCGATTGAGATGGAAGATGGAACAGGTAAGTCCCCCAATTGAGCTATATGCCCTTGGCATATAGCCCAAAGAAAAAAAAAAAAAAAAAAGAGTGCAGAACCGCTTTAAGGGGAATCTGTATTCTTTCTGTATTCTTTCTGGGGAACTTCCATTCACTTCCTGTTCTCCATGACCTCAGTAGAGAGTCAGAAAGCAATCAAAATGTTACAGAAGGCATAGCTCCCAACTGTCCCTGATTTCGAGGGACTGTCCCTCTGTCCCTCCTCATTTGTCCCTCATTTTGGTCTGATCTATATAGTTGTATATAAAATGCACTTTTTATCTTTCAAAAAGTGTTTCCCCTGTGCTAAACCTTTTATCTGATTTCTTAATTGCTACATTTGTAAATTTCAAAACCAGTATAAAGGAATAATAGTAGTAAAAAAAGCACATGTGGGTTATCTAATCTTTTTTTTACGTATAATTCTCCTTTAAGTTGCAGGGGGTTGTGTCCTATGCCTACATACATTTTTACAATTTTTTCCCTTTTCAAAAAGTTGGGAGGTATGCAGAAGGTTCAACTCCTTCCTGCTGTTTTAAAAGCAATTTTTTTGTTTTTTTATTGCTGTCTGCATCCTCGTTGGGGAGGTTTTCCCATGCATCCTGTTTGTCTGACAATTGTCAAATAGAACCAGAAATTAAGGACCCAGGCAACAACAAAACCTGAATCTATCCAAAACTGAAAAAAAAATAAGTTTTGGCTAGGTTTGGGTTTTTAGCTAATACATCTCTTATGATTGTCTAACACCAGCATGATGTCACTAATGTGGCTGACAGGCCAAATATTGGTTCAGCTAACAAAATAGCTGGCTCTTATGGACACTGATAACAAGTACAATATAAATGAAGTATGTTTCCTCTTTTATCAAGAAAGCGTATGGCAAAAACATCTGTTGCATATAAAATCCATGTGTTCAGCAAGCTGAGGCCACATCCAGCAATGGTTCATAAAATATAGCAAGAGTGTGTTGAATTCTGTTTCAGCTGCTGAGGCTGTGTAGATAGTGATTTCCAAACTTTCCTAGGTTATGATGGAACAGTGGCGGCTGGTGAAGTTTTAGGATGGGGTGGCGTCAGACCCGCCCTTCCTTTTTGACCCCTCCCACTTGGTGAAAATGGGCGTGGTTTCCGCCACATAGTGGGCGTGTCTCTAAGGTGATGTGGTTAGTGTCTGAGATGAATGAGTGATGGAGGGAGAGAGGGATGGAGGGACAGCAGGCCCAGATCCTACACAACAATAGAAATATGTGTATTCTAGAAAGTTTAACAATCATCAGATAAAGATATTACATACACCTGGTGTTAGCCCTTGAATCATCCCGGCACCATGGTTGTTATGGTGTCAGGATAATTGAAGCGCAGGATTATTACATTGTAATATAAAATGAAATCATTCAACTCACCATAATGCAGAATCAGTGGGAGACCTGAGCGTGTCACTAGCCACGTCGCCTGCCACCAGTTGCCATCAGGTGTCCTCAGCGGAGTCCGTCCTTACATCAGGTGCCCCCAGTGGAGTCCCTCCTTACATGGAGCCCGTGTCACATAAAATGCAGCCTGTGTCCCACCAAATGCAGCAGCCTGTGTCACCACCAAATTGCAGCAGCCTGTGTCACCACCAAATTGCAGCAGCCTGTGTCACCACCAAATTGCAGAAGGCTGTGTCACCACCAAATTGCAGGAGCCTGTGTCACCACCAAATGCAGCAGCATGTGTCACCACCAAATTGCATCAGCCTGTGTCACCACCAGTTTTCATCAGCCTGTGTCACCACCAATTGCAGCAGCATGTGTCACCGCCAATTGCTGCAGCCTGTTTCCCCACCAATTTGCAGCAGCCTGTGTCACCACCAATTGCAGCAGCCTATGTCACCATCAAATTGCAGCAGCATATGTCACCACCAATTGCAGCAGCCTGTGTCACCACCAAATTGCAGCAGCATGTGTCACCATCAAAATGCAGCAGCCTGTGTCACCATCAATTGCAGCAGCATGTGTCACCATCAAATGCAGCAGCATGTGTTACCACCAATTGCAGCAGCCTGTGACACCACCAATTGCAGCAGCCTATGACACCACCAAATTGCAGCAGCCTGTGTCACCACCAATTTTCAGCAGCCTGTGTCACCACCAATTGCAGCAGCCTGTGTCACCACCAATTTGCAGCAGCCTGTGTCACCACCAATTGCAGCAGCATATGTCACCACCAATTGCAGCAGCCTGTGTCACCACCAAATTGCAGCAGCCTGTGTCACCACCAAATTGCAGCAGCCTGTGTCACCACCAAATTGCAGCAGCCTGTGTCACCACCAATTGCAGCAGCCTGTGTCACCACCAAATTGCAGCAGCATGTGTCACCATCAAAATGCAGCAGCATGTGTCACCATCAATTTGCAGCAGCATGTGTAAATGAAGTATGTTTCCTCTTTTATCAAGAAAGCATATGGCAAAAACATGTGGATTGGCAACGTGGCAAGTGACGTGGCAAAGGACAATCCACATCTGGTGGCAGGCAGCATGGCAAGTGACATTCCGCAACTGGTGGCAGGCAGCGTGGCAAGTGACATTCCGCATCAGGTGGCAGGTGATAGTGGCAAGTGACACGCTCAGGCATAGTGAGTTGAACTATTTAATTTATTACTACAATGTAATAATAGAAATAATGTGCTTCACTCACCCTGACACCATATAAAGTATGGTGTTGTGATGATTGAAGCACTAATAGTTTGATTGAAGATAGATGGACATCGCGGGACACTTTTTTTTTTTTTTTTTAATAAAGGAATTGTCCAAAACTGTAATTTTTTATTTTTTGACACTTTTTTTGGTGAATGGGTAGGGGTACAATGTACCCCATACCTATTCACATAGGGGGGGGGGGGGGATCTGGGGGCCCACTTGTTAAAGTGGAGTTCAAGAATTATAGTTGTCCTGTAGACAGATTCTCCCACCTGAGCTGTGGATCTTTGCAGCTCCTGCAGAGTTACCATGAGCCTCTTGGATGGATTCCCTTAATTTGCATAGATTTCCTCTCACTTCCAGTTTGGCTATGGGGCACTAAGTGAAGGGAAATCTCTGTAATGGGACAGGGACAGTAAAAAATAAACTGACAGGGGCTATAACCCTCCCTTACTTTATCCAAAATTTTAAAAAAAGTGTTGCATATAGTTCTACTTTAAGCACAAATTTCTGATAGGACAGTCAAAATTATGGGGACGCTAGACTAATTTGCCTCTCAGCCCGGTCCACCCCATAAGACAGTCCACCCCATGGCACTACACTAACAGTGTAGCGCAAGCCGACAGGGACTCTTTTCTTGCTGCCCCCCTGCAAAGTGCTGCCCTAGGCCTGGGGCTTGTCAGCCTAGCCCAGGATACAGTGTTGTGTCTTGGTAGGTTTGCAGTTGAGCCATACTCTTTCCATTTTCGGGTGATGGATTGAACAGTGCTCTGTTCAAAGCTTGGGATATTTTTTTTTAATAATCTAACCCTGCTTTAAAATTCTCCACAACTTTATCCCTGACCTGTCTGGTGTGTTCCTTGGCCTTCATGATGCTGTTTGTTCACTAAGGTTCTCTAACAAACCTCTGAGGGCTTCACAGAACAGCTGTATTTATACTGAGATTAAATTACACACAGGTGGACTCTATTTACTAAATAGGTAACCTCTGAAGGCAATTGGTTGCACTAGATTTTAGTTAGGGGTATCAGAGTAAAAGGGGCTGAATACAAATGCACACCACACTTGTCAGATATTTTTTTGTAAAAAAAAATGAAAACCATTTATCATTTTCCTTCCACTTCACAATTATGTGCAATTTTGTGTTGGTCTATCACATAAAATCCCAATAAAATATATTTACATTTTTAGTTGTAACATGAAAAAATTTGGAAAATTTCAAGGGGTATGAATACTTTTTCAAGGTACTGTATACTTCAAGAATATATAGCTTTGCAACACATTTGTTGGCCTCTTTTTTGTGAGTTCAGACCCTCACTGAGCTGTCTCAGAACAGTCTGCAAATTTTCTGGAGGATTTTGACTTTTTTGCCGCTGGTTTATAAGGCCAAGCCTTGGAGAATGTCATGTAGCTCCAAGGCCTCAGTCTGAATCTGTCTTGCTTAACAGCTGCTATGAAACATCTAATTGGTGGGACTTCAAGGTGGCCATCGGCCATTCTGGCTACCATTCTCTTTGGAGGGATTGGAAAATAAAGGAACTGTGGAGCAGTTCATTTAAAAGTTTACAGCTGAAGCTGAATTTGTTCTTCCAGCAGCTTAGATCACTATGCTTTCCATTCTAGATTGCCTGCTCTGTGCCTACCTTATGGATTTGAATATTGGATGGCTGCGAGGAGGGGGGAGCAGGTGGCTTTGTAATAGCTGACAGATGTACATAAGTTGGAATTCTGGAAGAGATATCTCACTATTAGTAAGTAAGTCCCTCAGAAATTCGAATGCCCCATACACGCGGTCGGACATTCTGATGGAAAAAGTCAGATCGGATTATGTTGTCAGAAAATCCGATTGTGTGTGGGCTCTAGCGGACTTTTTCCGTCGGAATTTGAGGATCTCAAATTTTCCGACAACAAAATCCGATCAGACTTTTTCCCGATCGTGTGTAGGGAATTCTGAAGGACAAAGTGCCACGCATGCTCAGATCAAATTACGAGACCAAAGCTATTGGCTACTATCCTCTACGTTGTTCCGTAGTACGCAACGAATGTCACCACGTTTGGAACAATCAGATTTTCCGACAACTTTGTCCGACCGTGTGTACGCAACACCAGTTTCGGACAAAATCCGTCGGAAAAAATCAGATGGATTTTGTGGTCGGAATTTCCGACCGTGTATACGGGGGCTAAGCTGATTTGAGATCTAGTTTCCCATCAGCCATACAAAACTAAAGTTATAGTTTCAGGGGTGTGGTGGTGGGGAAGGGGGTGTCTCAGCTTTTAAATCACTGGCATTTCAGGAGGATGTCATTTCTTCCTTTTTATGTTCAAGTGCTTTATGAATGAGTCCAGCCTGATTTCAGAAGAGTCAGTAAAGTGTCATGTTTCCCTAGCTCTCTGACCTTATTAACAAATGCTTGTGTAATGATTGTATCCCGAGACACTATCTGCTGTGTTTGCTAAGTTTAAGCAAACAGAAAAATGGCAAAACATTATGAAATTTACCAGATTTTCTACAGATAATCTATTCACTGCTTCCAGCTGGTATATTGATGTTTCGTAGAACTGTAGTATATTTGAGGCCTTACATGTCTGTTGCAAAGTTAACATTTTTGTTCAGATCAAAGTACACAGTAGTTTTATACAGCAATTGCAAATCTCAATTAAAACAAAGTAGTAGAGAGTCAGGGCCAGACCCTGCTTTATTATTTCCTTTATTCATTTTTTTTCTTATTCTAGAATGATAAATGACTAATACATTGTAGAACCATCTTTCACTGCAATTACACTGCAATTTTTGCCCATTCTTCTTTACAAAATAGCTCAAGCTCTGTCAGATTGGATGGAGAGCGTATGTGAACAGCAATTTTAAAGTCTTGCCACAGATTCTCAATTGGATTTAGGTCTGGACTTTGACTAGGCCATTCTAACACATGAATGTGCTTTGATCTAAACCATTCCATTGTAGCTCTGGCTGTATGTTTAGGGCTGCCGAACCTGCTGGAAGGTGAACCTCTGTCCAAGTCTTTTGTAGCGTCTAACAGGTTTTCTTCTAAGATTGCCCTGTATTAGGCTCCATCCATCTTCCCATCAACTCTGACCAGCTTCTGTGTCCCTGCTGAAGAAAAGCATCCCCACAACATGATGCTGCCACCACCATGTTTCACGGTGGGAATGGTTTGTTCAGGGTGATGTGCAAGTTAGTTTTCCGCCACACATAGCGTTTTGCTTTTAGGCCAAAAAGTTACATTTTGGTCTCATCTGACCAGAGCACCTTCTTCCACATGTTTGCTGTGTCCCCCACATGGCTTCTTGCAAACTGCAAACAGGACTTCTTATAGCTTTCTTTCAACAATGGTCTTCTAAACCATTTAGCATTTTCCTTCCACTTTACCACTTTGTGTTGGTCTATCATATAAAATCTCAATAAAATACATGTTTTTGGTTGTAACATGACAAAATGTGGAAATTTCCAAGGGGTGTGAATACTTTTTCAAGACACTGTATTCCAAATGTGAAAACAGGGACCTGACAGACAAAGCATTATTCTTTATACTGTGCTGACCCCTGAAAGGTAATGAGTGTAGCACCCCCGTGTACATAGTTGTATAGGTAAATTTAGTTGGGCTCCACTTTAGCCAGTGAAGCCAGGGTTAATTGTTCATTTAGCTGGCAGGCTTTGCAGGCTGAGTCTCTGTTGCCACCCAGTGGTTTCTAAAAGTTCCTTGAAGGTTCTAGAGGTAGGAGGCAGAAATCAGGGCTTGAATATTCAAGGGATCTCTGCCAATCCCCAGAGGCTCAGAAGGTGGAGCGATAGCCCTTAAATATTGTGAAGCCATGCCATATGGGGAGAGTTTTCAGGATCCAGAGGCCTGGAGGGGACCCCTGTGCTGGAGGACTCTGGCTCCAGGCAGAGGTTTCCAGAGAGAGAGAGAGAGAAGGAGTGAGAAGGAAGGAAGCTGAGAGGAACCCTCACCCTCTTCAGCCCCAGGAAAGGCTTGGCTGAGACACCCCGGGAGCATATGGAGGCCTGACCAGAAAATACCATCCCTGCTACAGGACTCTAGGGACTGAGTGAGTAACCTCTGTTTGTTCATCACCCACAGCCTATAGGGGAAGGCAAACAGGTGCGATACCAAACTAGCCATATAGGAGGTACACCTATTGCCAAAGCTTCACCACCTGCTTGAGAAGATTTGCTGGTGACATACCAGTGCTGGAATTAGTATTGGAATTAATGCCAGTCTGTTTGGAAGTAGTCTCCCATAGTAACATTCTGTGGACTAAGAAGACAGAGTAGCTCCAGTTGTCCTAAAAACATTCTTCAAGTCCAAGTTCTGTGTATCGTATACCTCCCTATACCCCTAAACAAAGCCCTTGAACTGGTTTACTGACTTTGTGTGCCTGCCGAAAATGAGTGTGGCCTGGCTGTGCAGAAGAAGGGGGACCCAGAATCCAGTGGGCCTTAAGGGGGTAGTGTTACATGAGTATGATCCTCATCATAGAAAAACTGCTCCCTGTCAGTGAAGTTGCCCATCATAATAATGTAATATTAGGAATGCAGGGAAAAAGGGGTTAGCAGCAAGCTCTGACTTTACTTTTTTGAGCCTTACCCTTTAAAGCGGAGCTCCACCCTAAAGTGGAACTTCCGCTTATCGGATTCCTCCCCCCCCCGGTGCCACAATTGGCATCTTTTAGGGGGGAGGGGGTGCAGATACCTGTATAATACAGGTATCTGCACCCACTTCCGGGACTAGCTAGCCGAAGCTGGCCCGCCCCTATCCGAGGATGCCCGCCCATATCCGAAGATGCCCCGTTGTGTCTTGGGAAACACACAGTTCCCAGGACACAACGGGGACCAAAAAAGACTTACAGCGCAACTCGCGCATGCGCAGTAGGGAACCGGGCAGTGAAGCCGCAAGCTTCACTTCCTGATTCCCTGACAGAGGATGGCGGCGGGGGCAGCCGAGAGACGAGCGATCGCTCGTCATCTTCTGCCAACATCGCTGGGACCTGGAACAGGTAAGTGTTTATTTATTAAAAGTCAGCAGCTGCAGTGTTTGTAGCTGCTGACTTTAAAAAAAATAAAATTCAGGTGGACCTCCTCTTTAAGGTTTAGCCTTATCTCAACTTATATTTTTTTACCCCAGCAATTTAATTTCTGTGGCATCTCACAAGGTGGACAAAACTATCAACCAAGCTCAAATCCTTCTGTCTCTCTTTTCTGCTTAATCTATTTTTAGTCTGATGTATAGACCCCTATAAGAAGTTTAATTTAACTGCCAAAAGGATTATAATAAATAAAACTTTCACCCAACCCGTAAATTGCATTTTTGTATCTTGAGGGAGTATATGGGAACTGTTAGGCTACTTTCACACTGGAGCGTCGCGGAGATTGGCGGTAAAGCGGCGCTATATTTAGCGTCACTTTACCGTCATTTTAGCGGCGCTGCCCCATTGTTTTCAATGGAAAGGGGCACTTTAGGAGCAGTAAATACACCGCTCCTACAGCGCTCCAAAGATGCGGCTTGCAGGACTTTTTTGATCGTCCGGCAAGCGCACAGATCCAGTGTGAAAGCCTGAGCGGCTGTTCAGGGCGCTTTGCAGGCGCTATTTTTAACGTCGTAGCGCCTGCAAAGCGCCCCAGTGTGAAAGGGGCCTTAGGGAGCCTATACATTCATCTTTTTTTTTTTTCATTTACCCAGCGGGTTGAACGAAACACAAAATGATCCGATTCCCTCATCCACACAATTGATGTGGATGGAGGAATCCTTCCATTGTATTATTGTGTGGAGCCTTCCCCACTGTCAGAGTACAATGGTCAGTGCTGGTGGCTTTAGCTATAGTGGGTGGCACTGATCGATCAAGAAAAACCTGACTGGTTGTACAGAAGTGATTCTGTACAATCAGTGTGTCCATACATCGGTCCCTGCTAAACTGGCTGAATTTTTATCCATGTATGGCCGTCTTTAAAATACAACATCCGGAGGGGGGACTCCTCCATCCACTTCCTTTGTGTGGATGGAGGAATCTGTTTTGTTCGTTCAGCCCAGAGGCTAAAAAAGAAAAACTAACAGTGCATGGCCAGCAAACCTTGGGCTAAAAGGCCTAAAAGGGCGAAAGAGTACTGTTTTGAGAGCTGTCTTGAGCCAACAAAGGCTATAAGAAACTAAAAAAAGGAAACTCAGTTGATAATAGGCATTAGGCATTAGGCAATAGGATAATAGGCCTACCAAATAACTATGCAATTTATCTAGAAGACTTTTGGAGAGGCTTATTAAAGCTGTCTTACTCTGTTTTAGGAAAAATAAACTGTAACACTTTTATCAAGCAACAATGAAACCATTTGATTATCTTAATAAACAGTAAAAACACCATGAGGTTTGTATTAGTTCCAAAAATAACAAGGGATTAAAACATGCATACAGTCTCCTTCCTGCAGTACAAAGATAGTTTGCTCAATGGATACCTTATACGTTTCAGTAAACACAGGCAGAGATAAGCCACGATTAGAAGGTCCATATATTGCATAAATGTACTCCCCCTAACCCTCACCTCTCACCAATCCAATGAACAGGAAATATATACAGGCTCAGTACTAGGAAAACGAGAACAGGATCGGACTGGTTCTCCAGAGATAATGTACAAAGGCTATGCATGGTCATTCCTCTTGTTAACATTCTCTTTAACATTTACATAGCTATGTTATCAAATTATGTATTGTATAGGAGAAAACATCTTATTTTCTTTTCCCCTTGACGCAATATTATTTGAGATTTATGCTAATGTTTAGGTTTTATGCGCTTAATGTCTTTCAGAATGTATTTGAGAACATTAGCCGCATACCTGAAGCTTAGGCAATTTTTTTCAGCTTACTTCAAGATTACCGTTGAAATTAATAGCAACTAATAAAGGGACCATATAATGTAAACTGCTTATTTAGTATGGCTTATTCTGCTTATGACTTGTTTTGTCTTGATTGTTTATAAGGGAAAATTTGGGTAATTATTCACCAAGTGAGTATATATATATTGTTCCCCCAGTTCAGTAGAAATACTGTATGTATAAACTGATACTCTACCCTCAACTAAAGGTGTAATGTTTTGCCTGGGTGAAGGGCAACCCCAAAGAGAATGCTCTGTCCTAAATTTAGAATGATTGTCAAATATCCTGCTGCCTAATGACCAACTGATGTGGCAGACTGCCCAAACAACAAAAGATGAACAAACTGAATGCTGGTCTGATACACAATTCAGATGGTTATGGTAGAACTATAGGCATTTTTTTATATATCTTGGAGTAAGGGAGGGTTGTAACCTGTCAGATCTGTGTCCCATTGGGCAGATTTACATTAATTTCCTGTCCTATGGCCAAAACAGGAGGTGGCAGGAAATCCCTGCAAATTAAGGGAATCTCTTAGGTGCCCCCCAGGTCACCAGAACTAGTGCCCCCGTTGGAAGATTTTTTTTCCTCTATTACTTTTCTGGGGACAGCCCAAAAATGTGGGATTTTCTTTTACTTTCACTTTCAATGATAATGGAAAACAGGACAAATAGAGAGGGTGAATCTCTCTAATGGGGACACAGACAGCAGTAAAAACCGAATGGATTTTGTAATCCCTCTCCACTCTATCCAAAACTAAAAAAGAGTTTTGCCTGTAGTTATACTTTAAGCATCAGTAATTTAGCAGCTTCTAGCACAGGTACTAAGTCACAGGTGCTGTGCCACAGCACAGTCAATCAAACTATACAACAAAAGCATCTGTAGTTCACTCAGACGTAGATGCTGGACACATCTTTGAATGGGCAAATTGTCTTAAGCTGCCCACATACAAATATTTGCATGAACATTCGCAGGACTTTCAATAACTTGACGAATATCATTTTAAAGTACTTCAAAATGCAATTTGATTTTAACATTTGATGTTGGAATAAATGTAATTTCCTGAAGGAAAACTACATTCACTGTTAAAAAATGTGTTCAGTCAAGAAAAAAAATTCCATTATACAATACACATTATATTCCAATATAAAATTTTCTCATCACTGCAGTCAAAAACAAATGTCGGTGTGACCTGACCAATGATTAAAAAATTTAACAAATACATTCCGAACAAAATGATACTAGTATATGGCCAGCTCTACAGGCTTGTGATCAGACAGCAAAGTCATTGATGATCACTTCAAGCAGTTGAGCAACCCTCTAGGAAGCTAAGCTAAGGGGTCCTGTGTCGGGCCTGCCGCATAAGAAAGTTTATCCTGGATCATAGCAATTCTAAAACACAAATTATGAGATGGAAAACATTGTCAGTATATAAGCAGACTGAACACCCACCAGTAAAATAAATTGAATCAGGTTTCTAAAACATGGGAATTTATGAAGTCTTTACATCTAGTCATGGTATACTGAAATTAATCCAGAATGCTGCACTGATTAATGCTAAAGAGCATGTCTGCTGAAGCACAGAGTGGCACCTTCGGCATCACTTCCAATTCTTCCTTCTCTGTCGGGGTCCCCCAAAGGTTCTGTTCTTGGGCCTCTCCAATTTTTTTTTTAAGATTTTTAAGATTTTATTTGTCAAGTGTACATATTAGAGAAGGAAAAAAAAAGCAGGTTACATGTATAAATGGACATAAAACCATATTATTAGTTCGTAGGCTATGCTAGGTATCTGTACTGTTAAACTCAATATAGTCCATTGAACCTCTCATATTTTTAATCTACACCTCCTCTCTGGGTCCCATCCCATGTCTTTCAATATAATTTCTATGCTGACGACACCCAAATCTATCTCTCCACCCCTCAGTTCACTCCATCAGTCTCCTCACGCATCACTAATTTACTAACAGACATATCTGTCTAGATGTCACACCACTTCCTCAAGTGTCCAAAACCAAGCTCATAATATTTCCTCCCCCACGTGCCTCTTCCCCTGACTTCTATGTCAAGAGCAATGGCACAACCATCCACCCATCCCCACATGCCAGGATGCAAGGTGTTATACTGGACTCTGAACTCTCTTTTCAGCCCCACATCCAATCACCTTTTGAGTGATGGGGCACTGTTTACTCCAACTGATGTCAGAAAAATGTTCTATTACCACTGGCTGCAGTCCGGCCCCCCTAAAGTCTGAAGGATAGTAAACGAGCCCTTTGTTTAGAAAGTATGGAGACCCCTTTTTTAACCGTATTGCTATCACAGACAGGGCAAAAGCATTTGGCAGACTTCAGAGATTATCATCATGTCCACATGATGGCCCCTCACTCACTGAAAAAATTTAAACATACTCTTGGCTGCTGCAGCAGCTGGGGAAGTGTGTTTAAAATCCCCGTCTACCAGCCCCCATTTATAAACTGCGCTGATAGGCAAGTGGTTAAAACAATCATCCATCTACAAAATGAGCAAAACTGATTAATATGTAATGAGTCTTAAATAGTATGGGAGGGTGGAACCAGATCTGTATTTACCATAATGGCACTCATGGGCCAGTGCTTAGGGCAGCGGGATTATATTAGGCAGAATCTTGCATTTGCAAGTTGAGAAAATGTTTTCCTTATTTCGCTTCCCTCTTCTGGTCACCTCAGGTCATTTGTGGCCAAATTCAGCAATAGAAATGCAATGGGAAGGGAGAGCAGGGGATGGCTAGAGGTGTCTTTGTAGTTCAAAAAACATGAAGTCATCTTTCTATTCTCTTTATCAATAATTTGTGTAGTTAAAAAGGAGCACGGCATAGTAAGCAGACTCTGTGCACCCTCCAGTAGCAAATTGTATGTTTTAATAAAAAAAACAATCGCCACAAGCATTGGAGATTGTACAAAAGATGTCATCATTCATGGGTAGCATAATGTCTCAATTTTCACTTCATCCCTCCAAAATGCCCTAGAACCTTACTAAGTCAACCTTCTCTATGCACCTACACTGCAGCATATAGTTTTCTCTAAAACTGCAGCTGCTCTTTAACAAAATAGTATAGAGCTTTTTTCAATGAACTAGGTTCCAAGGAGCTCCATAGGAACACGTGGATGAGTTTGAAGAAGATCACCACAAGGTGTTTACCTTCCATTGTTACGTTAGACGCCTTTTATGTTGGGTCAGGTTTACATTTGAACAGAGCGGCACCTGATGCCTTTTTTGCTGGCATGCAACACACCTGGCTCAATCACCTCCCTGAGGAAAGCACACAGGCACTGGAGTTGTTGTAAAAGTGTAAGCAAAGTCCGCGCTACAGGTATGCTACAGGTGGCCAGTCTTCCAGGTGGCCAGTCTTCCAGGTGGCCAGTCTCATGGAACCAAAATTAACACTTTCAGCATCTTGAACCACCAAATAGGCCACTGCAGGTATTCCCTGACTGTAACAACCAAATGATACACCTAGGCCTTGCTGCCTTATTCAGTTCAGAGTAACCATAACTAAAATACAAACAAAGGAAGAAGGCACACCAGACTAGTGCATTACTGTATAACTCATTTAATAAATATTAAAAGTCTAATGTACTCACGAAACTTAGAGTTGTTACAAGCTGGTTCCTCCATTCATAGCTGCTGGATGTAGAGGTATGGTACAAAAAAGGGGTGTAGAGCAGTTCCTCCAATACAAGGCCTCATCTGGTCAGCAGTCTGGTCTGGTGGAGGAATGTGGTTTTGGCACTTTTTGTCATCTGTTTTGTTGAGCCCTTAATAAACAACTGAGGTTTATTATGGGGTGCTGACGTTTTCTGTTTTATAAGCAAAAAATCTAACAATCTAATCTTCTAGATTGTAAGCTCTAACGAGCAGTGCCCTCTAATCCCTCCTGTATTGATTTGTATTGTAAGTGTACTGTCTGCCCTCATGTTGTAAAGCACTGTGCAAACTGTTGGCGCTATATACATCCTGTATAATAACAATAATAATAATAATAATAACAGGAGTTCAAAGCCTTCCTCACTCTATCCAAAACTAAGAAAAACACAGCTTTGGCTTTAGAGATACTTTAACTATTATACTTAATTTAGAATCACAAAGAGAAGTACCCTGTAAGCCAATCATAGGTATCCCCTGAAGTTGAGAACCTAGGCTGTTGACTGGATCCACAGGGGCTGGTAGCATTACGAAAAGTGATGAAAATAGTGTTGGTGAGGCCATTTTAGTACATGCAATATGAATGGTGATATCTGGCCACAGGAGATAAAATAGGCTTCTGTCAGGGAACCAACAGCAGGAGAAGGGCTCTAGGACCCAGTATCTCTACCAGCACTTATGTCAGGAGGACTTTAGGACCCAGCATCTCTACCAACACTTATGGCAGAAGAAGGACTTTAGGACCCAGCATCCCTACCAGCACTTATGACAGGAGAAGGACTTTAGGACCCAGCATCTCTTCCGGCAGGTCACATGGGCCTATATAAGGTAGTCTGCTAGTGACCTAGTTGCTGGTTGATCTTCGGCTCCTCCAGTGCGTTATCGCTGTCATATTCCTGTTCCGGTGTCTCCTCTTACCGACCCGGCTTGTCCTTGACCTGTCTCCTGTTTGCTTCCTGTGTTTGACCTCAGCTATCCACCTGACCATGTCTGCTCTGCTTCCCACCCGGCTAATGACCTAGGCTTCCTTCTGACCATTCTCCAGTCTCAGCATTATCCAAATCCTGCATTACCTCACTGCACCACCTGTCTGCTGATTATACGCCAGCACACCAGCTGTACTCTGGAGTCTCCTGCATACAGTCCAGCAGGCGACCCGTGCTACTTTGGGCCTGACCTCTCCTGTTTCCACCCGCAGGGTGGTCTGGAACTTAGCTGCAAGGGAGGCCCTCTCTCCATTGGCATCTAGCACCAGGTACGTGACAGCATTTGTTTTTGTAGACACATACAAATAGGAGGTGCCTTGGTACCTTCTGATTCTGGCCAGCTGGCAAGAAGGAATGCACATAATAACTGGAACAGCAATGACAAGCATGAAAGGGGGACCCAACTGTTGATTTGCACAGAAGACCAGAGAAGTCTGTGCCCAGTCCACCACTTATTGCATGTTATTTTATTATAACATACTATCATATGCCCAGCTGTAGTATGCTATTTTACTGATTTGCTTGACTTTGCCTGCACAAGGACATGCTTATTTTATCACAGCCCGATATGATCCTGGATCAGAGTGTTCAAAGTCCTATCTATCAATGTTTAGTTTATTCTGTCAATAGCAACATTCAAACATTTACATGGTGCAAATTGCAATTCAACAGCTGAAAGAGGGAAAAAAGATACAGATAAAATCGCATTAAACAAAGATTTTACTTAATGGCCAATATTGTTCAGAACACCCACGTAAAATACACATTGCCAGGCTTATTATTAATGATATCACATGAATGTTTCCATTGCTATTGTCTGAAATTAATTACTGCACTGTGCCTTTCAAAAGCACAGGAAAAGGTCTTGTGTGGTGCCTGTCTGCCTTCCAATGATATGCACCAATGTGCCTATAATTAACCTAATGTTTATACATGTCACCAGCTCTAAATATCCTATTAATATTATCAGTGCATTGGGAATCAAAATTAAACATTGCAAAATTAGCAGAAGGCTTGAATACTTATAAGTAGCGGCTGACAAATAAATGCAGGTTTCAATAACCATTCAGTCTCACAAAGGTGCTAGCAGAACCTTTTAAAGGGAACACATTTTATATATTGATTTTAATATAATTTTAAATATTTATTTTTAGCTGATTTATGTCCAGTATTAAAAAGAAACTGTTAAAAAATTGCATTTTGTTAATCACAGCAATAAACGATTTTGCATAGAAATCATTTATATCTGCCATTGCCAGTGAACAGGTGAAGCACTGGGCTTCTTTTATCAGGCTAACCCTAACTAATTTGTTGAACAAACACTGGTTGTTCACAGGGCTGAATAGCTCAGTTTATAAAGTGCCTTGAAAAAGTAGTCATACCCCTTGATATCTTCCACATTTTGTCATGTTACAATAAAAAACGTAAATGTATTTTATTGGTATTTTATGTGATAGACCAACACAAAGTGGCACATAATTGTGCAGTTGTAGGAAAATGATAAATGTTTTTCAATTTTTTTTTTAAAATAAATATCTTCAAAGTCTGGCGTGCAAAAAATATCCCAAGCTTTGAACATCTCACAGAGCACTGTTCAATCCATCATTCAAAAATGGAAAGCGTATGGCTCAACTGCAAATCTACCAAGACATGGCCGTCCACCTAAATTGACAGGCTGGGCAAGGAGAGCATTAATCAGAGAAACAGCCAAAAGGCCCATGGTAACTCTGGAGGAGCTGTAGATATCCACAGCTCAGGTGGGAGAAGCTGTCCACAGGACAACTATTAGTTGTGCACTCCACAAATCTGGCCTCTATGGAAGAGTGGCAAGAAGAAAGTCATTGTTGAAAGAAAGCCATACGAAGTCCTGTTTGCAGTTTGCAAAAAGCCATGTGGGGGACACAGCAAACATGTGGAAGAAGGTGCTCTGGTCAGATGAGACCAAAACTGAACTTTTTGGCCCAAAAGTAAAACGCTACGTGTGGCAGGAAACTACCACTGCACATCTTCCTGAACACACCATCCCTACCATGAAACATGGTGGTGGCAGCATCATGTTGTGGGGATGCTTTTTTCAGCAGTGACAGGGAAGCTGGTAAGAGTTGATGGGAAAATGGAATGAGCCAAATAGAGGGCAATCTTAGAAGAAAACCTGTTATGCCCTGTACACACGGTCGGAAATTCAGACGGAAAAGGTCCGATCAGATTATGTTGTCGGAAAATCCAATTGTGTATGGGCTCTATCGGACTTTTTCCATCGGAGATTCCGACGGAAAAAAATTTGAGAGCAGGATCTAAAATTTTCAGACAAAAAAAATCCGATCAGACTTTTTCCAATCGTTTGTAGAGAATTCCGACGGACAAAGTGCCACGCATTCTCAGATCAAATTATGAGACCCAAGCTATTGGCTACTAGCCTCTACGTATGCAATGAATGTCACCACGTTCCGAACGATCGGATTTTCCAACAACTTTTTCCGACCGTGTGTATGCAACACCAGTTTCGGACAAAATCTGTCGAAAAAAATCAGACGGATTTTGTGGTCGGAATTTCCGACCGTGCCTACAGGGCATTAGAGTCTGCAACAGCCTTGAGACTGGGGTGGAGGTTCACCTTCCAGCAGGACAACAACCCTAAACATACAGCCAGAGCTACAATGGAATGGTTTAGATCAAAGCATATTCATGTTTTTGTATGGCCCAGTAAAAGTCCAGACCTAAATACAATTTAGAATCCGTGGCAAGACTTGAAAATTACTGTACACAGATGCTCTCCTTCCAACCTGACAGAACTTTAGCTATTTTTCAAGGAAGAATGTGCAAAAATGTCACTCTCTAGATGTGCAAAGCTGGTAGAGACATACCCAATTGTAAAAAAAAATGTAGTTGCAGCGAAAGGTGGTTCTACAAACTATTGACTCAGGGGGGCTGAATACAAATGCACGCCACACTTTTCAGATATTTGTTTGTAAAAACATTGAGTTGGTCTATCACTTAAAATCCCAATAAAATACATTTACATTTTTGGTTGTAACATGACAAAATTTGGAAAATGTCAAGGGGTATGAATACTTTTCCAATGCACTGTACATGGAGCACCCTCTAGTGTGTGCTAGAAGTGAGAGTAAGAAAATTATAGTTTAGCTCAGGGCTAAGCCTGAGCTATGGAATCTGGGACAGGGTTTACTAAGGTTCAGGGCTGGATGACTTATCCTGGCAGCTCTCTGGTGCCTCCTCCTGGTCTAGAAGGTTGGAGAATCTTCTAGAATTGGAAGGTGGAGGTTAGGAGGAGCTGTCATAAATATGTATTGAGCTTAAGTCAATCTTCAGAGGTAGACTGGCAGGGGGCTGAGACCACTCCATAAATAGACATGGGCCATGCCAGCATGGGCAGTCGGGTGAAAGATGGAGATACAGTGTTGAGGAGGCTGTCGGTGGCCCTCAGGGGTGCCTCCTAGTCTGGGGTGGGGGGTGCCCTGCCTTGAGCCAGGGCTTGGGTGCTGGAAGGATCCTGCTAAAACACACAGAAGTAGTCTTTCCTGGAGACACATGAGCAAGAGAGAGGACAGAGTGAGTAGTCAACACCGTGGGGGCTAACAAATGGGGGAGACTGCCACATGTAGCCAGCCTCTATTTAAGACAGGGGTGTGCTTAAGTCTTCAGCCTTTCCCTAGAGCCCTTCTGAAAGTCAGCCGGTGGGCTGGTGAAGAGTCAGTCTGGTGGACTGGTGTGGAGAGTTAGCTTGGAGGGCTAGTGAAAGGGGCAACTGCAGCCAGGTGGGTTGGTAGTGCCTGAAGAGGTGGTGCTGGGATCAGTGGCCACAGAGGAGAAGTTACATGCTGTTTCACTGCAACTGTGCTAACAAAGAGGGGCTAGGAGTTCCTGCCTGTAATAGGCTATTGCTAATCTGACTGAAAGCCTGTCAGTTCATTCAAGTGATTCAGCTGGAGCAAATAAGTGTGTGCAGGAGGAAAAGAAGGAGACTATATATACTGTATATGTATATAGAAAGATGTCCCTTAAGTTTTGCTGAAAGTTTTGCTGAAGTCAAATGGGCATCCCATAACCTCCCATCTCTATCCAAGTTATTAACCCTCAACAGTTATTAAACCTCAATAGTTACATAAATGTTTATTTGTAATATAAATATATGTTAATAATATAAATAATAAAAATTATTTAAGCCATACACTGATACACTAATGCCCCGTACACACGGTCGGAAAATCCGACCACAAAATCCATCGGATTTTTTCCGACGGATTTAGTCCGACACTAATGTTGCATACACACGGTCGGACAAAGTTGTCGGAAAATCCGATCATTCTGAACGCGGTGACGTTCGTTGCGTACGACGGGACTACGTAGAGGCTAGTAGCCAATAGCTTTGGTCTTGTAATGTGATCTGAGCATGCGTGGCACTTTGTCCGTCGGAATTCGCTACACACGATCGGAAAAAGTCAGATAGGACTTTGTTGTTGGAAAATTTGAGAGCAGGAGATAAAACTTTGTCCGTCGGAAAATCCGATTGAAAATGTCCGATGGAGCCTACACACGGTCGGAATTTCCGACAACATTGTCCGATAGGACATTTTCCGTCGGAAAATCCGACCGTGTGTATGGGGCTTTAGGGACCAATGTCATTCACCCCGCCCTTAACCTCTGCCAATTTGAGGTAGGGTGTTATTCTTCAATAAAAATACAGGGGGCATCCATGGAATGGCTAAACAGTGCTTGGCCCAACTCGACTGTAGGAAAGTGTACCATCGAACCATTGATCAGTGTATACCAACACCAGTGGGTGCCACTACCAGAGTATAATGAAGGGGGGATTCTTCCATCCAATTAGTTTGTGTGAATGAAGGAATCTTTTAGGTTTTTTTCATTCAACCAAGAGTGTATGGCCAGGTTTAGTCTATCAATTTAAAATGATAGTAGATAGCAAAGATAATAAAAATGTACAAAAAAGTTGACCCAAATCCATTTCAGTTTCCTTAAAGCCCAAATCTAAAGGGAAATAAAAAATTAGCCCTTGCAGTGGAGCTGCACCCACACTGCAAGGGTTAATTCATTCTAGGAGAACAATAAAGAAAAATGCACTATTCTGCAATCCTCCCTGCTGCTAGACCAGTCTCTACAACACTTTCTCCCCCATGCTCCAGCAGTCTAGGATCTTGACCTCATCAAGACTGAAGCAGGGACCATAGCCCTGCAAGGGAGGATAGTCCATCGCCAGAGCATGGGGAGCGCCATCTGCCAGGGGAGAGAAGGATCAGGTAAGTAAAAGTATTTCTCCTCTCCCCTAGGCAAAAAAAACAATTAAACTTTGCAGTGTGTTTACAGTCCCACTGCAAGACAGAATTTTAGATTTTCCCGTAATTGGGCTTGAAAGTACTCAAGAAACAGGTACTTCTGCTGATAGCAATAGGTAAACAGTAGACCGGATGTGGTATTCTGAGGGGTGTTTAGGTGGGTTTTTGGTAGATAATCTTTTAAAGGAAACTTTACATTAGAGCTCAGGGGGCAGGTCTTCTACCTTGAAAAGTGCAGCACCAAAGTTGACTTCAGTTAATCTTACATTTTTGATTCAACTTTGCAACTTTTGTCTATCTAGTTGGTCTGTCTGTAGTGTCCTACTAATACACTAGATGGTAAAAGTGCATGTGCTGCATACAATTATCCAAATAATACATATTCACAGCAAGTAGTCTAAGGCTGTATCAACTGAAAACAAAGCCATGCCCATGCTTCATGATTGTGTTCAGCGACACGGAAACAAACATTTAACTTTATAACTTTGTGATATCTTAATGTATGAAAACAATGCAACATATTTTTATGTGACACAAAGTTAAAGAGTCACGGTTACAACTTTGTAGATTACTTCTTTGAATGTATTGAGTATACAAGGTCTGTCCAGAAAAAGTCAAGACTTTGTTAATAAAACGAGAATGGTTTTGCGCGACATCAATGTAACCTCGCAGACAATAAGAGTATACTAGAATGTGGATGCGTGAATAATTATGACTTCACTGCACTAGTCAGTGGGTGCGCTAGAGGCCATTGAGTGAGCATGTGTACTGTGTGGCTGTCACATTTAAAATGACTGAGCAAGTGGAGGAACAAATCTGCATCTAAGTCTAAATTAAGCTTGTTGTTTCTAACATGTATTTTTTTCTCATGTAGTGTGTTATAGTGCCACAATATAGTCCCCCAAGTTTCAGTAACCGTTTGGTGTGCTCACACTAAATGACTTAAAATAATGTACGTGCTGACTTGGGGTTGATTGGTGGGAGGATATGTAAACCCAGCCTAAAATTAAAAACTCCAAACAAAACTGAAGTCTACGTATTTGTTTCTGACCTTTTGTAAGGCCAATTTGGCAGCTTTTGGTAAAAAAGTGTATTGGTAGATGGGCCATGTACCAATGCAAAAAAAAAAAAATTGTAAAAATACCCCTTACTGATTCACATGGGAGGCAGGATATCTGGGGGCCTCTTATTCTAAGGGGGCATCCATATTCCATTAATTCCCTGGGATGTGACCCTTGTAGAAACATAGAAAAGTGACGGAAGAAAAAAAGACCAAGTGGTCCATCAAGTCTGTTCCATTTTTTTAATTTTTTAATTTTTATTTTTTATCTTTTTTGTCTGAGTATACTGTATATTTGTCCCAAGCATGTTTTAATCTACTTCCTGTTGACTGACTCTCTGCCACTGCTGGAAGTCTATTCCGAACATCAACCACCCTTTTGGTAATTTAACGCTTTCTAAGATTAGCTTTGAACTTTCCTGCTGCTAGTTTGAAGGTATGTCCCTGTGTTCTTGATCTTAGAGTCATATTGAAAATACTGCCTTTTCCACCCCCTTGATATATTTAAAGATTTTAATCACACCTTCCCTTTCCCTTCTTTCCTCCAGACTGTACTTATGAAGTTCCTGAAGCCTCTCCTGACTTCAACATGACTTGTCCTCCACAACATGGTAACAAGGTACCTTATTGGCTCCATCGTATGGCTCAGGAAGGGTCCCCTCCCCAAAATCTATACCAGACCCATATTCAGACGTGCAGCCTGGCTGTCCAGGAAAAGGATGGGCAGTAAGCATAGGCACCACATCTTGAACCATACCAGGCCACATTTCCTTAACATGGATAGTGTACCTTACCTTTGCCTAGCGCCATGCCCTGATATTGATGGGAAGTAGGGTCTTATACCCACATCCTTGCCCCAGTGGATTCCGGGGTCTGCAGGGAGGGCTTGTAATAATCTGAAAGCCCCCTTTAGCATAAGCAGCCCCCAGATCTCCACCCCCGGCCCATCAATGCCATTTTTTTTATAAACCAGCTGTCACCAAGGAACCTGCCCTTCAGCAAGGTGTAAAGATGGAAGTGGATATGCAGGTGGGTCAGCGTGTTTGTTCTTTCAGAGGGTCATGATTGATGAGGATCTGCATCACTGGTCGATGTGATGATGGATTTAAATCGTGGGACATTTTTGTTTTTTGTTTTTTTTTTGGGGGGGGGGTTTAATAAAGGATTTTTTTAAAGTGTGTTGTGTGTTTATTTACTGTTAATATTTTTTTGTGAATGAGTAGGAGTACTATGTTCACCTCAAAAACGAGTATAATGTAGCGCTACCTTGAATATACATAAACAATCAATGGTATACTTAACACATCAAATAATACAAAATAAGTGTCGCAAAAATAATTTGAAGTCAACTTTATCCTGATAGACATCTGACTGGGTTGAACAACAAGAAAGGTCCTAAAGGTTTTCAAGGATCAGAATATATAAACTGGTCTTATTAGGATAAAAATCAAGATGGGAGAGGACAAGAGTATAGAGGACAAGGATATACCCCAAAACAAAGGTTCCCCCCGCAGAGATATCAACTAAATAGGAATAGTCAGTGCTATTCATATAATGGTATACAGAGGGGAAATGGATATGGGATTAGAAATAAGGTTCCTTTGTATAACAGGCATGGCGCATTAGAGAATAGAGTGGAGGAGGTATCAAACTCTTTTTTAGAAGCACAGAAAACTCCACAATAGGAAACAAATTTGGGGTAGGAAGAAGAGAAAGAGAAGAGAAAGGAGGAAGCAAACTTCAAAAGAAGAAGATACAATTAGGTGAAGGGATCTTTATATTTAGTGGCGTTCCCCTTAAATATGAAGATGAAGAGATAAAGGTGCTCGATAAAGGTCTCTAATTTGCCCCAGTTACAACATGAATACGTTTGATACTTATAATAATATACAAATTTTGTGAGAACTGTCAACATTAGGAAATATTTTCTATCTAATCCTGTCACAAGACCCTCCCCAATAGGAGATGGACATCATTCCTCATTAAGGAATAAATCTGTTTCCAATTCTCGGAACAAATACAATAAACACATAGAGGTGTTCCAGAATATGATCCTAGGGAATTTGCATAGGTTAAAAGTCAAGAAGTTGCAGAATCCAAGTTGGATTAAAAGGGGGATTGAAAAATTGGAAAAGAAAAAAGATTTATTAATCCATCCGGCAGATCAGATAAAGGGGGAAGGAGATGACTCAAATTTATTACAAAAGTGAGATGGAAAGACTGTTACAAGATCAAGAGACATCATATTTTAGGGAACAATCCGATATCTGAGTATAAAGAAGAATTACAGAAACTTGTTAAAAAGGTGTGAAAAAAAAAAAGCTCAATATTTAGTTCCATTGGCATGCGGGACCCCAGTGATATACTTTCTTCCCAGAGTACATAAAAGTATTGAGAATCCGCCAGGGAGACATCTAGTAAATGGGACTTATTCCATCACTTCCTGTTTGGGTCAATATATAGATTATTTTATAGAGCCTCTAGCTTGTTCTATGAATGCCTATTTGAGTGACACTAAACAATTACTGAAGATTTTAGACGATATGACTTGTTCAGATTCATTTATATTTGTTACTGCTGATGTAAGCTCCTTATACACGGTAATCAAACACGAAGATGAGTTATTTTCGGTTGAGTGGGCATTGCAGACATCCGAGCCACCTAGGAAACATTGAAAGTTTCTAGTGGATAGCCTGGCTTACAGTATCAATATTTCTGGTATATTACTAAATATTACCAACAACTCACGAGAGTTGCTGTGGGGGCTCGTTTTTTCCCCACTATTGCCAACATTTTAATGGCACACTGGAAGGCTGATGTTGTGTTACAGGACAAACCACAACAATTTAGATGCCACAGGCGTTTTATAGACTATGTGTTTATGATTTGGAAAGGGGACAAGGCCAATTTATTATCTTTTATGAGGAAATTATGAGAATAATAAAAATATAATTTTAACGTGGAAAATGGATCGAAAGAGCATTGAGTTCCTCGATTTAGAGATATTTGTAGATAGGGGTAGGTTTGTAACAAAGACACATTTCAAACCCACAGACCGTAACAGTTAGATTTCACTAGATATTTGTCATCACATGTTGCGGCTATTTACCATACCCAGAGGACAATTTATTAGATTACGACATAATTGCACCCCTGAGGAAGATTTGAGATAATTAGTAAAAGGTTCATTCAGAAAGAATATCATAAAGCCAGGATCATGCAAGACGTTAGAAAAGTGCACAAATTGTATAGGAGCACATTGATTAAATGAAAGAGCTCACAAGTGCAAATTTCTTTTCTTAATGATTATTTTGGATTACAATGTACAATATAAACATGGTGAGAGGATTATTACTAAATACGGGGGAATACTATAGAAAAATAAAGCCCTGGGACCGGTTTTAATACCACGCACTAGGTTTATCTATAGAAAAGCATCCAATCTGACAGTTCTGTTAGCCCCAGTGGTGATTGATCTTCCCAAAAATTACAAAAATATTTCATTTTAATTTCTGGATTGAAGTTTTGGGGGGTGGAGAAAGTGGAGAGACACTTCAGAGGGGCCATTTTTTTAGACAGTTGACTCGGGGGGGGGGGGGAGTCTTTCTGGGTTCTGTTTTATCTCTCTCTGGCTCAACATTGGATTTTGATTTAAACTGTTTCATTAGCGATATGTGACCCTCCTTCCATAGGTTTTGGAAACTCCACAGCCATTTGTATATTTATGCTCTACCTCCTTTCTGTACATTTGATACTTGAGATATTTATGTTATACCATTTGTCCTCTTTATTTTTATATTTTTTTTTTATACAAATATATTTTTATGTTTTTTTATACAAATATATTTTTATGTTTTTATCAGATTTTAGGCATACTGTATGCTTTTACTATTTTTCTTGTTTTAGGAAGGGAAGTATCGTTTTTTTTATTTATTAGAGGCATTTACATGTTTATTGCATATGCTGGTTTGATAATCCTCGGGAGGTCAGCGTATGGCAAATTATTGTCAATTAATTTGGTTTTGTGTATTTATTTTATGGCTTGAAGCCAAGTGGATGTCACTTCCGGCTTTGGTGTATAGTTATTAATTATGTATCCATGGCAACATTTGGGTATCCTTTTTAAAGCGGGAGTAAACCCGCACCTTTTTTTTTTTAAAACAAGAAAACCTGCAAGGCAAAGGCATAATGAGCTAGTATGCAGCGCATACTAGCTCATTATGAAATACTCACCTTAGAACGAGGAACGGGAATCTCGCCCGATCCACACCGAAGGAGCTGACATGTTGCCTCGGCGTGTCTTCCTGGTAAAGCGGCTCCAGCGCTGTGAGTGGCCGAAGCCGCGATACGTCACTCCCGTGCATGCGCGCGGGAGTCTTTTTCCTGGCAAGGTCTGGCAGTTCTGCCGGACCTTCAGCCGGGTCTTAAACGTGCATGTGCCGCATGACATCAGCGGCTGCATTAAACGTAAATATCTCCTAAACCGTACAGGTTTAGGAGGTATTCATTTTACCTACAGGTAAGCCTTATTATAGGCTTACCTGTAGGTAAAAGTAAAAAAAAAGGACTATACAACCGCTTTAAGTGTGCTGATGGTGCAGGCTCTGTTCCTATTGAAAAGGGAACAGAAGGGGCACCAGACTGAGTGCAGTATGTCCAAGAATTTTTAATTAAAACAAGTAGTAACTCACAATTGAGATGAAATATCTAATAGTGCTGGTGGCATCCCCCTGATCATCCCCTGATCAAACTCTGGTGGGCTATGCGGTCTTCTCATTAAATTATTTATATAAATATATTTTCAATATGGTTCTATGACATCTATATTGATCCCTTTTTGGAGAGTGCTGGGTTAGTGGGACACATGAGTGTATGTGAGTATGCATGCGTCTTTCATGTGTGTACACGTGTGCAGTCGTGCATACATGTGTGCATGGGTGTATTTGTTTGTGCACACATGGATCGACGTGTGTGCATGGTTATATTAGTTTATATATGTGTACGAATTACATATTTTTCTCACCATCATCATTCATAATTAAGTCATCATTTAAAGAAATTATGCACATATTCCTTTAACCGGTTCCCGACTGGCGCGCGAAGATACGTCGGCAGAATGGCACAGACAAGCAGGAGAGCGTATATATAAGTCCCTTTTTACTGCCGTCCGTGCCATCGGGAGCGTGCCGGTCGGGACCCCCGCGAGGCCGGTCGGACACCCGCGATCGTCTCACGGGAAGGCTGAACGGGGAGATGCGGAAATAAACAGCATCTCCCCGTTCTGCCTAGCAACTAGTGACGCCGATCTCTGCTCCCTGTGATTGGAGCAGAGATCAGCATTCACTAGCTGACAGCCACGCCCCCCCACAATCCCTTCACTGCCAGTGTCATTTATACAGGAATCAATGCATTTAAATAGCATTGAGCCTGGGTTCACACTATAGCGAATTTGCAGCGGGGAAAATACTGCGAATTCGCAGGACATTTGAAAACCCATTGTTTTCAATGGGGCACGTTCACACATGTCCGGTGCATGCGCAATGCGAATTGATACAAACACGCAACCGTCCTTGGTGCGGATCAGGTGCGAATTCAGGCCCATTATCTTCTATGGGCACGCATCTGATTCGCACCTGGCTTGCGTTCTGAACAGAAATTCGCAAGTCATTGTACCACCTCTTTAGGGGAAGTCCACGCCCAATTTTTGAAAAAAAAAAAAACGGCATGGATCCCCCCTCCAGAGGCATACCAGGCCCTTAGGTCTGGTATGAATTTTAAGGGTACCCCTACGCCGAAAAAAATGGCGTGGGGGTCCCCCCAAAATCCACACCAGCCCCCTATCCGAGCACGCAGCCTGGCAGGTCAGGAAAGGGGGTGGGGACGAGCGAGCGCCCCCCCTGAACCGTACCAGGCCGCATGCCCTCAACATGGGGGGGTGGGTGCTTTGGGGAAGGGGGCGCCCTGCGGCCCCCCACCCCAAAGCACCTTGTCCCCATGTTGATGAGGACAAGGGCCTCTTCCCGACAACCCTGGCCGTTGGTTGTCAGGGTCTGCGGGCGGGGGGCTTATCGGATCCCGGCCCCCCACCCTATGTGAATGAGTATGGGGTACAATGTACCCCTACCCATTCACCTAAGGTGTAAAGTGTAAAGTAAAAAAACACACATTTTTTTCAAAATATTTTATTGCACTGCTCCGGGGGTCTTCTTCCGTCTTGGGAGGTCTTCTCGCCGGACTCCTCCGCTATTTTTCCTAGCTCTTTTACCAAGCGGAGAAGCCCGGCTTTCTTCTTCTTCGTTGCCGTCGTCTGGGGGTCTCGATCTGCCTTCGGGGGTCTTCCGGGGTCTCTTCTGTTCTTGCCGCTGTCGTCATGTTCTGCGCCGCCTTCTTCTTCTTCTTCTTAAGATGTTGACTCGTCGCCCTCTACGGCCGGAATGGCAGAGCCGCGCTGTGTTGGCACTTATATAGGGACAAGGGGGCAGGGTCACATTCTCATGTCACATGGTGACCCCACCCCCTATAATGTCACAGTCCCAGCATCCTCCGGGACTGTGACATCATATGTGACAAAGCACCCCCCCCCCATGTTGAGGGCATGCGGCCTGGTACGGTTCAGGAGGGGGGGCTCGTCCCCACCCCCTTTCCTGACCTGCCAGGCTGCGTGCTCGGATAAGGGTCTGGTGTGGATTTTGGGGGGGACCCCCACGCCGTTTTTTTGGCGTAGGGGGTACCCTTAAAATCCATACCGTTTTTTTATAAAAAAATTTGGCGTGGATTTCCCCCTCAGAAGTAGTAAAATGAGTTGCGAATTCAGCTAGCAGCGGCTTCGCACCAAAAACGCGGACAATCCGCAGAACAGCCGGCGTTTCACTGCGCAGTCACGCAGGGCCTTGAATTCGCACCGCACTAGTCTGAACCCAGGCTGATTACTGTATAAATGACAATGGTCCCAAAAATTGGTAAAAAATGTCCGCCATAATGTCGCAGTCACAATAAAAATCGCTGATCGCCGCCATTACTAATGAAAAAAAAAAAATTAATAAAAATGCTATAAAACTATCCCCTATCTTGTAAACGCTATAACTTCTGCGCAAACCAATCAATAGTCGCTTATTGCGATTTTTTTACCAAAAATATGTAGAAGAATACGTATCGGCCTACACTGAGGAAAAAATATGTTTTTTTTATATATTTTTGGGGGATAGTTATTATAGCAAAAAATAAAAAAGAATGTTTTTTTTTTTTTCAAAATTGTCGCTCTTTTTTGTTTATAGCGCAAAAAATAAAAACCGCAGGGGCGATCAAATACCACCAAAAGAAAGCTCTATTTGTGGGAAAAAAGGACGTCAATTTTGTTTGGGAGCCACGTCGCGCGACCGCGCAATTGTCAGTTAAAGCAACGCAGTGCCGAATCCCAAAAAGGGGCCTGGTCCTTTGGCTGCAAATTGGTCCGGTCTGAAAGTGGTTAAGAGGTACATCTCATCATAGCACAATGGATAGATATATCCTTTGTGGTGATGTCTGAGTATTATTATGTTTTTAAATGTATTATCTCTCAACCAATTAATCTATAATAATTCAATTAATGAATTCATTAGTTTTCCTTTTTAAACACCACAATATTATCAATGATTTTTATTAACAAGCAAGGTTTCACTTATGTATATCTACATCCATTCGTTTTTTTTATTATCTATTCTTTTAATTTGTCCATTTGACTGATGTGTCTGCCAGCCTATCAGATCCTTTTTTCCTCTAGTCTACCTGTATATTATTTAGGAATGTCAGTTATGTCGGCCAATCACAATCTGATGAAGAAGCTTGTTGCTTCAAAATGCATTACCGCCCCTTGTATCTGTGAATAGTCGTATTTCCTGTTCCTGTGACATCACGTCCGGTCCGACGTCATATTGCGGTTCACGCTGGTGACGGCCCTGATCACCTGTTCCAGGCTTCCTGGCTCCCAGCCCTTCCTGGATAATTACATACACACCATCCTTGCCCCAGGCTGCAGAGGACGATTAGGACGCTCTCTAGACGCTTTCTAGAGCTTCCAGGACTGATGATTTTATCACATGCTGACCTACTTGTTTTAATTAAAAATTCTTGGAAAAACTGCACTCAGTCTGGTGCCCCTCTGTAATCTTTTCTATACAGAGTACATTGCTTCACTCTAATTCCCCATACACACGATCGGACTTTCCGACAACAAAACCGTGGATTTTTGTTCGAAGGATGTTGGCTCCAACTTGTCTTGCATACACGCGGTCACACAAATGTTGGCCAACAATTACGAACGTAGTGACATACAAGACGTATGTGATATCTTCATTACGATCTCTAGTTATATCTCCGGCTCGTACTTGAGCATGCGTGGACTTTTGTCCGACGGACTTGTGTACACACGATCGGAAAGTCTGACAACAAACATTTGTTGGCGGAAAATTTGAGAACCCGCTAGCCAACATTTGTTGGCGGAAAGTCCGACAACAAATGTTCGATGGAGCGTACACACGGTCGGACTTTCCGCCAACAAGCTCACATCCAACATTTGTTGTCGGAAAATCAGATCGTGTGTACGGGGCATAAGGGTGCTGCCTCCAGGTGCTCAACACACAAGAAAATGGACTGTTTATGGACTATTTGGTTTCAATATATGTGTTATAACATTTGTATGTGTGCATGTTCTTACACACATTTTTAGATGTGTAAATACTCCAGTTGCTATATAACCTTATGCTATCACCCTCATCTAGCACTGCTGTTTACTACTGTTTGTTTCATTCCTACTGAAGACATTCTGCCTATTGGACGTAACGCGTATAGTGGGCAAAGCCATGTGCCGATAACATCATCACGCTGTCATTCAGGGATTGCTAAGCAGTGAGAGACTGGTACAGGCAGACTGATAGCATACATCAAGGAATGTTTTATTGAGGGTGATTATTTGATTTATCCTTGTGAGTGTTTTTAATCTAATTGATGTTTAATAAACTCAGTGAGCACTATCAGTTCCCTTTTCTCTTATACTGTATATGTGATGTTATACCTGAGCTACATATGAGATCAAGCAAGGAGGGTTCAAGAGATTGATTTAATATATATGAGCATCAGCCACATTGGGGGCTTCCTCTCCAGCAGGCCTTCAGAAAAAAATGAGCAGCACAGTAATGACATCACCAAATCTCACTTAAACTCTCATGAAAATAGCAATCATCATGGCATGAGTGAGCTTGATATGCCTTACATGACCTTTCACTGCAGGTATGCAAGTTTGAAGCTATAGGAATAGCAGAGTCACATGTCTGCCATTGCTACGTCTCAATAGGAATTCAGGGCAAAAAAATAATTTTCAGGGTACTGCATAGCCACAATCCACCTTTCTTAAAGTGTTACTAAAACCAACAACAGTAAAATCAGTCTGTATATACAGTAAAGCATGCTTGTTATACTCACTGTGGAACCTTAAAAGTGGTTAATCCTACGCATTGTGTAAAAAGGCTGTTTAATCCTGTCTTCTCTGATCCTCCCCTTCTTTTACTGTCCCCAATCTATCTCCTGATAGTACAGAGCCCTAGGGGCACTCTGCACTTGCACAGTTTGGTGTATATTGCTAGCCGTTGTTTTTTTTGGGAGGGTGCATGTGATCCGCACAGTGCCAATCAGCACTTTCAAGAGGATTCAGGGGTCATGCACCCTTCTAGGACAGTCAAAAGAGGATGAAAACTCCTCCTACAAGCTTTAACCATAGGACAGCAAACTTTGTTTTGTTTCAAATGCTGCTTTATGCATTGGTATACCTCTTCAGACCCAGTCTGTCCAGACAGTATGGTCACCTACTGACTTAACACCTACTGACTTGACGTCATCCACAGGCAGTTTAACTCTGCAATAAAACACAGAAGTTAAATTCAATGCAATTTTACTTAGCTAATTGCAATACAAAGAATGTTTAGAGTTTAAAAAGACGATGACTTTCCCTGTCTCTGTGAAAAAATAACAATGATTGTGGGGACCTGGAAGAAGTGGTTTGGGTCTAGCCAGGACTAAACTAACTAGAACAGAAAACAGAAAGGGGTGGGGAGAACAGAGGAAAATACCAAAATAACATTAGTACAAATAAAAAAGTTTCAGTGGCCCAAAACCACCACATAGAACAGAAACACGATAACCTCCAGCAGTTCAATACAACACAGGAAAATTACACAAAAGCAGGGCAGAACGCTTCGGTTTTTGGATTGTAGGTTTACTTGTTCCAGGCTGATGGTTAATTATACTATGGTAAGAGCTGCTGCCTCCACCATAACACCTACCTAGGTAGGGTATGTGTGAAATAAAGAAGGTTCTAGTGGGTGTGGCGCTGCTCTGTTATAAATGAGTGCTTATTGTTGTTGCTTATATTAACATGGCGTGCAATTGAAAAAACCTCTGTGACCTCTATGGATGTGTGTGAAATTATTCCATACAAATAAAGTGACAGGTGCAAATGCTACTCAACAATCCTTAAAAAATATAAATCGTATATCAATCATAAAAAATGAATAAAGAAAATGTATATATAAACAGTCCTTTCAATAAAGTGTCAGGTGCGTTAATTAATCAGCAATCGTCAAATAAAAATATGAACCATATGTCATACATAAAGGTTAAATCCAAAGTGCAATAAAGTGACAACTTGTGAAAAATGTCCTATTATTGTATTTGAGCCCTAAGGTTGATAAACAGTCCGTCTGGAAATAAAGACCATCCTTCAAAAGCAAAGTGATTTGTGCCTTATTTTCTCTGTGCTTTTTAGAAGATATATATTAAGGTTCAAGTTTTTCACTCCGTGCTCCCCAATGTTAATGTACTCACCAGAGGGCTCTCCCCTCCAGGGGGTGTTGCGCCTTCACAGCCACACTGCTGTATATTGGATCACAGACCTCCGCTGGTAATGTTCTTTGTCGGCCCCTTCACCTCGATAGTGCACAGTATATGCAAAGAGAAATAACCGTGGGCGTAGCATCAGGGGTCCCAAGGGTTGCAATTGTGACCCCACCCCTAGCTCCAGGGGGCCCACAGCTCTGTTCCCTGCTGTTGTATTACATTTGATTTCCTCCACAAAATTCCAGAGATGGAGTACAGCTCCAATCCACCTTGTGTCCCCAGTACCCCAGCCAAGTTCTATAATCCAGTAATCAGCTTCTAGTTGTTTGCCCTCTCTCCAGTCCACACCATTCCTCTGCTCTCATTGACTGGGGACATGTCATTACTAGGATGGGGGGGAGGGGGCAAGGTCATGTCATTACTAGGATGGGGGAGGGGGGGCAAGGTTATGTGATTACTAGGATGGTTTCTACAAAATATTTTGAATTATCCTCTCAATATGTACATAAATCACTGAAATAACTCTTTAGCCACTTGGAGTATCTTGGTGCCTAATTGGAGTATCTTGACGTGCAGTGGAAGGGGCGGGTAGTAGTGGGGGGCCCCAGGACAACTTTTGCATTGGGGCCCACAAGTTTCAAGCTACGCCTCTGGAAATAACACTCCATAGTGCAATACCCTTTTATCTCATTCTATTTTATGATAGACGTATGGATATGCACTTACATTTGGTTAAAATTGGTTTAGCAGTAGGAAACGGGAAGTCCGTGATTCCCATGCGTTCCACGAACCAAACAGGAAGTGTCGCAATGACACTATGCCTCTGCGTTATTGCATCACTTCCTGCATCGGCAGGTGCACGGTACCCGATGTCCTCTGGCACCCGCTGATCATTAGAGAGCCAGAACTGCGATCTATCTATGTAAACAAGGCAGATCGCTGATATCTGACTGGGGGAAAGGGATGGAATTTGTGTCCCTGCAAAGCAGGGAATAAATTCCATCCCTTCCCCTAGTAAAAGCAACACAGAGTGTAGCAAAACATTGGCTAGGCACACAGTTAACCCTTTTATCGCCCCCTTCCCAGCCAGTGTCATAAGTACAGTGGCAGTGCATATTTTTTAGCACTGATCACTGTATTAGTGTCCCTGGCCCCCAAAAGTTAGTGTCAGAATGTCTGCCGCAATATCGCGGTCCTGCTATAAGTTGCTGATCACCGCTATTACTAGTAAAAACAACTAAAAAGTAAAAATATCCCATACTTTGTGGACGCCATAACATTTGTGCAAACCAATCAATATACACTTATTGGGATTTTTTTTCCCATAAAAAAATGTAGCAGAATACATATTGGCCTAAATTTATGAAGACATTTTATTTATTTTTATTTTTTTTATTGGATATGTTTTATAGCAGAAAGTAAAAAATATTGTTTTTTTTTTTTTTTTTTTTAAATTGTCAGGTTTTTTTGATTATAGCACAAAAAATAAAAATCACGGAGGTGATCCAATACCACCAACAGAAAGCTCTATTTGTGGGAAAAAAAGGACAATTGGGTACAGCATTGCATGACCGTGCAATTGTCAGTTAAAGTAACGCAGTGCCGTGTCGCAAAAAATGGCCTGGTCAGGAAGGGGGTAAATCTTCGGAAGGTCAAGTGAATAATAAAATATATCTTTGATGCCTTACTGATGTCATTAGGGCCGTTACAACATACAGTACTTACATAAAGTAAATCATTTATTGCAATAAAAAATACAGCTCTACGCATTTGCATAAGAAACAGAAATATATACTCATTAGCATGAGTGGAGCAAACAGTGAACCTTGCCATGCCAGATCAAAGCCTTCTACTTTTTGTTTACAGAGTAGATCGTGACTGTGACTAAAACACTTGGGTCTGTTATAATGAATCCTACTCGGTAATGATTACATAACAGCAATCTGCTATGTTGATATCATACCCTACTTGTTCAGCACGGTGTCTGTCAGTATGACATCTCATCATGATCATTGCTCATACAAACATGTGCACACACATGACTAGGTAATAACTAGGTGTGTGTTAAATGTTAACTGGTGTATAATAAACACAACATTGGAAAACTAAACACTGATGGTTTATATGAAACAGAGCAAATTAGTTCCACTCTTCCTCTCTACGTGCACCATGAGGCTTTCATGTTCTTGGTGTATGTGTCCATTTAAAGATGAACTCCAGCACTAAAACTTTAATTATTTAGTGTATGGATGGGCACGGATGAGCACTGATGTGGCATGGATGAGGCATGGATAGGCATAGATATGGCATGGATGAGGCATGGATGAGCACTGATGTGGCATGGATGAGGCATGGATGGGTACGGATGAGGCACAGATGAGCACGGATGTGGCATGGATGAGCACTGATGTGGCATGGATGAGGCACAGATGGGCATGGATGAAGCACAGATGGGCATGGATGAGCACGGATAAGCATGGATGGGAAAGGATGAGGCATGGATGAGCACGGATGAGGCATGGATGGGCACAGATGAGCACGGATGAGGCATGGATTGGGGCACGGATGAGGTATGGATGAGCACAGATAAGGCATGGATGAGGCATGGATGAGCACGAATAAGGCATGGATGAACACGGATGAGGTATGGATGAGCACGGATGAGGTATGGATGAGCACGGATGAGGCATGAAAGGGTACGAATGAGGCATGGATGAGCCCTGATGGGCACAGATGAGGCTTTTTTTTTTTTACTCAAAGTTGTCGCTAATGGGAAATGTAGTGGCACTGATGACCACTGTGATGGCACGAATGTGGCACAGATGAGTACTGATGTGGCACCGATGAGCACTGATGTGGCATGGTCGAGCACTGATGTGGCATGGATGAGCACGGATGAGCACAGATGAGGCATGGATGGGCACCGATGAGCACAGATGAGGCATGGATGGGCACCGATGAGCACAGATGAGGCATGGATGGGCACCGATGAGCACAGATGAGGCATGAATGGGCACAGATGAGGCATAGATGAGCACGGATGAGGCATGGATTGGCATGGATGAGGCATGGATGGGCAAGCATGAGCACGGATGAGGCATGGATGAGCACGGATGAGCATGGATGGGCAAGGATGAGCACAAATGAGGCATGGATGGATGAGAACGGATGAGTTTTGGAATGGATGAGCATGGATGAGCTATGGATGGGCACAGATGAGCATGGATGAGCACTGATGGGCACGGAGGAGGCATTGATGAGCGTGGATGAGGAATTAATGAGCATGGATAAGCACTGATGGGCACTGATGAGGCATGGATTAGCATGGATGAGGCATGGATGAGCACTGATGGGCACGGATGAGGACGGATGAGGCATGGATGAGGATGGATGAGGCATGGATGAGCATGGATAAGCACTAATGGGCACGGATGAGACATGGATGAGCACGGATGAGGTATTGATGAGCACTGATTAGGCATGGATGAGCACGGATGAGGCATGGATGAGTCATTGATGAGCACTGATGAGGCATGTATACGCACAGATGAGGTATGGTTGAGCACTGATGAGAAATGGATGGGTACGAATGAGGCATGGATGGGCACGGGTGAGGCACGGATAAGGCACAGATCAGCAGCGTGGGCACTGATGAGCACGGATGAGGAATAGATGAGCATGTATGTGCACTGATGGGCACAGATGAGGCATGGATGAGGCATGGATGAGGCATTGATGAGCACTGATGAGGCATGGATGAGCACAGATGAGGCATGGATGAGCACAGATGAGGCATGGATGAGCACGGATTGGCACGGATGAGCATGGATGAGGCACAGATCAGCACTTTGTGTACTCCAGATCAAGTCCACTTGCACTGCTGCAATGGCTACCTCCTCTCCTCACACACTGTACCGATCAGTGTGAGGAGAGAGCTGAACCAGACATGCACCAGTTTGTTACAAGTGATCACTCTGCACTGGACAGAGAGAGATAACGTGGTAAAGAACCACTGTCATTGGGCCTTTACCCCGATCCGTAATGCGCCGGGTATGGAGGACTTAATGATTATGGATACTTCCAGGTGCATGCCCCAGAGGGCATGCGGGAAGCACAAGTTCAGTAGGACGTCATAGTATGCCCTCCCAGGATTAGCCGAGTGCGCTGTAGCTGTCATTCGACTATGACCCGGTCGGCAAATGGTCAAAGAAGGCCACAATCTAAAACTATTCATTTAGTATAGAATCAAGCATAAATACAGTAGGAGAAGTGTAACGTTATTGGAAGTCCCACTGTAAAACCTCCCAAAGGAAGGCAGAAGTACTGTATTACCGTGGCCAACTTTGTCCCCACCATTTATTTCCATTTCTGACCAGCCACAATGTTGTATGTGGCCATGCACCATCTGTATAATTACGGCTAGCTTCACCAGCTGCACAATACAATGGGGTTGATTTTCTAAAACTGGAGAGTGCAAATTCTGGTGCAGCTCTGCAAAGAAACCAATCAGCTTCCAGATTTTATTGTCAAAGCTTAATTAAACAAGCGGAAGTTAGAAGCTGATTGGCTGATCAACTACACCAGATTTTGATTCTTCCAGTTTTAGTAAATCTCCCCATTGTGTGCCCAAGGTACTGGGACAGTGCCAAAACAAACCTATTATTGTTGCTCCTTTATGTTGTTCTGGACTAATTTGTCTGCTTTGACCTATATTTTGGTTTGATTTTGGTCTCAAAAGTTTGTCAGCATCCTTCATTCCTGCATGCCCCAAAAAAGTTACTGGAATGCCTCCCCCCTTGAATATTGCTTGTTTTTTGGGGGTTCGTTTACCCATTTTTTTGATTGCCTGCCTTTAACCTAAGCTGTGGCCAATGGCACATACCTAAAGATCCCACATGGAGTCAGCATTCAGAACAGTCTACACCCTTTTTGTAGGGCAAAAAAAAAAAATACCACCTACCATTGGTGACACCGGCTATTTAGGTATACTGCAGAAACTTTACCTAAGACCCTATTTCACTTAAAGTCAAGTAGACATATAATTCTAGTAATTCTAGTAAGCTTAGGGAGCCTCAGAAGTGAAAGAAGAAATCAACAAGAGAATTTCCCAGGGCAAACCATTGCGATGGGGCTTCAGGAATTCTAATTCTAACAAATGTTAGAGCTAACTGAATCTTTTGGCTTAAATCAGCTAAATACATATCCGGGCATCAAAACAACACACACACATAGTGCCTTTAAGGTAGTCATACTCCTAGAAATTTTCCTAATTTTGTCATGTTACAACCAAAAACATAAATGTATTTTATTGGGGTTTTATGTGATAGACCAACACAAGGGCACATAATTGTGAAGTGGAAGGAAAAGGAAAAATGGTTTTCAAAAGTTTTTACAAATAAATGTCTGAAAAGTGTGGCCTGCATTCTTACTGTGGGCGCCCAGCTGTGGTTTCACAGCCGGGCACACACTGCGCATGCCCGAATCGTGCTGCGCACTGTTAATGGCCGGGCAATCTTCTGGGACCTGTGACGTATCCCAAAAGTTTGCAGGGAGGGGGTGAGGTGATCTTCCATCCGGTACCATGGAGCCCAGGGAGGAAGTGGGAGCTGGATGCCTCTAAAAAGAGGGTATCCGTTCCCCACCAAAAAAATGGCGTGCCAAATGCGGTATGTCAGGGGGTCACCTGCACTTAAAGCAGAAGTTCCATTTTTGGGTGGAACTCCGTTTTAAAGCAGGGTTAGGTTATAAAAAAAGCACTGTTCAATCCATCATCCGAAAATGGAAAGAGTATGGCACAACTGCAAACCTACCAAGACATGGCCGTCCACCTAAACTGACAAGCCGGGCAAGGAGAGCATTAACCACTTCAGCCCCAGAAGGATTTGCCCCCTTCCTGACCAGGCCATTCTTTGTGACACGGCACTGCATCGCTTTAACTGACAATTGCGTGGCTGTACAATGTTGTACCCAAACAAAATTTATGTCCTTGGTGGTATTTGATCCCCTCTGCATTTTTTTTTGCACTATAAAGAAAAAAAGAGCGACAATTTTTGAAAGAAAACACAATATTTTGTACTTTTTGCTATAAAAAATATCACCAAAGAAAATGAAAAAAAAATGTCTTCATCCGTTTAGGCCGATATGCATTTTTCTACATATTTTTGATAAAAAAATGGCAATAAGCATATATTGATTGGTTTACGCAAAAGTTATGGTGTCTACAAAATAGGGGATAGATTTATTTATTATTTTTTTTTAATAGTAATGGCGGTGATCTGCTATTTTTATCGGGACTGCAACAATGCGACGGATACATCAGAGACGTTTGACACTTTTTTGGGGCCAGTGACAGTTATACAGCGATCAGAGTTAAAAATAGTCACTGATTACTGTATAAATGTCACTGGTAGCGAAGGGGTTAAGACTAGGGGGTGATCAATGGGTTAACTGTGCTCCCTATGTGTGTTTCTAACTGTGGGGGGAATGTGGCTGACTAGAGGAGGAGAGAGATTGTTGTTCCTACTTAGTAGGAACACACAATCGGTCTCCTCTCCCCTGACAGGACTGGGATTTGTGTGTTTGAAAACACAGATCAGGTATATATCCTGTCACCAGAGCAAGTGCAGTATCACTATGGTGACATTGTACTGCTATAGCAGTGATCAGAGACAGCGGCTGGCTACAAATTGTGAAAAAAGATCACAACTTTAAAAAAACTCACCATGCCTCTTACTAAACACCTTGGACTGACTACTTCCCAAAAATTAGTCATCTTAGAGATAATTGTAACAACCTGGCATTTTAGGGCCTCAAGAAATGAGATGGCAATTGGTAGATCAGGACCAATCAATTTTCACATATGTATACCATAATCTGTAGACTCTCAACTTTCATACAGACTAAATAATATACCAGTGTATATTTTTTTCACCAAGGAAATGTAGCAACACATTCACCAAAATGTTTCAATACATTTTGGCCAAAATGTATGGAGGAAGATTATTAGATTTTTTTAACTAAACTTTTTGTTCTTTTTTCCATTATATTTTATTTATTTATTTATTACAGGATTTATATAGCGCCAACAGTTTACGCAGCGTTTTACAATATAAAGTAAAAAGTAAAAACCCATAAATGAATAAATACAACCAAAAGAAAGCTCTGTATGTCTAAAAAAAATTGAATTAAAATAAATTGTGTATAGTGTTCCATGACCAAGTAATTGTCATTCAAAATGTGACGGTGCTGAAAATAAAAAAAATGGCTTGGGCAGGAAAGGGGTGAAGCAGTCCCGTTTTCAAATGGGTAACTTTAAAATACAAAATATAACATGCACTCTTCTATGACACTACAAATCCCATTGTCCATAGTCCCTAGTCCATCTTGGGAGCGAGCAAGAACATAACCACCCTCTAACAGGAAATCAAATCACAGCAGTATAAAGAAGGAACTTGGAGATTTGGAGGTGGCTGAGAGCAATTAAAGGTACAATTAAAGGTACTTTTCAAGTAAAACTAGACACTCAAATAGATTTTTTTGTAAACCAAATTTTTTTTTTTTTTTTGTTTGAAATCAAGGCATTTTTTTTTCTTTTTATCCATAAAGGATTAGCATCTCTGTTAGGTCTTAATTGTTCCCTGTTCCCTGTCTTCCTGGAAGGGAGATATTTCCTAACTTTCTACAGATTCCTGTTGGCTACCCATAGCCTAAAGTGATCTCTAGAGACAACCCTCTGCTTTCGCCTGTAAGCTAGCTTGTGGTTGTGCCTCTTACAGTCAGTCCTATTGTAGAGGGAAATAATATAAGCTATTTTGCACATTAATAAAGACAAATTCTAGGTACACATAGTAGAATTATTTACATTATTAGATTTCATGATAATAAAGACAAATTCAATGTACACATATTAGCATTATTTACATTACATTATAGAATAGAATTCTGGAAAATGTTTAGCATAAAAATAAAGGGAAATTCAGGGTACACATACTAGCATTATTATAATTTCCTACTGAAACTATTTTCTTGATTAAAGCAATGCTTTCACCCTCAATTGGAAGCTGGGCATCAGATGAATGTGTTGCCTTGCACTGTTACTTTTATCAAGCAGTATTTGCAATAAGAAAAAAGTATAGCTTAGCAATGGCAACCTTCACATTTATTTCATGAAATGTTTTCTTCAACTCTGAAATGCTGGTATTCTCATTAGCACAATAGTCTGTCAAGGGTTTATACTTTCAGGGACTGGAACCCATTATATAAACATAATTGTTCAAATTAATAAAGAAAACTTGGTGCCCAAAGGCACGGTTGGAAACCCCTAATGCCCTGTACACACGATCGGATTTTCTGACAACAAAACCATGGATTTTTTTCTGAAGGATGTTGGCTCAAACTTCTTGCATTCTTGCTCAAAGTCTTGCATACACACGGTCACACAAATGTTGTCGGAAATTCCGAACGTCAAGAACGCGGTGACGTACAACATGTACGATGAGCCGAGAAAAAGGAAGTTCAATAGCCAGTTCAATAGCCTTCTGCATGATTCAGAGCATGCGTTTTTTTGAGAACCTGCTCTCAAACATTTGTGTGCGTAAATTCCGAGAGCAAATGTTCGATAGAGCATACACACAGTCAGACTTTCTGACAACAAGCTCACATCGAATATTTCCTGTTGGAAATTCCGATCGTGTGTATGGGGCATAAGGGTTTATCAATCCGGGTCGGACAGGCCAGATTTTTGTCCACACACATTCCAATCTCTCCCCTCCTTTGTTTAATTTTTCAAATTGAGGACAAATTATGTGGAGCTTTCCTTGACCAAACAATGATATTGGGGTGATGGGTGAGTACACATATTCAATATCATTATGAAAGTATTCACAAGAGATGCATTTTCCATTATATCAAGTGTAAATACCAGAATGTTCTCATCTGTTATTTGTCACTTAGATACTTGGCAACACATTTGATATATTTTTACCCAAGTCATGAAATTGCTTGTAAACTTTATAATATAATGAAATAAATCTGACTGTACATGCAGGCCAACTACATTTTATGTTGTGAAAGAGATTAAAAAAAATTTAGATATATCTCAGATTTTATGTTTAATGTTTGCCCATAAAAAAAAGTCCACCCTCCCCAGCAGCACACACTCACCTTGCTTCTATCATGAATGCTATTGCCTGACTCATCCACCAATCCAACCGGTCAGTGTCAACAACCTTCGCTGCTATTTCCTTCACTGGCTTCTGCTCACCCAACATATACATCTCAAAATACTAACTACAATATACAAAGCCATCCACAACTACCCTGTAGTACATTACCAAGCTCATCTTAAAAAAATTACCTAAACCATCCTCTTCATTCCTCCCAAGACCTCTTGCTCTCTGGTCCCCTCATCTCCTTCTCCCATGTTCTTTTCCAGGACTTTTTCTGAGCCTCTCCCTTCCAGTGGAACCCCCCAACCCAATCCATTTGACTATATCCTACTCTGTCTTCCTTATGGCAATCCATGAAAACTCATATTTTAGAGAAACCTATCCTGCCTGTACCTCACAACAATTTTTATTTTCTCCATCAACTCATCCCGCCCACAGTTATTATCTTTTGTAACACTTGCCTTTCGGTTTGTCTTGTAGAATTTCACAAACAGGGCCCTCCTAACCTACTTGTATGGAATGGTATTGCAACTTTACGGTCTGTTCAGCACTACACAAACTGTTGGAGTTTTTTTCATGGAGGGGCATATGACTGCCTTTCTCCATGTGACAGTGCTATTGCTTGGTAACTGGCCACATATGTCACATTGGGGTGGGGAGAGAGTCATCGGCTATGTGTAAGCACCCAAACGAGCAGAGGAAGGAAAGTTTACTATATGCTAATGGGGATGGTAATGTAAAAACTCTGATTTTAAACACAATAAGAATAAAAGAGGTTACTAAGGAGTTCTATGCACTAGGCTGGTTTCTCTGTTGTCTGTGTGACCTGAGAGTTTGAGAGTAGGATTTCTATTTATCACAAGGGGAAGGGAACACCATGTTAAAACTACACAGGGTGCCATGCAACATGCCCTTACCCATATATAAAGTATTTTACCTAATATCTTCACTTTGTATTATGCATAAAGGTGTTTCAGGAGAGTATCACCCAACTTTCATATGTTAACAGCAGAACAAATACCTATTGGTGTGATTATTCACTTCCAAATGATCTAATACCCCATGCATCTGACCGGTTAAAGGCTGCTATTGATCTTGGCCACAGCTGGTTGACATGCCGTCATATGACAAGAAGCAGCTGATAGCATATGTTGGAACATAACAAAAGAGGTTCCTTTTTTAATAATTCCATCTTTACTATAATTTTTACCATATTTATCTGCAGATTTTAAATGTTTCTTTATTGCCCTGTAATATAACTGCTCACAGATAACACTAAAACTATGAGGTTCTCTAAAACTTTACGGGATGTTTTTACCTTGTTAAAATTACTAACGTCACACCGGGAACTACTCTAACGTAGGTTAGGTATTACAAATAAATAAAACCTTGCAATGAATGACATTGTCTGACTGAAAACAATATTTACCCCATGAATATTTTTGTCATGTGAATTTCTGACAATATACATTTATGGCAAAGCAGAGTGTTGCTGTAGGCATTCTCTAAAACCAGAGAGAACTGTGTACAAAATAACCAGTAAAAATAAACTTAATACATAAAAGAAAATCCTGAGTTCAAATTACCTGTGATGTTGGCCAAGGCAAGACAGGGGTCACATGATCTATTTGTTTACATTCTGTCATGTGATCCAGCTAAATTCTCCCTCACTGGAGGTGTGTTGTTGTGTGAAAACAGATTTCTGGACTTCAGTGGAAAAACACAAAATGCACAAATTCCACTTAGGTCATTTATGTGATTGCATCTCCTCTCGCTTCTTAAACACAGAACATGACAGGAAAATACATAGGAATCTTTTCAAAAACCAAAACATAATTTTTACTTCCTTCTTGGTCCTGCTCTCTCTGCTTGCACTCATTTAGGCTGGCTTCCAAATTTTTGCACTTGTGTTGTACATTTATAGGTGCCTTTACAATACACATAGTTAGGTGTTGGCAGCACACAAAGTGCAAATATCATGCCTTTTCATTCACAGCCTCTGAATTCTATGTGCCCCTTAACATACAGTCCAAACACCAACCATCTACTTATAAAATCTACAGTGTTATGCCGCGTACACACGAGTAAAATTCTCGCCGGAAATGCCTTGGATGGTTTTGACGACGGAATTCCGCTCAAGCTCTTGTTGCCTACACACGGTCACACCAAATTCCGACCGTCAAGAATGCGGTGACGTACAACACTACGATGAGCTGCGAAAATTAAGTTCAATGCTTCCGAGTATGCGTTCAATTGTTTCCGAGCATGTGTCGGAATTTTGCGCGTCAGAATTGCCACAGACGAACGGAATTTCCGAAGGAAACTATTTTCGTCGGAAAAATTGAGAACATGCTCTCAATCTTTTGCTGGCCAAAATTCCGCCAGCAAAAGTCTGATGGAGCCTACACACGGTCGCATTTTCCAATCAAAAGCTCACACCGGTCATTGGCAGAATTTCCGATCGTGTGTATGCAGCTTAAGTGTTAAGCTGGTCATATAATTTTTCAAGTGCATTTTAGGGGTCACACGTGAGTTTAACTTTTAAAAATGCAACTTTGGGACTACACATGCACAACAGCTGTCATGACGGGGTTATGGAGGGTGCCATTACTATCCTCTTTTTGAAAATGCTAGTTAGCTGGTCATATCTGGTTTTAATAGTTTGGAGTCTCAGACCTGACATAGCATGTTGTAAATAAGTCAACAAAATGTCAGAATTTCCTAACCTCTATGCTTCTTTCAGATCATTGATTCAGAAAACACTACATCCAAAGTGGTAGCACAACAACTAGGGAAATAATATTCTCAAAGGGAGTGGTCATCAATAGAAGCCTACATAATTCTGTTATTTTATTTTATTTATTTATTTATTTATTTATTACTGGTACTTATATAGCGTCGTCAATTTACGCAGCACTTTACATATACGTTGTACATTCACATCAGTCCCTACCCTCAAGGAGCCTACAACCTAAGGGCCCTAACACACATTCATACATATACTAGGGCCAATTTTAGACAGGATCCGATTAACCTACCATCATATGTGGGAGGAAACCCATGCACGCACAGGGAGAACATGCAAACTCCAGGCAGATGGTGTCAGGGTCGGGATTCGAACCAGCGACCCTTTTTGCAGGGGGGTTTGTGTTCAGAGGGGAAATCTGAGGGGTAGATGATTTGAGGGGGATGGAACACAAAGATTTATGCTAGGTTGGGGATTGCATGGGGGGGAGGTTTATACTGACAAGAGGGGGGATTTTTGTTTTGGAGAATTTGGGATTTCAAGGGGAAATCATGCATAGGGGGTAAGTGTGCAGATTTGTGCTCAAATTTTCTTTGCCCCGGGCACGAGATGACCTTGTCCGAGCACTGGGTGTACTTTGGGCTTTGTTCAAGATCTGCCCAAATGCTACCTTTTTCCAGAATCTGAGAAGTCTAGACTATGCCAGCCATTGCTGCTTTGTATCAGCATGGAAATCAGTGGAGTTGATTTCCAGTAATACAGTAGGGTCTAGACAGTTATACTGTATATGAAACAAATGCCAACACAGAGTTGAGATCCATTATCTGCTTTGGCTGAAGGCTGAGGAATCTTTCTGTGATTTAAAATGTTATGGTTTCATAAATATATTCATCACCAAATAATAATGACATAGAGAGTACTAGGGGCTGCATCATAATTCATGTGCATGTTGTTTTCCCATTATTTGTCTCCCATCCATTTAACACTGTATACATGTGCTAATATCAGCATCAGAACAATGGGGATACAGAAAAACATTTCAAGACTCCCTGTAGCTTTGGATTTTTTCTGCATTTTTCTGACTGATGGTCTGTGTAATCCAATGAGAGCCTTGCACATAAAATATTTTGGCATTGTCCCTTTAAATATAGACTATGGAAAGTGGGTCCTAGTGCATATTTTCATAGATCCTATAGGGGCACAACTGGGCACTAGGTCTTTCAGTGGCAATTATTTTCCAAATCTGTGCAGGCACTACCTGCTACTTCTACACCTCTTTTTCTACCTACTGCTAGACTTTGGCCTGTATTTTTATCAATGCACTTGTCTACCATCCCCATTCTGTACCCATCTGCCTATTGCTGACTAAGGATTAGGTTCGGGTGCGGCGCAATGCAAGGTTCAACCCAAGCTTTGGATGTTTGGCTTTTGTGGACCAACAAAACAGTTTGGCCAAACATCCTGCTGCAGAAGCAGCAGGACAAAATTAATTTATTGGTAATATTGCTATTGCCAATAAAGGAACACTTCCTGCCGGAAATTTGTAAATTCTGTATATAATTGTATTCTATTTTGTATGTATTGCACACCCTCACTGTGCACACGGCATTAATAATGTTTTCATTACATGTTTGCATTCTTTCGAGTCCTGATTAGAATTAGTCTGCCTATGTTACGCCCCTTGTTACCATAAACGTACAATTGTAATATTAATGTGATACCTACATAATCATGTGTATAAAAACGTTCAATCACATCATAATAAAGCAGAACTGTTATTTGGGAAGATGCGGAGTGTATTTTTTGTGTCTGTTGCCTACTGCAGTAGTTATTATTAATTTGGAACCACTAATCAATATGAGGATAGGAGTTGCCTATCTATAAAGTTGTGTGATGTCAGTGTCATAGCATCATTGATTGGTAAGATGCCAGTGCCAGCTCTGGAATGAATCGGCCAGCTTGCCAGCTCTGGAATGAATCAATAGCTTGCTTGGGCAGTCCATTTATTACTGTTATTGCTGTGTACATTGTTATTGACTGTTTTGAGAACTATTTCAATAAAGTCTTGGCTGTTTATCCATAACTTGGTGAACCAATATCCTTTTAAGTCTTTTTCTCTTCACTCAATAGACATGTGCAATTCGCTTCGTTCCGAATTAGTTTTTCGACTAAATTCAACAAATTCGTCAATTTGGAAATATTTGAATTAAAAAAACGTTTAACAAATTTTTTCAAAATTCAAAGATCCTAAAATTCGGAAATTAGAAAATTCAAAAATCTGAAATTCGGAAATCGAAACTCCGGAAATTGAAAATTCAGGAAATCGAAAATCCGAAAATTCGAAAATCGGAATATAAGGACGAAAACCCAAAAATTCAAAAGAACGAAAATCCGAAAGTTAGAACGAAAATCCGAAAATTAGAATACCCAAAAAATTGAAAATCTGAATTAACAAACTAACAATAACTATTACTAAATATTAAATTATAGGTATTGGAATTTCCTTTCAAATTTGGCTGTTAGTGAAGGGCATGTAAAGAGAAAGAACGGGGGGGGGGGGGGGGGTTTAGCCAACCTGACGGATTATCTCGGTAACTGAACACAATGTGACCTACATACTAAAAGGTTTTTTCTAAATATCTTTTTTTATCACAAAATATATATAATACACATAACATTAAAAAGAACATTGGATTCCAAATATGCATACAGATGCGATAAGTCAGATTGTTGAATCAAACATGCTGATCGATACTGGTTGACGCGTTTCCCTTGTGGCTTCTTCAGAACCAGAAAGCAGCAGTTATGATATCTGTAGTGTATCATAGAAAAACATGGGAGTTATATATAAGTGAGCCATCAGATTTCCTCAATTTCATATAATGAAATAGTTCAGCAAAAATACTTTCAATTGACGTTTAATAAACATGTGCCTACCTTTAAATTTACATCTCTTTAAAAGATCCACCTACATAGTGGCTGGATAGTTTGTAGACCAAATATTGTCCCATAAATAGGGTAGAATCTTTGGAGGTAAACAACCAAAGATTACTTGTGGGGGCCTGAATCCGACAAAGATAGCACGCGCTGGGAAAAAAAAAAAAAAAAAAGGATTTTCTATTTAAAAAACTAGTCCAATAAATGAAATACTAAATCCTGTAGATATGTATGTAAGATATACTTACATCTGACAAATAGGTGCAGATGAAAGGTATAGTTACCAATGATATCCTATGTGGGAATGGTGGTAGATAGATAAAGCTGGAAGAGCACTTTATGCCTAAAATCAATAGTAGCGACATTACCAACAAGTCCAAATAAGCTTAGATTCATTCAAACTATTAGTTAAAGAACCAATGAATACCTGAAAAGGCATATAGAAAATTCCCCTGCCTGGGATGAATAGCCTGAGGTCCGTGATAATATCACCAACAAAAGGGGACGTCAGAAAAGCACTCTATAGAAATAGAGGAAAAAAGTATATAATAATACCAATGTCCCAATTAAATGGGTTCCGAGAAAATCTCACTTAAAGTGCCAACAAACACACTAAAATAGAAGATGCAAATTAAGGACTCTGAACGGCCGCATTCCAAGAAAAATTCAAAAGCTTTTATTGGTAAAATATGGAATCACACAAAAATAGGTCACAGCAAAGCAAGAAAATAGCTAATGCATTTCACACTACCAAGAGTGCTTACTCTATGAGAAATGCATTAGCTATTTTCTTGCTTTGCTGTGACCTATTTTTGTGTGATTCCATATTTTACCAATAAAGGCTTTTGAATTTTTCTTGGAGTTCGGCCGTTCAGAGTCCTTAATTTGAATCTTCATCAGCTTGTGCCGTGCCTGCACCAGGGTTCTCTAACCATAGGAACAGCTGTGGGATTGAGTTTGGGTGGATCATCCTGGAGCGGTGGATCTCTCCACACTAAAATAGAAGTAGCGAACTATAAATAGCAAATAGATTTGAAGATTACCTTAGGCTTGGTCTGTGTCTGTGACTCTCCAGCACTCCATCTGCAACGTATGTCTGTTGGAGTGCTGGCTTTATACTGATGACTGCCGCCAAACTTAGCAGGGGGACCGCCCTGAAAAGCCAATTAGGGAATCCTCTCTTCAGCTGGAAGAGAGGCTAGATGAAACATTCAACTGCGCATGCGCAACCCTCCAAAAAAAAGGGGGGGAAGGGGGAGGGAGAAAAGGGGGGAGGGAATCCAGACATTGCTTAAGATCTTAAGGGGAAACAAAAGCCCCTCCGACGGCTCCACCGCAACGCCTCCACCGAGGGAGGGATGGCTTATGGCAAAAACCAGTCCATCCCAGCCGTTCTTAACCAAGCCAGAGGGGGTCACATAGAATTATCATTTCCCAAAATATTTGTCGGATTTAGGATCCCACAGCTCAGAATGGATATTGGTTTATCCCTAAAAAAAGAGAGAATACGTATGGCATAAAGGAGAATCTTGCTGATGACTCACTTAGAACGATCTCCTCAAATGTCCTATACATAAAACACATACATATTAAATAAATGTTAGTGAAGGGCAATAATATCTCTGCAGGATGTGGAAACCTTGCAAGAAGATCTGAACAAATTAATGGGGTGGGCAACTACATGGCAAATGAGGTTTAATGTAGAAAAATGTAAAATAATGCATTTGGGTGGCAAAAATATGAATGCAATCTATACACTGGGGGGGAACCTCTGGGGGAATCTAGGATGGAAAAGGACCTGGAGGTCCTAGTAGATGATAGGCTCAGCAATGGCATGCAATACCAAGCTGCTGCTAACAAAGCAAATAGAATATTGGCATGCATTAAAAAAGGGATTAACTCCAGAGATAAAACGATAATTCTCCAGCTCTACAAGACTCTGGTGCAGCTTCACATAGAGTATGCTGTCCAGTTCGGGGCACCAGTCCTCAGGAAGGATGTACTGGAAATGGAGCGAGTACAAAGAAGGGCAACAAAGCTAATAAAGGGTCTGGAGGATATTAGTTATGAGGAAAGGTTGCGAGTACTGAACTTATTCTCTTTGGAGAAGAGATGCTTGAGAGGGGATATGATTTCAATTTAAATACCATACTGGTGACCCCACAATAGGGATAAAACTTTTTTGCGGAAGGGAGTTTAACAAGACATGTGGCCACTCATTAAGATTAGAAGAAAAGAGGTTTAACCTTAAACTACGTAGAGGGTTCTTTACTGTAAGATGTGGAATTCCCTTCCACAGGCAGTGGTTTCAGCAGGGAGCATCGATAGTTTCAAAAAACTATTAGATAAGCACCCGAACGACCGCAACATACAGGGATATACAATGTAATACTGACATATAAGCACACACATAGGTTGGACTTGCGTTCTTTTGTTTTTCAGTATCTGCCTGGAGTTCAGTATTCACTTTTGTGAGATACTGTATATATACACATATACATACATATATATATATATATATATATATATATATATATATATATATATATATATATATATATACACAGTATCTCACAAAAGTGTATACACCCCTCACATTTTTGTAAATATTTTATTACATCTTTTAATGTGACAACACTGAAGAAATTATACTTTGCTACAAAGTAAATTTGCTGTCCCCTCAAAATAACTCAACACCTAGCCATTCATGTCTAAACCACTGGCAACAAAAGTGAGTACACCCCTAAGTGAAACTGTCCAAATTGAGCCCAATTAGCCATTTTCCCTCCCATGTGTCATGTGACTCATAATGCGGCGTACACACGAAGGGACAATCCCGCGGGATTATCCGCTGGACTGAAGTCCAGCGGATAATCCCCTCGTGTGTGGGCGCCGGCGGACTTTTTGGCGCCAAAGTCCGGCGGACTTTTTGGCGCCAAAGTTTTAAGTTTGGTTTTAAAATTATCCGCTGGACTTGGCAGTCCGGCGGACAATCCCGCCGTTAGTGGGCAAGTCCGCGGGACTTTTGAAATGAACGGACTTGCCGCTCATCGGCAAGTCCGTTCATTTAGCACGTGACTTCAGGTTACGTAGCTAGCGTAGGCAGTTACTGCCGCCGCGCTAGCTCCGTGACCTGGCATGGATTTAAAGGGACTCCCCACGCCGAAAAAACGGCGTGGGGGTTCCCCCCAAATCCATGTCAGACCCTCATCCGAGCACGCAGCCTGGCAGGCCAGGAAAGGGGTGGGGACGAACGAGCGCCCCCCCCCCCTCCTGAGCCGTACCAGGCCGCGTGCCCTCAACATGGGGGGTGCCCTGGGGAAAGGGGGGCCGTGCGGCCCCCCCACCCCAAAGCACCTTGTCCCCATGTTGATGAGGACAAGGGCCTCTTCCCGACAACCCTGGCCGTTGGTTGTCGGGGTCTGCGGGCGGGGGCTTATCGGAATCTGGGAACCCCCTTTAATAAGGGGGCCCCCAGATCCCGGCCCCCCACCCTATGTGAATGAGTATGGGGTACGATGTACCCCTACCCATTCACCTAAGGTGTAAAATGTAAAGTACAAAAACACACACACTTTTGAAAAAATATTTTATTGCACTGCTCCGGGGTCTTCTTCCGTCTTGGGGGTCTTCTCGCTGGACTCCTCCGCTCTCTTCTGCTCTTTTACCTAGCTCTTTCACGAACAGAGGAGTCCGGCTACCTTCTTCGTCGTCGCCGCCGTCGTCTGGGGGTCTCGATCCGCCTTCGGGGGTCTTCCGGGAGTCTCTTCTGTTCCTGCGGCGGTCGTCGTCTTCCGCGCCGCCGGCGCCTTCTTCTTCTTCTTGTCCTTCTTCTTGTTCTTCTTCTTCTGATGTTGACCCGACGCTCTCTCTGCCCGGAATGCTTGTGCCGCGCTGCGCTAGGACTTATATAGGGGCATGGGGACAGGGTCACATGCACATGTCACATGGTGACCCTGCCCCCTTGTGTTGTCACAGTCCCGGAGGATGCTGGGACTGTGACATCGCAAGGGGGTGGGGTCACCATGTGACATGAACATGTGACCCTGTCCCCCATGTCCCTATATAAGTCCGAGCGCAGAGCGGCACAGGCATTCCGGGCAGAGACAGCGACGGGTCAACATCGGAAGAAGAAGAAGAACAAGAAGGACAAGAAGAAGAAGGCGGCGCCGGCGGCGCGGAAGACGACGACCGCCACAAGAACAGAAGAGACCCCCGGAAGACCCCCGAAGGCGGATCGAGACCCCCAGACGACGGCGGCGACGACGACGAAGAAGGTAGCCGGACTCCTCCATTCGTGAAAGAGCTAGGTAAAAGAGCAGAAGAGAGCGGAGGAGTCCGGCGAGAAGACCCCCAAGACGGAAGAAGACCCCCGGAGCAGTGCAATAAAATATTTTTTCAAAAGTGTGTGTGTTTTTGTACTTTACATTTTACACCTTAGGTGAATGGGTAGGGGTACATCGTACCCCATACTCATTCACATAGGTTGGGGGGCCGGTATCTGGGGGCCCCCTTATTAAAGGGGGCTCCCAGATTCCGATAAGCCCCCGCCCGCAGACCCCGACAACCAACGGCCAGGGTTGTCGGGAAGAGGCCCTTGTCCTCATCAACACGGGGACAAGGTGCTTTGGGGTGGGGGGGCCGCACGGCCCCCCTTTCCCCAGGGCACCCCCCATGTTGAGGGCACGCGGCCTGGTACGGCTCAGGAGGGGGGGGCGCTCATTCATCCCCACCCCTTTCCTGGCCTGCCAGGCTGCGTGCTCGGATGAGGGTCTGACTTGGATTTGGGGGGAACCCCCACGCCGTTTTTTCGGCGTGGGGATTCCCTTTAAATCCATGCCAGCTTACGGAGCTAGCGCGGCGGCATTTACTGCCTACGCTAGCTACATAACCTGAAGTTACGTTCGAAATGAACGGACTGCTCCGTGTGTGGGCAAGTCCGTTCATTTTCAAAAGTCCCGCGGACTTTTGGCCGGCGGATTATCCGCTGGAGAAGTCCGTGCGTGTGTGGGCAAGTCCACACGCTCGGAAAGTCCAGCGGACCTAGCTGGAAAGTCCCGCGGGATTGTCCGCTGGACTAAGTCCGCCGGCAAAAGTCCGCACGTGTGTACGCGGCATTAGTGTTACAAGGTCTCAGGTGTGAATGGGAAACAGGTGTGTTAAATTTGGTGTTATTTCTCTCACTCCCTCATACTGGTCACTGGAAGTTCAACATGGCACCTCATGGCAAGGAACTCTCTGAGGATCTGAAAAAAAGAATGGTTGCTCTACATAAAGATGGCCTAGGCTATAAGAAGATTTCCAAGACCCTGAAACTGAGCTGCAGCACGGTGACCAAGACCATACAGCGGTTTAACAGGACAGGTTCCACTCAGAACAGGTCTCGCCATGGTCGACCAAATAAGTTGAGTGCACGTGCTCAGCGGTTGTCTTTGGGAAATAGAGGTATGAGTGCTGCCAGCATTGCTGCAGAGGTTGAAGGGGTGGGGGGTCCGGCTGTCAGTGCTCAGATCATACGCTGTACACTGCATCAAATGGGTCTACATGGCTGTTGTCCAATAAGGAAGCCTCTCCTAAAGATGATGCACAAGAAAGCCTGCCAGGTCTGCGCCCATGGTCGAGCCAAATAGAGTTGAGTGCACGTGCTCAGCGGTTAGTCTTGCCATGGTCGACCAAATAAGTTGAGTGCACGTGCTCAGCGGTTGTCTTTGGGAAATAGAGGTATGAGTGCTGCCAGCATTGCTGCAGAGGTTGAAGGGGTGGGGGGTCCGGCTGTCAGTGCTCAGATCATACGCTGTACACTGCATCAAATGGGTCTACATGGCTGTTGTCCAATAAGGAAGCCTCTCCTAAAGATGATGCACAAGAAAGCCTGCCAGTTTGCTGAAGACAAGCAGACAAAGGACATGGATTACTTTGGAACCATGTCCTGTGGTCTGATGAGACCAAGATAAACTTATTTGGTTCAGATGGTGTCAAGCGTGTGTGGTGGCAACCAGGTGAGGAGTACAAAGACAAGTGTGTCTTACCTCAAGCATGGTAGTGAGAGTGTCATGGTCTGGGGCTGCATGAAAGCTGCCCTCACTAGGGAGCTACAGTTCATTGAGGGAACCATGAATGCCAACATGTACTGTGACTAGGGATGAGCCAAACTCACCGGGATTCCCGCAGTGTCTCCATGGAGACAGGATGCGCTGCGATGGACCATCGAGAGAGATCACCCACCTTTCTTTGTGAAATGGTAGGGGTACTTTTGTAGCCCCTTACCATTTCAAACCGAGGGGTGGCAGGATCTGGGGTCCCCTTGTTAAAGGGGGCTTCCAGATTCTGATAAGCCCCCCGCCCGCAGACCCCCACAACCACCAGCCAGGGTTGTGGGGATGAGGCCCCTTGTCCCCATCAACATGGGGACATGGCGCTTTGAGGGGTCACAGAAAGCATCCTCCTAATGTTGAGGGCATGTGGCCTGGTATGGTTCAGGAGGGGGGGGCGCTCTCTCATCCCCCCTCTTTTCCTGCGGCCTGCCAGGTTGCGTGCTCGGATAAAGGGTCTGGTATGGATTTTTGGGGGGAACGCCACGCTATTTTTTTTTAAGATCTTAAGGGGAGCTCCCCTTAAAATCCATACCAGACCTGAAGGGGCTGGTATGGATATTTGGGGAGAACCCCACGTCATTTTATTTTTGGACCCGGGGTTCCCCTTAACCACTTCAGCACCGGGTCATTTTACACCCTTCCTTACCAGAGCACTTTTTGCGATTCGGCACTGCATCGCTTTAACTAACAAATGCACGGTCGTGCGACGTTACACCCAAACAAAATTTACGTCCTTTTTTTCCCACAAATAGAGCTTTCTTTTGGTGATATTTGATCACCTCTGCGGTTTTTATTTTTTGCGCTATAAACAAAAGAAGAGCGACAATTTTGAAAAAAAAAACACAATATTTTTTACTTTTTGCTATAATAAATATCCTATTTTTTTTAAAAATAACTTTTTTTTTCCTCAGTTTAGGCCGATACATATTCTTTTACATATTTTTGGTAAAAAAAAAAAATCGCAATAGGCCTTTATAGATCGGTTTGCGCAAAAGTTATAGCGTCTACAAAATAGGGGATAGATTTATTGCATTTTTTTTTTACTAGTAATGGCGGCGATCTGCGATTTTTTTTCGTGACTGCGACATTGCGGCGGACACTTCGGACACTTTTGACACATTTTTGGGACCATTCACATTTACACAGCGATCGTTGCTATAAAATTGCAGTGATTACTGTGTAAATGTGACTGGCAGGGAAGGGGTTAACACTAGGGGGCGCTGCAGGGGTTAATGTGTTCCCTATAGGAGTGATTCTAACTGTGGGGGGAGGGGACTCACAAGGGGAGGAGACCGATCAGTGTTCTTCCGTACTGGGATCACATGATCGGTCTTCTCTCTGCTGACAGGACGTGGAGCTGTGTGTTTACACACACAGCTCCACGGTCCCGCACGGTCCCGTTGTTTTAACGGGCAATCGCGGGTGCCCGGCAAACATCGCGGCCGCCGGGCACCCGCACCGGGTCCCGAGCGACGCCGGCGGCGCGCGCGCGCCCCCCAGGCGGCCGGGAATGGGAGGACGTCATATGACGCCCACCCAGGATGGGAGATCCACCTTGTGGGCGTCATATGACAGTGGGCGGTAGGGAAGTGGTTAATATCCATACCAGACCTGAAGGGCCTGGTAATTGAATTTGGGGGAACCCCATGCATTTTTTATTTTTTTTTATCAATGACTGTTCTCTGTATTATGGGGAGCCGACAATTCATTATAGCCGCGAGTGCTTTTAAATTACTTTTTTTCCTGCAGAAATTACACTTTGTGCAGGGACAGTTCTAAGCACGGGGAAACATGCGTCCCTTTACAGGCATACTATACACACCCCCTAGGTACGAAATTTTAAGGAATATTACACTTTTATTGTTTCACTTTAAGCATTATTAAAATAATTGCTCCCGAAAAAACGGCCATTACTCACTACTTTACATTGTAGCAAAGTGTATTTTCTTCAGTGTTGTCACAAGAAAACATATAATAAAATATTTACAAAAATGTAAGGAGTGTACTCACTATTGCGAGATACGGTATATATGCATTCTACATTGGAATCATTAATTTGTTGTCTAGCCCCGCCATAATAAAGCCTTCTTAATCTATCCCAGTCTATATTTAATCTTGGCTTTCCTTTGATTTGTTAATGTATTTTTTCTAGTGCTTTAGGCTAAATCAAATAACTCGCCTGTTTGTTCAAGTAAATTACATTTGTTGATACAAGACATCAAGATTTTAGTTTTCAATTTAGAAAAAAATCAATCCCTCAGGTGCAGAAATGGAACTTATATTACAGTTTAAGGAAGATTGCTATGGAAAAACTAGGAAAATTGCATCAGCTGCATTAAATAAATATCCAAAAGTGAAGCACAAAATAGCCATCAAACACGAAATATGAGGGGAATCAGAGTTTAACGGTGTGGCAAGGGTTATAAAATATATGAGTACAAACATATACAGCGTTCAACTGATGTTTCAGGAAGGACATGAGGTAGTTTAGACTTTAACAATAAAATACAGTTGTGAACATGACAAGAGATCACTTTTTCTTGGAGGGTAAATTAACAGTAGTCAGGATTTAGCACTCAAGTTGCTGCCTGGGTCTTGGAACATCATTTAGCAGCACAAACAACAAAAGTGTTCCCAATATGTTATTCCATATCAATGGAGCATGTAGACATATATGGCACCTATGGCACCCAAAGAAACTCCATCTGATAGGATCACCTCTACTATAGAAAACATTTTCTTGTTTAATTGGTCCTAGATTTTGAGTCAATGTATTATTGAGGCCGAAAATTAGGGAAAATACAGAATTTTAACCGCTTGCCGACCAGCCACCGCAGTTGTACTAAGGTAGAATGGCACGGATAGGCGAATCGCCGCCATGTTACCTCACTCCTTCTTGTGGCCACTAGGGGCAGCTCGCCCCTGGAGCATATGCGAGTGCCCGGTAGTCTTGATGACCGCCGGGCTCCCGCGATCGCTCGTAACATGGTGAGAACCAGGATCTTTGTGTGTAAACACAGAGATCCCGGTTCTCTGAGGGGAGAAGAGACAGGTCGTCTGTTCATACAAAGTATGAACAGCGATCTGTCATCTCCCCTAGTCATTCCCCTCCCCCCTTCAGTTAGAACACACACTGGGGAACACAATTAACCCCTTGATCACCCCCTAGTGTTAACCCCTTCACTGCCAGTGACATTTTTACAGTAATCAATGCATTTTATAGCACTGATCGCTGTATTAATGCCAATGGTCCCAAAAATGTGTCAAAATTGTTCGATGTGTCCGCCATAATGTCGCAGTCACAATAAAAATCGCAGATCGCCGCCATTACTAGTAAAAAAAAAATAATAATAAAAATGCTATAAATCTATCCCCTATTTTGTAGACTTATAACTTTTGCGCAAAGCAATCAATATACGCTTATTGCAATTTTTTCTACCAAAAATATGTAGAAGAATACATATTAGCCTAAACTGAGAAAAAAAATTAGCTTTTTTTAAAAAAAAATGGGGATATTTATTATAGCAAAAAGTAAAAAATATTGTGTTTTTTCAAAATTGTCGCTCTTTTTTTGTTTATAGCGCAAAAAAATAAAAACGCAGAGATGATCAAATACAACCAAAATTAAGCTCTATTTGTGGGAAAAAAAGGACGTCAATTTTGTTTGGGTACAGCATAGCACGACCGCACAATTGTCAGTTAAAGAAACGCAGTTAAATCGGTTAAGCTGTCACCCAAATAGGAATAGCGGGGAAATTTTTAAATAAGTACATTTAAGCTGGCCATACACCAGTAGTTTTCGAACGAATATTCATGTGAACATTCATACAAAAAATTTTATCAGTACATTCAATGACATGACCAATGTCATTCAAAAGTACTCACAAAAATGTTTGCTTTCAAAATTCGATTTTGGAGTAAATGGACCTTCCCAAATGAAAACCATTACTGTGTTTAAGAAACATTTTCCATTCTGCTTCTTCAACTTTTTTTGTCATTGTGCTCAAAAACAAATGTTGATTTGACCCCAGTAATGATTAGAAAATCAATCAAACATTCCTAAAACAAACATTTTTATTTTTTAAACTAAATTCTACTATTGTATGGCCAGCTTTATTCTGATGATTGACAACTGTCTAATACATTTTTTTATTTATGTTGGAGAGATTTCCTTTTTACTTTCTGTTGTGTTTACAAGTCAATATGGGATACAGATGGCAATAAAATCTGACAAGGCTTTTAATCATTCCCTACTCTTTTTAAAACTAAAATGTTTTTTGGTTAAACATTACTTTAAATAGTTAAAATTGAGTGCTTTACATTAAGAACTTGCTCTGTAGTACAGTATTGTACATTAAGAAGTTGCCATAACTTTTAGTTTTTGGCATATACTGTATAAATTGTTCATGTTATCAGTGTGTGCTTACCTGGGTTTCTCTCCCACACTGCCGAAAACATAGTAATTTACTAATTGTCTACCACGCGAACTGGCCTTTGTGTCTGGATGAGTGTAAAGGGGCATTGTGTATTTTCCATCAATAGCAGGAACTTAGTAAATAATGTGATGTGCTCTGGAATAAGGCATTAATAATTGGCATTATACAAATCAAATGACTAACCCACTTGATACTCTAATCATGTGAAATTATGTTTGGTTAAAAAAAAAATATTACGCCGTCTATGGGGTGCAGCAGACAACAGATCCCAGTATCTCCCCTACATGTGCCTCTGGATAGCAATATTTAAAGTGGAATACCACTTAGAATTTTGTTAACTTTGGGTAGAAAGGAGTTGGATTAATGTTGTGGTGCCTCCTGGTAGGAGACAGAGCTAACCGAGGCACAAGGGGTAAGCGACAGTTGGTCTTCAACAGAGCTCTTGAATGTGGAAATGAGCTGGAGATCCTAGTGGTCCAAGTTTGCTTTGTTGAAAACTGTCACTAAGTCATGGCCTTCAGAATCAGTCACCAAGCAGACAGGAGGAACAGAATGGCTGTAGAGTGGAGACTAGACAATAGGCAGCAGGCAGGAAAATAGTCAGGTCCATGAAAGGGTCTTTGCAAGCGGCAAGCAAGAGAGTAGTTAGCATCATGCATCAGTTGAAAGCAGGGTGCAACCCAGGGTTTTTTATTTTTTGCTAAACCAAAAAACAGAAAATGTTAAAAAAATATATATATTTTTTGTTTCTATTATAACATTTTGCAAATAAGTAATTTTTCTCCTTCACTGATGGGCACTGATGAGGCGGCACTGATGAGGAGGCACTGCTGAGGCTGTACTGATAGGTGGCATTAATGGGCACTGATAGGCAGCACTGATGGGCACGTATATTAAGCACTGATGGGCATTAATTAGCACTGATGGTGCTGCACGGATAATCAGGGCACTGATGATCAGTGTTTTGATTATCTGTGCACATGTCCCCTGTCAGGATTTCTGGTTACCGGCTCTACTCTCCTCATGCTGTGACAGCACATAAGTAAAAGAGAGCCGATAACCGGCAACTCTGTTTACACTGTGATCAGCTGTGATTGGACACAGCTGATCACGTGGTAAAGGTCGGCTGTGATTGGCCCTTTACCACGAACTGTGATTAGCTAGGTCCGAAGGACACAGCAATCACAGCGCATGCCAGATGCATGACCCAGGGGGTGGGTGAGAGGGATGGTTCCAGGGGGACGTCCATGGAAGCCCTCCCTAAACGAGAGAGCAACGATGTAGCCGTATTTTGGCTATGGCACAGTTAAAACATCTTTAAAGCAATAAAAAAAAGAATGAAAAATTTAAAAAATTCTAATCTTAAAGGATAAGTTCACCTTTGGTTTTTAGGTGGAACATGTAACATCTCCAATCCCTGCATTCCCTGTGACAGCAGGCCAGGGATATTCTCCCATCACCTGCTTTCACTATTTAAAAAGAGTGCGACCGCGTGGGGCTCTGCCCACGTGTCCATGTCATTGATTCACAGGTTCCTGTGAATCAATGAACTACAAGTACCTCCAGCCTTTGCGGCCTGTCCGCTTGTAGTTCTTAATGAACTACCAGGGTACGATGTAAGCAGACAGCTTACACTGACAGTCTGTAGGAATCCTACATGGCACCTGCGCTCAGCTGATCAAATGGTCAGCTCTCCCTGGAATCCCAGATTAATACACACATCATTGGCTCCAAGGCTGGCTCTGTTCCTTCTCCAATACTGGGCTGGCATCCACTCATGTGATGATACAAGCACACCGTATACCATGGAAAAAGGAACAATTCATAGTGCAGTATTTATTGTAAAAGAACTTGTTACCACACAATGCAGAGGCTAAAAACAATACTGCCATACAGTCACATAACTTGCCGCCACACCAGAAGTCATTGTGGCAGTGTGACGTCATGCACATAGCTCACCCAACACATTTCCCACAAGAGTGTGTCACCAGAGGCCCCTGAGGACACACTCTTGTGGGAAACGCGTCTTGCCATCACTGGAAGCACTTTTGGTCAGGCAATGTCATTGGCTGGGCCGTGATGATGTGCATGTGATGATGTGAATTCTCAGGTTCGGCATTGCTGTGTGAGGGTGGCGATCTTGGTACAGGGAAACAGATTTTGCTTCCCTTTTGTCAAAGCCTGCACCACCAGTGACTGGTGATCTAAAGACAAAAGGAGGAATAATTAAGCAGCAGAAGGAATGGTAGAGAAAGTGCAAAAGAATACACATAAGAATAACACACACAAACAGAAGAAATTAAACAGAAGCAGGGAGGTTTTTGCACTGTGTATACAGCTTCCGCTCCTGCAAGGAAAACAGCCAGCACAGTAGGAACATCACCAAATCTTGTGAGAATAGCAGTCATGGGCAGCAGTGACTTGGCTCTCATACTGCAGATGTACAGTCATGAGGCTTTAGGCACACTCACATACCAGAAAGTGTAATGCTATTTTACAGGAGGAATTCAAGACAAATGGTTAATTTTTTAGGGTACTGCCTAGACACAATTAACATGTTCAGATCTCCCTTCTAGCACAATCTTATATTTTTGAGTTCAGGTCCACTTTAAAGGGAACAACCTCTAAAAAAAAGCAGTGTACTTTCAAAGTATATTGCTGTTCCAACCAGGCTGCAAAGTTTAACAATCAGAAAATTAGATTTATGTGCCAAATAAAATGATCTCAAATGAGATTCCTACCGTGCATATAAAAGTAATAGAGCTGACATGGTGAGTAGTGATTGCCCTCTTCCATCATCTCCATGTTTATCATTACTGCATGCAATCAATGGTGTCATCAATTTGGTGAAATATCAGAGTACAGTTTTCCCCCTTCCTTATCTAACACTACAGCATGTTTTAATAAAGTCAATGAATGAAAAACTGTGTTATTATTGTTCACTGTATTGGAATGTAAATGACTTTAGTATTGATTTTCATAGACGGGACCAGGTCACCCTAATTAGTTATTCAGAAAGAGTGCAGCTTGCAATATTAGGCTTTATCAAGAAGGGAATACAGTAAATCGTGATGATGGGAATAAAGTCAGCCGTCACTGCAATTCTCAAATAATTAACAGCGCTATAGAAAACCCATGTCTCTAATGACTGTTCAGATTGGAATATAGATTGGTTGATTATAAGTACGCTGCCCTTATTACATTCTAAAAACAATAACTACATATAAGGCTATTTTCTATGTCTAGACAACAGTGTGATTTTATTTCTTAAAGCAAACTTGTGGGCGCTTGTAAGCTTGCTGTGGGATTACACTGTAGGCACCTCTAGAAATCTGCATGCACAGTGTGTTTATTTTTAGTTTCCCCAAGACCCCCAATACCCAGGAAGTTCTATTGTACAGCAACAAGTCCTTGCATGGATGTTCTGTGGCCCTTTTCTATAATCACTATAGGCCCTTAAAGCTGTATGTCCCACCTGATGTGTGCAAGCTTTCATACACAAGACCAGAGCTGCTGTTCGAAATCATGGGGCCATGTACAGCCTAGCTGACAGAACAGTGAATCAAGCCTAACAGGTGGCTCCAGGTGCATGAGCAAACCCCCCTTATTCATGCAGCCAGAGCACATGTGAGAATGAGGCCTTACCCATGTCTTTAAGACAGAGAAAGAGATTGAGGACACAGATTCCTCAATCCTTTTTCTGCAGTCTCAGTTGCAGAGTGAATGAACAGGAACGCTCTGTACAGAAACACCCTGTTCATTCACAAGCGGAAGACTTGTAAATACAGGAAGGGCCAAAGGGGGATTGGTTTGAGTAATTGCACCCATATCTGCTGCTCTGTGCCCCCTTGTTGAACTTATGGGGCCTGGGCAGAAACCACCGCCTGTGGAAGGGAATTTTTGAACATCCTTGCCGCTCTTACAGTAAAGAACCCTCTACGCAGTTTAAGGTTAAATCGCATTTCTTCTAATGTTATTTTATTAAACTCTCTTCCGCAGAAAAGTTTTATCCCTATTGTGGGGACACCCGTGTAGTATTTGTAAATTGGTATCATGTCCCCTCTCAAGCATCTATTCTCCAGGGAGAATAAGTTCAGTGCTCGCAACCTTTCTTCATAACTAATATCCTCCAGACCCTTTATTAGCTTTGTTGCCCATCTTTGTACTCCCTCCATTTCCAGTACATTCTTCCTGAGGACGTACTGGACAGCATACTCTAGGTGAGGCCGGACCAGAGTCTTGTAGAGTGGTAGAATTATTGCTTTATCTCTTGAGTTAATCCCCTTTTTAATGCATGCCAATATTCTGTTTGCTTTGTTAGCAGCAGCTTGGCATTGCATGCCATTGCTGAGCCTATCATCTACTAGGACCCCCAGGTCCTTTTCCATCCTTGATCCCACAAGAGGTTCTCCCCTCAGTGAGTAGATTGCATCATATTTTTGCCACCCAAATGCATTATTTTAAATTTTTCTACATTAAACCTAATTTGCCATGTAGTTGCCCACCCCATTCATTTGTTCACCCCATTAATTTTGCACCCCATTAATTTTGCAAGGTTTCCACATCCTGCAGAGAAGTTATTTCCCTGCTTAGCTTAGTATTGTCCGCAAATACAGAGATTGATCCTCCAGGTCGTTTAAGAACAAATCAAACAGGATTGGTCCCAGCACAGAACCCTGGGGGACCTCACTTTTCACCCCTGACCATTCTGAGTACTCCCCATTTATCACCACCCTCTGAACTCGCCCTTGTAGCCAGTTTTTAATCCATGTACTCACCCTACGGTCCATGCCAACGGACCTTATTTTGTACAGTAAATGTTTATAGGAAACTGTGTCAAATGCTTTTGCACAGTGTTTGGATTTTACATATATTTTATTATTCTTTACCTATATTCCCTTTGGTTATGAATGTAATGTTTGGTATATCCCTCCAATTAAAACACATAAAAAAAACATTTGCTCATGATGACAGAAAGTATAAGAACAAAATGCAGTTTATAGGCTCTCTGAATTTGCTGTATCATGACTTTAAAATATGTAGCATTAAAATCCCGTCCAAGCCCCAGCCTCACTATTGAGTGCTACAGTGTATGTCAGCCTAGTGGAAAATTACTAGACGAGTGTGTAAGACTCCTTGTACAAGAATTTCTGCTTTTGCCATAACATTAATGAACTGATTTTACCTGTCTATCTAGACAAAGTGCTACATAGCCAGCATTCCTGACACGTTTGTGAAAATGCTGGCTTTGTCAAGGTCCCCATCTGCCTTCTTATTAAATAAGAATGTGCATTGTTTCTTAATGATAAATTCATCCTGAACATCACAAATTTTGTTCTGAAATTATAGAACCAAACATCTGCTATGTTCAAGTACACTGAATTTGGCGCAAAAATTTGCTAAAAGCTGCACAGCGCACATTATAGGTGCACAGCGTCAATTATGCACATATTATTAATTGGTGGCACAGTTCTTCAAAGTAACCAGGGGTCTATTTACTACACCGTAAAAATTATTGTGCTGGGTCTACTTGAGGCAACTATTTGCAACAGCTTTTTAATCACTGTCAACTAAACTTATTTTTGTCTGACTCATTAGCGTTTTAATGTTTTCAACTTTGTTGTTTTAAGTAAAGCCAACTTAATTTTTTCAGTTTATAGACCATAGGTTCAAGTAAAGCCAACTCAATTTTTTCCAGTTTCTAGAAAAGTTTAAGATAGGAACACATACATTAACTTATTTATTTCAAGTACTTATATAGCACTGTCAATTAATGCAGTGCTTTACATATACATTGTATATTCACATCAGTCCCTGCTCTCAAGGAGCTTACAATCTAAGATCCCTAACTCATATTCATACACATACTAGCATCAATTTACATCAATTTACACAGGAGCCAATAACCCTACCAGCATGTCTTTGGAATATGGGAGGAAACCTACAGGCACAGGGTAGAACATGCAAACTCCAGGCAGGTAGTGTTGCGGTGGGGATTTGAACCAGTTACCCTTTTGCTGCTAGGTGAAAGTGCTAACCACTACACCACTGTGCTACTCTATTACTTAGTTGCATAGTTGCTTAGTTTCTATGGTTAGATGCAACAGATTTCTCCATGTACGCTAAACTGTGGATGGAGGAATCTCCCACTTTTTCCATCTGACCAAAGAAAATCTACAGATAATCTAAAGGTGTATGGCCAGTCTTACTTAGTTTTAAGTGATATTAACTTGTAACTTACTCCATTTTTTTAAGTTGGTAAAACTTATTTTCCAAATGTATTTGATATGTTTGAAGGTTTTTATGTAAAAAATATATGTTTTTTTAAAAAAAAGGAATAGTCTCATGAAACAGGCTTTCAAAGCAAATTAACATGTATTATTTATAAAGTGTTACAAATGTCATATTATTAAAGCAGCATCAAATGTAAACATTTAAAAAAAAAAAAAAAAAAAACGAAAAAAAAAATGCCTCGTTCTCAGCTAACAAATGAAACTGGAACACACCCATGTAACATACAGTATATCTGTAAAGAACATAGTATACAGAATATATTAACTTTGTTTTAAGCCTTTTGGGAAACTAATTTGCACTTTAAAGTGTGAACTTTTGAAGATAGAGTCCCCACATCTAGCTCTAAAAAGATCTTTTGAAAAACTTCAAAGATATATTTTAGGTTTTCAGGGTAGCTCAGGCTAAAAGCATAAATGAGTCCCATAATCATTCTTTTTGATACAAAATGAGAGTTCTATATGAAAAAATACACTATACCAATATGCTTTTTTTTCCAGCCAATACAGCATAAATATGGTATATTTGTTTTTGAAATGTAATAACATAGTGCAAAGTGGACGGGGCTTTAGGTTACATAATCTAACATTGAATGTCCACTATCTCAAAAACCGAACAAAGAGAAAGTTTGTTTTTGGGGTACAAATCAGCACAAATGCAGTACAAGATGCTGCACAAGATGCGGTCTTTGTTTTTAAATTTTAATAACATTGGGTGCAAAGTGGGTGGGGCTTGATGTTACATAATCTGAATTTGAATTCCAATATCTGAAAAACTGAACCGGCTAAAACATGAATTTTTGTGGCACAAAATCGTTTTTAAGCTTAACAGCTGGCAGTCCCTCTCCCTGCATCTTGGTTGCATTCTGCCGCATGCAGTAAGCAAAAACTTTGCGTGCACACAAGTGAGTTGTCTCGATAGGTGTGTACAACCGACATATGTCCATTTATTATAAATATGTAGTTACATAGTAGTTACATAGTAGGTGAGGTCAGCTAAGGTTGAAGAATCACCCCATCACAGCAGAGTATCAAAAAACTGTTCAAAGACAGTGTTCTAACACTCTTCTTGTCGAAGTACTAGTAACAAGAACACAAACTTCTAAGAAAAAAATAACTAATGGAAAGCCATGAAACGGTTCAAAGGGTAGTCTCTGTAAAACTTACAACATCAAACTGAAGTCCTATGGGGACAAAGCTGACCTGACTGGAAGCCCCATGTGTGTACCACCATGAGCAGAAATATGCACCAAAGAGATTGAAGAAACAGGGCTTTAAAATGACCAAGGCTGAAAACTGTCCCTTGATCGTACCCATGGCCAGCATCATATCTACCCCAAATTTAGGCAGGAAAGCCAAACTTTGGCTCACAACATACTTAACTTCCTAATCTCGCACCATGCCAAATAAGATTTCTGGGGCCTATGGTAAATCTTCCTTGAAGTAGCCTTCCTAGCCCTCAAGAGTGTGGGAATGACTGCCTTTGACACTCCACTATCCTTCAGGAATCTGGCTTTAATAGCCAAGCCTTTGAAGCCAGCAACCATAAGGAAAGATGGATGTGTGGATCTATGGCCTGAAGGTCCGGGTGAGGCATGTTTTCCATGTCGGCAAACCATGTTTTTTTTCTGAGCCAAGGCGGTTCTACTAGAATCACTGGTATACCTTCCAACCAAATTCTGTGTAACAGGCTTGGAATAAGCTGTATAGGAGAAAAGGCATAAATCAGAGAGAACTGGTCCACCAGCATTACCAATACATCTACTGCAATGCCTGAGAATCCTTGGTCCTGGAGACAAACTTGTCTTGTCTGGGTACTATCAGATCCACATCGGCCTTGCCCCTTGTCAACAGAGTGCTCTGAATACCTCTGGATGGAGGAACCATTCACCTGAAGACAATTGCCAATGCCTGAGGTTATCCGCCGGACAATTCTCTACCCCTAGAATATGAACTGCGGATAGAGTGAGGACATGGAGCTCTGCCCAGGACAGAAAGAGATTCACCTCTACCTGATAAGCATGGCTCCTGCACTGACAGGTGAGCCCAGTCTCCTCCCCATCCTAATCGAGTGGTGCTTGTCATTAGTATCTTCCAGGAAAAGAAGGGAAGAAAAGATTTCCTTGTCTCCAACCTCTTTGAAGACATCCACCACTCTATAAATCGTAGGGTGCTGAGACATGGAGACATTAGAGAATTCAATAATCAAGTCCTTCTGTTCCACCTTGACAGGACATTCTGTTGCAGTGGCCTGCAGTGGAATTGGGCAAATGGAATTGCCTCGAATGAGGAAACCACCTTCCCCAATACTCCCATGCAGAGACCCATCGAGGGATACCTTAGAGTTCTGAGGGAAGACATTTGATCTCTGAGAGCTGCAGAGCCCCTATACGATGAACTGCCTTTGCCTGCAGGTATCCCAGATACTAAATTGAGAGCCCATCCAACCTCTGCAGAGTGCTAACTGTGAGAGATAAAATTGATCTCCAGCTGATGAAGGGATTAATTCTGATCAGCAAATCGTCCAGGTATCCCAAAATGGGCACCCCCTGGACCCTCAAAAGGTCTAGAAAATAGGACTAGGACCTACGTAAATACTCATAGAAGTTAGAATGGTGGACAGATCAAAAAGCAGCACCAATAACTGAAAAATGCAGACTCTCAATTGCAAACCACAAAGAACCTCTGATGGGGAAGGAGATCAGAACATGTAGGCAGGTATCCTTTACGTCCATTGATGCAAAGAAATCCCCTGGCTGGAGCAATGCCATTTGAAACCTTCGTACTTTGAGAAATTTATTGACTCTTAACCGTAAACAGGTACGAATAAAAGCTGAGAACCCCTCCTGTTCTGGAAGTGGCATGATCACTTCCTTGAACAAACAAGTGACAAGATAGACACCCTCTTTTGAGGGAAAAACTGCAAATTCCTGCAAACATTCCGCCACCTGAACAAATAGGGACACCTCTTCATATAGACTGAGACCTGGAATCTGATCCTTGTTGCCTTCAATGACCAAGCTCTATTGTGGGGCTAAGGCTTTACTCTGGAGGATGAGCCCTGTGAGTGACGAAAAGACTGCCTCGAGAAAAACTTTTACAAGATAACCTTGCTGACCAATACTGTCAGCCAAACATCCTGTGCGTGTGAACGGACAAAAGTCCCAAGCATGAAACCTGCTGAGTGGAACCCTTCACAGCATCCATTGTAAAACAAAGAGCTCGAGGTAAATCTGCTAAGTTTTCACTTATGTCATGCTCACCGTATACAAGTTCCTAGACAAGTGCTTCATACGGCCATAAGACTCTGACAGACACCAAAACACTGCTACTGCTTGCTGCATAGCAGTCCCAGCTGAAGAAGAAGAGGCCTTCAGCAATGTTTCAAACCTATTATTTGCTGGATCCTTGAAGATGCCAACATCATCCACAGGGCATGTCACATTCTTGTTAAAGTGGTTGTAAAGCCTTAAGGTTTTTCACCCTAAAGTGGTTGTAAACAATTACCTTGTAAAACAACCCACTTAGTTTGAAATAGAAATGAAAAGGCAAAACATTTGTATATAGATTAAAAAGAAATTATAAATACCTGTTTTTTATAAATTCTCACCTTACCTCTGTTCTCAGCTGCATAAGAGCTGGTGGGAGGAGAAGCAGCAGTACACTGAGCGTCCCAGTAAATGGCTGTGCAGGAGGGTCCATTGACACAGACAGCAGGACTTGGAAGCGAACGCGCAAGGGGGCCCCCATGGAAAGCGGCTTTCGTGGGGGCACCCGATGAAGAGGAGGGGCCTGGAGCGCTAGCAGGGGATCCCAGAAGAAGAGGATCAGGGTTTTTCTGTGTAAAACCATTGCACAGAGCAGGTAAGTATGGGGGGGGGGGGGGGGGGTTAATCGTACGTTTACAACCAATTTAAGATAGAAAAACAGCTGCCTCAGCTAAGGGCATAACCCAGCTCTTAAACTTTGGTTCCATAGGATGCAGCTGAGAAAACCTTTTTAGAAGGAAAAAACACCTTGTCATTGTGCCACGGCCGAGACTCCCACGCACATGCACAGGAGTGACGTCATTGCAGCTCGGCCAATTAGGCACCCAGAGTCTCCGAACCAGGAAGAAAGACTGGGTGAAGTTGGAAGCCTCTGCAGCGGTGACAGCGCGCCGCTGGAGGGCTTCATTTAAGGTAAGTCTTTCATATTGTGCTAGCATGCAGTGCATACTAGCACATTATGATGTTGCCTTGCAGGTGCAAACTTTTTTTTGGCTTACAGAGTTTACTACTGCTTTAAGCAAAGTAGGAAAAGGCTAAAACCAATGTGAACTTTTTATCGCTGGCTCTCTTTTGCAGATTTTTTACTATTTTCTTTTTGTTGTCAAGCAAAGGGTTCTAATTCTTCTCCACACTATCAAAAAATAAAAATAAAACGTGAAAAAAAATTGGAGCTGAACATACACTTCAACAATTGTTGAGACACGCAGGGAGTTCATTGTTTTCAGCCGACTAACTTAAAGACTTACATTGTAAGAAGAAGCAGTAAAGCAATACCATAGCACTACAAAGCAGGAAGCAAAACTCATGCTTTATAATTAAAAGTCATGCACTTAACAAAATCCATTCGATTTAACATAGTAAACAAAATGGGATAATAATAATAATGTAATTTTTTAAAAAAAACATTTTGACTACACACGTTTGCCAAGCAGTCTGAGGTTTAAGCACATGGAATGAGCCCAGCTCTGAAAATTGCATGGTAACTCATCGGATGACTGCTTCAGGGAAACAATAAAAAGTAATTTACTCAATTCTGGATGGCTATAAGGTAAAACGATCCATTGCAGAAACTTGAGCGCTCCAGTATGCACAGGATAGCACACACCTTAGAGTGAAAGCACAATATTGTTCAAGCTTTTTTAAAAGTAAAAGAGTTACTAAAACATTCTATATGTTTGCAGAGTGGAAAATTACTGATACACACTAAGATGTCAACAAACCCTCAATCTTTCCCTGCTTTCAACCTAACCCTTCTGTCCCTAAAATGTTTGGCTTTACATTTAACCTTTTAACTCTGGAGAATTAGAGGTCTCAGGGAACCCTTGGAGATCATTTTCTGATCATTTTACAATCAATGAGTTGTAGATATTATAACAAATAAAATAATAAAAAGTATAATTTACCACCTTAGATCCCAACATTCAGTAAAACCAAAGCTCCTCCCTTGCACTGCAAGGGTTAACTGCTTGTTTTTTTCTAGGGGACAGTAAAAGCATAATACTTACCTGATACTCCACTCCCCCAGCAGACAGCGCTCCCCCATCCTACAGCGGTAGACTGTCCCTTGGTATCCTCATGTCCAGTGTATGCCTAGGTGCAAGACCCTGTATTGGCCTTGATGATGGCAGAGTATCTTAGACCAGTGGTTCTCAACCCTGTCCTCAAGTAACCCCAAGAGACCCCAATAGGCCATGTTTGCAGGTTTTCCTTTTATCTTACACAAGTGCAGAGTCAATGGCTTGGTATTTTGGACAGCTATTTTATCTAAGAGAAATTCCCAAAACATGGCCTGTTGGGGGTACTTGAGGATGGAGTTGAGAACCACTGTCTTAGACCACCAGACTGCAGGGAAGAAGAGGCTGTGGAAACCAGTCTGGCAGAGCAGAGAAGCCTCAGGGAGCTGGGGATCAAGTAAATAAAAAGTGCTTCTCCAGATCCCCTAGATCTGAATGACCAGTTAATCCCCGCAGTGCAAGCGAAGTCCCACTTCAAGGGAGAAGTTTTAGGTTTCCTGGAGTTCAGCTTTAATCTGAAACTTGGGCTTGCACAAATACCAAATTTTTGGTCATTTATGCTGCAAAACTCAAACTCTGCATTGATGTGAAGTGCAGTGCAAAAGATCTTTAGAATCTCGTTAATCTGAAAAAAAATATGCTTTTTCTTTAACCACTTGCCGACTGTATAACTTAGATATACGATGGCAAAGTGGTACGGCTGTCACCAGCCAGTGTTCCTGGTCACCCCCACACCTGTTATATGATTATGCTGTACTGCACTAGTGACAGTATGTAAGAAAAAAAAAAACTTAAACAAACTCGCCATGTCTCTTACTTAAAGCGGTTGTATACCCTTAAATTCAACTTGCACCTACAGGTAAGCCTAGATTAAGGCTTACCTGTAGGTACAAGAAATATCTCCTAAACCTGCACGGTTTAGGAGACATTTGCAAAGAATGTTTTACAACGTTGTCTACGGCTCATGCACGACGTAGACAATGGTGCATTTACAGGGTTAATCCCCATTCACAACTGCGGCTCACCGCAGTTAAGGTGTCCCGCGCGCATGTGCGGAGTGATGTCCTCGCCGCTCTGGCCAATCACAGCGCCGCAGCGGCGCTGTGATTGGCCGGAGTGGCGATACCTGGAAGGGTATCTGTGGAGAGATGGATGCGGCCGGAGGGGGAGAAGAGGACCGCGTCGGGGGCCCCGATCTAAGGTAAGTGATGCATAATGAGCTAGTATGCTAGTCATACTAGCTCATTATGACTTTGTCTTGCAGGTAGTTTAAAAAAAAACCTGACTAAAAACGGGTATACAACCGCTTTAATACCTTGGACTGTCTAGATTCCAAAAATGATCATTTGGGGGATATTTGTACTGTACTGATATTTTTGGCTCTCAAGAAATTAGATAGTCCATCAGTACATCAGGATTGATCATTTTTCAGATAAATACCATCGTTTGTGGACTGTATAACTTTCCTACAGACTAAATAATATACACTGATTTGGGTTATTTTCACCAAAGAAATGTAGCAGAATACATTTTGGCTTAAATTCATGAAGAACAATTATTTTTTTGCAAAATTTTATAACAGAAAAGAAGAAAAAGGTTTTTTTTCAAAATTTTCAGTCTTTTTTTTGTTTATTTTGCAAAAATATAAAAAAAAAAAACTGTGGTGATTAAATACCACCAAAATAAAAATCTAGTTGTGTGAACAAAATGATAAAAAATATAGTTTGGGTACAGTGTTGCATGACCGCGCAATGGTTATTCAAAGTGCAACAGAGCTGAATGATGAAAATTGGCCTGGACAGGAAGCGGGTAAATGTTCCTGGTATTGAAGTGGTTAAAGCTAAGAATGCATACATGAATAGACAGTTTTTTTTTTTTTTTTTTAAATCAAAGCTCAGTGTCACTTTAACTTTTCACTGGCTGACAGAACACAACAAACTAATGCAGAAGTAATGAAACCACACGTAATATGACTTGTCTCAGGATTTGGGAATGCAATGTAGGATGACAAGTCATTCCCCATGATTTCCAATGACAGCCATTCATATTAGTACGACTTCAAGTCATTCCGACTTCAAAGTAGTCCCTGCACTACTTTGGTCCGATTTTGATGCCACTTACACAGGCATTCCTTGAAATCGAGGCAAAATCGAGGCAAAATCGCGGCAAAAATCACGTCAAATCACAGTAAAATCTTGCGACTTTGAATTCGCACAAGTGTGAAAGGGGCCTTAGGAAAGCGGCTTCTACTACAGGGATTCCAGCTTCCAGAGGGATTTCACAGGTATAAAACATACATACTTCCAAACTGAAACAATGTAACTATGCAAAAAAAGCCCTACCTAGAACTTGGCTTTCAGGCAGGGTTTTGGAAGATGCCTCCATTCCTACAGACTGAGTCTCTGTAGAACTAAATGCAAACAGGCCATTAAACTGATAGATAAACCTCTACAAACATGTTGGGGTTCCCTATCAACAATCTCTGTTTTACTATACAAATAAACGTTCCTCCGGAAGAGAGCCCAGATTCCTCAGTCGTTTGTTTTCACATCCTCTTTTATGGTGTGTTTATATGTCTTGTCTTTTCTGTGTCCTTCATAATGTGTTTGTGGTCAATCCAAGCAACCTCAGAAAGGAATTTCTAATTCAAATAGGTCTGATTCATCACGATAGTTCCAAAACAAGTGACCACCGTTTCATTTCCTTTTTCTGAGACGTTTGTTATAGGACAGGTGCTTGTTGTCAGCACTGCATGATGTGCAACTTTTCAAAAAACATTTTCAGAAGATATACAAGTTATAAAGTGCTTTTCAACATAGGTTCTTCATAGTGACATGGCCACCTCACCCAGTCTGTCCTCTTCAAGTGGCTTGCATAGATATGAACAGAGGCGTAGCTTGAAGCTTGTGGACCCCGATGCAAAAGTTGACCTGGCCCCCCTCCCACTACTTCCAACGTGCGTGCAGATACATCCACTACACGCCAAGATACTCAAAGTGGCTTAAGAGTTTTGAGTTCCCGGAGTTCCTCTTTACATCAGAGGACCGGGATTACCACTGGAGAATCAGAGGACAGGGATCACGCTGAAGAATTAGAGGACAGGGACCTTGGCAGAGCTCCTCTCCCATCCCAGCACTGTATACAGCCCCCCCCCCACACACACACACACACACTACACAGGGCTGAAATCACATTCCTTTACACACAGTCTGTATCTGTCTTTTCTGTTGTCCTTCTGACCTGTGAAATTCTCTGGTCAGAACGGCAGTGTAGTTGCAGTGGGCAGATACACCCTGTGCAGATCATGGCTAACTGGCTGTGTTGTAAAGGAATGTGATTTCAGCCCTGCGGAGGAGGAACAGTATAGAGAGCTGTAATGGGAAAGGAGCGCAGCAGCAGGGCATAGCATGCAGGGTGGAGGGGGTGGTCAGGGGGCAACTTAGATCTGGGAGGGCAAAGCCATGTGACACAAAATTTGGAGCCTGTAGCAGTTCAGCCCCCCCCCCAAGGAGGTGTTAAGGGATTTGTATGAGCAATTTCTGAAGGTTTCTCTGTCAGTGTTGGCAGGTGTTGGGGCAAGGTCACCTCCCGGAGGTTTGTGTCTTTTCCCCAGTTGTCAGGGAAGTGGGGCAAGTAGACATCCCTGGGTGGGGGGGGGGGGTACAGAGAATCCCAGCTGGTGACTAGGAGACACTGAGCAGTGTCATACCTCACAAGTGACATCGGTCCCAACGTGGCTACAGGATAGCACTCTCCTCCTCTTGCCTCGTGAGCTCAGTTACCATCCCATGTGGCCAGCACACAGCACAGACACTTCCCTATCCTGGGCTGTTCTTACCTTGTGCTCCTCTCCATTCAGGAAATGGCTCACAGCTTCTCCCCAGTCAATGGGAATAGAGGGGTGTGGACTGTGGAAGGCAAAGTAGAAGCCCAGTACTGGAGTGTGGCTGTGGGGCCCTAGCAGGGCCGATCCTAGAGTCACAGGTGCCTGGGTGCAGAAATATTTCTGGTGCCCCCACATGGGCGTGGTCATCTTACTAACTCCTACCCTTTACTAATGTTTCTATGGCAACAATCCACCTCTCCATCTGTAAGCCCCACCACTTTGTTTTATGGCACAGTGGCAGAGTTTAATGGGCACAGTGGCAGCATTTGACGGGCACAGTGGCAGTGTTTGATGGGCACAGTGGCAGTGTTTGATGGGCACAGTGGCTGTGTTTGATGCGCACAGTGGCTGTGTTTTGATGGGCACAGTGGCAGCTTTTGATGGGCACAGTGGCAGGTTTTGATGGGCACAGTGGCTGTGTTTGATGGGCACAGTGGCTGCGTTTGATGGTGGCAGCATTTGATGGGCACAGTGGCAGCTTTTGATGGGCACAGTGGCTGTTTTTGATGGGCACAGTGGCAGCTTTTGAAGGGCACAGTGGCTGCATTTGATGGGCACAGCGTTTAATGGGCACAGTGGCTGCATTTGATGGGCACAGCGTTTGATGGGCACAGTGGCAGCTTTTGATGGGCACAGTGGCTGTGTTTGATGGACACAGTGGCAGCGTTTGATGGGCACAGTGGCAGCGTTTGATGGCACAGTGGTTGTGTTTGATGGGCACAGTGGCAGCTTTTGATGGGCACAGTGGCTGTGTTTTATGAGCACAGTGGCTGCTTTTAGGTGGGGCACAGTGGCTGCGTTTGATGGACACAGTGGCTATGTTTGATGGGCATAGTAGCTGCTTTTAATGGGCACAGTGGCTGCATTTGGTGGGCACAGTGGCTGCGTTTGATTGGCACAGTGGCTACGTTTGATTGGCACAGTGGCTGCATTTGATGGTCACAGTGGCATCGTTTGATGGGCACAGTGGCAGTGTTTGATGGCACAGTAGCAGCATTTGATGGGCACAGTGGCTGCGTTTGATGGCACAGTGGCTGTTTGATGGGCACAGTGGCTGCGTTTGATAGGCACAGTGGTTGCATTTGATGAGCACATTGGCTGTGTTTGGGGTGTCTCCAAAAATCAAAGGGGAAACTCCCATAGCGCTCCCGAAACTGCACAAAGCGCGTTAAGCTGTAGATGCCGTCCCTCACCCATGTACCAAGAGAGGACAGCTGCTCTCCGGGGGGAACCAGGGGAAGCCCCCACTGGGGCCAATGGCGAATTTGGGGGAGCCAGGACAAAGGCCTTGTTCATTCTATCCCAAGCCTTTAGGGTGTGGGCAGTCAATGGGATTACCCACTCCGAAAGGCCCCTGGCCTCTTTTGGAACCCAGGGAGCGTATGCCAAGTTTCGACCCGCAGTGACCTTTTCCATCTGCACCCACAGTTTAGAGCTTGTGTGAAATCTCCAGTTGAGAATATGTTGCAGCACAATTGCCTGATAGTATTGGGAGATGTTAGGAAGGTCCAGACCCCTGTTTCACTTAGACCGCTGCAGCATCGCCATGACTAGTCGTTGTCTCTTACCTCTCCATATGCACCGAATGAAAAGGCGCATATGGAGAAGCGTGAGGGTAGAAGGACAGGCACCATCTCCAGGAGAAATAACACATGGGGCAAGGTTGTCATTTGATGATTCAAATTTGTGTGGCCCATCCATGTAAAGGTCTCCTTATCCCATGACTTTAGATCTATATTGATTTTTTTAAGTAGAGGTATATAGTTGTATGTGTACAGGTTATCCAGGTTGCCCTCGAGGTGTATGCCGAGGTAACGTATGGAGGAAGATGCCCAGGTAAAGGGAATGACCCTTTCAGGGCAGAGGCCATCGCTGGAGGGACAGTAATTGCTTTACTATGTTAATTTTGGCTTCTTTCTTGTTTTCTTTGGCTGCAGGCATGCAGCCTGTGTCAGTGTAATCTCTCTTCACCCCTACTCTCTCCCCTCACAGGTCACACCAGGCCTGATCCTGGCAGAGGACAGGGAGAGAATCTGCAATGGCAGAAGTGGGGGTGGCTCTGTGGGACAGTAGCCAGGTTACATCTAGTTTACAGCTGTCAATAAAGTCTTCCAGTACAGTAGAGACAGGGTTAAGCCTGGTACACACTATCAGTTTTTTTTTTTTGTTCAACCAAGCGGGCTTGGTTGAACAAAAGGGAGGAGATCCTGTACTAACAATCTTATGTTAGTGCAGCGATCTCCCCTGCTGAGCTATTGTGTTCTGACAGGGGGGTATGCCCCCCTCCACCAGAACACACTGGTCAGCGCTTGGTTCTCGCAATGGCTCTCAGCCATTGTTTGAGAGCGCTGATTGGATGCCGATCTTCTGATCTTTTTCGTTCATGCTCCTTCGACAGAAGCCGGATGTTTGGCCGGCTTCTATTGCATCGGCTGCCATCCACAGGGGCCGAATGTCAGACGGTTTCTATTGAACTGGTGTTCTAGTGAACGTTACCGCCCGATATTCGGCAAATGTGTATGGCCCTTTAATCATGTAAAATACAGCTCCTCAACCCCCTTATAAACAAAGAGAACCAAGAAGGATGGTACAGTGCTGAGGCTTCGAGAAAACAGCATCCAAAAGAAAGCTGTATTTTTTTTAACCACTTGCCGACCAGCCGCCGTCATTATACAGCGGCAGGTCGGCACAATCCCGCGAGCTGTCGTAGTTGTACGTCGGCTCCTTTAAGCGGGATAGCAGGTGCGCGTGTGCCCGCTGCACTACGTGGTTGCCGATGCTCGTGACCGGCATTCGCGATGACCACCGGCCATGCGCACGAGAGGAAGAACAGGGACGTGTCTGTGTAAACGCATACATCCCTGTTCTGTGAGGAGATGCAGATTGTGAGTGAATAGCTAGGAACAACGATCTGTCATCTCCCATAGTCAGTCCCCTCCCCCTACAGTTAGAACACACACTAGGGAACACAGTTAATCCCTTGATCGCCCCCTAGTGTCCCTGCCAGTGACATTTATACAGTAATCAGTGCATTTTTATAGCACTGATCGCTGTATAATTGTCAATCGTCCCAAAAATTTGTCAAAAGTGTCCGATGTGTCCGCCATAATGTCGCAGTCTTGATAAAAATCGCAGACCGCCGACATTACTAGTAAAAAAATAATAATAAAAATGGCATAAATCTGTCCCCTATTTTGTAGACACTATAACTTTTGCGCAAACCAATCAATATATGCGAATTGCGATTTTTATTACCAAAAATATGTAGAAGAATACATATCGGCCTAAACTAAGAAAAAAATTAGCTTTTTTTAAAATAAATTGGGCAAATTCATTATAGCAAAAAGTACAAAATTATTGTGTTTTTTTTTCAAAATTGTCGCTCTCTTTTTGTTTATAGCGCAAATATGATCAAATACCACCATAAGAAAGCTCTATTTGTGGGAAAAAAAGGAAGTCAGTTTTGTTTGGGTACAGGGTCGCATGAATGCGCAATTGTCAGTTAAAGCAACGCAGTGCCCTATCGCAAGCAGCCAAATCTTCCAGGGCTGAAGTGGTTAAGTTATGCTATGTAAATAGGAACATGTTGCAAATATATAGTAGGTATTATCCAAATTTGGCTGCACAAGTTGAAATACATTTTAAGTGATATATTAGTGATTTGGCTTATAAGTACGTCTAGAGCTAACTATGTGCTGCCAGCTATAATATTTTAAAGTGCTCATTATTACAAATGTATCAGAACAGCAATTTACTGTAGCTATAGGTTGTTCTCTCTAATCCGATGCCTACAAAAACATTTCTTTACACTTTACATAATTATTGTGTCTAAAACACCATGGAGGTATTTTCCATACTTGAGGCTTAGTGCTTTACATGGTTTATTTATAAGTTAATAGCACCGTCTATTGAAATAAGGGATCTTGGGAATGATTTAGCAAAGGCCCACTGCTGCTGGTAAACGAACGTTTTGGAGCAGTTGGGCGTTATTTTGAGCTGCCCCTGAACTCTCCTCTATGTTATCTTATCAGTACATGTACACAGGGTCGTTTTTTAGTCGTTTCTACGCAGTTAAGTTCAGAAGCATTTTTTGGAAAGCATAAAAATGAGTTCAGGACAGATGTTCAGAGGCATTTGAAACGCCAAACGCCTGTAACAGCTTGTAAACACGTGTAAACGCGGTAACTCGCATTTAGCCACCTTTCATTTACAGGCATTTTAAATTTTTGACTATTTAAAAAACACTTCTAAACACAAACACAGCTAAACGTGGCATGTAAGCCCATGCACACGAGACGCTGATGCAAACTCTGCTGAACACGTTTTAAAAAGCAGAAACCTGCGTTTAAAAACGCGCATTTTCATAAAGTGTTTAGCCGCGTTTTACCGCGTTTGCGTCTATAAGCGTTTGTAAAGATAACATCATATAGACCCTCCCCAAGCTCAGAAAGCATATATTATTAAATATTTCTGCATTTTGATCAGAGTGAGCAGCAGCAGCAGAGAGAGCAGTTGTACACTTGCATTTGCCTCTCTTTCTGTGTTTTATTTTTGGAAATGGATCCCATATTGAATATATGTCAGGAAATGCTCCTGATGTTGCTCTTGATGAGGCAGCAACATCGTCGCAAGTTGCGTGAGAGGTCCAGAGTCAGAGCTCGTCAATATTGGACCCATCGGTTGATGGCACAGCAAATGTCCGTTGGATATTTCACAAACATGGTGGGGGGTTGGGGTTGGCTAGACATTGGTATGCAGGTTTTTCTTTGTGAAAAAAAGACATTGCTATGCTTTGGTCAGACTAGGTGGAGTCACTGATTAGATTAGAAATTGGATGAAGGGTTGGGGCAAAGAAGTGGAGGCATTCCTCATTGTCTAAGCCACCTAAAAAACATTGCATGGCATTGCATCAGTGAGTATAAATGCTCTATGCACTATCTAAAGTAATTGCGACATTTTAAACCATTTTTTTTTGTATTTTTTATGGTTTACCATCATATTTCAGAGTTTTCTGGTCCAAAAAATTGGGTTCCTTTAAAAACGCTTATAAACGCAAACGTGGTTAAACGCGGGGGGGCGCGTTTAGCCGCGTTTTGCGTCTGTAATGTGGAAAAGCAAAGCGTCTGAACCCATTTTTTTGCTTCTGGAAAATCAAGGTTTAACGCAACTGCATAAAAACGGGAAAAAACGAGACTGTGTACATGGACACATAGGATAACATTGCATGAGTTCAGGGGCAGTTGAAAAAAGTGTCCAACTGCCTCTGAACGCGCGTTTAACAGCGTCTCGTGTGCATGGGGCCTAAACCTGGCAAAACGAAACGTTTTTAAATGTCAGTTACTATCTGTAAATCTTTCAGTAGAAGTTGTAAAACGTCCCCCATGTACATTAAGCCTAACTACATCTTCACTGAAACTAATTTTTGAGAGGTCTATACTGGCTAAACATTACAATTAGGAACTAAGCAGCAGTGATGTAAGTAACTGAGTTAAAATAAACAGAGTTACTTAACGCAGTTACTTTAGAGGGTAACGAGTAATCTAACTGATTACTTTTCCCCTTATGGTAACGCAGTTCCCATTACTTGGGCGGCGTTACCCCTATTACATCTACCGCCACTAGATGGCAGTAGTGTAATTCCAGTGTCCTGCCGAAAAAGTTTCCCCGCCGGATAAGGACCCCCCTGTACTGCGCATTGCCGAACCTAAACAGCTCGGAGTGAACTCTACACCGCGCAGGCGCAGTTAACATGTAATTGTACGAGGCGATGCCGCACGCTCCTGATGCTCGTGCTACTCTGCAAGGGGCGTCTATGTAACTAAGGGGTGGGTCTAGTATTACTGTAACAAAGAGGCGCATTTATTATTATTGTTATATATCGAGCTCTGCCCATTAATTTAACATTCACCCTCTTCTGTAGCCGTCCGCCCCTTACACGATATAATAATAATAGACCCGCCCCTTGCTTACACGCTATAACAGATCTGTCCCTTGGTTAGAGTAATAATAGAGCAGCCCCTTGGTTACACGATATATAAACAATAATAATAAATGCGCCCCTGGCTTACAGTAATACTAGACCCGCCCCTTAGTTGAAGCTGCCATTATCTAAATCTCATGTTGCACACTAATTCCAAGATCTATTACATTTCATTGCAAGTGGTGTCACTGTTGCTGAATTATCATGCAAGCCTAGTCAGGGAATGGGAGCCTTTATCTGAAGCCTCAAACACATACATTATATGGCCAAACCTTTGGGGACACCTGACCCTCACACCTACCTATATGGCCACCCCTGACATCTTTTCCAAACTGATGAGTTCAAGGGTTTCCAGTCAAGAACACAAATACATTTTGAACAAATGTGCGCTTCCATCCTTGCGGATACAGTTTGGAGAAGGCACTTTTCTATTCTAGCATGACTGTAGCACAAACACAGGTCCATAAAGACATGGTTGGACATGTTTGATTTAGAAACTCAAGTCCTGACCTCAATCCCACTGAACACTATTGGGATGAGTGAGAATGTTGATTGTGAGCTAGGTCTTCTCGTCCAACATCAGTACCTGACCTCAAAAATGCTCTTTAAATGAACAGGAACACGTTTTCACACAGACCTACTCCACAAATCTTGTGAAAAGCCTTCCCGGAAGAGTGGAGGCTATTATAGCTGTGAGGAGGATTATTCTGCATCCAGGGCAACTCATCTATCCTTTTACACATGCAAGTGCTCAAATGTGCAGCGACACGTGCATACCCTTAGCCTGTCATTGATTTGTACAGGTTTTTTTTTTTTTCATTTTGGATAGAGTAGGGGAAACTTAAATTGCTTTTTTCCCATCTGTATCTCAATAGGGATATTTTCCTTTACTTCCTGTCCTTTAGGCACACACACTCAGCGATTACGTGCGGTTAGGGACCGATGAGCAGTCCTAGATGCAGATGCTTTTTGTACAAGGCTGCTCATCTGCCCCTAACAGTATGCCATTGCTTATATGTTTTTTATGACTTTTAAGTGCAGCTAAATTCAAAAATAACAATCCTCATTATTTGTTTAAGTGTCTGTATAGCCCAATTCTTTCTAGACAGATTTGGGAAGGGTTAAACCCCCATCAGGTTATATTTTTGCTATGTCCTACTGGCAGGATTTCCCTTTACTCCATGTCTAGAAAATTCAAAAGGAAGTGAGAGGATATCTTTCCAATGTGAGAGATACACATTTTTATACAGTTGTTATGGAAACAAATATCCCAATTAGAAGATTCCCCTCTATTCCTGTTCCGGTGGCAACTTCAAGTTTTTAATTTACCCTTTTGAGGGTCATGGGAATTATCTGTAATATAGCCCTTGCTGTACACAAAACCCAGCAAGCCTTTCTCACCATTCATTGCACAACACACATACCAGATTTTTTTCAATGATAAATTGTCCAATCAGGAGGCTTTATACCAAATTTATGGAACATAGATGCTGGATCCAAATAATGGCAGAGTGTTTTACATGCTCAGGATCAGTGGCGGTGCGTCAATAAGGGCGCACGGGCACCACCCCCTCTCTCCGGCTACCTCCTTTATCACTAATAGATAGATTCATGCATTGCATGAATCTATCTTTGGCCGCCGCTGCCACCCCCTATTCAGGTGCCCGGCCCCCTGAATTACAGCGGCAGGGCTATTTTTAAGCACCTGATTAGAGCCATGGGCTCTAATAGGCGTCAAAAAAGGTGACCTGTGAGCGCCATGCTGCTGAATATTTGCTTTCCTAACACTAAGCCGCCTCTCCGCCAAACAGGTGCTCGAATCTGTTACCCATCACCTGATTGGCTGGACATCGAGGAGCTGTCCCACCACCACCGAGACAGGGTACAGATGGTGGGCGGGGCACACTGGCAGCATTTGATATGGCACAGTGGCTGCGTTCGATGGGGCAGAGTGGGAGCATTTGATGGACCACAGTGGGAGCATTTGATGGGGCACAGTGGGAGCATTTGATGGGACACAGTGGAAGCATTTGATGGCACAGTGGGAGCATTTGATATGGCACAGTGAGGCTACATTTGATGGGGCACAGTGAGGCTGCATTTGATGGAGCACAGTGGCAGCATTTGATGGCACAGTGGAAGCATTTGATGGTACAGTGGCAGCATTTGATGGCACAGTGGGAGCGTTTGATATGGCACAGTGGCTGCGTTTCATATGGCACAGTGGCTGTATTTGATGGGCACAGTGACTGCGTTTGATGGGCACGGTGGCTGCGTTTGATGGGCACAGTGGCGGCAATTGATGTCACAGTGGCTTCATTTGATGGTACAGTGGCGGCACCTGATGGGCACAGTGGCGGCAATTGATGGGTACAGTGGCTGCGTTTGATGGCACAGTGGCTGCGATTGGTGGGGGATTCTTTTCCAGAATTTTTCAGTTTGTTTGCGGCCCCCCCTAAAAATTTTGAGCACCAGCCACCACTGCCCAGGATACCAGCATTTCTTCACAATGTGCAACTTCCTTCACTGTGAGTTAGGGACCTTAAATTGTAAGCTCCTTGACGGCAAGGACTGATGTGAATGTATAATAGATATGTAAAGCGCTGCATAAATTGATAGCGCTATATAAGTACCTGTTATAAATAAAGGTGGCCCCCTTGCCACTACATAATGCCCACTCTCAGACCTATAAAAAGGGCAGGGACCCACACTAATGCCCTGTACACACGGTCGGATTTTCCGACGGAAAAAGTCCTATCGGACCATGTTGTCGGAAATTCCGACCGTGTGTGGGCTCCATCGGACTTTTTCCGTCGGAATTTCCAACGGAAAAAGTTTGAGATCCTGCTATCAAATTTTCCGACAACAAAGTCCTGTCAGACTTTTTCCGATCGTGTGTATCGAATTCCGACGGACAAAGTGCCACGCATGCTCAGATCACATTACAAGACCAAAGCTATTGGTTACTAGCCTCTACGTAGTCCCATCGTACGCAACGAACGTCACCACGTTCAGGATGATCGGATTTTCCGACAACTTTGTCCGACCGTGTGTATGCAACACCAGGGTCGGACAAAATCCATCGAAAAAAATCAGACGGATTTTGTGGTCGGAATTTCCGACCGTGTGTACGGGGCATAAGAGGGGACTATCCCCTGCTTACATACACACCTGTGTCTTTCCAGAGTGTGCAGTAATATAATCTAACTGAACAACCGAAAAAAGGATACTGTTTGCAGACTTTAAAGAATTCCTAATTTACATATAAGTAATAATAATTCCTCCCATATAAACTATAGCCAATGCATGTCCCCTTAAACGACTGTTTTATTAAACAAAAAATGTATAAAAATACCACAGTACATAAAACCCATAAAATATGAACCTGCTAAAACCTTGGTGTTTTTATAATTTGGCTCATGTATAGTTTATGTAGATGGAATTATTGTTACTTTGCAATTGAAGTATGAAAACAGTAAATTTTTTGTTGTTACAGTGCCTTGAAAAAGTATTCATACCCTTTGAAATTTTCCACATTTTTGATGTGGAAAACTGGTAGAGACATCTCCAAAAAGACTTGCAGCTGTAATTGCAGCGAAAGGTGGTTCTACAAAGTATTGACTCAGGGGGGCTGTTGAAAACCATTTATAATTTTCCTTCCACTTCACAATTATGCGCCACTTTGTGTTGGTCTATCACCTAAAATCCCAATAAAATACATTTACGTTTTTGGTTGTAACATGACAAAATGTGGAAAATTCCAAGGGGTATGAATACTTTTTTATGGCACTGTATATTTTATTTTCTACTTTATGAGGCTTGTGCATCACATAGTGACTGGATTTGGTTGCTTTTTAGACTGTCACACAGTCACATTTAGTTTTATTAAAAACCCAAAAGGGTTCTCCCTATAGCAGAACACTGATCACATGTTTTTTGCACGGCTCTGACTGAATAGTGCTTCTTATTCAGTCAAGACCATGTGACCAATATCACTTATCTTGGCCATGTAATGTGGAACCTTTGTAACACTTTCATGCACATGTTCAAGAAACAAGCATATTATTTTTCAAAAGTATTCCTCAATATAAATCTGCTTTAAAATGTGAATTTGCAAGAATAGTAGTATATATAAAGTGTGTGTGTAAATGCACAACCTTGTTTTTTTAGTTTTGGGAGGGGTTAGAGCTTTTGACAGGTTTGTATGGATATATATATAGATGTAGTGTCCCCACTGGGGAGATTTACCCCTTTTTAGTCCTGGTGGCCATTGTTTCTGAGGCATACAGTAAGTAGGAATTCTGCATTTTTACAGCAATCATGAGAGCAAGAAATGTAGGGAAATCTTCCAACAGGGACAAATGATCTGGTGACATCTCCCTCACTGGGAAGATTTCCTCTCACTTCCTGTTGAATTTTTTAGACATGGAGTAAAGGGAAATTCCGCCAGTAGGACATAGCAAAAATATAACCTGATGGGGGTTTAACCCTTCCCAAATCTGTCAAATACTAGAAAGAATTTGGCTATACAGACACTTAAACAAATAATGAGTATTGTTATTTTTTAGCTGTTATTTTTTCGTCATAAAAAAAACATATAAGCAATGGCATACTGTTAAAAGCAGATGAGCAGCCTTGTACAAAAAGCATCTGCATCTAGGACTGCTCATCGGTCCCTAACCTCACGTAATCGCTGAGTGTGTGGGTACATCCGAACAGACGTGGACAGCCATGGCTCTTTTAGGCCTGTCATTAAAGTGGTTCTAAAGGCAGAGTTTTTTTTTACCTTAAAGCGATATTAAAATCTTATTTTTTTTTGTTTAAAAAATAACAAACATGTTGTACTCAAGGATGACGTCAGCTTGTGACGAAACGCATTGAGAGGAGGGACGTGCTGATGTCACTGCGTTGCTACGATACCGGAAGAATGGGTGGTCAATTTAACCAATGGTTTTTATTCTACTCCTTGCTGTAGGTGCATTACCTTTTTACTATTAAAGTTATAGTCGTTTTTACACTATGGCAAGCTATGGCAATACTCATATTTACTTTCTTACTTTGATGGACGATCTTAAGGACTACCAATTCATTTTGTGTCTCATTTAATTTTATTTTATTTAGGTTAGCGTAGCTCCAAATTGTCTATATGTTTTACTTACCTGCTCTGTGCAGTGGTTTTGCACAGATCAGCCCAGATCCTCCTCTTCTCAGGTCCCCTAACGGCGCTCCTGGCCCCTCCCTCCTGCAGATTATCCCCACAGCAAGCAGCTTGCTATAGGGGTACCCAAGTTGAGCCGCTGCTCTGTGTGTCTATTCAGTTGCTCTGCCCTGCCCCGTCTCTCCTCATTGGCTCACTGACTATGATTGGCAGTAGCGGTAGCCAATCGCGCCAATAAGGAGGGATAGTCCTCAGACTTTGTGACTTTCGTGCAACATCACTGGATCAAGAGGGAGGTCAGGTAAGTATGAGGGGGGCTGCTGCAGACCAGGGGCGGACTGACAACTCATGGGGCCCCCGGGCAATAGAAGATCATGGGGCCCCCTTGGTCCCCACACTCAAGGGGACCAAGCGCACACACAGGGGGGGGGGGGGGGGGCGGGGACACACGCAGGGGGACACTGGAGGGAGAGCGCACACGCAGGGGGACACGAGGGAGAGCGCACACGCAGGGGGACACTGGAGGGAGAGCGCACACGCAGGGGGACACTGGAGGGAGAGCGCACACGCAGGGGGGGGGGGCACGCACACACAGGGGGACACTGGAGGGAGAGCGCACACACAGGGAGGCACACACACAGGGGGACACTGGAGGGAGAGCGCACACAGGGGGGCACACAGGAGGGAGAGCGCACACACAGGGGGACACTGGAGGGAGAGCGCGCACACAGGGGGGCACACGCACACAGGGGGACACTGGAGGGAGAGCGCACACACAGGGGGACACTGGAGGGAGAGCGCACACACAGGGGGACACTGGAGGGAGAGCGCACACACAGGGAGGCACACACAGGGGGACACTGGAGGGAGAGCGCACACACAGGGGGGCACACACACAGGGGGACACTGGAGGGAGAGCGCACACACAGGGGGACACTGGAGGGAGAGCGCACACACAGGGAGGCACACACAGGGGGACACTGGAGGGAGAGCGCACACACAGGGGGGCACACACACAGGGGGACACTGGAGGGAGAGCGCACACACACACACCACTGGAGGGAGAGCTCACACGCAGGGGGGGGGGGCACGCACACACAGGGGGACACTGGAGGGAGAGCGCACACACAGGGGGGCACTGGAGGGAGAGCGCACACACAGGGGACACTGGAGGGAGAGCGCACACACAGGGGGGCACACACACACACAGGGGGGGACACTGGAGGGAGAGCGCACACACAGGGGGGCACACACACACACAGGGGGACACTGGAGGGAGAGCGCACACACAGGGGGGGACACGCACACAGGGGGACACTGGAGGGAGAGCGCACACACAGGGGGGGACACGCACACAGAGGGACACTGGAGGGAGAGCGCACACACAGGGGGGAAACGCACACAGGGGGACACTGGAGGGAGAGCGCACACACAGGGGGGGAAACGCACACAGGGGGACACTGGAGGGAGAGCGCACACACAGGGGGGGACACGCAGACAGGGGGGACACTGGAGGGAGAGCGCACACACAGGGGGGCACACACAGGGGGACACTGGAGGGAGAGCGCACACACAGGGGGGGAAACGCACACAGGGGGACACTGGAGGGTGAGCGCACACACAGGGGGGGAAACGCACACAGGGGGACACTGGAGGGTGAGCGCACACACAGGGGGGAAACGCACACAGGGGGACACTGGAGGGAGAGCGCACACACAGGGGGACACTGGAGGGTGAGCGCACACACAGGGGGACACTGGAGGGTGAGCGCACACAGGGGGACACTGGAGGGAGAGCGCACACACAGGGGGGGACATGCACACACAGGGGGACACTGGAGGGAGAGCGCACACACAGGGGGGGACATGCACACAAGGGGACACTGTGGGCTGGGGGTGACACTGTGGGCTGGGGGGTGACACTGTGGGCTGGGGGGTGACACTGCGGGCTGGGGGGTGACACTGCGGGCTGGGGGGTGACACTGCGGGCTGGGGGGTGACACTGCGGGCTGGGGGGTGACACTGCGGGCTGGGGGTGACCCTGGGGGGTAGGGGTGACACTGCGGGCGGGGGTGACACTGCGGGCTGGGGTGACACTGCAGGCTGGGGTGACACTCTGGGGTAGGGGTGACACTGCGGGCTGGGGTGACACTGCGGGCTGGGGGGACCCGGGGCCCGTGACTCACCGATGCCGATTCCGATGCTCCCCGCCGGTGTTGTGCTGAAAACGGTTCCCCCCTCGATACACCGGCCCCTCCACTCTTCTTCCATTAGGGGCCCGGACTCGGCAGGCTGTATTACATGCCGCGAATACCGCTAACAGCGCGCGGCTCCCCACCGGCCCCTCCTTCCCTCCCGTCCGTCCCAGGTGACGTCACGACGCATACAGTAGAAGCACCTGGGACGGACGGGAGGGAAGAAGGGGCCGGCGGGGAGCCGCGCGCCGCTAGCAGTATTGTTAGCGGCATCGCGGCATGTAATACAGCCGTTTCAAGTGGCCCCTCATGTGGCCGAGTCCGGGCCCCTAATGGCCCCGGGCCCTCGGGCGGCGCCCGAGTCACCGACCGGTCAGTCCGCCCCTGCTGCAGACAGAAGGATTTTTATCTTAATGCAAAGACTGCATTAAGATAAGAAAAACCTTCTGCCTTTACAACCACTTTAAAGCGTTTGTTACCCCAACACTTCATATTCCTGATATGTGCCTCCTGTACCATGTACTTGTCTTAGAAAGTATCCTGTTCTCTTCGTAGTGCTTCCTTTGTGTGAAATCCGTGGTGTTCCAGCTAGTCCCCTTGGTTTATTATTAAAAACTGACCACACTAAGCAGGAGAGCACACCGTGGTCAGTACTCTAGCTGTGCTGGGAACTCAGTATTCTCTCCTCCAATGATCAGACTTGTCCTGACAAGCTCCTGGTGCACAGCCATTCACTGGGAAGCTTAGTGTACTGCTGCTTCTCCTCCCCCAGCTCTTATGCAGCTGGGAACAGAGGGGATGTGATTACTTATAAAAAGAAAAAAAAAATGTAATTAAAATGTTATTTTATATCTATACACAAATGTTTTACATTTAATTTCTATTTTAAACGGAATGGGTTGTTTTCTTTTGATAGAGTAGAGAGTGATTAGAACACCTCTTAGGTTTGTACACATGTCTGTGCCCTCATTAGGGAAATTCACCCTCTCTATTTTTCCTGTTTACTATTATCATTGAAAGTAAAAGAAAATCCCCTATTTTGCGAAAGTAATGGAGGGGAAATCTTCCAATGAGGACACTAGTTCTGGTGTTCTTGGGGTCCCCAAGAAATTCCCTTAATTTGCAGGGATTTCCTCTCACTCCCTGTTTTGGCTTTGGGACAGGAAGTGAAGGTAAATCTCCTCAATGGGACAAAGATGGCAAAAATAAACCTTACAGGGGTTATAACCCTTCTTTACTCTATCCAAAATGAAAAAAAAAAAAAAAACGTTTTGCCTTTATTTCTACTTTAATGCATTGAGGTAAAAAAAACCTCTGGGTGCAGCTCCCCCCCAAGCTCCAGTCTTATATTTATCTGATCCCCATCTCGATCCAGCGATGTGCATGAGAGCAGTGGCTCTCCCGGGTCTCTCTCTCTCCTCATTGGCTACTGCTGATGTCAATCACAGCCAATGAGACAATGAGGAGAGAGCGGGGATGGGGCTGAGCTGCACTATGTGTGATTGGACCATTTCCAATTTACAGGAGCGAGCCTGCTTGAATGCCCCCATAGCAAGAGGCCTGCATTGGGGGCACCCAGCAGGTCGCAGGAGCCAGAACCGATTGCGGAGGAACCAACAAGAAATAGATCAGGGCTGCTCTGTGCAAAAACATTGCGCAGAGCAGGTAAGTATAACTTTTTTTTTGTTTGTTTTAAATGACAACCACTTTAATTTGTACAGCTGCAGCTGAATGGAACACCTGTGAATACCCACTGCAGCTTTACACTAAGCCCTGGTTCGCATTGACGCTACTTTGAAATCACGCTACTTAACCACTACGCGCCCGCGCTATAGCCGAAAGACGGCTGCAGCGCGGACGCTCTCTGCTGGGAGGACGTCCCTGGACGTCCTCCTGTTTACTTCCCTAATGCGCGCTCCTGAGAGCGCGCATTAGGGAAGTTCTGTGCTGGCCGTGTCCGTCGGACACAGCCGGTCACAGATCGCTGTAAACGGCCAATCACAGCGGCCGTTTACAGCGAGATCGGGCTGTCCAATGAGAGATGTTCTCATATGTTTGCATATGCAAACATATGAGAACATCTGTCAGCGCCGCTCTGCCTCCTCACACAGACAGCGTGTGAGGAGGGAGAGAGGAACGGCGCTGGGTGCGCTGTAAGTAAAAAATAAAAAAATAAAGTGATCTGTCCCCGCTGCCATCCTGTCACCAGTACCACATGTCCCCGCTGCCATCCTGTCACCAGTACCACCTGTCCCCGCTGCCATCCTGTCTCCAGTACCACCTGTCCCCGCTGCCATCCTGTCACCAGTACCACCTGTCCCCGCTGCCATCCTGTCACCAGTACCACCTGTCCCCGCTGCCATCCTGTCACCAGTACCACCTGTCCCCGCTGCCATCCTGTCACCAGTACCACCTGTCCCCGCTGCCATCCTGTCTCCAGTACCACCTGTCCCCGCTGCCACCTGTCCCCAGAGTGCCATCTGCCAGTGCCACCTGTCCCCAGTACCACCTGTCCCCAGTGCCATCCGTGCCATCTGCCAGTGCCACCTGTCCCCAGTGCCATCTGTCATCAGTGCCACGTCAGTGCCATCTGTCATCAGTGCCACGCCAGTGCCACCTGTCATCAGTGCCACGTATCAGTGCCATCTGTCAAAAGTGCCACCTGTCAGTGTCACGTGCCATCTGTTATCAGTGGCACGTGTCATCAATGCCACGTATCAGTGCCATCTGTCATCAGTGTCACGTGTCATCAGTGCCACGTATCGGTGCCATCTGTCATCAGTGCCACGTATTAGTGCCATCTCTCATCAGTGCCACGTATTAGTGCCACGTATAAGTGCCATCTGTCAGCAGTGCCACATATTAGTGCCATCTGTCAGTGTCACGTGTCATCAGTGCCCCCGTATTAGTGCCATCTGTCATCAGTGCCCCCGTATTAGTGCCATCTGTCATCAGTGTCACGTGTCATCAGTGCCCACGTATTAGTGCCATCTGTCATCAGTGCCACATCAGTGTCACGTGTCATCAGTGCCACCTGTCATCAGTGCCACGGCAGTGTCACGTGTCATTGTCCTGGTGCTCCAGGGCCTTCAAAAGTGTAATAGGTAGTCAACAATTTATGCTCCTAGAACACGTGATGGCGCTCCCTGCATTTTGGGCCTCTCTAAGTGGCGAGGCTGTGTAAAAGTCCCACACATGTGGTATCGTAATACTGAGGAGGAGTAGCAGAATGTATTTTGGGGTGTCATTTGTGGTATACACATGCCATGTGAGAGAAATAACCTATTACAATGACAATTTTGTGGAAAAAAATAAAAAAATAATTCATTTTGCAAAGAATTGTGGGAAAAAAATGACAACATCAAAAATCTCACCATGCCTCTTACTAAATACCTTGGAATGTCTACTTTCAAAAAAGGGTCATTTGGGGGGTATTTGTACTTTCCTGGCTTGTTCGGGTCACAAGAAATTAGATAGGTCACCAGTGCATCAGATGTGATCAATTTTGTATGATTTGCACCACAGTTTGTAGACTCTCTAACTTTCACAAAGACCAAATAATTTCCACTAATTTGGGTTATTTTTACCAAAAATATGTGGCAGTATAAATTGTGGCCAAAATTTATGAAGAAAATTTAATAATTTGCTAAATTTTATCACAGAAACAAAGAAAAATGCATTTTTTTTCCAAATTTTCGGTCTTTTTTCATTTATAGCGCAAAAAATAAAAAACCCAGAGGTGATCAAATAAAACCAAAAGAAAGCTCTATTTGTGGGAAAAAAAAGGACAAAAAAATCATTTGGGTTCAGTGTTGCATGACTGAGTAATTGTCATTCAAAGTGTGAGAGCACCGAAAGCTGAAAATTGGTCTGGGTAGGAAGGGTATTTAAGTGCCCAGTAAGCAAGTGGTTAACTTGGCTGACATCTGTGCCACTTCATGCAAAGATGTCTATGCAAGTCGCACCTGAAGTCGCAAAAAATAGTGCAGGAACCTTTTTTAAAATCGGAGCGGCACCGCAAAGTCGGAGTCGCACTAATTTGAACAGTTCCATTGCCGACAATAGGGTGCGACTCATGCCATTTGGAACTGTCAAATTGCACGACAAGTCGCACCGGTGTAAACGGGGGGAAAAAATTCAGTGTACAGACAACATGGCAATGTGAATGAAGCCTTATACTTCCATTTAAAAATAAGAAATACAATCATTGAGAGGTTGCACAAGAGGTAATAAGCACTTTTAAAATAATATTTTTTATACAGGTCATCATACGTCAGACCAAAAAGAGGGATAAGTGCAAGAGGAATGAGGGATTTGGCTACAAAAGAGCGACTGGCCCTCCAAATGAAAATCTATGGTAGTTCTAAGATAACTTTTGAAGAATGCTAAACTTCATAGAAAAGGCTGCCATCTAGTGGTAAAAATAGTAAATAAGGGTTACTGATAATATAAAACAAAAGCAAAATCAATGACCATAAAAACACGTTTTAGGAGTTGTATATATAAATAATTCAGTGTTATTTGGACATAAACAACTTGGCAGCTATCTGGAAAATATTATTGCAATATTCAGTAGCTCAATGGAAATCATTTATTAAAGAGATTGAAATGGCCTCTTCGTAACCAGTCAGGTTTTCATTTTCAAACCTGCGCTTGGAAAATGACATCTGGAATATGATTTTAAAGGGCAACAGCAAAGCAGTCAGTTCCCACATATTAGCAGGGGTTTCCATTCTTTTCATTAAACGCACACTGTTCATTACTTATTTTTCTCAACATGAAATCCCTAAATAAAACTGGTAAAGTAGCAAGCATACATAATGTCAGATTCAGGGCCATCTTTAAAGGGGTTATAAAGGTTGATGTTTTTTCACCTTAATGCATCCTATGCATTAAGGTGAAAAAACAAACATCTTACAATCACTGGCCCCCCCAGCCCTCCCGTTTTACTTACCTGAGCCCTGGAAAGTCCCGCGTCCCAAACGCGCTCTTCCTTTGCTCTGTCTTCTCAGCTCTTCATTGGATAGATTGATAGCAGCACAGCCATTGGCTCGCGCTTCTGTCAATCGACTCCAATGACGCAAGGCCTGGGGGAGCGGGGCCGAGTCCTGTAGTCGGTGGCTATGGACGCTGAATACAGGACTTGGGAGCATGCCCGCAAGATAACCCCCTTGGGAGAGCGCTTCCCAGAGGGGGTTATCAGAAGAGGGGAGGAGCCGAGACAGTCTCCAAGGGACCCCAGAAGACGGGGATTGGGGCCACTGTGTGTAAAACGAGGTGCACAGTTAACATGCACAATAACATGTTTGTTATTTTTATTTATTATTTTTATTGAAAATTTTCGAGACAAACATTGAAACAAGAGCGACGCTGACACATTGCCAGTTCACTCCATGACCAACATGGTCAACTCTGACATAACCGTTTACCTACCTAACATAGGCAACTGACTATGTGTACATCCAAATCCCAACCCCCCACCCCTCTCCCCCCAATAACCCGTAACTCAGTTCACCACTATCTTCGTAAAAAAAAATGACCCAAAACCTCAAAGGGAATTCCCAGGATACCTTCAGCGGATTTAGCATATTGACTGAAGCAAAGGCCAGTTACTGCATATCTATTGTCAACATGTTAACTTAAAACTCAGTGAGTATATTTGTAGTTTTTGCTCCTATCCTTTACCTTATCAGGGAGACATTGGAGGACCTTAGAAAAGCTTTTAGATGTTAGTTACAGGAGATGAGACGTTAATCAGTCCTATCCAACCGTAGTAACCAAATTAAACCAAGCCTGACACACTTTATTAAACTTTTTCCCACACCCTCTGGACTGATATGTTGCCTTATAGTAAAGCATCATGGAGTTCACGATCCCCTTCCAGAAGGGAATGTTAGGAGGCATGGAAGATCTCCACTTCAATAGTATTGCTTTCCTCCCATAGAAAAATAGGATGTTTATTAGCGTTCTAAGAGCTGTTGAGGGAACTACCTCCTCTATCAGGCCCAACAGACAGACCCTAATCGATAATGGGATAGGCACTATCAGTATATCCTCAATGTACAATGCCACCCCCTCACAGAAGTTATTAATTTGAGGACATTCCCAAAAGATGTATTTAGCATCAACCAGTGAGAAGCCGCATCTCCAGCACTCCAGAGAGACCGACGAGTATATTGCAGCAAGTCTGGCAGGAGTGAACTATATCCTGTGTAAAAATTTTAATTGTATTAGTCTATCTCTTGCAGAGACTAAGTGTTTAAAGCGTTGGTTCCACATATCATCCCATTCCTCCCTATCTATATCCCGGACTTCCCCCTGCCAACGCTCCCTACATTTCGTCAGAGCTGCCGGACTTTTCTTAAACATTTCCTTATATGTGACAGACAGTGTTTTATGGAGGTCTTCCCCCATAAGCATATCTTCCAAAGTTGAAGGGATGGATTCTACCGCCCGTTCCCCAAATTGAGCTTGAAACGCGTGGTGGAGTTATATGTATCTGAAAAAATATGAGTTAGATAGGTCATCAATTTGATCAAATGTCAGGAGAATCCCATCTCTTGTGATATCCTTTAGAAGCTTTATGCCCTTGACCACCCATACCATAGGATCTGGGAATGAGTGGAAATGTGGCAACCTGGGATTCCCCCACAACGGGACATGTTTGTTATTTAAAAATGAAATAAAAATCAAACCTTTAGTGTCACTTTAAGGCAGGGCAAAAGGGGCAGCTTCCCTGGGCACAGTCATTGTTGTGGGGCCCAAAGCAGCTGCCCCTTGAGCCTACACTGCCTGAAAAGTGGATTTTGAAGGGCCCAAGAAAATGTTTGCCCAGGGTCCAATAAATATTAAAGACGGCCCTGGTCAGATCATGTGCACTTTGTGCAGCAGTACCTGCCTGTTGATCTGGCTAAGCTTACAATGACCCTGCTGTGTCACCAGCATTAGTTACTAGCTCCCCCAGTGTATGAAGACAACTTGACATGCAGTTATGGGTAATCCTATGTTGGACTTATGTTTGTCAAACTGCATACATAGAATATACAGAAGACTAATAAAGAGGCCGAAGGGTAATTCATAAAAAGTGATGGCTTAGGAGTGCAGCATTTGGGCAAAGTAATGCCTGAATGCTGGGCATGTCTCTGTATTATTCTTCATGAATTCCACTGGATAGTGAGGGTACAGATATACCATTTGTGTAGATTGCACAATTGCACCAGGGCCCTTTGAGATTTATGGGTTCATTAATACTAGGTGTGAGTTGGGTGGGTGCTGGGATCCCTCACTGTTTTGTAGACCTGGACACAGCTCACTTCTTTCTAGCCGTCAGTTGATCAGTGGTGGCCCGAGTCGCCCCCCTGACACCTCTGTCGCCCTCCCTATTCATGTGCCTGGCCCCTTTCAAAACGCCAGACACATGAAATACTATGGCAGGGATAGGCGGGGGGTGTGTATTTTGAAGCACGTGATTAGAGCCGTAGGCTCTAATAGGCTTCAAAATCGGTGCATCCCGATCCCACCCTGTTGCGTGGCATAGCAAATTAATTTTCGCTATTTTCCGACTAACATTCCTCCCTGCCAATCAGCAGGCAGGTCAGTGAGACCTGTCTCCTGATTGGCCAAAGCATTAGGTGATCCTATTGGGATTGGTTTTCTCTGCTCCTGATATTGCCCTTTTGCTTTTATTGTGATCACAAATTTTTAGTTGTTAACAGGTTTTTATTCAAATAAAAAACCTATCGTTTTTTACCTACACCACTGGAAGTGCTTTCCTCCTTTTTTTGCATATATATGTTCCATTTTCCTGCTTGACTGTCCCATCCCGTCATCCATGGTCCGTGTGCCGTCTCTGCCAATGTGATTACATCAAGAGATTTTTCGGCTTCTGAGGGCTTCCGAGGACCCCCTGGATCATCCTTGCTGAACTGTTGATCGTGGTATCCATGCCTGTTTGACCTGGTGCCGCTGGCATCTAGGTCCACCATTTCTACTGTTCTTGGATATTATTGTTCTACGGATGTCACATCCTTTCAGCCGCAATCCCATTTCCAGTTTGGGTGGAACTTCCACTGGGTTGGACTGGCCAATTTGGAACTTATTCATCGTCCTCACATTTATTTAGTCGGGACTTATTTACCTATTTTCTCACATATTTTCTCACAGTTCAATAATTTGCATTTTATTTTATTGTTTGATTTTATCAGCGCTACACTTTCATCTATTGTTTACCATGAATTTTTGTCACATTGGTGTGTAGCTGCTTCTTCCGTTCTTACATGGTAGCGCAATATTTTTCACATATCACTTTGATCCTATTGGATGCCTAACACTTTGGCGGAAGAGGAGACATGGCGGAGGATGCATGAGGATGAGCTGAGCAGATACAGGAGGAGAGCCAAGGAGGAGAGCCACCGAGTAGGAGAGCCGCTGCTTCCCACTGAAGAGGAGAGCCGCCAAGGAGGAGAGCCACCGCTTCCCGCCAAGGAGAGCTGCCGAGGAGATCCCCGTCAATCCATGAGAGGAGCAGAGCCCCGTCACACTAGCGATAATTTCCACTGGACCGGCCACGTTGGGGGGGGGGGGGGGGGGTTTGTGAAGTGACAGCCGAGCCTGGCTGCATTTGATGGGCACAAGTGGCTGCATATACTGGGCACAAGTGGCTGCATTTGATGGGCACAAGTGGCTGCATTTGACGGCCACAAGTGGCTGCATTTGACGGGCACAAATGGCTGCATATGATTGGCACAAGTGGCTGCATTTGATTGGCACAAGTGGCTGCATATGATAAGCACAAGTGGCTGCATATTATGGGCACAAGGTGCTGCATATGATGGGCACAAGTGGCTACATTTGATTGGCACAAGTGGCTGCATATGATGGGCACAAGTGGTTGCATTTGATGGGCACAAGTGGCTGCACATGATGGGAACAGTGGCTGCGTTTGATGGGCACAATGGCTGCATATGACAGGCACAAGTGGCTGCATTTGATGGGCACAATGGCTGCATTTGATGGGCACAGTGGCTACATTTGATTGGCACAAGTAGCTGCATATGATGGGCACAAGTGGTTGCATTTGATGGGCACAAGTGGCTGCATATGATGGGCACAAGTGGTTGCATTTGATGGGCACAAGTGGCTGCACATGATGGGAACATTGGCTGCGTTTGATGGGCACAATGGCTGCATATGACAGGCACAAGTGGCTGCATTTGATGGGCACAATGGCTGCATTTGATGGGCACAATGGCTGCATTTGATGGGCACAGTGGCTGCATTTGATGGACACAATGGCTGCATTTGATGGGCATAGTGAGGCTGCATTTGATGGGGGGAGGGGGGTGGTTCAGTATTTTCTAGTTTGTTTGCACCCCCCCAAAAATTTTGAGAACCAGCCGCCACTGCAGTTGATACATGGTAAATATGTGTTTTTACGTGGCCAGTAGTTGAATGGGTGTTGATCTTGCACAGGGGCCTCTTGGTGACTCTACCTGTCATTGTATATTGCTCCCAGACAGAGGATACTGATAATGCTGCTTACCAAAGTGATGGGGGACCACTAGCTGTTCCCTTAAAATTGCATTGATGTATCTTAAGGCTTGTACACACTAGAAGAAAATCGGGCGAACATTTTGTCCTAGGAACGATATGATTTTCTGATAAACTTTCAACAGCTGATTCCGACCTTCCAAACAAAAATTTCCAAAGGGACAAACTTCAAAATGTTTCTTGTACAGGAACAGAACGAACGATTTTTATTTAATGTGTACTGTTTTCGTAGGAGAAGTTTCAGAAAACGAAAGACTGCACGTGATCAGAAACAATAAACAACAAAAAAAATCCTTTTTCGTACGAGAATTTTGGGACATTATTTCCTTCCTCGGTTTCCGACTGGGAAAAAAAGGGGAAAAATTGGACGATCGTTTGCCTGATTTTCTTGCAGTGTGTACCCCACTTTACCCTCTTAATTGGATCTCTGTTGGAGATGTCACCAGGAGAAAGGCATTCTTCTGAATATATGGTGAAATTGTAACCTACTCTGATCTTTCTAGAACAAGTTCTCACATACCACAATACAAGCCTCTTTGTCTCCCATAGATGCCCTATTACTTATACTATCAGGTTCTCTTCTAGGGCACAAATGGAAATTGCTGGTTGCCAGCCTAGGTAGCACTCTTGTGTCAGTATACCATTCTGATCCTCAAATTTCTAAAACTTTCTCTATGCAGATGACTTATCCATAAAGGCCTATAGAGAGATTAACCACTTGACATCCGCGCTATGGCCGAATGACGGCCACAGCGCGGATCTCAATTCCCGGGAGGCCGTCATATGACGTCCTCTCCTGTGCATGATCCCTGCGCGCGCACTGTGATCACCGAGTCACTGAGACTCGGGTGATCAGCGATCCGAATAAGGGGCGAGTCCCGGCCCCTTAACATGTGATCAGCTGTCAGCCAATGACAGCTGATCACATGATCAAAACAAAAGCTCGGTGATCGTTTTTTTTCTCCTCACGCTGACAGCGGAGGAGAAAACAAAAGCAGATCACCGGCTCATCTTAAAGGGACATCGGTCCCGAAAAGTCAGAGGCAATTATGCCTCATGTAATGCCCACAAGTGCCGCCTGTCAATGCCCATAAGTGCCACCTATCAATGCCCACAAGTGCCACCTATCAATGCCCATAAGTGCCACCTATCAATGCCCACAAGTGCCACCTATCAATGCCCATAAGTGCTGCCAATCAGTGCCACCTAAAAGTGCTGCCTATCAGTGTAACCCATCAGTACCCATCCCTGCCACCCATCAGTGCCCATCACTGCAACCTATCGGTGCCCGTCACTGCCGCCTCATCAGCGTAAATCAATGATGGTCAAAAATTACCCATTTCAAATTTTTATAACAAATTTTTTTTTTTTTTTAACTCGCTTTTAAAAAAAATTTAACAAAAAATTAAAATCGCAGAGGTGATCAAATACCACCAAAAGAAAGCTCTTTTTGGGGGGAAAAAATGATAAAAATTTCATTTGGGTACAGTGTTGTATGACCGCACAATTGTCATTCAAAATGCGACAGCGCTGAAAGCTGAAAATTGGTCTGGATAGGAGGGGGGTTTAAGTGCCCAGTAAGCAAGTGGTTAATCTAAAGTAAGGGGTAATTTATAAGATAGGGCAAGGCGGGGGCCACTGGTGCAAATGTACACTATATTACCAAAAGTATTGGGACGCTTGCCTTTACACACACATGAACTTTAATGATATCCCAGTTCTAGCCCGTAGGGTTCCATATTCAGTTGGCCCTCCCTTTGCAGCTATAGCAGCTTCAACTCTTCTGGGAAGGCTGTCCAGAAGGTTTAGGAGTGTGTCTATGGGAATGTTTGACCATTCTTCCAGAAGTGCACTGATGTTGGACGAGAAGGCCAGGACTCTGTGCAGCCCAGTCTAGTTCCTCCACCCAAAACTCGCTCATCCATGTCTTTATGGACCTTGCTTTGTGCACTGGTGCGCAGTCATGTTGGCTGTTGGATGTTGGCCATTCCCAAAATGATGCCATCCCCAGCATGAAATTGTCCAAAATGTCTTGGTATGCTGACACCTTAGGTATTCCCTTCACTGGAACTTAGGGGCCAAGCCAAACCCCGGAAAAAAAAAAAGAAGAGACACAGAGGGGATATGATTTCAACTTATAAATACCGTACTGGTGACCCCACAATAGGGATAAAACATTTTCACAGAAGTTCTTGTGGCCAAATTAGAAGAAAAGAGTTTAACCATAAACTACGTAGAGGATTCTTTACTGTAAGAGCGGCAAGGAAGTGGAATTCTCTTCCACGGGCGGTGGTCTCAGCGGGGAGGCATTGATAGTTTCAAAAACTATTATGCCGTGTACACATGAGCGGATTTTCCGTCAGAAAAATCTTGGATGGTTTTTCCGACGGAATTCTGCTCAAGCTTGTCTTGCATACACACGGTCAGTTTTTGGAACTTTCGACCATCAAGAACGCAGTGACGTACAAAACTATGACGAGCCGAGAAAATTAAGTTCAATGCTTCCGAGCATGTGTCAAATTGTTTCCGAGTATGCGTAGGAATTTTGCATGTCGGAATTGCTACAGAGGATCGGAATTTCCGATCTGAACTTTTGAGAACCTGTTCTTAATCTTTTGCTGGCTGGAATTCGGCCAGCAAAAGTCCGATGGAGCATACACACGGTCGCATTTTCCGACCAAAAGCTCTCATCAGTCTTTTGCCGGCCTAATTTCTGATCATTCGCGGCATTAGATAAGCACCTGAACGACCACAACATACAGGGATATACAATGTAATACTGACATATAATCACGCACATAGGTTGGACTTGATGGACTTGTGTCTTTTTTCAACCTCATCTACTATGTAACTATGTATAACCCCCCTCCACCAAATGATTTGGACCAGTGCACAAAGCCATGTCCATAAAGACATGGATGAGCAAGTTTGGGATGGAGGAACTTGACTGGTCTGCACAGAGTCCTGACCTCAACACGATCCCTTTGGGATGAATTAGAGTGGAGACTGTGAGCCAGGCCTTTTCGTCCAACATCAGTGCCTGACCTCACAAATGCTCTTCTGGAAGAATGGTCAAACATTCCCATAGACACACTCTTAAATCTTGTGGACAGCCTTCCCAGAAGAGTTGAAGCTGTTATAGCTATAGCTGCAAAGGGTGGGCCAACTCAATATTGAACCCTACGGACAAAGACTGGGATGCCATTAAATTTCATGTACGTGTAAAGGCAGTCGTCCCAATACTTTTGGTAATAGAGTGTAGTCTGCTATGAGAAGACATTGTGCTGTTTTTCTATCTCGAATAATACTTAAAGCGGTTCGGCACACACTTCATTTAGTAAATCTCTTTGCCTTCCAAATCAGGCAAAGAGTACTAAATGGCGTGTTTTTTTTTTTTTTCACTTACCTTGTAATTGCTGCTCTGTCTCTTCGGGGGTGGGCGGGGTCTCTGCGTCGATCCTCGTCATGCCGCACTGTCTCCTGGGATCTGGTGTCATTGATCCCAGGAGTCAGTGCGGACATCCACCGAAATCTCGCGAGATTTACGGGGCTCCTGTTTGATGAATAAAGGTATCAAAAACATTGTAAAAGGGGTTTTCGCCGTTACTGCGCACGCGCGAGATCAGGGCAATAACGGCGGTGCATGCTGGGCCATCTGAAGAACAGCAACCAGGAAGAAGGTGCCTGTGTGGTTTCACATGCCCACAGGCAAGATGGCACCCAGCAGCAACATTTTTTATAAGTGTTTTTATGTGACGAAAACCGGCAGCAGTTCGCTTGCAAAATGGAACACGTTAGTGATGAATTTACATCTCCTAATCCTTCTCATTGTACAAAAAAAAACATTACAGACAGTGTCACCCCGCTTTAATATATTTTTCTATATTCTTAAACTAGATATGAATAATTTTTAACCACTTCCCATCCCGCCCATAGTCATATGACGCCCACAAGGTGGATCTCCCATCCTGGGTGGGCGTCATATGAAGTCCTCCCATTCCCGGCGTCGCTCGGGACCCGGTGCGCGTGCCCGGCGGCCGCGATGTCCACTGGGCACCCACGATTGCCCGTGAAAACAACGAGACCGTGCGGGACCGTGGAGCTGTGTGTGTAAACACACAGCTCCACTTCCTGTCAGTGGAGAGGAGAATGATCATGTGATCCCAGTACGGAGGAACACCGATCGGTCTCCTCCCCTTGGGAGTCCCCTCCCCCCACAGTTAGAATCACTACCTTAGGGAACACATTAACCCCTGCAGCGCCCCCTAGTGTTAACCCCTTCTCTGCCAGTCACATTTACACAGTAATCACTGCAATTTTATAGCAACGATCGCTGTGTAAATGGTCCCAAAAATGTGTCAAAAGTGTCCGAAGTGTCCGCCGCAATGTCGCAGTCACGAAAAAAAAATCGCAGATCGCCGCGATTACTCGTAAAAAAAAAAAAAAAATACAATAAATCTATCCCCTATTTTGTAGACGCTATAACTTTTGCGCAAACCGATCTATATACGCTTATTACATTTTTTTTTACCAAAAATATGTAGAAGAATACGTATCGGCCTCAACTGAGTAAAAAAATATTTTATTTTTTTTTAAAATGGGATATATATTATAGCAAAAAGTTTAAAATATTGTGTTTTTTTTTCAAAATTGTCGCTTTTCTTTTGTTTATATAAAAAATAAAAACCGCAGAGGTGATCAAATACCACCAAAAGAAAGCTCTATTTGTGGGAAAAAAAGGACGTCACTTTTGTTTGGGTGCAACGTCGCACGACCGCGCAATTGTTAGTTAAAGCGACGCAGTGCCGAATCGCAAAAAGTGCTCTGGTAAGGAAGGGGGTAAAAATGGCCCGGTGCTGAAGTGGTTAATGTCACATTTAAAGTCACTATATACAGTATACTGCTTATGTCTGTGTATATAAATAGTTTTGATTTGTATGTTCTATAAAGAATGTTCATGGCTATTTTTCCCAAAATATATATCCAATGTATTGAGGATTGAAGCTCCTAGGTCATCATGTAATAAGGTATGTAATGCAGGTCATTCCCTTTCATTAGCTCAGTCATAGCACTGAATGAAGGATGCTTGAGATGTGGATTCTGTGCCAGGTAACAAGTGACAAAAGAATGCATTCAGCAAAAGCCAATTGGATGGTTATATGACATCATGGTTCTCTCCCATTGGCTGGCCATTCTGCTAGCAACAGTGTGTATCTATCTGTCTACATGAAGCCTCTTCCAGGGTAGCTCTGTGATAGGGCTGCATGGCTAGAGGTGACTGATCTGCATCTGTGATAATATCACTGGGGGGGGAGGACAAGAACAAAGACCCCCATCAGACATTCCTCATGTACATTCATAGTAATCCTAATCTCCGGTATACAACTCTGTGTATAGCATTTCACGCCATTCATCTACTTATAGTTGTCAAAAATGTGTTATAAGTTTTCAAGGAAACAAATATGTTACCAACAGAAAAAATGGACAGCCAAGAATACAAAGAAGAAGGCATTGAAAAAAAACACAATATTTTGTACTTTTTGCTATAATAAATATCCAAAAAAAAAAAATGTCTTCATCAGTTTAGGCCGATATATATTCTTCTACATATTTTTGGTAAATAAGATCGCAATAATCGCACATATATTCATTGATTTGCGCAAAAGTTATAGCGACTGCAAAATAGGGGATAGATGTGTCATTTTTATTATTATTATTAGTTTTTTTACTAGTACAGGGGGTCCCCGAGTTACGAACTCGTTAGGGACTGCCCGCCTGTACTGAAGTCGGAAATGTTCGTAAGTCGGCCGCGCATGCGCAAACCAACAAATACGGACATTTCCGATGTTCCGTCTAATGCCGTTGTGCGCATGCGCGGCAAATTACGGACATTTCCGAAGTTTGCCGGCATTTTCCGAGGCTCCGTATGGCCGCGCACCCGCAGAACAGCCGGAAGACGGCGAAAAATGGCGGAGGGTCCCCGCAGCGCCCCGTTTGTAAGTAGGGGTTGTTTGTAGGTCGGGCGTTCGTAATTCGGGGACCCCCTGTAATGGCCATAATCTACGTTTTTTATGGGGACATTGCGGCGGACAGATCGGACACTTTTGACACTTTTTTGGGACCATGACATTTATACAGCGATCAGAGCTAAAAATAGCCACTGATTACTTGTATAAATGTCACTGGCAGGGAAGGGGTTAACACTAGGGGGCGATAAAAGGGTTAAATGTGTTCCCTCACTGTGTGTTTCTAACTGTGGGGGGGATGAGAGTGACTAGAGGAGGAGAGAGATCGTTGTTCCTACTTAGTAGGAACACACAATTTGTCTCCTCTCCCCTGACAGAACCGGGATTTGTGTGTTTACACACACACACACATCCCCGCTCTCGTTCTGTCACGAGCGATCGTGCACTCGCATCGGCTCTGGGGACATGCTGCGGGCGTGCCTGCAATAGCATCGTAAAGACCCGACGTATACCTACGGCGATACACTGATCAGCCATAACGTTATGACCACCCACCCAATATTGAATAGTGAATTGCCTCCAAAACAGCCCTGACCCATCGAAGGAATGGACGCCACTAGACAAAGCATCACACTGCCTCTGCTGGCTTGACTTCTATCCATATTGCATCCATATTGCCCTCGTTACAACCATGGTATGCAGAATACCATCTCTGAAAGCACAACACATCAAACCTTGAAGCAGATGGGCTACAGCAGCAAAAGACCACTCTGGGTGCCACTCCTGTCAGCTAAGAACAGGAAACTGAGGCTACAATTCGCACAGGCTCACCAAAATTGGACAATTGGAGACTGGAAAAATGTTGCCTGGTCTGATGAGCCCAGATTTCAGCTGCGACATTCAGATGGTAGGGTCAGACTTTGGCGTAAACAACATGAAAGCATGGATCCATCCTGTCTTGTATCCACGGTTCACGCTGGTGGTGGAGGTGTAATGGTGTGGGGGATATTTTACTTGGACACTTTGTGCCCCTTAGTACCAATCAAGCATAGTTTAACTGCACAGCGGCCGCCGGCTGTTAATTGACGGCCAGTCGGTGCAGCTCTCGTGGCGGGAGGGCGTCATATGGCGCCCTCCCCTTCCCAGCCCTCCAGGGAGCGTGCACGCGCACCCGCCGTGTCACTGGGCACCCGATGCGCGTGCCCAGCGGCCGCGATGTCGGCTGGGAACCCGCGATTGCCCGGTAACACAGCAGGACCGTGGATCTGTGTATGTAAACACACAGATCCACATCCTGTCAGAGGAGAGGAGACCGATGGTGTGTTCCCAATACAGAGAAACACAGATTGGTCTCCTCCCCTTGTGAATCCCCTCCCCCTACAGTTAGAATCACTCCCAGGGAACATATTAACCCCTTCAGCGCCCCTATTGTTAACCCCTTCCCTGCCAGTCACATTTATACAGTAATCAATGCATTTTTATAGCACCGATCGCTGTATAAATGTGAATGGTCCCAAAAATGTGTCAAAAATGTCCGATATGTCCACCGCAATGTCGCAGTCATGATAAAAATTGCAGATCGCCGCCATTATTAGTTAAAAAGAAAATAATAATAAAAATGCTATAAATCTGTCCTCTATTTTGCAGAAGCTATAACTTTTCTGCAAACCAATCAATATACGCTTATTGCAATTTTTTTTATCAAAAATATGTATAAGAATACGTATCGGCCTAAACTGAGGGAAAAAAAAGCTTTTTTTTTTATATATTTTTTAGGGATATTTAGTATAGCAAAAAGTAAAAAATATTGTTTTTTTTTTTTTTTTAAACTTGTCACTCTTCTTTTGTTTATAGCGCAAAAAATAGAAAGCGCAGAGGTGATCAAACACCACCAAAAGAAAGCTCTATTTGTGGGGACAAAATGATAACAATTTCATCTGGGTACAGTGTTGTATGACCGCGCAATTGTCATTCAAAAGCCTCATACACACGATCGGACCGTGGACCAACTTTCCCGTGGATTTTTGTACAAAGGCCGTTGGCCCCAAGTTGGTATTGCATACACATGATTGGACTTTTTAGGCAACAAACATGAATGTAGTGACGTTTCAACGTACTGACGACACTTCAAAAGAGGACATTCGAATACTCCAGCGCCACCTTTGGTCAACTTCTATATTGTTGTCTGATCTTTTGCATTGGTTCTGAGCATGCGTGTTTGTACAAACGTCCGTTGGTTTTGTGTACACACGGTCGGACTTTGGTCCATCGGACTTTTGTTGGCAGAAAGTTGGTCCGTTCGCACAGCCAACAAAAGTCCGATGAAACCTGGAAAAAGTTGGTCAGATGGAGCGTACACACGCTCGGATGTTGGTCCAAAACAGCAAATTTGCATGTTGGTTGTCAAAAAGTCAGATCGTGTGTACGGGCCTAAAGTGTGACAGCGCTGAAAGCTGAAAAATGGCTTGGGCAGGAAGGGGGTGAAAATGCCCTGTATTGAGGTGGTTAAATGCCACGGCCTACCTAAGTCTTGTTGCTGACCATGTCCATCCCTTTATGACCACAGTGTCCTCATCTTCTGATGGCTCCTTCCAGCAAGATAATGCACCATGTCATAAAGCTCAAATCTCACCACTGGTTTCTTGAGCATAACAATGAGGTCACTGTACTCCAATGGCCTCCACAGTCACCAGATCTCAATAGAGCACCTTTAGGATGTGGTGGAATGGGAGATTTGCATCATGGATGTGCAACCGACAAATCTGCAGCAACTGCGTGAAGCTATCATGTCACTATGGACCAAAATCTCTGAGTGATGTTTCCAACACCTAGGCCAGTGATGGCAAACCTTGGCACTCCAGATGTTTTGGAACTACATTTCCCATGATGCTCTTGCACTCTGCGGTGTAGGTGAGCATCATGGGAAATGTAGTTCCAAAACATCTGGAGTGCCAAGGTTTGCCATCACTGACTTATGCCATGAAGAAATAAGGCAGCTCTGAAGGCAAAAGGCGGTCCAACCCGGGACTAGCAATGTGTACCTAATAAAGTGGCCGGTGAGTGTATATACACACTTTTTTTTTATTATTTAATAATATTATAAATCACACTTGAAATAAATTAATCTGTAATGTATAACTGTAAAAATAAATAAATAAATAAAACGTTATCTCCTTTTATCTCTGGATTGTTCTACTTATTGCGATGACAATTCTCACCTAAGATAACTTCCTCTAAATGTGTCTGTTTGTATATTTTATTTTATTTATTTATGTCAATTCTCTGGATTGGTTCCCTGAACAGTTTATGTGACATTTGTGTTTTTGCCTTTTTGTAGTCAAACTGGATATAATATTATGTTTCAGAAAAGGAATTTTTCTGCTACAATGTTTTATTCCTTTTTACTATTTATTTTTTATTTATTTTTTAACCAAAACAAGTGCCTGTTACACAATACATAACTAATGTAACTGTTTATTTTTTGTTTCTAGGTGGCAAAAAAAAAATGAAAGAAGAATCTTTTTTTTTTTTCCTTCCATGGATACAACTGATCTGACATTGGGAGTGGGGCTAGATACAGGGACTAGTTTTATTTGCTATGAGCTTTTCAGTGGTTGTTGCTGTGATCACATGACGGAGACTTCTCTTGATTGGCTCCTGGCCCATACTATAGGAGCACAGCTGTCTAGTGACGGGGAATCACAAGGTACACACATCCAAAAAAAGCAATGATGTAGAACTATGTTCTCTTAGAGACACGCTTATTTCTCAGAGCTGCAGATCTGTATTAACCAATAAATAAGCGGCTTGTCTGCCTACATTCCACCAAATGAAATGTGGAGGATTTAAAATACCAAAGCTATAAATAATATATAATAAAAAATAAAAAAAGGGGCACAAATCACAAAATAAGTAATAAAATGTGATGAGAATAGAGATTAAACAATGTAAGAGTTTAGGAATGAAGCAAAGTGTAATGTTGTGTATTTATAATAGAATGCGGATTTTACTTACATTTATTCTGGTAAATCCGTTTTTTTGGGTTTTGGATAGATAGATTTTTTTATTGTATTTTTTTTATTTATTTTTTAAAAGTACTCACGTTATTTAGTGAGGAATTGAAATCATTTGATTTCTGGAGAAAAAAAAAGACTTCTGATGTTTCCCACTCACTCGCTCACTTCAAGTCCTTCTGTATTTTTTGAAAGCTCCTAAAGCTGGCCATACACTATACCAGGGATATGCAATTAGCGGACCTCCAGCTGTTGCAAAACTACAAGTCCCATCATGCCTCTGCCTCTGGGTGCCATGCTTGTGGCTGTCAGAGTCCTGCTATGCCTCATGGGAATTGTAGTTCGGAAACAGCCGGAGGTCCGCTAATTGCATATCCCTGCACTATACAATCTGATTGTACGATCTCTGTACAATCTCCCCAATGGTGGCCACACACAGAGGTTGACTTACTAAAACTGGAGCGGGCAAAATCTTGTGCAGCTGTACATAGAAACCAGCTTCCAGGTATTTTGTCAACGCTTAAAGCGGTTCTGCACCGGGGTTTTTTTTTTTTTTTTTGGGGGGGAATATGCTAAGGGGTAATAGGAAAATTAGGGGACTTACCTGTTCCATCTTCGTTCGTGGTCGCTGACGGTTTTCGTCCGATGAAGTTCTTTATCTTCTTCTTTTGTGCTGGGGGCCATCTTGCCTGTGGGCATGTGAAACCCCACAGGCACTTTCTCCGAAATCTCACGAGATGTCGGCACATCTGCCGACATCTCGCGAGATTTCGGAAGATGTGTCCGAAATCTCGCGAGATTTCGGAAGATGCCCGCACAGGCTCCTGGGATCAATGACACCAGATCCCAGGAGACAGTGCGTCGTGACGAAGATCCCCGCACAGACCCCGCCCACCGCCGCAGAGACAGAGGACCGGAAGTCATCGATTACAAGGTAAGTGAAAAAAAAAAACACATTTCATTTAGTACTCTTTGCCTGATTTGGAAGGCAAAGAGATTTACTAAATAAAATGTGTGCAGAACCGCTTTAAAGTGGTTGTAAACCCACTTTTTGTACTTTTACCTATAGGTAAGCCTAGAATAATAATAATAATAATAATATAATATCTCCTAAACGTGCGCCATTTAGGAGATATTTCACTTGTAGTCCACCAGAAACTGCTACGGCGCATGCGCAGGGAAGAAACAAAACTAAAGGCTGTTTCTTCCCTAGCATATGCCGCAGGTCGCGGCTCCCGTGCGCATGCGCGGGAGTGACGGCAAATCACAGAGCCGGAGTCCGTGGCCCCGAAAGGAAGAGGGCAAGAAGATGGACGCTGCCCACACAGGGGACATCGCTGGATTCTTTTGCAAGTAAGTGGTACATAATGGGCTAGTATGCGATGCATACTAGCCCATTATGCTTTTCATTTGCAGGCTATACAGGGAGCAAAAGAGGAAGTAAAACCCATCAGGGTTTACTTCCTCTTTAAAGCGGAATTCCAGCCTGGGTAAAAAAATAAAAAGGTAAAGTCAGTAGCTACAAATACTGTAGCTGCTGACTCTTAATATAAGGTCACTTACCTGTACAGGGAAGCCCGCGATGTTGGTACCCGAAGCCGACCCGTCCATCAGCTCCGGGTGCAGGCGTCAGCGTCCTTACTAAGGGGAACTTGAAGTGAAGCCTTGCGCTTTACAGCCTGCTTTCTACTGCACATGTGCGAGTCGCGCAGCACTTTCTGAGTTGTCCCTGCTGTCTTCTGGGACACACACAGGTCCCAGAAGGCTGTGGGGGAAGGAGGAGGGTACTGCGGAAGTGATGTACCTCGTTGCGGTGCCGTGGGACAGAAGTCTTGAATAAAATTTACAAAAAAGGTATAAAAAATAAATATATATCCAAAAATTAGGGGGGGGGTCTGCTTATGTTTAGAAATGAGTTAAATTTTGTTTTGTTTTGGATAGAGCAGAGAGGGATTAGAACCCCTGTGAGGTTTTATTGCTGTCTGTGCCCCTACTAGGGAGAGTCACCCTCCCTATTTGTCCTGTTTATAATTATCATTGAAAGTAAAAGTAAAGAAAATCCTACAAATTTGGGTAGGTCCCAGAAAAGCAGTAAAAATGAAATCTTCCAATGGGGACCTGACACGGGCACCGCCCCCAGCCCCCCACCGCTGCCTCCCTTATCCATGCGTCCGGCCCCTTTCAGGACACCGACGCATGGATTCCAATGTAGAGGGGCTGTTTTTTTGAAGCACCGATTGGAGCCAGAAGCTCTAATAAGCTTCTATATAGGGTGGGCTCGGGTCGCAGAGAGTGCGCTCCGAGCCCACCCAGGTGTGTTACAACAGCGATCAATATTTTCTGTTGTAACACTGATCCTCCTCCTGACCAATCAGGAAGCGGGTTTTGTCACTCGATTGGCTGAAAGGACAGGGACGTCCTATTGGACGCCTAGGATGAGGAGGGTAGGCGCTGGAAGCCACCATGGAGGAGCAGACACTCGGAGCCGAGCCGCTGCACCATGCTGTGGGGGGGAGGTGCCGTTCATGGGGAGTGGTTGTTTGCTGCCGCCCCCCCCCCCCCCCCAAACAAAAAAACACCAGCTGCCACTGGGACACAGATGGTGAAAAAAATTTGATGGGGGTTATAACCCTCCCTTACTTAAAAAGAAAACAGTTTTGCCTACAATTCTACTTTAACCACTTCCCTACCCACCCATAGTCATATGACGCCCACAAGGTAGATCTCCCATCCTGGGTGGGCGCCATATGACGTCCTCCCATTCCTGGCCGCCTAGGGGGCACGCGCGCACCACCTGCGGCGTCGCTCGGGACCCGGTGCGAGTGCCCGGCGGCCGCGATGTCCGCCGGGCACGCGCGATTGCCCGTTAAAACAACGGGACCGTGCGGGACCATGGCGCTGTGTGTGTAAACACACATCTCCACGTCCTGTCAGCGGAGAGGAGACCGATTATGTGATCCCAGTACGGAGGAACACATGATCGGTCTCCTCCCCTTGAGTCCCCTCCCCCCACAGTTAGAATCACTCCTATAGGGAACACATTAACCCCTGCAGCGCCCCCTAGTGTTAACCCCTTCCCTGCCAGTCACATTTACACAGTAATCAATGCAATTTTATAGCAACGATCGCTGTGTAAATGTGAATGGTTCCAAAAATGTGTCAAAAGTGTCCGAAGTGTCCGCCGCAATGTTACAGTCAAGAAAAAAAAAAAATCGCAGATCGCCGCCATTACTAGTTAAAAAAAAAAAGAAAAATGCAATAAATCTATCCCCTATTTTGTAGACGCTATAACTTTTGCGCAAACCGATCAATATACCCTTATTGCGATTTTTTTACCAAAAATATGTAGAAGAATACGTATCGGCCTAAACTGAGTAAAAAAATAGTTTTTTAAAAAAAAAAATGGGATATTTATTATAGCAAAAAGTAAAAAAGATTGTGTTTTTTTTCAAAATTGTCGCTCTTCTTTTGTTTATAGCGCAAAAAATAAAAACCGCAGGGGCCATCAAATACCACCAAAAGAAAGCTCTATTTGTGTACTCTATTAACGTCGCACGACCGCGCAATTGTTAGTTAAAGCGACGCAGTGCCGAATCGCAAAAAGTGCTCTGGTAAGGAAGGGTGTAAAATGGCCCGGTGCTGAAGTGGTTAAGGTGAAAAATGTCCCACCCGCCCCCCCTCCCAATAAATACTTACCTGAGTACTATTTTGATCCAGCTCTGTGCCTGTCGGCAGCAGCACTCTCCTCTCTCTTTCTCCATTGGCTCCTGCTGCTGTCACTGAAATCCTGTAAGCAGGGGGCAGGGTGGAGCCACACTGTGTGTGTCAATAGATGTACACAGTCTGGCTCAGAAGTGAGCCCACAGGTGTGCCCCCCATAGCAAGTGAGAGTATGGAAATACTGCTCTAGTCTGCAGACTCGCAAGCAAAGTAGTGTCCACCCTGATTAGGTTCAGCTGGTGCTGGCTCTGCTCATGATAGAGAAGGAAAAAGAAGGTCTAGATGGCCGCACTTCAGCAAAGCTTCTTTATTAGCGGTGAATAAAATCCAAAACAGTTACATCATATGCGATACAGCAAACAGCATAAATGGCTTACGCGTTTCACGCCTCAAGGGTGCTTAGTCATAGCTATGGGGGCACACAATGAAGAGGAGGAGCCAAGAGCATCAGCGGAGGACCCTAAGCAGAGGCAGTTTAGGGCTGCTCTGTGCAATACCAGGTAGGTATAACATGTATATATATTAGCCACTTCAATACCAGGCATTTTCACCCCCTTCCTGCCCAGACCAATTTTCAGCTTTCAGCGCTGTTACATTTTGAATGACAATTGCGCGGTCATACAACACTTTACCCAAATTACCCAAATGAATGATTTGATCACCTCTGCGGTTTTTATTTTTTGCGCTATAAACCAAAAAATAGCAAAAATTCTGAAATAAAAACACAATATTTTTTACTTTTTGCTATAATAAATATATATTAATAAAAAAAAAATGTTTCCTCAGTTTAGGCCGATATGTATTCTTCTACATATTTTTGGTAAAAAAAAAAAAAAAAAATCGCAATAAGCGTATAATGATTGGTTTGCGCAAAAATTATAGCGTCTACAAAATAGGGGATAAATTTATGGCATTTTTATTGTTATTTTTTTTTTTTTACTAGTAATGTCGGCGATCTGCGATTTTTATCGTGACTGCGATATTGCGGCAGACACTTCGGACACTATTTTGGGACAATTCACATTTATACAGCGATCAGTGCTATAAAAAATGCACTGATTACTGTGTAAGTGTGACTGGCAGGGAAGGGGTTAACACTAGGGGGTGATCAAGTGGTTAATTGTGTTTCCTAGGGAGTGATTCTAACTGTAGGGAGCGGGGACTCACAAGGGGAGGAGACCGATCAGTGTTTCTCTGTACTGGGAACACACCATCGGCCTCCTCTCCTCTGACAGGACGTGGATCTGTGTGTTTACGGGACATCGCGGGCGCCGGGCACACGCAACGAGTGGCTAGTGACACGGCGGGCGCGCGCACCCCCTAGAGGCTCAGAGAGAAAAGACGTTATATGACGGCGGCCCGGAGGCACGGTAAGGAAGTGGTTAAAAAAAAATTATATATATATAACAACTGCTTTAAGACCCCTTTCACACTGCCAGCGTTTTTCAGGCGCTACAGCGCTAAAAATAGCGCCTGAAAAAAGCGGCTCCATTCACTCCAGTGTGAAAGCCTGAGGGCTTTCATACTGGAGCGGTGCGCTGGCAGGGCATCAGAAAAAGTCCTGCCAGCAGCTTCTTTCCTCCACCGATGCTCCCCATTTTTTTTATTTTTAGCGCCGATTTACCATTGTTTTAGCGGCGCTATTCGGCTGCTGGCGGGGCAGTTTTAACCCCTCGCTAGCGGCCGAAAAGGGGTTAAATCCGCCCACAAAACGCCACCGGAGCGGCGTTTTGTCGGCAGTATCGCAGCGCTGCCCCATTGATTTCAATGGGGAGCAGTGGTGGAGGAGCGGTGAGTTCACCGCTCCAAAGAAGCTGCTGGCAGGACTTTTTGTGACTCCCTACCAGCGCACCGATCCAGTGTGAAAGCCCTCTGGAGTGAAAGGAGACGCTTTTTTCAGGCGCTATTTTTAGCGCTGTAGTGCCTGAAAAACGCTGGCAGTGTGAAAGGGGTCTTAATGTCTACACAAGGAAAGCTTTTACAGGTAACATGAAATGCACATATAATCTTATGGGAAGATTTGTATGGTCATTTGAATGGTCTGGTGACTGAGGGCCGCAGGAAAAAAGTGAAAGGGCCACACATGGCTCATAAAACACCTGTATGAGATGCTTGTAGTACAGGGAGATGCTTGTAGTACAGGGAGAAGCTTGTAGTACAGGGAAGTGGAGAAGGAAACTTTAATTAATTGTAGATAAAGGAACCCGGTCTGTGAAAAAGACCATCCTAAAAATAGGTGCCCTGCAAGAGAAGAGACAGGGTAGAATGTATTTGTACACCATTAGTGTCTAATGGGGCCATTCCAGGAATGGGGTGACTTCTCTGTGCTGCAATCCTCATCAATACCCATAGAAAGGATAAGGGGGCTGCTACCCTGCCTGGGGCTCCATTCTGCCTCGGCCTCTCTCTGATTCTGCCATGTTTGCTCTTGTGTTGGGACTGCGGGAGCCATGATGATCTACCTCCCTAAATACTTACCTGAGTTCTCAAATGATCCTGTGGTTGGTTGTATCTCTTCCCTCTCCCTCTACTCACAGGGAATGAGGCCATTGGCTCCTGCTGCTGTCAATCAGATGCTGTGGGGCGAGAGCAGGGGATGGGGCTGTCAATGGACACACATGAGTGAGCCTGCATGTCTTCCCGAATAGAAAATGGTTTTCTATGGGGGCAGATAGAGAATAGGAGGGGCAGACAGGGGGACCCCAGAAAAGGAGGTTCAGGGCCACTCTGTACAAAACCATTTCACAGTATAACATGTTTATTATTTTACCTGCTGTGCACCCGCGCTATAGCTGCAAGATGGCTACAGAGCGGGCTTACAATACACAGTACATGGATGTCCTCCCGTGATTGCGCTGCCCACATGTCCCCTGCGGAGCATGGGTGGCACGCTCTGTGATTGCTAGGTTAAAGGGCAAATCACAGCGGCCCTTTGCCACGTGATCAGCTGCGTCCAATGACAGCTGGTCACGGCTATAAATGCAAGCTAGTTATCAGCTTTTCTTTCCTCACTCTGATAGCATGAGGAGAGAAGAGGCGAGACGATAACTAGCTTCTGTTAAAGGGACATTGACACTGATTATCAGTGCAGCCCCAACAGTGCTGCCAATCAGTTCCCCTCTATCAGTGCAACCTCATCAGTGCCAGCTATCAGTGCAGCCTCATCGGTGCCACCTATCAGTGCAACTCATCAGTGCCACCTATCAGTGCAGCCTCATCAGTGCCACCTATCAGTGCAACCTCATCAGTGCCACCTATCAGTGCAACCTCATCAGTGCCAGCTATCAGTGCAGCCTCATTGGTGCCACCTTTCAGTGCAACCTCATCAGTGCCACCTATCAGTGTAGCCTCATCGGTGCCACCTATCAGTGCAGCCTCATCGGTGCCACCTATCAGTGCAGCCACATTGGTGCCACCTATCAGTGCAACTCATCAGTGCCACCTATCAGTGCAGCTTCATCAGTGCAACCTCATCAGTGCCACCTATCAGTGCAACCTCATCAGTGCCAGCTATCAGTGCAGCCTCATCGGTGCCACCTTTCAGTGCAACCTCATCGGTGCCACCTATCAGTGCAGCCACATCGGTCCCACCTATCAGTGCAGCCTCATCTGTGCCACCTATCAGTGCAGCCTCATCGGTGCCACCCATCAGTGCAGCCTCATCGGTGCCACCCATCAGTACAGCCTCATCTGTGCCACCCATCAGTACAGCCTCATCGGTGCCACCTATCAGTGCAGCCTCATCGGTGCCACCTATCAGTGCAGCCTCATCGGTGCCACCCATCAGTACAGCCTCATCTGTGCCACCCATCAGTACAGCCTCATCAGTGCCAGCTATCAGTGCAGCCTCATCGGTGCCAGCTATCAGTGCAGCCTCATCGGTGGCAGCTATCAGTGCAGCCTCATCGGTGCCAGCTATCAGTGCAGCCTCATCGGTGGCAGCTATCAGTGCAGCCTCATCGGTGCCAGCTATCAGTGCAGCCTCATCGGTGCCAGCTATCAGTGCAGCCTCATCGGTGCCAGCTATCAGTGCAGCCTTATCGGTGCCAGCTATCAGTGCAGCCTCATCGGTGCCAGCTATCAGTGCAGCCTCATCGGTGCCAGCTATCATTGCAGCCTTATCGGTGCCAGCTATCAGTGCCACAATCAGTGAGGGAGAAAAATTACCTGTTCACAAAATGTTATATCTATGAATTTATTTATTTTTTAAAAATGTTTGGTCCATTTCTGTTCGTTTAGCAAAAATTAAAAAACCCCAGTGGTGAATAAATACCACCTAAAGGAAATCTCTGTGTGAAAAAAAATGATACAAATGTAATACGAGTACAATGTTACATGACCGCGCAATTGTCATTTAAAGTGTGACAGCGCTGACATATGAAAATTGTCCTGGACAGGGAGGGGTGCCTGGTATTGGTATTAAAGTGGTTCATTTAAAAAGAATTGACTTTAGACACACTTCTAGTCCGGCCACACAGGGGAGAGATTTAATCTTTCCCGATTCCCCCATCCACACACTTGTCTGATTTATAATGCTGACTGCCTGGCTGTCATGCTGATCCAATGACATCACAAGTATGCAGATTAGAAGTTGTGACTTCACTGGGACCCGCTCCAGCTCACCTCAGTTACTAGAGCCAGGTAACCAGCAATGAGCAATGACAGGCTCTCCTTTTCTGTCATTACACGGGAACTCAGCGCCTCTATCCTCCCTTCCAGCACTAAACCAGGACGAGTCTATGGTTTAGTAATGAGTTACACAGCGCCCTCTCCCGCCCGTGTGGCAGATATGAGAGAAATCTTGTCCCCGCTGGGTCCCCGTAGCCCGATGACGTCACCTCCACCTGACGCTTCCTGCTCCATCATCACTACGGGCCGGCGAGCTGGCAGTGCTGGAGGCTGTATAGTCGGAATATGGTTCCTGTGCCCGGCTATCACCTCTCCGCCCATAGCGGGGAGCAGCGACTGTAGAGGGCCGGGGGGTCCTTCCTCCTACAGGGGATCCGGCTGTCCCGTATGAAGGACTGTCCGGGGAGAGCCATGGAGGACAAGTACAGCAGTAATGTGATGAGTACGGGGAGGCTGGGGCCTGTGGATGCCCCGGAGTCCAGGTGACCGGATCTTCTACTGTGTGTTTACTACATTGTCACTGACAGGTTCTCTTTAATCCCCTCCCCCTCCATAGTACACGTCCCTTCCTCTCTCTCCATAGTACACGTCCCTTCCCCTCTTTCCTCTCTATAGTACACGTCCCTTCCCCTCTTTCCTCTCTATAGTACACGTCCCTTCCCCTCCTTCCTCTCTATAGTACACGTCCCTTCCCCTCCTTCCTCTCTATAGTACACGTCCCTTCCCCTCCTTCCTCTCTATAGTACACGTCCCTTCCCCTCCTTCCTCTCTATAGTACACGTCCCTTCCCCTCCTTCCTCTCTATAGTACACGTCCCTTCCCCTCCTTCCTCTCTATAGTACACGTCCCTTCCCCTCCTTCCTCTCTATAGTACACGTCCCTTCCCTCTCCCTCCCTTCCTCTCTATAGTACACGTCCCTTCCCCTCTTTCCTCTCTCCTCTCTATAGTACACGTCCCTTCCCCTCTTTCCTCTCTATAGTACACGTCCCTTCCCCTCTTTCCTCTCTATAGTACACGTCCCTTCCCCTCTTTCCTCTCTATAGTACACGTCCCTTCCCCTCTTTCCTCTCTATAGTACACGTCCCTTCCCCTCTTTCCTCTCTATAGTACACGTCCCTTCCCCTCTTTCCTCTCTATAGTACACGTCCCTTCCCCTCTTTCCTCTCTATAGTACACGTCCCTTCCCCTCTTTCCTCTCTATAGTACACGTCCCTTCCCCTCTTTCCTCTCTATAGTACACGTCCCTTCCCCTCTTTCCTCTCTATAGTACACGTCCCTTCCCCTCTTTCCTCTCTATAGTACACGTCCCTTCCCCTCTTTCCTCTCTATAGTACACGTCCCTTCCCCTCTTTCCTCTCTATAGTACACGTCCCTTCCTTTCTTTCCTCTCTATAGTACACGTCCCTTCCTTTCCTTCCTCTCTATAGTACACGTCCCTTCCTTTCCTTCCTCTCTATAGTACACGTCCCTTCCTTTCCTTCCTCTCTATAGTACACGTCCCTTCCTTTCCTTCCTCTCTATAGTACACGTCCCTTCCTTTCCTTCCTCTCTATAGTACACGTCCCTTCCTTTCCTTCCTCTCTATAGTACACGTCCCTTCCTTTCCTTCCTCTCTATAGTACACGTCCCTTCCTTTCCTTCCTCTCTATAGTACACGTCCCTTCCTTTCCTTCCTCTCTATAGTACACGTCCCTTCCTTTCCTTCCTCTCTATAGTACACGTCCCTTCCTTTCCTTCCTCTCTATAGTACACGTCCCTTCCTTTCCTTCCTCTCTATAGTACACGTCCCTTCCTTTCCTTCCTCTCTATAGTACACGTCCCTTCCCTTCCTTTCCTTCCTCTCTATAGTACACGTCCCTTCCTTTCCTTCCTCTCTATAGTACACGTCCCTTCCCCTCTTTCCTCTCTATAGTACACGTCCCTTCCCCTCTTTCCTCTCTATAGTACACGTCCCTTCCCCTCTTTCCTCTCTATAGTACACTTCCTTTCTTTCCTCTCTATAGTACACGTTAAGAATGAGCTCAGGCGTGTTCGAATGGTCCACGTGCAGAGCCCGCCAGGAAGTCGGCGCAGCGATGCGCTAATCACAGGCAGTGAGACATTGCCCGATCTCTGCAGCCTCACATCGGGGCAATGTCTCACTGCCTGTGATTAGCGCAGCGCTGCGCCGACTTCCTGGCGGGCTCTGCACGTGGACCATTCGAACACGCCTGAGCTCATCCTTAGTACACGTCCCTTCCTCTCTATAGTACACGTCCCTTCCTTTCCTTCCTCTCTATAGTACACGTCCCTTCCCCTCTTTCCTCTCTATAGTACACGTCCCTTCCCCTCTTTCCTCTCTATAGTACACGTCCCTTCCCCTCTTTCCTCTCTATAGTACACGTCCCTTCCCCTCTTTCCTCTCTATAGTACACGTCCCTTCCCCTCTTTCCTCTCTATAGTACACTTCCTTTCCTTCCTCTCTATAGTACACGTCCCTTCCTTTTTTCCTCTCTATAGTACACGTCCCTTCCTTTTTTCCTCTCTATAGTACACGTCCCTTCCTTTTTTCCTCTCTATAGTACACGTCCCTTCCTTTCCTTCCTCTCTATAGTACACGTCCCTTCCTTTCCTTCCTCTCTATAGTACACGTCCCTTCCTTTCCTTCCTCTCTATAGTACACGTCCCTTCCTTTCCTTCCTCTCTATAGTACACGTCCCTTCCTTTCCTTCCTCGCTATAGTACACGTCCCCTTCCCTTCCTTCCTCTCTATAGTACACGTCCCCTTCCCTTCCTTCCTCTCTATAGTACACGTCCCCTTCCCTTCCTTCCTCTCTATAGTACACGTCCCCTTTCCTTCCTTCCTCTCTATAGTACACGTCCCCTTTCCTTCCTTCCTCTCTCTATAGTACACGTCCCCTTCCGTTCCTTCCTCTCTATAGTACACGTCCCCTTCCGTTCCTTCCTCTCTATAGTACACGTCCCCTTCCGTTCCTTCCTCTCTATAGTACACGTCCCCTTCCGTTCCTTCCTCTCTATAGTACACGTCCCCTTCCGTTCCTTCCTCTCTATAGTACACGTCCCCTTCCGTTCCTTCCTCTCTATAGTACACGTCCCCTTCCGTTCCTTCCTCTATATAGTACACGTCCCCTTCCGTTCCTTCCTCTCTATAGTACACGTCCCCTTCCGTTCCTTCCTCTCTATAGTACACGTCCCCTTCCGTTCCTTCCTCTCTATAGTACACGTCCCCTTCCGTTCCTTCCTCTCTATAGTACACGTCCCCTTCCGTTCCTTCCTCTCTATAGTACACGTCCCCTTCCGTTCCTTCCTCTCTATAGTACACGTCCCCTTCCGTTCCTTCCTCTCTATAGTACACGTCCCCTTCCGTTCCTTCCTCTCTATAGTACACGTCCCCTTCCGTTCCTTCCTCTCTATAGTACACGTCCCCTTCCGTTCCTTCCTCTCTATAGTACACGTCCCCTTCCGTTCCTTCCTCTCTATAGTACACGTCCCCTTCCGTTCCTTCCTCTCTATAGTACACGTCCCCTTCCGTTCCTTCCTCTCTATAGTACACGTCCCCTTCCGTTCCTTCCTCTCTATAGTACACGTCCCCTTCCGTTCCTTCCTCTCTATAGTACACGTCCCCTTCCGTTCCTTCCTCTCTATAGTACACGTCCCCTTCCGTTCCTTCCTCTCTATAGTACACGTCCCCTTCCGTTCCTTCCTCTCTATAGTACACGTCCCCTTCCGTTCCTTCCTCTCTATAGTACACGTCCCCTTCCGTTCCTTCCTCTCTATAGTACACGTCCCCTTCCGTTCCTTCCTCTCTATAGTACACGTCCCCTTCCGTTCCTTCCTCTCTCTAGTACACGTCCCCTTCCGTTCCTTCCTCTCTCTAGTACACGTCCCCTTCCGTTCCTTCCTCTCTCTAGTACACGTCCCCTTCCGTTCCTTCCTCTCTATAGTACACGTCCCCTTCCGTTCCTTCCTCTCTATAGTACACGTCCCCTTCCGTTCCTTCCTCTCTATAGTACACGTCCCCTTCCGTTCCTTCCTCTCTATAGTACACGTCCCCTTCCGTTCCTTCCTCTCTATAGTACACGTCCCCTTCCCTTCCTTCCTCTCTATAGTACACGTCCCCTTCCCTTCCTTCCTCTCTATAGTACACGTCCCTTCCCTGGGGTGTCATAGGACAAAGGTGCTGTCACATACTCCTCCCATACCCAGAAGTACTAACTATTTGCTGTGGAGTGTAAGCAGACCTTAAACTCTCCCCTCCCCATTTTTATTCATCTACATTCCGGCCAGCCCCCTGTCCCTGGCCTGTGAGAACACAGGAGAGAATGACATGCTCTACTCCTAATGCCTTCTGGGATATGCATGTCCCAGGAGTAAGGATGGGCTTGGGCGTGTTCGCATACGGCACGTGCAGAGCCCGCCAGGAAGTCGGCACTGCGGAGCGCTAACCACAAGCAGTGAGACGTTGTACCGATCAGCGGCTGCAGAGATCGGAAATGTCTCACTGCCTGTGATTATCGCTCCGCAGTGCCGCCTTCTTGGCGGGCTCTGCACATGCCATTTGTGAACACGCCTGAGCCCATCCTTACCAGGAGGCATTGACTTCCATACAGCGTGGGCAGAGGAGGAGGAGGGGCACGGTGGAACTTCTTTGTGGGCCTGGAAGATGCAGCTGCCAACCAATGACATATGAAGGGAAGAGGATGAAGCAGGGGTGACTCTGCTTGGAATGGGGGATTAAAGGGGACCTGTTGCTCTGTCCTTTATGGGAAAAGCATAGATTTGCTGTAAAGAGATCCTACTGGGTCTCTACAGTTCTATAATGGTCAGGTTCCCGCAGTAGAAGAGGGAATACACCAATCTTCCCAGCAGCCTGTGTCTGCTACCTCCCCTCTGTTCCACAACAGCCACCTTTATCAGACTCCTTAACATTCAACTCATCTGGGAGTGCCGGATGCCTGTGTTGATGTTCTGTACTGTACATTGAAGTTCCTTCCTTCCAACCCATCACTACAGGTCTCAGCAGTGCCCTGGTGGAGTTTGAAGGATGGGATGATGGGGGGGCACAGGCACACTCCCAGATTTGTTGAAGCGTCTGATGGAGGCCTAAATGAAGAAGACGTAGGAGACACAGGCTGCCTGAGAAGTGAGTGTATTTCTACTGTAGGGCCCCGGCTGTTTTATAACTTTTAACTCCATAATTGGACCCACCACAAACACCCTCTTTTTCCTAGAGATTCAATTGCTTTAGCACTGGCAGATCCAGTATACCCTTACGTAGAGTCCCCAGCAAAGCACCCACTGGCCACTTTATTAGGCACACCTGTTCAGTTGCTTGGTAACACAAATTGTGAATTAGCCAATCGCATGGAAGCATCTCAATGCATTTAGGCATCTAGACGTGGTGAAGAAGACTTTCTGAAGTTCAAACCGAGCATCAGAATGGGGAAGAAAGTGTGGCATGGTTGTTGGTGCCAGACTGGCTGGTCTGAGTATTTCAAAAACTGCTGATCTACTGGGATTTTCACACACCACTATCTCTCGGGTTTACAGAGATTGGTCCGAAAAAGAAAATATCCAGTGAGTGGCAGTTATGTGGAAGAAAATGCCTTGTTGATGTCAGAGGTGAATGGGCAGACTGGTTTGAGATGATGGAAAGGTAACAGTAACTCAAATAACCATTCGTTGCAACCAAGGTATGCAGAATACCATCTCTGAACATACAACACATCGAACCTTGAAGCAGATGGACTACAGCAGCAGAAGACCACTCTGGGTGCCACTCCTGTCAGCTGTGAACAGGAAACTGAGGCTATAATTTGTACAGGCTCACCAAAATTGGACAATAGAAGATTGGAAAAACGTTGCCTGGTCTGATGAGTCTCAATTTCCGCTGCAACATTCAGATAGTAGGGTCAAAAATTGAAAGCATGGATCCATCGTGCCTTGTATCAATGGTTCAGGCTGGTGGGGGTGTAATGGTGTGGTGGATATTTTCTTGGCACACTTTGGGCCAGTACAGAAATCGATCACACAAGTCGAAAGTACAAACACGCAAGATCGAAACCAAGGAACGACTGGGAAGAGTTCGATCTTGTAAACTACCGCTCGTAATCTAGAATTAACATTCGTGATGCGGCAATTGATGAAATGTCAAAATTCTCATCTTCTTTTAATAGGATAATAATGAAGCTGCTTTGCATGTAGTTATGCCAAACATATTTTAAAGGGCATTTGTTTTGTACGATCTGAAAATCACGAATCAACGCTCACCAAACTTCTACTAACATGAAATTAGCAGAAGGGGCCCAAAGGGTGGCGGTTGAGAAATGAACTTCCTCTTTATACTCTCATAGTACGTCACTGCGTTCGTGTTTGTCAACCAACAATTTGCGGATAGTTAGTTAGTATGCTATACAAGATCCTGCACATGCCCTTTTGACAAAAATCGGACGCTCGGTCGTCCAACGATCAGACCGTGTGTACGAGGCTTTAAGGCAGTTCTGGAGGCAAAAGGGGGTTCAACCAGATACTAGAAAGTGTACCTAATAAAGTGGCCGGTGAGTGTATCAGTACAGCAGCAGGCAATAACCAGCAAACAAACCGCAGATTTTAACCACAAACAAGTAACAGCAGCACTGGCTCTGATTTATTTTTTTGTAGGGATGCACCGAAATTTTGGCCTCCAAAACATATCTGCTGAAAATGGCCCTTTTGGCAATTTGCCGAAAGAAACAAACGGCTGGTTAATGTAGCCGAAAGTGGGATGGGGCCTGGGCGGGGGGCGGGGCTCTGTCCCCTGCTCCTGCCTATCAGGGGGGCTTCCTATATCGTAGAAGAGCCGCCGCCTGTTTGATTACAGCGCCGGGAACATCACAGCTTTAATTTCAATGGCTGTGTGTTCCCCGCTGTGTGCCATCACATACAGCCCCTCCCCCTTGTCCAGGCACTTTGATAGACAGATCACCCGTCCCAGGATTGGACGGGTGATCTGTCTATCAAGGTGCCTGGACAGGGGGGGGGGCTGTATGTGACAGTGCGCAGCGGGAAACACAAGGCTATTAAAAAGAAAGCTGTGATGTACCCGGCGCTGTAATCAAACAGGCGGCGGCGGCAGCTCTCCTCTCCCGACACTGGCTGCACTACTGGGGACACTGGCTGGCTGCATCTGATGGGCACTGGTGAGGCTGCATTGATCTCTTGTATCATGTCCGCAGTCTCTGACCATGTCCTGTACCACGTCCCCAGTCTCTGACCATGTCCTGTACCACGTCCCCAGTCTCTGACCATGTCCTGTACCACGTCCCCAGTCTCTGACCACGTCCTGTACCACGTCCCCAGTCTCTGACCACGTCCTGTACCACGTCCCCAGTCTCTGACCATCTCCTGTATAAAAAGATTTTTAAAAACAGTCCCTTTCGGTATCAGTGTTGTATCAGTTTTCGTGATCAAGGAAGATTTATTTTCGGTATCGGTTTCGGCACCAAAAAACCCATTCAGTGCATCCCTAATTTTTTGATAATGTAACGATTCCAAAAATAAAACAAAAACGCATATTGTGCAAACATTCACCCATTAATATAAACAAATAAATAATGTGGTATGTGTTCTTCAAATAGTGTGTACCAAATTCAATAATATAGTGTCAGTCCCATGAGTTCAATTCAAACTATTGGCCTATATAAATGCTGTACTCTAATAATAATAATAATAATAATAATAATATTAATAAAACAAATATGATTAAAAGTGCTTAATAAGAAGATTAGTGCTTGAACAGAGAAAATCTCTAGTGTCTAATCGGTGCATTAGCCCTTTGATTAGCGTTTTAATGTGCTCCACCACCAATTGACAATTTCCACCACCAGATGGAGTTGCTGGTATATTTTAAAAACCGGCATACACGCTCAAATGTAGAGATTTCACAGGATACTTTCCCAGCAATGTATTACATCAAACCCAACTCCTCTCATAAACATTGGGGGGGAAAAAAGGAGACTTTCATTGAGCAAAACTATTATTATTTAAGATACTTGTATATAGCGTCGTCAATTTACGCAGCGCTTTACATATACATTGTACATTCACATCAGTCCCTACCCTCAAGGAGCTTACAATCTAAGGTCCCTAACACACATTCATATACTAGGGCCAATTTAGACAGAAACCATTTAACCTACCAGCATGTCTTTGGAGTGTGGGAGGAAACTGGAGTACCCGGAGGAACCCACACAGGGAGAACATGCAAACTCCAGGCAGGTAGTGTCGTGGTTGGGATTCAAACCAGCGACCCTTTTTACTGCTAGGCTACCTGCTACACCACTGTGCCGCCCACAATTGTCCATTTTATTAATAAAATGTATTATTTATTCATAAATTATTTATTAATAAAAATGTCAATCTTCAGCACACACTTACATTAAAAAGTGTCTTCACCGACACTAGTATAAAACACACCGAGATGTCAACATGAGCTGGCTCCAGCCACTCTCCTATAGCTGAAATCTCTAACCCGATCAACTGTGATGGCATCACGTCTACAGGCCTTGCCCTATGCTCGTTTTGTGTCTCGATTTGTATTTTTGTAATTGATACGTTATCACAGAATAATCAGAGCTGCTGTTACTTGTTTGTGGTTAAAGGGGTTGATTTACTAAAACTGGAGAGTGCAAAAATCCGGTGCAGCTCGGCATAATAACCAATCGGCTTCCAAGTTTTATTGTAAAAGTGTAATTGAACAAGCTGAAGTTAGAAGCTGATTGGCTACCACGCACAGCTGCACCAGATTCCCAGTGCTCCAGTTTTAGTAAAAGCCGTCTCCTTCACCTAAAATGAAGGTAAAATCCAGCGGTGAGAGTGACAGTTCTTTAAAACACATTCTGGATTATAAAATGCACCATCGGAGTTCCCAGAGACAGCAGTCATAGGTGGCCCAACACAGCCTGGAAAATTTGGTTGCAGAACTGACCAAACGCAGATGGTTACACAAGTACCATTGTAAGGTCTCATGCACACAGGACATAAAAGACAAAATCCCATATACCCAATTCTATACCCACAGTTGATCCAGAGGAAGGCGAAAAACCCCAGCATAGCATGATTCAATTTGCTACAGCAGGGGAAAAAATTCCTTCCTGATCCCCCGAGAGACAATGGGATTTTCCCTCGATCAACTTTACCTATAAATGTTAGTACCCCTAAAAGCGTCAGTAAAAACATTCTGTGCACATGAGGCCTAATTGTTGGCGTATCTCTGCTAATGCTGGTGATCTGAATTCTGTACTAAACAAAGTTTCTTTTGCAGGCTGACTCGATACATTGTACTTCTATGCTTCACCAAGTTCTTGAAGACTCTTGGGATCTTCGAATCCTACGATCTATTGAAAGTAGTCCATATTGTACAGTTTATCTTTATATTAAAATTAGGGTAAGTAGACTTCTTGTTAAAAAACTTAGAACCTCCATATCTAAGGTCTGGGTGAAGGCACCTTTCAGTGATGATCTTATAGTTAGTTTTTAGACAGTGGTTGTCCATCAATAGGGGGCACACGGACGACGCCCTCCCCCAAGGCTAATGGGGGAAAAAAAAAAAAAAAGTGGTCCTTTAGGTGTATCCAGGCCTGGGATTCACGGCTGTCTATGGGAAGCTTGACGTCCATTGCAATCAGCTGATTGTGGCTAAGAAGCTTCATTGGGCTGTCTTTAGAGTGTGTTCCTGGGTGCAAGCGATGCGCTCACGAACATGCCCATTCTACAATGATTTCTCCTGAGGCCCCTGTGCTTCTAAGTCATTGGCCCGTCCGGAGGACGATGGGTGATGCTTTTTGCAGAAGTGCGGCGTCACTTCCAGTTTCCCACCACTCACTGTGTGGACTGTGGTAGATGATTGGAAGCAGAGCAAGGTCTGACCCTGAGCGGCGCCTCTCTGATTCTCAGCCGGACCGGTCCTCCGGTAAGCTAGTAAGCAATGTATGACTGTAAGCAAAAGTGCCACGGGCCTCAGACAGCTGGACTGGTACCATTCACTCACTGACAGCCACCTCTCCGCTCCGCACACACTTCCCTGCTTCTCTGTCTCCACTCCACCTGAGTCAGTGCTCAGTGGCAGTGGAGACTGGGCCCAGGGGATGACTGATCGCATTGCTGGAGGGTACATGTACAGTTGTACACACTGACTGGCACTGCACAGAGATCGACCTGGAGGAGAGAGACTGTCTGAGAGAAGGCATCATCTCACGGAAGTGACTACATCATCTGTCATAACATACAGCTATATACACCCACCTTCTTCCTTCCTGTATATAACCTTTCTCCTTCATCATCAGACTGCGGATATACATCATCTGTCCTGTTACTGTATATATAGCTGTATAAAGGACAGATGATGTATATCTGCAGTCAGTGATGATGAAGGTTTCTATATACAGGAAGGAAGGGGGGTGTATATACACCCCCCTTCCATCCTGTATATACTAATACCATCTATCCCCGCTATACAAATACTGTACAGGCTGCATATGATGGGCACAGTGAGGTTGCATATGATGGGCACAGTGAGGTTGCATATGATGGGCACAGCGAGGTTGCATATGATGGGCACACAGAGGTTAAAATTGATTGGCACAGTGAGCCTGCATATGATGGGCACAGCAAGGTTAAAATTGATTGGCACAGTAAGGCTGCATATGATGGGGCACAGTGAGGCTGCATTGATGGGCACAGTAAGACTGGATATGATTTTTTCAGTTTGTTTGCGCCCCCTGGCACTGGTTTTAGAGTTATTAATGGATCTGAAAATATCCAAAACGAGGATTAGAAAACACGTTTAAGGCAGCAGCGCGCCTCTGTAATAAGATCTGTAATTCTAGCTCCATGCAGTAGAAGAGGTATATAGAGGCACACTGAAATGAAAATGTTGGTGCCGAAACCGAAAATTCAGGATGCACTTGGCCAAAAACAAAAATTGCAGTTTTTTAAAAAAAATTGATTTTTTTTTATTATAATTGTATTATATTTGACCTTTTTAATTAATATCATGAATTTAAATTAATATGAATTAATTTTTGGCCATTATCAGCACCTTTAGCACAAGAAAAGCTCAATAAAAATGCATCCCTTTAAATTCTATGTATGGCTTCACACTCGTCTATTTCGTTATGGTGTTAAAAATCATTTTTGGCCAGTTGAAAAAAAAGCGCACCTACCCATTTAACCTGTGTTACGATTTTGATGTGTTTTTTGAGTCGCAAGACCTAGGAAAAACACCACAAGCATGGTGAAATTGCATTAGAATCGAATGCATTTCCGCGCCATTATTGGCACGTTTTTCCTCTATTAACAAAACTATTAGCGGCTGTCAGCTTGTAGTTTTCAATGAACTACCATGGCGCTGTGGTAGTTCATTGAGTTTTCTTGTCAGAATGTATCGGCTTGCTCGTATGAGCAAGCCAATACACTGACAGATCTGCAGGAGACCTGTGTGGCATCAGTGATATGCTGATCCCTGGTGTAGTGCTTTACAGTCTCCTGCGACAAAAAAGAATACGCCAACACTTAGCCATATGTGACACAGCAGCCTAATTGCCCTCCTTTGTTCATCCTAATGAGGTCTTACAGTGCTGCAGAGCCTTCAGCATTTGACAATTCCAGAAGTGTAAGATCTTTATGTTTGTGTTATTTATGTAAACAAAAAGTACCAGAAAAGTCCTGGCAATCAAGTAGTTAAATACATTTCTTTCTACAGGTCTGCATTTTTTATGGTTTTGTTTCAAAAACCATTTTCTTCTGGGAAGACAATTACTAGACGCCAAGTAAGTTGATATAACGGCATGGTTTGTTGTACTTTGAATGCTATGTAATCCTGGAGGAGAGAACCCACATCTTTGTTTGTGGCGACAAGGCTCATTTTCTAACCAGCTCTAGAGAAATGACAGTCTGATTGTTGTGGACCTTCCCTCCACTTTCCAAAACGAAAAAAATCTTTCTGAAACAGGATTTATATAGTGCCAGGAGTGTGCATAGTACTTTCCAAAATAAAGGGAGGCAGTACAGTTAAAATATAACTCAAGACACAAAGGATAGGAGGGCCCTGCTTGTGGGAGCTTACAATCTAAAAGGTGGGAGGGGGTGGTAAGTGATACAAAAGGTAAAAACTGTGGGGGTGATGAGTTGATAGAATAAGTAATTGAGGTAGACACAGTTGGGTTTCCATGAAGAGATGAAGATCGGGACCTTTGGCTTTTCAGGGATAATCCAAAGGTGTAAGATTTGGCCGGACAGATTGGGTTGGGGAGTTCCAGAGGATGAGAGGAAGTGACAAGGGAGCTGGAGAGCAGGAGGTTTGGAAGGAGTAGAGAGGGATGGTTTGGGTAAAAGTTTGAGATCAGTTTGGTGATGTAGCTCATGTTGAAATTACAGGTGGCTTTGTATGTTCGCTTTTTTTTTTTTTATTTGTTGGGTAAGTGGGAGCCAGCGGAGGGCTTGACAGATTGCTAAAGAAGACTTGTCTGCATAAGGCAACCATATAAGATCTAGAATGTATACAGCACAGATCAGAGCCGATCCGCCCTATACGCTCACTGCGTAGGGCCCTGCCGCTGTGGGGGGGGGCCCAAGGGCAGATCGGCTCTGCTCCCGGAGCTCCAATTATACCGGGATGATGCCCGCAGCTGCAGGCATCATCCCGGTACCGTTGTTTAGATGGGCGATTGGCTTTCCAAGGATAACGACCAAAGCCGCTCGGTTGTTATCCCGGAGGAGCGGGAGGGGTTGTCCGATCTGAACGGACCTCCCATCCCACTGGGAGACCCGATCCTCGGTCTGGCTAGAGTAGACTGGCACGAAGCCGGAAACAGCTTCGTTACAGTTTCCTGATTGTAAACACAGAAGCAACGTCACTTCCTGTTTACTCGGCTGCCAATGGCGCCGATTTAAAAAAAAAAAAATATACAGTATTCAGAATCACCGAAAACGACTATCTGAATACTTTGAAGTGCAAAGGAGGGATCGGGGGTCTCCATAAAGAGTACCTGTCACCACCTATTACTGTCACAAGGGATGTTTACATTCCTTGTGACAGAAATAAAAGTGATCAAAATTTTTTTTTATTTTTTAAACACAATTTAATTATATAAAAAGAAATAAGAAAAAATTAAAATGTAAATTTTTTTTTTTTTTAACCGCTTCAATACAGGGCTTTTAAACACCCTTCCTTACCAGAGCACTTTTTGCGATTCGGCACTGCGTCGCTTTAACTAACAATTGCGCGGTCGTGCGACGTTACACCCAAACAAAATTGACGTCCTTTTTTTCCCACAAATAGAGCTTTCTTTTGGTGGTATTTGATCGCCCCTGCGGTTTTTATTTTTTGCGCTATAAACAAAAGAAGAGCGACAATTTTGAAAAAAAACACAATATTTTTTACTTTTTGCTATAATAAATATCCCATTTTTTTTAAAAAAAAACAATTTTTTTCCTCAGTTTAGGCCGATACGTATTCTTCTACATATTTTTGGTAAAAAAAATCGCAATAAGCGTATATTGATCGGTTTGCGCAAAAGTTATAGCGTCTACAAAATAGGGGATAGATTTATTGAATTTTTTTTTTTTTTTTTTTTTTTTACTAGTAATGGCGGCGATTTGCGATTTTTTTTTTTTTTTTTTTTTTTTTTTTTTCGTGACTGCGACATTGCGGCGGACACTTCGGACACTTTTGACACATTTTTGGAACCATTCACATTTACACAGCGATCGTTGCTATAAAATTGCAATGATTACTGTGTAAATGTGACTGTCAGGGAAGGGGTTAACACTAGAGGGCGCTGGAGGGTTAATGTGTTCCCTTGGAGTGATTCTAACTGTAGGGGGAGGGGACTTAAGGGGAGGAGACCGATCATGTGATCCTCTGTACTGGGATCACATGATCGGTCTCCTCCCCGCTGACAGGACGTGGAGCTGTGTGTTTACACACACAGCTCCACGGTCCCGCCCGGTCCCGTTGTTTTAACGGGCAATCGCGGGTGCCCGGCGGACATCGCGGCCGCCGGGCACTCGCTCCGGGTCCCGAGCGATGCCGCGGGCGCGCGCGCCCGCGCGGCCCCCAGGCGGCCGGGAATCCGAGGACGTCATATGACGCCCACCCAGGATGGTAGATCCACCTTGTGGGCGTCATATGACTATACGCGGGTATTGAAGTGGTTAAAGTGCCCCCGTCCCCGCGAGCTCGCGCAGCACAGAAAACTCATACGGAAGTCGCGCCCGCATATGTAAACGATGTTCACATATGTGATTTGAGGTATCGCCGCGAGCGAGAGCAATAATTGTAGCACTAGACCTCCTCTGTAACTCTAACCTGGTAACCGTAAAAAAAAAATTAAAACATCGCCTATGGAGATTTTTAGGTACCATAGTTTGTCGCTATTCCACGAGTGCGTGCAATTATAAAGCGTGACATCTTTCACATTATACAAAAAAAATTGGGCTAACTTTACTGTTTCGTTTTTTTTTTTTTTTTTTTATTCATGAAAGCGTCCCTTTTCCCAAAAAGTTGTGTTTAAAACACTGCTGCAAAAAATACTGTGTAACATAGAATATTGCAACAATCGCCATTTTATTCTCTAGATTCTCTGCTAAAAAAATATATATATAATGTTTAGGGGTTCTAAGTAATTTTCTAGCAAAAAAAATATGGATTTTAAAAACAAACACCAAATGTCAAAAATAGACTTAGTCATGAAAGGTTTAAAGAAGGAAGGATTGTATTGGGAGCACTGAAGTGTCAGGTGTGACTGTGTGGCAAATGGTTTCCATAGCTCACGGCATCACGGGTCAGGTAGAGGGCCCCTTAGCAGAATTTTGCTTAGGGCCCCAGGGAGGTCAGGATCGGCACTGGCACAGATGCATTCCTAGGATAGTAAAGGGGTTGTGATAGCATGTGTATTACAAATACTGCAGCTGCTGACATTTAATAAATGGACGCTTACCTGTCACAGGTTCCAGCGATGTCGGCAGCAGAGGCTGATCAATCGCTCAGCTCTCTGCTGCTGCCGGCGCTATTCTCGGTGAGGGAGTCAGGAAGTGTCGCCTTTGCGGCTTCACTTCCTGTTCCCTACTGCGCATGCGCGAGTCACGCATCGCAATGAGAATCGCCAGCGCTGTCTGCCGGGACAGGAAGTGGCGTAAACTCCTGTGGGAGTTTATGCCCGGAAGTGGCTGCAGATACCTGTCTTAGACAGGTATCTGCACCCCCCTCCCCCTGAAAGTCAATGGAGGCCCTGGTAAGATCCCAACTTTGCAGTCAGGATCCACTCAGATGCCTTGCCCCCTTTATGAATAGGAACATGTAACACGAATGTATGTAAAATAGGTATTATTCCAGTTTGGCTGCATTTGCCTTGTATTTTGTTTACAGTATAACTCGTCTGTTCTATGATCTAGGATGTAGTTAACACAGCTTTTCGTTTCAGTGGATCAGTATTGTAAAGCATGCGTTCGTTGGCTGTATTATCTCACTTCTGTGGTTCTTTGGCCTCACTCTTTGTGGACCATTAAGGTAATTTAATTTCTTCTTTTTGTTATTTAACACCAGATTGGATAGTGGCAGTTCCCGAGAAATACATCAGTAATTTACACTACACAAAGGACATTACCACCTTGGGAGGCAGCAAACCCAACACAAATATCCTGAAATGTCTATCAGTGTCAGAGGGGTTTGCCCACACCAGCCAAATATCCTAAGGCTGGCTAATATTAGGTAGAGATCTTGAACATAATCCGCTTCATTCGGTTTATATTTCTGTAGTACTGCCCTCCCAGGGCACTCAGCATTTATCAAATTGGTGTTGAAATCGGTATACTTTTGATATTGACCAAATACTTATTTTCCACCAAAATTTGCAAATAAATTCATTCAAAAATCAGACAATGCGATTGTCTGTCTGGATTTGTTTCCACATTTTGTCTCTCATAGTTGAGGTCTTTCATATAATTTGTCTATGATGACAATTACAGGCCTCTCTCATCTTTTTAAGTGGGAGAACTTGCACAATTGGTGGCTGACTAAATACTTTTTTGCCCCACTGTACCTGGAGGAACCTCATGGATAGTGGCAGATGGGATGTAGATGGTGTCCTTCCAGGCTTTGATTAGAGTATTAGAACCAACCTGGTATTTTATATACAAATGTATTTTATCATTAGCTATAATTTGTGTTTCCTGGAGGAAGAAATGAGCATAAATTCCTGTAGAATCGTCAGTTTGCATTTGTTTCAACATTCAAATGGTTCTAAAGACGAAGGTTCTTTATCTTAATGCAGTCTCTGCATAAAGGTAAAAAAAATCTTCATGAGTCCGATCTCGATCCAGCGATGTACCTGTCTGCAGCAGCTTTTCTCCCCTCCCTCTCCGCTCACAGGAAACTTGACAGCAGCAGGAGCGATTGGCTCCTGCCTCTGTCAGTCAAATTGCTGTGAAGAGGGAGCAGGGGAAAGGGCTGAGCCATGCTAGGTCTGTAGACAAATACAGCCCAGCTCAGGATCAAGCCAGTTTTCAATCCATGTACTCACCCTATGGTCCATGCCAACGGACCTTACTTTGTACAGTAAACGTTTATGGGGAACTGTGTCAAAGGCTTTTGCAAAATCCAGTTACACCACATCTACGAGCCTTCCTTTATCTAGATGGCAGCTCACCTCCTCATAGAAGGTTAATAGATTGGTTTGGCAAGAACGATTCTTCATGAATCCATGCTGATTACTGCTAATGATATCGTTTTCATTACTAAAATGTTGTATATAGTCCCTTATCCCCTCCCAGAGCTTGCATACTATTGATGTTAGGCTAACTGGTCTGTAATTCCCAGTGATGTATTTTGGCCCTTTTTTTTAAATATTGGTGCTACATTGGCTTTTCTCCAATCAGCTGGTACCATTCCAGTCAGTAGACTGTCAGTAAAAATTAGGAACAAGCTTAAATATCTCATCTGTCCCTAAGCCAAAGCAGTAGCTTTTAGCACTGTTGGACGAGAGAGGCTCATGAGGTGAAAGAAGGATCGCTTGATTGGGAACCCATGTACTGCCTCAGGCATTACAAAATATGCAGTTGGTGGGGACCAGCCCTTTAGAAGGGTCATTAAGTAAAGGGTTTGTTTAGTGCATGGACTAAGTTTTAGGGGCTGATTTATTATTTTTTGGGGTGGATGTATTAGGGGTTCACTTTTGGTCATATGTACACAATTAGGGTGAAGGTTTAGTGCTAGGTTAAAGTGGATGTAAACCCAAATTATAATTTTTATTTTTTTATGTCATAATGTAAAGAATAAGATTTCCTTTCATTTGATCCCAGTCTTGCCACACAGATTTACTCGAGGCCTGAGCATTCCTCTTTTATTGTTCGGTTAGAGAAATCTTGACAAAGTCTTGACAGCTTTGTCAAAAACGCCCCCTTGCTGTGAGTGACAGGTGATTTACATATCTCATGCAATAGCCTGAGACAAGTTATCATCAGATCACTGGATGTTCTACTCTGCCCAGCTCTGACTACATACATTTCCCCTAAATCACTTGTCTATCTATAGTCTGCTGACTGTTCACTGCATCCCATGATGAGAAACATCCAGTCAAAACACAGTAAAGCTGGGAGAGCTGGAGGGGGGAGGGGATGTGAATTGTGAACTTTTTACACAGGATGTGCCTGTATCAGGCTAGTGCATGAGATATGTAAATCACCGGTTACTCACAGCAAGGGGGCGTTTTTGACAAAGTTTTCAAGACTTTCTCAAGATTTCTCTAACTGAACAATAAAAGAGGATTGCTCAGGCCTTGAGTAAATCTGTGTGGCAAGACTGGGCTCAAATGAAAGGAAATCTTATTCTCTACATTGACATCAGAAAAAATAAAAAATAATTGGGTTTGCATCCACTTTAAGCTTAAAGTGATTCTAAAGGTATTTTTTTTTTTAACCTTAATCTATTCTTAATGCAGCTCTCCCCCCTCCCCCTTAAACTTACCTAGGTCTTATCTCGATCCAGCATTGTGCACAAGTGCAACGGCTCTCTCCAGTCTCTCTCTCTCCTTACAGGGAAGATTGATAGTAGCGGGAGTCATTGGCTCCTGCTGTTGTCAATAAAATTATGTGACGAGGGAGCAAGGGTGGGGCCGAGCCTCACTGTCTGTGTCAATAGACGCAGACATTGTGGCCCAAGATCAAGCCTGTAGGTGAGTCACAATTCCTATGGTGTCGTACTGAGAAAAAGAGGAGCCAGAAGCCCTGATGGGGAAGGTAAGTATAACAACATGCTTGTTTTTTAAAAAAAAACAAATGGGGTTTACAGGCACTTTTAAGGGACACTGGAGTGGTGAAAGTTTGGAAACTTACCGATTTTACTTTCAGTGCTGAAAACAAATGACCTATTATTATCCTGGGGATAAAAATGTTGTGTATTCAGCTGGGCCAGTTCAACCTATTTTCTACTTTTTAAGAATGCATTAACTGTTTGTTTGGGTTTTTTTTTTAAACATTATCAATATATTCACCAGCTGATGAAAGAAAAATTAGTCCATGTACAAAACCTTCTTAATTTGTAATAAAGACAGCTTATAACAAAATATTCACAGTTCTAAAAGTCTCTCCAATAGCTTTTGTTCTATAATTATCACCATCTCTATACTGGTTTATTTGGTTTTATATTTGTTTTGCAGGACGTTGCTGCTGTTTGAACACAGTGATATTGTGGCTGTAACATTGCTTACAGTGCTTTTCACTGGTTCCAATGGAGTTCCATCCAAGGTATTTTCCAAAGTAACAAACTATACTTAAAGAGCAGACATGTCTAATTATTCTGAATTACAACAGTGTTTACACAAAAGACTTTTCTTTATATAAATTTTGGCTCTAACTCTTTAACAGCATTTTTTTTTTTTCTTTACACAGACTCGGGGTGCAGCCTTTTTTATCGTAGCTGTTATATGTTTACTTCTATTTGATAATGACGATCTGATGGCCAAAATTGCAGAACACCGTATCCTTTTATTGAGGTTATATTTTGTAATCTTTTCATAGGCAGGTGCAAGTCCGGCAACTGTCTGTCTTATTCCTGAACATCCAGTGGTATCAATTTTTCATCACCTTCCCAAGACCCACAAAGGATTAGATCCATTACAGGGGAGGCCCATCATCTCCGGGATTGTCTCTCTCAATGAGAGACTGGGCCAATAGCTGGATGGTGTTCTGCAACCTCTGGTTAGCACACACCATAGTCACTTGAAGGATACTAATTGCCCTTTAAAAATTGCACGTGACACTCGGTGGGATGTGCATGCTATGTGGATCTCCTGCGATGTATGCAGTCTGTATTCATCAATTCCACATGGATTGGCCATTGAAGCTGTTGGATTTTACTTGGAACATTATATCAATCTTACTATTGAGGTTCGTTTATATGTGTTGGAAGCTTTGAAGTATCTTTTAACACATAACTTCATGTTTAATGAGGAATACTTTCTCCAAAGGTGCGGAGCAGCAATATGCGCTAAATTTTCGCCATCACTTGCCAACTTGTACATGGGTTGGTGGGAACACCATTTCATTTATGGCGGCACCAACCCTTTCAGATCCCACATTAGAATGTTCAAACGTTACATAGATAATAATATTTATTATGGATAACCGTTTTGTCACTTTGGAGAATTTCCTCAAATATCTGAATAATAATGACAGAAATCTTTGGTTTATAGGCCAGTCAAACAACACAGACATCTGTTTTTTTTAGATGTCCATCTGTGTGGCTATGATTCTGGTATGCAGACCTCCCTGTATAGAAAACCCCTCTCGAATAATACGCTGCGGGATCAGGACACCCTCGCCATACAATCAAAGGCATTCCAGTAGGTAAGTTTTATTTATTTATTTTTTTTTTTTTTTTTTTAGGGTTTGTCGTATATGTAGACCAATGGGTTTTTGAGGAGGAAACTCAGGCTCTTTACTTAAATTTTTCACAGTTGGAAGTATCCACCGTCCCTCCCCGTAGTCTCCAGGGACACATTACAGGTCCAAGAAGACTGCGTGGACCATTTACAATGCACAGCATGGCTTGTGCATATGCAGTTGGCTGTGAACACAAGCTGTCACAGCCGGGTACCTGCAGTTAAGATGCTGTAATTCCACTCTGGGGGCCACTTTAAAAGCCTTTACTGGTTATCAGTTTAGAGTTAGTTTTGAAATATGGCCCTAAAATTATTGTTCTCACTCCAACGTTCATGCCAATGTCTAACATAAGTTGTGTAATCACAGTTTACATATGCTTGCCAGACCTATGCCTTACATTTTCACAGTCCTGTAAAAGTGATATAAAAAATGGTACCAAGATCATGGCTGTTGCAGCCATGATCTGTGTATGACCACCTGCTGGCATTTTGGTTTTATATGTACAGTACATTGGTCAGAAATTGGTTAAAAATATAGTGCAAGGTTTTTTTATTTTTTTATTCCCTGCATTAAGGTGTGCTGCCAGCCCATTTAAAATGAATGAGGTGCTTTACGGCAATGAATAACACAATGCATAGTGAGAATTGTATTACTGTTTACATTTTGTGATTGGCCATCTCTGTGATCACAAGGCACAGAACTGCCCTTAACAGCTTTTTGCTTTTGTCTGTGCTCTTCATTGTCTAATGACATCTAAGCATTGACATTGCATATGCCTGGGCAAGTGCTACTAGGTCATTTTTTGTTTTACTGCCTTTAAGAATGCTACTTTCCCTAGAGGCCCTTTTACTTAAACAGCCAGTGGGGATGGTTAAAAAAGAATATACCATATACATGCAGATCCTTTTCATATATATCAGGGGCGCTCAACCTCAAACAATGGAAGTGCATGCCTGGGGTCAGCAACCCATTGATTGCTGTCTGGTCTTGCCGATCATCCATCCCAGAGCATCAGAAGGCATCAAGCTGGCAGCGGAGGGAGCAGGAGTCGTATAAGCCGATGCTTCCTCTAGTGCCGGCTCCCAGGCGGAGTGATACCAAGTGCACTTTCCCCATGGGTCCTTTCTAGCAGCCTGGAGAGCAATGTCAGTAGAAGTTGGAAGGGGGAAAGGAGGTCAGTGTATTAAACAACGCATACACTGTGCTTTTGCAGTGCAGGGTTAACAGCTACTAGGCTGCTTTCACACTGATCCGTGGGTGCAGCGCAGTGCACCTGCCACTTTCCTGCAGATTAGCTGCACTGAGCCATAGACTTCTTTTATATCCTGTGTGTTTAGTGCACTTTCAGAAAGTGCACAACTCCCACAAGATATATTAGAATTCTATGGCAAAGCGCAGCAAATCCGCAGGAAACCTGCAGGTGCACTGTGGTGTGGGTAAACTGCAGTTCATCAGCGTGAAAGCAGCCTTATCGAGGACAGTAAGGGCTTGTTTACATTTGCGGCTTGGATGGTGGTAAAACCACATAGTTGTGATGTGTTTTTACCACGCTCCCCCAACCACTGATGTAGGTTCGCGGTGGTGACCCCGTCCCATGCTCCAGTGGACCCGTGTGGCCTCCTTGTCACATTCTGTTTTACATTTGGACTGGAGGGATAGCGTATACAGGAACCAATCCTCTCTATTTTCCCCCTGCAACTGCTTAAAGCCGGCTTCTCCCCCTGTCCCTCTCGCCGGCATTCAGCGGCTGCAGGAGAAAAATATTTAATTATGTTATTTAACCCCTTCCCGCCCACGCTATAGCTGCAAGACGGCTACAGCGCGGGCTTACTTTGCCAGTGGGGCGTACATGGATGTCCTCCCGTGATCGCGCTTCCCGCGGGGTAAAGGGCCAATCACAACGGCCCTCTACCATGTGATCAGCTGTGTCCCATGACAGCTGATCACGGATATCCACACAAGCCATTTATCTGCTTTTTCTTTCCTTGCACTCACAGCGCGAGGAGAGAAAAAGAGAGCCAATAACCGGCCTGTGTTAAAGGGACATCGATACTGATAATCAGGGCACTGACTATCAGTGCAGTCCCAACAGTGCCCATCAGTGTCGCCTATCAGTGCCACCTACCAATGCAGCCTCAGCGCGCATTATTTTATAACAAACTATGAAAAATGATTTTAATTTTTTTATTAAAAATTTTCTTTCTTTTTTTTTTTGTTTAGCAAAAAATAAAAAAACTCTGGTGATTAAATGCCACCAAAAGAAAGCTCCATTTGTGTGAAAACAATGATCAAAATGTAATTTGGGTACAGCATTGCATGACCGCACAATTGTCATTCAAACTGTAACAGCGCTAAAAGCTGAAAATTGGCCTGGGCAGGAGGGGGGTGAAAGTGGCCAGTAGGCAAATGGTTAAAAAAGGCAGTTCGAAATTCTGAACCATTTATTTCATTGTGGCCTGTGACCAGTTACTAAATTACTTAATATCCAAACAAAATAACTTGCTGCTCCAGGTGAGACACATATGTACACATTTTTTTCCCTGTTTTTTTTCATAGCACATAAAATTTATATATTGGTATATCCTCACTACTACCATTTATTTATGAATGGATATCCAAATATGTGCAAGTTTTATATGTCTGTTTTTTTCTTTCTCATTCATGTTTGTGAATCACATGTGGCTAGCAATACGTCTGCAATTTAATGATTTAATTAAATTGAATGATGTATCATCTGTTGCTATATTGGATAGGTTTATATAAGGAGAATTATGCTGACTTATCTTTGTAATGAATAAGCGCACCTGTTAGTGTGTGAAACGCGTCTACCATTTGAACTGTCAGTAACACCTGGGGATGTTCGTTTATTAAATAAGAATTTCGATGGGTCTTGGAGTGCAGCCATTTCTTCAGTGTTACTAAATTACTTAAGTGGCCCTCACTCTTCAAAAGGTTGAGGACCCGTGATATATTTAAAACGAAGATCAGATTATTTTCAGTATAGCAAGGTAGTTTTCCAAAGACTAGTTTTAAGCACAGTTGACGATGTAGCATATAATGTTAACGTTGGAGAATACAAACTACACCCAACCTTTGTTACTGTTCAGAGCCGGTTCACACTGAGGCAGCACGACTTGCAGCACGACTGCCTCAGGCGACCTGCACGCGACAGCAGCGGCGACTTGCAAAACTACTTCTGCATAGAAGTCAATGCAAGTCGCCTCAAGTCGGAGCGACTTGAGTCCTATAAGAACAGTTTCATTGTACAGAACGGAGCCCCAGTTTGAACCAAGTCTAAAGGTTTATATTACAACCATGTATTTTTTGAAAAGCGTTGTTTTTGCTGACACATTTGTAAAGATTCGTTAAAAGTTTGTCGTTGTAAATTGGAATCTGCTCTCTAGAGAAATTATCAGTTTATAAAATCAGTACTGAATTTCGGAATATGACAGGTGTGAGACGACGTATTTTGTGGGACAGAAATAACCAGGAAATGAACAATTCACAAATCATGAGAGATGCAAAAGGAAACAAGAGAAAATATTTCCTCCTTGCATAGTTTTTCACTATAACGTTTGTCTAGGGTTGTCCTGATACCGATACTAGTATCGGTATTGGGACCGATACCGAGCATTTGCGCGAGTACTTGCTCCTGATTCTTTAGCCAATAACTGTGATGGGAGACGCTGGAAGTCAGCGGGCGGTGTCAGCAGGTGGAGAGGGGAGCGGAAAGTGAGTCCTCCGAGTCCTCAAGCATGTAGTGCAGAGTGCAGGGCTTGGCGACCGGAGCCGCCACATTCGGTATTGGAAGTGACGCTCCGTGTTGCCGTTACACTGTTGCTTGCTTGAAAATTCCGACGCCCCTCTTGGTACACCCTGCCAGCAGCAGACATCTTGTTACACCCAGCCCATATAGTTCGATCTGGGTGTAACAAGATGTCCACTACTGCTTTATTAAGGCCGAGTGCAAGGTGTACCAAGATGGGAGTCGCAGAGGCAAAAATAAATCCTCTCGTGCCCATAAGTGCCAGCCATCAATCAGTGTTCATCTGTTAGTGCCCATCTAGCCAGTGCCACTGCCAGCCATCAGTGTGTGCCACCTATCAGTGCTCATCACTCAGTGGTATAAAGAAGAGAATATCATTAGTCTGTATTGTGGTTTTGAAAACTGTCACGGTACTTGTACTCGGTCTTAAAAAAGTGGTATTGGGACAACTCTAGATTTGTCCCAATTGAAATCACTCCTCTCACCTTGCTCTCACAATAGGGTTTCCCCTCACTTCTGTCCTGATGACATTAGTGACCAGGACAAATGGAGAGGTGAATCTCCCCAGCAGGGAGACAAACTGCAAAAAAACTGGTCAGTCCTAATATGACATCCACGTGGGTGTGTGCTGGTCCCCGAACGCAGATAGTGGGAATTTAGGAACCTAACTACCTACCTATACGCACACACGCGCGCTTGGATGTCATATTGGGATGCAGCGGCTGTGTCCCGGCAGATACTGTGTCCCTATAGACATCAATGGATGGAATGGAACACCTGTGCATCCTTGTGCTGGTAAACATGGCCCTGTACAGGCATTGGGGTTTTGTATGCCCTGTGTAGGCCTTATAATGTATCATCACAGTGCTTAGGTCCTCCCTGTGCCCTCCTCTTGCTGTAACATGCCAAAGCACCTCCAATTCCAGTCCCTGAACTTTGACCATACTGTGGAAAGTAAGAGACCGACTTATAGTGAAGTCACTCCTGATTTCTGGTGTGCAAGGGTTTAAGAGAAAAAAACAAAAAAAAAATATATATATATATATATATATATATATATATATATATATGTGTGTGTGTGTGTGTGTGTGTGTGTGTGTGTGTGTGTATATGTGTGTGTGTGTGTGTATGTATATGTGTGTGTGTGTGTGTATGTATGTATGTATGTATATATAATTATAGGTTTTGTTACTTATTTTTATTTTATTTTTCTCCCTTGAGTTGTTTGCAAACTGTGAATGTGCTTCAAGGTTTTGCGTTTTAATTGATGTATGTTAGATTCTGTTTTTATTTTGCCTTAACTGTTCTGTATTAGCTGAAGGACACCATGACAGTGCCCTAACACATTTCCTATACACAGCATTCTCCCTCTTAGGAGTTGCTGATCATAAGGTAAGACTCCCTTCCGCTTTACTGCAGAGATCTGGATCCGTTTTATATTTGATTATCAAATACACAACCCTTCAGATATATTGAAAGCTTCAGGTTTTGGAATGTGCCAAAGATGCCCTTGCCTCAATTTAGTCTATTCTACCCTTATCAGTCATAGGCTGTCTTACATTCCTCCTTAATTACCCGTTGTGTAGTATATTTTTATTCAATATATTATGCATATTTGCTATTGTAATCCCTAAACCTTTCCTTCTCTGTAAAGGGTCATGCTACATTCTGACTGGTTTATTGGCTGCATTTATGATGAAATGATGCATGGCCCTTGCAGCCTGTTCCATTTAGCTCCTCAAACACATTTTTAATGTCTAACCTGTGCTTACAAGGGCATATGTATAAAAGTCAGTTTATTCGCTTGTCCCATATATTTGGCACGACCGTACGGCAGTCTGACCTGCAGAAACAGGTTAAAAGACAAGTAAAGGATCCCACCCCACCCCCCTCCCCCTTTATACTTACCTTTTTGAGGAATGCAGCATCTGTCCCCCGGCGCCTCTACACTGAGAACCGATCGATTTTTAACCCCGCTGATCACTCGGTTCTGACAGCTCCCCAAGCAGAGAGCTGCTGACTGTCAATCAGCAGCTTTCCACTCTGCCTCCTCCTCGCTCACTGGAGCGCTGGGCTGTGGAGGGGCAGGTAGCGGCCAGCTCAGGCTCTCAGCGGCTCGCTAAGAGGCTGAGCGGGGTGTCAGTCCAGGCACCTGGCGGATCCCGACTCCCATTGTCGGGATGAAGCATGACTGGACTGAAATCCATGACGTCAGCAGAGAGCGGACTTCATCCCGCTCTCTGCTGAAAATAGGTCACAGGAGTACAAAACTAATTGCATTCCTGTGATCCATAAGAGAAGTACAGCCAAACGAGCTTTGGCTGGACTTCTCCTTTTTAAAGCATGTTATACCCTTCCATGGTGTGATGTCCCTTGCCGACATCTTCTACCTGCCTTTTTCCAGATGCCAGGCTGTGTCCGTCTTTATTGGTTGTCATGGAATGACAGCCATCCTGGCACACAGGCGCAGTGCTGGATCGTAACGTAAACTGCGCTTTCGCAGCTCAGTGCACATTACAAATATTATGAACGGGCAGGTAGGTTTCTTTTATTGGAGAAGAGGCATTGCACATCTCTTCTGCAATAAAGAACCTGTGTGCTTGCAATTTTGAGGGGGACTTTAGTTCCGCTTTAAGAAGTAAAAGTGGAGTGGGTTTATCAGCACTATTACTAAAATGAGCTTTCCGTAGTGATGACCACTCTGCTCTACATCAGTACAGTTTTAATTTCTCAATATTCGTGACCTCATGTTTTGCTTTGTTAAAAGATTTTGCATTGTGCATTAATAATTATTTAATTGACGTGCCTGTTTTCTTGTTGCTTTCAGGGAGGAGTACTGTTGCTTGCGTTGGCTTTATGTTGCAATGTTGGTTTCCACACAGCTTCCAGAAAGCTCTCTTTAGATATTGGTGGAGCCAAGCGTCTGCAGACCTTGTCTCACCTTGTGTCTGTCATATTACTGTGCCCATGGGTCATCGTCCTGGCCGCAACTACTGAGGTAATCACCTTCTCTATCTGCAGACACATACAAACGTCCAGATTGCTTCTCCTTGGCAGTATTGTATTAGGCTCAGTCCAAGAGACAAAAAGCAGATCTATCTGTGTCTCATAACTGAATTGGCCCGCAGACTTTATTTCTTGTGTAATGTTATTTAATCATAGAGCAAGTATTAGCCTTTCTTGGAACTGCAACAGACCAAATTGTCAGGATCTGATTGACAATATACAGGTTGATTAGGCAAACTATCTTAGGAAAAACAAGATTTTTTTTTTTTAGGTACACCTGTCTAGAACCCACAGTCATCAGCAATCACTTGATTTATGCTGTGCAGTTTCAAGGACACAGTTAGTATTTAAACTCTACACAAACCTGAAATAATCAAATTGAGCTTATGGCAGAAGATTGTATTACAGAAGTTACTATTGGTGGAAATGACACAAAAGTTTTTATATGCAAACATTGACTTTCATCCAAAATCAGCGCCTCCCAAGCCTTTGTATTGATTACTTGTGGGGTCTGATCTGCAGCTGGAAGCTATAAACAAGTAGAGGTACTGAACATTAAGTACAGGCAAGCAGAAGAGCATAGCTCTGTAATGTATTTGTGTGGCTCATATAAGTCCTATTGTTAACTTTAATTTAGGGGTCAGCAGGAAGAAGGGAAATGGCTTTTAGAATCAGATTTTTGGACATTTAAAGTGATTGTAAAGTCTTGTTTTTTTTTTTTTTTCTATAAAAATAACAAACCTGTTATACTTACCTGCCCTGTTGCAGTGGATTTGCACAGAGCAGCCCAGATCCTCTTCTTCTTGGGGCCCTCCCTCCTGTTTAGTGCCCTCACAGCAGGCAGCTTGCTATGGGGGCACCCGAGCTGAGTCACAACTCCCTGTGTCCATTCCGACACAGAGCCCTGGCCTAGTCCCACCCCCCTCTCTCCCCTGATTGGCTAGCTGACTTTGACATTTGTCATTGTATTAGTACCGAGATAGTCCATTAGTCACTCCCAGGTGGTCATGTGCATTGGTCAGCAACTGCGCCCACATTTCCACCTTTCCAATTTTCCAGACAGGAGCCAATGGCGCTGCTGTTGTGTCTAAGCCAATCAGGAAGGAGAATCTGGGATGACTGAGACACTCGTGGACATCGCTGGACAGAGAGGGACCTCAGGTGTTAGGGGGGCTGCTGCACACAGAAGGCGTTTTATCTTGATGCATAGAATGCATTAGGATAAAAAAACCTTCTGACTTTACAACCCCTTTAATAGTGAATTTGTGTTATAAAGGCCAGTTGAAGTCACAAACTTGGACATTGGTTTAGAAGGCTTTGTACGAACAAGTCCTGGTTACATAGTTTTACCTCCCACTTTTCTATTACAACAGTTGCAGTGTCTAAATATGACTGTGCCATCCAACGGGCACCAGAGTTTGACCACACTGCCCAGTTCACCTTGTAATCTACCAAACCTAGTCAAGCACACCCCTTTCCTTACCCAGCACAAAGTGTTTACGAGGTGTGTCTAAAAAGTTTGGTCAACTATCTCAACGTCAACATAGCCTAGGTGCACGCACATGCACATGGCTATCCAGAGACATGTCGAGAAGCAGCACCTAGCGTGATGTACGAACGATTTCCGGCAGTTGAACGTAGTCAGTGTGAGAGGAATGGTCACAGAGCAATGGAGTGACCATCAAGTTTTGCTAGAGACTGGGGAAAACGGCAATGGAGATGCATTAAATGTTGGTGCAAGTGTACGGGATGGAAGCTGTGGGCAGAAAATGTGTTTATAACTGGTTCACATGCGACTGGATGGAAACAACTGAGGATGAGCTGCCTTCGAGTCGGCTGTCGACAGAATCCCAGGCATGATGAAGTGAGTGCGACAAATGCTGGCGCGATATCGGCGACTGACACTATGATGATAGAGGAATTGGTCATTAGCAAGGACACGGTGTGCACTATCGTCCACGACGATTTGGGTAAGTAGAAGATCTGTTTCCGGTTTGTGCCTCACAAGCAGACAGATGAACAAAAAGCAAAATAGATGGAAACCTTTGGAGATTACATTACCATGTGTGACAAGGATCCATCCTTTCTTCAAATCATCGTCATAGGGGATGAGACCTGGTGCAGTTCGATCCAGAATCCAAGTGGCAATCGATGGAATGGTGTTTACCGTCTTCTCTGTGACCCAAAAAGCGTTGCCTGCAAAAGTCCAAGGTCAAGACAGTGTTGATCGCCTTTCTTGACAAGAATCACATCATCCAAGAATGCTTTGCAGCGGTTCTGCAATCGATTTCTAAAGAGGCCTTTGCTGAAAGTTTCCAGTAGCTTTATGAACGTTGTCAAAAGTGTGTTATGAAGGATGGCGATTTATTCTGAAGGCAATAGTAAAAGGTAATTTGATTGTATTTTCCATTTTGTTTGTTTTCTGATACCATTTGCCAAACTTTTTAGACACCCCTTGTATGTTAGAACACCTGAAATGAGGAATGTGGCTGGTATTCTTGCCAGCATGGAGCACTGCAGTGAGAGGGTAGGAAGAACACAAAGCAGAAAACATTTCTAAGCAAAAATTATAACCTGTGGCGTTTCAGTACTATAGAGAGAAACAAAGGTGTGAGGCTTCGAATAGGATTTAACTTTTCATACTCACAATTGACCAAAATTCCCATTAGCCAGAAAGGCTTGTATGTGACAGAAACTTTGAGCTGGAATGGGTTTCCCTGAGCTACTCCATTCCAATCTGAGCAATAAAAAGGAACACAGTGAGTTAACTAAGAACACGGGATAGGCATAAAAATCACCCATTAATTACACCCCTCTACACAAAACACTAAACAGTTAATAACATTTAGAAAATCCTTAGCATTTAGAAGAAAAGTCTAATTGAATTTTCATGACCTCATCTCTAATTCAAAAGATAACCGCATCTGCTCTGCCAGGGAGGAAGTGTAATAGCAGGGATTACATCATCGCCTCTCCTCTCTATCTGCAGTAAAAGGAAACTACAGTTCCCATCGACCACAGGGAATTGTAGTGAATGTGGGCGGATACACTAGGCCTGTACATGTTGAATGTGTCTGAAAGTCCCAGTCCGCCCACCACTGCAAATGGGGCTGAATTGCATTCCTGCTTTCTGAAAAAAGAACTACAGAAGGGATGTGCCAAGACCAGTGGCTGGGGAAGTAGGAGGCATAGCAGCCAACGTTCTTGCAAACAGGAAACCAAAGAGAATTAATAATTTGATTTGAAAATTAAATATGCTATTTCAGAGCAACTACTGAGTGAGCCAGAAGATGAATGACATATTCAGTGAAGGTAACAAGGACATGTAAAGAAGTTTTTGCCAAGAGTTCTGCTTTATACTTTATGCCATAGGAGTATGATATAGTTAAGGGGTAGGCAACCCCTGCCCTCCAGCTGTGGTAAAAACTACAAGTCCTATGAGACATCGCAAGACCCTGACAATCGCAGCCATGATGGGATTTGTAGTTTCACCACAGCTGGCGTGCCGAGGTTGCCTACCCCTGATATAGTAGACCCTTTTCATAGGGAGCAGTTCTTTTGATTGCTTTTCTTAACTTGAAGGTGCAATAAATAGTTAGAGCAGAAAAATTTAAAAGACCATTCAGAGAAACAGCAGGTTTAGTAGGAAAGGATGAAACAATAGTGTCTCTTAATTCCCTTACACACGGGCCAATTATCAGAAACCATAGAAGAACACATAGGCCCAGAGCAATATCCTCAAATACATGTTTTTATTTAATACAATAGAGGTGAATATACTCACAAAACCAGTACTTGTGTCATAGCATTATCATAAAATCATCCACTTAAATCCATATGTGAGAATCCACAACACTTGTAGTCACAGCGGCTAACGTGTTTCAAAAGTTCCTTGTCAACACAAAGACATCTAAACAAGGCTCTGAAGAAGAGGGAAACCTTGAAACGCGTTAGTTGATGTGACTACAAGTGGATTTTCGCAGATGGATTTAAGCGGATGAATTTATGATAATGCTATGACACAAGTACTGGTTTGTGAGTATATTCACCTCTATTTTATTAAATAAAAACATGTATTGAGCATAATGTGCTAGGCCTATGCGTCCTCTGTGTTCTTCTATGCTTTCAGTTCATTTGGACTCCCCAGTCTTTGGAAGGCAGTGAGGTGTGCATTATCCACATATACTAACATGTCAAAATAAGAGCCTGATAACACGTTGGGACTTACCACACAGTGCAGGAGAATGAACATTTTGATATGCTCTGAAATTATCAGAAACTGGCTGACATTCGACCCATGTCTACGGCAGCCAGTCTGGATTCTGTCAAGGGGCATGACCGAAAAAGGTCTGCAGATCAATGCTGTATGCCAATGGCTGAGAGCGCTGACCGTGTGTTCCCACCAGAACACAATAGCTCAGTCGGGAAATCGCTGTACTAACATTGGATTATTAGTACAGGATCTCCTCCCGAGCTCTTCAGCCCACTGGGTTGAATAAAATAAAAACTGATAGTGTGTACTGGCCTTTAAAGACAGTTTTTTACAATGTTTCACAAGGGAGCAATTAGACCTGGTGAAAGTTGTGATGGTAAAACACAACCAACTGACATTATGGAAATACTCTTATTGCATTAAAATATCTTAATTTATTGTCTTCATATTAATAGCTGCATTAGTAATTTTCCAATACAAATTGCCTAACCTTTGTTTAATGTGTGTCTATTTCAGAGTAAAGTGGAATCTTGGTCCTCTCTCATAATGCCTTTTATCACCGTTATATTTTCCGTCATTATTCTGGATTTCTATGTGGAGTCTGTTTGCTCAGTTAAGATGGAAGTGACAAAGTGTGCACGCTATGGATATTTCCTGATAGTAATCAGTGCTCTGCTGCTGGGGAATTTCTGGACTCATCCTATCACAGACCAGCTGAGGGCCATGAATAAACCAGCACACCAGCCTAGCACTGAGCATGTGCTCTCTGGAGGGGTGGTGGTCAGCTCCATCTTCTTCTTATTGTGTAAGTATTGTTTCTAGATGGTGAGATTGGCTGCTTTCCTCTGAATTTTGTTAACGAATTTATCAGTACAGTAAAGCTCTCCTAGAACAGTAGGTATTTAAATGTCTCATCCATTATATAACCCAAAAATAAGAGGTTTATTCCTCCATTCAGAATAGTGGGGTGGGGATATGCAAATCATTCCTGGACATCCAGAACGACTGCTATATAGCATAGATATAGCCTAATATTCTAGAACCATTCATTGCAGACTTTATACAGCGGTTTTGGGCTCGTTGGCCATCATCAGTGCAGTGTGTGCAGACAATGGGCTCTATGGAATAGGGCTTCATCACCAAGGAGAGGGTATAACCCAGAAGATTATGGTGGAAAGGGATTCAAGTTAGCAGTACATGGCTCACTATTCACTACTCATCATGCTATGAGGAAGGCTGTATTAGCCAAAATATGTTAGTATTTATCATGTTTTATGCTACGTAGCAAATAAAAAATATTAACAGGAGCGTACCAGATGGCCGGCTTAATTTCTGCTATGGCTCACTGTTTGGTTCACACACTCCCCTATGTACCAATACAGCATTAATGCACTATTGCCAAAATAAAACAGCTTTTAGGTCATGACACAGGAAGGAGTTGACCAGCTGACGGTAGATGATGCAGGGTGTGTGCCAATGAGAGCAGATGGTCAACTCCTTCCTGTGTCATGACCTAATGTCTGTCCTGGAAGGAAGGCAGAAGTAATCGAGGAGTGTTTTTTTTTTAAACATCCATAAAGACAGCGAGGTAAGCGTGCGTATGGTAAATGGAAAGCTGTTTTATTTTGGCAAAAGAAGTACATTAATGCTATATTGGTACATATGGGAGCTGGAATTTTGTTTGTAACTTGGGGACTGCCTGTGTGTGTGTGTGTGTGTGTGTGTGTGTGTGTGTGTGTGTGTGTGTGTGTGTGTGTGTGTGTATGTATGTATGTCCGTTTTTTACAGTTTTTATTTGTGTGTCTATTTTAACAGCTGCAAACATCCTATCTTCGGCATCCAGGAAGGGCCAGAAGGGCACCCTTGTTGGTTATTCTCCTGAAGGGACACCTTTGTACACCTTTATGGGCGATGCCCTGCACAGCACTTCCCCTTCTATGCCCAGGTTCATTAAGGATTCACTCAAACAAATACTCGAAGAATACGACTCCAGGCAGATCTTCTACTTTCTATGTCTTAACCTGGTAGGTGTACTGGTTTGCTTGTGCCAGGAGCTAGCTGCATTTAAAGTGTTTTGTAGTCTCCATGTTAATCTTCCAGTTGTTTCTGACCTCTCAGTTTTCCTTCCTCTATTCTCATGTGATTTTAATGGACTAGTGTAGTGATAATTTGTTTGCTACCAGTAAGTCTGACCATATTTAATCTGCTGAGCTGTGCTAAAGACATTGGGGTCCTATATTAAAACGTTAAGGATCCTGCAAAATAATTTTATTCCCAGCATTTTTTCTTCCAGTACTTGCAGCTGATGCATGCTATACAGTGCCAAATGTACAGCACACCTCTATCCTGCTCTTCATCCCCTTTGAGCATTATGATAGTGCAGATGGGTGGTATAAAAGGTCTCATTGCAAAAATCTATAATGCTCTTCTCTCCACAAGTCATACCATTGCAACAGCAAACAGTGAAGCAAAATGGCATAAAGAGGTATGTACCCCCAAATCTGAGAAATGGTCTGCGACCCTTGGATCCAAACCCCACAACTCCTTGTCTGCATTAAAAAAACTCCTTGAACTGTTTGTCTATATGGTCTACCATACTCCGCAGAAAAAGATTTAAAGGGGTTGTAAACCCTCAAGGTTTTTCACCTTAATGCATTCTATGCATTAAGGTGAAAAACCTTCTGTAGTGCAGCAGCTCCCCAGAGCCCCCCCTTTTACTTACCTGAACCCGATCGTTCCATCGATTGGGGAAGAGTACAGCAGCTCCAGCCGCTGTCTGGGGTACTCATTGGATAGATTGATAGCAGCACAGTCATTGGCTCCCAAATCTAACGACACGGGGGTCGGGCCGAGTCCTGCTGCCTGTGTCAATAGACGCAGCAGCAGGACTCAGGAGTGCACTCGATGTGGGGAGGAGCCAGGTGCGCCGCTGGGAGACCCCAGGAGAGGAGGGTCGGGGCCACTCTGTGCAAAACCCTTGCACAGAGGAGGTAAAATAACATGGTTGTTATTTTAAAAAAAACTTTTACAACCCCCTTTGATTGGGTGCAATCACTTCCCCTTTACTAGATGCAGTGTGGATATGGAGACTTTCATCCACATGATCTGGAATTGCCCAGTAGTTGATAGGCTCAGCAATTGCATGCAATGCCAAGCTGCTGCTAACAAAGCAAACAGAATATTGGCATGCATTAAAAAGGGGGGGGGGGGTCAACTTCAGAGATAAAAGGATAATTCTCCCACTCTACAAGACTCTGGTCCAGCTGCACCTAGAGTATGCTGTCCAGTTCTGGACACCAGTCCTCAGGAAGGATGTACTGGAAATGGAGTGAGTACAAAGAAGGGCAACAAAGCTAATATAGGATCTGGAGGACATTAGTTATGAGAAAAGGTAGAGAGCACTGAACTTACTCTCTCTGGAGAAGGCGCTTGAGAGGGGATATGATTTCAATGTACAAATACCGTACTGGTGACCCCACAATAGGGATAAAACTTTTTCGCAGAAGGGAGTTTAACAAGACTTGTGGCCACTCATTAAAATTAGAAGAAAAGAAGTTAAACCTTAAACTACATAGAGGGTTCTTTACTGTAAGAGCGGCAAGGATGTGGAATTCTCTTCCACAGGCAGTGGTCTCAGCAGGGAGCATCGATAGTTTCAAGAAACTATTAGATAAGCACCTGAACGACCGCAACATACAGGGATATACAATGTAATACTAACATATAATCACACACACATAGGTTGGACTTGATGGACTTGTGTCTTTTTTCAACCTCACGTACTATGTAACTGTGTAATATGTCAATCGATTCCATTTTTGTATTAACTTTACTCATACACCCAAAAATAGGGATTCTTGGTATCTAACCCAACAATGTAGAGCTAGTCCGGCTTTACAGTCCTATTACTAGGTTACCTTCTATCTGCTTGCTGACCGCCTCACGTAGGTGTGCGGCAGCAGAGCGGCTCTCCTGTGCTGGACCACATATCTAATACGTAATCCATCACTTCCACCATCACCACGCCATCTGTGCTGTGATTAGTCATCACGCGCTGATCGACGAGGAAGGCAGGACAGAGCTCTCTCAATGTAAACAATACAAAGAAGGTTGTAGGCTTAGCAGAAAACACACATGTAGAGAGAAGGGGAATTTTTAAATTGTATGCCACATCCTATAGTCAAGAAAAACAAGAAGAGAGGGTCCCCTTTGGTTCGGACTTTTAAGGCATGAAAGTTATTTGACCCCAGATTGAAAACCATATAATGTAGATTAGAAAAACGTTTATTACAAAGATTGCATAAAAAGGTTAAAGTGATAATGTATAAAAACACTTGGAAATGTTCAAACAATACTTAATTTACAGAATACACATTATACATGTATTGTTGTAAGCGTTATCTCACACCTGACGCGTTTCGGAGATTAGTAGTTTCCTCCTTCTTCAGAGGTAAGAGTATAACAACATTGCTATTATATATAGAAAATATCACAATGAAGTAATTTGTCAAAAATATAAACCTTAATACATGTAAATAACAGTTACAGGATTGAAAAAGTATACGTATAATAAAACATAGACTCACATACCGTATATATGATCATTCCAGTATATTTAAAAACAATGGCTGGGAGGAGGAGCTTCTTCGCCTATGTTTTCTTAGATGGTATATTTGAGCAGGAAATGGGTGTCCATCAATAAAAGGAAAGTAAAGGGAAGTGAAGCATCCCAAAGGAAAATGAAGGATATCCAGATTTTACTTTATTTACTGGAATCGTTGCATCTAACGCGGTGAGACGGTGGCAGAGGAAGCCCATAGGGCACACTGGGGTCGGGTATAATTGTGAAAGCCCTATTAAGATAAAAAAGGTTTAAAATATATGTGTGTGTATGTGTATATATATATATATATAATATAGATAGATAGATAGATAGATAGATAGATAGATAGATAGTTTATATATCCATACATATATATATATATCTATCAAAGCAGAAAATGATTGCTCTTAGATTATACAGCACATGTTTCTATCCTACATTTTATACCTGTGGGTATATCCTGGTTGACTACACCGCTAGTCCAGATGCCTTTCCACTGGAAAATTGGTGATCCAGCCGATGGTTCTAAAGAGAAATGGTCAGAGATGTCTGAGGTAATACGTGATGATCGCCATTAATGGCTCTCCCTACAAATCTAAATAAATGTGTCCTAGTAAGGTAGTGTAAACTAAGACAAATGATTAGAGGGTGTATCTTATAACTTTAGTATATAGGGATCATAATATGTAGATATTAAATTATTTTGTTTTTATCCTATTTAATTAATTCATTCTAGATCATCGTTTGCTCTAAATCGATCCATAGCAGTGAATATTTAATAGTTCTGCCTATGGATATATACGCATACACAGGCACAAAGTAAAAATTATTGTAATGAAGGGAGAGGGGGCTTTATGCTACTTACTAAGCTATATGAAGAAAAAAGGAAAAAAATCCTTAAACAGAGGTCTTAAAGCTTATAAAACTTATGATGGCGGTGATAAGGCAGGTAATTATTGAAGGTGAAAAGGAAATTCCATAGACAGATATAGCATAGTTCCATTCCTAAAATAAAATAAAAAATAAATTAAAATAAAGATTGAGGTATGCTTAGAAGGATAGAAATTATATTTACCATTTGCTGCTATTTCACCGCTCGCCTCCTCCTCAGACTGACTGATGCAGATACTGAGTGGGGCGAGCGGTGTTTTTAAATGTACCTCCCCGCCCTGCAACCAGCTGTTAAGAGTACAGCTGATTGCTGTGAGGCGGGGAGGTGTATAAGGCTTTCTTTGCCCGGCCCCCCGAGTGCTGCGCGCGCACCCGGGTCCTGCGCACCAATCAATGGTCACGCAGCGCGGCCCGGGCACGCCCAGAGCTCCCGCCGGCACGTCCTGCTTCACCGGCGAACAACGCATGCTCGCCAGGTGAAGCAATATGGAAACCCGGCATCGGAAATCGACGCCAGGAGTTCCTGTTTCGCCGTCCCGTCCATCCAAAGAATGGGCGGGCGGCTGGGCGTGCCGGGCGGCCCAACAGACAACCCCCCCACACGCAGCACCGCGATATAGATGCGAGGGATGAATGGTACTGATAACATGAAGCTCCTTCGTCCATACATTTTGCAAAGAACTTGGGGATGTAACTAAAAGGGGAAGGATACACAAGCAAAATGTTATATACAGTGCATAAACATTTATTATGTACAGATGTAAACAATACAGAGCTCTGTCCTATCAGTGAGGATGTGCTGGGTTTTTATTCCCTGAAAAGTTGTAATGTGATGTATGTCCTGTCATTTTCTTCTCTGTACGATTTATCTAACAAAAAAGCAAAGTATGTCTTTTGTTTCAACAAAAATTACCTGAATAAAAAAAGACATTGCTACTGTTGCTTATAAAGAAGCTTTTGATGACCCAGAGGCACAGATAAATACTTTATAGATGTGGATTCTAGCTCGGATATCCTTCTACTTGGGTATCCTTTATAAGCTGTAGAAATATCTAGAGATATAACCTTATTTAGGTAACCATCTGTTAGGGTTGATGCACAATGGACTTTTACAGGCATTTGGCCTTTTTTTTCCCCCCAGCCTGTAAAAGCAGTTCTGTGTGTCAACAAGCCGTTAGCTGCAAAGGCTGACGGTACTTGTAGTTTCCCATTCAAAGTGCGGGGTGATTGAATGAATGACGCGATTGGGCGAGCGGAGCCCCACATGGCCACGTTATTTTCAGAGTGATTGTCAGAAGGTGCCCGCTTGCTGTCACTGGGGAGAGGGGGAGAGGCTGCACCTGCTGAAACATATCACATACAGGTAGATAACGTGTAACATGGTCCAAAAGGTGAACTTATAACTTAATGCATCTCACATTACCATTCAGCATAAATGGGTGCTAAATCATGTTTTCTCCTAGTGCGAAGCATGCTTCATTGTTCAACTGTCAAATGCCAATGCCTCTACTTACTACTGAAGCTCTGGCAACAGACCTTTGAATGACCAAGGTAGGGCTTAGCACCTTGGACTTATTGCTGTCTTAGGCCAAGTTGTATATCGTAGACTTAATGTAAGATCCTGTAGTCTCTACAGGGACTCAAGGATTGATTTGAAGACTAGCACAGGTACTCTTATTCACCTGAAATTGCTGCATCTGAGCACCATTATTTCCTTGTAAACTTTTTAGGCCATGCCAAGTTAGGTTCACATTACAGTTCTTGTGAGCCATAAAGTCATGGGTGCTTATAGCATAGTGTTATTACTGTATTTTAATAACTATCCTTTTTACAAAGGAATCGGGTCAATATTCAACATTTTTTCTTTATTTTTTTTTTAATTGGATTTGCGTTTTTAAGCTGGATGATAATGAGTGTCCATCCCACCATACAGTATGTAAAAATACATTACCTACCCGAGTGGCCTGTTCTTTTATTTTGCACTAAATCTCTTCATTTATTTTCAGACATTCACGTTTGTGGAGCTGTTCTATGGAGTGTGGACGAATAGTCTAGGACTGCTTTCTGATGGATTCCACATGTTGTTTGACTGCTCTGCTCTGGTCATGGGGCTTATTGCTGCATTAATGACTCGGTGGAAGGCAACTCGGATCTTCTCCTATGGGTAAGCAAGTGCATATATGGAAAACCTTGGCAAATCCTAGGTGCCAGACAGACAATATATCTAAAAAAATTACAGATACCACCAACTATGTTTGAAAAATTGCTATTATTGTCAGAGAAAAAAAGTTTAATCATCAATGCTCAGGATATATGATTTGTACAATACTGTATTGTAATTATTAAAAATTATACAGCATAAGTGCCTGAACCTGTTTTGTTGCTGGACTTTTGTAATCCCCTGTACAAGAGTGCTCACAGTAAGCGAGCGAGGGGCAGTACCAATCTCAGCTTTCTGCTTCACACAGCACATGCTTACAGGAGGGCAGATTGTAGTGAAGAGCAGGGATGAGCTCAGGCATGTTCAGATTCTACTCTGAACCTGCCTGAGCGTCCCGCTCAGGAAGCTGTCCCTGCGCGCTGCCAATGGTGGATAGCCAAGGCATTCCCCAGCCCAAAGCCGCATATATACGTTCCCCCTCGTATACGTGTGGCTGCAAGGCAGAGAGTGCCTTGGCCACTTATGATTGGCAGTGCGCAGTGACCACTTCCCGATGGGGTCCCTCAGGGGCGTTTGGATTCGGATCCAAACACACTTTAAAGAGGACCTCCAATTATTTATTTTCTTTGTTTGTTTTAGGTTCACATATATGCAGTTCAGGAAGGCCTCCACGCATTGGAAAAGTGCCACGTTTTTTGCATGTGTGAAACAATGTGGTACCATAGCTCCATGCGACTGCGTTTTAAAAAAAGTTTGGGCGCTATTTTCCACATTTCTCACAGGTACAGCAGTCCATTCAAATGAATGGACTACTGTGCCTGCGCAGAACCAAGATTAACTGCAGTATAGTCTGCAGGGAGATCTAGGATCAGGCTGAGCTGTCTGGCCCACTAGGCTACCTTTGCGGAATTACAAATCCATAGACAGGTAAAACAGTCCACGCTTATTCCTTTTAAATTGTATTTTGTAGCTGTTTGCCCAGAGTTTTAATACATGCCTTTCTTCAAATTTTTTCCTCTTTCTTCTTTCTTTTTTCTTTTTCTTTTCTTTTTTTTTTTCTTTCTTCTTCTTTTTTTTTCTTTTCTTTTCTTTCTTTCTTATTTTTTTTTTTTGCAAACATGTCATACTTGCCTGTTCTGTGCAATGATTTTGCACAGGGCAGCCCGATCCTCCTGCTTCTCGGGTCCCCTGCAAGCGCTCCTGGCTTTTCATGGGCTGTGATTGACAGCAGTGGGAGCCAATGGCTCCGGCTACTGTGTCTGAGCCAATGAGGAGGGATAGAGCCGAGAAGAGCCTCTGCTCTCTTGCACGTCGCTGGGTCGAGATCGGGCTAAATTCAAGGCCTGCTTATTCGCCACGTACAAAAAAAAAAAGGAAAAGGAAAACTGTAGCAAAAAGGTTATAAACTATACTCCTCCTACCCCCGACTTGTACATGGGAGGTGTATTTCACATTCCTTCTGCTGAGGTCCTAGGAATGATAAGTATCCCAAATCTTGGGGAAAGGCTCTCTCCAGCACAGTCTAGAAGCATCTTCTCACAAGATTTGGTACCCCAAGGGTTCCCAGAATCTTGCCAGACAGATCGCAACAACGGCATATTTTCTACCTCCTATCCACATGTCTTTTCTTATAATGCAAGGATTTTCTGGGGGGAGTGTGTGTAGGGGGGGGTTGCTGTTAATGGGGTGTGACCATAGGTTCATTTGTATACAAGACAAGCGATTTAAGGGGTCAATTCACTAAGAGTTAAATAGCTCGCTAACAGCTGATGAGTCATCTGTTAAGGACGCGGCGGCCTGCTTCCTGGCCTGCTTCATAGCAACCAGCTATTTGTCAAAAATCAGCCTGGGGGTCCCCTGACTTGTGATATCGCCAGCAAAACCCTGGGGGTAATTATCGCTTGCTTTTTTACTCTATAGTCCGTTTGGCATGCCAGAGCTTTTTATGCGATATTTACCCGCACATTTTTAAAAAAAATTCGGTAAATACCGCATAATCATTTTTTTGTTTTTGTGAATTGGAATGAATTTACTGCATCCAATAATTTATGCAAATGAGTAATAAAAAACCTTTATTCCGTGCGGTAAAGCTTTATGAATTGACCCCTTTCTGTTGAGATGGCTGCTCATAAGCTCAGTGAATATTGTGTCTGTACACAGTGATATAGGAGAACGCAGAGGAAAATCTGTGATGACATTTTTGGCGTATATCATTTTAGGTTTGGCCGTGTGGAAATATTGTCAGGATTCATTAACGGGCTGTTTCTGATGGTGATATCATTCTTTGTGTTTATTGAGGCTGTAGCAAGAATCTTTGATCCTCCAGACATCAATACAGATATGTTAACAGTAAGTATTACTTAAAAACATAACCATAATAGATTTGTGCATCTCGCCAAAAATAAGTGGTGAGACATCCGCTCAACTTTAGAGTTGTCACCATAGCATTGACATCTCCAGTATCTTTCTAACTCTGCCAATGTGTGTGTGTGTGGGTGGGGTGGGCGGTGAGACACTGATTGTCTTTTAAAATCTGTGTGATAATAAGCAATTGGGGTAGTAAGCTCTGCTCATTACTGGCATTTGGGAAACTCCTGATCATCATAAGCAGAGCTTGATGTAGGTGGCCATGAAGAGAATGGTCTGTCCGTCCTAAATCTGTAATTGCTGTCTAATGCCGCATAAACACGACCGGTTTTCCCATCGGAATAAACTCTGAAGGTTTTTTCAACGGAGTTCCAATGAAACTGTCTTGCCTACATACGATCACACCGAAGTTTGATCGTCAAGAACGTGGTGACGTGTACAGCACGTATGACGGGACTAGAAAAAGGAAGTTCAGTAGCCAATAGCTTCTGTCCCGTACTTGCTTCAGAGCATGCGTAGTTTTTGGTCCGTCGGAACAGCATACAGACGAGCGGTTTTCCTGATAGGAATTGGTTCAGTCGGAAATATTTAGAACATGTTCTATTTCTAGGTCTGTCAGAATTTTAAAAATATAAAAAAAAAAATCTGATGAGGAACACACACGATCAGAATATACGATGAAAAGATTCCGTCTGACTTTTTCTGTCGGCCATTCCGTGCATGTGTCCACGGCATGAGGGCTTGCTTACACCATTTGCAGTTGATGCATTTTTAAATACAGTACAAACACTCAGAATAATGATTATATTTCGGTGAGTCTAGCTTACACCACTGCGGTACTTTCAAAGTGCATAAACAAATTTAGTACAGCTGCTGAAAATTTTCACACCGGAACGGATGTAAACTTACTGCAAACTCACGTACAGAGGCGCCTCTATTCTGTTTTATACTTAGTTGTGACGTGACGCTACTTGTATATCAAGTCAAAATGTATTTAAAAATTTTGCTTGTCTTGCAAAACGCTCTCAAACCAAGGTTTTACTGTATATGCAACTTGGTACAAAATAAATAAAATTCCACCTCTTGTTTTGCATACTTTGCTTACTTATTAAGAGTAGAAAGCCAGTCGCATGTCATTTTTATTGATACGGTTTTCATAAATTGTCCCGTGTCTTCCTGTTATTTTCACTATTCCCAATTTTTTCTTGTCTTGCAGCCAGTTTCGGTTGGGGGTCTGTTGGTCAACCTTGTTGGTATCTGTGCCTTTAGCCACGCTCACTCCCATGGGGGATCAAAAGGTGGATGTTCCTCTCATGATTCACACGCCCACTCTCACCATGGCCACGGGCACAGTCATGGGCATGGACACGGGCATTCACATGGTGATCATGGGCATACTCACAATCATGGACATTCTCATGGATCTGGTGGAGGCATGAATGCCAATATGCGTGGTAGGTATATGGCCAAGGAAGCACTGAGCCCTTTAAAGTTATTGTAGGACGCCAATGTAATTTTTGCATATAAAGTGTTCCTGGATACATGAGCCAAGTTCATTGTCTCAGACGATTCTTAAGATCTGGAAGTTTTCGTAAACTTTAAAAAAGGAGTTTTAGATTAGGGTTGCACTGATATCGGTACCGATACCCAGTATTTGCACGAGTACTCGCCAATACTTTGGCGGTGCCAGTTGAGCCCATACAAAATTAATGGACTCAAATTGCACTGCAAAGAATTGCATGTGAGTTTAACATGAATGCCGTGCGATTTTTCTTTCTGAATCGCTTGCGCTTTCCCACACTGCTCCAGTGTGAACCCAGTATAGAAAGATAGGGAAGCGCCATCTAAGTTCAGCAATGGGCAAAAAGTTTATTATAAATCTTATCACAACTCGTATGAAAAGTACATATCTGTAATATTCCAAACCTACAGTCAGTGTCCACCGATGATAGAAAACCACAGCTACTTGCGGTGCTCACAGGGCTGGAGGAGGTGTAGGAAGTTCTGGGACCCCTGTAAACCAGCTAGGAGCGCATACGTGGCTATAGGGCGGAACTGATGTCAGCTTGGGGGCAGACTGCCTGTATATCTCCTCCAGCCCTGTGAGCACTGCAAGCGGCCATGGTTTTCCATCAATGGCGGGTCCCAAGGTCCCAATTTGACTGTGCCGATTTGGATTTGACATATTACAGATATGTACTTTTAACATGTTGGTTGTTCTAACATTTTTTTAATAAACTATTTGCCCATTGCTGCACTGAGATGGCGCTTTTCTGTCTTTCTTTACTGGGTGGGGGAAACCGCATGCAGTTCGGACAGGAATCGCACTGCATTCCTGTTCAAACCGCATGTCATTCCTTGCAGTGTAATTGGAGCCTATTCATTTTGTATGGGTTCATATCGCACCGCAAAGGTTTCGGTACTTGGTATTGGGGAGTACTTGACCAAAAGTATTGGTACTCGGTACTTTAAACCAAAAATGTAACACATTGCAGCTTACCAATCATTAGATGTGGTGGCTACATTTGTTTTCTTTTTGGGGGAGTGTTATATTTACTAGTAGATTTAGAAACACTAACAAATTGAAGCCAAACTACAGCTCACATTTTATAAGCAATTAAAGCAACAGTTTTTTTCCCCCCTTTTTTGATATAAAGGTTTTGCATAACAAAATAAAAGCTGCTCATTGTAAGCACCCCTGTCAGTAGTAAATAGTTTGTCTCAATCCTGTAACCACTACATGTGTAGGACAGCCTGTTCTTTTGAAAAACCATAGACTCTCCATATCACCATGTTAAAATAAATAAAAGCCTATCAAAAGAAAACAAATACAGTCAGAGTTATAAACTGCAATATAATGTTTGATTTTAGGTTTAATACTGATATTAAAATACAGGTGCATCTCAAAAAATTTGAATATCATGAAAAAGTTTATTTCAGTAATTCAAGTCAAAAAGTGAAACTCCTATATTATAATCTATAAATTCATTACACACAGAGTGATACATGTCAAGCATTTCTTTCTTTTATTTTGATGATTTTGGCTTACAGCTAGTGAAAACCCCAAATTCAGTATCTCAGAAAAATAGAATATTACATAAGACCAATATAAAAAGGATTTTTAATACAGAAATGTTGGCTTACTGAAAAGTATGTCCATGTACAGTATAGCTGCACTCAATACTTGGTCAGGGCTCCTTTTGCATGAATTACTGCATCAATGCAGCGTGGCATAGAGGCGATCAGCCTGTGGCACTGCTGAGGGGTTATGGAAGCCCAGATTGCTTTGATAGCGTCTTTCAGCTCATCTTCATTGTTGGGTCTGGTGTCTCTGATCTTCCTCTTGACAATACCCCACAGATTCTCTATGGGGTTTAGGTCAGGCGAGTTTGTTGGCCAATCAAGCACAGTGATACCATGATCATTAAACCAGGTATTGGAACTTTTGGCAGTGTGGGCAGGTGCCAAGTCCTGCTGGAAAATGAAATCGACCTCTTGTCCATAAAGCTGGTCAGCAGAGGGAAGAATGAAATGCTCTAGAATTTTCTTGTAGAGGGCTGCACTGACTTTGGACTCAATAAAACACAGTGAACTGACACCAGCAGATGACATGGCTCCCCAAATCATTACGAACTGTGGAAACTTCACACTGGACCTCATGCAACTTGGATTCTGTTCCTCTCCACTCTTCTTCCAGGCTCTGAGACCTTGATTTCTAAATGAAATGCAAAATTTACTAGCATCTGAAAAGAGAACGTTAGACCACTGAGCAACAGTCCAGTCCTTTCTCTCCTTAGCCCAGGTAAGATGCTTCTAATGTTGTCTCTGGTTCAGGAGTGGATTGACACAAGGAATGCAGCAGTTTTAGCCCATGTCCTGGATACGTCTGTGTGTGGTGGCTCTTGAAGCACTGATACCAGCTGCAGTCCACTCCTTGTGAATTCCCCCAAATTCTTGAATGGCCTTTGGTTCACAATCCTCTTAAGGCTGTGGTTATCCCTGTTGCCTGTGTTCCTTTTTCTACCACACTTCCCTTCTACTCAACTTTCCATTTAATATGCTTGGATACAGCACTCTGTGAACAGCCAGCTTCTTTAGCAATGACCTTTTGTGACTTAGGGCTCTTTCACACGGACGGACCGTATGTCCGTTTTTCTTCCTAGCGACCATTTAAAGGCTCAGGAAACCTTTACAGGTGTTGTAAGTTAATTAGCTGATTAGAGTGCGACATCATGGGTCTACAATATTGAACTTTTTCACAATATTCTAATTTTCTGAGATTCAGAATCTTGGGTTTTCACTAGCTGTAAGCCATAATCATCAAAATTTTAAAAAAAAAAAGAAATGCTTGATATATATCACTCTGTGTGTAATTAATTTTATATAACATGAGTTTCACTTTTTGAATTGAATTACTGCAATAAATGAACATTTTTATATTCACCTGTACATGTATGTGAACTGTTTTACCTGCTAATGAATTCGTAAATCAATTCAGCCAAATGATCCAGGTACCTCCTACCTCTGCCTGACCGCACAGCATAGTCCTGGAGCTCCCTGCAGGGTACACCACAGTTATGTATAGCCTGGTCCTGCACCCATTTGTTTCTTTGATTGGACGATGAAGGGGAACACTGATGTGGTCCTCCCTCTGCTCTCTTCTCATATTAAAATGTTCACAGATAGCGCTGTACAACACAGACCGCCTCCAGTCTGAATGCTGTACTGCACGTCTGTAAGATCAGTCTTCGATGTCTGGGTCAGAGAGTACAGATGACCCTCTATAAAATGCTATGCACAGCAGGGGGTGGAAGGAGACATTTCAATGAAAAGTATACATACAGTGCATGCAAAATGACTGATTACAACTTGGAAATCCAATATAAAAGTGTCATTGTTTACAGCTTCTAATTGATTATCTAACCTCTTGTTTTGCCACCCAGGTGTGTTCCTCCATGTACTGGCCGACACTCTAGGCAGTGTAGGTGTGATCGTCTCCACCATTCTGATTCGGCAGTTTGGCTGGCTCATTGCTGATCCTCTCTGCTCTCTCTTCATTGCTGTTCTGATATTCGGAAGTGTCCTCCCTCTGCTGAAAGATGCCTGCCAGGTGATCCTCCTTCGAATCCCTCCAGAAATAGAGAAGGGGATAAACATTGCCCTGGAGAAGGTGAGACTGGATGGAGCTCTGGGGACGTGGGATGGAGGGGAATTTGAGAGATACTGGCTTGCTATTGGAGCTGGCCTGTGCGGTCCTAATGAGAAAGTAGAGCTGGACACTTATTAGGGTTGCACTAATACTGATATCAGTGCCGATACTAAGCATTTGCATGAGTACTTGTGCAAATGCTCCTATACATGAAACTAATACCTTTGCAGTGTGATTTGAGCCCATACAAAACGAATGGGCTCAAATCGCACTGCAAAGAATCGCATGCCATTTGAACGGGAATATGGTGCGATTTCTGTCCGACTCGCATGCAGTTTCTTGCTCCGCTCATGTGTGAGCCCAGGCTTGTCATTGTGTCTTCAGTCTGGGTTCACAACATGAGCGGTGAGGGGGAATCGCATGCGTTTTGGACAGGAATGGCACCGCATTCATGTTAAAATCGCATTCAATCCATGTGACTTGAGCCCATTCATTTTGTATGGGACCAAATCGTACTGCAAAGGTATCGGTACTCGCTGTAAAAAAAAAAACCAGTATAGGTGCAACTTTACTTATCATTGAGATCATTTTATTTCAAAAGAGTTTTTTATTTTTATTTTAGCTAACTCCACACGGTTGGTAGCCAATGTTTTTGCTATTCTTCTTTCATCCGATTTGAGATGATTCTCAGAACGGCTTTTATAACTCCTGTCCCATTTCATTTTCCCACATACACTAGAACCAATAGGAAAAGATCATTTGTTAAGGACAACAGCTGTAAAAATTCATACTGCTAAATGAAGTCCATTGCACAGATGTGTCTGGAACCTCCGGTCCCCATCACAGACGGGTCGCATTTACGTGCAACACACATGTACATATCATTCTGGTGTGAACGAGGCACATAGAAGAACACTGCTTTCTGTGTGCTCTTGAAGTGACCTGTGTTGATCGGTGCAGAAGAATGCAGGTCACTGCACGTGATGTGAACAAGCTCCTCACTCCCCTCTGGCTGACATCAGTACTTTTCTGGATCCTGAGAGAAACCCACATCTGGACAACCAATAGGAATTGTCCACACCACGCAGGTAGTTATATGGACACCCAAACGGGACCCGTGCAGGTAGTAAAGAGAAGTAGAGAAGTATTAGGTGCCTTTGTGTCATGTGACTGCTGCTTATTGCAAGTTGAAGTGAATTTAGATAATTTTTTTTTTTGTTAGGGGGGGTTTAATTTAAACCAGGGGATTTACGTGTTTATTTGCGTTCCCATAGACTTGTATAGGAGGAAAAGATGTTGTGAAGCAGACATAAGCCCTCGGCACTGGACCTTACTGTGAAAAAACTTTTCATACAGTTGTCCACTAGAGGGTGCTAGGGTGCTACAGAAACTGCATGAATACTCATGGTTATTACACAAGACGTTGGCAGCTTTTACACTGATTGGCCGTTTGTAAAGCATGCAAGTTTTACATGTATTTTAAAAACATATTCGTATGCTGCACATGTCTTATCTGCAAAAGGAAGGCAAACGGCAAAAATGATGATTGTAGTTTCCATAGTAATTTAAGAAAGGACTTCTCTCCCTTTTAGATATCGAAGATCGATGGTCTTATATCTTATCGGGATCCTCATTTTTGGCGTCACTCTGCTTCAATTATTGCAGGGACTATACATGTACAAGTGATGTCTGATGTTGTAGAGCAGAGGATCATCCAACAGGTAAAGCACCAATGGACATTAGGCAGTGATTACACATTGGCATGCAATGTTTTCTTTCCTCCCTGTGCACATAAACATGCATAGTTTTATTTCATTGGTGTACTGGCTGATGAGATCTTCCTAACAAAGGTCTCCAGGTCTTTTACTGCTAAAGTACTTCTTACAGGCCCACTTTATAGAACAGTGGTATGGACTAATGCCGCGTATACACGAGCGGACTTTTCAACGGACTAGGTCCGACGGTCTTTCCGACAAACTTTTCGAATGAACGGACTTGGCCACATACAATCACACTAAATTCTGACGGATTCGAACGTGATGACGTACGACCGGACTAGAATAAGGAAGTTTGTAGCCAGTAGCCAATAGCTGCCCTAGCGGCGTTGTTTGTCCGTCGGACTAGCACACAGACGAGCGGATTTTTTGATTAGGAACTGGGTCCAGCGGAGTTCCGTCGGGAAAATTTAAGACATGTTCTATTTCTAAAGTCTGTCGGATTTTTCGACAACAAAAGTCCGATGGAGCCCACACACAATCGAATTGTCCGACGGATTTGTTCCGTCGGACCTTTCCTGCGAAAAGTCCTCTTGTGTGTACGCGGCATAAGTCTTCTGGGATATTAGGCACAGTTCTCCTATCTTTTCAATCGTGTACTTGCAGAGGTGTCCCTCCATGGAGCAGTGTTTTGTGGAAGCACTACCATCTAGAATTGGGCAATTATCTTCCTGCCTCCCCTGCATTCAATTATATCCTAGCCATTACATATACTCCATTTACTTTTGTCTAGATTAGAATTTCTTTGATTTTCTGTTTGCATGATTTTATATACCGGTACGTTGTGTACACAATTATTAACCACTTAAGGACCGAGCCTATTTTTTACACTTGTTTACAAGTTAAAATCATTTATTTTTTTGCTCGAAAATTACTTGGAACCCCCAAACATTATATATATATATATATATATATATATATATATATATATATATATAATCTTTTTTTTTTTTCTAAGACACCCTAAAGAAAAAAAAGGGTGGTTGTTGCAATACTTTGTCACGCCGTTATTGGGCAACAGTCTTGCAAGCGAATTTAAAAAAAAAAAAAAAATACACCTTTTTGACTTAAAAAAATAAGACAACAGTAAAGTTAGACCAATTTATTTTTATATTGTGAAAGATAATGTTACGACGAGTAAATTTATATCCAACATGTCATGCTTCAAACTTGTAGGGACGCTTATTATGGTACAGAGGGGATGGGAGGATTTGAAAGAAGTGGGTTAACAACCACTTTAAATCTCTCCTTTTTAGACCATTTTCCCTGAGGAAAAGAAGCTGCCTAATAATTATGCACACCTTGATAAAGGGTGTTGATCTCCATCACCCGATATGCTTAAATCCAATGAGCATTTAAGTTTTTATACTTATAGCTTGGAGTTGGACAAAATGCATAAAAGTTATGATTTGGTCAAAATACTCACTTGCCTAATAATTGTGCACACCGTGCCAGTATGAGATTTCTCAACATTCATGATATAAAGACCTGAGTCTTCCCCAGACACCAGTGAAAACCTTTTTATTTGTGTTGCAGAGGTAGTTCATTGTTTTACTGGGATATTCCATATTGACTTATAAGTGGGCTTGTTTTTATGGGGTAGAATGTGTTTGTTTTTTTTTTTTTGTTTTTTGCTTATTCTTTTTTTTTATTTTGTACATTTTGATATTTGTTGTGCAATGGCTCACTTTTGTTTTTTTTTCCCTTTGTTTTGGCTGTGCACAACCTTTTATATTGAGTTTTACTATTGCCATAACCTTTGCCTGTTTGTGTGTTAGGTAACCGCAATGATGAAAGACGCTGGAGTCAATAACCTTACTATCCAAGTGGAGAAAGAGGCCTACTTCCAACATATGTCCGGCCTTAGCACCGGGTTTCAAGAAGTCTTGGTCATGACGCAACAGATGGACACCATAAAATATTACAAGGATGGGACGTATATCATGTGACTGGCACCTTTCCACTCAGTATTCTTCCTGTGTTTGTCAAGGGAAACTTTCAGACTTGAACTTCAGTGTACAGAAATGAAACGTATAAATCTGGATTTTATACTTCACCTCTATTCTTATCTTTATTGAGACTGAATCAAGATGTTTTTATACATTGTTATAAAATGACTTCTGCCATTTTTAGTTCTTTACAGGGATCTGGAACACAGAGGAGGTACTCTATTTTGTGCTATCGGATATAAATACTGTTCATGGTCTGAATGGAATAGTAGGACAACAATGTATCATTCCTTTTTATTTTTTTTTGTTCCTCCAGACAGTGAATTTGTTCTAAATTGTGCACAACAGAACAGATCTTTTGAATATAATTATAATGGATAAGGACATTTTATGTATTTAAAATTTGAGTCTAATATATGTTGCATTCTCTTACTTCTCTTGATTTGCTTTGGGCTTTCTGATAGGTATTGGTAAATTCATTTTCGTATTAAAAAAAAATCCTAGGGTTGGCTCTTAAAGTGGTTATAAACCCTAAAAAAAAAAACCTGAAAGACAAAGGCATAATGAGCTAGTATGCATAGCATACTGGTTCATTATGAATTACTTACCTGAGATCGAAGCCCCCGCATCGGTCCTCGTTCACCTCTCCGACATCGTTCCCGGGGGTTACTGCCGGGTATCGCAGCTCTGGCGCTGTAATTGGCCGGAGCCGTGATGACGTCACTCCCGCGCAATGCGCGTGGGAGCCGCCGGTGACGGCACAGTCTAACTGAAGCAACGTCGCGTACGTGCCATTGCTTCAGTTTGCTTAAGTGCCGATGATGTTGGCACGTGCAAATACAGGGATATCGCCTAAACCGTGCAGGTTTAGGAGAATATCCAGTGTAGCTACAGGTAAGCCGAATTATAGGCTTGCCTGTAGTAAAAAGTTGTTGTAAAGTGTTTACAACCACTTTAAGGCCCAACCGTACCATCTACAAAAATTGAACAGTTAAATTCTGGGTGAAGAAAATACTACTCCTGTGAAGACTTGGGGCCCATTCACAAGGGGTGTGTACACCCGTAGTCCATGATTGGGTCATGTCTTTAAGCGGTTGGAGACGCCAAGTACTGCGTGCAGGCAGACCATGCATGTCTATGTGAATGCAGCCGCTGTTCAGACACAGTCCTCCCAACTGTGTTTTCAATTGACATAAACTGGCTGTCTGCACATGATACCTGGCGGCACCAGCTGCTTAAAGTGGAACACTCTCTCAATCAACTTTGACTATTTTGAATCCTTATGCTGCTACCATTAGTAAATAGTAAAATATATTGTTTTAAACCTTTTTTATTTATTTTTTGATACATGTCTTCAGTTACTTCCTTTTTTCCATGCCTAGGCAAATGATGTCATATATCCCAGAAGTCTTGAGGAGGGGCTTTTTCAGCTAAGAACATCCTCCTGCCTTCACGCCTGAGCTAAGGGCAGGAAGTAAATGCTACATGAATCATCAGAAATTTCCTGGGGTGGCAGGGGGGTGTTTTTCAAGGTGATTTCTCACAAAATAAAGCTTGTAGACATGGCTGGATGGGGGAGTTTGCCTTGAATATAAAAAATGAATTGAACAGCGTTTTTGGTTTGTGCTGCTCAGATGCAGTGTAGTTCCACTTTAAAGACCTGGCCCATTCATGTACTTATCAGTGTACAGTGAGGGAAAAAAAGTATTTGATCCCCTGCTGATTTTGTACATTTGCTCACTGACAAAGAAATGATCAGTCTATAATTTTAATGTTAGGTTTATTTTAACAGTGAGATACAGAAGAACAACAACGAAATATCCAGAAAAACGCATTTCAAAAAAGTTATAAATTGATTTGCATTTTAATGAGTGAAATAAATATTTGACCCCTTTGCAAAACATGATTTAGTACTTGGTTCAAAAACCCTTGTTGGCAATCAGAGGTAAGATGTTTCTTGTAGTTGGCCACCAGGTTTGCACACATCTCAGGAGGGATTTTGTCCCACTCCTCTTTGCAGATCCTATCCAAGTCATTAAGGTTTCGAGGCTGACATTTGGTAACTCGAACCTTTAGCTGCCTTCACTTATTTTCTATGGGATTAAGGTCTGGAGACTGGCTAAGCCACTCCAGGACCTCAATGTGATTTTTCTTGAGCCACTCCTATGTTGCCTTGGACGTGTGTTTTTTTTCATTGTCGTGCCAGAATACCCATCCATGACCCATCTCAATGCCCTGGCTGAGGGAAGGAGGTTCTCTCCCAAGATTTTACAGTACCTGGCCCTGTCCATCATCCCTTTGATGCAGTGAAGTTGTCCTGTCCCCTTAGCAGAAAAACACCCCCAAAGCATAATGTTTCCACCTCCATGTTTGACTGTGGGGATGATGTTCTTGGGGTCATAGGCAGCATTCCTCCTCCTCTAAACATGGCGAGTTGAGTTGATGCCAACGAGCTTGATTTTGGTCTCATCTGACCACAACACTTTCACCCAGTTCTCCTCTGAATCATTCAGAGGTTCATTAGAAAACTTCAGACGGGCCTGTACATGTGCTTTCTTGAGCAGGGGGGCTTTGGGGGCGCTGCAGGATTTCAGTCCTTCACGGCATAGTGTGTTACCAATTGTTTTCTTGGTTACAGCTGCCTTAAGATCATTGACAAGATTCTTCCTTGTAGATTCTTCACTGTTCTCATGATCAGTGAAACTCCACGAGGTGAGATCTTGCATGGAGCCCCAGACTGAGGGAGATTTTAATTTGTGTTTCTTCCATTTGCAAATAATCGCACCAATTGTTGTCACCCTCTTACCAAGCTGATTGGTGGGGGCCTTGTAGCCCATTCCAGCCTTGTGTAGGTCTACAATCTTGTCCCTGACATCTTTGGACAGCTCTTTGGTCTTGGCCATGGTGGAGAGATTGGAATCTGATTGATTGCTGTGGACAGGTGTCTTTTATACAGATAACAAGCTGAGATTAGGAACACTCCCTTTAAAGCTGGCCATACACCTATAGATTATCTGCAGATTTTCTATGGTTAGATGGAAAAAGTGCAACAGATTTCTCCATGTTCGCTAAACTGTGTGGATGGAGGAATCTCCCACTTTTTCCATCTAACCATAGAAAATCTGCATCTATAGGTGTATGGCCAGTTTAAGAGAGTGCTTCTAATCTCAGCTTGTTACCTGTATAGAAGACACCTGGGAGCCAGAAATCTTGCTGATTGATAGGGGATCCAATACTTACTTATTTCACTCATTAAAATGCTAATCAATTTATAACCTTTTTGAAATGCGTTTTTCTGGATATTTTTGTTGTTCTGTCTCTCGATATTAAAAAATAAAAAAATAAACCTACCATTAAAATTATAGACTGATCATTTCTTTGTCAGTGGACAAATGTACAAAATCGTCAGGGAATCAAATACTTTTTTCCCTCACTGGAAGTGCTCATGTAAGCATGGGCGGCAAAGTCTGTGCCCGGCAAGAAGGCTGCAAAAAGGACTACCCTGCTGTGTGTGGAAATGGTGCATCTCATCCACCTGTTGAAAGGTGCCTGTGTTGTATTATGCAGGAGAAAGGTTGCCTGCATTGCATTGAGTCAATGCAAATTTTTGCTCAAGGTGACCTGGGTTTTGAGGTCTTCTACAGCTACATTTTAAAAATCCCAAAAGTTCTTCTCTGCACCTTGTTTGGAAGGCTTATTGCTCTGACTTTTTTGCTTTAAAGGATAGCCACTACAAATGTTTAGAATACTATTAGCAAGTATATACACTACTTGGTTTTCAATTTATTCAAATGCATTTGCGCTCTTTAGCAAGGTCACTTTTCTTCTTGAAATAGTTACTGCTTAGCAGAATTATACCAAGTCTACCTGCAGGCGGGCATATTTAAAGCCCGGCTCCAGCCAAAGTATATGGATAGTCATCAGGGAGTACTGGAGACAGATCCCAATGGCAATGCTGACCTTCTTTAAGGCCCATTCACACCTCTGCCCTGTGGTGCCTTTAAGTGGAACTCCAGGAATGTGTTATTTTTTTTTTTAAATGCATTTTTACATTTGATTGCTGATGCTGGATATACTATATCTGGAAGGCTGTTGGGGCTGCTAAAAATCTTAGTTTTCTTGCCTTATACTACTGCTAGCTTTGATCTTCAGCTCTCAGTTCCAACAATTGTACAGTGTACGATTTTGTCCTTTTACTCTCCCCCTTTCTTACCCCTTCATCCATCCCCAAAGTGTCTGGGTTTCTGTGATTGGACAATAGGAGAGGAAGGGTGGATTAAAGTGGAAGTAAACCCTCCTATCGTTTTCAGCCAAGGAAGCTGCCATCTTTGCCTCTGTTTAATCTTCAACTGCCACAGTGCTGCACATGTGATCTGTTATGACACCACAGCCAATGTGCAGTTAGCATTCACGGCATGCCTTTTTTTTTTTTTACTGTTAAATCGATGGGTTTACTTCCGCTTTAATGACCATACCACCCCCTGTCCAATCACAAATTGACTTTGTATTTTGTGAAAGGAATACAAGATGTTTTATGAATGTGAAAGGGCTGGTACTTAGAGCACTGCCCACAACACAGAGAATGGGAACCATCTGTGTGATAAGGTCTGTTTGGTTGCAAGTCAAACTGAATAACACTGCAACAGCAACCCCAGTGCATTACTGTGCTTTGCATCAAAATGCACCTTTTTACTGCATGCTAACTACAATCCATATGTTTGCAGGGACCCTTAACTGTTAGCAGGCTTTTATAACACTTCAAGAAGCAATGTTGCTTTTGGAAGCCATTTTTTTATAATTTTTTTTTATTGGAATTTCATTATTTTTTTTTTTTTTAAAAGATCACAGCACTCCCAATGAAATCTGTATTCAAATCTGCCAGACTGAAATGGGAAATGCCCTTTTACAGGGGCTGTTCGATCAGGTCCGTCTGTCAGTTTTCCATTTGATTGGATGCTCCAGTCTCCTCTATGGAGCGGCAGATGTCTGCTGACACCCACCACCATCTGATCCGATCCTTGTCTGCCACAAACAAATGGTTGATGGTCCTATTTTCCATCCATCTGGCGGATTGGATGGAGACAGACAGGTGGTCCATTTCCCCATAGAGGAGAGTAGGACGCTGTCTGCTCTGCACAGCCAAGCAGACACAGACCTGTCATCTGCCTGCTCAGCGAAGAAGTGTGCTTTTAACCGCTTCCTGACTGGCGCCCGACCATGTACGTCGACAGAATGGCACGGACAGGCATAAGGGTGTACAGGTACGTCCCCTTTAAGATGCCGCCGTGCCATTGAGCGTTGCAATCGTTTCACGGGAAGGCTGAACGGGGAGATGCGGAAATGAACAGCATTTTTTTACCAAAATTGTCGCTCTTTTTTTGTTTATAGTGCAAAAAATAAAAACCGCAGGGACGATCAAATACCACCAAAAAGAAACCTCGATTTGTGGCGAAAAAGCCACATCGCACGACCATGCAATTGTCAGTTAAAGCGACGCAGTGCCGAATCGAAAAAGTGGTCTGGTCTTAAGCCAGCAAAATGTCCGGTCTGAAAGTGGTTAATAAAACATGTATTTTTGTGTAACTCTGCCCAGCTGTGCCCCCATTGCCTCCCCCTTAAAACGATATATTCTAACACTGACCTCAGATGGTGCCACATTGCCAAGTGCTGTAGCCTACACCAGGCCAGGTGACTTTCCACTGTCTTGGGTAGTGAAGAACTGCACAGTCCTGGGTATGCTTGTTTTCCTTCCATACAGTAAAATGGCCAGCCTGTGTGTCTATAGGCCTATTATGATCTTCTGTTCATGACAGTAGAGTAGTAGCATATATCAATGCTGTTTCTTACACTGTCATTTTAGTTACATTTTGCAATGACTCTATAAGTTGAAAAAAAATAAGTGGCAGGGAGTTAATGATAATAATGCACATTATGGCAAAAACTGCCCTTGCTTAATTTTCAAGTGTGCACAGCATGTTTACACATTATGGCAGACTTACCTGCCAAAGAGACCCCTCCAGTGCTGCTACAGTCATCATTGCTCTATCACCGCCACTGACATAAAATGCCAAACCTGGGAGATGAACTCAACTTGATTGGCTGGCCTGGGATGACATAACTCCCACATAAACATAGGAATTATTTGATCCTGGCAGGTGTTGGGAGTGCAAGTGCACGGTTATACAAGTAAACATTTTTTTTAATAGTGCTTGGCTGCTGATCTGAAGTTTTAGCTTATTTGTGCAGTCTTCACAAGTGAATATAGCATAGTTTTGCAGAAAATGTTGCAATAATGATGTGCTAGACCAATTTACATAGATTATGCAATTTTCTTTCCTTCCACCATGGGTGAAAGGAAAGAAAATTGCTAGATGTGCTCATTAACACAGTCAGTGTTGGTGGGGGAGTTCCTCCCCAGTGCTATTGTGTTCTGCCAGTGGGTAGTGCGGGGAGCCTTTCCTGTCGGCAGAACATAATGGTCACTGCTGGTGGCTATAGCCGCTGACGGCAATCTCATGCCAATAGTCATACAGGCTGGTTGTACTGAGGTCAAGCGATGGTTTGACTTCAGTACAACTAAGCCTGCCCATGGCTTGATCAAAGCTCAGCTGGTCCTTGCTTAAACGGATGAGATTTAATCCATCTATGGCTGGCTTAGAGGTACCCTTCAGATAAGTCATTTGTACTTCTCAAATTTGTTTGGTTAAATGCCGCCAGCTGGTACTCCTGAAAAATCTTTCTACGCCTGTACAGGATTGAAGTTTCTAAAATCTCTGGCAGAAAAAAAAAAAAATCCTAAAATAAGGCATCCCAGGCCTCTCTTTAGTGCAAGCTGTTTCCTGTGACCAGTGGTCTCCAAACTGTGGCCATTTGCTTGTTTTTATCTGGCCCTTAGGGCATTATTCCGCTATGGTGGCTGACATAGTTCCTGCCACTGAAACCAACGTTGGGGCACTATTCCTCCCATTGACACCAATGATGGGGCACGCCCCCCCCCCCCCAAAATACCAATCGTGGAGCATTGTTTACTCCCACTGATGCCAAGGCATTCTCTTCTCCCACTGGCCACAGGGTGGCCCCCGTAAAGTTTGAAGTACATTAAACTGACCCTTTGTTTTGAAAGTTTGGAGATCCCTGGTTTATACTATGAAGCCCATTGATAATGGTTGCCAGGTAAACCTAATTCCCAAGACAATCTGGACTAATAAATGTGATACAAAAAAAATCCTTACTTTTTAGATGTTGCTTGCAGTTCAGTGTTTTATTTAGGTCAAACAAGTGTTTTAGTTTATTATGGAATTTACAAATTGTGCTCTAGTATTGTAAGTATACTGTAAGCTAGGAGCCGAGTACACAAATGCTATCCACATCTAAAGGGTACAAGGGATGCTTTATTAACACAGTTTAAACTGTCAGTTCAGAATCCTCGTGGAGCACTCAGGGGGGCACAAGCATAAAGATATTAGTCATTTGAAAGCTTATTTGATTTGCTTTTTTTTTAATATTAAAAGGATAAGTGCACTTTTAACTTTTAAAAAAGTATCCTTTTTTTTTTTTTTTTTTTTTTTTTTTTTTTTTTTAGAGCTGCCCCTCTGCCAATGTAGATACCTTGATCGTGTGATCCCATAGAAGTCTATGGGGATACCAATATATTCCAACCTCCATGGTTGATTTGTGCCTAAATTTACCATTGAATTAGCAAATGATGAGATATAAAATGTGTATACCATAACTGGGAGTCCTTGTTCTCAGAACTAGACAGCCTGTGCAAGATGTATATCCGTCTGCAATGAAAACTGAGTGTAAACACGGGAGACCCGAGTGACGCAGACCTGCCATCTTCAGTCTATTTTGTCCATAATAAATTGTGAAATGGTCTGTTTTTGTCCTTTTGTAGAAGACACTCCAATGTACCGGTATTTGTGTTATAACAGGATTAAGGAATGTTTTTTTTTTTTTTTTTTTTGATGGTTGACAGGACCAACATCATCATTGTGAAGTGCTTGTGATATGCAAAACTGGGACTTAAAGGACAATATTAATATTTATAAGTGGGCTTTATTTTTCTATAAATGTTCAATAAAATATATGGGCATATGTTTTTCCCACCAGTCATCTTATTTGACTTAACATGTTATCATTTATTACCAACATTCATTTTTGGTCCTAAAATATGTTGTAGCAAGGCTGCCAAATAGAATAACACAGTCTCCTACAAAACTCACTTTGGAGAAGAAGAAATGCAGCAATCCTGAAGGTATCAATAAATAAAAGTGAAGAATCCACTATCCTGCGTGTCTCTCTGCCTATAAATGAGGCGTTAGAAGGAAGACCTCTTGGCATTGGGATGAAGTCACTGAAAGCAGTGTTGCCAACCTAACAGATTGAAATTTACTGACACGGCACCCAAAATTTATTGGCACAGCCACGTTTTTACTGGTTTTAACCGCTTCAGCACCGGCCGATTTTACCCCCTTCCTTACCAGAGCACTTTTTGCGGTTCGGCACTGCGTCGCTTTACCTAACAATTGCGCGGTCGTGCGACGTTACACCCAAAGAAAATTTACGTCCTTTTTTTTCCCACAAATAGAGTTTTCTTTTGGTGGTATTTGATCACCTCTGCGGTTTTAATTTTTTGCGCTATAAACAAAAGAGCGACAATTTTGAAAAAAAAAACAATATTTTTTACTTTTTGCTATAATAATTATCCCATATTTTTTTTTTTTTAAAAAACAATTTTTTTACTCAGTTTAGGCCGATACGTATTCTTCTACATATTTTTGGTAAAAAAAATCGCAATAAGCGTATATTGATCGGTTTGGGCAAAAGTTATAGCGTCTACAAAATAGGGGATAGATTTATTGTTTATTTATTTATTTTCGTGACTGCGACATTGCGGCGGACACTTCGGACACATTTGACACATTTTTGGGACCATTCACATTTAGATAGCGATCGTTGCTATAAAAATTGCAGTGATTACTGTGTAAATGTGACTGGCAGGGAAGGGGTTAACACTAGGGGGCGCTGCAGGGGTTAATATGTTCCCTAAGGTAGTGATTCTAACTGTGGGGGGAGGGGACTCACAAGGGGAGGAGACCGATCAGTGTTCCTCCGTACTGGGAACACATGATCGGTCTCCTCGCCACTGACAGGACGTGGAGCTGTGTGTTTACACATACAGCTCCACGGCCCCGCTGTTTTCACGGGCAATCGCGGTTGCCCGGCGGACATCGTGGCCGCCGGGCACACGCACCAGGTCCCGAGCGATGCCGCAGGCGCGCGCGTGCCCCCTAGGCGGATGGAAATGGGAGGACGTCATACGACGCCCCCCCAGGATGGGAGAGCCAAATTTCACTATTTAGGCTACAAACAAATACAATATGTAATTAGCAATTTCATTTAAGGTAGATAATAAGGCAAAAAACATATTTCTTATTTTATTTTTGATATAGTAAGTAAGTAGCTCAGGGACAGGATTCAGGAGGGCAAGAAATTAGAATGGCACAAACATGAAATTGATTCTCACAGTGATACTGACAGCAGTGTGCAGCAGCACAGATCTCCGACACGACACGTCCCCTCCTGAGTCACAGTGACAGTCTCCAAGCCAGGTGGTCCCTCCAGTCCAAACAGCACTGATGGTCCCGCTCCTGGCCTGCCTTGCTCCCATCCCGCAGACCCACACACAAGGCTCTGGATGCTCTGCTTCCTTGCACCATGACATCACAGGACATGTTCAGGCACCACCTCCACCAGAGCCGCCCAAACACACTGTAGCAGGCACTTGTATGGTCTCGGCTGGCTCCAGGACGAGCGTCACAGCCATATTTTTTACTGGCAACCTTTTCTTTTTACTGGCAGGAGAAAATTGCCTGTTTTTTTTACTGGCTGCCAGTAAAAATACTGACGGTTGGCAACACTGACTGAAAGGTGCTCCTGCGATATTAGTAGCTGTGAGTGCAGCATTGGGATTAGTACACATTCCATGCAAGAGCAGGGATGCAGTTCTACAGTCTCAGGAACTGGACTGCTCTATCAACTGGTTAAAGCAGCCTTTCTCAACCTTTTCAACAGAGGAACCATTGAAATAACTTTCTGGTCTCTGGGAAACCCTACTAACAATGACTATATAATTCATGATACATTAATCAGTGGGAAGACGGCTCCTTACACTTGTGGTCATTAGGAAGACTTCTCCCTTTATAGATAGCTAAAAAGATCAACGGTGTCAGTGGAAACTTATCTGAGAGGCAGAAATTGCTCAAGGAGCCTCTAGCAACCTCTGGAGGAGCCCTAGTTTAAAGTTTGTCTAAATGCAAAATTTTCTGTGTAGTATTGGGGAAATTTAATTTCATTCCCTGTCTGAGAGGCGCTACAGGTAGTTAGAGAAAATTTTCCAAAGTGAAGGCAACTTCCCTTCTAGACAGTTGTCCCTGAAACAGGGGCCCCCTTTGTATGATTTCCTATTGCTTCCTTCCCTTGAACCAGCTCTAAAATTCCCTGTCAGCACTATCTGCGTTGATTGGGGAATCGTGCAATTTTCTTTCCTGCAACCTGCTTTAGGCAACCTAATTAAACTTGGTGCACAATAAAATAACAACAAAAAAAGACAGAGTGTCATGAAGGGTTATCAATCTGAGGCAGCAAATGTGGAATAGACCCACCTACCCTAAACCTTCTCAAACTTGCAGGGTACTCCTCTGTCTGAGTATGTGGCTTTATAGAATGGGAGAACTCCATTCCATTATATCATTGCCTTCCAGGCTGCTAAGGGGGTGCTGACGCTTTTTCTCCAGTAGAGAATAACAAGGTTTCATAGCATAGTAGAATGGAATTGTAAGCAGAGTGCAGCTGGCACGTGTAGGTGCTATAGTGTCAACCAGGTTGATGGTCAATATTTTGAAACTAAATATAAAAGTGAAAAAACGGTGCTAAAAAAATATAAATATGTTCAACTACCCCATGTCCCTGCTGCTGGTCCCAACTAGGTGTTGGAATCCAACACTATTACCTAAGATGAATAAAAAAACTTGTATGCACAACCAATGCACATGAGTGGAAGCTGTGCTGGGATGACAATACCTAAAAAAAAAAAAAAAAATTTTTTTAAACACCTATTCAACATATAAATGTGTGTAGCAAGCACGTGTGAAAAACGCATACCAATATTAACAAACGTGCATGTACATTTAATCCACATATGTTTAGCGCAAACTATAGTGTTTTCAATTAAAAAGTCCCATATTTAGTGTCCATGCAATCACAAGTGCTCTCTTCCCTCGTAAAGAAAGTGCCATATCCTGTGTTGCCAAAATTGGACTGTGATCACTGCTCTGAAATTCACACTCCACACTCACCAGATACTTGGACTCTGAGAGCTGTAGGTCCATATGCGCTCAATGTAAAGAAAATGCCACTTAGTAGGAAATACCACTCCTGGCTCCGTGACCCCTGGTGGCACACCTGTAGCCCAGGGGTCTCAAACTGGCAGCCCTCCAGCTGTTGCAAAACTACAAGTGAGGCATTGCAAGGCTGACCGTTCCAAGCATGACTCCCACAGGCAGAGGCATGATGGGACTTGTAGTTTCACAACAGCTGGAGGGCCATCAGTTTGAGACCCCTGCTGTAGCCCCTCTGCATTTACATGCCCAGAACGACAAAGCAAAGAGGAGAGCCTTCATTGCGCACCGCAACTAATTTTGTTTTAACAGCAAGCAAACTTACATTTAAAAAGTGCCACACAACCGGTACTGGATAATACAGCATAAATATATTAGTCCGAACCTGTGCCCCGCTATCCCTGGAGCCAGCCTGCGATCACAGGGAAATAAAACCCAGATATGAGGTTTTTACCAGGCCAGAAGTCACATTCATAATCAAGCAAACTGATGAAGTCATGTGGGCGAGTGGTCTAACGCGTAGGTCCAAGTGATATCACGTATAATCCGGAGCCTCAAATCGGAAGTCATTGCATTTATTTTATGAAAGTGAGTGCATAGCTACTGCTGTTTAAGCATTTTAATTCATTAAACAAAATATTACACGATTGGAGGATTCCTCTTCTTTCCCTTCTGGGAGTCCACATAGCAAATAAGAGAGGGAGTCTATTGCTGTCGATTTAATGGGGACCTGCAGTCTGGTCCATATTATTGCCTTGGATGGATGGGGTAACTTATGCCCAGATAAAACGCTATTGAGACCTGTATATTCATTGATATGGGTACATACAGTATCTCACAAAAGTGAGTACATCCCCTCACATGTTTGTAAATATTTTATTATATCTTTTGATGTGACAACACTGAAGAAATTACACTTTGCTACAATGTAAAGTAGTAAGTGTACAGCTTGTATAACAGTGTAAATTTGCTGTCCCCTCAAAATAACTCAACATACAACCAATAATGTCTAAACCGCTGGCAACAAAAGTGAGTACACTCCTAAGTGAAAATGCCCCAATTAGCCATTTTCCCTCCCCGGTGTCATGTGACTCATTAGTGTTACAAGGTCTCAGGTGTAAATGGGGACAGGTGTGTGCGCTCTCACTCTCTCATACTGGTCACTGGAAGTTCAACATGGCAAAGATCTCTTTGAGGATCTGAAAAAAAAGAAATGTTACTCTAGATAAAGATGGCCTAGGCCATGGGTGCCCAACCGCTGGCCCGCAGTGTCCTCTGATGTGGCCCGCCACCTCCTGCTCTGGGATGGCGGGTCGGCAAGCCCAGATTGCATACTGATGGCAGGTATAGGGGGGATCAAGAACCAGCCCCCAGTACCCAGAAATACCAGCCAGCAGTACCCAATAGTACCCACCAGTACCCAGAATTACCAGCCACCAGTACCCAGCAGTACTAGCCAGCAGCACCCAGAATCACCATCCTACAGTATCAAAAAGTACCCAACAGTACCCAGAAGTACCAGCCAGCAGTACCCACCAGTACCCAGAAGTACCAGCCAGCACCACCCACCAGTACAACAGAAGTACCAGCCAGCACCACCCACCAGTACCCAGACGTACCAGCCACCAGTACCCAAAAGTACCAGCTAGCAGTACCCACAAGCACCACCCAGCAGTATCAAAAAGTACCCAGAAGTACCAGCCAGCAGTACCCAGAAGTACCATCCAACAGTACCAAAAAGTACCCAACAGTACCCAACAGTACCCAGAAATACCAGCCAGCACCACCCACCAGTACCCAGAAGTACCAGCCAGCACCACCCACCAGTACCCAGAAGTACCAGCCAGCAGTACCCAGACGTACCAGCCTGCAGTACCCACCAGTACCCAAAAGTCCCACCCAGAAGTACCAGCCACCAGTACCCAGAAGTACCAGCCAGCAGTACCCACAAGCACCACCCAGCAGTATCAAAAAGTACCCAGAAGTACCAGCCACCAGTACCCAGAAGTACCAGCTAGCAGTACCCACAAGCACCACCAAGCAGTACCAAAAATTACCCACCAGTACCCAGAAGTACCAGCCACCAGTACCAGCCAGCAGTACCCAGAAGTACCATCCAGCAGTACCCAGTACCAGCCAGCAGTACTCGCCAGCAGTACTTCCCAGTACCAGCCAGCAGTACTTGCCAGCAGTACCAGCCAGTGGTACCCACAGTACCACCCATCAGTACCAGCCAACAGTACCAGCCAGCAGGACCCACCAGCTGTACCCACCCTGAAGGACAGCCAGCAGCAGCCACCAGCCATACCCACCTAGGAGACAGCAGCAGCCAGAAAAACCTGCAGACATCCTGAGAAAGAAGTGAAGATTGAGGTTAGTTAACCACTTCCCGACCGCCCCCTGTATATTTACGTCGGCAGAATGGCACGTACAGGCAGAATCACGTACCTGTACGTGACATTCTTCCGGCGGTTGGGGGGTCCGATCGGACCCCCCTCCGCCGGCGGGGACGGTCGGGATCGCTTCAGAAGCGATGCGGGACGAGGTAACGGCCAGTCGTTTCTGGCCACCCCCTCCCGATCGCTCTGGCCAATAGGATTCGTCCGCTTCCTTCCCCTTCCTGTGTAATTGTAAACACAGGCAAGGGGAAGTGATGTCACGCTCCTCGTGTCGGTCTTTCTGACCGGGACGCCGAGCGGAGAAGACATCAAGTAAGTGCACAAACACTACACTGACACCAGGTACACATAGGCACACATTTCACCCCCCTGTCACCCCCTGATCACCCCCCAGATCACCCCCTGCCCCCCCTGTCACAGTGTCACTGATTGCAGTGATCATTTATTTTACTGATCACTGCATTTAGTGTCAGTGTGACTGCAATAACTGTCAGGGCAGTTAGTTTTAGGCCCCTTTAGGTCCAAGGTAGCCCCCTACCCCCCCCCCCAATAAAGGTTTAACCCTTGATTGCCCCCTAGGTAACCCTTTCACCCCTTTTGCCAGTGTCACTAAGCGATCGTTTATTTTGATCGCTCTTAGTGTCACTGGTGCCGCTAGGTAGCCAGTTTTTTTTTTAGGTAACCGCCAGGTTTATATAGGATTATAAATAGGTTTATAGGTCAGGTACCCCCATATTACAACCTAAATAAAGGTTTTAACCCCTTGATTGCCCCTAGAGTTAACTCTTTCACCAGTGATCACAGTATAAGTGTCACTGGTGACGCTGGTTAGCCAGTTAGTTATTTAGTTATTTAGGTTCCCCGTCAGGTTTTTATATATCGTCAGGTACCCCCATATATTTACCTAATAAAGGTTTTAACCCCCTGATTGCCCCTAGTTAACCCTTTCACCAGTGATCACCGTATAACTGTTACGGGTGACGCTGGTTAGTTAGCTTGTTTTTTTATACTGTCAGGGCACCCGCCATTTATTACCCAACTATCGGTTTAACCCCCTGATCGCCCGGCGGGTGATATCAATTAGGTGTTAGGGTCAAATAAGGTCTGCGTCGCCCCAGGTTAGTGCCAGTACCGCAAACACCCACGCGCAAAGCATACACCTCCCTTAGTGGTATAGTATCTGAACAGATCAATATCTGATCTGATCAGATCTATACTAGCGTCCCAGCAGTTTAGGGTTCCAAAAAAACGCATTGTTAGCGGGATCAGCCCAGATACCTGCTAGCACCTGCGTTTTCCCCCTCCGCCCAGCCCAGCCCAGCCCACCCAAGTGCAGTATCGATCGATCACTGTCACTTCCAAAACACTAAGCACACATAACTGCAGCGTTCGCAGAGTCAGGCCTGATCCCTGCGATCGCTAACAGTTTTTTTGGTAGCGTTTTGATTCATTCGCCAGCAGCCTAGGAGCTTTTTTTCCTGTGAATCTCACTAGTGTACTACTAAATTTAGAGCCCAAAATGGCAAATCGCAAGTACACTAGTGAACAGGCCTACTTGTTTCTGAGTATGTCAGATAGTGAAGAGGAGGTCACTCATCTGTCAGAATCAGGCTCAGAATACGATCCAGTAGACGACAGCGGCTCCATGACAGATAGCTCTGGCGACGAAGGTGTGGTCCCTGCTAAGGTCAGGCGTACCCGATCCCGATCTTCTGATGTTGTTGAGGTGCAGGAACCGCAGGTCTCTCGTATGGAGCAGAGAAGTACTAGCGCCGCTATTCCTTCTGGTGAACTGGCAAGCACCAGCGGCCTAGTACACCCTGGACGTAGTCAAACCAGCACTGCAGTAACACTTGGTGACGTGGCGAGTCCCATAAGTGCAGTTCAAGCTGGCGAGGTGGCAAGCACAAGTAGTGTCCCGCTGCCACCAAGAAGAAGACAAAGGCAGGCCCGTCGATCACATAGTGTCCTTCCTGCAGAATTCGCCAATCCTGATTGGGTGCCCACCACTTCTGCAGAACCCGTACTTCCCCCATTCACTGGCCAACCCGGTATTCAGGTGGAAACAGCTGATTTTAAGCCATCCGATTTTTATTCGCTGTTTTTCACGGAAGATCTCTATAGATCTATTGTGGACCAAAGTAATATATACGCTGGTCAACACATCGCCGCTAATCCCCAAGTGCCTTCCCTTGCCAGAGATTGGAAACCAATTACGGTTTCCGAATTTAAGACCTTTCTGGGCCTTTCCCTCAACATGGGCATACACAAATTCCCGACGCTGAGGTCTTATTGGTCCACCTCACCGCACCACCATATGCCCGTGTTCTCTGCCTCCATGTCCAGGGCACGATACGAACAGATCTTGCGGTTCATGCACTTCAGTGACAATGAACTTTGTCGTCCTCGTGGAGACCCTGAATTTGATCGGCTCTACAAAATTCGGCCCCTCATAAACCACTTCAACCAATGTTTTGCAGCCTTGTTTACGCCCAATCAAGTTGTCTGCGTTGACGAGTCCCTGATTAAGTTTTCTGGCCGCTTGTCTTTCAAACAGTTCCTCCCAGCAAGCGTGCCAGATACGGGGTCAAGCTCTACAAGCTCTGTGACAGGGCAACAGGCTATACGTGGAGCTTTTCGGTTTATGAGGGAAAAGATAGTCACGTAGAGCCGGAGAACTGTCCAGATTACATAGGGAGCGCTGGCAAGATAGTGTGGAACTTGGTGTCACCCTTATTCGGAAAGGGGTACCACTTGTACGTGGACAATTATTACACGAGCGTGCCACTGTTTAGTCACTTGTTTGATCATCAGATTGGAGCATGTGGCACCGTGCGACCTAATCGCCGGGGCTTTCCCCAGCGGCTTGTAGATTCCCGTCTTAGGCTGGGGGAGAGAGCCTGCTTGAAGTGTAATAACTTGCTCGCTGTGAAGTGGAGGGATAATAGGAATGTTTTCGTTCTTACCTCCCTTCATGCAGACACGACAGTCCAAATTCGTACGGCGGCTGGTGTTGTGACGAAACCCCTCTGTATCCACGAATACAACCTTAATATGGGGGGGGTGGACCTCAACGACCAGTTGTTGGCGCCGTACCTAGTTGTCCGTAAGGCTAGACGCTGGTACAAAAAAGTGTCTATTTATTTATTCCAATTGGCTTTGCTGAATGCTCATGTGCTATACGGAGCTTCAGGCGGGACGTTACCCTTCCTTGAATTCCAGGGAGCGGTTGTCATGGAACTCCTGTATCCAGGCGATTCCACACCTCACCATCCCCTACCAAATGCAGTAAGCCGGCTGCATGAGAGGCATTATCCTCATGTCCTCCAGAGTACCCCTACCCAACGAGCCCCCCAAAGAAGATGTCGTGTCTGTAGCAAGCGCGGATTTAGGCGTGACACCCGTTATTATTGTCCACGCTGTCCTGACAATCCTGGTCTCTGCGTTGGTGAATGCTTTGAACGCTACCACGAACTAGTGAGGTATTAGCGTAGGGTACAGCATTTCACAGGCTAGGATACACTTTCACAGGGTCTCAAGAATGCCATCGCATTTTGAGACCCGACCGTTGCAGTTCAAATTATAGTTACAGGGTCTCAAGAATGCCATCGCATTTTGAGACCCGACCGTTACAGTTAAAATTATAGTTATAGTTTAAAAAAAAAGTGTAAAAAATAAAAAAAAAAAAAAAAGTACAAAAAAAAAAAAAAAACCCCAAAAAAAATATAAAATAAAAAACCAAAAATAGTTGTCGTTTTATTGTTCTCTCTCTATTGTTGCTCTTTTTTACTCTATTCTATTCTGCAATGTTTTATTATGTTTTATCATGCTTGCTTTTCAGGTATGTTTTATTGTTAACCATTTTTTTGTTTTCAGGTGCGCCATTCAGTTGCAGCGCGGATTTATTTATCTTGACAGCAACAGCGTTTGCTCCCACGATACATAAAGCCGCGACTCCAACACTGTAGGAGGTGATTTCACCACCACAGTTAAAAAAAAGAGCATATATGCCGAAGCATGGGGGCAGCAGAGGGCGGAGGAGCGATTTTGCTCCTAATGCCACGTACATACGGTCGAAAAAAGTCCGACCATGTGTACGTGGCATAACTTTTTTGCGGGAGGATGCCCCCATGCTTCGGCATATATATATTTTAGGCACCGGTTGCGTTAACAAAATGTTTTATTTTTTACTATGTTTTTTTTTTGGTATTTGCTTTGCAGGTATGGTATGGTAAGGTCTTACTGTTATACTCTAATGTTACTTTGTTTTAATGTTAACCATTATTTGCTTAGCAGGTACGCCATTCAGTTGCAGCGTGGATTTATTTATCTTGACAGCAACAGCGTTTGCTCCCACGATACATAAAGCCGCGACTCCAACGCTGTAGGAGGTGATTTCACCACCACAGTTAAAAAAAAGAGCATATATGCCGAAGCATGGGGGCAGCAGAGGGCGGAGGAGCGATTTTGCTCCTAATGCCACGTACATACGGTCGAAAAAAGTCCGACCATGTGTACGTGGCATAACTTTTTTGCGGGAGGATGCCCCCATGCTTCGGCATATATATATTTTAGGCACCGGTTGCGTTAACAAAATGTTTTATTTTTTACTATGTTTTTTTTTTGGTATTTGCTTTGCAGGTATGGTATGGTAAGGTCTTACTGTTATACTGTAATGTTACTTTGTTTTAATGTTAACCATTATTTGCTTAGCAGGTACGCCATTCAGTTGCAGCGTGGATTTATTTATCTTGACAGCAACAGCGTTTGCTCCCACGATACATAAAGCCGCGACTCCAATGCTGTAGGAGGTGATTTCACCACCACAGTTAAAAAAAAGAGCATATATGCCGAAGCATGGGGGCAGCAGAGGGCGGAGGAGCGATTTTGCTCCTAATGCCACGTACATACGGTCGAAAAAAGTTCGACCATGTATACGTGGCATAACTTTTTTTGCGGGAGGATGCCCCCATGCTTCGGCATATATAAATGGTGCATGTATGCCCATCATTAGAAGTGGGTGGATGAAGGGAGGTATTCTAATGGTGGGCATACCCACCGCGCCATTGGGAAATTGGGAAAGCATTTTATCACACCGATCTTGGTGTGGTCAGATGCTTTGAGGGCACAGGAAAGATCTAGGGTCTAATAGACCCCAATTTTTTCAAAAAAAGAGTACCTGTCACTGCCTATTGCTATCATAGGGGATATTTACATTCCCTGCGATAACAATAAAAATGACAACTAAGAAAAAAAAAATGGAAGGAACAGTTTAAAAATAAAATAAAAAAGCTAAATAAAAAGAAAAACTAAAAAAAAAAAAAAAAAAAGCACCCCTGCCCCCCCTTCTTTTGCGCAAAGGCGAACACAAGCGTTGGTCTGGCGTCATATGTAAACAGCAATTGCACCATGCATGTGAGGTATCACCGCGAAGGTCAGATCGAGGGCAGTAATTTTAGCAGTAGACCTCCTCCGTGAATCTAATGTGGTAACCTGTAAAGGCTTTTAAAGGCTTTTAAAAATGTATGTAGTTTGTCGCCACTGCGTGTTTGTGCGCAATTTTAAAGCATGTCGTGTTTGGTATCCATGTACTCGGCCTAAGATCATATTTTTTATTTCATCAAAAATTTGAGCAATATAGTGTGTTTTAGTGCATTAAAATAAAAAAAAGTGTATTTTTTCCACAAAAAATGCGTTTGAAAAATCGCTGCGCAAATACTGTGTGGAAAAAAAAAAATGCAACACCCACCATTTTAATCTGTAGGGCCTTTGCTTTAACAATATATATAGTGTTTGGGGGTTCAACGTAATTTTCTTGCAAAAAAAAAAAATATGTTTTCATGTAAACAAAAAGTGTCAGAAAGGGCTTTATCTTCAAGTGGTTAGAAGAGTGGGTGACGTGTGACATAGGCTTTTAAATGTTGTGCATAAAATGCCAGGACAGTTCAAAACCCCCCCCAAATGACCCCATTTTGGAAAGTAGACACCCCAAGCTATTTGCTGAGAGCAATGTTGAGCCCATTAAATATTTTTTTTTTTGGTCCCAAGAGATTGAATAATGAAAAAAAAATAAATAATATTTTTTTTTACAAAAACTTGTCACTAAATGATATATTGCTCAAACATGCCATGGGCATATGTGGAGATACACCCCAAAATACATTCTGTTGATTCTCCTGAGTACGGGGATACCACATGTGTGGGACTTTTTGGGAGCCTAGCCGCGTACGGGACCCCAAAATCCAAGCACCGCTTTCAGGCTTTCTAAGGGTGTAATTTTTTTATTTCACTCCTCACTGCCAATCACAGTTTCGGAGGCCATGGAATGCCCAGATGGCACAAACCACCCCCAAATGACCCCATTTTGGAAAGTAGACACCCCAAGCTATTTGCTGAGAGGTATGGTGAGTATTTTGCAGATCTCGCTTTTTGTCACAATGTTTTGAAAATTGAAAAAAGAAAAAAAAAAATTTTTTTTTCTTTACTTTCTTCATTTTCAAAAACACATGAGAGCTGTAAAATACTCACCATGCCTCTCAACAAATAGCTTGGGGTGTCTACTTTCCAAAATGGGGTCATTTGGGGGGGTTTTGTGCTATTTTGGCATTTTATGGCCTTCGAAACTGTGATAGGTAGTGAGGAGTGAAATCAAAAATTTGCACCCTTAGAAATCCTGAAGGCGGTGCTTGGGTTTCGGGGCCCCGTACGCGGCTAGGCTCCCAAAAAGTCCCACACATGTGGTATCCCCATACTCAGGAGAAGCAGCAAAATGTATTTTGGGGTGCAATTCCACATATAACCATGGCATGTGTGAGCAATATATCATTTAGTGACAACTTTTTGAATAAATTTTTTTTATTTTTTTTTTTTGTCTTTATTCAATCACTTGGGACTAAAAAAAAAAATATTCAACGGGCTCAACATGCCTCTCAGCAAATAGCTTGGGGTGTCTACTTTCCAAAATGGGGTCATTTGGGGGGGGTTTGTGCCATCTTGGCATTTTATGGCCTTCAAAACTGTGATAGGTAGTGATAGGTAGTGAGGAGTGAAATCAAAAATTTATGCCCTTAGAAATCCTGAAGGCGGTGCTTGGTTTTCGGGGTCCCGTATGCGGATAGGCTCCCAAAAAGTCCCACACATGTGGTATCCCCGTACTCAGGAGAAGCAGCAGAATGTATTTTGGGGTGTAATTCCACATATGCCCATGGCATGTGTGGGCAATATATCATTTAGTGACAACTTTGGGCAAAAAAAAAAAAGTTTGTAATATTCCCGCAACTTGTGGCAAAATATAAAATATTCCATGTACTCAACATGCCTCTCAGCAAATAGCTTGGGGTGTCTACTTTCCAAAATGGGGTCATTTGGGGGGGTTTTGTGCAATTTTGGCATTTTATGGCCTTCGAAACTGTGATAGGTAGTGAGGAGTGAAATCAAAAATTTACACCCTTAGAAATGCTGAAGGTGGTGCTTGGGTTTCGGGGCCCCGTACGCGGCTAGGCTCCCAAAAAGTCCCACACATGTGGTATCCCCGTACTCAGGAGAAGTGGCAAAATGTATTTTGGGGTGCAATTCCACATATAACCATGGCATGTGTGAGCAATATATCATTTAGTGACAACTTTTTGAATACATTTTTTTTTTTTTTTTTTTTTTGTCTTTATTCAATCACTTGGGACTAAAAAAAAAAATATTCAATGGGCTCAACATGCCTCTCAGCAAATAGCTTGGGGTGTCTACTTTCCAAAATGGGGTCATTTGGGGGGGTTTGTGCCATCTTGGCATTTTATGGCCTTCAAAACTGTGATAGGTAGTGATAGGTAGTGAGGAGTGAAATCAAAAATTTATGCCCTTAGAAATCCTGAAGGCGGTGCTTGGTTTTCGGGGTCCCGTATGCGGATAGGCTCCCAAAAAGTCCCACACATGTGGTATCCTCGTACTCAGGAGAAGCAGCAGAATGTATTTTGGGGTGTAATTCCACATATGCCCATGGCATGTGTGGGCAATATATCATTTAGTGACAACTTTGGGCAAAAAAAAAAAAAAAAGTTTGTAATATTCCCGCAACTTGTGGCAAAATATAAAATATTCCATGTACTCAACATGCCTCTCAGCAAATAGCTTGGGGTGTCTACTTTCCAAAATGGGGTCATTTGGGGGGTTTTGTGCTATTTTGGCATTTTATGGCCTTCAAAACTGTGATAGGTAGTGAGGAGTGAAATCAAAAATTTGCACCCTTAGAAACCCTGAAGGCGTTGATTGGGTTTCGGGGCCCCGTGCGCGGCTAGGCTCCCAAAAAGTCCCACACATGTGGTATCCCCATACTCGGGAGAAGCAGCAAAATGTATTTTGGGGTGCATCTCCACATATAACCATGGCATGTGTGAGCAATATATCATTTAGTGACAACTTTATGAAAAAAAATTTTTTTTTTTTTTTTTTTGTCTTTATTCAATCCCTTGGGACTAAAAAAAAAAATATTCAATGGGCTCAACATGCCTCTCAGCAAATAGCTTGGGGTGTCTACTTTCCAAAATGGGGTCATTTGGGGGGTTTTGTACTTCCCTGCCATTTTAGCACCTCAAGAAATGAGATAGGTAGTCATAAATTAAAAGCCGTGTAAATTCCAGAAAATGTACTCTAGTTTGTAGACGCTATAACTTTTGCGCAAACCAATAAATATACGCTTATTGGCATTTTTTTTTACTAAAGACATGTGGCTGAATACATTTTGGCCCAAATGTTTGACTAAAATTGAGTTTATTAGATTTTTTTTATAACAAAAAGTAGAAAATCTCTTTTTTTTTCAAAATTTTCGCTCCTTTTCCGTTTATATCGCAAAAAATAAAAATCACAGAGGCAATCAAATACCATCAAAAGAAAGCTCTATTTGTGGGAAGAAAAGGACGCAAATTTCGTTTGGTTACAAAATTGCATGACCGCGCAATTACCAGTTAAAGTAGTGCAGTGCGAAATTGAAAAAAGACCTCTGGTCCTTAAGCTGACAATTGGTCCGGGGCTAAAGTGGTTAAGGTGCAGGTAAACCGCAGTGCATCAGTGTGAAAGCAGCCTTAGGCCCATAGAGTAGAGTGGGCTGTGTCCCTGTCTGCTCTGCATATGCAGAGTGGACACAGACCTGTCATCTGTCCACTCCGCTCATTGTGGCCCGTGACCAGCTGCCAAGTCGCTAAAGTATGCCTTGCTCTTCAAAAGGTTGGGCACCCCTGGCCTAGGCTATAAGAAGATTGCCAAGACCCTAAAACTGAGCTGCAGCACGGCGGTCAAAACCATACAGCGGTTTAACAGGACAGGTTCCACTCAGAACAGGCCTCGCCATGGTCGACCAAAGAAGTTGAGTGCACGTGCTCAGCATCATATCCAGAGGTTGTCTTTGGGAAATAGACGTATTAGTGCTGCCAGCATTGCTGCAGCGGTTGTAGGGGTGGGGGGTCAGCCTGTCAGTTCTTAGACCATACACCGAACACTGCATCAAATTGGTCTGCATGGCTGTTGTCCCAGAAGGAAGCCTCTTCTAAAGATGATGCACAAAGCTCGCAAACAGTTTACTGAAGACAAGCAGACTAAGGACATGGATTACTGAAACCATGTCCTGTGGTTTGATGAGACCAAGATAAACTTATTTGGTTCAGATGGTGTCAAGCATTTATGGCGGCAAACAGGTGAGGAGTACAAAGACAAGTGTATCTTGCCTACAGTCAAGCATGGTGATGGGAGTGTCATGGTCTAGGACTGCATGAGTGCTGCCGACACTAGGGAGCTACAGTTCATTGAGGGAACCATAAATGCAAACATGTTCTGTGACATACTGAAGCAGGGCATGATCTCCTCCCTTCGGAGACTGAGCCGCAGGGCAGGATTCCAACATGATAGCAACCCCAAACACACCTCCAAGACAACCACTGCCTTGCTAATGAAGCTGAGGGTAAAGGTGATGGACTGGCCAAGCATGTCTCCAGACCTAAACCCTATTGAGCAGATGTGGGGCATCCTCAAACAGAAGGTGGAGGAGCGCAAGGTCTCCAACATCCACCAGCTCCGTGATGTCGTCATGGAGGAGTGGAAGAGGACTCCAGTGGCAACCTGTGAAGCTCTGGTGAACTCCATGCCCAACAGGGTTAAGGCAGTGCTGGAAAATAATGGTGGCCACACAAAATTTTTACACTTTGGGCCAAATTTGGACATTTTCACTTAGGGGTGTACTCACTTTTTTTTTTTTTGCGGTTTAGCCATTAATGGCTGTGTGTTGAGTTATTTTGAGGGGACAGCAAATATATACTGTTATACAAGCTGTACATTGCATTGTAGCAAAGTGTAATTTCTTCAGTGTTGTCACATGAAAATATATAATAAAACATTTACAAACATATGAGGGGTGTACTCACTTTTGTAAGATACTGTGTATATATACAGTATATATGTAAATATTTTTGCTTATGAGTTATAGTGTTATCACTGAGTGCGACACTATTTATAACTATATATTTACATGAAAAAGGTTTTACAATTTTCAGACATACCTTTATGCCCTGGTGCTTTGCATTACCATGTATTATGTTGCACATTGATGTGTGTTGCATTAGGGCAGCCCATTCAGTTGATTGGGCTGTCAACCAATCACCAGAATAGACAAAAAAATTCCTTTTTTTTGATGCAATGCACCACAACACATGGTAGTGCATTGCCAAGCAAAGCAGGTGCGTTTTGGAGGTAAGTTAGGGTGCCATTTAAAGTTTATTGCACTGCAATATACCAATATGTATAAAATAAATTAGTGTAAGTTACCACAATGCACCAGTGTGAAGCAAGCCTTAAAGCCATTTCAAAAGTAATTTTCAATATTTTTATTACTGCTGCTATTAACCACTTCAGCCCCGGAAGATTTTACCCCCTTCCTGACCAGAGCACTTTTTATAATTTGGCACTGCGTCACTTTAACTGGTAATTGTGCGGTCATGCAATGCTGTACCCAAACTAAATTTGCGTCCTTTTTTTCCACAAATAGAGCTTTCTTTTGGTGGTATTTGATCACCTCTGCGGTTTTTATTTTTTGTGATATAAACTTTTTGTTATGAAAAAATACAATAAACTCTATATTAGTCATACATTTAGGCAAAAATGCATGTAAAAAACGGGTAAAAAAAATTCAATAAGCGTATATTTATTGGTTTGCGCAAAAGTTATAGCATCTACAAACTAGGGTACATTTTTTGGAATTTAAGCAGCTTTTCGTTTATGACTGCCTATCTCATTTCTTGAGGTGCTATAATGGCAAAAAATGACCCCCCCACCCCAAATGACCCAATTTTGGAAAGTAGACACCCCAAGGAATTTGCTGAGAGGCATGTTGAGTCCATTGAATATTAAATTTTTTTGTCAGTGATTGAAAAATCACAAAAAAATAAAAAATTGGCACAAAGTTGTCACAAAAATTATATATTGCTCACACATGTCATGGGCATATGTGAAATTACACCCCAAAATACATTCTTCTGCTTCTCCTGAGTACAGGGATACCACACGTTTGGGACTTTTTGGGAGCCTAGCCGTGTACAGGACCCCAAAAACCAATCGCCGCCTTCAGGCTTTCTAAGAGCGTAAAAATTGTAATTTCTATCAAATACTTACCATAATTTTCCTTTCCTGATGGACTCCATGGCAGCCTATGTGTGGGTTAATCCCGCCCCCTCATACCTCATAGGACCCTTCTCCCATAAATCTTTGTTACGGGCCAGAGGCCATTTTCCATAATTTAGCCTACTCCAGCCACTGGGCGGGAACTTCTGCTGCCACGGAGTCCATCAGGAAAGGAAAATTATGGCAAGTATTTAATAGAAATTTTCAGTTTTCCTGACAGACTCCATGGCAGCCTACGTGTGGAAAATAACTAGCCATACACACCTGCCCATGGCTGGGCCCTGAGCTTGCACCGCATAGATAGGGGGGCCATTGATATGCCAGAAAATGTCTGAGACATTTTTTAAATAAATATATTTTTGAAACTGAACTATTTGCTTTGATTTACTGCATGGGTTTCTTTCAGCTGTCTCCTAGGTTATCTAATGGTCTTTTCTTTTTGGCCTTTTTCTTCAACAGTGCAAACAAAATTTCTTTGATACATGAGGTGACAATCTCTTCTTCAGCTAACTATTATGTTGTGGGTCTGCTACACACACACCTTGTTTTTGTTGTTAATGTATGTAATGCATTACTGATAAAAATATTCATCATTTTCAGCACCATGACAGAAATTTGGGGAGTCATGAAAATGTAGTGATTGGGGCAAATTATAAAGCACTGTGGGTGTCATTTACTAAAGGAAAATCCACTTTGCACTACAAGTGCACTGCAAACGTGTACTTGAAACTGCACTCAAAGTGGATTTGCCTTCAGTAAATAAAAATTGTCACTGTAAACACCAACTTTACTCCAAAAACTGCTTTTGAGCATTGAAAGAAGAAGCCACACATTGTTGATTATAAAACGTTTTACTCAAAGCACATTCACATGTGCGTTTATAAAAGGGTTTTTGAACAAACCAACATCTTTGGTGTATAACATAATTTTTTGTCACATTAATTAGAAATAGCCTTTTTTGGTTAAACAGGTATGTTTCAAAGCATAACATACACAACTCAGGAACTTACAAAGTTCAACTTTGATAAAGTCAAGGCAATATCAGACATTAGTATGTCACAACTGTGTTGATATTACCTTCATCAGAGCGGGTGATGTCACCCCTGTAAAAGCCAAATTTTGAAGATGCACACAAATTGAGAGTCAAAATGGGGATTTCACTCCTGATCCCATGCCTAATGTCAACATGTGCTAGCTCCCATCATGGGGGATCAAGGGATGTGTTTTGGGGGTGCAACCCCTTCATCTCAGCCACTTTAGTTGGGAGGAAGGGTTGCACTCACAAAACTTGTACATTGATCTCCCGTGATGGCAGATAGCACATGTTGACACACTGAGGCTGATTTACTAAAATGAATGCACTGCGCCGGTTCATACCATAATTGGTGCGCCAGATAAATTATTAAGTGAGCGTATGAACCGGCGCACACATAAGCGCAACACATAATATACCGGCGCACCGCGATAATAGTATGCCATTGATAATAGCGCATGCTAACAGTCCATTCACACAGGGGCAACACGACTTTCAGCGCGACTTGGGGCGGACTTTACAACACGACTTGGGGCGGACTTTACAACACGACTTGGGGCGACTTACAACACGACTTGGGGCGACTTACAACACGACTTTAAGTCGCCCCCAGGCCAGACGACTTTAATAAAAAAAAAAACGGCATGGGTTCCCCTCCAAGAGCATACCAGGCCCTTCAGGTCTGGTATGGATATTAAGGGGAACCCCGCGCCCAAAAAAAAAAAATGGCGTGGGGTCCCCCTCAAAATTCATGCATTAGAGGGGGACGGGGTCACCGGGTGGCCCCGGCCTCCGTTTTATAAGACCTGTCATAAGAAGAGAAGCATCACACAGCGGGAGCCTCCCATTGCGCGAAGCGGCCCAATAACGAAGAAGAGACGCCGTGGAGGAAGATGACGGACGAGAACACCGGAGCAAGAAGCAGAGGATCGGAGGAAGAAGAAGATGAAGAAGAGGAGAAGCGTCACACAGCGGGAGCCTCACATTGCGCGGAGCGGCCCGATAACGATAACGTGGAGGAAGATGCCGGACCAGAACACCGGAGCAAGAAGAAGAAGATGGAGGAAGAAGAAGATGGAGGAAGAAGATGAAGAAACCGAAGGATGAAGAAAGGAAGAAGGAAGAAGACCAGAAGAAAGAAGACTTTAATAAAGGAATTGTCAAAGACCGTTTTCCTGTCATTTTTAACACTTTTGTCACTTTTTTGGTGAAACGATAGGGGTACATTTGTACCCCCTTACCATTTCACACAGGGGGGAAAGCGGGATCTGGGGGTCCCCTTGTTAAAGGGGGCTTCCAGATTCCGATAAACCCCCCACCCGCAGACCCCCACAACCACCAGGCAAGGGTTGTGGGGATGAGGCCCTTGTCCTCATCAACATGGGACAAGGTGCTTTGGGGAGGACCCCAAAGCATCCTCCCAATGTTGAGGGCATGTGGCCTGGTACGGTTCAGGAGGGGGGGCGCTCTCTCATCCCCCACTCTTTTCCTGTGGCCTGCCAGGTTGCATGATCGGATAAGGGTCTGGTATGGATTTTGAGGGGGACCCCCACGCCATTTTTTTTTTTTGGTGCAGAGTTCCCCCTAAAATCCATGCCAGACCTGAAGGGTCTGGCATTGATTTTTAGGTAAGGTTCATACTTCCCATCATAGTCGGCCCTCTTCAAGATGTCCACCATCTCCATCATCTCTACAACAACATATTTGTGGCCTTAAATCTCCTGCGGGATTGGGACATTCGTGGCTCCGTGCTTTCGTCATCCTCGTTGTTGAGGATGTGCTCTCCCCACTGCGCCGAAAGAGAAGGGGCGGGAAATAGACTAGAAAGAACGTCAGGGACGGGCTGAGTGTATATAAAGCGTAACACGCATGCGTCGTACGTACGATCTGTGAGCGGAAGGCGAAGTAACGGAAGCGACGATCGTTCTAACGAAGGTACAATTTGGACTTGGTGCATCACTGGCCCATACTGCTTATAGATTGAGGCCTATATTGGGTCAAGATTAGGAGAGTTTAGCCTGACATTAGGGTTTGTCTTGTGTTGTGTCTTGCAGAGAAAATGGATGGGTTCAAAGACCACAGCTTCCTCCCAATCTTCATAGATAAGTACAGGGACCTGCCCTGTCTGTGGTAAGTCAAACACCCCCATTATAATAACAAATTAAAGAGGCAGGCAGCGCGGAGAAACTGCTGGAGTTGGCGAAGCCACAGGTCCCCATGGCAAACATCCCCTATTTAAAAGCCAAAACTGGTGGCCTGAGGAGCACATATCTTAGCGCAAGAAGGTCCAGGATTCCATGAGATCAGGAGCAGCAGCAGATGACATTTATGTCCCCAGGCTGTGGTACTATGAGAGACTGCATTTTCTGTCAGACCAGACTGAAGTCAGGGAATCACTCTTCACTCTTCCTTACACCCTTCCTTCCATGCTTCCTTCCACCCCAGCTGAGGATTCCGATGTCCAACCTGGGCCTTCCAGCCAGTAAGAAGTGGAGGAGCCCAGCTTGAGTCAGGTATAGCATTGTTCTACATATTTCTGGTCAAAAAATGAATGACGTTTACTAGATGTTATTATTGATCACTAATTGCTGACTTAGTAAAGTGGTTTACATATCAATAGACAGTAGTAGACAAAAATAATTGGGACAAGAATGAAAAATGCTGGGCTCAGAATGATAGTCTTTTCTATTTATTAACATTCAATTTGCAACAGTCATGAGCTGAAAATTGTGTGTGATTGATGATCCAAAAATGAAAACTATGGCCTCAGCCAGAAGGAGGGCATGGAATGTGTCAGCCAGGAGGTGGCTGTGGAATGTGGCAGCCAGGAGGAGGCAGGGGTTAGTGTCAGCCAGGAGGTGGCCAGGCCTAGGAGCCTCACAGAATCCCAGGTCCCTCCCCTCCCACCAAAAAGGCCCAGGAAGGGGAGGAACGTGGAGGAGTCAGCGCTCAGGTTGATTGGGGAGGCTTCTGCAGCTCTCATAACCACCCCCACTCTGCAGGACATGGAGGAGGGGCAACGCCTCTTGTGTGAGGAAATAATTTATCTCACACTAAATAAGGGGTTGAGGGGACAACTCACCAAAACCCACCTGTGTAAGTTGGACAATCCTCCTCCTCCTCCTCCTGCCACACCTCCAACACCACAGCCACAGCCTGGATGTAAGCCTGGAAAGAAGAGTGTAAGGAAGACAAGAAAGTGATGGCCTGGGTTCAGTCTGTCTGACAAAAAAAGCACTCTTGTATGACCACAGCCTGGGGACATGTATGCCATCTGTTGCTGTTCCTGATCTCTTGGACTTCTGGACCAGATTGTACTCCCTGTACTCCCTTATATATGGACTCCTCGGGCCACCAATTTTGCCTTAAAATAGTTGATGTGTGCCCTGGGGGCCAAAGGCTTTGCCAATTTCAGCAGTTTCTCCAGCAGGGATATTTATTTTTCACAAATACTTGCCTATGTGTTTACTTCAAAAAGGACAGTTTATTTGTGAGTAGGCAGGTAAATTTCTAAAATACAATGTCAAATTAACAAGGGACACCAAACAACCTTAAGGTTAATAAAAAGGTAACAAATTGTCTCCAAATATCACCTAAACCGTCCTCTCTGCTCTTCTCAAGACCTCCTACTCTCAAGCTCTCTCGTTTCCTCCTCCCATGCTCGTCTTCAGGATTTCTCCAGAGCCTCTCCCATGCTCTGGAACTCACTACCTCAACCTGTCCGGCTATCCCCTACTTTAGCTACCTTCATACGATCCCTGAAAACTCATCTCTTCAGGGAAGCCTATCACGCCTCCAACTAATCTTTTACCACTTCCATCAGCTCATTCCCCACAGTTACAACCTTTTGTACCACCGCCCCCACCCTATTAGATTGTAAGCTCTTCTGAGTATTGTATCTCCTCTTGTATTTTATTGTATTATAACTGTATTGTCTCCCTTTTATATTGTAAAGCGCTGCGTAAACTGTTGGTGCTACTTTATTCTTCTAGCGTTATAAAGAAGAAGAGAATGTGCTGCATTAAATTATTTAAAACATTGCAGCGTGACGAATGTGCTATATCCATTACAAATGCTAGTTTTACCAGACCGAGCACTTCTGTCTCGCAATTTATTCTGAGCATGCGTGGCACTTTGTCCATCGGAAATTGTCTACACACAATCGGAATTTGCGCAAACGGATTTTGTTGTCGGAAAATTTGAGAACCAGATCTCAAATTTTGTGTGACGAAAATTCCGATGGAGCTTACACACGGTCGGAATTTCCGATAACAAGCTCTGATCGCACATTTTCCATCAGAAAGTCCGACCGTGTGTACGGGGCATTAGAAGGCGGTGATTGGTTTTTGGGGTCCTGTACACGGCTAGGCTCCCAAAAAGTCCCACATATGTGGTATCTCTGTACTCAGGAGAAGCAGCAGAATGTATTTTTGGGTGTAATCTCACATATACCCATGTCATGTGTAAGCAATATATAATTTAGTGACAACTTTGTGAAAAAAATAAAATTTCAATTTTCCAGAAACTTGTGGCAAAATATAAAATATTCCATGGACTCAACATGCCTCTCAGCAAATAGCTTGGGGTGTCTACTTTCCAAAATGGGGTCATTTGTTTTTTTTTTTTTTAACTGTTCTGGCATTTTATGCACAACATTAGAAGCTTATGCCACACATCATCCACACTTCTAACCACTTGAAGACAAAGCCCTTTCTGACACTTTTTGCTAGAATTTTTTTTTTACTATAATTTATAATTATTATATTTTTTTTAAAGAAAAGGCCCTACGGATTAAAATGGAGGGTGTTGCAATTATTTTTTCACACAGTATTTGTGCAGCGATTTTTCAAACGCAATTTTTTTGGAAAAAAAAACACTTTTTTGAATGTTAATGCACTAAAACACACTATATTGCCCAAATGTTTGGTAAAATATAAAAGATAATCTCATGCAGAGTACATAGATACCATACATGACATGCTTTAAAATTGCTCACACACCGTGCAGCGACGACAATCTACATACATTTTTAAAAGTCTTTAAAAGCCTTTACAGGTTACCACTTTAGATTTACAGAGGAGTTCTACTGCAAAAATGACTGCCCTCGATCTGACGTTTGCGGTGATACCTCACATGCATGGTGCAATTGCTGTTTACATATGACACCTTTGCATGCGAGCATGGGAGGACAGGGTGCTTTTATTTTTCCTTATTTATTTATTTTGCTTTTTTATTTTATTTTTATTTATATATTTATTTTGCTTTTTTATTTTATTTTTACACTGTCTCTTTCATTTATTTATTTTTTATCATTTTACTGTTATCAGAGGGGATGTAAATATCCCCTATGATAGCAATAGGTAATATAAGGTACTCTTTTAAAAAAAAAAATGGGGTCTATTAGACTCTAGATCTCTCCTCTACCCTCAAAGCATCTGACCACACCAAGATCGGTGTGATAAGATGCTTTCCCAATTTCCCAATGGTGCTGTTTATATCCGGCAAAACCAAAGTCATGAAATGCTTGTAGCTTCCGGTTTCTTAGGCCATAGAGATGATTGTAGCCATTCTGGTCTTTGATCAGCTCTATGGTCAGCTGGCGGAAGCACCAGCTGCATTCTCAGGTTCCCAGATGGGACAGGTGAGCCAGAGAAAACCCTGGAAGACGACGGGGGGGGGGGCATTTCCCCCCACTGCTTGTAAAAGCAGTCTAGCGGCTAATTAGCCACTAGGATTGCTTTCACGTGAAAGCCGACCACTGGCTGAAAAGAACTATACCAAGATGATACCTAAACCTTCAGGCATCATTCTGGTATAACCACTCAAAGTCCAGCAACATACCAGTATGTTGCTGGTACTTGTCGGGCATATATTGTAATGTTCTTTTTTTCATGCAGCCTGTGGGCTGAATGAAAAAAGTGATTGATCGATGGGTATGCCCACCATTAGAATACCGCCCGGCATCCACCAACTTCTAATGATGGGCATTCATGCACCGTATTTTTTTTACTGTGGTGGTGAAATCACCTCCTACAGCGCTGGAGTCGCTGATTTATGTATCGTGAGAGCAAGCGCTGTTGCTGTCAAGATAAATAAATCAGTGCTGCAGCTGAATGGTGTCCCTAAAAAAAGCAAATTATGCTAACAATAAAACAGTAACTCAATAAAACAACAATTTGTGCCAAAAAAAGAATAGAAAATATATGCCGAAGCATGGGGGCAATCTTCCTCTAATTTTAGGGGCAAATCGCAAATCACCCCTGCTCCCATGCTTCGGCATAGATGCTCTTTTTTTTTAACTGTGGTTCTTCTGCAGCCTGTGGGCTGAACGAAAAAAGTGATTGATCGGTGGGTATGCCCACCATTAGAATACTGCCCAGCATCCACCAACTTCTAATGATTGGCATTCATGCACCGTATTTTTTTTACTGTGGTGGTGAAATCACCTCCTACAGCGATGGAGTCGCTGATTTATGTATCGAGAGAGCAAACGCTGTTGCTGTCAATATCAATAAATCAGTGCTGCAGCTGAATGGCGTACCTGAAAAGAAAATAATGGTTAACAATAAAACACAGTAAACAGTAAAGTATAAAATAATTACATACCTGAAAAGCAAACATGATAAAACATCACAGTTAAAAAATACAGTAAAAAGAACAGAACAATAGAGAGAGAACTATAGAGAGAGACTAGAGAAAACAATAAAACGATAACTATTTTTGGCTTTTTTATTTTATCTATATATATATTTTTATATATATATATATATATATATATATATATATATATATACCGTATTTTCCGGCGTATAAGACGACCTTATACATTTTAAAAAACTGTTCAAAAAGCAGGGGTCGTCTTATACGCCAGGTGAGTCCCTCGGATGCCTGCTGGGTGTTCGGTAATACTGTATGTAGCTTTGGCTACATACAGTATATACCGCTGAGCCAATCCCAGTGAGTGATGTATTCAAATGAATACAGAGCCTACTCGGATTGGAGTAACAACCTCTGCCAATCCGAGCAGGCTACTCTGTAGCCTGCTCTGATTGGCTTTGAGAGTCAAAGAGGCGCGGGCTGATGATTTGTTACAGGCTCTGCCAATCCAAGCAGGCTTTGTATTCATTAATAGAATACATCGCTCACCGTGATTGGCTCCAGCAAAAGCAGGAAGAAGGATATGGCGCCAGCTCCAGCTCCAGCAAGAAGGAAGAAATATGCGTCGGAAGCCTCGGAAGGGGGGTTGTCTTATACGGTAAGTACAGGAAAAAACGCTTAAAAAACTGTAAGATTAGGGGGTCATCTTATACGCCCGGTCACCTTATACACCGGGAAATATGGTATATATATATATTTGTAACTGTTTTATGTTCGGGTTTCTCAAAATGCGATGGCATCTTTGGAGACCCTGTGAATGTGTACCCTAGACTGTGCCGTGCTGTACCCTATGCTAATACTCCACTAGTGTGTGGTAGCCAGGGCCGTTTGAAGGAATTTGGGGGCTCCAAGCAAAATGGACATAGAGGCCCCCCCCCCCCGCACGCACAGGAATCACAGCATAGTGATACAGTTTAAGTTCACCAACACTTTATATAAATAAAAAAGGTTTACAGTGCAAATACTGCTGTTGCATATAATGTGCATAAAATTTTAACATTTTGAACAATTGAACCACCGTATTGCCATGAATGTAGCACCCACCGTATTGCCATGAATGCAGCATCCACCGTATTGCCATGAATGCAGCACCCACCATATTGCCATTAATGCTGCACCCACCATATTTCCATGAATGTAGCACCCACCGTATTGCCATGAATGCAGCGCCCACCGTATTACTATGAATGCAGCACCCACCATATTGCCATGAATCATGCAGCACCCACCATATTGCCATGAATGCAGCACCCACCATATTGTCATAAATGAAGCACCCACCGTATTGCCATGAATCATGCAGCACCCACCATATTTCCATAAATCATGCAACACCCACCATATTACCATGAATCATGCAGCACCCACCATATTGCCATGAATGCAGCACCCACCATATTGCCATGAATCATGTAGCACCCACCATATTGTCATGAATCATGCAGCACCCACCATATTGACATGAATGCAGCACCCACCATAATGCCATGAATCATGCAGCACCCACCATATTGCCATGAATGAATGAATGAACCTCACAACATGACACACACTCACCTGCCACACTGCTGAGTGCTGACAGGGATCCCAGACAGTTTGACTCCCAGATGAAGTCCCACTTCCAGATCCGGATTATGGCGCGGTGGTGGTGACTCACTGACTCAGGAAGAGGAAGAGTGGAGGAGACAGTGGCAGCTATACAAGCCTGGTTGGGACTCCAGGAGGAGGCAGAGCAGCCTTGCCTTGCGCCGCCCACCTTCAAGAACTGGCCAGCCCCGCCGCAGGCCACGTTGCAGCACAGCAGCACACATGACCACCACACGTGACCACCACATTCGCCCAATCACAGGGCACAACATGGCGGCGGCCAGATCACAATCACTCACAGGGGACACAGGCAGTTTGATAGAAAGGTGACACAGCGGTGCAGCACCCCCCCTTGGCTTGAGCGGCTGTGCCCCTAGCAGACGCCGGTCTGGCCAACCCCTTGGTATGCCCCTGCCTGCAGCTTATAGGAAGTGGCAGCTGGTGGTGCGGCTGGGGCCCCAGGCCAGAACAGGAAAACACAGATCCACATCCTGTCAGGGAAGAGGAGACAGATTGTGTGTTCCTAGTATATAGAAACACTGTTCCTAGTATATAGAAACACTGACTCCCCTAGTCAGTCCCCTCCCCCACAGTTAGAATCACTCCATAGGTAACATAGTTAACCCCTTGATCGCCCCCTAGTGTCCGATTTGTCTGCCGCAATGTCGCAGTCACAATAAAAATCGCAGATCACCACCATTACTAGTAAAAAAATTAAAATAAAAATGCCATAAATCTATCCCCTATTTTGTAGGTGCTATAACTTTTGCGCAAACCAATCAATATATGCTTATTGCGTTTTTTTTTACCAAAAATATGTAGAAGAATACATATCGGCCTAAACTGAGGAAAAAAATAGTTTTTGTTTTTTTTAATTTGGGATATTTATTATAGCAAACAGTAAAAAGTTTTTTTTTAAATTTGGGTACAGTGTTGCATGACCGCACAATTGTCATTCAAAATGTTACAGCGCTGAAAGCTGAAAATTGGCCTGGGCAGGAAGGGGGTGAAAATGCCCTGTATTGAAGTGGTTAAAAAAATGCAAACTGCAACCTGCATAGGTGTGAACCAGGCTTTTGAGTGACAAATCTGTGTCCTTATCTCTGAACTGTTCTGCTACGTTGTCACCCTGGTACAAACACTCCCAGTGGGGACAAACACCCATGCCAATGCACCAGCTGGTGCTCAACATTTTTGAGGGGGCGCAAACAAACTGAAAAATTCTGAAAAAAAAACCCATCAATCGCAGCCACTGTGCCCATCAATTGTAACCACTGTACCATCAAATGCAGCCACTGTACCATCAAATTCAGCTACTGTGCCCCATCAAACGCAGAACCTGTGCCATCAAACCCAGCCACTGTGCCCATCAAATTCAGCCTCACTGTGCCCCATCAAATGCTGCCAGTGTGCCCCCGCACGCCTGTACTTACCCTGTCTCGGTGGCAGTGAGACAGCTCCTCAATGTCTTCTCCAATTCCCGTCCTCTGCTATGATTGGACGCCTGTCGTTTCAGCCAATCAGGTGACGGGTAACAGATCCGAGCACCTGATTGGCGGAGAGGTGGTTTATTGTTAGGAATATTCATTCACTTTTCTAACACAGCTGAGTGACCAGCGAGCGCCCATCATGGCGCTCGCAGGTCACCTTTTTTGACGCCTATTAGAGCCTATGGCTATAATCAGATGCTTCAAAAAAAAAAAAAACTGCCGCTGTTGGTAGGTGGCAGCGGCGACCATGCATGAATATATCTATTGGTGCTAGAGGGGGTGGCAGGAGAGAGGGGGCAGCACCCATGCGCCCTTATGGATGCACCGCCCCTGCAATGCACATTACACAGATATGTTTCACTGTTGTCACCATCAGGAAACCAACCCTGAGAAAAAAAGAAATCCCTCAGCAGTCACTGGAGTGCATGTAGATAGGAAGATTCGCAGTGCTGATATGCAATGAAGGTTAAAGATATTTTATTAAAACAAAATTGCAATTGTTTATAATTCTGTGTTCATTGTGATTCAGGTGAGTTTATATGCAACACTCTACACCATTATACACTTGCAAGTTGAAACATAATAAATAAAAATAATCTTCAATAGCTGACACTGCACCTAGAAAGTCAGAGACAGAAGACAGCCATACAACAGCCTATTACTTAGGCCAGATAATAAGACTGGGGAGGGAAGCCAAAGATCTGTGATCAGATGATCAATTAGCAGAGCTCAGGACACTCAGCTGTTTGAAATCAGCTCTCCACCTCCAGCCAATCAGCAGGCAATTTGGAGGGATTTAAATCTGCCAGATGCTGGTAGAGTTCAGATTGTGCTGGACTTTGGAGTGTTGACCTTGCTGGAAATATGGCTGTGGTGATGACAAGGGTAATACTGGAACCATGTGGAGGGATGTTTTGTGTGCCTGTTTGTGAATTCTAACATTATCATTTACATATGTAGTACCAGCTCTGTGTTGGAATATCGCCATCAATTTTCTGTCTCTTGAAGTTCAACAAATGTAGAAGGCCAATGTAGTTAGTTGCTGCATGGGACCCCAGTTTCATAACTCTTAAGTTTAAGAAATGCAGAAAGCTTCTATTGTTGCTTGCTGTACATATCCATGGGCTGCACATGAGTGAGTCTATACAATCTCTCATATTGGTTTACCAAGAACCATGTAATATGATGGCTTGTTTGCATATAAACTGAATGGGCTCTCTAGAAAAAATCTCTACTTCATGGATCTAAGTGCATGAGCTACTTCAGCTGGCCTGGTAGACCACTGCTGGCTCCTGCCCAGCCTTGTATGATGCTTCCCTGGAGAGGATTAGCGCCCAGTTAGTGCTATTCGTGTATTGTCTGAGGTTGCTCATGGGGATCTACTACAAGTTTAACTTTTCTCTGCCACTTTATTTTTTCCTCTTAATTCTGTACAAACTATTTGTGTTTAAAACCGGTTAGTCTTCTGCTTCAGCTTTCAAACTGTACTAGGTTGCACTGGAGGCTATTGTTGGGCTTCTGAAAATGTTAGATTCATGGTTTCCCTCTGCTTCATTGTAGGTATGAAGCAAGTGAGAACTCCAAATCTGCATGCTTCTTCAGCCCTGAGTTACACTGATGTGATGCAGGAAACGCACAAGATTGGTTTGCCTGCATCTCCCTGCTTTGCAATCGCACAGTGTCCTTGTGATCTGCTGCGGGTGTCAATGTTCGCTTATTGACACCCTGAAACAGATCGCAAAATGCAGTGAATGGCAGGGGTGTAAACACCCATGTAATTCAGGTGCAGGGGGAAAAGGGTCCTGCACCATTTTTGGCACGGATGTGATTTGAGCAATACAAAATATCTCAGATTGCACAGGAATGTTGTGAATCACATGCAGTGTTTTCCACGTACCGGTGTGAACCTAGGCTGAAGGTCAGTTTTGCTGAGTGCCAGAGCTACTATGAAGCTGATCTTACTCCCTTTCCAACAGATTTCCCCAAAATTATCAGGTGGATTCTCCACTTGATTAAAATAAGGCAAAGGGAGGGAAGAGAGAATCTCAACTACTGGTTGAAAGTAAAGTTTGTTTTATATTTTTATGTAAGTACTTGGAACAGAAGGGCAAAAGAATTACAAAGTGACTGCGTCATGACCTACTATTGACATCTGCAAGACTTCAGTCTATGCATACTTGAAGGCTACCTGGTTACAGGGGGGGTGAGCTTGTATATGGTTTTATTTTGTAGTATAGTTTGCCTGTTATCTCAGGGCAGCGCTAGAATATAGTTGCACTGATAGTATTCTCTTGTTTGGCTCTGCATGGCCTGTTTTTGTTTTGGCGGTATTGTACTATGTGGGCGCTTTGCTGACTGTTGCAAACTATTTTCAGAGTATGCGACTCAATGCAGAGAATAAAATGGAGACCGCGGCAGCTGCAAAGAAGGTTGGACTGTTGAAACCACAGCAAAGAAATGCTCTGGGGGATATCGGGAACCACCTGAACCGAGCCAAAGCGGCCTTAAAAAAGGCAAGGCCTTACTCCATATGTCTTCACCCTTCCTAATGTCTAACCTACTTCTTTGAATTTTAATTTCTTCAGTCTGTATTTAAACTCAAGCAAATTTAATGTTGGGACCTTTTATACACTAGAAGGCTGGATAAACATATGAGGCGTTGTCATTATCAATAAGCCTGTGTCGCTGCATCAAATTGCACTAGTGTGAATAGGCCCCAAAGCTTGCATAAAAGCAACTTCTTTTGATGGTGCAGGCAGTGGTCTAATATTCATGGCTGCTTTCATCTGTTTTCTATACAGTCCTAGCTTTAAAATCTTGGTATAATTCTATGTGTCTGTTGCAGGAAAGCAAAGCTTTAAGAACTGATGTGGAAAAGGTTGCCAAGCTGGCTCCTGTGGAGGAGGAGGAAAAGGTGATCTACAGAACCGTGTAGCTACAACTTTTATAAAGCCAGTCCACCCCTAACAAAATGGGCAGTTGGAAGTATTCTACAATATTGACCGGTTTTGTAATAAAAGTAGAGCAATCCCTGTTGGCCATTGCATTAAAGGGAGTGAGTCAATGGGGGGGCTGGGCGGCAACCTTTTCGCATGTCTGATTGTTGACCTTTTAATTACAGGTGCTTGTATAGCGCTGTTAATCTGTTGTCTTGCATATTGTACATCCATGTCAGTCCCTGCCCTCAGATTGTATGCTCCAACACCGTTATTCATATATACACAAACCTGCTAGAGCAGGGGTCTCAAACTGGCTGTTGGGAAACTACAAGTCCCATGAGGCATTGAAAGGCTGCCAGTTACAAGCATGACTCCCAGAGGCATGATGGGACTTGTAGTTTCACAAAAGCTGGAGGGCTGCCTGTTTGAGACCCCCCTGTACTAGAGCTTTTAGATGGGGGGGGGGGGGGCAATTAACCTACCAGCATGCCTTTATGGAGGAAACCCAGGGGCACAAGGAACTCCTTACAGGTAGTGCCATGGTTGGGATTCAAACTGATGACCTTAAAGCTTTTGACAGGCTTTGCCATGACTAAAACCTCCTTATGCAGTGAATAACTACACTGGTAGCTTTGTTTTTTGGAATTGGCTTATCTAATGTATTCTAAAGCACAGTTTGTCTTATTAGCCTGTGAGCCCAATGGACACATCTGGTTTTTCTCCAATGGAAGAGCAAAGTGAAGCTTTCTCAGATGCTCTGCTGCATGTGAGGGATGTGGATGAAGATGATGCTGACAATCCCATGCTGTGTAGTGATTATGTGAAGGATATCTACTGCTACCTGAGAGACCTGGAGGTGAGGACATCTGTTGTGGCAAACGGGCAACATCTTTACATGCAGTTCTTCTGGAATTGCAATCTCTTGTGTCAAATCTATTGATCTAGTATTGTCCAAGAAATGTAGGCTCTGACTTGCTTCAGCTTCTAATGCACACTATTACCACGTGTGCAGAAAATCGGAGCAAGCAGCTTCAATAGGGTGAGCCTGTACAACTAAGGATGCGGAGTCCATGGCATGTACATGCAATGAGCCAAAAACTTTGTTAAGGTTATAATTTACTTTTTATGAAGCCATGGCTAATCAACATGGAATCAATTGAGCTATATTGGAGCTGGTGCCAAACTTGATCAGCTTTAGTTTGACCGTTAAATTTTGGTATATTCAATCTAACTTTCTTGTAGGCTGAACGTGCAGTCCGGCCAGACTACCTTAAAGGTCAAGATATAACTGGAAATATGAGGGCAATCCTCATTGACTGGCTGGTGCAAGTTCACATGCGGTTCAAGCTGCTCCAGGAGACCATGTTCATGGCTGTCTCAATTTTGGACAGATTTTTGCAGGTGAGCACTAATGCCTGTTTTGTCACCACAGCTATAGGGGGTGGGGGGGAGGAGGTGGCTACAGCACACATTTTTCATCGAGGGTGGTAAGTCTCCAACTATGGTCCTCCCCGCTGTTAAACGTACCATGTCTGGCTCTCAGTCTTGCAGTTCCTCAACAGCTGGAGGGCTGTAGCTTGGAGAGCCACATGTCTTTATCCATACAACTGGATCTCCTGTGCAGTGGGAACAATGGCAGTCTTGGTAGGAGCTCCTTCCCTGTGTAGGGTTTTTGCATTAATGTTTTCGCCAAGACAGGATTAAAAAAAAATCAACTTACCTAGAAGTGTAGATGTCAGGGCAAAGTCATCTGGTGCCAAGTTTGCCCCATCCACTACAGAGACTGAGTTTGGGTGTTTTATTTATTTTTTTGTTACCTCTAAATGCTCTATCCCCAGGCCCTTACAGATGTTTAGAGGCAGAAAAAACACAGGTCAGTACATTTAGAGCATTTTACTGCAAAAACGCACTTAAGTGCTAAGCACTTTCAATTCCTGAAAATGATCTGGCCAATGAAATATGCAACCCCCCCCCCACATTCTCCTGCCAGGAGAAAGGTGTTAGAGTTGCAGTGTGCATGAGACTAAATACTGATTTGGTGAGTATTGTATGGATGAATGGTCTGTGCCTGTTAGAAATTCACATTCTAAATTTATGCTCACTGAAAGGGAAATGGAAATAAACACTTTGTTCTCTCCGGGACAAAGGGCAACTACACACTGAAATGTGCTTTAGGTGCAGTATAACCATTGGTTAGCTGTGCTTTATATATATATATATATATATATATATATATATATATATATATATATATATATATATATATATATATATATTTATATTCTCTATCTAGCTGTTGGGTAGTTTGCTTAGGTTGGAACTTGTGTGGGCACAAGCAAATTGCTGGCTTGTCTCTATTCAGCAGGCTAACATTTCTTGCACACTTGATAAATTGTGGACCAAACTAACTGTACCTGATTTTGTTCTCTATTTAGGCATGTCATAAAATTTCCACCAAGCTGCTCTAAGAAGCCATTCAGCAGCCACATTTTGGCTGGCATAGTGCATGACTTATGACCCACCTATTGACATGCTAACTTGATCTACTTTGCTCAATATAGGTAAACCCTGTGCCAAAGAAATCGCTGCAGCTCGCTGGGGTGTCTGCCATGTTCATTGCATCTAAATATGAAGAGATCTATTGTCCCACAATTGGAGACTTCTCATTTGTTACTGATCACACCTTTACAAAGAGTCAGATCAGAAACATGGAGATGCAGATTCTAACCATTTTGAAGTTTGACATTGGAAAGCCTTTACCAATTCACTTTCTAAGGAGAGCATCAAAGATTGGGGAGGTGAGGCTAAACAACTGTTTATATTTTTGAAGCTTAAGTCTGACATGCTACCCTAATGTAGATCTGTACTCATTTGAGTTTAGGACACTTGGCCTACACTGAAGTTGTCGCTGTAATGTTATAACCTCAATCCTGCACTCCTCTGGCACCCTAGCTGCATGGCCAACCAAAGCTTTTGCTTGTTCTCAATGGTTGCATATGCAGGAAGGTTTTTGCAGATGACACTAAATCATTCCTAGCATTTTGCACAGGTAAATTACATTTTGAGTAATGGGATGGTTTCTGAGTTGCCTAATTTTTTTATTTTTTTTTCTTGATGTAGGTAGATGCTGCTTTGCATACACTGGCAAAGTATCTTATAGAACTTGCTATGGTGGACTATGAAATGGTGCATTTCCCACCTTCACAAGTAGCAGCTGCAGCCTTTTGCCTCTCTCAGAAGGTTTTGGATGGAGGGGAATGGGTAAGTTCATGGCTCCAATGTAAATCTACTACAGTAGAAATGCATCGTAGATATCTACCCTGCAGTCTCCCCATTAGGGTACATGGTGGGCAACATTAAGTCTGATCATTAAAACCTTACTGCTGAACAGGACATTCACTGGGAGACTGCAGTAGTATAGGAAGGGCATGACAAGTGCCAGCCCCTGGTGAAATGCTTGCCTTGCAAAAACTGCAGTTTAAATATTATTTTTTTTTTTTTTTCTTCCCAAGACTCCAACTCTACAGCACTATATGGGCTACAGTGAGAGCAATCTCATCCCAGTCATGCGGCACTTGGCAAAGAATGTACTGAAGGTCAACGGGGGGCTCACAAAGTTTATGGTAAGCTTACAGCTGGTGGATCGGGGAAATGTTTTTGTGCCTTAGCTACTAGTATTTTCAGCTGCTGGGTAGATGGCTTCAGGGTAACACTGGGTAACTAATCAGACTGTTGGCAATGATTTCTGATTGTGTATTGGCACTGAAACATTCCTGGCTGTGATGCATCCTGAGATGTCTGGCCAGTAGAACAAAATGCACCTATTGCAAGGTTATACATGGCATGTTTACCTAGCTTTAAACATAGATCTGTTTCAAACTAGTTGAGTTTTTAAAGCATAGAAGGGGAAAACTGCTTGTAGAATTGGAACGGTCTCCCTTTTTTATAGAAAAGCGGGTGAAGCTGGGAAGCCCTGGCAGCAGTAACGCCATGCCACTGGAGGGAATTGTATGTTTGTAGTGCATACCAGGGGTGGGCAGGAGGGGCGGCTGCTGCAATGGTATATTGTAGGGGGCACCCTGAGCCTAAGGGAAAGGGGGCGCAGTTTGGCACCTTTGCCCTGGGCACTGGATGACCTTGTCTCGGCACTGGTGCATACTAAAATATTCCATTAACTGGGGACTTATTACCACTTGCAGTGACATACAGAAGGGGGGGGGGGGGCGGGGGTTACCATTTGATGTATTTTGCAGTTCCATATCTAAACCTGCCAGAAGTTGCCCAATTAGGATTGCTGTGTTAACACTTGAGCAGTTGCTATTGTAGGCTGTACCTACCTGCACTACTGTTGGGTTGTCTTCCCTGACTTAGTCTGTAGCTTGTCAATTGGCACCTAGCCCTGCCACTTTCTGGAGTGGTCTTCTGTAGCTGAAACATCCCACTGAGCTGGGAGACGCTCTAAGGATATGGGTTATCCAAGGTGGGGGCGGCGGTGGAATCATGCATCCTAACTGCTTTTTGGTACTTCTGGTTTGTCAGTCTAAACCTTTGTATTGGTCTCAACTGACTTTCCCACACAACTTGCATTGATACCCTTATGCTTTTACATGTTTGTTTTTGCAGTCTGTCAGAGACAAGTATGCCAGAAGCCAGCAAATGAGGATCAGCTGTTTACCACAACTCAATTCAGATTTCATAGTGAAACTTGCCAAACATGTATGATTGTAAATCGTGCCCTGTAAACTGTGATGCTCTTAACTTTTTAGTTTGTTTTAAAATTTTTAATAAACACTCTCTAGCTCTAAACGTGTGTCTACAGATTTTTTTTTTTTTTTTGTGGGGGTGTACTTACTGCCCAGCACCAAGTGTGAGGGGGGATTTCTCATTGCAACACTAATTTTTGGTGTCCCGATAGTTTTCTCCCGTGTATGAGAGCTGCATGTTTATACAGTAGGTATCTAACTTTTGCTGCCACTTTTTGGCACTTGCTCTCCCTCAAACTAACAACCTGTGTAGGAGGTAATTGTGGAACAAGTTCTCTGGAGCATAATGGGAATTCTAAGTCATGTGGGGTGGATGCAGGAAACCTCCCTACTGCACTATTGTATTCTGACAATGCGGACTCCCCTTTTGAGAGCAGTTGGTCCTCACAACTGCTCTCTATGACATAGGTGGCCAAATCTTGATCCATCTATGGCCAGATCTGTGTTCATGCACAGGAATTAAGTTGCTCTGCCCAATATGACAGGCACATGCAGGGCCATCTTAATGAGAGGGCACACCTGGGCACTGCCTAGGGGCCCCCCTGCACTTTTCCCAAAGAGGCTGCTCCTTGAGCCGACACTGCCTGGAAATTGGGGGGGCGGCATGGTGGCACTGAGTGATGGCTACACAGGGCAGCGGTGTGCTGTGCAAAACGATGGCTATTTCACAGCCAGCAGGGAGGGGCGGGGCAGTGGTGCTCTGACCCTGCCCTATGCAGCTTGAATGCTCGGGACTCAGAGTCCGTGGGGTGGGAGCTGCTGAGTGAGTCGGCAGCACTGAGAGCCCATCTGTGGAAGTGGCTTGTGATCATGGTGAGCCCAGCTGTCCAGCACTGTTTGCACCGAAGAGCTTGGGATGCTCCCTCCTCCACCCCCCCCCCCTCCTTCTGTCTGCTTGACTTGATTGGTATAGGTGAGCCCTTGTCCCAGTGGAGGTGGGCACATAGCCAAAAGTGCACATGCACTGTATCGCCACTGGAAAAGGGGTACTACATGGATGGGATGATGGTGCTGGGGGGATATCAAGGGTGTATGGGGGGGGGGGTGATCTGGAGTGTATAGGGGGTAGCAATGCTTTGCGTATCAGATATAGAGAAGAGTGTGGGGGAATCGGATGTAGTGGGGTCACAATACAAGGGGTATAATATGGGGGGGGATATCTAGGGTGCAGAGCGGTCAGAGTGCTGGGGGACATTTGGTGTTTAGAGGGTCATAGTGCTGGGGAGTCATTTATTTGGGGTTACAATGGTAGGGGGAACCTGCGTGTGTATGATGTAGAGGGGGGGTTACAATGTTGGGGGTATCTGAGGCTGTCAGGCTGGATGCTGCTCCCCCCCTTTTTAAATTGGCGGCCTTGTCTACTTGTTACAACTGTTCTGAGCATCATTCTAGCAGATATGATATGCACAGGAAAGCTTTGTTACTGTAGTATTTCCCACTGTTTCTTTGCTGTACAGAATGATTGTTCATGTAGTAAAAGCGGAGCTCCACCCAAAAGGGGAAGCGCCACTTGTCTGCCTCCTACCTGCACTGTCCCCATTGTAGGGGCCCCAGAGCGTTACTCTGCCCAGGGGCCCATGATGCTATTAAGATGGCCCTGGGCACATGCCGGCAAGGGACCTTGAGGTAGATTTTTTTTTTTTTTAGTTCTGCTTTAGCACTAATGTTATAAATGGAACTATGCTGTCAACCAGAATGTTAGTTACTGTCAGATGACACCTAGAACATGACCATTACACCTGCCTCGCATTGTGCAGAGATTTTTTCCACTTTGGGGCAATTTGCACACCCTAGAGATTTAATAGTGGACAGGGTAACTAAGCTAACCCTTTACCCACCTTTTAACCCAGTGTTTTTTTTTTTTTATTTATTTTTATTTTTTTTAAACGCTACCTAAAGCATGGCTTTTGCAATTCTGCCCTTTAGGCATGGCAGCAAGTCAAACATTTTTCTTAGACAGGAATGTCACAGATCTTGTACTGTGGTAAGGCTCAGACGGTTCTTCCTCAAATTACTTTTTGGAAGGTATTTAGTCATTCTGGGACACTGCATATACGAATGGGGGCAAACTATGTTGGGAAGCTTTTCCTCCCAGGTCAAATGGTTTTGTTCTTTGGATCGCACTTGAGCAGGTGGGTGTGAATTGCAGCTGTTATGCACCCACAGTCGAGCTGCTCTGTAGATACAGGGTTGCCATTCGTAATGGCGCCTCCAACCAACAGCACGTTTGCGAGTACAATTGCCCTGCAGCCACATTTTGGAAAGGGTGCAGGCACACATTTGAAAGTGCAGGCCGCAAACCATGAATGCCACATGACTTGGATCAGTCTTTCTCATCTCCAGTCCTCAAGGCGCACCAACAGGTTGTTTTCAAGCTTTCTGTTTGGCACAGGTGATTTGATCAGTTTCACTGCCTTAGTAATTTACCACAGCCATTATAGCTGAGAAATCCTGAAAAAATGACCTGTTGGTGCACCTTGAGGACTAGAAACGCTGACCTAGATGGAGCTGACTGCCAATCATGGCATGTGCGCGCACACACAAGCAGTCTTGAAGCTCAATCGGCTACATCTCCCATAGGATTCCCCCCCCCCCCCCCCAATTCTTTGAAAACCAGTATTTAGAAAAACAAATTTTAAGATTATTAATTTTAACAGTCTAAGCTTTTAGTATAGTCCCTTTTCCATTACATTAGGACTTATGGTATATGAATAGCTCAAGTTTGGTTGGGCTATCCACCTATAGCTGGACTCTCAGATGTGTACAGTATTCCTTACTCGCACTGCTACAGCTTTGTATCCAACAAAGGCAGGCAGCGTAGTGGTTAGCACTTTCACCGAGCAGGAATAGGGTTGCTGGTTCAAATCCCAACCACGACACCTTCTGCCTGGAGTTTGCATGTTCTCCCTGTGCCTGCGTGGGTTTCCTCCCACACTCCAAAGACATGCTGGTAGGTTAATTAGATCTTGGCCAAATATATGTATGTTGTATGTGTCGGGACCGCACTATACCACAGATGGACACCTGTAGAAAAAGCGCCCTGAGGCGATTCAGTTCGCATAGGTAGCGCTATATAAGTCATTCAACATCCCTGCGTTATTTCATCTTGGCTTGCATACAACATGACAGAAGTCAAGCCATGTTGGGGTCACACCAAGTAGTGCAGGAACCTTTTTCTACGTTTGGAGCAACTTGAGTTGCACTAATTAAAAGTTCAAAGTCAGGCAGTGTGAACTGGGGCTTAGGGCCGGTTCACACTTGTGCGATGCCAGACATTGCATGTAATTTGCTGTTCACATTACATGCTATGTCTGTGCGGTATCAGCCATACAGATGGAATGACCGATATTGAACCGCATTCAGTCCAAACACGCACAGGATCGTTTTTCTCGGATCGCATGTGTGTGCAAACATATCTGATTCATGTTCAGTGTGATATTTGAGCTGAAATGGGGGTGTTGTCAACATGACACTCCCCAGCAGTTTGCATATGGCAGTGTGAACTGCCGTGCGTGTTGGGTACGATGCGGGAACCCACAGTGGATTCTTGCATCGTACAAGTGTGAACCGGCCCTTAAACTGCACTCCAGACTATTTATTTAAAACTGGGCCTCATCAGTCCTTTTGAAGACCACACCTAGATCTTTGATTTCTCTACTTATCGTTGACTGTTTGTCAAATGTATCCACCTTCCATGATAGCGTGGACATGAGGAGATCCTAACCTGAAGGGTTATTGCTGACTTGTGAATTTTGAAGGAAAGAGTGGCACGGTGTTCAGTACTAAACTCCACAGTTGGGGAAATTTGTCATGTTCAATCACCCTTAGCTTGGGAACCTTTTATCTAAGAGCCCTAAGCTTTGTGTGCTTGAGCTTTGGGTGTCCTTAGCTTTGGTGCGCCCCCCTCCCCCCCCATGGGCAGTGTGGAGCTTGCAGTCCCTTTGTTTTGAGGGCTAGGGGTCAAGGGTTGAGGAGCATATATTACCCAAATCAGGGGATCGAGGTCTGGGTCCCATATCTTTAACAGTTCTTATAAGCTGGGTGGCCTGGCAACAAGGGGGGGGGGGTGGGAAATGTTTTAACTTGATTGGAGTCTAGGGGACAGGACTTTTTGTAGGAAGAGGGTGGAGTGCTGTGAGCAGTTACATTGCAATGCACAGTAGGGCATGTGTTTGGGGGGTTGTGTATGAAGTTTATTCATTTTGAGACACCTTTTTTAAACGGGGGGAAAAAAAATGAGTCCTGTAGTCTGGTATAATGCAGATATGCTGTAATGTATGTTGTGGTGCAGTTACAATGGAGAGTATTGCAATAAACATAACACTATGTCACTTAAAATGGATAGAACTGAATACCAAAATTCACCCAATAGGCTTCAGTGGGTTTCCTTGCAAAGGGTTTTCAAATTTGGATCTGCAAAACAGTTTGAACTGGTCATCCCTGTTTTAGTTGACAAGAAGGCCTGTAAAAGCCAGGCAGTAACCCTATTTACATCATGTTTAAGGATTTTAATTGCTGTCTGTGTCTGGTAGATTTTACTTATCCAAATAGCAAAGGTCGCGTCAGAACAATTTCTTGGCCTTCTCCATTCTAACCAACTAAAGTTTGTCAGGTGACCCATATTAAAGTGAATTTTATCAAAAGCTTTATCTACTTTTGGATTGTTGGACTGTTCTAACCTGAATAGACATCCCTGCTGGTAAACATAACTCTAAAATTATAGCTTCCCCCTCATTTTCTGTCTTGAGGAAAGTAGTCACCTGTACAACTGGAAGTGTGAATTGTCCCAATTAAGACAGTAATAACTTATTACAGTGTCTAACCTTTACCCCTCTATCTAAAATGTAAACTTATTGGAATGCGTGGCTTCATCCTGACCACACATATTGGCCATAAATAAAGTTGGGGGGGAGGGGGCTGAACAAAACAGAATACCACCATCCTCTTCACTTGTAGAGTGAATCTAACAGTGGGCATAAAGGAAATGGGAGAGGGTGCCAACTAAGTGCAGTGTATAGGAAAATACTTTATTAAAAGTGGCGACTCCCAAGATGGGTAAGAGCATATAATCCACCCAGTGTGGCATGCTGTTGAGCCTCAGTCTGTCTTCAGGAGCCAAGAAGCAGATACTGCTGTCATGAACTGTAAAGAAAACAAAACGACCTGGCGCATGGAAGTGATGTCACACCGGGGGGGCACAACATCAAGAGCTTGGCAACATGTTTCACAGTGTAAATTCTCCTTTTTCAAGTCTTGGGGATCTGCTGCAATTGGAATACACTGATCAGCAGTCGCTAAACGTCAAATTTTTTACAGCATATCCATTTGACAGAAATCATACGAATGATAGACTTCGGTTGAGTGGGGACAGTCACACACTGAAATTTGCCAGTCCCTGCTAAACGCCTGAATTTTGATCCATCTAAAACCAGCTTAACCGTGGAAGGGTGTTTTCCCAATAATAGGCACCCATGATCGATTTTTGTATATTGTGTTTAATCTTTCTTCTTCTTTTTTTTTTTGAAAAGTACAGAGAATTGTGTTTGTCGATTTAAGTTTGTGTATATATTAAAAAAAAAAAAAAAAAAAAAAAATGGTACATATATTGGTATTAGTGGGGTAAATTAATTCCAGGTATGGAAAAGAACAATCTTTTTAACCATTTGCTGACCACGCTATAGCTGTACAACGGCTACGGCACGGCAGCCAATTCTGGGAGGGTGTCATATGATGTCCTCCCATGATCGTAGTGTCCTCCGGGCACTGCTGATCAGATTGAGGTAAAGAGCCATTTAGCGGCTCTTTACCACGTGATCAGCTGTGTCCAATCCCAGCTGATTGATGTAAACAGAAGCCAATTATTGTCATTCCCTTCCTCGTGCTAACAGCGACAGGAGAGTCGGTAACTTGTCTGTGTTAAAGGGACATGTACACTTATAATCAGGGCAGTGCCCACCAGTGCTGCCAATCAGTGCAGACCATCAGCGCACATCAGTGAAGGAAAAAAATTACCTGTTTGTAAAATGTTATAATAAACTATGAAAGGTGTGTTTTTCCTTTTTCAAAATTTTCTGTCTTTTTTTCGTTTTTTTTTTTTTTTTCTGTTTATTTAGCAATTACCAATTATCACCAAAAGAAAGCTCTATTTTGTGTGAAAAAAATTATAAAGATTTCATATGGGTACAGTGCTGCATGACCGCGCAAGTGGTTGAACCTAAGGGCATCTTTTTAAGTCAACATTATAATGATACATATGTAAAACAGACATACAGTATGTTGCTTGATTGAATGCTCAATAAACAAGTCAACTTGTGTATCTTTGTTTCAGGGAGTTGAAAAACTTGTAGCGTGTACTAGACTTTAGTCTCCTTGCTGCTATTATGAAATGCATGCTAATAACACAGCTCACTAGGAAGTAAGATCAAACAAAGAGAAGATTAAGGAGTTTGTACAAACTTGAGATAAAACTGCTAGGCAACTTTTTCTAAAAGGCTCTTTAGAGGGTGGAGGAGGTACTCCCTCTCTCATGACAACCACTTCTACTGAAATACAAGACCTCAAACACTGAACAATAAGGACGTCCAGTATGCATATTGTATATCCACACACTGTTGCATCTTATAAAAGAATACATTTGATAATACATATCCTCTGAAGACCAGGATTTCTTGGTAAAACCTTGAAACCACCACTGACTATGATCTGTTAATGGACATTTGAGCACCATGGGCACCCTGAGGAAGAAAGTCAGCTTTGAGAAGAAGCCTGTATTTTGTAAGTACAATTTACAATGGAAGTAACGTTATTAGCATTGTGTTGATTTTTTTGGAAAACAAAAGCTGAGAAGGTAGCTTTTTCATGGTGGCAATGATCGATCAATGAATACTGATGAGACAGTCCTAGGATTTTCTTGTTTGAGCAATATGGCCTTGTAATGAAGAGCGATTTTTGTCACTGCAAGAACTAGTTTTCCTTTATTTTTGCTACTTGTGCATATCGGGCTTGGTTCACACCTCTACAGTTTGCTTTACCGCGATTTCAAATTTTTTATGCCTTTTTGGGGCCAAGTTGTTGTGCAGATTAAAAAATGCAAATTGTGGCAAAAACGCACTACATGCTTTTCTGCAGCTTCTCCATTGAAGTCTATTGAACCAAAAAAGCAAAAAAACACTGGTTTGCATTAAAAAAAAAAAAAAGTCCCTGAGCCCCGGTTCACACACATGCGGTGCGTGACACCACATACAATTTGCACAGGAATCGCAGCACATTCCTGTGCGAATTACATGTGGTGTCTCTTGGGTGTGATTGAATTTGTATGGCTGAAATTGCACTGAATTTGCGCCAAACTCGTGCAGGACCCTTTTTTTTTTGTCTGCACCAGAATCGGATCAGATTCTGCAAATCGATTCCAAGTATCGTTAATAGGGTTGCACCGATGCCACTTTTAAGACCAAGTACAAGTACCGATAATTATTTTCAAGTACATACCGATCATTTTTTTTTATGTCATGTGACAGTGGCACTAATATACAGCACTGATAACGTGTGGACTGCGTTTTTATTTTTTTTACAATTTGACTTTTAAATATGAATTTATTAAAATGTTTCCTTTTTTTTTATCAACCCTGGGGGGGGGGGGGGGGGTGCAGGTTGCGACTGGAGTCCTCTTCCACTCCTCTACAAAGACATCCAGGAGCTGGTGGATTTTAGAGACCTTGCGCTCCTCCACCTTCTGTTTGAGGATGCCCCACAGATGCTCAATGGGGTTTAGGTTTGGAGACATGCTTGGCCAGTCCATCACCTTTACCCTCAGCTTCTGCAAGGCAGTGGTCATCTTGGAGGTGTGTTTGGGTTAGTTACTATGTTGAAATACTGCTCTGTGGCCCTGTCTCCAAAGGGAGGGGATCATGCTCTGCTTCAGTATATCACAGTACATGTTGGCATTCATGGTTCCCTCAATGAACTGTAGCTCTCCAGGGCCGCCAGCACTTATGCAGTCCCAGACCATGACACTCCCAGCACCATGCTTGGCTGTAGGCAAGACACACTTGTCTTTGTACTCCTTATCTGGTTGCCACCACACACACTTGACACCATCTGAACCAAATAAGTTTATCTTGGTCTCATCAGACCACAGGATATGGTTCCAGTAATCCAGGTCCTTAGTCTGCCTTTCTTCAGCAAACTGTTCGTGGGCTTTCTTGTGCATTATCTTTAGAAGAGGCTTCTAAAGAGGTTGTCTTTGGGAAATAGATGTCGCACACTGCGTCAAACTGGTCTGCGTGGCTGTTGTCCCAGAAGGAAGCCTCTTCTAAAGATGAGGCACAAGAAGTCTGTGGGGCATCCTCAAACGGAAGGTGGAGGAGCGCAAGGTCTCTAACATCCACCAGCTCTGTGATGTCGTCATGGAAAAGTGGAAGAGGACTCCAGTGGCAACCTGTGAAGCTCTGGTGAACTCCATGCCCAAGAGGGTTAAGACAGTGCTGGAAAATAATGGTGGCCACACAAAATATTGACACTTTGGACATTTTCACTTAGGCCCCTTTCACACTGAGGCGCTTTGCAGGCACTAAAGTTCTAAAAATAGCGCCTGCAAAGCGCCTTCAAACAGCCATTGCTGTGTCTCCAGTGTGAAAGCCCGAGGGCTTTCACACTGGAGCGGTGCGCTTGCAGAACGCTGATAAATGTCCTGCAAGCCGCATCTTTGGTGTGCTGTAGGAGTGGTGTATTTACCGCTCCTAAAGCGCCCCCTCCCATTGAAAACAATGGGGCAGCGCTCCGAACCCGCCCGCAAAGCGCGGCTGGAGCGGTGCTTTGCGGGCGGTATCAACCCTTTTTTGAACGCTCGTGGGGGGTAAAACCGCCCCGCTAGCGGCCGAAATGCGCCGCTAAAACAACGGTAAAGCCAGCGCACCCAGCGCCTCGGTGTGAAAGTAGCCTTAGGGATGTACTCACTTTTGTTGCTAGCGATTTAAACATTAATGGCTGTGTGTTTTAAATTATTTTGAGGGGAAAGCAAATTTACACTGTTATACAAGCTGTGCACTCACTACTTCACATTGTAGAAAAGTGTAATTTCTTCAGTGTTGTCACATGAAAAGATATAATAAAATATTTACAAAAATGTAAGGGGTGTACTCACTTTTGTGAGATACTGTATATTTGAAATGAAATCTTTATTATTTTTTGGCAATAACATGGTGTGGGTGGTTTTCTGCATTTCTGTGTCATGTCCCTCTAGCCTGTGCCTTAGAATAAGAGGGAGGTGAAGCCTCCATTCATCTACATGTAATATACCACCCCAATTGTGTTTAGCTGGTTATGGGGCATGGCGGAGGAGAGAGTGTGATGTAATTTACCACTGTGTATACGCCCACATGTGAGACTCCAATCACATGGGCTGCTCAGATGTGATAGAGAGGAAATGCTCAGCATAGAACCTCACTGAAAACTGAGCATGTGCAGAGTTGCCACCACAGCAGCAAAATACCTAGCTGAATTGGGGACATGGAGAGAAGTTGGAGATAGGAAGCAGCTGGGTCAACCAGGTTTTATACAGAGTTTTTCCTGAGACAGGGCTAATTTAATCCAGTAAATATCAGGATGGGATTCTTATTAACCAGCAGCCCTGACAAAAGAGTGTACTTAAAAAAAAAGTCAATAAGAGTGTAGGAGTTAAGCAGGCTACTGTTTAGATCTCTGTGATAAATATACCTGCACTTTTTTTATTATAATATTGTATGGTCTACTAGTCTTACTTACGATATGTATTTTAGTGGGTTCGGCTGGAAGGAAAGACATCCACGGTGGCGTTCTCCAGCATTACCGCAAACTCATCGTGAAGCACCTTTTTCTCACCTCTCCAGTCTATAGGAGGCTTAAGGAAAATGGAATATTGACAACTGATCAGATAGGTCTATTGGAGGTAAGGACATTCAACCATTACATACACGCCACGTTAAAATGTTAGCCTCATGTGGTATCTATTGTGACTGTTTTTTCTGCTGTTTCCCACATTAGATCAGCCTTTCTTATACTTTCTTTTTTTTACCCTAGAGGAGCCCTTAAAATTATTTTCAGGTCACGGAGAACCCCTGCTAAAACGTAGTCCTTGGTGGCCAGCGGGAAGAATGCCCCTTTTACATTGGTGGCCAGTGGGAAGAATGCTCTTTTTACATTGGTAGTCAGAATTCCACCATTATAGACAACTAAAAAGATCATTGGTGTCATCTAACTGGCTCAGCCAAGTGGCAATGGCCCCAGAACTATGCAGGCACCATCAAATCAGAGGTAAATAATCCACAGATCAAGAATCCCCCAAGTAACCTTTAGAAACCTGGTTGTCAATGGCTGCATTAGATGATAGAATCCATATAGGTCCAGGCAAAATGTATTATATATTACAATAAGGCATGACTATAGGGGTACAGAGGGTATACAGTGCCTTTAAAAAGCCTTAAAAGAATACTTTTGCAAGCTAGGTAAGGCTTTTTACCAATTTTGTTACATTACAGCCTTTAGTTCAATGTTTTTTAATCTGAATTATATATGATGGATCAGAACACAATAGTCTAAGTTGGTGAATTAAAATTAGAACAATATATATGTAGCACTAACCCCCGAAGGAGCTTCTGGTTTTATTTGGGCTTACTGTTACCTCACCTGCTTGCGTCTCCGTCTTGAGGGTCCCATGGAAGATGGCCCAAAGAATGTTGAAACTGACACTGAATCCTCTTTTGGGTTATTTATTTAGAGTAAAGACAAAGTCTCTCAATAAAGGGTAGGGGGTTAGGAGTGAGTTCAGGCACTTGATAATGCGGGTTCAAGTTCTCTTTTAAGATCCAGAAGACAATAGTTCCTCTCACTAGATCCAGCCACCACCGGATAAGCCCCTCTCACTGGACCTAGCAGCCGTTGGGGTATTTGACACAGTCTTTGCCACAGACGTGTGAATTTAAACTTAAGCGTCACTGAGAGATTGAAGAATATTTCCATACAATACCAGTCTCTTTCAGCCGAATCAGCGGTACTGTAGGTATAGTGATCCGGGTTGCGCCCTTCAACTAAGTCTCCAGGCTCCTTCAGAGAAGCCAGCCTTGCGCATGGTCTTCTCCTGAAAGAGTCCTCCCCTGGGTCCTCCAGTTGCTGGGCCTCTCCCTTCAGATGAGACAGCACACTACCATCCCTGGATCAATAGGCTCCAAGATCCGCTCGAGCCTATCCTCTCAATTGCGCTGCCTCAAACCAGGCGGCCCTGAGACTCAGGATACATAGCTCCGCACCCCAGGCCAGGAGGGCCATGGGGTCTGGGTCAGGAGGGACCCGGAAACAAAGCTAAAGAAAGCCCCACCAACCTGGCGTCGGTACCTTAAATACCACCCCCCAGAATTCACAGCAGAAAAACACTCCCACTGGGCTGGTTCCGAGCAATAGGTGGCATCCAATACATCCAGCTAGACTGCGTTTCTACTCTTGCTGGCGGTGACAGCGACACCTACGGTCAAGGGGAACCTAGTGCAACCCAGCTGGACTGGTACAGAAACCAGACATTTAGAGAAATTAGCCTGAAGCCCAACTGTGGCTGCAGGCAACTTAATTTTGAAAAATAATAGTGCCTGCTCATCAGGAGCCAGCGCTACATATACATAAAACGATTTTTAAGAAATGAAAAACTGATAATTGGCATGTGCGTGTAGCGTCCTCTACTTTTGGATAGGTGCTATAGTGGTATATTGGTAGTGCATGATTTAGTTACAGGAAAATTTAGCCAGGCCTGTGGTTATTTTCCAGGCCTGGTTGTTTTGATCAAGGAGTGGGAGTGTCAGTATAGTGGGGGGTGTGACCACCTACACTTGGGCTCAGAGATACCTCCTCTGCTTGACAGTGGATTGTTCTGGAAAAGAGAGGATGGGCTGAGACCTGAGTGGCAGGAAACTCATGTGAGAGTCTTGACCAATGGTTAATTTGCATGGTCAAGGGGAGGTCTCTCATAAAAGGGGGGTCACATGCTCCTGGGGAGAGGTCGAAAGGAGGAGTTGGAGAGATCCTAGAGAGGCCGAGGCCTGGATTTCCAGGAGGCTTAGGGCCTGGGACTCTGGCGAAGGAGATTGCAAAACATTGTAAAGATGGAGATCGGCCGGACATCCCCATGCGGGGATGTGCTGTGCGTGCGGAGGAGGAAGTAGGAGCTAAATGGAGGAAGTAGGCCAGTGGATCGACTTTCTGTGACTGGGGAACACAGTGTTGATTGTGAAGAACAGGTCAGTGCAACTTAAAGAAGCAAGTGCAGGAGCGAGTGAAGTGACATGCTGTGGGGCTACAGAACACAGTGTAAGCATATACAATAACAGACAGTAACTTCCAAAGACTGAGGGGTTGTCAGAATTCGGGTCATGCAAATAGGCGGTGTGGGCCTTTGACTCTAGAGTTAATACTCCAGAGGAAATATATCAGTCAAGCAGAGGAATTATTCAGAGTAATCTCTTTTGTTCAACTTGGGAGCACTGTACAGGGAAATTCACATTCGGATAGTCCGATTAGCACATGAAGATATAGATTCAAGAAGGGATCTGCGTAGGGAAAGTCCAGTAACAAAGGCTACGGCCGTGGATGATACCCTCACAAAGTGGGATCTGATGGAGTATCTCACATCTACCTAATAAAGAATTCAGATTGCCCCATAAATAAAGAGCAAGGAAACTTAACTATTGACTGTTTGGTGTTTTATACTTGGGTATGGGAGGTCGGAAGCGGGGTGATTGGCAATGGGCAAAAATCCCAGTGGTAAGATGTGGCAAGCTCATAGAGACTTATCCAAAGCGACTTAGAGCTGTGATAGCCACAAAAGGTGACTCTACAAAGTATTGACTTTAGGGGGGTGAATAGTTATGCACATTGACTTTTTCTTTTATTTTGTCCTATTTGTTTGTTTCACAATAAAAAAATAAAAAAAAAAAAAAGTTGTGAGCATGTTCTGTAAATTAAATGATGCAAATCCTCAAACAATTCATGTTAATTTCAGGTTGTGAGGCAACAAAACACGAAAAATGCCAAGGGGGGGGGGTGAATATTTTTGCAAGGCACTGTAAATGCAAAACTAATCAACCATGTTAATACATCCTGTGAAGAATAGAGTTCCAGTTTTGTCTACAGTTTTTTTTCTCAATAAGTTATATCTAGTGGGCTTTTTAGGTTTAAAGTTATATCCATCTACAACAAAAATGACAAAACCAAGTCACTCCCTCACTTGATGGAAAAAGTATGAACCAAAACACATCAGGTCTTAAAATAGTGTTAACCTGAATGTACAGTGAGGTCTGGGATATTACCTTCTACTGTATAATAGTGATGGCTAGCTTGAGGAGCACTTTAGTTGGTATCAGTTGTATAAATAAATCTACACTTAATACAAGTAAATTCCATTTCATTGTCAGCAATGTTGTATGCACATTCTTACATTAAATATAATATTTTAAAAATGCAGCTAGAAGACTCTCCAGAGCAGAAGATTTCCAAACTAATTGATATACTGAAAAGAGCAGACCACCACGTTTTTACAATGTTCTGTGCTATACTGCATGAGACTGATCACCCTCACCTAGCCCAGATCCTTCAAAAGGCAATAAACAACAAAACCCATGAGTTACCTGAAGGTAAGATTTTAGCATTTTGCATAGAATGTGTGTTATTATTGGTTCCCTCCACCAAGTGGCGGTGCATGCATAGAGGGCGCAGGAGCGCCGCCCCCCCTCTCCTGCACCGCTCTATCACCAATAGATAGATTCATGCATTGCATGAATCTATCTATTTTCACCGCTGCCACCCCCCTATTCAGGTGTCTGGCCCCTTGTCGGGCGCCGGGCATCTGAATTACAGCGGGGGGGGGGGGGGGGGGTGGGGTGGGTGTTTCTGGAAGCGCCCTATTAGAGCTGTAAGCTCTAATAGGGGACCTGATTAGAGCGGTGTGCTCTAATAGGCTTTCATAAGTGTAAACAGCAGGCGCACTGCTGTGCGTTCGCTGATTACACAGTATTGTGTTAGAGAAGCGAATACATTGCTTCCCTAACACAGACCCGCCTCTCAGCCAATCAGGTTGCCGGGTCTGTTACCTGTCACCTGATTGGCTGAAGTCACAGGCGCTGTGATTAGACGCTAGGCGTCCAATCATAGCAGAAGACAGGAGGAGCGCGGGAGAAGACATCGGAAGATGAGGGGAAGATGAGGGGACACCGCGCGCTGCACACCGAGACAAGGTAAGTGCAGAGGGCAGGCAGGGGGCACAGTGGCAGCACTTGAGGGGCACAGTGGCAGCACTTGGGGCACAATGGCAGCACTTGGGGCACAGTGGCAGCACTTGGGGCACAGTGGCAGAACTTGGGGCACAGTGGCAGCACTTGAGGGGCACAGTGGCAGAACTTGGGGCACAGTGGCAGAACTTGGGGCACGGTGGCAGCACTTGGGGCACGGTGGCAGCACTTGGGGCACAGTGGCAGAACTTGGGGCACAGTGGCAGCACTTGGGGCACAGTGGCAGCGTTTGATGGGCACAGTGGCAGCGTTTGATGGGCACAGTGGCAGCGTTTGATGGCACAGTGAGGCTGTTTGTTTGCGCCCCCCCAAAAATTTTGAGCACCAGCCGCCACTGCCTCCACCACAAATGTGATTCTCAAAGTAGTGGGTTAAATAATATATTTAAAGTGTACAGTATTTACAGCCACAAATTTTAGTAGGAAACAATGAAAAGCCCAATCAGATGTTTTATTTTTTATATTTTTATATTTCTGTCTGTATCCTCGCTTGGTAAATGTCCCCTCACTATTTGGCAGTGAGTGAGCATTGTCAATAGAACAGAATGTGGTGACATATTCAAAATCGTATGGTTTCTCCTGAGCTGGGGTGAGAAAAAGTCTTCCAATGGGTTTGATGGTAACCCTTTTAGGCCCCTTTCACACTGGGGTGGGGAGCCGCGGTGACGGTAAAGCAGCGCTATATTTAGCGCTGCTTTACCGTCGTTTTGCCCGCGGGTTTCGCCCGCTTGCGGTGCGGTTTTACCCCCGCGAGCGGCCGAAAAATATCCCCCGCAGAGCGCCGCCGTAGCGGCGCTTTGCGGTGGTATTGCCGCGGTTTTACCGCGGTGTCCCATTCAAATCAATGGGAAGGAGCGGTATAGGAGCGGTGAACACACCGCTCATATACCGCTCCAAAGATGCTGCTAGCAGGACTTTTTTGCCGTCCTGCTAGCGCACCGCTCCAGTGTGAAAGCCCGCCGGCTTTCACACTGGAGTGAATGGGGCCGGATTTTTTCAGGCGGTATACAGGCACTATTTTTAGCGCTGTACCGCCTGAAAAACGCCCCAGTGTGAAAGGGGCCTTAGAGGGGCTTTTCCTTCCCTTTGGAGAAATTTCCTCCCAGTTCTTCTTGTGGTTTCTCTGACATACTGTATATCTTGGAATGTATTGAGAAGGTTATATACTGTATTGCCCATAGCAAGCTTTTGGAATTCTTATTTCCATTTTCTTTAAATTTTTTCCATAAAATTAAAGGTGAAGCCTGACAATTGGTAACAACTCCACTGGACATCAGTTTGAACCGCTTCTGAGACATTCACAGTTCATGGACAGGTGTAGGAGACCTGCATCTGACCTGCTTCAAGTTGCTTTTGAATTTCCATTGACTTGTATGGAGATAGAAGCAGCTCTGTTGTAAAAAAGCCCATCAACACAGGCCCTTGTGGTCATAGTAAACAGAGAATTGTCTGGTTCCAAATGTATTCTCAAGTTTAAGTCAACTATTTTGTGCTATCTCATTGGACCCAGGTTGACTGGCTATCAGAATCAGATATCATAGCTACACAAGGTACACCTAAACTGAATGTATACTGTGCAAAGTGTGTCTGATTCTTGATGAACTGGCTGAAATGCAGTTAGTGGCCAAGTGGAAAATTGGCAGTTGAACAGTTGCATTGAATTAGATGCAAGCGCTGCTCTGGCATTTTGGCAGAAGACACTGCATCAGGCGATTCATCCATCCTCATAGAATAATTTGAATGGAGGAATCTGTTAGACTTTTTTTGTTAAGCCCATTCTACATTTTATGTATGGCCAGTTTTAGTCTGAGGGTAGAGAAGGCTGAGAGAAGCAATTTACCCACTGTGGAATATGTATGTGTTGTATTTACAATGGGTGGGAAACGGGAAGTAGGAAGTTATGAAGTGAAACTAGAAGACATGGGTTTTACTGCTGGCTGGAATAAACAAGCTCTTCACAAGATTCATCTGACTATTCATCATAGCTTCTACAAAATCTACATGGTGACAAAAGTGGAATTGTTGAAACATTCTGGCTCAAAATATACATGGCATACAACCCTTAATCTTTGATAATGACATTGCTAACAACTGGCTAAAATTCAAAAGAGAATGGGACGTGGCGCATGTACAGCAAAGCAGGACTCTCAGACAAGTCAAAAAAAGTACAAGCTTACACTCTTCTCAATTTTGCTGGTTCAGATGTACTAGATAAATATGAGTCATTTAATTTTCAAGATAATGGGGACAGAGAGGACCCTGATGTCCTAAACAAGAAATTTGATGAGATATACTTGCCACAACGTAATGTGATAATAGACAGACATGCTTTTAACATGATAGCTCGACAACCTGATGAAGGAATACAATCCTATGCAGCCACACTGAGACTGCTGGCTATAAAATTAGATTTTGGTGCAATAATAGATGTTGAACTGATATGTGACAGGATTCAGGATTGTATGTGGGATCTACAATGATGCAGTCCCTGTTCAGTTGTTCAGGGAGAATGATTTAATACTGTAAACAGCCATCATGTATGTTGTTTGAACATTCTGAAAGGGCAACTAAGGAACTAAAAAGAGAGGCAGAAGTGTTTGTGGTGCAACAGAACAAAAGGCAATGCAGCAACTGTGGTAGTGAACACACTACTGAGCGCAACAAGTGTCCGGCGTTTAACAAAAGTTGTAACTCATGCAACAAATGGAATCATTTTGCAAAATGTTGTAGGTCCAAGCCTCAAAATAGAGGTGCATGGATGACACCTAGTCATACTAAACAACAAAATGTGCACAGAATTAATGAAGTGGAAAGTGATGATCACCAAAATAGTTTTCATTGTGAAAGTGTGGACCTAATTGCAAATGTAGCACTGACCCCCGAAGGAGCTTCTGGTTTTATTTGGGCTTACCGTTACCTCACCTGCTTGTTTCTCCGTCTTGGGGATCCCGTGGAAAATAGCCCAAAAAATTTTGAACTGACACTGAATCCTTTTTTGGATTATTTATTTAGAAAAAAGAGCAAAGTCTCTTAATAAAGGGTAGAGGGTTAGGGGTGAGTTCAGGTACTTAAATTGCAGAGTGAAGATATTAGCAGAATCCAAAGGATAAATCTGTTCCACAAACTGGATTAAACAACCCCCAATAGACCTCTCTCACTAGGCCTAGCAGCCGGTGGGATGCTCAGCAAAGTCTCTGCCACAGACTTGTAAGTTAAACTTGTTGCATTACTGAGGGATTTGGATGAATTTAAAGAACTGACATATGGTACCAGTTTCTCTCAGCCGATCCGGCGATACCGTATGAGTGTTGATCCGGGTTGCGTCCTTCTACTAAGTCTCCAGGCTCCTTCAGAGAAACCAGCCTTGCGAACGGTCTTCTCCTGAAAGAGTCCTCCCCTGGGGTTCTTCAGTTGCTGGGCCTCTCCCTTCAGATGAGATGGCACCGGACCATCCCTGGATCAGTAGGCTCCGAAATTCGCTCGGGCATATCCCTTCAGTTGCGTTGCATCGGGCCAGCCAGCCCGAGACACAGGATGCATAGTTCCGCACCCCAGACCAGGAGGGCCATGGGCTGGGTCAGGAGGACCACCAGAACCAAACAGACAGAAAATCACTCCCAGCCAACATTGCGTCAGTACCTTAAATACCACCCCCCCCCCCCAGAATACACAGCAGGAAAACACTCCCACTGGGGTTGGTTCCGAGAGATAAGTGGCATTCAATGCATCCAGCTAGACTGCGTTTCTACTCTTGCCGGCGGTGACAGCGACACCTACGGTCAAGGAGAACCCAGTGCAACCCAGCTGGACTGGTACTGAAACCAGAAATTTAGAGGAATTATCCTGAAGTTCAACTGTGGCAACTTAATTTTCAAGAGCCAGCGCTACACAAATAATGGAGAAATATTCAACACCCTCTCAACAGCATGCAACAACCATGTGAAGTTGAAAATTGACACTGGTGCCAAATGCAATGTCATGTTCTTATCCACATTGCACAATATTGACCCCAAAGCTGAAATTGATCAGTCAAATAAAGTAAACCTGATAGCTTATGGTGGTCAAACAATTCAGACACTGGGCACTTCTACCTTGGATCTTTCAGGGGATAATCTACTATTCTACATTGTGGATAGAAATGTTAAGAGCCTTCTAGGCTTACCAGAGAGCATACGCTTAAATCTAATACAACTCAGTCCAGAAGTACATGTAGTACAAGTACAACAACAGGCTCCTGAGATGACTGCTTATGAGGACTTATTTCCAACTGACACTGTTGGTAAGCTTCCAGTCATGTATCACATGCACTTAGATGAAACCGTACAGCCTTACCTTGTGTGTCCCTGGAAGGATCACACTGGCTATAAAAGACAAAGTCTTGCAAGAGTTGGAAAGGATGACTAGACTGGGCATCATTGCATCAGTGCAGGAGGCTACCCCCTGAATGTCTGCCATGGCAGCAGTAGTCAAAAAAGATGGCACTGTCCACATATGCATTAATCCTGTGCACCTTAATATAAGGCTCTCCTGAGGCCTTATCACCCATTAAAAACGGTAGAGCAAGTGATCACTGACATGCCACAGGCAAAGGTCTTCAGCATTCCAGATGCAAAATGTGGATTCTGGCAAATCCCTCTGGATGAGGAATCATCATAGTTACATAGTAGGTGAGATTTAAAAAAGACACAAGTTCATCAAGTCCAACCTATGTGTGTGATTATATGTCAGTATTACTCAATATTGTGTCATTACTTATGACACAACATTTATGACCCCATATGGCAGATACAAATGCTTACGGATGCCATATGGAATTTCAACTGGAAGTGAAGAGATGTATGGAACAGTTCTTTGCTGGACAGTCATGTGAAATAGTCGTGGTTAAAATCTTGATTTGGGGATCCTCCATTGAATAACATGACAAACGACTTAAATGCATACTAGACTGTGTCAGAGCCATCAATATGCAGCTCAACCCTACCAAATGTCGCTTCAAGGTTTCAGAGGAGCCATATGTTGGACACCTTCTCACAGATAAAGGTGTCAAGCCTGACCCAGAAAAAATCAAAGCCATCCATCAAATGCCTGCTCCAGAGGACAAACATGAATTGCAAAGATTTCTTGGCATGACCAAGTATCTCTCAAAGTTCATTCATAATCATTACTACAGTGAGATAACATCTCCACTCCGTCAGCTTCTGTGCCAAGATGCCGACTGGTTTTGGACTGAACAACATGCTGTTGCTGTGGATACATTGAAAGCACAATTAACTAGTCCACCTGTCCTACAGTATTTTGATGTGCATAAGTCTGTGGTATTGTCTGTTGATTCTTCCCAGCATAGTCTTGGCGCAGTCTGTCTTCAAAAGGGCCCTCACTGAGACTGAAGCACGCTATGCACAAATTGAGAAGGAATTATTCGGAATAGTATTTGCCTGTGTAAAATTCCATGATTATATCTATGGCCACCCTGTGATTGTGGAGACAGATCATCAGCCACTCATAGCCATACTGAGAAAACCCCTGCACAAAGCAACTGCGCGCATCCAGCGAATGATTTGTTAAAGCTTCAACGCTACCACCTAAATGTAATCTATAAACGAGGCCATGAACTGTTTGTTGCGGATGCTCTTCCTTCGTGCACACCTCCCCACTTCTGATAGCTCTGGAGCTATTGAGGATTATGATGTGTTGGCATACAGGATTCAGGAACTAAAGCAAGAAACACAGGCATATGTCACCTGTCAGTGCCTCATTGACATCATTCTCAATGGGTGGCCTAGCTCCTTTAAGGAAATCCCACATGATAGCTGACCATTCTACTCTATGAGGGATGAATTGACAGTGGATGGTGGATTAATCCTGCATGGTCAGAGATATGTAATCCCTCACTCTCTTCAAAAATACTACAAGGTCATCCTGGCATTCATTCAACTAAGTGAAGGGCATGTGAAACCATGTTTTGGCCCACTATATATACTGACATTGAAAGAGAAGTTTCCAGATGTGCCCCAATGCAACGCTCTATGACAGCACCAGATGCGAGAACCTTTAACTCTTCACCAAATAACTGACAGACCATGGTCTATCACAGCAGCAGACATATTTGAGTGGTCAAACAAGGATTACCTGGTCTTGATAGATTCGTACTCTGGCTGGTGGGAATTTGATGTCCTCCCAAACACTTCCAGTAACACAGAGATCAGGACATTAAAGCGGATATTCTCCACACATGGAATTGCCTATCAATTAATGACTGACAATGCAACATCATTTTCAAGTAGAGAATTCAATAACTTTGCTCACCAATGGGATTTTCAGCACGTCACTAGCAGTCCCAATTACCCCAGATCCAATGGTCTTGCAGAGCGTAGTGTAAGATCGGCCAAGCATCTCCTAGAGAAACGTGCACATGATGGTTCTGACATTTATGCAGCCCTACTCAACCTCCGCAACACACCTAGGGATGACATGACTTCTCCAGCACAACATTTACTATCATGACGAACCAGGACTCTGATGGTCCTGCCAAGAGTTGAGACTGATGTTCAGGCTGCTTTATTTATACTCAGGCTAAAAGGAAAGATAAGCCATGACAAATCGGCCAGACGCCTTTCCCCTCTGGAGCCTGGGCCAGTGGTAAGGTTGGAGACAACCCGTGGGTTTGACAAACTGGCCTTGGTTCATGGAAAGGATTGCCAACCAAACGGCTATGCTGTGCATTCTGATGTAAGGAACCATCATCACCTTCTACTGGTACCTGAATCATACTGTACTGCCACTGCCCATGTGCCTATGATCACTTCAGGACCCCAAGCACAGCCGTCTGCTGCTGTGCCAATTGACACTTCCACCAACAGATGTTACACACAACCACAACAAAATGATGACAGCAAAAGGCAAGAGGTTTCAGACTTGCAAGCCCCACAAGTTGTTACTCGATCTGGAAGAGTGTGTAAATCCAATACAATGTTCCAAGACTTTATCACACAATGATTTTTACTCAGCATCTTTCGTTTTATATTGTAGTTTGTTATTGTTCCTTGCTATGCTGCACTCCTTGTTGGTTCTACAGTATATTACACTTCATTTATATATGCATATCCTTTCTTTAAAAGGGGAAAGATGTAGAATATGTATGTGTTGTATTTACATAGCTGTGTTAGGACCTGGGGGTGGTAACAGGAAGTAGGAAGTTGTAAAATCAATTTCTTCTAGTTTCACTTTATGTGGCTCTCTGCTGGCTGGAATAAACAAGCTTTTTACAAGATTCATCTGACTATTCATCATTGCTTCTACAAAATACACACCCACTAAATTCTGTGATTAAACCAGCTTCTGTTGACTAAAAGAATAGACAAATGATTGCCTTAGCAGATTGGTTATAGGCATAGGTGTGCGCAGACTTTTGCATTAGGGTGTGCACCCCAAAGCTCAAACACACCTGCGTGTGTGTATATATATATATATATTGGCACACAGAGCGATAATGCTAATGTGCACAGGGTGATAAGGTTGTGCCCAGGCACATCTGGCACACCTCATGCGTACGCTTATGGTTCTAGATTTGAAGACCTGGAATACAGATATAGTACACTAACCACCAAGTAAGATGAACAAACTGTGCAAGAGCTGCAACAACAAGGACCTGTGTGAATTGCCTATACAGACAGAGTACCAGTCTGGGACCTTTTATTATACACAGAGAATGTGTATAAAATGCAATGTAGGTGGCTGTGCAGTGCCTACGTTAGTCATACATACATACTGCTATAGTAAGTGTTGAGGTTCTCAGTGTTTTAGAACTGTCTTTTATAACATATATTATTTTTTGTATTTATGTACTGTTTTCCAGTTATGCCAGTTCTTCAAAATAAGCAACTAGTGAATAAAGCAATATTACTACATCAGGAATACGACAGGACAATCAAGCAGGAAAATGAACAGCTTAGAAAGAAAATTAAAAGGATGAAAAACAAATACATGAGCAAGTAAGTGGTTGTTCTTATTAGCTGTCTTTGCCAGGGCTCTATTTATCATAACGTGTTTCTTTACCATCACCAAAGGACATTTCATTTACAAAGAACATTTTCAATTACATTTTTTGTTTTAGTCTTCTGGATATTGGTGTGGAATTTGGGGGGGGGGGGGGGGGGGGGTTCTAGAATATTCATATTCATTCACATTCAGATAAAACAAATCATATCAATTTACATGTATATCTGCTGTCTTCACCTTTTTATATACTGTTCAGAAAGTGCACGTCCTGTTAGATTTTTCACTTCCTCATTCAGCAGTAGGAGTGGATTATTGCTAGGCACTATGAGACAGCTGATTGGAGGAAAGGCACACACCCCTTCCCACATATGCAGAGCGTGCCTGTGAATAGTTTAGCAGTCTGCTAATCTATTTATAGCAACCCCCCTCCCCGACACACACTTCTATCCAGAGGCGGCTCTCTAATTAGGCAGTCGCCTAAGGCCTCGCGGCCACCTAATTTGCCTGACAATGGGAGAGGAGAGCCCAGCATCAGGAAGAAGGATTGTGCTGCCTACAGATGTGTGGGAACGATCTCCTCATGCCGGGACTCTGCACTGTTTACTAACACCCTCCCCCCTCTTTCACAGGCTGTACGGTGTGAGTCACTGGCCCCCAGGCTGCTATGATGCCTGTAAAAAGGGCCGCACCAGTGATGAGAGAGGAGGTGAGCAGTGTCAGCCTGTCCTGGACAGGTCCTCTTTGACTATGAGGATGATGCTGGAATCCTTCCCTCTCTCCTCTCCACCTCCTTCCCTCTCTCCCCCTCTCTCCTCCTCCTCCCCCTCCCCCCTCTCCATCTCTCTTCCCCCTCTCCCCCCTCCTTCCCTCTCTCTTCTCTCCCCTTCCTTCCCTCTATCTCTCCCCCTCTCTCTCCCCTCCCTCTCCTCTGCCCCTCCTCCCCCTCCCTCTCCTCTGCCCCTCCTCCCCCTCTCTCTCCTCTGCCCCCTCCTCCCCCCCCTCTCTCTCCTCTCCCCCTCTTCCCCTCTCTCTCCTCTGCCCCCTCCTCCCCCTCTCTCTCTCTCACCCCCCCATCCCACCTCTCTCTCTCCCCCTCATTCCCCCCGCTCTTGACCTCTCTCCCGCCTCTCTCGTCTCCCCCTCCCCATCTTTCTTTCCCCCACCCTCACTCTTGCCTCTCACCCTTCTCCCTCCCTCTCTCTCTCTCTCTCTCTCTCCCTCCCTCCCTCCCTTTCTCTCTCTCTCCCTCCCTCTCTCTCTCTCTCTCTCTCTCTCCCTCCCTCCCTCCCTCCCTCCCTCTCTCTCTCTCTCTCTCTCTCTCCCTCCCTCTCTCTCTCTCCCCTTTTTACCCCTCTCATCCCTCTCTCTCTCTCCCCTCCCCCTTTCTCTTTCATCTCTCTCCCCTTTCTCTTTCCTCTCTCTCCCCTCTCTATTTCTCTCCTCCCCTATATTGCACCCCCCCCCCCCCACTATTTCCCCTACTTTCTCACATCTTTTCCTACTTCCCTCTTTCTCTCCTCTCACTTTTTCCCTTTCACTCTCCTCTTTCACACCTTTTGCCCCCCTCTCTTTCTCCCCATTCTCCCTCTCTTGGCAGGGAAGAGGGAGAGTGGGAGGTAGGCCAAGTTACTGCACCATGGGCCCCTGGGTTGTATTTGCCCCCTGGGCCAAAAGTTGCCAGTCAGACCCTGCTTTCATTTGTCTGTACTAGTTTGCCTTCTCCTGACACTGCAGTGCAAAGAAATTTAGCACCAGGTGCTGTTCTGTATACAGGTTCACTGACCATAGTAAATGCATTGGCTGTGTCCACAGCAGGTATGGGGTATAGGTTTAGGAAAATAGATGATGGATCTATGGCCTTTGTTAGGTAATGTGAAATGTAGGCATAACGGAGAGCTGTCTAGTAAGTGACATCACTATACAGAGGGAAATGTATATAGTGAATACTAAAGCGCTGATAGGATATTAAAAAATTAAAAACCTTTTAAAATAGATAAGATAACTAAATGATATGCTGCACCATTGAAGTGTGTCCTACACTTAAAAGAATATAAAAATAAATACTAAGAGAGTATAAATTGTGCGCAATATCAACCTTAATCTATTTAGATCAGTATAGGTGATGTTAAAAGAATAAATATGGCAAGTGACGTGATGAATAAAATAATACTATATAATAAAATACAATATATAAGTGCTTGTGTGACAATCCCAAGTGCAAAATAATTAATGCTTCACGTTACAATGAGGTTGTAACAATTTATAAATAAATAAATAAACAATGTGTTCCAAAATAAATAAATCAAACACTAGTGCTTCAAGTATGAGTAAATAAAATAATCCTTAATGTGCTATTATACTTCAAAAAATATCCAGTGCTTGCTGATAATTCATATGGGGATATGTAAATCCCTAAACCAATACAGGAAAAACCTGATGTAATGGCCAATTGATTATTAAGTTAATCCCTTAATTGATACCAATACACCGATAGCAATGAATAAATAAATGATTAAACAAATACACTGGCAAATCCTCAATTCCACCAATTGTATAAAAATTGGGGAGACATATAAAAAATATATAAGGAATAAATATTTAAAAAAGACTTCCCTTAATTCTGGAATATGGGGATATTTTGTCTTCTTACAATTCCTCCTGGTGTCTTGCTCTGGTGTGACATGAAAAGAAAATGACACAGAAAACATACACCATTGCGCAGCGCTCTACTTAAAAAATTCTAAAAGATCTCAGGGGGGTGCCTAAAGCTTGTGCACTCACATTTACCCTGTGGATCTGGGCGCATTCAATTACCGCTGATGGTCAGGCTCAAGACGGGGCTGTCAGCCCTTCTCCTCCTCACTGTGCTTTGCAGCGTCACTAGGGCTCCTCCTCCCGACGCATATCATCACAGGTCACGTGACTTTCTCAAGGGAATAGCCCTGTGACAAGCGTGGAGGAATCTATAGCAACTGATTAGCAATCGGGTTGCCAAAGTGACACATAACCAGCAGAAAATGAGTTAACTGCATCTTCATATGGGTCCCAGGTGCGGCGGATAAAATGAATGGGATGATGACTCAAATCAATCTGTCACTTTGGCAACCCAATTGCTAATCAGTTGCTATAAATTCCTCCACGCTTGTCACAGGGCTATTCCCTTGAGAAAGTCACGTGACCTGTGATGATACGCGTCGGGAGGAGGAGCCCTAGTGATGCTGCAAAGCACAGTGAGGAGGAGAAGGGCTGACAGCCCCGTCTTGAGCCTGACCATCAGCGGTAATTGAATGCGCCCAGATCCACAGGGTAAATGTGAGCGCACAAGCTTTAGGCACCCCCCCCCCCCAGATCTTTTTGAATTTCTTAAGTAGAGCGCTGCGCAATGGTGTTTGTTTTCTGTGTCATTTTCTTTTCATGTCACACCGGAGCAAGACACCAGGAGGAATTGTAAGAAGACAAAATATCCCCATATCCCAGAATTAAGGGAAGTCTTTTTTATATATTTATTCCTTATATATTTTTTATATGTCTCCCGGATTTTTATACAATTGGTGGAATTGAGGATTTGCCAGTGTATTTGTTTAATCATTTATTTATTCATTGCTATCGGTGTATCGGTATCAATTAAGGGATTAACTTATTAATCAATTGGCCATTACATCAGGTTTTTCCTGTATTGGTTTAGGGATTTACATATCCCCATATGAATTATCAGCAAGCACTGGATATTTTTTGAAGTATAATAGCCAGGGGAGGGCTGGCAGCCTTAGGCCTGGGTGGCAAGTCCAGTCAAGTGGCCCATTGACACCTTGCCGACCAGCCGCCGTCATTATACAGCGGCAGATTGGCTCCTCTGCAAAGCGGCGTGACGCTAGAGCCGATTCACCTGTCTGCGATATCCCCGTTCGGACAGGGGAGTTAGAGAGAGATCTGCTGTTCCTAGTGATCAGGAACAGCGATGTCTCTCTCTCTCTCTCTCTCTCTCTCTACTCCCTGTCAGTAAATCCCCCCCAGTTAGAAACACCTCCCAGGGAACACAATTGACCCCTTGATCGCCCCCTAGTGTTAACCCCTTCCCTTCTAGTTACATTTATACAGTAGTCAATGGCTATTTTTAGCACTGATCACTGTATAAATGTCAATGGTCCCAAAAAAAGTGTCAAAAGTGTCCGATCTGTCCGCTAAATATCGCCACTCAATATATGCTTATTGCGATTTTTTTTTTTTTCTTACTAAAAATATGTAGAATACATATTGGCCTAAACCAGGAGTCTCCAAACTGTTTGCACAAAGGACCAGTTTACTGTCCTTCAGGCTTTAGGGGGGCTGGACTGCGGTCATTGTGAGTAGAAAATGTCCCGACATCACTGGGAATAAACAATGCCCCATCAATGGTTTTCACAGGAGGAACAGTGCCCCATTAATTGTATCAGTTGGAGTAATGGTACCCAATCCCTGGTGTCCGCAGGAGGAACCCCATCGATGGGGTCAGTGGGAGGAAGGGTGCCTTATTAATGGTGTCAGTGGGAAGAATGGTGCACCTTAGCAGGAGGAATAGTGCCCCATCGATAGTGTCGGTGGGAGGAAGGGTGCCTATTAATGTTGTCATTGGAAAGAATGGTGCCCCATCATTGGTCTTAGCAGGAGCCCATCCATGGTGTCAGTGGGAGGAATAAAGTCCCAAGAGCCAAGTAGAGGCAAGCAAAGGGCCGCATCTGGCCCCTGGGCCATAGTTTGAAGACCACTGGCCTAAACTAATGAAGAAATTAATTTTTTGGGGATATTTATTATAGCAAATGGTTAAAAATATTTTTTATTTTTCTAAATTGTCACTCTTTTTTGGTTTATAGCGCAAAAAATAAAAACCGTAGAAGTGATCAAATACCACCAAAAGAAAGTTCTATTTGTGGGGAAAAAAGGCATACATTTTATTTGTGTACAGTGTCACCACGACCGCGCAATTTTCAGTTAAAGCGATGCAGTGCCGTATCGCAAAAAATGGCCTGGTCAGGAAGTTACTAAATCCTTCCGGGGCTGAAGTGGTTAAACCACTGAATCAGCTCACCATCACCAGTGCCCATCAATGCAGCCTCACCAGTGCCCATCAATGCAGCCTCACCAGTGCAGCCTGATCAGTGCCGTTTTACCAGTGCAGACAGTGCCCAGGCATCAGTGCAGCCTGATCAGTGCCCATCAATGCAGTCTCACCAGTGCAGACAGTGCCCAGGCATCCTGATCAGTGCAGCCACACCAGTGCAGACCATGCCCATCAGTGCTGATCAATGCAGCCTCACCAGTGCCCAGGTATCAGTGCATCCTGATTAGTGCCCATCAGTGCAGCCTCACCGGTGCAGACTGTGCACATTAGTGCAGCCTGATCAGTGCCGCCTCATCAGTGCAGACAGTGCCCAGGCATCCGTGCTGATCAATGCAGCCTCACCAGTGAAGTGTCCATCATCAGTGCAGCTTGATCAGTGCCCATCAGTGCAGCCTCACCAGTGCAGACAGTGCCCAGGCATCAGTGCATCTGAATCAGTGCCCATCAAAGCAGCCTCACCAGTGCAGTGCCCATCATCAGTTCAGTTTGATAAGTGCCCCTCATCAGAGGTTAGAGGAGGGAATGGACGTGCTGACGTAACGTCCAGCACGGAGGGAGGGGCCTGAGACCGCCAGCTGGAGAGGAGACAGGAATGCGGCTGAGGAGAACGCCGGTTCCCCGCTGACCGTGCGGGATTCTAGGGGACGGTTCGCCTCGGTCCTGGAGAACATAGCGGCCCCCAGCTTCTGGGCAATGGAGGACCCTCAAAGCGACCGAAACCTAAACCGCCGACAGGACATCATATCTGGGTAGGCGGCGAGCTGCGTCCCGCGATCTCTGCACGGCTCCCCTTGCCTCCGACCCGCATCCTCCGCTGCACGCCTCCCCGCACACCCCCTGCCTCGGCTCCACACAAGGAACGCACAGCAGAAGAAGGGTCAGTAAGCAGAAGAGACCGCCCGGCCCGTGAGTATAACACCTAGTCAGGCTCTACAAACAGGAAACACCGAGGATAAGGTAAGGCAATCAGTTGTGCCTTAATGCCATGAAGAAACTGTTGTAGTGCTTTTAAAAAAAAAAAAAAAAAAGCCCAAACACGCTTGTTATATTGGGGTCTGTTTGCCAATTTGTAGCACCAGGTACCCACGAGATCTATAGACTGTAATAGAGGCCGTGTACACCCTGGGCTTTTAAAAAAAAAAAAAAAAAAAAAAAAAAGCCCAAACACGCTTGTTATATCGCATAGAAGGAGATAACCCCCCTGAAAAACTGGGACAATCAAGACTGGGACTGTGGGGGCTCTGCTTGGGTATGTTTGACTGTATCGGGTCTGTCTGCCAATTTGGGCATTTAAAGTGGCCTACGCAGCTAGATGGCAAGTGTGCACGGCACGTAGCACCAGGTACCCTCGAGATCCATAGACTGTAACAGAGGCCGTGTACACCCTGGGCTCTCAGAACTCTCAGGGGGCAATACACCACACTCCGTCAGCAAGAAGGGAGCACACCAGGGAGCTTCAGTTGCATACTGGTATATAGGTGGCCTAAATCTGTGAGACTCCGGGTAAAACCATACCTATGTCAAAATAGCCCGCACAGGTAATAGCTGGACCACCAGGGGGAAGGCTGCTACGGGGGAGCCCAGGGAGAGCCCCATTGAGGGGCCGAGCCATAGTTTGACCCGTGGGGTGCCTTGGACCCGGTGCCTGGGAGAAGGGAGGCCTGTCCGGGCGACACCGGTGTGGGGGTACTGCACTGACGGGGGTCGGGCCCACATCGGAGGGCCGGGTTATGGTAGAGACCCATACACCCTAGCCACAGACCAGCTTCTTGAGAAAAGCAGGAAGATAGCCAATCCGGGACATCTTTCTAATTCTACAGCTCTACCTGCTCGGGAGCATAGGTCGACAAATAGGGGGGGGTCGGACATTTCATCCCCGACACAGACTGAGGAGCAACTGCTGGCGTACGCAGTAGTAGACCCTCCAGCTCCTAGGTACCGTTGTTTTGGGGCCTCACTGAAGGCTGAAGACATCAAAAAAAAGCCTTATTCTCCCGGGGGCCATCACCAGGTGTAGGATTTAAAATCAACTTACCACAAGGCGAGGAGGGGGTAGGGGCATACCTGTGCTGCCCTTACCATCCTGCCGGGAGGTGCCTCAAGGAGGACTCTCAACCTGGCAGCCCAAGTCGGGGACAATAAGGGGGCCCTAATATAAAAAAAAAAAAAAAAAAAAAAAAAAAAACGCTAATAGAAGGGGGCACTAAGGCAGGCTCGGTCTGTCATCCGCTCAAGCTGGGGAAAAGAATAAGAGGAACGAAAAGAAACATGAGTAAAGAGCCCAATAAATTGCCTAAGAAGGGGGCCGCTAAAACCCAGAAGAACGATTCCAGCTCTATAAAATACTATCTCAGACAGGGCGCGAGCCCGACAACTTCAGTGCCAGATCACTCCCCCAAGACATCTAAGGTAAAGGGCAAAGCCCATAAACCAGATACAGCCTTTGATCTCTCAAGGGCGGAACAAACAATAGAAAGTGAGAGTGACGGGAGCAGGATGGACGAGCCGCCAAGGGGGTCTCAACCCCCCTCTAAAATAGAAATGGAAGAGATGATGCTGAGGCTGGAGTCCGTAATAAAGGGGGAGGTCAACAAACTAAGGGAGGACATGAGCCATCTTCTGACCAGAGTGGAGGGGATGGAGAAGAGGGTCGACAACATGGAACAAGAAATCTCAGACTTAAGGGGGCAACTTAAGTTGACCCAAATAAACCAGAGAGATACACTTGACAAATTGGAAGATCAGGAAAATAGAGATAGAAGGCAAAACATAAGAATTCGAGCAATCCCAGAACATCGAGGAGAGGATCTGGAGAAAATCATTAGAACGCTCCTCTCCCCCTTCAGCGGAGCTAGAGACGATAAGTTCCCCAGACTAGAAAGAGTGCATCGGATAGGCAGGATGGACCCCTCTGAGTCAAACAGAACTCGGGATGTCATAGTTCGGTTCAGTCATTTTAAAGACAAGGAAGACATCTGGCAAAAGATCAGAGGAAAGACCCCCCTAGAGTTCGAGGGGGCGGAGATCCAGATATTTGCCGATCTATCTGCTAGAACCCTTGAGAGAAGACGGTTGCAGAGACCCCTACTAGAGATCCTCCGCAATAATAATGTTAAATATATCTGGGGTTTTCCGTCATGCCTGATAGGCACTAAAGAGGGCAGATCGGCTAAGCTGAGATACCCAGAGGAGCTACCCGAGTTTTGCAGGAAACTTGACATTCCGGTTCCCAACCTTGTGGGGTGGGTGGAGATGGGCCAATAATAGAAGGGAGGGAAGAAAAAAAAAAAAAAAAAAAGGAAAATTTTGAAAGCTATATAGTGGTGTGCGGGGGGGGGGACGGGGAGGGGGGCAAACCAGGGGGGGGCACCCAGGCGGGGCCATTCCGGCCCTCTTCGGCTGGCTCACACACGGGCCCAGCGGTTGCTGGGCGGGTGGGTGGGTCCTTAGGGGCGGGTCAGAATCCTGCCTCTCCAGAGAGTCTGAGTTGGAGAGAGGCCAAGTGAGGATGGCACTCCCTAACTCAGAGACCCAGGAATGGGTAAGAGTGGGTAGAGAGGGGGGGTCTAGAGGAGGGAGGGGGGGAGGGGATGCTGTGAGGGAAGGGAGGTGGTATGGGAAAGAGGGGGGCAGAGTAGGGACACAGGGGAGGGAGGTAGGGTGTAGGGAGGGAGACCCCGCCGCTGGGGGATATGAGGGGGACAAGGAGACAAAGTCAATATATTTGGATGTCAGAGATTAAACTTCTTACATACAACGTGAGGGGGCTAAATGCCCCAGGTAAGCGGCAAAGAGTCCTGGAAGAGGCCAAGAGATATGGGGCCAGCTTGGTTTTCTTACAGGAAACTCATCTCTCCCTTAGTTCGAATATTAAACTCTTCTCAACAGCCTTCCCTATCTGGTATTACAGTGATACTGCTTCAAGCAGAACGAGAGGGGTGGCTATAGGGATGGCGAAAGATTTGCAGTTTAAACTTGAAGAAAGGAAGGTGGATCCGGAGGGAAGATTTCTGTTTTTGAGAGGCACTCTCTTCGGGACAACATATACTCTAGCAAATATATACGCACCCAATACTAGGTCACCAGACTACATGATTTCGACCCTTAATAGGTTGAGAACTTTTAGAAGAGGATATCTGATCCTAATGGGAGACTTAAATCTCACCCTGGACCCAGAGCTGGATAGCTCGTCATGTGCACAGGGGACAGGAAATGCTCTACTAAAATTACTAAAGAAAAAGATGAGCAGGGAACAACTGGTTGATGTTTGGAGAATGCAGCATCCTACTATCAGAGATTACACATTTTTCTCCCCTGTGCACAAGACGTACTCCAGACTGGACTACATCTGGGTGGACCATGGACTCTTAGACAGAGTAATGGACACATGTATCGAGGTAGTGTCTTTATCAGATCACGCCCCAGTTAGCATGAGCTTGAACATCCCAGAATTTAAAAAACCGAGCTGTGGGTGGAAATTGAATAACGAGTTATTAAAAGATGCCGAACTAAGGGAAAGTGTGAGAAAAGAACTCGAGTGGTTTTTTAAAATAAATGACAACGGGGAAGTGAAGGGATCTAGCCTCTGGGATGCCCACAAGGCCTTCATTAGGGGGGTGTTTATCTCGAAAGCTACTTGGAAAAAAAAAGCAAGACTTAGAAGAGTACAGGAGTTGACGGACGACATAAAAGACATGGAGACTAAGCATAAGGCCGACCCTATTCAGAACCAAGAAATACTTCAAGGATTAATCACTAAGAGGGAAGAGTTAAGGGAGCTAGCGGAACAGGAAATAAAACAAGTCCAAAATAGAACCGCGAAAGAATGGTACTCCTATGGCAACAAACCAGGCAAACATCTAGCCAGACTGCTTCAAAAAAACAAGTCCATAAATTTTATTGAGAAAATCACTAACAAAAAGGGAGAGGTAAGATATATCTCAGAAGATATTGCGTCGACATTTAGGGACTTCTACGAGGAGCTATACTCGGTTAGTCGAAAGGGTGGAGCTAAAAGAGGAGGGAGGTGCGACAAAGCGCAGGCTTTTTTAAGTGGGGCAAAATTACAGACCCTGGGATTAGAGGAGAAAGAGAGGCTAGATAGACCCATCTCGGAGGAAGAAATCACGAGAGCCTTAAACAACTCGCCAATGGGCAAGAGCCCGGGGCCAGATGGATTAACGGCACTATATTATAGGACTTACAGAGAGATCTTGATACCCAGACTGTTAAAATATCTGAACGGCCTGGGCTCGGAGTACGGTATGAGTGAGGCCTCATTGTTGGCCACAATCACGGTGTTGCGAAAGGAGGGGAAGGACGATTCGACGTGCGCCGGGTATAGACCCATATCGTTATTAAACTTCGAAACAAAACTCTACGCCAAAATTTTGGCCGAGCGTATTAAGGGAACCCTGGGAACCCTGATACACCCAGACCAAGTGGGATTTACACCAGGGAGAGAGGGAAGAGACAACAGTGTGCGAACTCTGTTGGCGATACAAAGGATGAGAGACTCTCGAACCCCCAGTCTACTACTGTCTATCGATGCAGAAAAGGCTTTCGATCGGGTAGACTGGGGGTTCCTGTTCAAGACTTTAGACACTATGGGATTTGGGCCAAAAATTATTCAAAAAATAAGAGTCCTCTATTGCCATCCCAAAACTAATATCAAGGTAAATGGTATTCTGTCCTCACCCTTTGAAATGCACAATGGGACTAGGCAGGGATGTCCCCTCTCCCCGCTCCTTTTCATCTTAGCCTTGGAACCCCTCTTGGCAACAATTAGAGGAAACAAGGAGGTGGAGGGATGCGAGGCGGGGGGGGAGGAACACAAGTTGGCGGCGTTCGCCGACGATGTCCTATTTTATGTAAGTTCACCTCACAAATCCCTCCCCAACATCCTGAAGACTTTAGCGGCATATAGTGAGGCCTCAAATTTTAAGATTAATTTAGCAAAATCCTCAATTCTGAGTATCAACATGAATAGGGCCGAAAAGGAAGACCTGATGAGGGCCTATAACCTCACGTGGAAGAAACAAATAAAATATTTAGGTATAGTGCTGACTAACTCCATAGAGAAAATGTACAGGGCCAATTACATACCTTTATTAGACGAAGTTAAAAAAAAATGCCAGGAGTTTAAAACCAGACCAATTTCGTGGTTTGGTCGTATTAACGCAGTTAAAATGATGATACTCCCGCTGATCACCTATAAATTCCAGATGATCCCAATAGCGCTACCAGATCAGTACCTTAGGAAATTAAAATCTCTCATCTTGAATTTTATATGGCAACAGAAGCTACATAGAATATCTTTTCAAACTCTAAAATTAGATAAAAATAAGGGAGGGCTGGCGGTGCCCGACATTGTGAATTACTATCACGCAACAGTTTTGTTAAGAATCACAGAATGGGGGAGGGCACATAGCTTTAAGAGGTGGGCAAGCCTAGAGGAAGCATTAAGTGAAGCACAGTTGGGGAAAACTATTTGGAACCCCCCGAAGTTTAGAAGGTTGGGGGAAAAAACACATGCAATCACAAAAAACACTCTAAAAGTCTGGGACAAAATCCACAAAAATTTTAAAATTAAATACAACTCACCATTAATTGCACTAAAAGAAAATGATATGTTCCCACCAGGGAGAAGTGATCAGGGAGGGGATTGGATAATAAACGATAATGCACGAGTAGGGGATATAATAAGTAAGGGGAAAATAGTGTCACTTCAGGAGTTACAGGGGATGAACGATTGTTTTAGAGTTGACGATTGGCGGTACCTCCAGTTAAGTCACTTCGTGGGGTCCATCCCCCCTCCAAAGAGGGGACGGGGGGACCTTACGGAGCTGGAACGTGTCTTTACGACGGAGAACACTAAAAAAATTATTACAAAAATTTATAAATTCCTGCTGTCAGGAGACGGACAGGGGGAACCGCCTTTTGTCAAAAAATGGGGGAGGGAATTGGGCACGCACCAATCGGGGGCAATTAGAAAAATGTTCCAACTTACCCACAGTTCAGCTGTGGATGTCAAAACCGCAGAGATTAACTATAAGTGCTTATCCGGTTGGTACTTGACCCCGGAAAAATTAAACAAATTTCAGCCGGGGGTATCAGCTGACTGCTGGCGAGGATGCCAAGCAAAGGGCACTATGGGCCACCTTTGGTGGGGCTGCCCAAAAATTAAAAAATTCTGGAAGTCCATTTTAAAATACATCAAAGAGATCACTAAGGTCGAGGTAAGAGAAGATCCTTGGGCAGTTCTGCTACACGACACAGAGGTCGGATCCAGGCAATATAGAGGATCACTAGTCCCGCATTTGCTAAATGCAGCAAAGCGAGTGATCCCCAGAAGATGGAAGGACCCAGAGAGCCCACCCATCTGGGAATGGGTCAACGCGGTTGAGGGCACCTATATCTCGGAGTGTTTAGTAAACAGCGCGGTAGAGGAAAGGGATGACACTAAAACCAAATGGGAAGGCTGGAGAGGGTTTAAAAGGTCCTGGAGCTATGTTGAAGCTCTGAGGATAGAGTGAGAGAGAGACATTCTGACTATTTTTAAAATAAAAAAAAAAAAAAAAAAAAAAAGACAGTTCTCGTAAATTATTGTCAAAGTTTCTACAGAAACGACCCCAGCGGCGGGGGGGGGGGGGGGGGGGGGGGAGGGAGGGGCGGCAGGGAGAAGGGGGGAGGGGGGGGGGGTTTTGAAGGTTTTGAAAGTTTTCTTTCCCGTGGGAGAAGGGTTCAATAAAGATATAAATAACCCACAAGGAATTTGGAAAAAATTTAAACTTACAAGCCCTAAAAATTATGAATAATAATTAAAAAAAAAAAAAAAAAAAAAAAAAAAAAAGGAGACGATGAAAAATTCCACAATGATGCGAAGACAGTTAAAGGGACATAATTGAGGGCGCTCCTGATACGGTCCCAATAAGTTCTCTCTGAGGTGGAAAAAAAAAAAAGAAAAAAAAAAAAAAAAAAAAAAAAAGTGCCCCTCATCAGTGCCGTTTAAGTGCCCCTCATCAGTGCCGTTTAAGTGCCCCTCATCAGTGCCGTTTAAGTGCCCCTCATCAGTGCCGTTTAAGTGCCCCTCATCAGTGCCATTTAAGTGCCCCTCATCAGTGCCATTTAAGTGCCCCTCATCAGTGCCATTTAAGTGCCCCTCATCAGTGCCGTTTAGGTGCCCCTCATCAGTGCCGTTTAAGTGCCCCTCATCAGTGCAGTTTAAGTGCCCCTCATCAGTGCCATTTAAGTGCCCCTCATCAGTGCCATTTAAGTGCCCCTCATCAGTGCCATTTAAGTGCCCCTCATCAGTGCAGTTTAAGTGCCCCTCATCAGTGCCATTTAAGTGCCCCTCATCAGTGCAGTTTAAGTGCCCCTCATCAGTGCCATTTAAGTGCCCCTCATCAGTGCAGTTTAAGTGCCCCTCATCAGTGCCATTTAAGTGCCCCTCATCAGTGCCATTTAAGTGCCCCTCATCAGTGCAGTTTGATAAGTGCCCAACAATGCAGACTTACCAGTGCAGTGCCCATCATCAGTGTAGTTTGATCAGTGCCCATGGGATGTGAGGGGTCAGCTGGGGGTGTGTCAGGGTCTGTCTCACAGCCAGGTCCTTGCCTTGCACGTCTCTTTGAGGGGGGTGATGAATCTGTCACCTCTTCTCTGCCACTCCTCCAAGCCAGCGCACGGCCCCAGCCCACAACCGCTCAGGTCACGTGTGACGTGACGCACCTCCTCCCCTGGTATGTCTTACGCCCTGACGGCTGCCTCTGAGACTCCTGGGAGGTGGGAGTTGTAGTTTGCTGCGCTGCCGAGTTCCTCCCACCGCCAGGAACTCGAGCGCGGCCGGACTACAACTCCCAGAGTGCAGTGCAGCAGCAACCATACAGCCAGTTGGCGGCCGCTGTTCTGTCATAAGTTTCCGAATTTGATAAGTTGGAATTTATGACAGAACACCGCTACGGCCGTTTTAATGTCAAGGTAGGCGGCCTGGGGGGAAATTTCCACCCTGCCCCCCGGCCCAGCCCGCCCCTGATAATAGCACATTAAGGATTATTTTATTTACTCATACTTAAAGCACTAGTGTTTGATTTATTTATTTTGGAACACATTGTTTATTTATTTATTTATAAATTGTTACAACCTCATTGTAACGTGAAGCATTAATTATTTTGTCCTTGGGATTGTCACAAAAGCACTTATATATTGTATTTTATTATATAGTATTATTTTATTCATCACGTCACTTGCCATATTTATTCTTTTAACATCACCTATACTGATCTAAATAGATTAAGGTTGATATTGCGCACTTTTTTCTACTCTTTTAGTATTTATTTTCACACTATACAGAGGGAGCTTGTGTTGCAGTGCATATAATGGTGTGATATGATCCAATGACATGCTGGAATCCTTGAGAACTGGCCATGGGTGAATTGCCATCAGTTTGTCCCATTATTGGCGTGATTGGGGCCTCATGTCTAAGTTTTGCCTAAGGCCTCACAAAGCTTGGAGCCGCCATTCTATCTCCCATCTAGGACAGCTTGTCAAAAGTTATTAGGCTGATAACAGATGAAGGATCAGGACAAAGCTACAGGACACAGGGCTTTGAAGAGAGATAAAAAAAAAAAAAAAAAAAAAACTACAGATATATGTGCCCAGCTCAAATTTCATGAATTGGGTTTACATCCACTTTAAGTGGGGTCTGAGTATTGCCTAACACTTTTCCATATACACAGTTGTCTAGAGCAGCCTTTCTCAACCAAGGCTCCTCCAGTGGTTTCTAGGGGTTCCTTGAGAAGCGGCAGATTTACCTTCCACCCGATGGTGCCCTCATAGGGCCAACATCGCCCGGCAGAGGTGTGAGACTAGTCTCTGGAAATTAACCGCTGGCACCAATGATCTTTTTATGTGTAAGTGAGACATTCTCTTCATTGATCACAAATGTAGAACGATGTTCATCCTACCGCCCACCAATGTAAGGGGTAATCTTCTACTCATCGGCTCTGACCTTAAATGTATCTTCATTTTTTTGGGCAAATGGAAATTTATAATACGTTAGAACATATAGGAACGAGTAAGGCCCCTTACACACAGGGTGGGAGGGGAATATGTCTGCTGATTCCCGCTGAGCCGGCGGATGGTTGGTTGGTGTCCTCTCCACTTATGCAGAGTGGACACAGACACAGCCCGCTCTCCTCTATGGGTGGTCAGATGTAAACAGACCTCCTGTCTGTTTACACCCGACTGCCATCCGATCTGTCATTGTGGAGGTTCAGAGTGGCTAAGCACACAGTGAAGTAATGCAAAGCTACAACTGCAAGACAGCTCGTTCTGTTGAAAAACAGAAACACACCAATCTTAAAAGATTTCTTAGGGCCCTTTCACACGGGCAGACTAATTGGGTCCACCTGTCAGTTTCTCGGGCAGACCCAATCGGATCCTCCTGTCTTCTCTATGGAGTGGTGGCTGTCAACGGACACATTTCCGCACATCCGATCCGATCCGCTAAAAACAGATGGATGGGGATCCATTCACACTTCCTACAACTCTGTAACAAAAAGCCATGTACAGAGGTATGGGCAACAGAGCTGCAGGCAGTGTGTGCAGGAGCCTGACCTTGCACCCGTGATACACTAATCACTGGTGCAATGATCTGCAGGCTCGTGTGAAAAGAATAAATGCACATTTTTCATGCTAAAAATATGTACATTTATATTTTTTTACAACGTGAACTTGGCCTTTAGGCCCCTTTCACACGGTCGGACCGTTCAGATCCGCCTGTCAGTTTTGACGGCGGATCTGAACGGGCGCTCCATGTTAGTCTATGGAGCGTCGGATGTCAGCGGAGACATCTCCGCTGACATCCGACCCGGTCCGATCCGCCAGAAGCAGACGTATGGCTCTACGTCCAGATCCGTCCAGATCCGTCGCTGGCGGATCGGATCGGGTGAGACACACTGTCCGTTTTCATCCGATCTCTCCATAGAGACCAGCGGCGCTCGCAAGCCCCTCCCCGCTCAGTGAGCAGAGAGGGACTTGTCATCCGCCGGCTCAGCGGAGATCAACGGAGAGATCTCCCGCTGAGCCGGCGGACAGAGGCGGACTCCGTGCAAGCGGAGTCCGCCTCGTGTGAAAGGGGCCTTAAACCCAAAGCCAAAAATATCATATATTTTTTTATTTTTTTCCCCCTGCTGTTTTCACCTGGTGATCTGGCCAGTAGCACACCTCCTGTAGTAGAGTGCCTACATTCTGGATGAACGAGCAACAGAGACTCCTTTGGAGAGCAGCATTACCAGTCCCGGAGGAAGGGTGGTGTTAGATGCACTTGCAGATTGAAATACATTAACATACTGCTACTACTTTATAAACAGTTACAGCAAACCGTTTTGTTCATTTTGAGATAAAGGTTTTGCATAAATAATAAAAGCCTGTCAGTGGTAAGTTGTTTGTGTCAACTGCAGGAAAGCTTGTGCTGTTGAAAAACAACAGACTTACTGGCTAGATAACCAGGTGAAAAGAAAGCCAAAAAAGAAAACGAATGCAGTCATTACATCTAAAATTGGTAAGCTGTATTTTATTTTTGAATTTAAAGCTCACGTGCAGTTTGGGATTAGGGCCAGATATAAGATCCCCCATAGCAGCATTAAGGTAGAAATCATGTCAAATACTAACTAAACCTGCCCCCACCCCCATTATAAGCCTATTCTAACTACCCTGTAAAGGAGAGATATCTATACTTACCAGGGCCGGATTAACATAGGGGCTATTGGAGCTGCAGCTCCAGGCCCCTTTCTCAAAATAGGCCCATTTACCCCAAAAAAAAAAAAAATTCAAAAAAATAAATAAATTAAAAAAAAGATAAACTTCGAGGGTTGTAGCTCAGCGACCAGGAGTCACAGAAACCCCACATTTGGGGGGGGGGGGGGGGGTAGGTAGCTAAAGACCTACTCCAGCACTGGTTAAAAGATGGGGCTGCTATCATCTATGGTTCCGGAGATACAGGTCTGCTTGCGCAGCCTGTCAGAAGCTACATACAGAGCAGCCAGTTTAAATACAAGCCGAAACACTCTGTAGCAGACTGAGAGGATGAACTCACAGTGCTTATAATAATTATTTGCATATTACTTATGATAATTAACCCCTCGCCACCCAGGCCAATTCTGACACTTCTCTCCTACATGTAAAAATCATCATTTTTTTTTTATAGAAAATTACTCAGAAGCCTCAAGCATTATATATATTGTTTTAGCAGACACCCTATGGAATAAAATGGTGGTATTTGCAACTTTTTATGTTACACGATATTTGCGCAGCAAATTTTTCAAAGTTTTTTTTGGAAAGAAACAGTTTCATTCAAATAAAAAAAAAAACACTAAAGTTAGCACGATTTTTTTTTCGTGTACTAAGCAATGCTTTAAATTTTTTTACAGGTTACATGTTTAGAGTTACAGAGGAGGTATAAGGCTAGAATTATTGTTTTCACTCTAACGATCGTGGCATATGTAACCTGTGTGTATCTGGCTCTGATACTAACCAGTGCCTACCCAGCCACTGACTAGTATCTCTCCCCAGCCTGTCCCCACACATCCTCTCACCTGCTGACCTGTGGATGTGGGAATCACTCCTGCAGTCTTAAGCCCCATACACACGGTCGGACTTTTTCATGGATTCTGTCCGATCGGACAATGTTGTTGAAAAATCAGACCGTGTGTATGCACCATCGGACAGTGTACGTCGGATTGTCCGACGGACAAAGTCTTATCTCCTGCTGGAAAGATTTGCCGACAACACGGTCCGATCACACCAAATCCGATCGTGTGTACGGTTGTCCGACCGGACAAAGTGCTACGCATGCTCAGATCACATTACAAGACCAAAGCTATTGGCTACTAGCCTCTACGTAGTCCCGTCGTAGGCAACAAACGTCACCACGTTCAGAATGATCGGATTTTCCGACAACTTTGTCCGACCGTGTGTACGTAAAACCAACATCGGACAAAGTATGACGGACAGGATCCGACCGACCTGGTCCGCGGATTGTCCGACCGTGTGTATGGGGCTTAATTGTGTTCTGCCAGTGAATACAATGATCAGTGTTGCTAACTATAGCTGGCAGCACTGATTGTTTTGGGGAAAACCTGACAGGCTGGTTGTACTCGAGTCGGTTAATAGGTTGACTGGTGTAAAACCAGCTAGCCCATACATAGATCGACCTATGGCTGGTCTCTGCTTAATTGGTGTAATTTCAATCCATGTATGGCCCGCTTAACCACTACACAGTCCCTAAACATCCTTCCACAAACCTTTAAATTTTTCCTTCCCAGATTCCTTCATCCTTCTCTCCTATATATAGTGCCCACTGTCATACCCTCCATACTCCTCTCCTATACATAGTGCCCACTGTCATACTCTCCACACTCCTCTCCTGTACATACTGCTCACTGTCATACCCTCCACACTTCTCTCCTATACATACAGTGGTGTGAAAAAGTGTTTGCCCCCTTCCTCATTTCTTGTTCCTTTGCATGTTTGTCACACTTAAGTGTTTCGGAACATCAAACCAATTTAAACAATAGTCAAGGACAACACAAGTAAACACAAAATGCAATTTGTAAATGAAGGTGTTTATTATTAAAGGTGAAAAAAAATCCAAACCATCATGGCCCTGTGTGAAAAAGTGATTGCCCCCTAAACCTAATAACTGGTTGGGCCACCCTTAGCAGCAACAACTGCAACCAAGCGTTTGCGATAACGTGCAATGAGGCTTTTACAGCGTCCTGGAGGAATTTTGGCCCACTCATCTTTGCAGAATTGTCCTAATTCAGTTACATTAGAGGGTTTTCGAGCATGAACGGCCTTTTTAAGGTCATACCACAACATCTCAATAGGATTCAGGTCAGGACTTTGGCTAGGCCACTCCAAAGTCTTCATTTTGTTTTTCTTCAGCCATTCGGTGGTGGACTTGCTGGTGTGTTTAGGATCATTGTCCTGCTGCAGAACCCAAGTTCGTTTCAGCTTGAGTACACGAACAGATGGTCGGACATTCTCCTTCAGGATCTCTTGGTAGACAGCAGAATTCATAGTTCCTTTTATCACGGCAAGTCTTCCAGGTCCTGAAGCAGCAAAACAGCCCCAGACCATCACACTACCACCACCATATTTTACTGTTGGTATAATGTTCTTTTTCTGAAATGCAGTGTTCCTTCTACGCCAGATATACTTGGACACACACCTTCCAAAGAGTTCCACTTTTGTCTCATCGGTCCACAGAATGTTGTCCCAAAAGTCTTGGGGATCATCAAGATGTGTTGTGGAGAAATTGAGACGAGCTTTGATGTTCTTTTTGCTCAGCAGTGGTTTTCTCCTTGGAACTCTGCCATGCAGGCCATTTTTGCCCAGTCTTTTCCTGATGGTGGAGGCATGAACGCTGACCTTAACTGAGGCAAGTGAGGCCTGCAGTTCCTTGGACGTTGTTGTGGGGTCTTTTGTGACCTCTTGGATGAGTCGTCGCTGCGCTCTTGGGGTAATTTTGGGCGGCCGGCCACTCCTGGGAAGGTTCACCACTGTTCCATGTCTTCGCCATTTGTGGATAATGGCTCTCACTGTGGTTCGCTGGATTCCCAAAGCTTTGGAAATGGCTTTATAACCCTTTCCAGACTGATAGATCTCAATTACTTTCTTTCTCAATTGTTCCTGAATTTCTTTGGGTCTCGGCATGATGTGTAGCTTTTAAGGATCTTCTGGTGGACCTTACTGTGTCAAGCAGCTCCTATTTAAGTGATGCCTTGATTGTGAACAGGTGTGGCAATAATCAGGCCTGGGTGTGGCTAGAGAAATTGAACTCAGGTGTGGACAACCACAGTTATAGTATGTTTTAACAAGGGGGGCAATCACTTTTTCACACAGGGCCATGATGGTTTGGATTTTTTTTCACCTTTAATAATAAACACCTTCATTTACAAATTGCATTTTGTGTTTACTTGTGTTGTCCTTGACTATTGTTTAAATTGGTTTGATGTTCCGAAACACTTAAGTGTGACAAACATGCAAAGGAACAGGAAATGAGGAAGGGGGCAAACACTTTTTCACACCACTGTAGCACCCACTGTCATATCCTACACACTCCTCTCCTGTACATAGTGCCCGCTGTCATACACTTTTCTCTCCTGTACATAGTGCCCACTGTCGTACCCTCCACACTCCTCTCCTGTACATACTGCTCACTGTCATACCCTCCACACTCCTCTGCTGTGCATACTGCCCACTGTCATACTCTTCACACTCCTCTCCTGTACATAGTGCCTTCTGTCATACCCTCCGCACTCCTCTCATGTACATAGTGCCCACTGTTAGACCCTACACATTCCTCTCCCTCACCTGCACATACTTCCCACTTTTATACCATCCATTCTCCTCCCCTATGCCTCTTACCCACAAAAACAGTTCTTTAAAATTATACTGAATATCCTCAATGTTACCAGCTCTAGAATGGGCACACTTTTGTTAGTTCAACTAAAGGAAATCTCAGTCCTTATATTAGTTCTGCCCCATTATTAGTACTTATTTAATTTTGTAATTACTATTGTGATGTATAGAGGAACATAGGGGATGTCAGATACTCTAAATATAGCACTTGTAAAAAAGTGTCCCTGAAAATATTTTTGAAATGTTGGCAACTATGCGGGTCAGTAGGGGGCCCCATGAGAGGCTCCTGGGTTCCAATGATATTAAAGCGGTAGTAAACTTTTCTAACATTACTACTGTTTAGAGGCCCTGGGGTAGGTTATGCCATAATGTACAAGTATGCACAGCATATTAGCACATTAGGGTACACTTAAATTGTCAGATTGAGCCCTCCAGTGCTGTGCTGTGATCAATCCGGCGGGGCCCGGGCGCTTCCATCTTCACCCGGTCTTCCTTCTGGGTTCTGTGCCTTCAGTCACTTGCCTTGGCCGGGCTGCATTGATGTCATTCCCACGCATGCTCATGTGCATCCTCTTTCTCTCATCCCCCCCTTTCTCTCTCATCCTCTTTCCCTTACACCTAACACCTCTTTCATCCTCTCCCTCTCTCCCTCTCTCCCTCTCCCTTTAATTTAATTTGTTATAACAAAAAATTGTTTGCATTTTTATTTATTTATTGTTTATAAAAGGCCCCACCAAAATCCTCAGCACCAGGCCCATGATGTTCATAATCTGGCCCTGATACTTACCTATTCTGAGGGAGCTTTGGTCTGGTCACATAATCGGCTCCCAGCGCTGGCTTCAGTGTAGAGGAGGGACAGCCAACAACAGATGACCCATAGTAAGCCTATGGGTGATAATTTTTGCCCAGGCTCTGCAGCCGTTGTCAGCAATCTCTACTCCTCACTGAAGCTGGCACTGGTGAGATCAAGTGACAGGGCCAGAGTGCCCTCAGAATAGGTAAGTATACACACCCTTCCTTTACAGGATGGTTAGAATAGGGGTGGGAGCAGGTTTAACCACGTACAGACCGGACCAATTTGCAGCCAAAGGACCAGGCCCCTTTTTGCGATTTGGCACTGCGTCGCTTTAACTGACAATTGCGCGGTCGTGCGACGTGGCTCCCAAACAAAATTGACGTCCTTTTTTTCCTACAAATAGAGCTTTCTTTTGGTGGTATTTGATCGCCCCTGCGGTTTTTATTTTTTGCGGTATAAACAAAAAAGAGCGAGAAAAAAAACGCATTCTTTTTTTATTTTTTGCTATAATAAATATCCCCCAAAAATATATAAAAAAACATTTTTTTTCCTCAGTTTAGGCCGATACGTATTCTTCTACATATTTTTGGTAAAAAAAATCGCAATAAGCGATTATTGATTGGTTTGCGCAGAAGTTATAGCGTTTACAAGATAGGGGATAGTTTTATAGCATTTTTATTAATAATTTTTTTTTTATTAGTAATGGCGGCGATCAGCGATTTTTTTTTTTTGTGACTGCGACATTATGGCGGACACATCGGACATTTTTGACACATTTTTGGGACCATTGTCATTTATACAGCAATCAATGCTATTTAAATGCATTGATTCCTGTATAAATGACACTGGCAGTGAAGGGGTTAACCAGGGGGTGGCAGTGTAGGGGTTAAGTATGCCTAGGGGTGTGTTTCTTACTGTGGGGGGGCGTGGCTGTCAGCTAGTGAATGCTGATCTCTGCTCCAATCACAGGGAGCAGAGATCGGCGTCACTAGTTGCTAGGCAGAATGGGGAGATGCTGTTTATTTCCGCATCTCCTCGTTCAGCCTTCCCGTGAGACGATTGCGGGTGTCCCCGTGGCGATCGAGTCCACGGGACCCGTGACCGGCCTCACGGGGGTCCCGACCGGCGCGGGAGCGCGCCGCTCCCGATGGCACGGACGGCATTAAGAAGGGACTTATATATACGCCCTCCTGCCTGTCCGTGCCATTCTGCCGACGTATATCGTCGTGCGCCGGTCGGGAAGCGGTTAAGCATACAGTGTCTTAAAAAAGCATTTATACCCCTTGAAATTTTCCACATTTTGTCATGTTACAACCAAAAACGTAAATGTATTTTATTGGGATTTTATGTCATAGACCAACACAAAGTGGCACATAATTGTGAAGTGGAAGGAAAATGATAAATGTTTTTCCCAATGTTTTCCAAATAAATATGTGAAAAGTGTGGTGTGCATTTGTATTCAGCCCCCCTGAGTCAGTACTTTGTAGAACCACTTTTTGCTGCAATTAGAGCTGCAAGTCTTTTTCTCTACCAGATTTGCACATCTAGAGAGTGACATTTTTGCTAATTTTTCTTTGCAAAATAGCTCAAGCTCTGTCAGATTCGATGGAGAGCATCTGTAAAACGCAATTTTCGAGTCTTGCCACAGATTCTCAATTGGATTTAGGTCTGGACTTTGACTGGGCTATTCTAAAACATAAATATGCTTTGGTCAAAACCATTCCATTGAAGCTCTGGCTGTATGTTTAGGGTCGTTGTCCTGCTGGAAGGTGAACCTCTGCCCCAAGTCTTTTGCAGACTCTTAACAGGTTTTCTTCTAAGATTGCCCTGTATTTGGCTCCATCCATCTTCCCATCAACTCTGAACAGCTTCTATGTCCCTGCTGAAAAAAAGCATCCCCACAACATGATGCTGACACCACTATGTTTCACTGTGGGGATGGTGTGTTCAGGGTGATGTGCAGTGTTAGTTTTCTGCCACACATAGCATTTTGTTTTTAGGCTAAAAAAGTAAAATTTTGGTCTCATCTGTCCAGAGTACAATGGCTTTTTTCCATAAAGGCCCGATTTGTGGAGTGCACAACTAATAGTTGTCCTGTGGACAGATTCTCCCACCTGAGCTGTGGATCTCTGCAGCTCCTCCAGAGTTACCATGGGCCTCTTGGCTGCTTCTCAGATGAATGCTCTCCTTGCCGGTCTGTCAGTTTAGGTGGACGGCCATGTCTTGGTAGGTTTGCAGTGGTGCCATACTCTTTCCATTTTCAGATGATGGATTGAACAGTGCTCCGTGAGATATTTATTTAATTTTTTTATAACCTAAGCCTGCTTTAAACTTCTCCATGACCTCTCTGGTGTGTTCATTGGCCTTCATGATGCTGTTTGTTCACTAAGGTTCTCTAACAAACCTCTGAGGGCTTCACAGAACAGCTGTATTTATACTGAGATTCAATTACACACAGGTGGACTCTATTTACTAATTGGGTGACTTCTGAAGGCGATCAGTTCCACTAGATTTTAGTTAAGGGAACCAAAGGGGGCTGAATACAAATGCACGCAACACTTTTCACATATTTATTTGTAAAATATTTTGAAAACCATTTATCATTTTCTTCCACATCACAATTATGTGCCACTTTGTGTTGGTCTACCACATAAAATCCCAATAAAATACATTTAGGTTTTTGGTTGTAACATGACAAAATGTGGAATATTTCAAGGGGTGTGAATACTTTTTCAAGGCACTGTAGTTAGTATTTGACTGGAGTTCTACTTTAAAAAAAAAAAAGACTCGCCTCCCCTGCTCTGGTTAAATGACACCCAGGGTATTCATTCCACTTCCTCTAAGATCAGGACATCAAGCCTACCCCCCTCCCTTCCTGCCCTGGACTCAAATACTTTACTTTCTGCCCATCATGGGAGGAAGAGAAGGGTAAAGAGGACCCATGACATCATGGAACCTGGCAGATGACACTTTAAAATACAAAATAAAAAAACTAATATATACACTTTTTTTTTTTCTTCATTGCGGGGGAGCGCCACAGGGAGATTGCCCTTTCATAATGTCTGTATAACTGTGTCTTGACAGCTTGAAGGAACTCGAAGAGAAAATCACTATAGCCAAATGGGAGCGTGACCTTGCCATCAGAGAGAGAAATATCCTATGTAATGAAAATGAAGCTCTGCAGAACCTAAACACTGAACTCCAGGCCTTCGTGAGACGCCTACAAGAAACTGTCTTTGAGTCTGACCTAAAGGACCACAGGACTCTACGCTCCCAAGTTATGGACCTTGGCTTTAGCGTGGCTGACTTACAGGAAAAATCCAGGAAATTTTACAAACATACACATTTAGGTCTTGTATACAGGTGAAACCATGTACCAAGGAGAAATGTGACATCAAATTCAGTGCTGGATTTATATAACTCAACCCAGTAGCTACATAATCCTTATACATTAACACATCCATTAAACACAACTCTTTACAGGACATGTCCTCTTTTTGCTTGTGATATTGTGAAACAGAATATTTATTTTCTAACAAATGAATAATCCCTTATTGCACATGTGCCACTTGTTATCTTGCTGCCATCCCTTAAATGACCATATGCACCATTCTCCCAGGCACAGATGTACAGCAAGTCAAGGGTGTACAGAAATGCAAACCTGAAAGTAAATGACATTAACCACTTAAGCCCCGGACCAATTTGCAGCCAAAGGACCAGGCCCCTTTTTGCGATGTGGCACTGTGTCGCTTTAACTGACAATTGCGCGGTCGTGCGACGTGGCTCCCAAACAAAATTGGCGTCTTTTTGTCCCACAAATAGAGCTTTCTTTTGGTGGTATTTGATCGCCCCTGCGGTTTTTATTTTTTGCGCTATAAACAAAAATAGAGCGACAATTTTGAAAAAAATGCATTCTTTTTTACTTTTTGCTATAATAAATATCCCCAAAAAATATATAAAAAAACATTTTTTTTCCTCAGTTTAGGCCGATACATATTCTTCTACATATTTTTGGTAAAATAAATTGCAATTAGGGATTATTGATTGGTTTGCGCAAAAGTTACAGCGTTTACAAAATAGGGGATAGTTTTATAGCATTTTTATTAATATTTTTTTTTTTTTTACTAGTAATGGCGGCGATCAGCGATTTTTATTGTGACTGTGACATTATGGCGGACACATCGGACATTTTTGACACATTTTTGGGAGCATTGTCATTTATACAGAAATCAGTGCTATTTAACCGCTTCCCGACCGCCTCACGCCGATGTACGTCGGCAGAATGGCACGGCTAGGCAAAACCACGTACAGGTACGTGGCCCTTTAAGAGCCTAGCCGTGGGTCGTGCTCGCGACCCCGTTGGGAGCTCCGTGACCAGCAGACCCGATTGGGTCACAGAGCTGAAGAACGGGGAGAGGTCTGTGTAAACAAACCTCTCCCGCGCTTCCTACTCTGCCTGCCATTGATCGGCTGTTCCCTGTCATCGGGAAAGCCGATCAATGACGTCAGACGTCAGCCCCGCCCCCTAATGTTAAAAAAAACACACACGTCACAGCCCATAACCCCTCCCCCTAGTGGTTAACTCTTTCACTGCCAGTGTCATTTATACAGGAATCAATGCATTTGAATAGCATTGATTGCTGTATAAATGACAATGGTCCCAAAAATGTGTCAAAAATGTCCGATGTGTCCGCCATAATGTCGCAGTCACAATAAAAATTGCTGATCGCCGCCATTACTAGTAAAAAAAAAAAAAAATATTAATAAAAATACTAAAAAACTATCCCCTATTTTGTAAACGCTATAACTTTTGCGCAAACCAATCAATAATCGCTAATTGCGATTTTTTTTACCAAAAATATGTAGAAGAATACGTATCGGCCTAAACTGAGGGAAAAAAAATGTTTTTTTATATATTTTTTGGGGATATTTATTATAGCAAAAAGCTAAAAATATTGAATTTTTTTCAAAATTGTCGCTCTATTTTTGTTTATAGCGCAAAAAATAAAAAACGCAGGGGCGATCAAATACCACCAAAAGAAAGCTCTATTTGTGGGAAAAAAAGGACGCCAATTTTGTTTGGGAGCCACGTCGCACGACCGCGCAATTGTCATTTAAAGCGACGCAGTGCAGAATCGCAAAAAGGGGCCTGATCCTTTGGCTGCCAATTGGTCTGGGGCTGAAGTGGTTAAATGCACTGATTCCTATGTAAATGACAGTGGCAGTGAAGGAGTTAACCACTAGGGGGCAGGGAGGAGTTAGTGTGACGTGTGTGTGTTTTTTTTCACAGTAGGGGGCGTGGTTGACGTCTGACGTCACTGATCGGCTTTCCCTTTGACCGGGAACAGCCGATCAGTGACAGGCAGTGTAGGAAGCGCGGGGAGAGGTTTGTTTACACAGACCTCTCCCCGTTCTTCAGCTCTGTGACCCGATCGCGGGACACCAGCGGCGATCGGGTCCGCAGGTCCCGCGGCCACGGAGCTCCCGACCTGGTCGCAAGTGTGCCGCCGGCGGCACGCGCGCGACACTGCGGCTAGGCAATTAAAGGGGACGTACCTGTACGTGCTTTTGCCTAGCCGTGCCATTCTGCCGACGTAAATGTGCAGGAGGTGGTCGGGAAGCGGTTAAACAATACCCTAATTCTCTATATATTATCTATACACAGCCACTACCTAATGGCCCTGTAATCTATTTTGAAATAATTTCTTACTGTGATTAATGTCCTCCATGTGCTCCTCTCCCTCTGCCATTTTGGAAGCAATCGAGAAATGATGGCTATGCTCCTATATACAGTGGGACCATGAAGAATAAACATAGCCACCCTCTAATAGGAAGAAGGTACTTTTTGAGTTAAGAATACATACTTTTTTTTTTAAAGTTTAGTGTCATCTTATGCTTTACCTAGAACAGTGGTTCTCAACTCCTGTCCTCAGGGCCCACTAACAGACCAGATTTTAAGTATTACCTTGGGGAGATGCAGACTAGAATACGGCAATCACTAAGCAGCAAATTATATGACCTGTGATGTATTTCAGTTATCTTGCAAACCTGGACTGTTAGTGGGTCCTGAGGACAGGAGTTGAGAACCACTGACCTAGAAGAACCTTTTTACACAGGTAACTTCTACTGAGAGAAAAAATGTAGGCTGCCATTTGTGGCATCCTTACGAAAACAAGTATGTAGATCAGGAGTTCTGTAAAGATATAATAAAATATTTACAAAAATGTGAGTGGTGTACTCACTTTTGTGAGATACTGTATATGTGTAATTTCTTAATTTTCCAAAAAATTATGACAAGAAATGACGACTTCAAAAAACTCACCATTCCTCTTACTAAATACCTTGGACTGTGTACGTCCAAAAAGGGGTAATTTGGGGGTATTAGTACTCTCCTGGAATTTTTTTTTGGGCCTCAAGGAATGAGAGAGGCCATCAGTACAATCAGGATTGATCAATTTTTTACATATATATATATATATACACACACATACACATATACATATACACACACACACACCATAGTGAGGACTGCATAACTTTCCTACAAACTAAATAATATACACTGATTAAGGTTATTTTCACCAAATAAATGTAGCAAAATAAATTTTGGCCTAAATTTATGAAAAAAGATTATTTAAACTTGTCTTTTTTTGTTTGTTTAGCAAAACCCCAGTGGTGATTAAATACCACCAAAAGAAAGCTTTTTTTTTGTGTGAACAAAATGATACAAATTTAGTTTGGGTACAGTGTTGCATGACCGTGCAATTGTCATTTAATGTGTGGCAGCGCTGAAAGCTGAAAATTGGCCTGGGCAGGAAGGGGGTAAAAGTGCCCTTTATTGAAGTGGTTAATAGTTACAAGCTGATTAGGGACAGTGATTTAGAAAATATTGAAGCCAGTGACACCCAGGCAAATAGCATTTTCAGAAGGGGGTCAGCAATGGCAACTTAAACACTTTGCTCAGTATAGATTGCCTTCAAGTGATAGTCCATTTATGCAGGTGGAACTTGTAAGGTTTGGGATGAAAATGCAGAGGACTACATGGTGTTCATGGTCTTCATAATAAAAATCTTTTTGGTTCTCTACTTTGTGGAATAATAGGAAGACTCTAGTGGCGGTCACCTTAATAGAGAAGGCAGCAGAAGCAACAGTTAATTTAGCCAACAGGCAATAATTATCAGTTTAAAGAGCTTACTTTATATCGGCTATTTTGGGAAGAGCAGTGCGCTGATTAGATGTAGGGGCTCTACAAGAATAGTATGGTACCAAACCTGTGATGGCAATGGGTATGAAAAGGATCTATGCCAGGAGCTCATGGGTAAAGCAAAGGGAGCACTATAAGTAAACAGTGTCTGTGTATATCTGCTTGCTTGGCTGATCAGTCCAACGAGGCCAAAACATTGCCTTCCACATGGTGGTAGAGAGCTGGAACTGCCTTCCGTGAAAAGAAATAAAGTTTTGGAACCACTAAGGTATAGCACATTCCACAAATTCACGAAAGGGGGCAGAGGCTACCAGCTGAAAAGGCAGCAGTTGCAGTGCTAGCAATTTGGCCAAGCTAGCATTTAGACGCAGAGCATGTGGATGGCTGATACTGCCGAATTTCTTTTTGCGGTTCAGCAACTGGGGTAGGGAAATTTGCCTGCTAAAATCAATTGATGATGTACTGCTAGCAGGTTGTCTGCAAGTACTTGGGACACCTATTGCTATACCTTCATTACTCTCAGTTCAGGTTTGTGAGAGGACTGGAGGTATAGTAGGGTTGGAGATCCCAAATGAGGAGCAAGGAGAAGTCTGCCTTTTTTTCTTTGATGTGGGTCTTTCAAGTGCTGTTGCCAACGGACTGCATAGCAAGTCGTCATATGTCTGGTCAAGCATGTGGTGCCCAAGCCGCTGCTGTTCTAGCCACATTTGATCCGCTTCAGACATAGGTTGCGTGATCTGCTGCACACGTGTCAAAAAAGGCCTACACCAAGGAACTTTTAAAAATCAGCAGGGAGTCAGTAGCGTCCTGCACCTGCGGAGCTCTGCAGTATGATGCAATAGGGTGGCTGCCCCCTAGAGGACATCCTGCCTCATTGGAGTTGTGCCTCCTCCTCCTCACTTTCCTCCTCTCTTCTCTCAGGCACTCAAGTACAGTCAGTGACCTCATCATCCCCTCCCTCCTCATCACTGGAGCAAACTTGGCAGTATGCTGCAGCTGGGGGAATATGACTGCCATTTTTTTGTCCTTCTGTGGCACCCTCTCTCTCTAGGCTCACGTTATTCCCTTCCTCAACCTGAGAACCAACAACGGAGCCTTCAAATCGCTGCCCATCCTCCAGCAACATGTATCCAACACTGTGGTCGAATAATTTGAATTAAAAAAAAAATAACTTATATCATTGCTTCCTGGACGTGGGGATACGGTGCAGCTGAGTGACCAGCATGCACAGCCCGTTCTCGTGCATGTGCAGTATGACCGTATCGAAGTGCTGTAAACTTCTCACGTTGCCATCACAATGGGCGGCATCGTCTGAAGTGCCCACCCCGTTGTGATGGAAAAAAAAAGCCCTCAGCGCTGCCCACTGACTCCTGGGTAGGGATGAGCCGAACACCCCCGGATTCGGTTCACACCAGAACATGCAAACTGACCGAAAGTTCGCACGAACGTTAGAACCCTATTAATTACAATGGACGCGAACGTTCGAAATCTAAAGTGCTATTTATAACGGCCAATATGCATGTTATTGTTCTAAAAAGGGTTTGGGGACCCGGGTCCTGCCCCAGTGGACATGTATCAATGCAAAAAGAAGTTTTTGACCCCCAGGGCCTTAAGGGTCATTTAAGAGCCTTTCTGGCCTCCAAGGCCATTTTGACCCCAAGGGCCCCAATGGCTGTTTTAACCCCCTAGAACCCATGGTCCATTTTGACCATGAGAAACTATTTTGACCCCAAGGGTCCTGATCTGACTGTTCTTGAGAAGATTGCAGTTGAAACCACTGATTGAACACAGGTCTGGGACATCTGGGACCCCACAAAAGGAAAGTCAAACTGTAACAGGAAGAATGGGAAGGAGGGTTTGTGTTCCAAGTTTTGCCCTGAAAGGAAGCATTGAGTTTTGGCTTTGAAGATGAAATCTGATGCAAGTGATGGGGCTCTCGCTTTTGAGGAGATAGAAGCCCACATGGAATAAAATGAACTTTACATTATTCAGCAGTAAAAAATATAAATAACGACATTTGGAAAAAATATATATTTTTTTACTTTTTCGTGCTTGTTGCTATGTGGTCCCTTGTAATCTGCCCCTTCCTCTCCGCGGCGCCTGACATCATTTCCCTCTGCGCCTGTTCTCGCTAGTGCTCCGGGGAGATGTGGGTCATCATTTCCCAGGAGTCACTGGGCAGCGCCGAGGGCTAGAATCACGATATTTGATAGGCTTATCATGGTTGCCATCACAACGGGGCGGGCACTTCCGCCGCCCACTGTGATGGCAACATCAGAAGTTTCCTGCGCCGCTTGCCGTGCTTACTGCGCGAGAACGAGCGGTGCATGCTGGTAATACAGAAGAGTCGTATCCCAGAAGTGTATGCTTGTGGGCTTCGCCTGCCCACAAGTAAGATGGAAATTCACCAACAGCAAAAATCTAAGGTAATTTTTCTTCTAAAATATGTAAAAAACAACACTAATAGCGAGACTATCCACTAGTAATTACACATTGGATGCTAGTAAGATATATATATATATATATATTTTTTTTTTTTTTTTAAATCATACATGTGGGTGGAACTCCGCTTTAAAGGATAAGTTCACCTTTCATAACATGTTACACCCATATTCAGGGTGTAACACATAACATGTTACAAAGAAACCGCCCCCACACCCTGATCTTCTCCCTCCCCGATGGCACATTTAAAAAAAAATAAAAAAATGTAAAAAGAGGGCAAGCGGGGCTCCGCCCTCGTCACTTATTCAGTGTCCTGTGAATGGAAAACGACAAGGTCTGGCAGCCATTGCGGCTGTAGGCTTGCAGTTTTCAAAGACCTACCACGGCGCTGTGAGCACTGTGGTAGTTCATTGAGTCCGTCAGAACGCATCGTCTTCCTCATATGAGGTACGAGCAAGCCTATACACTGACAGATCTGCAGGAGACCTGCATGGCACCAGCGATCTGCTGACAAAAATTATAAATGCACAATTTTTTTTACCTACAAAAAAATGTACATTTACTTATTTTTTAAAAGTGAACTTAGCTTTTAAAGTGAGCCTTTAAAAGCATCAAAGTTTCTGTTAGCAGAATCTTTAAATCAATATAGGCATCTAGACGTGGTGAAAACAACTTACTGAAGTTCAAATCGAGCATCAGAATGGGGAAGGGGATTTCAGTGACTTTGAACGTGGCATTGTTGATGGTGCCAAATGGGCTGGTCTGAGTATTCCAAACTGCTAATTTAGTGGGATTTTCACACAATTATCTCTAGGGTTTACATCGAATGGTCCGAAAAAGAGAAAATATCCAGTGAGTGGCAGTTGTGTGGACAAAAATGCCTTGTGTCGGAGAATGGACAGACCAGATGATAGAAAGGTAACAGTAACTCCTAAATAACCACTCGCCAAGGTTAGCAGAATACCATCTCTGAACGCACAGCACATTGAACCTTGAGGAAGCTACAGCAGCAGAAGACTACACCGGGTGCCACTCCTGTCAGCTAAGAACAGGAAACTGAGGCTACAATTTGCACAGGCTCACAAAAATTAGATAATAGAAGATTGGAAAAATGTTGCCTGGTCTGATGAGTCTGGATTTCAGCTGCGACATTCAGATGGAAGGGTCAGAATTTGGTGTAAACATAAAAGCATGGATCCATTCTGCCTTGAATCAACGCTTCAGGCTGGTGGTGGTGTAATGGTGTGGGGGATATTTTCTTGGCACACTTTGGGCCCCTTAGTACCAAATGAGCATTGTTTAAATGCCATGGCCTACCCGAGTATTGTTGCTGAGAGCAGTGTCATTCTGAGTATATATTTTTATATGCAGGTTGTTGGAACACAATTTATTGTTTGCAGCCACCTCATAGGAATATCTTGTATGGGCGCAGTAAGATGTTTGTTTAAGACTGAGAAGACAAGGTCTACTACCTAAACAGACCACAATTAGCAAATTCTTTTTCCACTGTTCAGCTATGAATCTCGGAGGGCTTAAAATTAGTACCAAGAGGGCATAGTGAGATGGAGGACAATTGAGTGTGAAGATTCCAAGGCTTTTGCACACAGCGCAACTATATAGGGAATAAATTGCATGAAGCCAAAACATCAGGTGTTAAAGGGAGGGCTGGGGGGGGGGGGGGGGGCTTCTTCTAACATTGCCCCTGGGTCCTCTTTATTCCCCTTAACCACTTCAATACCGGGCACTTTTACCTCCTTCCTGCCCAGGCTAATTTTCAGCTTTCAGCACGGTCACACCTTGAATGACAATTGTACAGTCATGCAACACTGGATCCAAACAAAATGTATTCTGCTACATTTCTTTGGTGAAAATAACCCAAATCAGTGTATATTATTTAATCTGTAGGAAAGTTAGAGTTCACAAACTATGGTATACAGGTATATCTGAAAATTAATCACTCATGATGTACTGACAGCCCATCTCATTTGTTAAGGCCCAAAAATTTCAGAACAGTACAGATATCCCCAAATAACCCCTTTTTGGAAAGTAGACAGTCCAAGGTATTTACTAATATGCATAGCAAGTTTTTTGAAGTTGTACATTTTTTGGAAAATGAATACCTTTTTTTTTTCTTTTTACATACAGTGACCAGTGCCGTGTCATCATATACCTGGTGTGGTGGTAAAACAGGGACACTGCATGGTGACAGCACAAAAAACTTTTTTTTTCTTCAATTTAAAATTACTTACATTTTTCTTACGATTTTTTTAACATACTGTGACCAGAGCAAATAAGGTTTTTATTTTATTTACACATTATGATTGCTTATATCAGTCAAATTTACTGCTATAAAGCAAGCATTTTACTGAATGAAATTGATTCATTTTTGTTGTGATTGGCCACAGCTAAATCATATGGTACAGACAGAGCCAATCACAGCTCATCTGTACCATGTAATTAGCTGTGGCCAATCACAGCTAACAACACAATTGTAACAATTATTGACATGAATCAAAGCCATTCCTTGTTTACAATTGTCAAGTGATCTGCTGTGATTGGTCACAGTGATCACATGGTACCGGCTGCGGGCCGATACACTGATCAGTCCTCTGCTGGACACAGCTGGTGACAGATTATAGCCTTGCACAAGGCTCGTTCCAGGAGGATATCATAAGACATCCACCCGGAACAAAAGTCCCGCTCGGCTGTCAAATTGTTATAGGCCAGGCGGGAACTGGTTAATGTCTGCGTCCTCTATAATGCGTTTCACTTTCTGACTCCTGCAGAGATGGTGGGCATGGAGAAAGCGCTTGCCACTTTTGTGCTCTAGACCAGTGTTTTTCAACCTTTCTTCAGTCAAGGCACCCTTTAGAACTGTGCCCAATCCCAGGGCACACCAGTCTGAGGGCTTGTTCACACAAGGACGTTCTGAGCACACACATTTTTTTTTTTTTTTGAGCGTGAATCTACATGCATTTGTTAGACGCATGGGAGTGTCATTAAGAAATAATGGCACCCACGTGCAACTGCAAAAGGCCGCACATTTTAGTACGGTACAGGAAAACATTCAATTTCGCATGTGTTACTTTACTGCCCCTGGTGTGAAAAAGTCCTAAAATGCAGTCTGTGCAGCAGAGTTCAGTGATCTTAGATCGATACTCTTTTCCCTCTAGCACAAACCCCCCGCTCCCAAATCCCAATTCCTAGCACTAGAAAATGCGTTAAGGAATTTGGGGTAAACAGATCATATTGACAGACACCAGCCCCATGATAATAAATTGAGGGCTGATCATGCCCGTTTCCATCTGTGTTGAAGGTTAGCCCAATTCTGAGAGGATGCAAGCTGGGTCATTTTAATGACTCTTAAAGACACAGAACATTGGTGATGAGTAGACATACGATTTGTTTTCCCTTGCCGGTGTGGATTGGGACCCCTGAACTGCTCTCCTGCCTGGGCAGCTACCACTCCTGTACCATTATATCATCAAACGCCATTCATGCTCCCAACTGCGCCTAGTGTTGCAACCTTTGACTTACCTGAACCCTTTGATGGGGTTGACATTGATCTACTTTGCATATTGTCCACCATACCTCAGAGCACCCCATGTACCCCTGACAAAGCATTTAATGCAAAACATGTTGGGATAAAGCACCGCAGCAACCCTCCACGTCTACCTCTGGTTGAAAATTATAATCCTAATAGTTTAGTTCCGTTTCACCAAGAAGTACCACACTATTTAAAGGAAGGGCGGTACTCCATTATTATAGGGCTAGTGTCTGTCAATAGGGTCTGTTGAATTCATGATTTTAGGGGAATGGTTACCCCAAAATCCGTTTAACTAATTTTCTAATAAATGCAATTCTTTTTAATTATTATGTAGTTTGTTTTACTCTGATAAAAGGTGTCAACACCTCTAAAGTCCCATTATTCCTACTTGATTACTTTTTTTATACATTAGGGGATGTGGTGTTGATATTTTCAACTGGAATCGCTCATTTATATTTGAGTATATTTCTGAATATGGATGCTCACACAGCGAACATGCACACAACAAATGCTCCAATGAGAAATGGTTTACAGAAGCAGTAAACACAGAACCATATAATGCACAATTGCCAACATAGTTCTGTTTATTGTTAACTTTTTTTGCTAAAAGCAGAAGTTAACATTTGGAACATAAGGCAGTGTATTCTTTACATATTTCAATAGTCATTGGTAAGGAATCTGGTTTTATGAAATGTACACAGGAACATACTCTCTAATAGCATACATTATAAAGTCGTCTTTCAGGGCTCAGGAAAGAAAACATGAAGGAGATCAGGAAATAAAGAGCCATCATTCTGTCAATGCAGACTCTGCTGCAACACTTCATTAATAGCTCTGTATGTTATCTTCTTTATACATATAAAAAACAATAATAAAAAAAAATGTTAATTATACAACCAGCATTTAAAATGAGCATTTTAAAAAAGAAAGATGGAAATGTCAGATGTCTTATTATTTTTACAAGAAGGGCAGGTAACATGCAGCTCATCAAAACTACCAGAATTCTTTACAATCCATATAACAAAGACTTAGCAGAAAAGTCCTTCCTTGCACTGATTAGGATCATTGAGAACCTACTTTGATTCTGTAATCAGCTCCTATTCGGCAAAAATAAGTAAAAGCAGTAGCTCTTCTAATTAGCCTTTTTATCACAACACAGTCTAGCCTCAGAAATCCAGTGTTTTTTTTCCAAGCAGCTATGAGTGCTTTAGTAACCCAATACCTGTGTGAGAAAGCTTAGATGGAAGCTACTCATTTTCAGACTTCAGGACAATGATGCAACTTACAGTAAAGCTAAATAGGTTTAACATCACTGATGTAGTGGTAGAATGCAGCAAAGGGAACAGAATAACAGCTGCATGCAAGAATTTTTAAAGGGAATTTGTCGTGAAAGAAATACAGAAATCTCCTGACAAAGTTAGTTGCCTGGTTGCCAAGCTAATCATCTTGCTGGAGTTCTGACTTCACTGGCTATATGGTGGAAGATTTAGAGGAGGCCACTGAATCCCAACTTGGTGTCCTAGCTTGTAGTGTATGTTGGAATACATTACACCACAAGTGGTATAGAATACAGTAACCGATTAGGTAGTTGTAATTGTACATGAATAGAACTGAGAAGAAAATCAATTCGGGAGTAGAAAGCGCACCATAATCAATATCTGTGTACACAAGTGGTATTGGTATCAAAAGACAGCCTATGCATTTTTACTTGAGACAGGTGTTCTTTCTGTAAAGTGACCCCCTTTTTGCTGGTCTAAAAACAGAGCAAGTTGAGAGGTTTTCCCACATCCTGAAAGCCCAAGCCTACATGATATAAAGAGATATCTGCTTACATGATCTTGACCACACTGAAAACCATTGCTCCCACGTATTAAAGTGCTTCTTACTCCCTATACCCATTGACAGAGCATAGCAATTGCTTAATGTCTACCATTATAGAATAAAGTCAAAGCTACTTTATTTAGGTCTTGCGAAAAAAAGGCACTAAAAAAAGCCCTGTACCTATATTTAACATGGGCAAAACCAAAGAAAGATGTCCAACAGTATTTGGCTCTGTCCTCAACTGCCAATTCTATAAACAATGATTTTAAAAGAGGCTCTCTGAAAAAGAGAACCTTTTCCACTTATGAAGGATGCTGCTCAGGGATTTAAACTATTACCTTCCACCAGGAAAGCCAGGGAGGGTGTTAAATCATTGAAGTCAATATGACTGGTTGGGCTGGTTATTAGTAGAGGTATTGACATACAGTTAGGTCCATATATATTTGGACACAGACACAAAATTTAGTTTTTTTTTCAGGTGTTTACCAAAAACATATTCAAGCTATAGTTATATGATGGGCTGAAAGTGCACACTTTCATTTTGAAGGTATGTACATCCAAATCAGAGGCGGGGTTTAGGAATTACAGCTCATAAGAATAGCCATCTCTCCTTTTTCAAGGGACCAAAAGTAATTGAACAATTGAATCAAAAGCGGTTTCATAGTCAGGTGTGGGCTACTCTTTCGTTACTTCATCAATTAAGCAGGTAAAAAGGTCTGGAGTTAATTCTAAGTGTTGCATTTAGAATCAAATGAATTTGCATTTAGAATCTAATGCTCTGAACCTACATCATACATTCAAAGGAGCTGTTCATGCAAGTGAAACAGGCCACTGTAAGGCTTCAAAAACGAAACAAATCCATCAGAGATAGCAGAAACATTAGGAGTGGCCAAATCAAGTTTGGTACATTCTGAGGAAAGAAAAACCCATTCACAATATCCAGACAAGTAAGGGACACTCTCCAGGAGGTTGGCAAACATTGTCAGTCTACAATCAAGAGAAGACTTCACAAGAGCAAATAGAGAGGGTTCGCCACAAGGTGCAAACCATTTATTAGCCTAAAGAATAGAAATGCCAGATTAGACTTTGCCAAAAAAAACATCTAAAAAAGCGAGACCAGTTCCTGAAAAGCATTTTTTGGATGGATGAAACCAAGAATAATCTGTACCAGAATGACGAGAAGAAGAATAAAAGTGTGGAGCAGGCTTGGAACAGTTCATGATCCAAAGCACACGTCATCTGTAAAACATGGTGGAGGCAGTGTGATGGCATGGGCATGCATGGCTTCCCAGTGGCACTGGGTCATTGGTGTTTATTGGTGATGTGACAGAAGACCAAAGCAGCCGGATGAATTCTGAAGTGTTTAGAGATATGCTGTCAGCCCAGTTTCAGCCAAATGCAGAAAAGTTGATCGGACGGCGCTTCACTATACAGATGGACAATGATCCAAAACACACTGCAAAAGCAACCCAGGAGCTTTTGAAGGAAAATAAGTGAAATATTCTGCAATGGCTGAGCATGCATTTCACTTGCTGAAGGCAAAACTAAAAAGGCAATCCAATTACATTTGAGCCCCTGAAAATGGGAGGCTGTGTATAAAAATGGTTGCAGTTCCTAAAATGTGTAGTTGATATTCATGTTCAACCCCTTAAATTAAAGCTGAAAGTTTTCGTTTTATTTTGGTGGCATACAGAGCCAAAAGTATGAAAATTCTGCCTGTCTCCAAATATATATGGACCTAACCGTAGGTTTCTGTTCTATGAGGGTCCTACACCTACCTCTAAAGGCTCGTACACACAATAAGAAAGTCGGCAAAGAAAGTAAAATTTAGTACGACGATCGATCTGATTGTTAGTATAGTGCTTTCGACAGCTGATTCAGACTTTTCGGACGTCAAAAACTGAAGATGCAGGCGATAACATTTTTATCGTACGTGAACACATCTGGTTTTCGTTTAATTAGTACAGTTTTTGTTTGAAAAAAAAATAAATCGTAAGAGCAAGACTACGCATGCTCGGAAACAAAAGAATACATAAAAAAAAAAATTCAACACATCGCATCACTACAGAAGTTGGATTTTCTCAAATGAGAATTTTCGTAAGTTGAGTAACCTCTTCACTTTCGATATGAGACTAGCATGCAAAAAAAAAAAACGAATGATTATGCATCTGATAATCTTATCATGTGTACCAGGCTTAACAGTCTTCAGAGGTCACAAAGCTCTGGGTAATTTAAGGGCTTGTTCTCTACTAGTGGAACATATTTAACACTTGCAAATGCTTTGAAAACACCTTGCGTTAAAAGCATTTTAACAGGTCTAACTGCATTTGGGTTGGGAAGTTGCCCTGAATTGCCACTTCAGTCAGCGCTGTGCCTATCAGCTGCCTTGTCAGTTATTGGGTATTACAGCGGCAGAAAAAAGTGCCAAAAACCACATGAAAAGATTCTTTCCGATTCTCTTCCTAGTAGAGCTATCACTTCCAAACACACCAGAAGCACGTGTATACAATTTGTTTAGAAGTACTGTTCCTAAAAGTCAAAAGGCAGCACACATACTATAACAAGCAAGCTTGTAATTTAGCCCTGTGCGATTCTGAATTTGTTCCTGAAGATATTAAGGCCTCATGTACACTGCTGCTGGTAAATGGACATTTAGCAGCAGTTGGGCATTTTTTTCAGCTGCCCCTGAACCCTCCTGTTTTATCTTATCAGTACATGTACATGGGGTCATTTATAGGCAGTGGAGTTCAGAAGCATTTTTTGGAAAGCAAAGAAAAAAGCGTTCAGGACGGATGTTCAGAGGCATTTGAAATGCCAAATGCCTGTAAAAGCTTGTAAACACATGTAAACGCGGTAACTCACGTTTAGCAGCATTTCGTTTACAGACGTTTTTAATAGATACAATTTGAAAAAAAAAAAAAAAAAAAAAACGCAAACGCAGCATGTAAACATGGCAAAAATGAAATTTTTAAACATCGGTTACTATCTGTCAAGTTAAATCGTTCAGGAGAGGTTTTAAAATGTCCCGTATACATTAAGCCTTAGTGAGTGGTGTTCTCTGTCTGATTCTTCAAAGATTTAAAGTGAGCATAAAAAGAGAATGGAGGTAGAGGTCTCAATGCTGGCAGTGCTCAGACCCTGTCATCCTTCCAAACATGGAGCAAATGGAATTGCTTTACAGAAAATTTGGTTTTCAGGAGCCTTTGCAGCATTAAAATTGGGACAAACGACTTTTTCAGAAAGAGGGCAGAGGTAAAGTGCATTTTCAATAGCCTGAGTCTTTAACAGGACACCGGTACAAAATCAGTAAAAAAAAAATTAAATAAAAACACCAAACATTCATAGGCGCACTATGTAATATTTAAAACTTTCCCTTTTTAATCAGATTCATGAATGTCAAGCACTTCCTCTGCCTGCCCCAACTGAACAGAGTATGGCTAAATTCACACTTTCCCTGAATATGAATGGTAAAGCATAGACAATTATTCTGACTTAAGTATACTAGTAATCATATTTTATCCAATCTACTTCAATCTCAAAACGTTCATTACAAATAGCCTATAAGCCAGTGTTCCTAAAGCCTGGTATACCCAGCAGGCTGAAAAAAAAAAAAAAAAAAAAAAAAAAATAATCGATCGGGAGACGCCACCGTACTAACAATCAGAGATTAGTACAGGGAACTCCCCGCTGCTACCTGTTGCATCTCTGAAAAAGGAAGTGAAGGGAAGCTTCCAAAACAATACTCTTTAACCACTTCAGCCCCAGAAGATTTTACACTCTTAATGACCAGGCCATTTTTTTGCAATAAAGCACTGTTACTTTTACAATTGCGCGATCGTGCAACGTTGTACCCAAATAAAATTGATGTCCTTTTTTTCCCCACACCTATATTTTTTACTTTCTGCTATAAAACACAACCAATAAAAAAAAAAAAAAAAAATCGAATTTCTTCATCAATTTAAGCCAATATATATTCTGCTACATATTTCTGGTAAAAAAAAAATCCCACTAAGCGTATTGATTGGTTTGCGCAAAAATTATATAGTGTCTACAAACTATTTGATATTTCTATGGCAATTTTATTTATGTGTTTTTTTTACTAGTAATTTTGGGGATTAGCCATTTTTAGTGGGACTATGACATTGAGGTGGACAAAATCGGACAACTGACACTTTTTTGGGGACCAGTGCTAAAAATATACACTGTTACTGTACTAATGACACTGGCAAGGGGGTTAACATCAGGGGCGATCAAAGGGTTAAGTGTACTCCTAGCTGGTGCTTGCTGTGTGGAGGATGGTGTGACTGGATGAAGACAGATCAGTGTTCCTGCTTAGCAGGAACACAAGAACTCCATGTTATCCCTGTCAGGCAGATCGCCGTCCAGCCTCTCTGGGGAATGATCGTGGGTGCCCGGTGGACATCGGGTCCGCTGGTCCTGCTGATTGGCATCCCATGTCCAATCAGTGCATGATCATACCTCCGGCGGCGCGCGCACGCCACACAGTGGCTATTGCACTAAATGACGTACAGGTGCTTGATTTCACGCAATAGAGCCAACCTGCCGCAGTAAATATGCAGTAGGCGAGTGGTTAAGGAAAGTGAAGTGTAGTCGTGTGAACTTGTGCTTTAGAATTTCAAAAATAGAGAGCTACTGTCATGTTTGATGGAAACACATAAACAAAGAAATGCCCTTTAAGTGTTACGAAAGCCACAACAGTAAAATCGGTCTGCAGATGCAGTAAAGCATGCTCCCTATACTCACTGTGGAACTTAAGAGGTTAATCCTGTGCATTGTGTAAAAAGGCTGTTTGATCACGTCTTCTCCGATCCTCCCCTTTTTTGCACTGCCCCCAACCCATCTCCTTATAGAACAGAGCCTTGGGGACAAACTGCACATGCTCAGTTTGGTGTTTATTGCTATGGAGTTTTTTTTTCCCTTGGGAGAGTGCATGTGATCAGCACTGTCCAGACAGTGTCAGGAGTCCTGCAGCCTCATTGTACAATCAGGGGAGAATGAAAACTCCTCCTACAAGCTTCAACCAGTGCTCTTCTGGACACTGATAGAAGTCGCAAGACTGCTCTAACGGCTGATGAGAAAGGGTATTTAGCAGTTTATACATTGCTTTTTTTTCCCTAGGGGCCACATATTGGCATATCTGTCTCTGGGGGAGCCCCTGGGTTCCATATTATCAATCAGGACCTGGAACTCCCGGTTCCGGGTCACCTGATTGCTGTGATGGCATTTGATTGGTTAGCAAAAATGATCAGCCCATCTTTCTCTCTTTGTGAATGGAAAGGAAAAAAGGTACATATATCTCTGCATAGAGAAACAAAACTGTTTTAAAAAAATAAATAAAAAATAAATACCCAGATCAAGGCTTGATCTAGGTCAGTGCCAGGGTTAGTGAGTGTTTGGGTCAAATAAGGGTTAAAGGTCAAAGTCAGCATGTTTTGGGTAGGATTTAAACAAAAAACTTATTTAATAGGTAGGATAAAAAAATAAATAAAAATGTTTCTGGGCTGTACTGTGGGTGCAAACAACCACCATCATACACATTTGGTATTGCTGTGATCATAAGTCCCCTTTCACGGCGTTTTTCAGGCTCTACAACGCTAAAAATAGCGACTGAAAAAATGTTCCGCCAGCAGCTTCTTTGGAGCGGTGAACTCACCGCTCCTCCACCGCTGCTCCCCATGCGGGCGGATTTAACCCCTTTTCGGCCGCTAGCGGGGGGGGGGGGTTTCAGGGTTAAAACCGCCCCGCTAGCAGCCGAATAACGCTGGTAGAGCAGCACTAAAATAGCACCGCTTTACCGCCAACGCCGGCCGCGGCTTGGTGTGAAAGCCGTCTAAAGGAGGAAAATGTATTTTGGGTTGTTCTTTGGTGGAAGGTTATGGTAGTAACAAGAACTATACTGCGGAAATTATATATATCATTTTTTTTTTTTACTATTTTGGGACAGTTTTCCTTTGTAAAAAAAAAAAAAACAACTGGGATATATCCATTACCATTTACCACCAAATGAAAGCCCAATTTGTCCGAAAAAAATAAAACAAACGCTGAATAATCCACCTGGATGCACAAAGCAGTTATATGTACGGTTTTTCTAACACATGTCAAAGTTGCAAAATTGTGCTTAGGCATTAACATCAGTTTTACCCTTATGCACAAAGGGAGTAATGACCTGGCTGGGCAGGCACAATCTGAATGATAGAGAGTTCCTGTCATCAGACCATTCATTTAAACCACAATCTTCCCATACGATTATGCAAACAATTAACATGTTAGGCAGGTTATTTACCTGTAAAATCATCCCTTGTGTAGGCATGCAAAATCTCAGAGACTCTTGAGACTGGGCACAGCCAGCTTGCATGTGATGTCAATACACTCAATGCTGTCACTAAAGTGATACTCTGTAGTGTTTTCCTTTGCTCCTCTCAAGCTGCTACATAAAAGGCTATATAGAGAGGTGGGCCAGCACAGAAACTCCCTGAGAGAAGAAGGCTATGTGCAAGAAGGGAGGAGACTGTGCTAAAGAAATGGTTCTTCTGAAGTAGTCACACTAGCCACAGGCACATTGCAAGTTTTTATAAAAAAAAAGAAAAAAAAGAAGTTATGTATGGAAAGGAAATCCACTGCAAGCAAGCATTTCAAATATTTGAGTTATCAGTGCTTTAACCTGCAATTTTTGAACCTGGTGACAGGATTTCTAAGTGCTCATTAAAATGCAGAGCAGCTTGGAGGCACACAGGATAAGAGGTGGAGCTCCGGGCACATAATGAGCCATTCTATATCACACCCAGGACTAAATGTAATAACAGAGACGCTGCTGAACTGGAGTCTAAAGTTGGGCACCAAAGCAGGCCCTTCTGATTATTGTGTATAGTCTTTTACCCACCAATGAGGGATAGATGAACCAGGGCATACATTTATCGTTCAAAAGCCAGTATCTACAGTCATAAAATGTTCTAGCTTCACAAATAACTTTTTGACGTCAACATTATACACCGACGACCCAAAATAATGGACTGAATACTCCTACCAGCAGATTGTACACCTCTGTAGACCTCAAAGGTCTGTACTACATATTTACTATCTGGTACTTTAAGAGAGCCACATGTTCCCTACTCCTTTTATACAGTGTCATTTCTGTATGCTTGTATGGCACATCCTAAAACTGAAAACAATACAGATATGATAAATTATTTTACATAGAGGAACAAGAAATAGTTCTATTATTAAGTTTAGGCTGTGCATACTGAAAAAAACAAAGTAAAAAAAAAAAAAAAAAACACGTCAGTATCGCCTTGATAAAGGCACGCAGGAGGTGTGCACAGCTAATTCATGTAATATCGCTATCTGTACAAACACGGATGAAATGCAGGCATGCAAGTAATATAAAACCGCACGGTTGCTTTCTGCAGCATGATGAAATCCCGTAATGAAACAAAAAAAATGGTGTATACCCTTTAGTACACAGTATTAAACATATTTATTTAAAAAAAGAATTAAAAAAAAAAACAACAAAAAAGACAGACAGAGAACTAAAACATGAATAAATGAAGGAATCTGGACAAAGTGCCTTGCAGCCCCTATTGATAGGTTTGTGCTGTCTGGGATTGACGCTTGTCTAGACGTCAGTGTAGTGGTCTGCCCAAAACAGGAATCCATTCAAGTGACAGAGGAGGACATTTCCACTGACAGTATAAAAGTGTACTTAATGTTTCAAGTAATTGGGTTCATACGGCCACAGTTTGAGAATAAGGTTATTTTACAGTAGAAAGTTCTTAAGGTGATCCTTCATTAAAATCATTCTTTAAAGGGCTCGGGGCCTCTTGGGGTTTATTTGTTTGCTGGCCTGCTCCTCCTCTTGTAAAGCAGATCGGAATGACTTCACTTTATCTTAAAAAAGAAAAAAAAACACAGTATTAGCAAGCAGCATGTGCACTTAAATCGGTTGATTTACAAAGGGAAAATAGGCTTACACTTTGCAAAGTAAATTAATCTGAAACCAGGGGTCTCCAAACTTTTTTGGCCAAGGAACACACCAGACAGGTCAGGGATAAAGTTGAGGAGACGTTTAAAGCAGGGTTAGGTTATAAAAAGATATCCCAAGCTTTGAACATCTCACGGAGCACTATTCAATCCATCATCCAAAAATGGAAAGAGTGTGGCAAAACTGCAAACCTACCAAGACATGACGTCCACCTAAACTGACAGGCCGGGGAAGGGATGCATTAATCAGAGAAGCAGCCAGGAGGCCCATGGTAATGCTGGAGGAGCTGCAGAGACCCACAGCTCAGGTGGGAGAATCTGTCAACAGGACAACTATTAGTTGTGCACTCCACAAATATGGCCTTTATGGAAGCGTGACAAAAATAAATCCATTGTTGAAAGAAAGCCATAAGTTCTTTTTGTGGTTTGCGAGAAGCCATGTGAGGGATACAGCAAACATGGAGGATGGTTCTCTGGTCAGATGAGACCAAAATTGTACTTTTCGGTCTAAAAGCAAACACACTATGTGTGGTGGAAAACTAGCACTGCACATCACCTTAAACACACCGCTTTTTTTCAGCAGGGACAGGGAAGTTGGTCAGAGTTGATGAGAAGATATATGGAGCCAAATACAGGGCAATCTTAGAAGTAAACCTGTTACGAGTCTGCAAGACTTGACTGGGGTGGAGGTTCACCTTCGAGCAGGACAAAAACCCTAAACATGCAGCCAATGGTTTAGATCAAAGCATATTCATGCGTTAGAATGGCCCAGTCAAAGTCCAGACCTAAATCCAATTGAGAATATGTAGCAAGACTTGAAAAGCTGAGCTAGACTTACAGGTAACTCCTTTTCTGAGAGTCTTCCAGAACAGCCAATGAGACCTAGGGCTCCTCCTACCAGGACAGGAAACATGTTAACCACTACCGGATAAATGGGCGGTCCTCCAGGCCCATGTCAATATTTCTCAAGAACCGTAGGACGTACCTGCAAAACATATGCACAATACACATAACTCAAGACATAACCGTGTGGGAATCCGGCTGTCCTGGAAGACTCTCAGAAAAAGGAGTTACCGGTAAGTCTAACTCAGCTTTTCTCCAGGTGTCTTCCAGGGCAGCTTATGAGACGATGAGCCAGAACTTGCCAGTCTAGGGAGGGACAACTGCCTTAAGAACCTTACGACCAAATGCCTGACCCTGAGATGATGGGAGGTACAGGCGATAATGTTTAACGAAGGTTGAAAAAACTGGACCATGTGGCAGCCCTGCATATTTTTTCCAAGGCTTTTGTTCAGTGACAAAAAGCGGAGGAAATTCCCCAATTTTGTAAGATTCAGAAATAGCTTGCTTTATCCATCTAGCCAAGGTGGCCTTAGATGCACTCTTTCCCTTGTGTGCTCCTGAGAACAGAACAAACAAACAAAACTGTTTTCCTAAAGGTCTTGGTGACCTCAAGATAGACTAGCAGAATTCTTCTAACGTCTACAAAACTAAATGTATTTTCTAGGTCACCCTTTGGCGTACTACAAAAGGTTGGCAGTACAATGTCCTGAGATCTGTGGAAGGTACTGGCCACTTTAGGCAAAAAACCCAGATCTGGCTTCAAAACAATCCAATCCTCAAAGATTGTGAGGAAATGCTCCCTAACTGAAAGGGCCTGCAACCCACTTACCCTACGAGCTGAGGTAATTGCCACAGTTGTGTCCCTTTAAAGTGCATTGCAGTGATCAAAGTCAGATTTCCTTCTGCCCATGATAAGAACCCCTGGGATATAGATTGACAGTATCCAACTCCTTGTACCTCCTTGTTTGTTTAGGTATGCAACAGCAGCGATATTGTTGGATAAAATCTGGAGATTGTGACCCCCGATTTCCACCCGAAATGCCTGCAAGGCTCTCTGAACCGCTGGAAGCCCTCTCCGATTCGATGAAGCCCTTGCTTCCCTGGAGGACCATTTTCCCTGCGCCATTGTGTTGCTTAGATGGGCTCCCCATCCCCAGCAACTTGCATTCGTTGTGATCCTCTGGGATATTGGAATGGACCACTGCAGACCTCGTCAGGTGAAGGTGCGATCCCCACCACCACAAGTTTCTTTATACCCTGGGAGGAAATCAAGACCCTCGATTCCAGGGAACTTGCGTCTGTCCCAGTTTCTTAGTAGAGACAGTTGTAGTGGGCGTTGATGAAATCTTGCCCATGGCACTGCAGAAAAGCAAGAGGTCATCAGACCTACTGCTCTTGAGATTTCGCTCAGCGAGACTGACTGACTGACTGGTCTATAAGGCTGATAATTGTCGGAATCATTTTTGAGACTTCTCCCTGCGGGAGGAAAACTTTTTGGTTTACTGAGCAAAATTCGTATAACAGATAGGTCACCCTCTGGGCTGGAATCAAGGATGACTTCTCTTTGTTTATTACCAGCATAGTGATTAAAAGGAAGTCTTGTATGGTCTGGAGATGCGCTAATAATTTTTGGTTTGACTCCGCCACCACTAGGAGGTCATCCAGGTAAGGGATAATAGTTATTGCTTTTAATCTTAATGGCGCCAGCTCCTCCTCCAACACCTTTGTAAAGATGCGTGGGGCTGAAGACAGCCCGAAGGGGAGGGCTTGAAACTGATAGTGATGGATCTCTTTCCCTATCTTGATGGCTAGTCTCAAGAACCTTTGGAAAGCTGGATGTATAGGGATATGCAGATAAGCATGCTTCAAATCCAAAAAGGTGGCCATGAAGCGGTTAGGGTAAAGATTTTTGATTAAAAACGCAGTTTCCATTCGAAAATTGTTGTACCTGATCGAGTGGTTTAGAGACCCAAGGTTCAGAATAAGCCGATATTTTCCTGACGGCTTCCCGGTGACAAAAATATGGCAATAAAAGTCCTTGCCTTGATCCGACCGGGGAACCGGGAACAGGACCTTTTGATCTATCAAGTCTCCAATCTGGAGACCAAGGGCCATCTCTTTCACCTGATCTAAGGGAGGGAAGGTGACCAATAATCTCTGGTGGCTGGGAAGAGAATTCCAGCCTGTACCCATTGGTCACTAGGTCCAGTATAAATGGAGTTGAGGTGACTGCTGCCCACTGCGGGAGGAAGGCTCTCAATCTTCCTCCCACTGGGAGACATGAGTCACTGTGGCTTGGCGGGCTGCTGAGGGTTAAACAAACCCCCCCCCTCCTTACCTCTGCCTTTGTGCCACATACAGTTTTTTTAGGGCCCATTGTCCTTTTCCCTTGGACCCTGCTGCATACTTTGACCACAAATAATTTTTTCTGGCTGTTGGTTTTTTCTTACCCTCTGGAAAAGCCTTTTTTCCATCGCCCGTGTGTTCCGGGCCAAAAAGATGATCGCCTGTTAAGGGAAGACCACATAGGCGCAGTGTCGCCCGACCAGGTTTTAAGCCATAGGTTTCTTCTGGCCGAATTCACCAAGGCCGAGGTCCTGGCAGTCAGTCAGTCATTCTAACCAACTCTGCAGAAGAATCTGCAAAAAAACCCTACTGCTCGAAATAGGAGAGGGAAGGATTTCAGAATCTGTTCCAGCCAACAGGTGCGTTTGCGTTAACCATACTTCTACATTTCTGGCTACACAAGTGGAGGCTAGGGCCGGTTTGAGATTCCCAATGGATGAGTCCCAGGCCCTGCATAGAAGGATATCGCCTCTTTTTCATCAGATCCCTAAGCGCACCCATATCGTCATATGCTAGGTCCGTGTTTTTTGAAACTTTGGAAAGAGGGTGCGTCCAACTTAGGATTCTTGCTCAATTGCTGTGCTGTGTCCTCTCCAAATGGAAACCTTTTTAGTTTACCGGAAAAGAAAGTTTTTCTCTCTGGATTTTCCCACTCCAGCTTGATGGTATCAAGAAGGGAACTATACACAGGGAAAACTGTAGCCTTTTTCTTATGCAAACCGTTGTACATGTTTAGACATTTGTACCTTCTCCTCCTTTATATCTAGGGTCATATAGATAGCCTTCAATAAGTCATCAACGTCTTTCTATGACAACTTATACCTTGAGCCCTTTACGGATTCTCTATCCCTGAGCCCTGTATCTGACCCCGATTCTTCCAAAGAACGGGCAGATCTGGCTTTTTCCTCAGAGACTTCACTCTCTGCGCTCTGCTGTGGAGCGCTAGGACCGGCTGGAGTCCTATCTAGAGATGGACCCTGCGAGGGGACCTGGATCTTGGCAATCAGTGTTTTGAATGAGCTGAACATGGATGTTGGCTCATCTCTAACCGAGGTCAGCATTTTCTAACAGGAAACAACTGTGTCATCCTTGACAAGGCTGTCTATACAAACTGCTTTGATCCTTGAGGAGCTCAATTTGTTTCCGCAAACCGCACATTTCCCTTTTGGTGGTTGCGCTTGGGCCTTGTCCCGAGTCTTGGTCTGCAAGAAAACAAATGATCCATAGTGCAATTTAAGCCACCCACACTCCATAACACCTCGTGCAGGAGGGAGAAAAATGTGTCCCCCTACACCAAGTCCTACTGGTTAGGGGGGGTGAAAAACACACTCAGGATATGCAAGAGGGTGACAAAAAACACCCCAGGCTTACCTGTAAGGTGATGGAGCCTGCATCCACTGCCTGTGCAGGTACTGCAGAGGAATCCATCCTGCCCCTCTGGTGGTCCACAGCCTCTGCTGTGTGTTCACCCTTTTAATACACCAGCGTCCCCTGTCTGCGCCATATGGAGACTGGAACCAGCATCTTCGGCGCCCGCTGATGAGGTCATATGTCCCCCGGAAGTGACCCTACCGGGTACTACCTGTAGGCCACCTTGGAGCCTAGTAGCTCTGCCCCCTCAACCACCGCAGCTTCCTCTTTTCCCCTGCACATACCAGCCATGCTGTCAGCGGGGAAAGTACGCTACCATCTCCCTATCCTCCCTAATAGCAACAACAGCATTTGCTCATGAGACCTAGGGAACCAGGTTCCAGGAACATGTTAAACCCCCCCCCCCCCCGTCTGGAGGAAACTAATATTGAAATGGGCCTGGAGAACCGAACTTTTTTCTGGTGGGGGTTAACGTGTTTCCTGTCCTCTTAGGAGGAGCCCTAGGTCTCATAAGCTGTCCTGGAAGACACTCTCCATCCAATCTGAAAGAGCTTGAGCTATTTTGCAAAGAAGAATGGGCAAAAATTTCACTTTCTAGATGTGCAAAGCTGGTAGAAACATACCCAAAAAGACTTGCAGCTGTAATTGCAGCAAAAGGTGGTTCTACAAAAGTATTGACTCAGGGGGGCTGAATGCAAATGCACGTCACACTTTTCAGATATATTTGTAAAAAAAATTGAAAACCATTTATCATTTTACTTCTACTTCACAATTATGTGCCACTTTGTGTTGGTCTATCACATAAAATCCCAATAAAACACATTTACATTTTTGGTGGTAACATGCCCTTAAAGTGATTAACATTGGATTTTTTATTTTTTTTAAACAAACATCATACTTGCCTGCTCTGTGTGGTGGTTTTGCACAGAGCAGTCCTGATCCTCCTCTTCTGGTGTCCCCCCACAAGCGCTTTTGGCTTCTCCTGCCTCCAGAATGCCCCTATAACAAGCCACTTACTATGGGGGTACTAGTGCAGGCTCGATCCCTAGCTGCACTGTGTGCTTCAGCTCCACCCCCTGCTCCCTCCTCCCAGGCAGTAATTAGCAGGAGCCAATGGCTCCCGGAGCTGCATCTAAGCCCTGTGGGGGGGGGGGGGGGGGGGGGGTAAAAAAGCTCTTGGGCACAGCAGTAGATCGAGATTGGGATCAGGCAAGTATACAGGGGGGCTGAGGAGGGAGGTGGTCACAGAAGATTTTTTTACCCAATTATGGTAAAAATGTACTTCTGCCTTTGGAACCACTTTAAAATCACTTTCTTCTCCTGCCCAGGACTACGTCCCATGAGGCCTTGCTCCTCACACATTCAAAGGTTCTCAGGCACTTACTGGAATGTATGGACAGTATATATTATATTATTATTATACAGGATTTATATAGCGCCAACAGTTTGCGCAGCACTTAACAAAATAAAGGCAGACATTACAATTTGGTACAAGAGGAATCAGAGGGCCCTGCTCGTTTGGCCCCTTTCACACTGGGGCGGGAGCGGCGGCGACGGTAAAGCAGCGCTATATTTAGCGCTGCTTTACCGTCGTTTTAGCCGCGCTATTCTGTGCTTTGCGCCGGTATTGCCGCGGTGTCCCATTGATTTCAATGGGTAGGAGCGGTATAGGAGCGGTGAATACACCGCTCCAAAGATGCTGCTAGCAGGACTTTTTTGACCGTCCTGCTAGCGCACCGATCCAGTGTGAAAGCCGGAGGGCTTTCACACTGGACTGAATGGGGCCGGATTTTTTCAGGCGCTGTACAGGCGCTATTTTTAGCGCTGTAGCGCCTGAAAAACGCCCCAGTGTGAAAGGGGCCTTAGAGCTTACAATCTAAAATAGACCTGTATGTGTGCTGCACTGTGTATACGGATATGTAAATAAATAACGTGTTCTGTATGCAGGCCAATTGGCTAACCAACTAATTGATCATGAAAATAGTTGACAACTATTTTTATATTTGATTATGTAGATTAGTCGTTTCAGCCCTAGTTGACACTATTAATTACTGCTCTGTAAACCGTGATTTACACAGGCATGGCAGTCCATTCATTTGAATGGGCTGCTGTGCCTCCTGAAACACAGGGGGGAGGTTCCTGTACAATTTCTGAAATCACAGACCATACGGGAACCGCAAGCGCAATATGGTTCCCAGTGTAGGAGTTATTTACAGTGTGTGTAGCGCGTCATTAGGATAAATGGCACCTGCATGCATCTTCTGCGATTCACTGTGTGGGTGGTTGTGGCTGCGGGATCAGGAGCAGCCGGAACCACCCGCACAAGTGTGAACCTAGGCTAAGAGTTTGTTTGAGTTTGCCTTCGTTGGTGCCTGTTGATGTCATATGCTGCTGCAGAGATAGGTAGGGGTGTTTCTGCAAGTGTATTGCCGACTTTTGTATGTTTTTATTGATGCGGTTTTAATTAAAATCTTTAATATACTACACTATAAGAGCTTCTTTTCCTGTCCCGGCACGGCACTGCTTTATATTTGTGGTGCTGGGTGTCCTTTGAAAGCAGACTGTCGGGCAGTGAGCTGTGCATGGAATGCAAGATCCATGCAATGTGGGATGATCTACACATGCTGTCTGCCTCTGATTGGAGCTATAAATCTCGATTGGTGCATGGAATATGAGATCCATCCAGCTCAGGACGGCTCATACATGCCGTTTGCCTCTGGGGCTATACATTTCGGTAAGCACTATATTAGGGTTATAGAAGTTACAGTGCGCATCTTTCATTTAAATCGTTTCATCTGTGGATAAATCCATATCACTGTGATGAACACTCTTTATTGAGCCTTTGATGGACATTTTTCTTCTGTGATATCTGTCTTTGGCACTATTTTAAGTGTTTCATGATTTATTTTATAATGATATATTATAGTTGCATATTCCTTGCAAGTTGCCTCACTACCCATCAGCATAGACTTTGATAATTACACGAGTAGCTTTGTTGCCATATTTTTCCAAGTAAAGAATATCTATTTCAACTGTATATTTAGCCAAACTGCCTGGTTGAAGTTTTTTAATTATGCAATTACAAAACAATATTTTTGTGGCAAATTTTCCAAAATCAGCCCATGTCACTGCAGTGTACATACCTCTTAACTCCGCTAGAATGTCAATCTTTTGCTCCAGGATTGCTTCCAGCTGTGTAGCGTATGAATCCACATCATAATCTACCTCCTCCGTCATCTCTAGTAGAGCCTTCTCATCTTCCAGCCATCGGATGGACTCCTGTTGAGACAAAACAACTTCTAAATCTAAATGGATTTTCTTGGGGGCCTGGGACTGGAGGACCATGGGAAGAAAAACTTGACTTCAGTACACTAACCCAATTACTTTCCAGAGGTAATTTCAAATATGCCAATCTGACCAGTTACGGACCACCCCCCTAGCATATACAGTTGTGCTCATAAGTTTTTTCTATACTCTGGCAGAATTTATGATTTCTTGGCCATTTTTCAGAGAATATGAATGATAACACAAAAAACATTTCTTTCACTCATGGTAAGTGTTTGTCTAAAGCCATTTAAAATCATTCAACTGTGTTTACTCTTTAACCACTTAAGGACCAGCCTCGTTTTGGATTTTAGGTGTTCACATGTTTAAAACTGTTTTTTTTGCTAGAAAATTACTTAGAACAACATTATATAAAACATTATATATTGTTTTTTTTCTAACACCCTAGAGAATAAAATGGCGGTCATTGCAATACTTTTTTTCACACCTTATTTGCGCAGCGGTCTTACAAGCGCACTTTTTTTTGAAAAAAAAATCACTTTTTTGAATAAAAAAAAAAGACACCAGTAAAAAAAATTTTTGTATTGTGAAAGATAATGTTACGCCGAGTAAATTGATACCCAACATGTCCTGCTTCAAAATTGCGCCCGCTCGTGGAATGGCGTCAAACTTTTACCCTCAAAAATCTCCATAAGCGACATTTAAAAAATTCTACAGGTTGCATTTTTTGAGTTACAGAGGAGGTCTATGGCTAGAATTATTGTTCTCGCTCTACTGATCGCGGCGATACATCACGTGTGGTTTGACTACCGTTTTCATATGTGGGCACTACTCACGTATGCGTTCGCTTCTGCGCGCGTGCTCGTCGGGACAGGGCGTTTTAAAAAAAAAATTTTTTTGTTTCTTAAATTTATTATTTTTTACACCGTTTAAAAAAAAAAAAAAAAAAAATGGATCACTTTTATTCCTATTACAAGGAATGTAAACATCCCTTGTAATAGAAAAAAAGCATGACAGGTCCTCTTAAATATGAGATCTGGGGTCAAAAAGTCCTCAGATCTCATATTTGGACTTAAATGCAAAAAATAAATAAATAAAAAAGTCATTTAAAAAAAATGACATTTGGAAATTGTGCCTTTAAGACGTATGGGCGGAAGTGACGTTTTGACGTCGCTTCCACCCTCCTATGGTATAGAGAAGAGTGGGGGCCATCTTAGTCTCACACGTCTCTATACCCGGCACGTAGAAGGACCCGATCGCCTCCGCCGGATCCGGTAAGTGCCGGAAGGCGCGGCGGCACGGGGGGGCACCTCTCCCGCCGCCGATAGCGGTGATCTCGCGGCGAACCCGCCGCAAAGACCACCATTATCTGAAACAGAACCGCTCACTGTGAAGAGGGATACCTCGGTTGTGGCAGCAGCTGGTGCCGTTACCGAGATATCCCTCTTCAAAAAAATGACGTATATATACAGTGAGCAGTCGGTAAGTGGTTAAATCATAATGGCAGTAGGAATGACCCTGATCAAAAGTTTACATACCCTGGTGATTGTACTCTCCAAGTTCCTTTTCGCAGGTTCTGATCCTGCAATCACCAGGTTAGGCTTAAGCCTGCCCGAGGAGAAAGGAACATTGGATAATCCAGGGCTTGTCCTCTTCTGTTCCAAGCCAACAAGATGTCTTGTTGTAAAGGACTGGAATGGAACTGGGCATAGGGCACTGCCTCGAAGGATACCATCCTCCCTATTAGACTCATACAGAGCCGAATGGAGGGTTGTCTGGTGCCCCTTTATCTGACGCACCTGATCCTTCAGGGCACAGATCTTTGCGGGTGGCAAGAATACTCTTGCTTGGACTGGATTTAGGATCAAACCTAAATAATATTTTAGACATTGAAGCTGGTTTCAAGGCTGACTTTTTGTTATTTATGATCCAGCCTAAGTTTTTCAAATACCGCACTGTGCATGTTATGCTCAGTTCTTGAGCCTGTAATGAGTGATCTCTGAGCGGGAGGTTGTCCAGATACCTCAGCACCAAGATCCTTTGGACCATTGAAAGACCCAGTACTGGTGCTAGGACCTTTGTGAACACAGGGGAGCTGTAGCAAGCCCGAAGGGTAGAGCCACAAACAGAAAATGACATTCCTCTACTGCAAATCGCAGGAACCTCTAATGAGGCTGAAGGATAGGTACGCGCAAATCTGCATCTTTTATATATATCGATGGAGGCTAAAAAGTCTCCCATCTAGAGCGAGGCTACAATTGAGAGGACAGACTCCATCCTAAAAGGACTGGATTAGTAGATGCTGATTCAGGGATCTTGGGTCCAAAACAGGCCTTGTGTCCCAGTTTGGTTTTTGAACTATGAACAGGTTCGCTCTTTTGGATACAGGAACCTGCACAATCACTCCTTGATGTACTAAATTATGTAGTGCCTGAAAAAATAAGGTCTCTTTTTGGAGGATCCGAGGGAACGCTGGATCTTAGAAACTTCTGAGGGGGAACCCCCCCGCAACTCCAGCTTGTAACCGCGGGATATAGTTGAGGTGATCCACTAGTCTTGAACTATTGTTCTCCAAATGTCCGCAAAGTGCAGCAGCCTTCCCCCCCATCCGATAGAGTGGAGCATCCCCTCAAAAGGAGGGTTTGGTGCTGGGTTTAGAAGAGTTTTATACCCAGGGCCTTTTCTGGCCCTAAACCTGGCTGAATAGCTGAACTGGCCAAAGAAAAGGAAGCTTTTAATAATGACTACAATTTCTTGTCAACAGTGCCTGTCAAGCCCTGTGCGTTATCTACCGGACAAGTTAAGTTCTTGTTTAAGGAAGAGACTGCTGGTATATTATCAATTACATCTAATAATTCCTTTTGTGAGAAAGGGGAGTCCAGAAAGATCTTATTTCCATTATCTATTATCGGAATTGCATTTTCTTGTACATAGGATTCAATATCTTTCTCTTCTAACGAAGTCAGTGGGACCAAATTATATAAAGCCGAGAAATATGCCTTAAAGATTTGTTGGAGAGTTTGTGGGTCCGATGTAGGCTCTCCCGATGATTTTTTTTATACATGGTATAAAAGTTTGGGAAGGACGTGGATGCAGTTTGTTAGCTAACAATCTCCCACATTTCTCACAGTTCTCATAGCTATACCTACCCAAGGCTCGCCTTTGTTGGTGTTGGTATGAGCCTTGATAGGCGTCAAGAATCTGTAGTAAAGATGATCTTGTGTGAGATATGTCAGCTAATAATTCTGCCGATGGATGAATTTTATGTTGGGTTTCTAGCGAGCTAAGTTTTAACGTAATAGTTTCCAATATACCAACAGATAAAAGTCCAGGCCCGGACGGATTCACTCCAAAATTCTATAAAACCTATAAAGAACAGCTAGCCCCATTTATGCTTCAGGTATTTAATTCTATTTCCTCAAATAATCAATTCCCAAAACAGTCTTTGGAATCACATATAACTTGGATTCCAAAACCAGATAAGGACCCAACACTATGCTCTAGTTATCGACCGATATCTCTGATTGGGGTAGATATAAAAATTTACGCTAAATTGATAGCGCTCCGTCTCCAACCTCTCCTCCCTGGTCTAGTACACACAGACCAGGTAGGATTTGTCCAAGAAAGAGAAGCGCGCGACAATACGATTAAAACTCTTTTACTAATGAATCACGTCAAAACAGCTAAAATACCAGTATGCCTTTTTTCAGTCGATGCAGAAAAGGCATTTGATCGGGTAGGATGGTCCTTCCTCAAACAAGCATTAATACAAACGGGTATGGGGGAAAATTTATTTAATAAGATTATGGCGCTCTATATCGGCTCAGCGGCTAGGATAAAGATTAATGGATCATTAACATCGAGTTTTAATATACAAAATGGCACACGCCAGGGATGCCCACTTTCCCCGTTGTTACTCTATGTTATAGTGATGGAGTATTTGGCAACAGCAATTAGACGGAACCCATCCATAACCGGCATAAAGATTAAACAAAATGAAGTAAAGCTAGCCCTATTTGCTGACGATTACTTTATGTTACTAATCCCCATACCTCACTACCTTCTATAATATCTGAATTCCAGCGTTTTGGAATCCTGAGTAATTTTAAAGTAAATATTCAGAAATCCTTAATGTATCACTTACATCACAACAAATTACGGCTATAAGAAACAACTTTTCGTTAAAAATTTGCTCATCAGCACTGAAATACTTAGGTATTAAGATTCCCTCTGACCCGACCCATATATATCAAATGAATTATATTCCTCTTTTGCAGCGCACCTTACTAGATTTGAAAAAATATGACGCTAAACAACACTCATGGTTCGGGAGGATTAATATACTAAAAATGGATATAATACCACGCTTCTTATACCTCTTTCAAACTATCCCTGTGCCCATTCCTAGATCTTTTTTCTCAACGTTACAAGTAGCCTTTACAAAATTTATCTGGGGATACAAGAAACCTAGATTACATAAGAAGCTATTAATAGCCCCAAAAAATAAAGGAGGAGCAGGTGCACCTGATTTATACTACTACTATGCTTTGGCAGTTTTGGTTAGATTAGTGAATTGGTTTCATCATTTAGAAATTAAACAATGGGTATCAATAGAGCAGGGGTTAAACCAACTGGACCTTAAGGTGTTACCTTGGCTAGATCTATCTAGCAGAAATATAAGTCTAGAGCAACAAAAAATATGCCCCCCCTCACATCTCATCTATTGAAAACCTGGATAAAAACAGTTGTACGGTTAGAATTGTCCTCTTTTGTCGGACCAATGACTCCGTTATTTGGCAACCCTAACTTCCCGCCGGCAATAAATCGTACACATTTTCTAATTTGGAATAAAGAGTCTCACCCAAGATTGGGTCAGACTCTTTATCAAGGAAGAGTCCCTCCCTTACAAAATTTATTTCCCACGCAACAACCATCAGGTATACAAAAGTTGGAATACTGGCAATTAACATCATTTTTGTCATCTATTCCCTTAAATAGATCTCTATACAGAGAGTTAACACAAGTCGAAAGCCTTCTGTTACAAGTATCCAAACCAAAACACGTTCTCTCAACAATATATAAGACGCTTATTTCAAAGCAGTACTCTGAGCCACCAGAATTTATAAAAAAATGGGAGAAGGAGATCAATGTTCAAATAGAGGTTAAAGAATGGGAGAAGTCATTTAATTTAACTCATTGTCTATCAGCAGCAATCAAAGCACAAGAAACAAGTTATAAGATTCTCTCAAGGTGGTACTGGAGCCCAGTAGCACTACAGCATATATATCCGGATAAATCGGACATGTGCTGGCGATGTCGCACGGATAAGGGCTCACTGTTCCATATCTGGTGGGAATGCCCCCAAATATACAGCTTCTGGGAAAAGGTCATACAAATGTATACTATAATTACAGGGGAGGTAGTACCGAATACGCCACAAATTACCCTTCTCTCTATCTTACCAGGTTCATATAAGACTATCAAAAAAAGCCTTCTCTGTCACTGGTTGACAGCTGCAAGACTGGTAATACCGAGGCACTGGCGTTCATCTCAGTCTCCATCAATAATGGAATGGGCTATGGAAATGGACAATATTGAAAGTTTAGAAAAACTTTTAGCACACGAATCAGACACACTGGAGGAATGGACGCCGATATGGGCCCCATGGAGGATCTATAGAGAAACACAGATAATTTAGGAAACAGAGAGGGAATGGTATCAAATCAGATTTTACGGACTGTGGTAACAGTGGTAAGAGCTTCGTCACAAGGAGGTAGGGAGAGGGGAGGGGGAGGAGGAGAGGAGGGGGATGGGGACTGTATATGATTAACCGCTGCTCCCCCCCCCCTACCCATCCCCTATTATATATATATATTTTTTTTTTTTCCTTTTTTGTGTGTGGTGGTGCTCGGTTGGTTTATTTGCACTGGTGTGTACGGTGAATCGTTGTTAGTTATGAGTAAAGACACCTATAGGATTTAAGCTGGATTAACGAACTGTTATTTTTGAGTGACAATGTAACTGATCGAACCTGTCTGTGTTTTCTTTTCTGTTGTGTGTATAACTAATTTATAATTTATAATAAAATAAGATTGATCTAAGGAAGAGACTGCTGAATCTACGGCTAGCATGCTCCACTTCTTAAACTTTACATCCATGGGATATAAACAGGGAAAACCTCTTAACCACTTCAGCACTGGGCCATTTTACACCCTTCCTTACCAGAGCACTTTTTCCGATTCGGCACTGCGTTGCTTTAACAATTGCGTGGTCGTGCAATGTTACATCCAAACAAAATTGACAAATCTTTTTTTCCCACAAATAGAGCTTTCTTTTGGTGGTATTTGATCACCTCTGCGTTTTTTATTTTTTGCGCTGTAAACAAAAGAAGAGCGCAAAACACAATATTTTTTACTTTTTGCTATAATAAATATCCCATTTTTTTTTTAAAAACTATTTTTTTCCTCAGTTTAGGCCGATAAATATTCTTCTACATATTTTTGGTAAAAAAAAAAAAAAAAATCGCAATAAGCGTATATAGATTGGTTTGCGCAAAAGTTATATCGTCTACAAAATAGGGGATAGATTTATTGCATTTTTTTTTTTTTTACTAGTAATGGCGGCGATCTGCGATTTTTTTTCGTGACTGCAACATTGCAGCGGTCTCCTCTCCACTGTTTTAACGGGCAATCGCGGGTGCCCGGCGGACATCGTGGCCGCCGGGCACGCGCACCGGGTCCCGCGCACCCCCTAGGCGGCCGGGAATGGGAGGCCGTCATATGACGCCCACCCAGGATGGGAGATCCACCTTGTGGGCGTCATATGACAGTGGGCGGTAGGGAAGTGGTTAAAGAGGAACAAAAATCCTGTCAGGATATTCCCAATAAGTATACACCGCCTGTTCCAACAGAGGGTGTAAGGGGAAAGTCTGTGCATCTTGAAGAGGCCTCAGGGACCCCAAAGAGGACCAGGGGAGCTCAGTAACCTCTGCAAGAGGCAACTTAAAAGCAGAACGAACCATTTCGGTAAGAGTCAGGATCAAAATCCTCTGCGCCTAAGGGGCAGACATCAACTGGGCATCTTCTTGTCCAGATTGCTCGGAAGCAGACTCATCTGCCAGGCCCTACACGGAATCCTGAGCTTTTAGCTCTTCCCCATCCTCAACCCATTCCTGCTCCAAACTAGGAGGCTCCGGGGAGTGGGGATCTGTCACGCTTCTCGTCACCCTGCGTGATGGAGGCCATCGTGCCAGCAATCCTGTGCTCTAACCCAGCTAGGGCTGAGGACAGTTCATCCTTGGAGATAAAGGGTGAAGCAGCAGCATTGACTGTAGGCACAATACCAGATAGGCGGAGCGGCTCAGATTGCCCGGAAGCCTCTGGTCTTTCAGGGGATTTGACTAGGTTCATCAGAAACTACTGATGACATATGTGTACCCTTCCCTGTAGTGTTAGTCCCGCTCCTCTTTTTTTTAAGACATTTACTAGCCACAAAAAAAAATAAAATAAAAATAAAAAAAAGAGCATCTGGGTGTAGTATTAACACACCTCAGATGGGAGACCCTTTAATAAGGCTCACTAAGCCCCTATGCAACAATCCTGCTAAGCACCTTTAGCCTGCTAAACACCTGATGACTCGAGTGACCCGGGTAAGGAGAAATGCAACGCTGCAAATGCCTGGTTCAGAGCCTGCTCTGTGTCCCACAGATGCATTCTGGAAGCACTGCATGCTTGGCATATACAGCTTAAATAAGCTGGCGGTGCGCCGGAACATTCTGTGCATGCATGCGTGTGTACACACGCGGTCCAGGCGAACGGGCATGGCTGTATTCGCGTATGACGCAAATCTTTGTAAGCCCAGATAAAGGCTACAGCGCATGTGTGGCGAAGCCGTGCCACCAAACGGCTAAGCCCAGTGGCACTCTTGCAAACGCACGTGCGCCATGGCGAACCAAGGTGAAATGGAGCACCGTTGTGCGCCATCATACAGGTAAAAAACAGCCAGCCAGACACAAACAATAAAAAGGTACCACTTGGCAAACGCCCACAGCTAGCCCAAAACTATCCCATATAGTCACAGCACACAGGTGTCCAGCCTCTAGCTAGCTTGACTGATTGTTACAATCACTGGGACATCCCACAATAAGTGAATAAAGGGGTTTCACCTACTCCTTCCAAGCGCAGGGCAGCTTAGAAACTAAGAGCTCAATCTTCACAGCGGGTTCATGTCACTTGAGGACCTTCAAGGACTGGGTACCCGTTTCATGTTTAGGGTCCACTCCCTTGGACCTGTACAGCACCCTGCAGGAATGCCTTAGCGCTGTGGTGTCCAGGATTCTACTCTGCAGGGTCCAGCGCCTGAAGGCCACATTACAGGCAAAACCTCCCAGGATCTTGAGTCTTCTTTGCGAGGCTCGGGTACCATTTATCTAAGTATATAAAGCCTGTGTCAAATGGATACCATCAGTCAATCCCTTGATTCATTTAAGAACAGTTTGTGGGACTAGAGACCTGGAGCTCAGAGAGCGCAAACAACCATGCTATCCACCTTGCAGAAACTGGTAAATAACTAAAGTACTTTCTGAATGGGAGGGGTTACTGTATATAGGGGATCACTTCATGTCTAAAGACCTTTGGTCTACCAGTGTCCATTCACCTGGAGATGAAGTATAACCCAGCAGGTAATGAATATTAGCTTAAATTCTGTGTCCCACGATGTATGAAAAATAGATTTAGCTTTTTGGCCACAACCATAAACGCTACATTTGGAGAGGAGTCAACAAGGCCTATGATGAAAGGTACACCATTCCTACTGTGAAACATGGGAGGTGGATCGCTGATGTTTTGGGGATGTTTGAACTACAAAAGGCACAGGAAATTTGGTAAAAAATTATGGCAAGAAGAACGTAGTGTGTTATCAAAAAATACTGGAGGAACATTTGCATTCATCAGCCAGGAAGCTGCCCATGGGACATTCCAACATGACAATGATCCAAAACACAAGACCAAGTTGACCTGTCATTGGTTACAGCAGAATAAAGTGAAGGTTCTGGAGTGGCCATCTCAGTCTGCTGACCTCAATATCATTGAGCCACTCTGGGGAGATCTCAAAACGTGCAGTTCATGCAAAACAGCCCAAGAATTTACAGGAACTGGAGGCTTTTTGCCAAGAAGAATGGGCAGTGAGGAGATAAAGAGCCTCATCCACAAATACCACAAAAGACAATACACGGTAATAAGAACTGGGGTATGTAAACTTTTGATCATGGTCATTTGGGTAGTTTGTTGCCATTATGGATTTAAAAAGAGTAGTAAACACAGTTGATTGATAATACATGGCTTCAGCCAAACACTAACCATGAGTGAAGGAAACATTTTTGTGTTATTCATATTCTATGAAAAATGGCCAAGAAATCATAAATTCAGCCAGGGTATGTAAACTTATGAGCACAACTGTATACTGCTACAGGGCTGCCCTCCTGCGCAGAATCACATACACACACATATATAACAATTTATATATGTAAACAAGGCAGAGCTTCGTTCTGAAGGGGGGGGGGGTTTGTGATGGATTTTGTGAATAAAAAGCATCACTGCCCCTAGTAAAAGCAACCAACAGTACACAAAAACACTGGATAGGGAAACAGTTAACCCCTTGATTGCCCTAGATGTTTAACCCCTTCCCAGCCAGTGTTATTAGTACAGTGACAAATTGTCAGTTAGTGTCTGATCGTCTGCTGCAATTTCGCAGTCCCACTATAAGTCGCTGATTGCTGCCATTACCAGTATAAAAACAAAAAATAAATTCCAGTATATATGCCATAGTTTGTAGATGGTATATCTTTTGCGCAAACCAATTAACATACGCTTATTAGGATTATTCTTTTTACCAAAAATATGTAGCAGAATACATATTGGCCTAAATTTATGAAATTTTTTTTTTTTTTTTTTTTAAATATATTTCTTGGATATGTTTTAAAGCAGAAAGTAAAACATTTTTCCCCCCCAAAATGGTCAGTATTTTTTATTTATAGTGCAAAAAAATAAAAATCTTTGTGGTGATCAAATACCAAGAGAAAGCTCTATTTGTGGGGGGGGGGGGGGGGGGGGGGAGGGACATACTGTATTTATCGGCGTACAAAAGCAGGGTAAAATTAGGGGTGCGCGTTATACGCTGATCCCCCGCCGTTGTGAGCCTCTGGGCGGCCTTTAGCCACCTGTGGCCTTTCTCGGCAGCTGTCAGCCGCCGCCTTCGGCCATTCTCAGCCACCTTCGGCCATTCTCGGTGTCCAAAAGCTGCAGAGAAAGGCCGAGAACGTCCGAAAGCTGCGAGAACGGCCAATGGCGCCAATTTTGAAACTGCATTGTCACTGCAGTTTAACTGCAGCCTGAGAAAGGCTGCAAACGTCACTAAGGAGGCTGCAGATGGACGCTGCACGACTGCAGTGACACTGACATGTCACTGCAGCCTGGGCAAGGCTGCAAATGACACTGAGGAGGCTGCAGATGGACGCTGCAAGGCTACAAATGACACTGACAAGCATGCAGATGGACACTGATAAGGCTGCATTAATGGGCATTTAAATGCAAGTTTTCTTTCCTTAAAATTTCCTCCTAAACTTGGGGTACGTGTTATACACCGATAAATACGGTACATTTTATTTGGGTACAGTGTTGCATGACCGTGCAATTGTCAGTTAAAATAACGCAGTGCAGTATCGCAAAAAATAGCCTGGTTAATGAAGGTAGGTAAATCTTCCAGAGGTCAAGTTATTAACCAGGGTAAAAATCACAAAATGGAACGGACACTCTGACTATATAAATCACAATCAAAGTTCAATTTTAAAGACGGTCACTAGTGCACCCTTGCCCGCATTTCAAGGCAAACAGCACTGACAATTCTGCCCATACTGTTCATGCTGCTGATCGTAGATTGCTGTTCATAGCTCAGAACAGGCATTGCATTTAGCTGGTCAGCTAGAGTGTGCTATGAGGGTCAGTCTATATAGATGATCAATTCATCAATTATTATGCTGCTCTACTCAGTCTATTAGACCAGTAAAGATTTCCCTCCATAAAAATAAAATATCAAACATGAACTACCAAATATCAATTTTGGATGACACCTAAATAGTGCCCTTTACACATCCTTAATAGGAAAATTAAATCCATTTGGCTACAACATAATAGAGAATACTGTCATAAATATCAAAATTTCAGAGCATCAAACGTTAGCCAAAAGAGGAGTTAATATAACGAACAAAGGATAGGCTAAAAATAAGTCTACAGTATGATCACATTCAAAGCGTATATAATATCACTTCCTTCATACCTGAAACACGGCTCTGTGATCTTCTACCACTTGCTCTTCCATCTCCACCATCTGTGACACAGCTTCATGAAACGTGAAGAGCTGCGGGGACACCTCTTCTTCCTAAAAATGTGAACAGATTATAATTGCATGGAGCTGCCACATCATATTGAGCTAAAAGATACGGACATTGATTGTATATGGTACAGAAAGTATTGGCATAGAATGGGGATCTCTAAGCTCACAGTAGACTTATTATAGTACAGGCACGGGCACTATGCTCAAAGCCCTTTTCTTGAGGAATGGCATGTGTATAGGCAATTATGTTTTTTATTTTAGAAAATATCTTGAACAGTTTCACTGTAATCCACAAAAGAACATTATTCTATGTAGGAACACCCTTAAAATTCCATTCCAATTTTAAAAGAGCCAGATGTTTGGTGTCCACGTTTCTGGACTGTGCAAGAGCAAAAGCAGTTGAACAATGCTTCACACACTGACAGAGAACATCCCTCCACCTACCCTGGGGACCTTTTCATAGATCTGAACATTAAGCAGCAGCTTGCTTACCAGCTGACAATGTGCTACACAGAAAGCCGAGACAAGAAAACTCTCCGAGATCTAAAGGACTACATCCCAATGTGTGCTCATTTTGGCCTTATTTGTAGCTGGGTGTTTTTAAGGACTTTAAAGGAAGCTGATAAACATGATGGTGTACTAGACATTCCTGGACCTTACATAACAGGAGGCTACCAATCTAAAAACTTTATTTTGTTTTGTTTATTTTGCTTTTTTTTCCTCTTCACACTCCATTCTCACCCTGCTCTTACTGCCTCATGGGCTAGCCACGTCACATACCCCAAAAGGTATTGGCTTCCACACCTTGGCTGGATGAGGACGGACATGGCGGCACATCATCAGGGAGCCGGCTGCAAGAACCCGTAATAGGCAGCTGGCTGCTGATGAGCTAGGAAGGGAAGATGGCGCTGCAGGATCTGGCCTGCAGCAGATTGTCGCCGGATGTGTAGATCCTTCCCACCAAGGGTACGCAGCTCCACTGGACTGGGCTTTATTCATGGGGCTGCATGTATGTGTCTTTGTGCTGGGAGTGTGCCACACAGCACGTTCCCAGCACAGAGACTGTGGTCTCACCATGAGCCCTGGGTCCTGTACCAACGATCGGGACCCAGAACTCCCGGTTCACCTGATGGCTATGATGGTCTCTGCTTGGCTATCACAGTGATGAGTCACTGTGAAGCCCGCGTCTGTTTCTCTCTGTGAAAGATGCATTATTTTTCCCTCTGCAAGGTAAAAGAAATAAACAACTGTGTGTAAAATAAAAATAAAAAGAATACAATAAAAAGAAAGAAAAAAATACCAAGATCGATGTTTTGACCTTGTCACGGAGCTGTAGAACGGAGAAATGCCGATGTAAACACACCATCTCCCCGTTCTGCCTAGTGACAGGACACTGATTGTCTGCTCCCTCTTGTCGGGAGCAGCGATCAGTGTCGTGTCACTGCTAGCCCATCCCCCAGACAGCTAGAATAACTCCCTAGGACACACTTAACCCACTCACCCTAGTGGTTAACCCCTTCACTGCCAGTGACATTTTTACAGTAATCAATGCAATTTTATAGCATTGATTTCTGTATTAATGCCAATGGTCCCAAAAATGTGTCAAAATTGTCCCATGTGTCCGCCATAATGTCGCAGGCACGATAAAAAAAAAAAAAAAAAAAAAAAAAATCGATCGCTGCCATTACTAATAAAAAAATAAAAATGTAATAAAAATGCCATAAAACTATCCCCTATTTTGTGGACGCTATAACTTTTGCGCAAACCAATTAAACGCTTATTGCAATTTTTTTTACCAAAAATATGTCGAAGAATACGTATCGTCCTAAACTGAGAAAAAATAAATAAAAAAGTTTATATTTTTTGGGGGGATATTTATTATAGCAAAAATTAAAAAAGAATGCGTTTTTTTTCAAAATGTATGCTCTTTTTTTTGTTTATAGCGCAAAAAATAAAAAACAGAGGTGAGCAAATACCACCAAAATAAATCTCTATTTGTGGGGAAAAAAGGACATCAATTTTGTTTGGAAGCCACGTTGCACGACTGCGTAATTGTCAGTTAAAGCGACGCAGTGCCGAATCGCAAAAAGTGCTCTGGTCTTTGGCCAGCCAAATGGTACAGAGCTTAAGTGGTTAATTAGCATCAGTGTTTGTGTGTGGGATAAAAAAAAAAAAAAATGTGCACTATTGTTTCTGGGCTGTACTACGAGTTACATAAAACAACTAACATACACATATGTGGTATCGCTGCAATCGTCAGAAGCAGGAGAATTTATTTTGGGTTGTTCTGGTAGTAATATACAGCTTAATTTAAAAAAAAAAATTTACTATTTTGGGCCAGTTCTTCTTTGATAAAAAATTTAAAAAAAATGCGGAGCTATCCATTACCCTTTATCACCAAAAAATAAAATAAAAAAAATAAAAAAATAAAAAAAAAGACAAAAATTGTCCTAAAGAAAACAAGGTATAATCAACCTGGATGCACAAAGTAGTTGTAATGATATGTATGTTTTTACCAACACAGGTCAAAGTTGCTAAATTTTGCTTAGGCAATAACATTTGTTTTACACTTAGGTGCGGAGGGGTTAAACTAGATACATTATAATAACCCGACATAAAATTGGCAAGTTAAAAAACAAAAAACAAACCCCACATGAAATAGAAATGTACACACTCCATGCAGCATTCAGCAATGACATGAATCACAACAGCTGGTGTAATAAAGGAATCCACCCACATTTTGTTCACACAGAAGTTTGAGGTCATCCCTCTGAGGAGAGCTGCCAACTCCCCACAGTGACTCCAGGTCATCCAGCTGATTCGGGGTGTGATGTAACATGGGGCGTGGGTCCCCAACACAATTCGGATCAACAGTCAGCTCTTTCACTCTGAAACAGAAGAGGATTTATTAGGCCAATCTACTACAAGAGGCAGTGAGAAATAAATATATGATGAAATCAAATATTGTGAGTGTAAAATGCCCCCTGTATAGATCTCCTTGTAAAATGATCAGCAATGTTCTATCCAACCTCTGGTTTACTGGAAACCCAACATTTTTAACATTCTACAAATGCCGGTTACATTCCTTTAACTTTCTGATGAAAGTCACTGTACTTATTGACACGATATCCTCAAATCGTGTAACTGACCATGGTGGAAAGTCATGCCATGGCCACCTGCCCTCGTCACACTAGAGGGCTCATTCGCCACATCTGTTCCTGTCCGTATATTGCCAAGATCTGCATATTTCTGAACCACTGCAGCCCAATCAATGACGAGCTGACAGGCTCTACAGCTATTTTTATCGCACATGGAGACCTTACCACATATCCGCTGATATCTGCGGCTCCATAGAGAGCAATGGATGGTCCGATCAGGTCGCCTGAAAAACTGACAGGTGGACCCGATCTGTCCATCAGTGTGAAGGGGGCCTTATGCAGCTGAGAACAGAGGGAATGGGATTACTTATTGATAAAGGTATTTACATTTTTTTTTGGTTAGAGCTTTCATTTCTATTTTAAACTGAATCGGTTGTTTTACGTGATCATTTCGATTCACGTTAATTACCTATGACATATTGTATATCTTTATATCAGCTAGAAGGCGGCGCTTTCCTCGCCGCGCCAGATGTGCTGGAAGGCGGCACTTTCCTCGCCGCGCCAGATGTGCTAGAAGGCGGCGCTTTCCTCGCCAGATGTGCTAGAAGGCGGAGCTTTCCTCGCCACGCCAGATGTGCTAGAAGGCAGAGCTTTCCTTGCCACGCCAGATGTGCTAGAAGGCGGAGCTTTCCTCGCCACGCCAGATGTGCTAGAAGGCGGAGCTTTCCTCGCCACGCCAGATGTGCTAGAAGGCGGAGCTTTCCTCGCCACGCCAGATGTGCTAGAAGGCGGCGCTTTCCTCGCCACGCCAGATGTGCTAGAAGGCGGAGCTTTCCTCGCCACGCCAGATGTGCTAGAAGGCGGAGCTTTCCTCGCCACGCCAGATGTGCTAGAAGGCGGAGCTTTCCTCGCCACGCCAGATGTTTCTTCAGGGTCTCACCAACATCTGGGTTGAAGCAAACCTGTTTACAGAGTTCAAAATGCACACCCATTCTAATCAAACTTCTGATCTAGCAGAAGTGAATTGTGCTCCTGATCCACCAAAACAGGAAACTGCAATTCAACTAAGAAGCCCTTTAAAAGCTCTGACGAATCTGCTATTAAGGGATCATATAAATGTAAAGGACCTGAAGGTCAACTGATGGAACTTTCTTATACTCACTGACTAACTGCCTGTTGCTTAAAGGTGCGATTTAAAACAAGGAGATCTCTACAAGATGAGAGCTGAAAACAAAAATATAAATAACTCAACTGAAAATAAATTCATGCTACAAAACTATAATGGAAAAATCATATAAGCATGCAAAACGCATTCGAAATGAAGAGCATGAATTAAAAAAAGAACAGACGAGTAAATGACAGAGACCAAAGTAATACACATGGGTGATGACAATATCTGAAATGTAGAAGGCAGGTTAGACCTGGTGAGCGTAGGAGAGAAGTCATCATACTCATAGGAAGGAGAGAGATCAGAGCGACTTCCACTACCCTGAGAGAAGGGAATATCCGACGGACTAATTCCAAATTCCTTTACTCTGCAGGCCCGAGACACAGCAGAAAGATGGAGGAAAGGTTGAGAAGGACACAAAACATTTCATCACTGTCCATCCACACAGTTAGGCAGAGAGAACATTCACACTACCAACACATGCAACCTCAGAACTAGGGATGGGAAAATCAATTTGCGATTGGCTGCTTGCCTGGCGAATCACTACTCTGTAACTCTTCTGAAGATTTTTATACTGACTGACAGACTCAACCAGCTCATGAATGATAATTATCAGATTCATGCGAACCCCAACTCACCAGAGATCGGGTAGAGGATGAGTTCAGCAAATCAGAAGCATCAAAGAGCTGCAATTCACTTGCAAATCAAATCATACGATTAGCTCATCTCTAGTTCATAGCTTTGATAAAAAGCAATATGCAAAAACAATGGGGTAGTATACACTTCATTATAAATCGACATCCCAAATCAATACATCAACAGGAAACATGTAATAATGTTCACTTGTAGGCTCACCTCTAGTGTACAATATGTAAAACAAACTTCAACTACAATACATGATTTGTGTCAGACTATGCAAAGGTCATCTGTAATAAAGACTGATGAAGTTGCTTATATAGTAAGAGAATGTAAACCGGAATTTTGATGTACCTGTAAATTCCATAACTAAGTACAGTACAGGACAGGACAGGACACAGGAATGGATTCCTCAGCCGGCCAAAGATTTGAACCATGTATGGGCAGGCTCAATGTACCCAAGTTGATTTGATCAACTTGGGTACAACCAGCCTGTTGGATTTTGCATGCAATTATTGCTAGTGGCTGTTATGGACGCTAGCTATAATCACTGTGCTAAAACACATTGGCTCGGCGGGAGGGATTTCCCCCATTGACATTGACTGACTAATGGGGCAATCAAGTGATTTCCTTTCCTGCAACCTGCGATTCCATGAAACAAATTTGCTCCATCTATGGCTAGCCTTAGACCATGGTTTATATTAAGGTATCTTCAGGTGATTGAACATTGGTGTAAGCTTTTCAGGGACACCCCCCACCCTCTCCAGACGTTATCCATCACAGTGGGGATACCATTGAAGGGATCTGGGTTCTCGAGGAATGGACCATGGTACTGGATCTGTATAGCACCTGGAGCACCACATGCCAGGTGAGCACAGAATGCAGGCCTGAGTGCACGAAGTAAACATTGCTGCATTGTCCAGGTGTGTGCGCTTCTCAAGGAATGCCCCAAGGGTAACCGATCTGGAAACTGCTAGCAAGCCATAAGACAATAAGCATTCTGATCTTGACAGAAATATCAGGAGGTGGTAAAAGAAATCTGGTGCAAAATAGAAAAAAAAATCTTCTCAAAAAACAGAAACTGGAGCTAGTGGGGTTATATGGATACACTTAGGACAGGACGCGGCCATTGACAGGCTGCGCTGACGGCCACCCATGGGGCTGCACTGATATGCTTTATGCTAATATTGTTAAAGAAGTTGTTAATATTTATTTTTGGAACTTAATTCTGCATAAAACATTTAACAGTGTAATTTCATGGTAATTTCCGCGGGCGTGTTTAGGGGCGGGCAGGGAAGGGATTTAAAAACAGATCAGAAAATGGTAGCTTGATCCTTCTATTAAGCGTTTGCATCAGGTTTCTCAAACCTTTGCATTCCTGCGCTTTATACGATGACCAAGCCCGTCCCCTTCATGACATTGCTGAAAAGGGGCAGAGCATGAGTGACCTTAAAATTATGTTGCTCCACCCCCACCCCAAAAAAGTTCTGTGGACACCTATAAACATGTGCAGCTCATAAAGGAAAAATCGGTGTTCTCTATATAATTTGCCACCCCAGACCTGCCTAGATGGCTTCTGTTAGTCACAAATATATAGGAAGAAAAAAACAGAAGGGAAACACAGAGCAGTCATGCAGTTTCATATTATACACAGAGCATGTGTACTCTATAAACTAATAAAAATACACAAACACTGTACCATAATTAGTCTTACATACCACAAGCATGAAAGCACAAATCCAGAACCTAGCATGGAATATTGCATACCTGTTTGCGTATCTTAATGTGTTCAAAGTATTTTCACAGGATGCCATACCAGGAGAGATTGTAGCAATCTAAAATTAAAATGTTTACTTAATTATTTGACTTCATTAAAAAGATAGATTTTTTTTTTTTTTTAGCAAAGATCATTGAAAGTGTAACTATTGCAGCCATCTAAAGTAGATCACAGTACACTCCTACCCCCAACAATGCTTTCATCTCTTCTCTGTAAAATGTCTGATGCCACCTTTGTTCAGCTATCATCAGTGGTCTGTATATACTTCCTGGAATTAGATATTGGCACATATCTAGGCAGTAGCATATTTACAAAGCAGATTAGAACTTTTAGGCAGGCCATTTGCATGATTCCCCCATCAACACAGACAGTGTTGACAGTGGAATCAGCAATTCTCTTCTCCCGGTGGGGATGGCTTCCCCCACTGGGAGAAGACAGTAATTATCGCTAGCGGCTTTAGAGGTCACTAGAGATAAATCACAAGAGAATCCGGCAACCTGGTTGTACCTAAGCTGATCGATCAACCAACTTGGTACATTCAGCCTGCCCATTAATGGTTTGAATCTCAGACGGTTCTGGCTGAGCTGCCCAAGATTCGAACCATCTATGGGTAAGCCTTAGAACAGAAGGCGCTATCCCCACAGATATTCATGCCTCTTACTGGACAGGGTTCATCTCAAATTATAGAGATCAAACATGCGCATGTATAGAGAAATGATGCTCTCACCACCAGACTTCCAGGAAAGGTGTATGGCCCCATTGGTATATTCCAGCACTGACAAACGGATCATATAAGCAAACCACTCAAGCAGACCAATTCCATTCAGCTTAAATCTCATAAGGAGGTAGACAGTAGAAGAAGTGTAGTATGTCAATAAAAGGATTTTATTAGTATTGCACTTACATGTTTCAAAGCATCAAGCAGCGGTATACAACTCCACAAGCACAGCCGCACGACTCGCCAGGAGACCCGTGTGTGATGACGTCACAGATATGGGTCTACTTGACGCATTTCCCCGTAACAGGCATCCTCTGGCAACACCTGAGTACATCAACCAGCTATACCCAGAGTAGTGACGCACAACTGAAAACTTGTGTGTTTCAACATATTACATTGTTTTGGGTAGGCTGGGCTTTTAAAGAGGAAGTAAACTTTCCTGTATTATTTGTATCTATAGGCAAGCCTATAATAATATCTCCTAAACTTGCATAGTTTAGGAGGTATTCACTGTATACTGCGCCGACTACATCATCAGCACATGCGCTCTGAAGGAACTGCTGCCCGTGACGTTTATTCGGGGCCTGTGCCATGACCAGCGGTTCCCACACGCATGCGCGGGAGTGACGTAATCGCGGCAATCACATCGCCAGAGCCCGCAAACCTGGAAGAAACACCGGGGAAGACGTCGGCTGTGTCAGCAGTGTGCGGGCTCCCCTGCAGGGCTTCCTTCTAAAAGGTAAGTATTTCATAATGATGCCTACTAGCTCATTATGCCTTTGTCTTGCAGGTTTTTGTTTTTTTTTCCCCACAGAGGTTTACGTCGTCTTTAAGGGGTGGAAATGCAAATATGCACAAACTGCAAACCAAAATCAATGAATTTTTACCATTCTATACACACACGAAAAGTAAAAGGGCCTAATGCTGTGGGTTACTGTAGGCTGCACGATCTTACTCAAGCAGTAAGTGCATTATTAAAGCCAAGAAAAAAAATCTGATCCAGATATTCCCAGATTTCACCTCACTGTAATAATCAAATCCCTTTATCCTCTTGTCTTGTGGCAGCACAGTGGTGTATTGGTTAGCACTTTCACCTAGCATTAAAAGGGTCGCTGGTTCAACTCAGTGTTCCTCCAAGGATTTCTAGGGGTTCCTTAGGCACTGAGCAGGGGCAGATTGATCGCTCATCTGCATAATTCTGACACCAATATCACTCAGCTGAGCAGCAATGTGGACCTGTAATAGTCACTGTAAGGGGTATTCTTTCCACTGACTACAGTGTATGGGAGATTCACCCGCTGACTACCAAGATAAAGGGGATCTTTTCATTCTGTCTCCATTTCCTCTCTGGCCATTATTAAATATTACCACAAAGACATGTCAATTGTGCATATAGGCTAGGGTTCTTCAAAAATATTTGACACCACTCTGGGTCAAAAATGCTAGATATGCCCCCTTTTTGAAATGTATTCCTATATCTATTAAAACTTACAAATTCCGCTAATGTACCATGAGAAAAATATGTTTAGCAGCAGGTATAAAGTTTAGCAGACATATTCTAAGACAGTTTTTTTGATGAGTAAAATGACAGAGTATAAATGAGAATAGGAGGTATAAGAAGGAAAACACTAACGACATCTGAGTTTGAAGGGGGGGGGGGGGGGGGGACGCTCAAGTTGCAGCAAAGAATCTCCATCAACTACTACAAGTTGGACTGGAAGGAAGAACAAACATATTGCTGAATGGGATCCTTCCAATGAAGGAAACTAAAATATTCAAGCAAATCTTACCATGCATGTGCGAGAGTTTTCACCGATAAAAGAGTCCCGCAAAACTTGGGTTAGTTTACTGGCTCTAAATGGGGTATGTGGCTTATTCCTCCCTAGCGCACGAATGCACTCCTAAAAAAAAAAAAAAAAAAAAAAAGACAGTAAAGCATATCAACAGATCAGAGAGTATACGCAACAATATTTCACACTTCTCTATAGGTAAAACTCCTAATTGTGACCCACATTTTAGGAGTTTATGTAATTGAGTGGCCTATTTTTTAAAACAGCAAGAGGGGCCAGTGGGTGAAAAAGTAAATTTTTTACTTTTTATAAATACACACCAATAACACTAAAGCCCTATTTTTAGGACTAAATCCCAGAGAGATTATCATACCACCTTCAGATATCCACACAGCGAGGGGATTGCCTTGGTACAACTGTGCTGCCACCTCAGACATTGTGGACCAGGGACGAGGCAGGCATGTTTAAATGCGAGTCCAAAGCCACCTGAGCTATCCTGCTAGGAAGCTCTTAAAGCCGACAGCCATGAGCAGCCGAGGTATTCCCTGCCTCACAGCCACACATACTTGCCCCTTGCATACATGTGGCTGCAGAGCAGGGAATGCCTCCACCGTAAATGACTGGCTGTTGGCTTTAACAGCTTCTCGGTAGGATAGCTTAGGCCGTTTGTCCAAACACACCTCAGCTCATCCCTATTGAGGACAAGGCTATGCTGTCTGACAGGGGTGCACAGGTCATAATATTGGTTGCACATAATTATAAATCTGCAACTGAATTTAGCCGCTTGCCTGGAGCTAGCTTAAAGTACAGATAAAACACAGAAATAAACTACCGTATGCTGTATTGCAGTAATTCCATGTACAAGTCTATCGGGACCTGTGTGCATCCCTAAACCACTGCTGCCCACTGAACACAAGCCAATGCAGTACATACTGAACCTAATCAAATTTGTGCATACCGATGCACATGGCTGCAATAAAATATACAGTGGGGGGAAATTATTATTTGATCCCTACAGATTTTGTACATTTGCCCACTTACAAAGGAATGAAGGGTCTATAATTTTTATCATAGGTGTATTTTGAGGCTGGGTTCACACTATCTTAGCTCAAAACAGTCCGGTGCATCCCTGTTCACCGTTTCAGGTCCGATTTCAGCCCGAATTTTTGTCTGAATAAGTTGCAGCGGATCTATAGAGATCCAGTCAAAATCTCCTGCTATTGCGAATTGGATGCGGGTGCAATAGTGTGAACCCAGCCTAAATGATAGAGACAGAATATCAACCAAAAATCCAGAAAAAAACACATGTTAATAATTGAGTTGCAGTTCAGTGAATAAAATAAGTATTTGATCCCCTACCAATGATAATTCTGGTTCCCACAGACTGGCTAAAGTATGTGCTCATGTGGTATACAGATTTGTCCTGTCAATTTAAGAAGGCACTCCTAACGATAATTTGTTCTATGTATAAAAGACACCTTTCCACATAGTCTCTTCCATTCAAACCTCACCATAATGGGCAAGACCAAAGAGCTGTCAAAAGACGTCAGGGACAAGATTCCAGATCTGCACAAGGCTGGAATGGGCTAAAAGACCATCAGCAAAAAGCTTGGTGAGATGGAGACAACTGTTGGAGCGATTATTCGCATAATAGAAGAAATACAAAATAATCATCAATGGCCCTCAATCTGGAGCTCCATGCAAGATTTCGCCTCATGGGGTAAGGATGATGAGAAAAGCGAGGGATCAGCCACAAACTACATGGGAGGAGCTAGTGAATGATCTCAAGGCAGTTGGGACCACAGTCACCAAACAAACCATTAGTAACACAATAAACCGCCATGGATTGAAATCTTACATCGCCTGCAAGGTCCCCCTCCTCATGAAGACACATGTACAGGCCCATCTAAAGTTTGCCAATGAACATCTAAATGATTCAAAGAAGGATTTGGAGAAAATGCTGTGGTCAGATGAGATCAAAATTGATCTCTTTGGCATGCCATCAACTCAACATGTTTGAAGGAAGAAAAATGCTATGACCCCAAGAACACCATCCCTACAGTGAGGCACTGAGGTGGAAACATTATGCTTTGGGGCTGTTTCTCTGCCACATTGAGGGGCCAATGGACGGAGCCATGTATTGCAAAATCCTGGATGAGAACCTTCTTCCCTCAGCCAGAAAACTGAAGGAGGGTCATGGATTGGTCTTCCAGCAGGACAATGACTCAAAACATACCACCAAGGCAACAAAGGAGGGACTCAAGAAGAAGCACATTAAGGTCATGGAGTTGTATAGTCAGTCTCCAGACATTAATCCTATAGGAAATTTATGGAGGGAGCTGAAACCTTAAGGATTTAGAGAAGATCTGTAAAGAAGAATGGATCGAAATCCCTCCTGAGATGTGCGCAAACCTGGTAACCAACTACAAGAAACATCTTACCTCTGTGCTTGCCAACAAAGGGTTTCTCCACCAAGTATCAAATATTTATTTTGCCCACTGAACTGCAACTCTATTATTTGTTTATGTGTTTTTTCTGGATTTTTGGTTGATATTTTGTCTCTATCATTTAAAAAACACCTATGATAAAAATTATAGACTTCATTTTTTTGTAAGTGGGCAAACTTTCAAAATCTGCAGGGGCTCATTTTCCCCACTGTAGTTTGATTTTGAAGCATGCAGAATCTGCAATACTTGCATGCAAGCTATGTCACCTAACAGCGGACTTTTGTGGGCTAAATCACATGGTTTCAATCTCTCAAGGTTACCAGCCCCTATGCTTTTAGTGTCTCACACCTCCTGCTGCTTTCTTCCTCACCCTAAAATAATTGAAAAATCCAGCAGAGATAGCAGGGTCCCCCCCTGCAATGGCCAAAGCATGATGGTTGGCACCATGGGAACCCAAGCTCAGCATTTAAATTACCTTCCTAAGGTCCCGTGTTCACCTGAGCGATTTTCTACTTGAAGCTCTAATACACGCAACAAACAAAACCCCATTCATTTCAAAGGCCCTTGTCTACATCTGAGCATTATGTCACCTGTAGCAAAACGCTTTTTGCTCCAAAAAGTACATGCGCTTCTTTTAGGCAGGATTGGCCCCATAGACTTTAATGGGAATGCTTGAAAAAGGTTTAACATGAGCATTTTACAAGCATTTTGTTGCATGTTTTCTGGCAAAACAGCAGCTCTCCACCCCTAAGCTCCTCTCCCTAGTGCTTCCTATTGGCTAAAATGAAAACACTGACAGCTTGAATACACATGTAAAATGCTTCTAATACGCTTGCAAAACTCTCAAATAAAAATGCCTGAAAATCACTCTGCTCAGGTGTGAATGGGGCCCAAGTAGACACAGATTTCCTGAGTGTGATCGAACCCAAAGACATTTTCTACAAAACTTAACAGTTTCAGGTGGGCTGGCACCCAACATGTAAGAGCTCTGTTGCATTTATCAGCCCAATTTCATTTGAACTAAGTTTAAAAACTCACCTTTAGAGCCAATAAACTTTTGTTTATCTCAGCCCCTTCAAGTCGTGTTTGTCGGTCTGCACTCGAAGTGTCTGCTCCTCTTTCGTTTCCAGCCAAATCAATTAGAGAAAATTTACCATGGAGCTTTCCTTTCTTTCGTAAGATTATCTGGAACACGGCGTGACTTCGAGAGGAGTGTGCATTGGCTGAGGTTTGGCCAGAGGTTCTAATGCCAGGAGGAAAAAAAAAAAAGGTGTTTACCCATACTGGACAATATGGCAGCACAGAACAATCTTACAAACTAGCCTAACATGGCACAAATCTATGTGTACAGACCTATGTAACGAAAAGTGTACATAAAGGTAAAAACATTTGTCTTTTTTGTTCTGGATAGAGTGGGGAAAGGTTAAACCCTATGCCAAGTTTTTATAACAGTCTAAGCTCTTGGCAGAAAATTTGCCCCTGTATTTGTCCTAGGAACCATGGTCACTAAGGGGGAAATCCTATATTTTAGAGCTGTCAAAGTAATTGTTAAAGTTGTTTTGCTGGTCTCGGCCCTGAACATATAATATTGTATGGAATGTACCTGCAGCTGTTGCCGATCTCGATCAGTTTCAGGACATCTTCCACACATTTTACTTCCCTTTCCTGCAGCCCAACGACCTGCACTTGCTGCTTGCCATCCTCTAAAACTCGCAACTTGGTTTTCCGATTTAACAGATCGAAGACCTGGAAATAGTTGAGATATACTCATTTATATGTAAACCTATTTCGGAATGTTCACTTTGTACTTGTGTGAAAATATATATATATATATATATATAGACACACACACACATTAGTTTTTTTTTAACTGACTAGGATTTTTAACACCGAGACGGACCGGTGTGAAAACATACATAGAATTTAAAGAGATACATTTTTCTTGAGCCTTTCTTGCACTAAATTCATATGTATTTAAAATTATAATATTAAAAAGTCGAATATATACACACACACACACACTTTTTTAAACTGTCATTTTCAGTTTTCGGATAAGACAGCCCACATTTTCGGCACCAAAATTTCCCCATTCGGTGCACCACTAGCATGTACATTTTTTAATTGACATCTTTATTTTAAAAGCAATAGACATTTTATCCTATTTTTAATACAGTTTGCAAATTGGCTAATTTAATCCAGAACACCCTCCATTTCTTCACTTTTATAAAACATATAAAGCCTACACGGCCTTGGTCTTTAGTTGCCATCTATATATACACCAATATACCCATTTTGAAAAATGATACGGTGACCTGGGGTTCTCAGACACCCTGTTTCCAAGCATACTGGTACAGCTACAATGAAAACATAAGTCCAGCATATGTCTTAAGAACATATGCCATTCAAATCATGTACATCAAAAACCTTTAACGAGTCGCATTTATGTTATTTTTCTGTAGAAAATTTGGAAAAAGCCTGCAGTCCCACCCAGAGGCAAAATTCCCAATCTAGGTGCAAGAAGTCAAAAAGGAAAACAAGCTGAAGTATCTTTATATGCATCTAAAAACAAAATATATTGCAGCTTACTAGTCCTTGATGTGGTAGCTGCATTAATTTTCACCTGGTAATCCTGCAAATAACACAGTTCCTGTGCCTGGGTGGCTGTGTCAATCCGTCACAATGTCTATAGAGGAAGCCATGGTGGTCACCCTAAGCTGCTCTCTCCTGATATGGACTACAAAACATGACCATATCTCCCCATTACACGTAGGGCAGGGCAATTGGTAGTTTACAGAGGATAGCTAGAAGATAGATATTCTTCAGTGCAGCTCACAGGAAATTGCAGGGACACTGCACCACTACCAAGGTCAACAGGTAAAGTTGGGTTTAGTTATCCTTTAAGATACACTCTGTGGCTTTGGCATAGTAATGTTTCCTGGGTAGCAGCAGCAGCAATATATTTTACTTTCATCCAACCTTGTTCTTTAACCACTACAATACAGGGTACTTTCGCCCCCTTCCTTCCCTGACCAGCTTTCTCGCACTTTCAATGACAATTGCCCGGTCATGCAATGCTGTACCCAAATGAAATTTTTATAATTTTGTTTGCACAAATAGAGCTTTACTTTGGTGGTATTTATTCACGACTCCGTTTTTTATTTTTTGCGATTTAAGCGAAACATTTTTGGAAATTTTGAAAAAAAATTATATATTTTCTCCTTTCTTTTTTAAAAGAAATCCAATAAAATCAAATTGTCATAAATTTAAGCCAAAATGTATTCTGCTACATTTTTTTAGTAAAAAAAATTCCGTTAAGTGTATAATAATTGGTTTGCGTGATCACGGACATATGTACGCAAATGATCATGTACAGATGTGTGCAGGTGATCACGGACATATGTGTGCAGATAATCATTGGGACATGTTATTTTACTGGGACATATGTGAGGGACATGTGTTTTTATTATTTGGGGACATGTGTGGGGACATGTGTGTTTACACTAGACTGGTGATCAGTGAGAAAAAAGCTGTAAAAAAAAAAAAAAAAAAAAAAAAAAAAAAAAAACAGCTAATACTCACTGATCACCAGCCGGCTGCAGCGATCTGCTCTCCTCACCGACTACTTCCGTGTGAGGAGAGGAGAGCCGATTGCCTAGCAACCGGCTGTTTGCTTACATCACATGAAGGCTGTGATTGGACACGGCCGTCATGTGATCAGGAGGGCCAATCACAGAGCCCTCCTGCCGATCCGAGATGCGCCGTGTCCGGGTGACACGAGCGCATCGGGATCGCGCGATCCCCCTACTTCTGAAGGACGTTCAGGAACGTCCTATCAGAAGTAGACGGCTCCCACCCGGCCGTATATATACAGTGGCCGGGTGGGAAGTAGTTAACTAAGACCTTGGGAGTAACAGGTATGTATGTGTATATAAAAATGTTATAGTTACACCTTATTAGATGGGGTTCCCATCGCTATTTCTCGTTTAAAGAGAATGTTTGAAAAGTCAGCAGCTACAAATCCTGTAGCTGCTGACTTAAAAGAAGGACACATACCTGTGCAGGAAGATCCAGCGCCATCCTGACCCAGGCTAGTTCTTCCCTAGCCTTTGTGTTTCCAGTGGCAGCATCCTAACTGTTGGAAGCTGGCTATGCTGCTTTCGGCTTTAAAGCTGCCTGCCGTGCTTTGGGAATGGTCCTGCCATGGGTTCCAGAAGACTGCGGGAGGGAGGGGGGAGAGCAGAACTTCCGCTCGTATAGCCTAGGCCAGTGATGGCGAACCTTGGCACCCAAGATGTTTTGGAACTACATTTCCCATGATGCTCATGCACTCTGCAGAGTAGCTGAGCATCATGGGAAATGTAGTTCCAAAACATCTGGGGTGCCAAGGTTCGCCATCACTGGCCTAGGCGATCTGGGCAGAAGTGGGAGCGGGTACCTGTTAAAACAAGGTACTCCCCAAAAATTACATGCCAAATGTGGTAGAGGAGGCAGGAGGACTTGAAGTGGAACTTCCCCTTTTGGGTGGAGTTCCTCTTTAAGGAGACACCCCCTCAGGAGGTGTAGGCAGTTCATCAGGTCATTCCTATTGTTTGGGGACTTCTCTTTGCACAGCGTATACTCCTAGTGTGTTGTCTCTCCCTCTTTTATCCACTTTAAAGGAACCCGACGACTTGCCCACCTTGAAGGGAACTTCCCCACAATTAACGGTCAATTTCCACGTTGTTATAAACATACATGAGTTTCTTATTTACTTTGAGAATTGGCTGTGTATAGCTCTTGTAATTTACAACTACTTATGCATCACTGAGAAACCTGATATTTTCCTGTTGTCTGCTCAATATGCAATATGCTTAGTAAACATTTATTGAAGCAGAATTTTTTTTGTTAAAATGTATTTTGATTTGTTCTTTTATGAGCAAGGTGTTTTGACCTGCAATAAATGCCGGCCTGACTCCTTCATCCTCTCCTCTATTTTAATTCAGATTTTTTTACTATTCAATATATCAAAACTTTGTTTTGTTCATGTGTATCTGCACCATTGCAAATACTGGAAAAAAAAAAAAGCCTTCAATTAATTTTGAAATTAATATCACTACACTAGAAAAAAATTATTTTTGCACGCACTGTAAAATCCTTGTCCCTGGAGTCCATAGAGAACACCAAAAGACTGGACATAAGCACAAAAAAAAAAAAAAAAAACAACTGTAGGCTAGCCTAGGACAACCTCTTCCACTATCAGTGGAAGTCTTGGTTTTGTAACAAAGCAGGACCAAAACTCAACGGACGCCATTAATGGAGAGTTGACATTTTTTCTCTCATTCATTGAGGGACAAAGGAAGTCATTCAGCTACAAGCGACTAAAGTAACTGAAGACAGGAAGCAGGAACAGATTGCAGATCAATGTTCCATTTGGCTCTGTGCAACCAGGAGCAAAAGTGTTTCCCTAGTGCAAAGCCCTACATTTGTGTATCTGATGTCTTACTCCAATGTTAGAAGCCAGTACAATTCCCACTTCAAAGAGCCAGTGGCTGAAAACACCCACAAATTCAACGGAACATATTAGGTATACCACAAGGGCTGCTTTTTTTTGTCAGAGCCTAATCTGCTCAGAATAATTTGTCCAATTATAGGCTCAGCAGATTATCTGCTGACCTTAAATTACTCAAGATTTTCATAGGTGCGTGACAGGGAAAGCAGATATTTAAACAAGACCTGTTGCCAACAAACAGTTTGTCTGGTACACAAGAATACTTTGGAAGCAGAATCTAAAGTTCGTGTCTCACCTCTCACTAAGTATACATGGCATAAGGCAAACCTGACAAACAGATGACTGCCATTTCTTACATGCTTTTGAAAATGCCAGTATCCTGTATTACTGGAAACAAGTATGCAAACCAGGAGTTCTGCCTTGATTATTCTGGGCCAGGATCAGAAAGAAGGAAAGTCAGTCAAGCAACTAGCATTTTAAAAGAAAGCCAAGCAATGGTTACTCCAGTATTCATAATATAGATCATTTCATGACCAGGTATCTGGTTCGTTAGCAACATATAAAGCGCTAACACCCAGGGGTCCCCAACCCTCGGGCTGGTGCCAGTCCGTGGCCTGTTGCTGACTGGGCCACACAGAAGAGGGTAATCGGTGACCGCAGTCCGCACAGGGCTATCGGTCCCCGCTCACCTCCTGCTGTTCAGCCATGCTTGAATTCCCTCTCCCAGCTCCTCTGCCTTTCCGACGATGTCATACTATCAGCAGGGCAGGTGGTAGGAGGAGCTGTAAAGGGGCACCGTTACAGTGCCCCTTTACAGTACAGTCCCCTTTAAATCACATTGTCCCCTTTACATCACAGTGCCCCCTTTTACAGAGCAGTCCTTGTTACATTAAAAAAATAAGGGGGTTCACAACCCCTTTAAACAAACATATCATACCTGCCACCATTGTGCAGTTCGTTTTTTGTACAGAGTGGCCCCGATCATCTTCTGGGGTCCCCCAACAGCCCTCATGGCTCCTCCCGCATCAGTAAACCCCCTAGAAGCACTTTCCCTGGGGGTTACCTCGCGGGTGCGCTCGAGTCCAGCATTTGCGTCCGTAGACACAGAATGCTGAACTCGGCCCCACCCCCCGCGTCATTGGTCACACTGAGATTGGAGAAGAGGTTTAACCTTAAACTGCGCAGAGAGTTTTTCACTGTCAGGGCAATAAGGATGTAGAACTCTCTTCCACAATTGGTGGTGGCTGCTGGGAGTATGGATATTTTAAATAGATTGTTGGATGTGCATCTTAAAGAACACAACATACAGGGATATGGGAAATAATTATAGATACTGACACATGTGCACCTACACAGGTTGAACTGGATGGACTATTGTCTTTATTCAACCTTACCTACTATGTAAAGAGGGAACTGTGGACACTGATCTAAAGGGGGGACTGTGCTGTAAAGGAAGACTTCGTAAATATCCCATTCCCTGACCCATCTTGTCACAATGGCACCTAAAAGTGTGTGGAATATATTAGACAGCAAGTGAACATGCTGCCCCTGAAGTTGATGTCTAGATAACAAAAAAAAAAAAAAATGGGCAAGCGTAAGGATTTGAGTGTTTTTGACAAGGGACAAATTCTAATGGCTAGATGACTAGGTCAGATCAACTCCAAAACTGCAGCTCTTGTGGGATGTCCCCAGTGGCCAGGGCCTACCAAAAGTGGTCCAAGGAAAGAAAATAAGTAACCCGACGATAGGGCCATATATAGGACTTAAAGGATCTGCTACTAATGGCTTGGTGCCAGATATCACAGCATACCTTTAGAGGAAGACAGGGCTGTTTTGGTGGCAAAGGGGAGGACCTACTCAATATTAGGTGGGTAAAGTGATGACCGATTGGTGTATTATCCACCTAAGAATGTACAACGGGCTAGAAAGTGGGCATAAAAGCAGACGCAGTAAAATAATAATAAAAAAAAAACAAAAAAAAAACAAACATTGTACAAATACTTTTATTTGATCAGAACCATCACCAAAAATAATCACCTAAGTGTCAGACCTCTACACTTACCTTACCACTGTAGATTTCAAAAAACGTAGCATATACTTGAAGTTCTAGTTTTTTATAGTTTGGTTTCTTCAGCATTTGGAATACATCTCGCGCTGAGGATGGAAAACAAAAAGTAAATAAAAGGCAGCCATGAAGACAAGCACTTAAAAACCCACCACACATTCCCTAGGCGAATAGGGCCTGTAAGTAGATTTATAAAACAAGGAAGAACATTACTGAAGCAACAAGCAATGTTATCCAAGTAAAAAGGTAAAATTGGGTAACTAATGATCAATGTAAAATTTGGAAATCTATTATTTATTACAAGCATTTATATAGTGCTGACAATGTACACAGCACTTTTCATACTGTACAATCACATCTGTCCCTGCCATCAAGGAGCTTACAATCTAAGGTCTCTAACTCACATACATACACCCACATATTATGGCCAATTCCGACAATAGCCAATTACCTGCCAGCATGTCTTTTTTGGGGGTTAATAGGGAAGGGGAACTAGAATATCCAGATAAAAACACACACAAGCAAAGAGAGAACATGAAAACTCCTTGAAGATAGTGTCCGGGACAGGATTCTAACCAAGGACCCCAGTGGTGCAAGGCAGAAGTTTAAAAAAAAAAAAAAAAAGGAGGGGGGACACACAGATGCACATTTTTCTTCAAACACATTATATAAGAAGCTTACCTGCAAGTGCATATATTCCTTTTGAACAGTCTTGATTCTTTCCAGAAAAATCACCACCCATGGTCTGTGAAGAAATGTAAAAATTTGTATGAAAGGAAGGGCCTTGATTCATAAAACTACAATAGCACCAGTATTGACTGTGGCCTCCCCGCAGCTAATCTTTCCCCAATACTGATTTACCATGGCCTGTTTTGCCGTGTGGAGGCAAATGGCAAGGCTCATGTCAGACACTCCAGGAAGGAAAACAGCGAGCAATACAGTGGTAGCATCACCAAATCTCACTCAAGTCTCACTCACTGTTGAGACCAGCAGTCAGAGGCAGCAGTGTCTCAACTGCTATAAAAACTTATATAATTAAAAAAAAATTGTTCTTTAGCAAGAAACATACATTCCACATTATTATGCCACCAAACTGAGTGTGCGCTGTAAATTAACTCCAGTATTCCTCCCGTTTTTGCTGGAGGCTGCCATCTTGTTGAAGCCTAGAGACTGTTTACTGGGTTTTAACTTGGCACCCACGGTATATCCAAAAGACAGCTACAGTGCGGGCTTAATATGGCGTGCCTACATTCGTCAACTTGAGCAGGATGATCGTCGGAGAACAATCCACAACATTGCTACCATTGTCCGCATGTCATATGGAACAGTCCAGGCAATCCTCATGTGTGATTTAAACCAGCATCATGTTGCTGCCAGGTTTGTCCCCGCGGCATGCCTAATGCGTTCTTGGAAGGCTTCGATGTAGTGTTACTTCTGCTCCTGGGTCAGCAGTATGGGGACACCTCGAACGACTTCCAGCATCGCAATAAACTTGCTGAATCACGTTAAACATCTCTATATCGCAGATTTGCACAGTTTAACGCAGAATTTCACATTTGCTCTTTGTTCCAAGTTGCTGTTCATAATGAAATTAGCAAACATGGTCAGAATAGCACCAGTTGCACAGCTCCCAATTTACACAGAATAATGTCTTTTGGCACAGTGACTCATGAAGGTCGGTGCTCCTTGTGACAGTGTGTTCAGCATTGTGCTGCCATCTGTTGGCATGTTACAAAACTAGTTTTGAAAATGTTTGATGCCACTTCGTACAATAGTGGACAAAAATACACCAGAAATGTGTTATATTCTACCTGGGTATCTTTGTGAAATGAGAAGTATTGCAGCCATAAAATAATTTCCTAATGAATACTGAACATTAAAGCACATAGCTGATTGGCTGTTCCCAGTACAGTGCTTTTGTCTCATTGGTCTTCTGATAACAGATCATATACTAAAACCAGACTGTTTCTAACAGCAAATCTGCCCATGGCCAAGCATATGAGATTAGCAGATTTCAAATACATAACCACTCAGTTTCCTATTGCATAAAAGGGGTTGTGGCACCAATGAAAAGGGAACAGACTATAACAATAGCTATCTGCTTTTCTTTTAATGTACATAATACAGAACCTGATATTGTAGGAATAAAACCTACATGAGTTTTACCGCTTCCAGTTTGCCCATATGCAAAACAAGTGGCCATTCCCCTTTCAAAGATGGTTTCTACCAGAGGTCTTGCAGTAAACCTATTGAAAAACAAAAAGCAGATAATTACAGGTTTACAGATCTCAATATAAATGATGGAAAGTAGCTACTGATTCTAGTCAACATATTTTACTGCACTGCAATTACTTGGATTAGAATTACTGGTATCCTTTAGGCTCCATTTATACTTTGCGATTTGGAATCGCGAGCATAACTGCGGAGATTCTGTCCACGATTCCAGATTGCTCAGCAATCATTGCAAAAAATGTGATGCGTGTTTGGCTGTCATTCATTCTAAATGGCACCCCAAACATGGTGTGATTTTGCACCTTTTAAAATTACGTGACCCTGTCGCCCAATAAGGAGGAGGAGCTTCTTTTGGGTGACAAAAGCACTTTGGGTAGCCCATTCAAGTGAATGCAACATGCAGAATTGCGTGATAATCTCATGTTGAAAATTGCGAGCTGGAAGGCTCATTCCCGCTACACGTAATGTGAACGGAGCCTTACAGACATAAAGCGGTTGTAAGGGGGGGGGGGGGGGGGGGGGGGGGGGGTAATTTTTTATTTTTTTCCTAAAATATATATATATATATGTTACACTTGCTTGCTCTGTGTAATGTTCATTCACAGAGCAGGCCCCTAACTTCCTTTTTGGGGTCCCCTGACAGAACTATCCAGTCACTTCTCTTCTGCACGTGCTATGGGGGCACATGTTTGGGCGTGATCCTGAGCCAGTCTGTGTGCGTCCATAGACACGCAGTGTGGCTCAGCCCCACCCCCCACTACCTCCTCACAGGATTTGATTGACAGCATCAGGAGCCAAAAGATGCCACTGTTCTGTGTGAGACAGGGAGAGAGAGCAGAATAGATATTGCAAGCTCTGGAACAATCATACTTCTCCACACTTTACTACTTAGCGAGCCACTGACTCAGAACACGTATGTACAGTACATATTATGTTTCCTGGCACTTCATGGACAAAATGTTTATCCCAGGTTAGTGACCTGAAGTGTATGTGTTATAACATTGAGTAGGAAAGGGTTAAAAATCAGATAGGTAAATAAATTAAAAAGTCTATGTCCCGATAGAATGATTTCTCTTCACTTCCTGTTTTGGACAGACAACAGGAAATTAGAGGAAATCTTCACACTAAATGGAGTTCCCAATGTAGACAGCTGTCACCAGAACATTTGTTAGCATTGGCAGATTTCCCCTGTCCTCTTGCTTTTATGGCAATTTAGTATTTCATATGTTTTTCTCTTTGGTGACAAGCCCCAACATTAGGGACAAGGACCACAATAAGAAGTTGTCATAAGATCTTATCCTTCCCTATTCAATCTAAAACGTTACATACACTTTAGAAGAAAACTGTTGCTTTGCCCTGTATTAGCATACCACAGGTCTCTTAAGGCTCAGTTCACACTTGTGCAATGCGGGAACCCTGCAAATTCACTGCGGGTTCCCGCATCGCACCTGACTCACAAGGCAGTTCACACTGCACTATGCAAACTGCTGGAAGTGTCAATAGAAAGTTAATGACACCCCCAAATCAGTTTGCATATCGCAGTTTGGACTGTCATTTCAGACATGAATTGGATCGCATGGGTGTGAACACCCATGCGATCAGATTCTGGCGTGGACCAAAAAAGGGTTCTGTGCGAGTTTGATCCGAATGCGATGTTATAACTGACTTAAGCAGACCATACACTAGTCAAATTTGGTTTGAAAGCTTTAGTTTTTATAACATTTGCTCAATTTTCTAATGGTTAGTAAGATCAAACTGACAATAAGTCTCGACTGATAATGAGAAATCTTGAAAGGAGCAAATTGGATTTTTTTTCAAAAATAGTTTTTCAAAAATTCCAAATGTACACAAAGTTTTTACTCAGGAAACATTGTACATATTTTAACGAGCATATGCTAGGGACAAATGAAACCTAATTAAAGCTTTTCTTCAGTTACTTTTTAAACTTCCTTCAACAGCATTGTCTCCCCCTCCTTAAATATAAATGGACGACATAAAAAATAAAAATTTCCTATCTGCAAATACCTTTTTTCTCCATAGTTCCTGTCCACTTTCTACTTTCTACTTTCCCTGCTTACGCAAATGACGTCAAACATCTGCTTTTGTTGACTCCTGGGATGTATTCATCAGAAATCCCAGGAGTCTTCAGGCATTTTCTGTGAGTTAAGGGGAGCTACAGGAGGGCGGCAAAGGAGCACAACTAGAGGAGGAGGGCGGCAAAGGAGCACAACTAGAGGAGGAGGGCGGCAAAGGAGCACAACTAGAGGAGGAGGGCGGCAAAGGAGCACAACTAGAGGAGGAGGGCGGCAAAGGAGCAGAACTAGAGGAGGAGGGCGGCAAAGAAGCAGAACTAGAGGAGGAGGGCGGCAAAGAAGCAGAACTAGAGGAGGAGGGCGGCAAAGAAGCAGAACTAGAGGAGGAGGGCGGCAAAGAAGCAGTACTAGAGGAGGAGGGCGGCAAAGAAGCAGAACTAGAGGAGGAGGGCGGCAAAGAAGCAGTACTAGAGGAGGAGGGCGGCAAAGAAGCAGAACTAGAGGAGGAGGGCGGCAAAGAAGCAGAACTAGAGGAGGAGGGCGGCAAAGAAGCAGAACTAGAGGAGGAGGGCAAAGAAGAAGAACTAGAGGAGGGCAGGGAAAAGCTGGAAGTGGGCGGAGATGGCTGGAGGGCGGACCCCGATGTATACTGTGCATGCATGCGTGGATTAGCCAAGTACTGCGAACACGCAAACTCGTATTGCAGAGGGCGGAGAAGGTGCGTGAATTCCCTGGAAACGGAGGGTGCTGGCTTCAGCTGCCCTCAGTTAAAATGGCCACTGTGACATACAAGATCAGTGGCATTACAAGCTGTTTTTTTACATTGCAGAATGAAACATTAAGAAAAGTAAGTAGGCAAGTCATATCACTGCAGTTTTTAGATGTGGCTTGAATTTTTTCCAAAATTTGAAGAGTGACTGAAGTTCCTCTTTAATACATCTGGAATTCCATCAAAGTAGAACTACATGCAAAAAACTTTTGTTTTCATTTTGAATATAACAAGGAAGAGGTATAACCCCAGTGAGGATTATTTTTGCAATCTTTGTCCTATTGGGGATATTTCCCTTCACTTCCTGTCTTATAGCCAAAATTCATGAAAATATAGGGAATTCCTTGGGGACCCCCCAGGTAACCAGAATTAGTGTCCCTATTGGAAGATTCCCCCTCTATTACTTTTCTGGGGACAACCTAAAATTTGTGATTTGCTTTTACTTTCACTGATAATCATAAACAGGACAAATAGAGAGGGTGAATCTCCCTAACAAAGACAGCAATAAAAACTGACTGACCAATACCTCCCCACTCCATGGAAAACTTAAAAGGGGGATTCCACCCTAAAGTGGAACTCACGCTTTTCGGAACCCTCCCCCCCTCCGGTGTCACATTTGGCACCTTTCAGGGGGGAGGGGGGTGCAGATACCTGTCTAAGACAGGTATCTGCACCCACTTCCGGGCATAAACTCCCACGGGAGTTTACGTCACTTCCTGTCCCGGCGCGCTGTCTGCCGGGACACACACGTGTCCCAGCAGACAGCGCTGAACATTCTCATTGCGCCGCGCGACTCGCGCATGCGCAGTAGGGAATCGGGAAGTGAAGCCACTTCCTGATTCCCTCACCGAGAATGGCGCCGGCTACAGCAGAGAGCCCAGCGATCGATCGGCCTCTGCTGCCGACACCGCTGGACCCTGGAACAGGTAAGTGTCCATTTTTTAAAAGTCAGCAGCTGCAGTATTTGTAGCTGCTGGCTTTTAAAAAAAAATTTTTCAGTACAGTCCCGCTTTAAATAAAAAAAAAAAAAAAAAAAAAAAAAAAAATAAAAGAAGTTTTGCCTTTAGTTATACTTTGAAGTAGCAGGCCTGAAAGAAATGTTTAAGACCTTTAGAACGAAATCAGTTGACTCGATGATGGCAATAGCAAATGCTCTGACAAATAAGTTTTCAGAATTTCTGTACAAACTAAATTCTACTAGTGTATGGCCAAGCTTTAGAAGACAGACCTGTTATCACTTTACGTAAGCAAAAGATGCAAGATAACACATCACCCGGTCCTTCTAATCATCTCCTCACTCTCTTGACTAAGACACGTGTCACATCGGTGAGGAGCAGTAGAGGATTAGCCATTGAGCTTGTTTGTTTATAAGCTAAACTAGGTTTACCAGCAGATACCTGCTTTAAAGTCTTCTCCCAACCAGTGACTGCTAAGCCATCAAATCTATTCTGATTACAGTCAGTGTACTCTTATTTTTCTTATTTATTAAAGTGATTGTAAAGTCTTGTTTTTTTCTCCCATTATAAAAAACATATTCTACTTACCTGTAGTATTGCAGTAGATTTGCACAGAGCAGCCTAGATCCTCCTCTTCTCGGGTCCCTGTTCTGTGATCCTGGGCCTCCCTCCTGTTTAGTGCCGCCACAGCGAGCAGCTTGCTATGGGGGCACCTGAGCTTAGTCACAGCTCCCTGTGTCCATTCAGACACGGAGCCCTGACCCGACCCTGCCCCCTCTCTCCCGATTGGCCAACTGACTTTGATTGAAAGCAGTGGCAGCCAATAACACCGCTGCTGTGTCTCAGCCAATCAGGATGGAGAATCTCGGATGGCTGAGACAGTCCTGGACATCGCTGGACAGAGAGGGACCTCAGGTAAGTGTTAGGGGGGCTGCTGCACAGGGAAGGCTTTTAATCTTAATGCATAGAATGTATTAAGATAAAAAACCTTCTGCCTTTACAAACACCAAGTCCTATTTCAGCATAATAAAAAATCTTTCATTCACAATTCATTAACGCTGCATTATCACAAGATCTGGCAGAATGAGTCAGTGTCATGACTAGACAGTCTGGTGATTTCTGTATATTTCTAGTCATCAAAAATATATGAACCAGTGTTAGGCTGGCCACATACGGGTCATTTCCTTTCATTCAACCTGCTGACAGTGGGGAGCTTTGCCTGCCGATTACACATCAGCACTGATTTTCCAACAGGCTGGTTGTAAACAAGTCGATCGATAGAACAATTCAGCTGGTTCAACAGGGAGGGAATTAATTTCGACCCATGTATATATGTACAGTATCTCACAAAAGTGAGTACACCCCTCACATTTTTGTAAACATTTTTTTTATATCTTTTCATGTGACAACACTGAAGAAATGACACTTTGCTACAATGTAAAGTAGTGAGTGCAAAGTTTGTATAACTGTCAATTTGCTGTCCCCTCAAAACAACACTCACTTGTTTCGTTATCTTCATTTCAGACATGCATACAATGTCCAATTTGGAGATAATGGTATTACCCTGAAAATGAGGGAGGACACTTTGGACATGGCCTTGTCTACAATATATAAACAACTGTTCGGTGAGGGAGGAGATCTCCTTGCAAAGTGTAGGGCAGTGGGGGGTGAGGTGTTCCCCCAGATGGATGGGAATGACTGGGACAATGTATGGGACATTAATTTTACTAGGATTGGTCTCTGCTAGAGACCAACTCATTCAATTTAAATTCCTGCATCGCATAGAACGCCAGCTAGATTGGCTAAGATGTTCGCTACCCAGTCACCTGGTTGCTGGTGGTGCAGTTCCCTCAATGTCCGATTTAATGCACATCTTTTGGAATTGCTCGAACATTCAAGTATTTTGGAAGGGGAGGTCAGCCTGTCAGCGCGCCTCACATACGCTGCACACTGCATCAAATTGGTCTGCATGGCTGTCGTCACAGAAGGAAGCCTCTTCTAAAGATGATGCACAAGAAAGCCACAAACAGTTTGCTAAAGGCAAGCAGACTAAGGACATGGATTACTGGAACCATGTCCTGTGGTCTGATGCGACCAAGATAAACTTATTTGGTTCAGATGGGTTCAAGAGTGTGTGGCGGCAACCAGGTGAGGAGTACAAAGACAAGTGTGTCTTGCCTACAGTCAAGCATGGTGGTGGGAGTGTCATAGTCTGGGGCTGCATTAGTGCCGCCGGCACTGGGGAGCTACAGTTCATTGAGGGAACCATGAATGCCAACATGTACTGTGACATACTGAAGCAGAGCATGATCTCCCCCCCCCATCCCTTCGGAGACTGAGCCGCAGAGCAGTATTCCAATATGATAACTACCCCACACACACCTCCAAGATGATCACTGCCTTGCTAAAGAAGCTGAAGGTAAAGGTGATGGACTGGCCAGGCATGTTTTCAGACCTAAACCCTATTGCGCATCTGTGTGGCATCCTCAAATGGAAGGTGAAGGAGCGCAAGGTCTTTAACATCCACCAGCTCCGTGATGTCATCATGGAGGAGTGGAAGAGGACTCCAGTGGCAACCTGTGAAGCTCTGGTGACCTCCATGCCCAAGAGGTTTAATTAAGGCACTGCTGGAAAATAATGGTGGCCACACAAAATATTGACACTTTGGGCCCAATTTGGACATTTTCACTTAGGGGTGTACTCACTTTTGTTGCCAGCAGTTTAAACATTAATGGCTGTGTGTTGCATTATTTTGAAGGGACAGCAAATTTACATTGTGCAAATTAAAGCTGTACACTCACTACTTTACAATGTAGAAAAGTGTAATTTCTTGTGTTGTCACATGAAAAGATATAATAAAATATTTACAAAAATGTGAGGGGTGTACTCACTTTTGTGAGATTATGTATGTATATGGCTGGATTTACTAGCTCCCAGTCTCTTCATCTTGACTACCGCTGTCACTAACTAGAGAGACATGGCATGATCTCATGCACAGTGGTGTGGGTGTGCCTGGGGGCCACCTAAAAACCAAAAGGTACTGTAATGTCGGTCGCAGCAAAACAGAGCAGACATCATATGAATATTCACAGAGAAAAAGAAGATACAGAATTTTTTACATATCCTTATGATCAGACAACCAACTTTTTTGATTGTGTCACTTTTATGAAAATGATTTAAAGTGTTGAACTACAACTTGAAATAGATCAGTTGAAGTTTTTTTGGCAGCGAATTCAATAAAGATTCTAACCGTTCCTCAGGCCAACAGATGTTATATTGGTGCTTGTGTCCCGGCTGTGGCAATTCCCCACACTTCCTGTGTCCAAGAGTAGAGTCTCCAAAAAGGAGAATAGAAGTGCTTTTTTTTTTATTTTATTTTTTTTAAAGCAGACAGACTTTTAGAAGGCAGCAGGATCGCCTCCTGAACGCTTGTCAACTATTGCGACAATCCACTGTGAATCACTTTTAAGAGGACAGTAAGCATTGCCACCTGTCTCAAAGAAGCCCAAATAGCAATAAAATTCAGCCCCAATTTAAAAAAAATTTTTTTAGTATTTATAATTATAGATATGCATGTTTATGTTCATTTTATATCTGCTAGGAGTACAGCTTTAACCACTTAAGGACCGCCTCCTGCACATTTACGTCGGCAGAATGGCACAGCTGGGCACATCAACGTACAGGTACGTTGTCCTTTAAGAGCCCAGCCGTGGGTCGCTCGCAACCCAGTCCTGAGCTCCGTGGCCGTGGCCACGGGACCCGATCGCCGCTGGTGTCCCGCGATCAGACAGAGCTGAAGAACGGGGAGAGGTATGTGTAAACAAACAAACCTCTCCGCATGCTTCCTAGTGAGGCTATCACTGATTGTCTGTTCCCTGTCATCGGGAAAGCCGATCAGTGATGTCACATGCCAAGCCACGCCCCCCCCCTACAGTAAAAAAATAAATAAATAAAAAAACACACAGGACATACTTAACCCCTCCCCGCCCCCTAGTGGTTAACTCCTTCACTGCCAGTGTCTATACACAGAAATCAGTGCTTTTAAAAATATAAAAATGACAATGGTCCCAAAAATGTGCGATATGTCCGCCATAATGTCACAATCACAATTAAAAAAAAAAACGCTGATCGCCGCCATTACTAGTAGATTTACCAAAAATATGTAGAAGAATTCGTATCTGCCTAAACTGAGGAAAAAATGTTTTTTTATATATTTTTTGGGGATATTTATTATAGCAAAAAGTAAAAAATATTGCATTTTTTTCAAAATTGTTGCTCTATTTTTGTTTATAGCGCAAAAAATAAAAACCGCAGAGGTGATTAAATACCACCAAAAGAAAGCTCTATTTGGGGGGGAAAAAAAAAAGGAGGCCAATTTTGTTTGGGAGCCACGTCGCACGCCTATGCAATTGTCAGTTAAAGCGACGCAGTGCCGAATCGCAAAAAGGGGCCTGGGTCCTTTGGTTGCAAATTGCTCCGGGGCTTAAGTGGTTAACTACATTTTTTTATGATTTTCATTAAATTTAGTTGCATGAGCCCTCTTCAAAACGCTTAAGTCTTTGTACAATATGGTGTCTAATACTGAACCATTTATTCCAGATGTGGAACGGGGTCCACGTCTGCTCAGTTTATGCAGAGGGGACACGTACAGAGCCCACTCTGCTCTATGGGCGACCAGGTGTATATGGAACGCCGCTGTCCATTTACACCCCACTACCTCTGATCTGATCAGCCTACACAAAGAAGAACCGATCCCCTTCTGCTTATTTCAAGCAGACTGATTAAATTGGAGGTTGGTGGGTGTAAACGGACACAAAAAAGTCTATTTACAGCCGCCGGTCCATAGGGTCCGAGCAGGCCCACCTGAAAAACTGACAGGTGGATTTGATCAGAACGGTCTTACGGGGCCCGATACAGAGGAAAGAAGGCTATTAAGACAATTTTTATTCACCAGAACATTTGTAAACTACACAAAACTCCTTTCTCAACATAAATCTCTGAACGGATAGAAAAAGCACTATAGGTATTTTAGGATTTACATACCTGTAGACCATTTCATTTGGCGTAGTTTCATCAAAGGCATAATCAAAGCGAAAAGTTTGGTTTTCAAGATATCTAGTGAGATCCACCTTCTGTTTGGGCTCATGCACCATGACTACATCTTTACTAGGAATTGTAATGACATCTAGGTCTTTGATTGTGTTCTCTGAAATGCAAATATACAATGACATTTAAAAAGCAACATTTCTAAAATAAAACTAAGAACGCATTTAATGAAAACTCTGTATAACAATAGCAAATTTGAATGCACAAGCAGACTGACCTAAATGTATGTGAACACCTGGATGTGTGACGATGACTACAGCAATGCATATAGATTGATGGCTCCTTCGCAGATTCACAAGCAAAAATAATACATGCATCTCGTTTAAACCTCAAATCTAGACAAACAGCTAAATAGCTAGCTGAAATATGTCAAGTGTAGGCAATTCTGTCCATAGTATAGTAATTCAGTCAAAGTTGGCAAACAGTATAGCCATCTCCTGGACCTCCCTGTAGACTACACTGCAGATAAGGAATACAGGCTGGTCCAGGACCTGCCCCAATCTGTACCTAGACAAGGAAGGAGGCCCCATCTTCAGGTGCACAGAACTAGGATGGGGCCTACAATGGCAATTAAATCTCTTTACTACTGAGAAAGAGTTTGTTGGACGTTTGCTTAATTTGTAGCATGCTGAAATCAATGTGATGCTAATGAATGTAATGCTTTACGAATATGTAAAGATTTTGTATATCTAAACTGTATATTACAGTATAGTAAATATTTTAAATTTGATTCTAGCAGCTCATCAATATAAAAGTAGAACTAAAAAGGCAAAACTTTTTTTTTTTACATTTTGGGTAGAGTGGAGAGGAATTAGAACCCTTGTCAGGCTTTTATTGATGTCTATGGCCTGTTCACCCACTCTATTCATCCTGTTTACCGTTTCGTTGAAGTGAAGTTAAAGAAAATCCCAAATTTTGGGTTGTCTCCACAAAAGGATTACAGGGGAGTGAATCTTCCACTAGTTCTGGAGACAGTTTGGGGGGGGGGGGGGGGGGGGGGGGGGGGGGGGGGGGGATTTCATTTTGGAGTGATTTTTCTCACTTCCTGTTTTGGCTTCTTGGCCTTTTGGCTAAGATCAAGTATAGTATCTGTTCTCATCAGCTGCCAGAGGAGGCGCTGTGCTACTCCTAGTCGGGGAGGGCGGCTATGCAAATCCTCTGGCGTAATGGTATCTATATGGTTCGTATCGGCAGGGACCTAACCGAGTGCTCCTAAGTTTGGAGGCTTGTACTCGGTCGAGCCCGAGAGAGCCAGAAGGGTGCCCCTGGTGAGGACGGGTGCAGCGCTGGTCTGGCCGGAGGCCAGGTCACCCCGTCTTTTGGCTAGGATTGGTGTGGTCTCTGTTTCTCTTAGCATCCGGTCGAGGAGCGGTCACCCTGACCTTTGGGTGGGTCAGGGTGGTGACATGCAAATCCACTGGTATGATGGGGGCCTGGAAGACTAGTATTGGGGGGAGCTGAATCTGGACACGGTTCTCAGAGAAAACCAGAAAGGCTCACTATCTGGCAGGGATGGGGGCTGCACTGGTCCAGCTGAAGGCTGGGTCCCAAAAGAGTGGCTGTCCAGGAGTGCCGTAACTTCAGTGTGAGCGAGGATCACATTGTGTTGTGGCACACACTTTTTTCACACCTGCATCTTGGGCCGGGCCTTTTGGCTGGGACCAGAGGAATTTTTTATTTGTATTGCACAATGGTCACTGTCACTTCCTCTCTCCACTTCCTTCCCCCATTTTATTTATTGCCCTGTTTGTCACTTTTTTTTTGTTGTGGTGTACACGTATATCTCACATTTTACTGGTAGGGTGTAGGTCCTCAGGCCTTCCCTGAACCTCTTGAGAGGGGGTGGACAGGGCCTTCTGGCTTGGTTCGCCCTCTTCTCATGGGGTCTCCCTTCGGGGGAGTCCCGCCTAGTACTTGGGTGGGTCTGTTTCTGCAGACCTTTCAAAGAATGGTGTCTGTCTGGTTTCGGCCAGATGGAACATAGCGAGTACCTCAGTCCCCGTCTGGAGCCCAACGACCCAGGGGATCAGGGTCTAGGTCCTTCTTTGGAGGACTAGTGTACACCCTGTGCACGTTTTGTGGATTGTGTGTGCATTTTTATTTCTTTTTTGCACCGGGTGGAGTTTTTGGAGTGTGTTCACACACCACAGGCTTAAAGAAAAAAAAAAAAAAAAACACAAGTGAAATCTCCTCAATGGGACACAGGTGGGGAAAAAAAGACATAGGTCATAACTCCCCCTTATGCCATTTAAAGCAAAAAAAAAAAATGGCTTTGCTTTTAGTTAAACTCTACTACTTAAAACACTTCCCCCTTTCTACAGGGAATTGCTTTGTAATGAGAATGTTTATAACATTGCCTGTGATTTCAGTACAGTCCACAGGACGTTACAAGCACACATGCTTTCTGACAAGATCAAAAGTTTTTTTTTTTGTGGACTTACCTTAAAATTAGTTTCTTTGAGTTCATTGACAGACACAGCGCTTCCTTATTAAGAACCATGGGGTTATATCGCCCCCTACAGGAGTAGGACACTAGGCAGAAAGACTTGGCTATGCCCATGGGCAGTCCTAGGTGCTATACATCCCACTCTCTGCTATAGGCCTTCAGTTTTGTCCCAAGCAATGTCAGAGGCATTAAAAACTCCATAGAGGGGTGGGTGCTGTGCCTGTCAATGAACTCGGAGAAACATATTTTACGGTAAGTCAAAAATCCTATTTTCTCATTCGTTCAAAGACAGACACAGGGCTTCCTTATTCAGAACCATAGGGACATCCCAAAGCAGTGCCAAACATGAGGGGTGGGACAACAAAAAATCCCAAGGCCAACACAAGAGCCAACCAGGTAACAGGAGTTCAACACAGAAACAAACTGGAGCCCAACCTGAACAATACCCCCTTAAGAGCGAATATGAGTAAACAGTAGCCTGCAATACCTTGCGGCCAAAAGAAGCATCCTCAGATGGCAGCACAGCCACGCACCAAGAGTAGATCCCACGACGGTAGAAGCGGCTGCACTGGTGGAGGTGGATGTTGAATCCCTTAAGAGTACACACCAGGGAGTGTGAGACCAGGGGATGCCGAAGAAAACCACCAAGGCCGACACCTGGCCCTTGATCGAACGTTCCCAAAACTTAAACCCCAGGAAATGCCCCTTTCCCTCTGACTCAAGACAGATAATTAGCGAACAGACAAGATGTGGTGTAAACAATGTAAATTCCTTTATGTTTACAGTGCGGGTTTACACCAAGCTTGATAAAGAAGATTCATCTGTTCAGCAGGTTTGATCTATTTATATGCAGGTTGGTTGTATTGAAGTCGATCCATTGATTGCCTTCAGTACAACCAACATGTTGGATTTTTCTCATGCGATCACTGCCAGAGGCTATAGCTGCTAACAATAATTATTGTCTTCTGCCAGCATTTAGAGCTCCCCGCCAGCAGAACACAGTAGCGCTGCTGGAGGAATTTCCCCATCAACACTGACCGTGTTGTTGATGGGGGAGTTGAGCAATTTTCTTTCCTTCCACCACCCGTGGTGAAAGGAAAGAAAATGGCATAATCTATGGGCTGCTTTAGTTCTTTAGTTCTTATACTTGTTAGTTCACATTACACTTGTCCCTTACCTTTCTTATTTAGTGGACGTTTCCTTACGCAAACACATATTCGATGCTCATCAATCTGTAAGAAATACAAGCATGAAAAATCTTCATTTAACAGATCACTTCTCTGAAGAAATTTTTACAATGGTAAAGTATATTTGAAAAAAAAAATTGACTCCTTAGTGACCAAAAATCTGCAAGCAATATGACCGATATGAGGAAGGTGTTGCTTAATGATGTTGCGCTGTCAACAATACCGTGTGATACTAAACAATTTATAACATGATCTGCATAAATGCATACATACAAAAAAAAACGAAATTGATACTTCTAAATGTCCATAAATCTCAAGTGTCAAAGTGACTGATAAGGTAAATACAAATGTGTAAAAAGTCCCAGTGGTAACAATGTGAATCCACAGGTGCAACTAAACGAAAAGTGCGCTACTTCTTGCACATTCCAAATGGTGAACAGTGATTGGTGTCTTCTTATAGTGTATGTGACACCTCAGTGCTCACAGGCCTCTCACCTTACTGCTGCAAGGTAACAGCATTAGGTATAGCGATCTCTCATAGGGGATCCTAGTGCCTCCTCTCATTTCTGGGGATCTCTCTGTGATGAACGCTGCCCTAGGAACTGGATACACGGCAATACCTACTTGGATGCGATTCTGGGGTTTCCACCTAGTCTCCTCTGAGGTGATGGTATATAAAAAAGGGGCTCCAATAGTGTGGTATTGTTTTTTAAATTGTATTTTATTAAAAAAAAAACTTAAAAAAACGTGCAAGAACAATTAAGCAAGGTATATAATCCAGGAGCAGCAAGCTCGTACTCCTACGTCACTTCCGGTCTGACGCCAAAACCTGACGCGTATCGTCACATATCATGTGACTTCATCAGGAGATAACAGATAGAGATGGCGTCCTTATATAGTATAATAAGTATATGATGGTGGCCATTTTCCAATAGCCTGCCATTGACATATTGTAGCGTCCATTTTACTATGGCCCACCGTAAAAACCAATGGAGTCGGTGGCCATTTTCCTATAGTCTGATTGTCTAGATGTTCACTATGTCAAGCTACTAAAAAAGATAACTAATGATAGGTATATAAATATAGTTTTTAAAAATGGCATTGTAAATAATAAGAGCCCAGAGACACAGATGTAACAAATTGTATATACCTTTATTAGTTGCAGCGCTTTCTGAATTTTTTTAAATGAAATTGAATACATTTTTATACAGTCCTAAATAACTAGTCTACATTTGAATAAAGATTTTTATATTAGTACTAGATCGCATCGCATAATCAAGTTTTCCATTAGCAAGGAGTTTAACCGTGGCCTAAATAAATATCTACAGGTAGATATCCGTTTTAGTAGCCTGACATAGTCAACAGCTGGACAATCAGAGACTATAGGGAAATTGCTGCGACTCCATTGGTTTATACAGCAGGCCATAGCAAAATGGCAGCTATAATATAGGTCAATGGCAGGCTACGAGAAAATGGCCTCCAGCATATACTTTCCTATTATACTATATGAGGACACCATCTCCATCTGTTATCATCCCCTAATGAAGTCACGTGATATGTGACGATACGCGCCAGAATTGGGCGACAGACCGGAAGTGACGGAGGAGTACGAGCTCGCTGCTCCTGGATTACATGCCTTGATTGTTTCTAAATGTGAGTACATTTAAGTTTTTTTTATAAAATACTATTTAGGAAACTATTCACACTATTGGAGCCCCTTTGTTTATATATCACTACCATGGAAAAAAATAAGAGGAAACCCCAGAATCACATCCAAGGAGGAATTGCCGTGTATCCAGTTCCTAGGGCAACGTTCATCACAGAGAGATCCCCATAGATAAGAGGAGGCACAAGGATCCCCTATGAGAGATATCTATACCTAATGCTGTTACCTTAGAAAAGTAAGGTGAGAGGCTTGTGAGCACTGAGGTGTCACATACGCTATAAGAGACACTAGTCACTGTTATTCACCGCTTGGAATGTGCAAGAAGCAGAGCCCTTTTAGTTTCGTTGCACCTGTGGATTCACATTGTTACCACTGGGACTTTTTACACATTTGTATTTACCATATCAGTCACTTTATTGACACTTGAGATGGACATTTAGAAGTATCAATTAAATTTTTTTTGTTCATGTATCTACTTATGCATTTATGCAGATCATGTTATATATTGTTTAGTATCACACAGTATTGTTGACAGCGCATCATCATCATATATACACTTTAGCCATGGATTTGCTTTTCAGTTTTTGCAGCAGTCATATTCACTTTTTCCTTTATTTGTGATTGTGCAGGAGTACCATTTTATTTAATAAGCAGAGAAAGGGTTATAGGCATTTGGTTGCTTTTAAAATAATTTGCCAATATGAATCACCCACTTGTTAAGCAGAGTGCCTACATGAACACAAAGAAAGATTTTATATAGTATCGAACTATTAGGCTACTTTCACACTGAGGCACTTTACAGGTGCTAGAAAGCTAAAACAAAAAGCACCTGCAAAGTGCCTTGAAAGAGCCTCTCCTCTCACTCCAATGTGAAAGCCTGAGTGCTTTCACACTGGAGCGGTGCGCTGGCAGGACGGTAAAAAAAAAAAAAAAGTCCTGCAAACAACGCTCCTAAAGGGCCCCCTGCCCATTGAATTCAATAGGCAGCGGCGCTGAACCGTTGGCAAAGCGCCGCTGCTGTGGCGTTTTGCGGGCGATTTTAACCCATTTTTGGCCGCTAGCGGGGGTTAAAAGCACCCCGCTAGCAGCCGAAAACCTCTGCATAGATGACGGAAAAGCACCGCTTTACCGTCAACACTCCCAACACCCCAGTGTGAAAGTAGCCATAATGTACATCTTTGAGTGAAGTATGGTTATTTTAAGGCATTTTTTAAACAAAAGCAAGTATAACACTCCAAAGAGAGTCAATCTTACAGCTAGAGATGTGCATTTTTCTCATTATATTCACTGTCCATACAGACAGCTTAGTTCTGGGAGAGGGGCGGACTGGCCAAAAGTGGACTGTGTGCAGAGTTGTCTAGCATCCAGAGGGCATAGAAATTGATATGAATATTTTGATTAGAATTTGCAGGCACCGCAATGTGCCTGTAGTTATGTTATAAGACAGGTTCACTAAGTGGGGAGAAATAATTGCTACAGTGGGGTCATGTTTTTAATAATTAACCCAACAAAAATGGCAACAAAAATGGTAAATTAGAACTAAATTTCTGCTGTCATTTACTGGGAGTAGGCAGGTTTTATTTCAAAAGCGAGTCTCGTCTGCAATAAAATTCACCTACCTGCCTGCTCCCAGCAATGCCCCGCATGTAAACTGAGCTGCGCGAGCATGACATCATCCCGCAGCAGCCAATGAAGATGGCTGAAAACTGGCACACAGGAGAAGAGGCTGGCGTCGGCAAGAGACAAGACCGTTGGAGGAAAGGTATTGCCTGCCTTTAGTTTGAAATAATCTCTCTCCTAACTTCAAGGTAGAAAATGTAAAAAGCAAATGGTTATAACTTACAACATCTGCTGTGGTTAAAGGCCGGTAATCCAAACTTCCTCTAAAATCTTTTATCATACACATGATTTCATAGTTTGGATATGTGGTATCAACATCCTAAAATATGGAGAAACACATGACATAAAAATGAACACGTTAAAAAGTCAGGGTTAAGAGACACATACATCACAAGTCACATCACAATGAGAATTAGTCTCACACACCTGAGCCTTCTTCTCTCGGAGTTCTTGCTGCTGCAACCGTCTTCTCTCTCTCTTCTCCTGCAACTTCTCCACTTCTTTCACACAGTTGGATTTTCTCCTTGCTTATTGGGGAGAGAGAATAAAAAAAGTGTGACTGTTAAACGTAAAACTAGACTAGGCAACTGTATTCTTCAAACAAAGCAGAGGTCTCAAACTGGTGGCCCTCCAGCTGTTGCGAAACTACAAGTCCCATGAGGCATTGCAAGGATGACAGTTACAAGCATGACTCTCATAGGCAGAGGCATGATGGGACTTGTAGTTTTGCAAAAACTGGAGGGCCGCCAGTTTGAGACCCCTGAAACAAAGTAAGATCAGTTAGTCGTGAATGCTATAGAACGCAATTGTTACATTCTGCAGCTGCTTTTTTTGCCATGGCCCACTCTTCCATCCATTGCACAGAATCTCTATAGGGCTCCCCCAGATGATACCATCAATACAGTAATTGAAAGGTAGAATGGGTAGGGTATGCATAACTCCTGACTTTTTAAGATGGTGCCTAGGTGTGGTCATGTGGTTTTCAACTTCTAAATTTGGAATTAACACTAAAAGATAACTATTTATATGAATATACTTCCTCATTAAAGTGGAACTTTATTCATAAAATTATGTCTTGATAGCTATACCAGCTAAAGGGGCCTGCCTGAAGGGATCTATGTAAAACATTAAAAATAAGCGGCTATGCGGTTTCAAATCCAGTAAGACTCTCTCACAGGGCCGGTGCTACCACTAGGCAAACGAGTGCTGCCTAGGGCACCCGGCCACTGGTGTTCCTACCCTCTTCTCTCTGCAGCAAGTAACCAAGTCTCAGCAGCAGCAGCAGCAGCAGACAGCCGCTGCTCCATTTGCACATAGTGTCAGAGGCGCAGCGGCGACGGAGGACTGTGTCTGTGTCCCGACTCCCGAATGAATGGAAGCAAGCAAACATTCATTGATGGGCGCTTTATTAAAAAGTTGGGGTTTACATGGGTAGGAAAAAGGGGGTGAAGTCAGGGGTGGAGCAGAAAAATTAGGTTTCGCCTAGGGTGTCAAAGATCCTTGCACCAGCCCTGCTCTCTCACCCTGCTCGCTCAGTTGTCCTGTATTGTGGTTAATGGGGTTGATCTTCATTGAGTCACCAAAGGCCGAACTACTGACAGCCTAAATATTTACTACTGCTGAGGGGGGAGCAAACAGGAATGACACAGACTGTGCCAAAACAGATTAGGGAGAGAGAAAAGAAAAGCAGGAGAGTCGACTGGACAAACTCTGCTGCCAGGGAGAAACAAAAGAGTTAAACTTACAAGGATAGCGTCTTATCCTATCTCAATGATATGCTCTAATTTTGTCCTAATCTGCAGCCTGTGAACTTCAACAGTATAAAGCTTCTGTCGGCCTTCTGCTCTAGCTGAGCCAAGACATACGATAGCTGGAAATGCACACATTTTAATTACAGAAAAGTGACAACGTTTGAGACCAAGGAGAGGGGGAAGAGATTTCAAAAAGGAAGTGACTGCTCTGGGCTTTAACAAAATGGTGGCCTACGGCAAGAAGAAACAGGAGCAATGCTGGAAGAAATTTACAGTACACACCAATTGTGGTAGCATGATAATTAATGTGAAATGTATGTTCTTTTGCTAATGAGCATTCATTTTTATCAAACGGTTATGAGTAAAGTTCCGCTTAAAACACCCACCCTTTAACACATGCTGTAGCAGAAAAAGTAGTGCTCTGAAATTGTATTTCTATTTTTACTTTACTGCCATACAGCCTCCATTGAGATAGATAGGAAAACACAGAGTCTCCAAGCGCAGTGGAAGGGTGGCCCAGACATGTAAAGAATGCTGCAGTATACAAGCACGTCAGGCAATGCTGGTACTAGTACTCTAAACAAGCAGCAAAGCAAATGCTTTAAGCGTGTGCATCTAGTCATTTATCACAATATACCTTTTAGATCTAGGCATCCGAGGAACAGTATTCAAAGTAAGTAGATGTGTGCTGAGCACCGCACTCTTGTAAAGAGAAGCATAAAAGAATACAGCTAGAGATAACACACTTTAATGCCGATCAAGTATGAGGCCAGGGTCCAGAAAATACATCACTGCCACTGACTTCCAATCAAAATAAAGCAGAAAGATGGCAAACCTATTTGCATGTCTGGTCTAGATTAGCTGGTTTACACATTAACCGCTTGCCGACCGCCGCACACAGATGTACGTCGGCAGAATGGCACAGGCAGGCAAATGGGCGTACCGTTACGTCCCTTTATATTTGCTGCCTTTCGGGCGCACACCGCGGGAGCTTGCCTGCGGGTCTCGGGAACACAATGTTCTCCGGCGGCCAGCGATTGCGGTGTGGAGAGGTAGAACGCGGGCATTTCCCCATTCTGCCTTGTGTCATGACAGATCTACTGCTCCCTGTGATCGGGAGTAGTGATTGCTGTCATTTCCCAGGTAGCACCACACCCCCAGTATTAGAATCACTCCCTAGGACACACTTAACCCCTTCATCAACCCCTAGTGGTTAACCCTTTCCCTGACAGTGTCATTTACACAGTAATCAGCGCATTTTTATAGCACTAATCGCTGTATAAATGACAATGGTCCCAAAACAGTGTCAAAAGGTTCCGATGTGTCCGTCATGTCGCAGTCACGATAAAAAAATCGCAGATCGCCATTACTAATAAAAAATAAATAAATTATAATAAAAATGCCATAAAACGATCCCCTATTTTGTAAATGCTATAACTTTTGCGCAAACCAATCAATATACGTTTATTGCGAATTGTTTACCAAAAATATGTAGAAGAATACATATCGGCCTAAACCGAGGAAAAAATGTGTTTATATATTTTTGGGGGATATTTATTATAGCAAAAAGTAAAAAATAGTTTATAGAGCAAAAAATAAAAATAAAAAAAACGCAGAGGTGATAAAATACCACCAAAAGAAAGCTCTAGTCTATTTTAAATAGACCGCCACGGATCCAGTGTCCATGCTCACCGCGCGACCCGAAACCGGACGGACTGGTATGCCAGAAGTCCCCGCCCTCCTGCGTTTCACAGGCCGGAACTCTAGGCCTATGCCCGCCCCCCGCTGGACTCACGCCGGGATACCATAGTATCTGGCCAGCAGACCACCGTGAACCCTGTGCGGGGGAACACCAGCCCTCCCCGGGCTCTCCTGGAGGAGGACACCGGTAGGAGCTCTTCGCAGTCTGACTGGGGGACTCGGATGCCAGCCATCCCTGGTTCAGGTACTTTCAGACCTCCTTCCCCCTCTCCCTTAGGCAGTTCTACCTAGGCTCAGGGGAAGGAGAGCTCCCATCCAACCGCCTCCTCCTCCGGTGGAGGAAACACAGACTGGGAAAGAGGGACGGAAGCCGTCCTTTATGGATTTGAATTTTGTGTTTCCTGCCTCCGGAGGTGTAGCCTCATATCTAGTGCTGTCTTGGACAAACTAGAGAAAGAGGAAGTAAAACCCATCAGGGTTTACTTCCTCTAAGTTGATGGCCAACATAACCTAGTTCACTTTAACCCAGGCCCTCTATACCAGTAAGCTTTATTATTTATCATTATAAAAGCATAATTCAATGACAATATGAGATTAGAATGTTGAAGATTTATGTGTAAACTTACTGAAGTTTTACTTTATGTGCCGTATTTACATGCAGCTGCATCTGTCAAATCCAGTTCTTTACTAACCTAGTGCTGCCATGCTCATGTACAAAGAGTATGAAGACACACAAGACTACGAGGCCTACAGTATCTCCCAAAAGTGAGTACACCCCTCACATTTTTGTAAATATTTTATTATATCTTTTCATGTGACAACACTGAAGAAATTACACTTTGCTACAATATAAAGTAGTGAGTGTACAGCTTGTATAACAGTGTAAATTTGCTGTCCCCTCAAAATAACTCAACACAGCCATTAATGTCTAAACCGCTGGCAACAAAAGAGAGTACACTCCTAAGTGAAAATGTCCAAATTGGGCCCAAAGTGTCATGATTGTGTGTGGCCAACATTATTTTCCAGCACTGCCTTAACCCTCTTGGGCATGGAGTTCACCAGAGCTTCACAGGTTGCCACTGGAGTCCTCTTCAGTATGTCACAGTACATGTTGGCATTCATGGTTCCTTCAATGAACTGTAGCTCCCCAGTTCCGGCATCACTCATGCAGCCCCAGACCATGACACTACCACCACCATGCTCGACTGTAGGCAAGACACACTTGTTTTTGTACTCACCTGGTTGCCACCACACACGCTTGACACCATCTGAACCAAATAAGTTTATCTTGGTCTCATCAGACCACAGAACATGGTTCTAGTAATCCATGTCCTTCCTCTGCTTGTCTTTAGCAAACTGTTTGCGGGCTTTCTTGTGCATCCTCTTTAGAAGAGGCTTCCCTCTAGGAAGACAGCAATGCAGACCAATTTGATGCAGTGTCAGGCGTATGGTCTGAGCACTGACAGGCTGACCCCCCACCCCATCAACCTCTGCAGCAATGCTGGCAGCACTCATACATCTATTTCCCAAAGACAGCCTCTGGATATGACGCTGAGCACATGTACTTAACTTCTTTGGTCGACCATGGCGAGGCCTGTTCTGAGGGGAACCTGTCCTATTAAACCACTGTATGGTCTTGGCCACAGTGCTGCAGCTCAGTTTCAGGGTCTTGGCAATCTTATAGCCTAGGCCATCTTTATATAGAGCAACAATTCTTTTTTTCAGAGTTCTTTGCCATGAGGTGCCATTTTGAACTGCCAGTGACCAGTAAGAGAGCGTGAGAGCAATAACCCCAAATTTAACACACCTGCTCTCCATTCACACCTGAGACCTTGTAACACTAACAATTCACATGCGACCGGGGAGGGAAAATGGCTAATTGGGCCCAATTTGGACATTTTTCACTTCGGAGCATTCTCACTTGTTGCCAGCAGTTTAGACATTCATGGCTGTGTGTTAGTTATTTTGAGATGACAGCAAATTTACACTGTTATACAAGCTGTACACTCACTACTTTACATTGTAGCAAAGTGTCATTTCTTCAGTGTTGTCACATTAAAAGGTAGAATAAAATATTTACAAAAATGTGAGGGGTGTACTCACTTTTGTAAGATACTGTATTTATAATACAGCAGTAAATCCTTATCTTGGCCATTCCTCTACTTTTTTTAAAAAAAACATTTTTTAAAAAAATGCATTTTTATAAGGCTTGGTTCACATTACTGCGACCTGAAATTTGCGCCATTTAAGTACTACTTTGATGCGACGTTCAGGGAACGACTGGGTAATCTTTCTGTAATGTTGTATCCAAATAACAGTAATATAGATGAGGATATAACTTGGAGGTGACTTTCATTAAAGTCTATGGGCACAAGTCAGATAGTCAGTGCGACTTCAGTAGTGCTAATTAAGACAGCTCTCATTGACTTGGGATTTCACATGTCATGCGACTTGGGGTCTCACAAGTCGTATCCCAAGTCGTGGCAGAGTGAACTGAGCCCAAGGCTCCAAGTCGGATCGTCATTTATATTGATGTGATTTGGAAATGACATTACAGGAAGATTACCCAGGCATCCGCTAAAAGTTGCTTCAAAGGGTCACATCAAAGTAGTACTAAAGCCACATCAAAATCGCCAGGCAAAGGCACGACCTTCAGGTTGCAGTAGTATGAACCGAGCCAAAGTGTTGTTTACAAATGTGCTCAATTTTGCAGTCTTCAAAATTCCAAAGCATGCAAAGCCACGTTCATGTTAATAAATGGGCAAAAAATGCCAGGAGAAAAGGCAGATCAAAGTAATATGACTGGCCTCTTCTCTGATCACAGAATAATCTCTGCAGTTTTTCAGCAAATATGCTGCAGAATACCCCGCAGGCTGCACATGTAAAATTAAGGCGATCAACACTGGTGGACCCAAGTACACAGCCCATCTCCAGAAACATTGTTATGTTTGTAATCTATTTGCAGGTACACTTACAATATTCAACCAAGAACAGTGAGGATTTAAAATAGTGAAAGGCAATCAGTGAAATGGAAAGTAGTACACTATTTATATCACTGTCCAAAATCCATTTACTCGCTCAGACATACCCATACCAGTCAAAGTCGCCAACAAAGTATGTGGACTGAAATGAAAGCGTGACCCATTAATTTGCATGCAAATGAATCTGCCAATACACTGATGGGTATGCTATCTGTGCTATCATGTCACTAAAAGCAGGAAATGAGGATCATGTAGCTCACAATGAAGGAAAGGTGCAGATGCTTCATATGTACGACCATGATATTGCTATGCAAGATGGTCTAGAACTGAGTGCTCGTGATTTTTGATTATGAAGGTGCACATAAAATATGAAGCAATCCTAGACATATGTTACATACAAGGAGGGCCAAAGTCCTTTTTTCCAGGCTGATCTGGAGATATATCTGAAACACTACCATTCTGCTGTGCGGAGGCTGGAGGTTCTACTGGCTGGATTGGCCGTGCCCGGGCTGAACCGATTGCTGAAAAGAAATGAAGACAATTAGACTAATGCACAGCAGGTCAAAATCACAGCATTGTAATAGAAGGTGCAAAGGTGAAACAAAACTTTGTATTGTCTAGGTCTTATACAAACCTCAAAAGAATAAAAATATGGACCTACGAACCACATCCAGAAAGCCATAAAATTAATATATTTTACACTATACACCCAATAAGTGTATGCATGTCTAAAGCAGAATAGCTTAGCTGTAGTGCAGTCCTGGGCTCACTTGCCAAACAAGAAAATTAAAGTTTTTATATTATCCCTGTGTTTGGGAGGGTTTTACTTCCGATGTCCAGGTTATTCTATAATCTAAAGCAGAGGTCTCCAAACTTTCTAAAAATAAAAAAAGGCAAGTTTACTGTCTTTCAGACTTTAGGGGGGCAGGATTGTGGAGATTGGGAGTAGAAAACACCCTGACAGTGGGAAAAAACAATGCCCCACCTTTGGTGTCAGTGGGAGGAATTGTGCTCCAAAGTTGGTGTCATTGGGAGGAACTAGTGCCCCAAGGGCCAGATAAAGCAAGCTAATCTGGCCCCTGGACCTCAGTTTGGGGACCACTGATCTAAAGAAACATACTGGTAGGCATACTGGCTCACACCCAAACAGCCTTCACATGAATAAGTAGGAGGGACATTATACTGTGCCTAGGAGCAGTGACTGGCATACTCCGTGTTATCTGTATAGAACTGTGGAATGTCTGGGTGCTATAAGCAGAAGTGCAGTACATAGAGAAAATATATGAGCTCCTTTTTCTTCTACCTCCTCACTGTGCATTACTCCTCTATATATTCATTTAGGGCTTGTTTACACCACCAGTGTTGGGCTGCATTGCACAATGCAGTGACAAGGCAAAATGGTCATTATGTCCTATGGCTTCAGTTCACACCAAGGTGCTGAAAAAATATAGGGCATGTAGCATTTTTGGGAAACAAAGCATTTTTGGTAAGTTGAAGCACAGAGTAAAAGTGTTACGTTTAACCCCCCTGGCGGCATTCCCGAGTGTGGTTCAGGGTTAAATTTCAGTACCATTAGCGGTAACCCTGAGCCACACTCAGGATCCTGGTCCAGGTTACTTACCTTGTCCCCAGGATCCTGCGATGTCCCCCCCCTGTGTCTGCAGGCTGTGTCCTCTGCCCGATGCCTGTGTGCCGGGCTCCACTCCCTGCGAGCATCGCATGGGGGCGGAGCCCAGCGGCAAATTCAAAAAGTACAAAATTCATAACACATATAGTAATGTAATGTAATCTGTAAGATTACAGTGTACTGTAGCAAATCATTTCACATCCCTTTTGTCCCTAATGCTTTGTCCAGTGCCCTGCATGCACTTTTATATTATATATACTGTTCTTTCTGCTTGAAAACTTGAGATTGTCCATAGTACCAAAAAGTGTCCCTTTACAAAAGTGGTTTTAGACCAGCTAGAAAACAGCGATAGTAAATTAGAAAATTGCATAATTGAGCGCTAGTGAATTGTGGGGGAAATTCATTTTATTATTATTAATAATTATTTATGTTCTAATTTATGATTTTGTGTTTCAAACTTTATCATATCCGGGATATCTACTAGACTCATGTTTGGACAGATTTAAGTGTGTCATTACTAAGAATTACAGGCCTACAATATAAAAAGCCAAATTTCTATGCAAAACAATGTACCGCTTTGACATAATCATACCGCCAGTGTGGTTACAGCCCCAGCCCAAGCAAAATATGACCCCCCCCCCCCCCCCCCCCCCCCCCCTCCTATCCATCCTGAAGAGTGTTTTGTTGTTTTTTTCTTGCTAAAGCAGAATGTACTCCCCTAAGTTCCCTGTCCAGATCCCTCGCAGTTGTTATTACCTTGTGCAGGGGCTGCTAATGCCGTTAGTAAGGCTTGGAGGTTAACAGTAACCCTGAGATGGGCTTACAAAAAATAAAAAAAGTTGCAGTGTTATAAAAAAAAAACAAAAAAAAAACACCCATCCGCTATGTGAAGATCATCCATGACAGAATTAGGAGAGCTGTCGTTACTGACCATCTCAAAATGCTACTTTCCTGTAAGTGGAACACTGCACCAAAACCAGGAACCCCCCCCCCCCCCCAAAGTGACAAATGTGGCAATGAAAGGGGATAGGATGCAAACAAGTGAAACTTCCCCTTTTGTGTGATGTTCCACTTTAATTGAACAAGCTGATGTTAAAAGCCGATTGGCTACCATGCACAGCTGCGCTGGATTTTACACTCTCCAGTTTTAGTAAATCAATCCCAATGTTTTTATACATGGGGATTGTATTTTCTGCCTGGAGTTACACTTAAAGCACTTGGCTGTCTCATTTTGTACTTTCCTATTGGTCCATCTCCATGATGGATTGCCTTACTGGCAAATACAAGTATGCAGAAGAGAGCAGACTAGCACTCAATAGAATCAAAAAAATACTAAATTTGTGAGGTTCTGAAAAAGGTCACAAAAATATCTTGAAATGCAAAGCATTATCTACACACCGTTTATGGATCCATCGCCAAAGTCAAATTTAAAAGGAGATGTTCAATTTTTTTTTTAAAAAAATGCAATTTTTTTGCAGGTAAAAAAGACAAAAAAACATGCATTTACATTTTTTTTTTTTTTAGGAGCCTGAAAAGCATTGCACCAGCGGTCAGAGTGAGCCGTCTCCCTGTGCATCGTATGGCAGGCAGTTTCACACTGGCAGAAAAACTCAATGAACTACCTAGAGCATTCAATAGCGCCATGGTAGTTCATTGAGAACTACAAACTGACAGCAGCAAAGTCAAGGACTTGTAGTTCATTCATTCATAGAACTCTGTTTTCAAACAGTGACAGCTAGTATGGGGAACTTCTCCCTGTACTGCTGTCACAGGGAGAGGACGACAGTGGGGAGTGGCTGCAGCAGTGGGAACAGGTTACATGTTCCACCCTTAAACACGGGTGAACATGTAACATGTTCCCAAAGGAGAATTTATCCTTTAGGCTACATTCACACCAGAGCGCTGCCTTGTCAAGAGTTTCTTCAGGCACCTTTTAGAACAGAATTGCACGTTTTTGCCGCTTTTGTCAGGCATTTTTCAACTAAAAGGTTTGAAGTGCTGCTGAAAAAGGGAAGGAGAGCTGCTTTTTGAGCAGAAAACACTTGAATAAATGCTCATGTTGAGCTGGTCAGACATTTACATTGAAGTCTGTAGGGAGAAAACGCTCAATTCTGCCTGAAAAGTAGCTCATGTACTTTTTTGGAGCAATAGGTCGCTCAGATGTGAACAGGGGCCATTTAAAAGAATGAGATTCTGCTTGTTGAGCATTTTGTAGCTTGAAGCTCAAAAACACTCAAGTGTGAACAGGCCCTCCTGGTTTCTCTAGAATTAGGATGGAGGAGCTCTGGACTTAAAGTGTTTGTTACCCTATAAAAAAAAAAAAAAAAAAAATAGATCTTGTTCCCTTAAAGCATGTTATACAGTGCTTGTGCTGTGTAATTTGGCCCTTTCCATCACCTGAAATACCTGGCTGATCCTGCCCTTCTATACCCTCCCCCTGTAAACAGACCACAGTTTATCATTACTGCTGAGCCCTGACACCGTGGTCAGTTTACGTGCCTGTGTCATCTACAGTCCTGGCTCCACTCCACTATATAATGCTATGTGTCCCTTTGCTTTATTAAAAAAAAATGCTGATTATACTCCTTGTGCTCTCTCTCTTCCCCTCCTCTCCAGCTGACGTCAGTGCTCAGCCCCGCCCACTATAGCTGTTAGAGGAGAGAGCTGAGGAGTCACAAGAGCGCTGGGAGCCGCTTGGATATACTGTATAATCAGAATTTTTTTTATGCAGTGCAGGCACACATAGCAACATACAAGACCTCTTTCACACTGAGGCGTTTTTCAGGCGCTTTAGCGCTAAAAATAGCGCCTGAAAAAAGCCTCAGCTGCAAACCCAGTGCGAAAGCCCGAGTGCTTTCACACTGGGGCGCTGCGCTGGCAGGGCGTCGGAAAAAGTCCTGCAAGCAGCTTTGTAGCGCATTAGGAGCGGTGAACTCACCGCTCCTAAAGCGCCCCTGCCCAATGAAAACAATGGGGCAGCGCTGCTATACCGGATTTAACCTTTTTTGGCCGCTAGCAGGGGTTAAAACCTCCCTGATACCGCCCAAAAAGTGCTGCTAAAACAACAGTAAAGCGGCGCTAAAAATAGCCCTGCTTTACCGCTGACACCCGGGGTGGCACAGTGTGAAAGGGCTCTAACAGAGGGGATGGCGTGATCATAGCATAGCTTGGTGAAGGTTCCAAATAAAACAAAATGATTGGTAAAGTATAGCAGCTACCTATTGTAAGGTGGGGCCCAATGGGTCCCTGGAAGAATTAGTTTGTATGAAATAAAAAAGGATGAGAGCGTCATGCAAAAGACAATTGCCCAGATATAAATTTTTGTCACAAGTGTGACAAGTGTTTCAGGAGTCAGTAACCAATTGCCCTTTACCAGCGCTTACATTTATTGTGTGGGATCTGGATGGGTAGTTCTAGTGAGCAGTGTTCGACGCTTGCTCATAAGTGGTTGCATGGCAGACAGTAAGGAACAAATAATTGTGTATTTGATAGCGTGATGCTTTCATTAGAGTCCTGTTTCCATAAATATGTTTAGCAATTTTTTCTGTAGCACTGACTGGATTTGGCCCAGCTTTCTGGTCAACTGCCTCAGACCTCGTTTACACTAGTGGTTGGGGGGGGGGGGGGGGGGGGGGGGGGGGGGGGGGGGCTGTGCCACGGTCTTACTTCAGTCCGCCCGCTTCACCTTATACTACAAAAAGGCACATGCCACAATGGCACTATACGGTCCCCACCGTTATGTTCATTGAACATGGGTCGCTCTTCAGAGAACACGACAAATGTAAACGAGGCCTTACGAAAGAAAGGTTCCATAGATAAAGCAGGACCGGCATGCTGCTAACTAGTTTACCACTGAACATTCTGCCCATCAAACTTACAAGTCCTGAAGTCATGGACTGCACTGTACCATGCAACAAAAATACCGAATTTAATACTGCAACACATTTTATTAAAAAAAAAAAAAAAAACATTATCTAGTATGTTAGAAAAGAAAGTTTCAGCCTTTTTCAATTGACAGCTATAAGCATCTGAATGACAAAAGAAATCTGGCTCTTCCTAAATAGAGGTGTTATACAGTCAGGTAACAGATGGCAACGCAATGTCACTTTGAAAGGCATTGAGCTCTTGTAACCTTACCTCTATTGTCTCTTGCAGGAGTTTCCTTGTTAGTTGGGACTACAGTACGCCGATTCTAAAATAAAAACAAAAAAAGGCTTTTCATCTTTCAAATATTGGTGTACCGGTTTTGTACAAACTAAAAACTCAGGAAACAAACACCTGTGTAGACCATACACAACTACACCAGTTACAACTCCCTAAAGAGAAACTGTCATTCTGTCCTCTGAAAACATCTGCTGATACCTTCACTCCTCCACTACTCTTGTCAAAGAACTTCCAATAATACTGTCTAGATATTGAAATGCATGTGACCTCCTCCCATGATGCAGTGCCCAGACCTAAGCAGCCAATCACAAGGCCTGAACACAGTTGGAAAAAAAAAGAAAAAAAAAAAGAAAGGGGAGGTAGACATTATTCAAGTATAAGCGTCAACGACATCCAACAGAACTTACACAGGGCTCCTTCTGATAAAGGAAAAAAGAGCAGCAGAGTAAAAGGTATCAGTAGGGGTGTTTCTTTTATCAAGAAAACCTGTTAACTTTGCTCTGAATGGAAAAAGGGATAGAGCTTACATATACTGGTGATTTCATAAATGTGACCGTCATTGCTGGCCTTGCGAAAATGGTAGTTGACTAGCATTGTCTACATTCAACACATCTGAGTCACCCAGAACAAGCATGCTGCAAACAAGTTGAAATTCCCAGGGATGAGCCAGAACACCTACCCCCAAGGAATCGTCCCTTTTGTTCAAGAAAAAGACCAGTAGCTGTGTATTTTCTTGACTCTAAGACCCCTTTCACACCAAGGGCATTTTGCAGGCGCTATAGCGTTAGAAATAGCGCCTGCAATCCACCCTAAAACAGCTGCACCATTGTCTCCAGTGTGAAAGCCGGAGGGCTTTCACAATGGAGCGGTGCGCTGGCAGGACGTCAGGAAAAGTCCTGCCAGCAGCTTCTTTGGAGCTGCTTCCCATTGAAATCAATAGGGCAGCGCTGTAATACCGCCGGCAAAACACTGCTATTGCGGCGTATTTAACCCTTTCTCAACCGCTAGCGGGGTGTAAAAGCGCCCGCTAGCGGCCGAAATGCGCCCCAAATCCGACTGTAAAACGCTGCTAGGCGGCTCGGTGTGAAAGGGGTCTAAAAGAGGTCCACTTGAGGACATCCCTATCTCTCTGTGATCATAGCGAATACCTCCTGGCTTGGGGCCCATTCTGGCTGCAGAACCTGTTCTCTGCTTAAAAAGTCAGCTACACATCTAACAAGCCTTTTACATGGATGGTCGACAAAAAGGCTAGAAGTTTCTATACCCACCAAAGAATTTATTTTGAAAAGATATACTGGTAGTTCTCAAGCCTCTGATCTGTTGATATAGGCCAGTGCTGTGGCATTGTCCAAAAAAAATAAAAAAAAAATTGGATTTTTATAACAGCCTACCTGTAAAAATCCTTTTCTTGGAGTACATCATGGGACACAGCGCCTTAAGTAATTACTTAATGGGTTATGGGCCACCTTCAGATGTTGACACTGGTATACCCCCCAATACAGGAAGTTGACTCCGCTATATAACCCCTCCTTCCAGGTGTACCTCAGGTTTTTGTAGCCAAGCAATATACTTAAACCCCATAAAAGAGGGGCGGGACCTCTGTGTCCCATGGTGTACTCCAAGAAAAGGACTTTACAGGTAAACTGTTATAAAAATCCTATTTTCTTTATCGTACATCATGGGACACAGAGCCTTGATTACTTAATGGGACGTCCCATAGCAATGCTACTTGAGGGGAGGGGGACACAACTCGTAGGGCACCCCCAGACCTGAGGACTTCTACTGCTGCCTGCAGAACACTGCGCCTGAAGGCAATATCCTCATTTCGCCTTACATCTACTTTGTGAATGTGTGCACTGAAGACCAAGTTGCGGCCTTGCAGATCTAAGCCATGGAGGCCTGGTGACGCACTGCCCAAGAAGCACTAACCGCCCTGGTAGAGTGCACCTTAACGTGAAACGGGGGAATTTTACCCTTTAAATCATAAGATTGAATTATCACCTGTCGAATCCACTTAGCGACACTGTATTTTGATGCTGCCTGTCCTTTCTTAGGACCCTCTGGCAGAATAAATAAGACATCAGATTTACGAATCTGAGCAGTTGCCTTTAAATAGATTTTCACTTCTCTCAAGACATAGTAGTGACTTTTCTTCCCTGGAACATGGTTTTTGAAAAAACGATTGTAGGACAATATCTTGGTTCAGGTGAAAACCTGAAACTACTTTTGGCAAAAAGCCTGGATGAGGGCGTAACACCACTCTGTCCTCATGAATAATCAAATATGGCTCTTTACAAGAATGAGCAGCCAATTCCGAAACCCTCCTTTCTGAGGATATAGCAACCAAAAATACCAGCTTCCTTGTCAGAAGGACTAAGGGAATAATGCTGTATCGGTTCAAATGGCTGTTTTTGTAACACTGACAAAACTAAATTTAAGTCCCAAGGGCTCAAGGGTGATTTAACTGGAGGATTAATCCGCATCACCCCTTGCATAAAACCCCGGACTAAAGAATGCGTAGCAAGCGGTCATTGAAATAAAAATCGATAAGGCTGAGACTTGGCCCTTAATAGTACTCAGGGCCAACTTCATCTTTACGCGTAATTGTAGAAAGGCAAGAATTCTGGCTAGGATACATCTCCGAGGGTACCAACCCTTGGATTCACACCAGGAAACATAAGCCTTCCAAACTCTACAATATATAGTTCTGGAAGCTGGTTTCCTTGTATTAATCAAAGTAGAGATAACTGATCCGGAAAACCCACGTTTCTTCAGAATGTGGGTTTCAATGGCCAGGCCGTTAAATTTAGCGTTCGTAAAGTAGGATGGAATATCGGCCCCTGTGAGAGCAGGTCTGGCCTTAGTGGGAGGGGCCATGGACCCTCCACTGCCATCTTTACGATTTCTGCGTACCATGACCTTCTGGGCCATGCTGGTGCTACCAGAATTACCGGCTTTCTTTCCAGCTTGATCCTGCAAAGTCATGGCAGCAACTGAATAGGGGGGAATGCATAGATCAGTGAGAAATTATCCCACGGGGGTTACCAGCGCATCTGTTTCACATGCGAGTGGATCCCTTGTCCTGAACACAAAGTTGACTAACTTCATGTTGAATCTGGACACTAGAAGATCTACGTCCAGAGTCCCCCATCTTTAGCAAACAGTCCGAAAAATTTCTGGGTGAAGAGACCATTCCCCGGGAACAACTGCTGGTGACTTAAGTAGTCCACCTGCCAATTCTCTACTCCCGGAATGAAGACTGCCGATAGGCAGGGAACATTCTTTTCTGCCCCAGTTAGAATATGGTTCACCTCTCTGAGCGGAGAGACTCTTGGTGCCCCCTTCGTGATTGATATAGGCCACAGCCGTGGCATTGTCGGATTGGATCCTGACAGGACAATTCTTTAACCTGGAAGTCCAGGTTTTCAGAGCCAGACGCACTTCCCAAATCTCTAGGATGTTGATGGGCAAGGCTATTTCGGTTTGGACAGTCATCTTCTCTAGTACTGCTCCCCAGCCTAAAAGGCTGGCATCTGTCGTTACTACTTTCCAGATAATTGGTCTGAAGAATTTTCCTTTCAGCAGATTCTGGGTTAGTAACCAACTGAGGCTTTGGGACACTCTTGGGGACAGCCGCATTGGCAAGTCCAAAGCTTGGATTGTTTTGTTCCAAGCAGACAGGATACTGTTTTGTAACAGTCTCGAATGGAACTGGGCATAGGGAACTGCTTCAAATAAAGCCACCATCTTTCCCAACAACCTCATGCAAAGGCAAATTGAGGGATTTCTTTTCGACCTGACCATCCACACCAGCTCTCGTATGGAGCTGATCTTTGCCGGAGGCAAGAACACCCTTTTCTGGGCTGTGTCTATGATCAGGCCCAAATACTCCAGCTTAGTGGTTTTAAGGAAGACTTCTCTAGGTTGAGAATCCAACCCAGACTTTCCAGGTAACTGGTTGTAATGCGTACACTTTGATCCAAGCGAGCCACTGACTGGTCTATTAACAATAGATAGTCTTGGCGTACCTAGACAGTTATGTCCTGTGCCCTTAGCCTGGCTAGAGGTGGGGCCAGTACTTTTGTGAACACCCGGGGTGCTGTGGCTAGCCCGAAGGGCAAGGCTACAAACTGAAAGTCCTGCTGTTCTACTTCAAACCGCAGAAACCTCTGGTGAGCAGGAAATATAGGAATATGCATATATGCATCACTGATGTCAATGGATGCCAGAAGTTCTCTTCCTTATAGCATGGAAACTACTGACTTAATTGACTCCATGCGAAAGGAGCTGATCTTCAGGAACTGATTGCGATTCCTCAGATCTAGAATGGGTCTGACACCCCCATTTGGTTTTGGTACCATAAACAGGTTTGAATAAACCCCAAACCTTGGGGGTTTACTTAGCAGTTTGTGAATCAGCGTTTTTAGTGCTGGTCACACAGCAATGAGCATAGATTACCCAAAACTGTTTACAAGGTACCACGGTACATGTACCCCCAGCCACTCAGCTTTTCCCAATTGGGGGGGGGGGGGATAAAGAACCTCCTCCAGCTGCTAGGACACATGCTGTTGTAGCACAGATTGAAAGGGTAAGTGTAGGAGGAGACGTTAAGGCATTACAATGTAACATATGGAAGAAAAGGCATAGGTGGACTTTGCAGTTCCTAAGCTTTTCTCTTACTTTTTCCTCGCTGCAGGACACTGCTGAAAACAGACAGATCCAGACTTCACCCATCAAGCCCCTGCATCAACTATTGCCCAGCCCAACAGGCTTGCATCCATTGAGGATCCTCCAAAATGTGGGAAGGAAGAACTTCCCCCGAATTCAGAGCCAGATTCCTGAACCACCAAGCCAGGGACAACCCGATTCTCAATGAAAGACCCATTGTTCCGTTCAGAGACTAGATAGACTTGTCCCACAACAACAGACTGTGGCATTGTACAGGTCTGTAGTGAACGGGGCAAATGGCACAACTTGGTGAACACCCAAGGCCACTCAAGATGCCGAATGGCAAGACCACAGACTGGTAGTGCAAGGGCCCTACAGAAAAGAAGATAAATGATAAGTAGATAAGCATTTATGATGTACACAGAAGCAAGAAACTCCCACTGATCAAGCAAGGCAATAACATATTTGATAGATTCCATGCAGAGTTTCTGGACCCAAATGAAGGAATTTAAAAATCCAGAATGGGGTGAATGCCCTCTTTGGGCTTGGGAACGGTGAATAGATTGGATTAAAACCCCTGGAACCATTCTTACATAGAAACTGAACCAATGATTCCTTCCTGCAGAAGCCTAGAGAGGGCTTGGTGGAGATCTGCTAATCAGTGACACAAGAAGTTTAGTGGTGAGATACCAAGGGAAGGCAGGGAGCAAAATTCCAGCTTATAGTCCTGGGATAACACCTCCTGCACCCAAGCATCAGAGATGAAAGTAGTCTAAGCATCCACAAACGTTCCCCCACTCTGAATAGTGAAGGCGCATCTTTATGCAGAGAAAGGCTAGTCTGAGGATTTGCTAGACCTTGAGTGCCAGGGCCTGCAGGAAGATGGGAGCCAAACATGAGGATTCTTGATGTGGCGATTGAGGAAGTGAAGAAATAAGACATTTCTTAAAAGTCAGAAAGGAAGAAGATTTTGCAATCTGTTACTCATGCTTCTTCCACCAAGAAAGATGGGTACCCTTACCAACAGTAGCATCCTTGATGTGGTCAGTTCTCGTCTCGCACACAACAGCCATATCTACTGATCGCTATCCCCCACAGCAGCCATATATACACAATTTCTTACCCCTGACAGCAGCCATCTATACAATCCCTCCTACTACGGGAACCATATATAGACCCCCCCCCCCCCTTTCTAGGGATGCACCGAAATTTCGTCAGTCGAAACATATTGGCCAAAAAAAGGCCTTTTCTGCAAAATGCCGAAAAGGAAATCACACCGATAATGGCGCCGACAATGGGCAGTGCCCTGCCCCTGGTGCCGCCCAGTACGGGGTTGTCGTTCTGGAGCATCCCCGTCCCGCCCCAGTCCAATCCTCTCCTCCTCGAAGAGGTGGCTGAAAGCAAAAAACAGTGCTCTATGGAGGAAAGCTGTCAGCACACCGCATTAAGGAGCAGCTCGTCGGTATGATCAGCAGGAGGAGCATTATCAGTGTGCAGCACCGCAGGGGTTAAGAGAGCAGGACTTCTTGTTTGACATGCTGTTAGAAACAGTGAGCTGCAGACGTGGTACAGGAGATCACTCTCACTGATCACTGCGTTAAGGAGCAGCTTGTCAGTATGATCAGCGGGCTCACTGTTTCTAACAGCATGCTAAACAAGAAGTCCTGCACTCTTAACCCCCGCGGTGCTGCACACTGATAATGCTCCTCCCGCTGATCATACCGACAAGCTGCTTCTTAACACGGTGTGCTGACAGCTTTCCTCCATAGATAGAGCACTGTTCTTGGCTTTGCCTTGCCAACACTGCTCTGTCCTGATCCTGTCTGACATACTAAGGCAGGCTGCAAATGATGGACACTGGCAGGCTGCATTGATCTCCTTTACCATGTCTGGAGTCTTTGACCCATCTCCTGTACCACGTCCCCAGTCTCTGACCCATCTCCTGTACCACGTCCCCAGTCTCTGACCATCTCCTGTTTAAAAATATTTTTTAAAAACAGTCATTTTCGGTATCGGTTTTCGGCCTAGTGTATTTTTCATTTTCGGTATAGGTTTCGGCACCAAAAAACCCATTTGGTGCACCCCTACCCCCATCCCTACCCCAGCCCTGGTGCTGTGCTTGAAGTTAAACTTTACTGAAAAACTGAAGTTTGCCTCTTCTTCCTACCAAACTCCTCTGCCAATATTTAAAAAAAAAAAAAAAAAAAAAAAAAAAAAAGAAAAAAAAGAAGGGGGGGCGGGTTGAGCCGTTTCCGACAGGTACTTGCTCCCATTTCCACTTGAATTACCTAGGCAGTTTGCTCCCTCCCTGTCCATAAGCTCCTGGGAAAGGTCATAGGATGTGGGAGAATTCGGGGACCGCAGCGCAGTTTGCACATGCGCAATGGGAAGCCGGCTGTGAAGCCTCAGGGAGTCATAGCAGACTTGCTGTAGTGAACATGGTGGCCTCAGAAACCTGAAGTCTGGCAAAGAACTGACCCAGGTGAGGACAGTGCTGGATTCCTGGACTGTTAAGTGCCTTTTTTTAAAAGCCAGCTGCTACAGTATTTGTAGCTGCCAAGTTAAAAATTGTTTTTTTAAAGTTGACTGAAGAACCTCTTTAATGACCAAAGGGACTGACCTTGACAATTTTGTTAGTTTTTGTTGTAGGCGTAGGTGGAGGCGGTAATTCAGGGCCAGGCTCAATCTCTTCATCTGGGGCCAAATCAGGGTTAAGTGCAAATATGCTATCCAAGTCAATCTAAGAAAAAAAGAATGATATAAGCAAATTTCAGAGACTGCTGTTCAGACACAAATACAAACAGAAAATTGTCATATTGATACAGAGAGAAATACTGTCCCACCATGCTGGCCTGTAAAGACATGTCTTTTTGGAACATTTCTTTATTTTAGAGCTCATTAACATGGGCACTTAGCCCCGTACTGCAAAGAGCCATTTATTTTTCTGTACTAGTGCTGAGCTGTGTGCAGACTGCCAAAATAAACGAATGGACAGTCAGGTGTACAGACTCACCTGCACAGCAGAGTTTGACATATATACGTTAGGATCTGTGGATGTGTCAGACTCGACTGGGCGGGCGAGTCCATAAAGCCAATGTGTGTCCATTCACTTATTTAAGCTGTCTGCTCGCAGCTCAGCACTAGTACAAAAAAAATAAACAAAATGTTGTACAGGGCTGAACGCCCGTGTGAATGAACCCTAAAAAGCCCAGTAGTATAATGTGTACACACTTCCAAAAGTCTTACAATCTGGCAATCTGAGCAAGAATGAGAGAAACTACCTTGAACTTTATTGATTTTAATATAAATCACTTAATTTGGACATTCTAGCCCCATTTGTCTTTGGTCTTATGAAACCAATATGGAAAGGAGTAAGTGTCTTAATCTCACAAGGTGAATATTAGTTAAAGTGGTTACAAAGGCTCAAGGTTTTTTACCCTCATGCTTTCTATGCCTGAAGGTAAAAAACCTTCTGAGTGCAGCAGCCCCCTCAATACTTACCTGAGCTCCACCGCGATCCAGCAATGTGCACGCGAGTCTCAGCTCTCCAGGGACTCTTGCTTCTCATTGGCTTCTGCAGAGGGGGCAGGGCTGAACCACAGCTCTGTGTGTGAATGGACACGCAGAGCAGTGGCGTGGAAACGAGCCTGCTTGGGTGCTCCCAGAGCAAGCTGCTTGCTTTGGGAGCACTCGGCAGGAGGGAGCAGCCATAAATGCCAGCAGGGAAAGAGGAGTATCGCGGCTGCTCTCTGCAAAACCACTGCACAGAGCAGGTAAGTATGCCATGTTTGTTTTTTTTTTTCTAATTGCCTTTAATATCACTAACTTTCCTTTATAGTGTTACAGTTTGAAAGTACTGTACTTGGCTACACAGAGATAGCACAGCCCCCCACCACACTGGGCATAACCCTACTAAAGTGATTTAAAGATATAATGCAGCACTGCGCTATAGAGAAATGCAGACCCCAACACACTGAACTAGAGAGGATTCGTGCATTTTTTTGTGCGTTTTCAGGTTTTGCAGAAACACACTACAGCCCATTTAACATGGTTTGCTATGGCTGCAGTTCACATCTGTGCATTTTATGGAAATAGCCAGGGATTTTTTTTTTCTGGTTTTTGGTTCCATATACTTCAATGGATTAAATACACGTATTGAAAAACGCAAAATGCACCTGGAATATACAAAATGAAACCCACATAGGTGTGAATCAGACCTAAAGAAATATTGCAGCTCCTGTGAAATTGAGTTAGGCTACTTTCACACCGAGGCACTGGGCGCGCTGGCGGTAAAGAGGCGCTATATTTAGCGTCGCTTTACAGTCGTTTTAACGGTGCTTTTCAGCCGCTAGCGGGGCAGTTTTACCCCCTGCTAGCGGCCGAGAAAGGGTTAAAACCGCCTGCAAAGAGCCGCTGCATCGGCTCTTTGCAGGCGGGTTTGGAGTGCTTCCCCACTGTTTTCAATGGGAAGGGGCGCTTTAGGAGCGGTAAATACACCGATCCTAGATCCTACAGCGCTCCAAAGATGCGGCTTGCAGGACATTTTTAAGCGTCCTGCAAGCACAATGCTCCAGTGTGAAAGCCCTCGGGCTTTCACACTGGAGAGACAGCAGCGGCTGTTTGATGGCGCTTTGCAAGCGCTATTTTTAGAACTTTAGCGCCTGCAAAGCGCCTCAGTGTGAAAGGGGCCTTAGAGAGGAAAAAATACAGCATCTACTTTACTGAGCAACAGAGAAATAATTGTGTCCCTGCTACACTTAATTCTACAGAAACAGCACAATCCCCATTTAACTCAGCTATAATGTATAAAAATAAATTCATAGTAACTTGGGCCTAGGGAATAGAAATGCAGGACACATGTAGGCCCTGCTGACAACATTTTTACAAGCAGCTGTGATATCAAATTAGCAATATGCAGCTAGGTCATAGGAGCTAGGAGAAGCTAGGAGAAAGGTAATTAAAAGAATTAAGAACGCTAAGAATTTGTAAGATTTTGGATTGCTGCAAATGGAAGTCTATAGAGAGAAAATTTGTTGCTGGATCGGAAGCATTGAGCTAATGGTACAGCTGTGTTTTCTGCACATTTTTGGAGAGCCCTAATGTTTTTTCCCTTCATACATGAAGGAAAAAAAATAAAAAATAAAAAAGTGCTTGGGATCCCCGCCAGCCCCCTTCAACCTACCAAAGTCCTATTGCCATCCAGCGCTGTGCATGAGAGCATCAGCTCTCCCGCCTCTGTCCCTCCTCACAGGGCCGAACGAGAGCAGTGGGCAGCCATTGGCTCCCGCTGCTGTCAAACTCTGACTAGGGAGTGGGGAAAAAGGTTGTGTCCTGCTGCCTGTGTTTATGAATGCAGGCTTTAAGAGTGAGCCTGCACGAGTGCCCCCACAGGAAGCAACTGGATGAAGAGGAGGAGCCAGGAGTGCCTATTAAAATAACAAACAGCAGCTTTACAAACACTTTCACTACAAAAAAGACAGCATGGCCGTAAGTGTAATTAACACTTTACACTTACATCCTTTACTATTAGATGTCTGAGGGTTACATTTATCTACAAAGAAAAATAAATAAATAAAAAAGGAGCAAACCTACCTCCTTTCCTTTTGTGTCTCCATTTTCAATCCATTCTACTGTAATACTCTCGCTGTCCTCATTTAGGGACGTTACCATGGCTTGGTGTATGCGACCTGCAAAAACGAACACATTGACAGCACATTAGACAGGATTACTAATAACAATGTTAATAATAATAAAAAAAAAAAAAAAAAAAGGGAAAGAAGGCATTTGCTCACTTCAGTATACAGGCCAGTTATATTGATATAGTAAACAAATGACACCAATTATGGAGGATTTCATAATAGTTAGTAGAGCTGCACGATTAATCGTCAAGAATGGCTATCGCGATTATTTCCCGTTGCGATCTTGAAAAAAAAGTGTTTCACGATTCTTGCTATGCAAAGAATTCTCTCCGCTCTTCTGAAGCTACAGCCCTCATAAGGGCCCTTTCACACGGACGGGCTTCGCTTTGCTCAGCAGGGGATCGATCAGTCATTCCCTGCTGAGCAGGCAGATGACAGGTCTGTCTCTGCACACTGTGCAGGGACCGACCTGTCAGAGTGCCGCTCTCCTGTATGGGGAATCGGATGAAGACGGACCGTAGAGACCGTTTTCATCTGATGACGGATGGAGAAAAATAGGGTTTTCCTCCGTCACACTTTTTTGGATCGGAGCAGGTCGGATGTCAGTGGACATGTCACTGCTGACATCCGTCACTCCATAGAGGTCTATGGAGCGTCCGTTCAGGTCCGCCGAAAAAAAACTGACAGGCGGACCTGAATGGTCTGTCCATGTGAAAGAGACCAAAGAAAGGAAGACAAAAACTGGGCAGTCTGCCAAGAATCAGAACATTCTTTATCAGTTGAACTTAACTAGAAACATTGTAACAATTTATCAATGGAATAGACTTGTGTGTAAGGTCCCTTTCACACTGGGGCGGGGAGCCGCGGTGACGGTAAAGCAGCGCTATATTTAGCGCTGCTTTACCGTAGTTTTAACCGTGGTTTTCGGCCGCTCGCGGTGCGGTTTTACCCCCCCGCGAGCGGCCGAAAAAGGGTTAAAGACCCCCCGCAGAGCGCCGCCGTAGCGGCGGTATTGCCGCGGTTTCACCGCGGTGTCCCATTCTAATCAATGGGAAGGAGCGGTATAGGAGCGGTGAACACACCGCTCCTATACCGCTCCAAAGATGCTGCTAGCAGGACTTTTTTTGCCGTCCTGCTAGCGCACCGCTCCAGTGTGAAAGCCCGCCGGCTTTCACACTGGAGTTAAAGGGGCAGGATTTTTTCATACGGTGAACAGGCGCTATTTTTAGCGCTGTACCGCATGAAAAAACGCCCCGGTGTGAAAGGGGCCTAAGTGAGGAAAGTTTAACCACTAAACCTTTTTCTAACATTTGTTGGTTTAAAGTTAAAAATTAGTTAAAAGCCAAGTTAAAATTTTTCTTGGGTAATGTGAAAGATTTTACGTCGCGAGAATCCTGATCTTTTTATTCTAAGCAAAAAAAAAATAAAAGTTGCGATTCTCATTTTGGCCAGAATCATGCAGCTCTAATAGCTAGGTATGACTTAAAGTGGACCTTCGGTCATTTTTTCAAATTTCTGTCTATTAAAACTCCTGCCCTTGTTGTTTTAACTATGGATAGTAAAACATTTTTTTTTTCTGCCAGTAAATACCTTATACAGCCCACTTCCTGTTTGTCTGGTAAAAAGCCTAGGCTTATTATATCATACACAGCTCTCTCTCCCTCGTGAGAGCTTGTCAGGAAGGGGGGGGGGGAGTGATAAGAGGGCCAAAGAGCTGCAGAGCTGGTGGAGTTCCTCTGTGTAAATTCAGGAAGTGAACAGGCAGCAGCTTCAGCTGCCCACAGTTAAAATAGCTGCAGCCAGACTCAATGGAGGGAGATTTTTGCAGCATATTTGGCAAGTACAGAATTCACAGTATATATATATATATATATATATAAAATAATATGCAAATTGGCCGAAGGCTAGGCATACAACACATCCAAAGTTTGTCAGATGCAGAGGACTCTTTGGGAGCCCAAGTTCAAGAAAAGGGAGATAAAAGTAACCATCCAGTTACCTGCACATAATACATTACATCAGATGCCACCAGAGCCACAAGTCATATACCGAAATCCCATTGACTATGCTGGCTACACAATTTCCTTGTTCCATCTTAGGGAGGGGTAGTTATTTAAAATCAGCTATTTATTTTCTTCCTCTTTATAGGCAGTCTTTATCTTACACCCCATACAATCAGTGCATGCAGTAGCTAGAGGTGACCTGATTTCTTAAATGCCAGATAGCTTAGTCATTACTTCCACACAGAACATAATAGCCAGTCTGTTTCATTCTGTATATTAATTAGAGCAGGGCTTGACAAATTTGCTTGGAATCTAGGAGCCAGCTAAAAAAGTTAGGAGCCGGGTTCTCTTTTTTTTTTTTAACGACATGGAGAGGAGTGAGGGGGAAGATGGCCCCCGCCTGTCTCCAAGTCATTGCAGGGCGGAAGCGACTTCAAATCGTCACTTCTGCCCATAGATCTTAAACAGGGACATTTTATTATTTTTTTTTCAAATGGCAATTTTTTTTTTTGCATTTTAGTGTAAATATGAGATGTGAGGTCTTTTTGACCCCCCCAGATCTCATATTTAAGAGGTCCTGTCATGTTTTTTTTCTATTACAAGGGGTGTTTACATTCCTTGTAATAGGAATAAAAGTTACACAATTTTTTTTTCAAAAGAACAGTGAAAAAATTAAAAGTTAAAATAAATAAGAAAAAAAATATAATTTTAAACGCGCCCGTCCCGCCGAGCTTGTTTGCAGAAGAGTAGCGCCCGCATATGAAAGCGGTGTTCAAACCACACATGTGAGGTATTGCCGTGATCTGTAGAGTGAGAGCAATAATTCTAGCCCTAGACATCCTCTGTAACTCAAAACATGCAACCTGTAGAATTTTTTAAACGTCACCTATGGCGATTTTAAAGGGTAAAAGTTTGTCGCCATTCCACGAGCGGGCAAAATTTTGAAGCGAGACATGTTTGGTATCAATTTACTCGCCGTAACATTATCTTTCACAATATAAAAAAATTGGGCAAACTTTACTGTTGTGTTATTTTTTAATTAAAAAAAGTATTTTTCCCCAAAAAGTGCGCTTGTAAGTCCGCTGCGCAAATACGGTGTGACAAAAAGTATTGCAACGACCGCCATTTTATTCTCTAGGGTGTTAGAAAAATAAATATATAAATGTTTGGGGGTTCTAAGTGAAGGAGATGCAGTGCAGTGAAAACAAAACAAAAATCTCCATTAGCATTGCTGGGTGTCATACCAACGGCCACCACAAGAGGGTGCCAGATTCTACAAGGTACCATAGGACTGCACTAGGCCGCAAAGCCGGGGCCTCAATTACCGGCCGGCGCGGCCCTTCGCGATCGCGCACGCGGCGGGGGGGTGCACTATGGAGACAGGATACCCCCCAGCTGTGCTGCCCCAGGCGCCAGGTCGCTAATTCTAGTCGCCAATGCGACCTGGCGCCTGGTATTCGTCGAGCACTGAATTAGAGTAACAGGAACGTATTTACTAGAGGGAGTATTATAGATATCTGTGACGTGCTCAGAGAGATAAACTATAAAAGGCTCATATGAAGAACGATTATGTCAGCTGTCCCATCAAGCAAACAGAACTTCATTCAAAGAATTGAAATACACTAAAAGGACCCGTTCTTACCAGATTTGTTGGGACTACACTGGCAGCTATTTCCTGGGCAGTCCCAACTCAGAGACAAAATGCCTCATTTCCAATGGCATCAGTTCACACAACAGCATTGGTGGTATGCGTTGGGGGAAAAAAAAAAAAAAATATCACATGCAGTAGGTTGCAATGTGAACCAACGCTTTGTATTGACATTTCAATAAAGTTCTGTGATAAAATGAAAACCCTTCAACGTGCTGGGATCCATGCATCACCAGCACTCGTTCATTCATTGCAGTTCTAAAGCAAAACCTTTTTTGTTCTAGTGTTAAACCCTGGTCAGGTTGTACTGCTGTCCATCCCCACTGGGTAGGTTCACACACTCTCTCTCTCCACTCTGGTGAACAGTCATTCATCTAGATCAGTGGTCTCCAAACTGTGGCCTGCAGGCTGGATATGGCCCTTTGCTGACCTGGGGGGGACTTTTCCTCCCACTGATATAGGCATTATTCCTCCCACCGACACCAATGATGGGCCCCTTTTACTCCTCCCACTGACACCAATGATGGGACCCTTTTACTCCTCCCACTGACACCAATGATGGGACACTATTCCTCCTCCCACTGACACCAATGATGGGACACAGTTCCTCCTCCCACTGACGGGACATTATTCCTCCTCCCACTGAGACCAATGATGGGACACACTATTCCTCCTCCCACTGACACCAATGATGGGACACTATTCCTCCTCCCACTGACACCAAATGATGGGACACTTCCTCCTCCCATTAATAGCAGCTAAAGTTAGAAATATTTAAGTGGAAACAAAGACAGCCAGCATGCCCCACGGAGATAGCCCAACGCCTTGCAGCATTGGGCTGTCTCCCAGGGGCATGCTGTCTTTGTTTCCACTTAAATATTTCTAACTTTAGCTGCCATTTATGCTGCTTGGGATACACTATTCGCTACCAGCATCTGCTAAGTTCCATTTGGATGGGACTATGTCCTCCATTGGCTGTCCCCATTGGTGTTAGAATGTGGATTAAAACTTTTTCTGCCCCTGTTATAAGCAAACACTAATTTCTTTCTGCATTCACCAGAACGTGCCATGTGCTGTTTACCCTATCACAGCATGGTTGATTTTTTCTATATATTTGTATTGACATTTGTACTTGAGGCATAGCCCATTTGAAGATAGTGAGATTTATTTTGCTCTTTCTTGCTACGTCTTTGAACCTTTTTCCGTGTCCTGAGGAAGCCTTTACGTCGAAACACGGAGACGCGACGCACAAGGGCTCAATGTACAAATTGTATCATTTTTATAGCTGCAACTAACGATTATTTTGTAGGTCGACTAATTTATCGATTATTTTTACAATTAGTCATCGACTAACGATTATTTTTATTTTATTTATTTATTGAATCTAGTGTTCTTTTTTCCAATTAATCATTTGGATAACTTTACAAAAAATAAGTACATAAAAAAAAAAAAAAAAAAAAAAAAAAAAAAAAGGTAAGATAAAAGAATATAACTACATACACATTTATATATATATATATATATATATATATATATATATATATATATATATATATATATATATATATATATATATATATATATATATATATATATATATATATATATATATATATTTTTTTTTTTTTTTACCTTAACTTTACAAAAATTAAGTACATAAAAAAAGATATTTTATGTATGTAGTTATATTTTATCTTATCTTTTTTTATGTACATAATATACATATACACACACACATACACTCATTAATGTGAATGGACAGAGTCAGTCACTGACTGTCCATTCAGAAAACGATGGAGCCGGGTTTACCGGCTCATACCTCCGCTCTCCATCCTGAGATACCGAGGGGGGCACGGATGAGCGAGGGGGACACGGAGCAGCATAGAGGGGGACGAGCGAGGGGGGCACGGATGAGCGAGGGGGGCACGGAGCAGCATAGAGGGGGGCACGGATGAGCGAGGGGGACACGGAGCAGCATAGAGGGGGGGCACGGAGCAGCATAGAGGGGGGGCACGGAGCAGCATAGAGGGGGGGCACGGAGCAGCATAGAGGGACGCGAGGGAGGCACGGAGCAGCATAGAGGGACGCGAGGGAGGCACGGAGCAGCATAGAGGGACGCGAGGGAGGCACGGAGCAGCATAGAGGGACGCGAGGGAGGCACGGAGCAGCATAGAGGGACGCGAGGGAGGCACGGAGCAGCATAGAGGGACGCGAGGGAGGCACGGAGCAGCATAGAGGGACGCGAGGGAGGCACGGAGCAGCATAGAGGGACGCGAGGGAGGCACGGAGCAGCATAGAGGGACGCGAGGGAGGCACGGAGCAGCATAGAGGGACGCGAGGGAGGCACGGAGCAGCATAGAGGGACGCGAGGGAGGCACGGAGCAGCATAGAGGGACACGAGGGAGGCACGGAGCAGCATAGAGGGACACGAGGGAGGCACGGAGCAGCATAGAGGGACACGAGGGAGGCACGGAGCAGCATAGAGGGACACGAGGGAGGCACGGAGCAGCATAGAGGGACACGAGGGAGGCACGGAGCAGCATAGAGGGACACGAGGGAGGCACGGAGGAGCGAGGGGGACACGAGGGAGGCACGGAGGAGCGAGGGGGACACGAGGGAGGCACGGAGGAGCGAGGGGGACACGAGGGAGGCACGGAGGAGCGAGGGGGACACGAGGGAGGCACGAGGGAGGCACGGAGGAGCGAGGGGGACACGGAGGAGCGAGGGGGACACGGAGGAGCGAGGGGGACACGGAGGAGCGAGGGGGACACGGAGGAGCGAGGGGGACACGTTTTGAATGTGGGGGGACATATTTGAATGTTTGCAATATGTTGCTGCAGGGTGGATTTAATTTAAATCAAGTCGATTTAAATCACTAGTAAAAAGGCTTGTTTTACATCATAATTTTTAATGAGCAACTGTCATCTGTCGCGCAGTGGCTCCTCCTCTGACCCACTGTTGACTCACTGACAGTCCCATTCACTTTAATGGGACGGCTGGTGATGCGGCAGTGACACAACAAGGTGAAGGATGTGGTGGCAGCAGGTGAGTGGATGCCCACTAACAGGCGCTGCCATGATGGATCTGAAATGACAGGAGCTCTTTAAATGCAAGAACTTATTCTTGCTGGTGGTTAGAATCTTTAATATTTTCAAACAAAATAAAGGTTTCCTATTTAGAATAATAAGTTGTCAGGTTAGTAAAACAGCGATATCGGAACCAATTCAAATCATACAGTTTGTAGTTCACACTGCAATCTGTGAACCGATCTGTGGGTGTCATTAACATTGTATTGACACCCACAGCAGTTTGCAGAGGGCAGCGTGAACTGCCTGCGGGAGAGATGCGATGTGGAAACCGACACTGGAATCGCGCTGGTTCCTGCATAACTATAGTGTGAACCCAGGCTGAATGAGTTTAATAAAAATAAAAAAATATTGCAGAATATACAGCCTCATGCTACATAACTAAGCTCCTTTTCATACTGAATAAACGAAATTATTAAAGTGGAGCTCCACCCTAAAGTGGAACTTCCGCTCATCGGAACCCTCCCCCCTCCAATGCCACAATTGGCACCTTTCGAGGGGAAGGGGGTGCAGATACCTGTATAATACAGGTATCTGCAGTTCTGCACCCACTTCCAGGCATAGATAGCGGCTAGCTACACCACTTCCTGTCACCCCCTGCTGTCTGCTGGAAAACACACAGATCCCAGAGACAGCAGGGAGCATCCGTATTGCGACTCACGCATGCGCAGTAGGGAACCGGGAAGTGAAGCCGCAAGGCTTCACTTCCTGATTCCCATACCGAAGATGGCAGCGGCAGCACCCAAGAGCCCATTAACAGGGTGCTGACATTGCGGGCACACTGGACAGGTAAGTGTCCATATTTTAAAAAAGTCAGCAGCTGCAGTATTTGTAGCGCTCCACTGATGCAGCCCCGACACATCCCACTTACCTCAATGGGCTATCGGATAGCAACAGACCAACCAGTCCATTGCCATTCATCTGTCATCCGATCTAATTTGCCAGATGGATGGGGAACGATTCCCATCCATCCTTTTTTAGGACGGGGTTGGATCGGATGTCAACGGACACGTCCATTGACATCTGCCGCTCCATGGAGAGCAATAGATGTGGTCCGATCAGGTCCGTATGAAAAAAAAAAAAAAAAAAAAAACTGACAGGCGGACCCGATCGGTCCATCAGTGTGAAAGGGTCCCAACTGTGCAAAAAATTACTTTGGCATATAAAAATCAAGTTCCAGTACAGCTTCTCCTGAGCCCTTTAAATTTATGGGGGGCGAGTCCTGGGCTTCTACCCAAGACCCACGCTGAAGAAGTCCCGCCTTGGACGTAACGCGTACGGGGATTAGGGAGCACGAGTGACGTCACCCGCGGCCATCTTGGATACTGGATACACTCACAGCACCAGCACTCGGGACTGAGTGCTTCTAAATGTGAGTGTGCCCTTTTGTGTTACTATGTGCAGATAAATTTACTTTCAAAGCAGAGAGCACTAGATAGTCTCTATTTATCTTCTATATGCTGGCTATTTGTGGACATGGCTGTTTCCTGCGCTGAGATGAGACCTTGACTGCTGGGCTGTTTATTACCATTGCCATCATTTGCTGCATACTGCTTTGTGACCTATTGTAGGTCGAGGCCGGGAGGTGAGAGGCCATCCTATCTATGGTGAAGGGACCACTGGCACTAATACTGTGTTACTTGGATATGCAAATCACCCCACTGGAAGGATGTTTAGTGTTTCTGTCTGCACAAGCGTTTTCTTGGAACTTTGAATTATTTTAGCTTTCTGGGACTGTGTGCGATTTCTTGTGACTTTTAGCGATTTTATCTACATTTTATTATTTTATTTTTTGCGCTGCACTATTCTATCCTTTATCTTCTACCCAAGACACCTTGCTAAGGTCAATGACTAAGAAAAAAAACCTTGTAGGTCTTGAAATCTTGCCAATAGATGATATCAGTTTAACTCCAAACCTACTTCACTTAATGACTAACACTGTACAACACTTTGCTGCTTCAAATAATTTAGTAGGCAAAACAGTTCAGATTTATATTTAGCCGACTGCCGGAAGTTGAACTTAAAGGCACGCAGTAAAATGCACTACTGGGTGATGATTCAGCTCCAAAAACAGAATTCCCAGATTCAAAAGGTAAAATTACACTGCAATGTCACAATATGAAAAGCTAAAGGTAAGTGTGTTGTATTGCATAAGATCAATTTCCAAATTCCTAAAAATGTAAGTACCATGGTGTATTAATCAACAGAATGCACACTGCAATTTAAATGCCATAATTGTCCTAAAAGTAGGATGTGACTGCCACAGCCTTCTCATTGCAAAATTCAAGCATGTGTGTGCTGAAATAGCCAGCTAATGATAAAGTAGCAGACGATTCGTATCCTCACGAGAGTTCAGTCTTTATACCAGGACATACAAAATTACTTTATTCCATTACAACAGCATCAGACGGAAAATGAACAGTCCTTTATACAAGAGTCAAATCAGCCAACTAGGAGCATGGTGTCTGTCTGACAAGGTCATTTTAGGTTAGTAGTCCACTAATCTTCATGATCTATACAGCCGTTGGACAAACAGATCAAGAGACCAGCTAGGTCAATCCGGCAGATATTAGGTCTTAAAAGTAAAAAAAAAAAAAAAATATGGTTTCTTGGGGGAAAAAAAAAATAGAATAGACTTCCAAAGACTGGACCACCATTTGAATGAATATTTGTTTATTGGGTAGCCTGGCCCTCTGGATTCCTTCAAGATTTAAAAAAGTGGGTCACAAACCAATAACTTTTCAGCCTTGTGCATCAACACCAAGAAAGAAGCAGATCAAGAGAAGCGGTGGTTGTCAAAGTGGTTGTAAACCTCAGGCATGTGAAATGAACAAAGCAAGAGAATGTCATCACACCAAGGATATTCAGAACGAGTTCAAAGCTTTATTCAGTGGTCTCGTTACAGCGGATAGCAACATTTTGAAGCCACGCAGGACCCCTCCCCATCAGGCATGTCGTCACAGTCCTGATGAAGGGGTCCTGTGTGGCTCCGAAACGTTGCCATCTGCTGTAACGATGTGATCACTGAATAAAGCTGTGGACTCATTCTGGAGATCCTTGGTATGTGATGACATTCTCTTGCTCTGACTTGGCATGGTTCCAGCGGGTGGTCGCTTCAGCACCCACTGACATGCAGAGCCATTTCTACAGGGACATGTGCGATGGGAATAGTGCATTAAAATTGACAAAGTACATCCTTCTATAGTGTAAACTAGCATGAATCCAAAGCACTGAGTGTGGTTCCTCTCTGATCCCCCCTTTCTGTTATCTACACGAGTCACTGATGGAACTCCAAGACAACAGCCACCTGGGAAACCGTCCACACCCCCTTCAGCACGCAGCAGGTGACTCAGACCTTAGTTTGGTCACATGATCTCACTTGTGTCAGCCAGCGCTGACTATAGGGGAGAGGAGAGAGTGCTCCAACAGCTGGAATTCCTCAGCAGTGATGTCACTCCAAGGGTTACTATGGGCCATCTGTTGTCAGTGCTGCTTCCTCCCCTATGAAGTAGCCGATATAGTAAACCAGACTGAAGCAGCCTGAAAATAGACAAGTATAGATATCCTTCTTCTACACGTTAGTATAGGTCAGCCATTCCCAACCAGGGTGCTGTGGAACCCTAAGGTTCTTCTAGGGGTCCCTTGACTTGTTGTTGGTTGACCTCAAATCTGATGGCGATTGGATAGTTTCTAGTCCAATAGCACTTGGCAGAGTTAGCAGCTGGAAACCAATGATCTTTTTTTTTTACTGTCTAGAAGGGTGGCATTCTGTCCACTACTGAGAGGAATTCTTTCCTTACCGCAATGAATTTTTCCCACTGCCCCCCAATGACTTAATTTTAGTAGGGGGTTCCCTAAGATCTAATATTTCAAGGGTACCTCTGTGGTAAAAAGTTTGAGAAAGGCTGGTAGTTTTAAAACTAGTTAGTGATATCCCGGAAATATACTTTAACCACTTCTCGCCTTAGGCCACAGTAAATTTACTGTGGGCAGCAGGAGGCGGCTTGATCGCGTACATGTACGTACTCCAGCTGGTTCCAGGTTAGGAGCACGCAGCACGCCGTTCCCACAACCACTGTGTGACTGTAGTGGCCAAGAGGTCATGTGATCACTATGCAATCACATGAACACAATGTCAACAAAACGTATGAATGAATTTCATTCATAACAGCTGAGATTCCTACAGTGATGCTGTGATTGGCCCGCAGCCATCACATGGTACCTTGTACCATGTGATAGCTGTGGGCCAATCAAAGCATACGATAGTATATCACAGCTGTTTTGAATGTAACCCATTTATGACCGTTCAAAACATTGCTGTTCATCACTGTAAAAGCAAACTGCAAAGCAAAGACATGTAGTAGAATACACTTTGGCCTAAATTTATGAAGAAATTAGATTTTATTGGATAGGTTTTATAACAGAAAAGTAGAAAATAGTGTTTTTCTTTATATATATATATATATATATATATATATATATATATATATATATATATATATATATATATATATATATATATATATATATATATATATATATATATATATATATATATATATATATATATATATATAAAGAAAAACACTATTTTCTACTTTTCTGTTATAAAACCTATCCAATAAAATCTAATTTCTTCATAAATTTAGGCCAAAGTGTATTCTACTACATGTCTTTGCTTTGCAGTTTGCTTTTACAGTGATGAACAGCAATGTTTTGAACGGTCATAAATGGGTTACATTCAAAACAGCTGTGATATACTATCGTATGCTTTGATAACTGCTCAGTTTCTTTGAAAACTGCTTTTTTTTTTTTTTACCCACTTCATGACCAAACCATTTTTTGCTATTCAGCACTGTGCTACTTTTGACAATTGCGTGACCACGCAATTGTCAAAAGTAGCACAGTGCTGAATAGCAAAAAATGGTTTGGTCATGAAGTGGGTAAAAAAAAAAAAAAAGCAGTTTTCATTAATATAATATCTGGTGATCCTGCCATGATTCATCATTGTCATCATCAGGAAGGCAATCCAGAGACATGATGTTCAGCTGATGCTGGAGCAAATGCGTGTAGACAGGTGGCGAAAATCGTAGTCTATGGAAAAAAGGTAAATAGTTTAGGAAAAAAAAGTGCTCATTGTGCACAGACTATGGAAATAAATATTTTGTATTCTTGACCAGCAGTAAAAGCTTTAAAACAAGGCCATAACGACCTCTGTAGCTGCAGATATTGTGTAAAAAAAAAAAAATGATCAACGTTCACAATAGAAGCACCTAAATCTTAAGCGTAGCGCTAAAATGTAACCACTTGAAGGCCAGGCCTTTCTTTGTTTAAAAGTAAAATTTTATAAAATATTTATATAATATATATATATATATATATATATATATATATATATATATATATATATATATATATATATATATATATATATATATATATATTTTTTGCTAGAAAATGACTTGGAACCCCCAAACATTATATATACTGTGACAGGACGAGACACTGAAAATATAGGAAAATGTGACAGAGGATTCGCATTTTATGGTAAATGTGACGTTCCGGAAGTGTTTCTGGGCAGACAAAGCTGTGTATTTAGTTATGGGTTATGTAGTTCTGGATTGGAGCATTCAATCCCGTGTCCGGGTTTTGCTGGACAACTGCAACCTGGCTGAGTGCACAGGTGTGGGGCTGTTCTATACTCCGGGCTCCCAAATGGAGACAGCGCCTAGTGTGGAAGATGGAAGGTCACATCGAGGGATCAGAGTGCCCATCCGGAAGCCAGGAGACAGTGGTCTCAGTTCCAGGAGTCAGGTCAGCTCCTATCGGGGTGTCAGGGGAACCCCAATCCGTAGGCCAGAGGTGGGCTGTGCAGTGTGGAGCTGCAAACAAAAGGCTTGAGAGCCAAGCATCCAGAGGTGCTGGATAACAGAGAGACCGGTAAGAGATGGAGTGCGATTCTGCAATTGAAGCTGAGTGAGCTTATGAGCCAGGTGGCTCTGCATTTTCCAGTGTGTATAATGTCTACTGAAGTTGGAGAAGATCCCCTACATGGGAAGTCATTCGTCTTTGAAACTTTCGCTTTCTTTTAAATAAAAGTGGGTTACCAGGCCCTTAAAAATAGTTCCTATTTGCCGTGGACTCACTGTATAAAAACACATCTATCACGAGAGCCAACTACCCCATGTCACAACATATACACACACTCACCGACCACTTTATTAGGTACCTGTTCATTTGCTTGATAACACAAATTGCTAAGCAGCCAATCACATGGCAGCAACCCAATGCATTTAGACATCTAGACATAGTGAAGACGACTTGCTGAAGTTCAAATCGAGCATCAGAATGGGGAAGAAAGGGCATTTACGTGACTTTGAACGTGGCATGGTCATTGGGGCTGGTCTGACTGAGTAATTAAAAAACTGCTGATCTACTGGGGTTTTCATGCACAACTATCTCTAGGGTTTACAGAGATTGGTCCGGAAAAGAGAAAATATCCAGTGAGCGGAAGTGGTGTTGAAGAATATGCCTTGTTGATGTCAGAGGTCAGAGGAGAATGGGCAGACTGGTTTGAGATAATAGAAAGGCAACAGTAACTCAAATAACCACTTGTTACAACCAGAGGTATGCAGAATACCATCTCTGAATGTACAACACATCGAACCTTGAAGCAGATTGACTACAGCAGCAGAAGACCCCACTGGGCGTTACTCCTGTCAGTGAGGAACAGGAAACTGAGGCTATAATTTGTACAGGCTCACCAAAATTGGACAACTATTGGAAAAACGTTGTCTGGTCTGAGGAGTCTCAATTTCAGCTGTAACATTCAGATGGTCGGGTTAGAATTTGGTGTAAACATGAAAGCATGGGTCCATCCTGCCTTGTATTAAGGGTTCAGGCTGGTGGTGGTGGTGTAATGGTGTGGGGGATATTTTCTTTGCACACTTTGGGCCCCTTAGTACCAATCGAGCATTGTTTAAACACCACGGCCTACCTGGGTATTGTTGCTGACCATGTCCATCCCTTTATGACTACAGTGTACCCATCTTCTGATGGCTCCTTCCAGCAGGATAATGCACCATGTCACAAAGATCAAATCATCTCACCACTGGTTTCTTGAACATGACAATGAGGTCACTGTACTCCAATGGCCGCCACAGTCACCAGATCTCAATCTAAGAGCACTTTTGAGATGTGGTGGAACGGGAGAGTCGCATCACGGATGTGCAGCCGACAAATCTGCAGCAACTGTGTTAAGGCCGTTCTGAAGGCAAAAGGGAGGTCCAACCCGGTACTAGCAAGGTGTACCTAATAAAGTGGCCGGTGAGTGTAGAATTTGCAAAAACACACCATTTTATTTTATTCTCCATGGTTTCTAAATTGTTTACATCACGCAGTGTTTTTTCAGTGGTTTTTCAAATGCAAATTTTTGGGGAAAAATACACTTCAATTAATTTTAATGTATAATATAATACCCATAAAAGATGGTGTTGCGCCAAGTAAATAGATGCCCAACATGTCATGCTTAAAAATTGCGCACGCTCGTGTAATGGTGACAAACTATCGGCAATGCTTTAAGGCCCCTTTCACACCGGGGCGGGGAGCCGCGGTGACGGTAAAGCAGCGCTATATTTAGCGCCGCTTTACCGTCGTTTTAACCGCGGTATTCGGCCGCTCGCGGTGCGGTTTTAACCCCCGCGAGCGGCCGAAAAGGGGTTAAACACCCCCCGCAGAGCGCCGCCGTAGCGGCGCTTTGCGGCGGTATTACCGCGGTTTCACCGCGGTGTCCCATTCTATTCAATGGGAAGGAGCGGTATAGGAGCGGTGAACACACCGCTCCTATCCCGCTCCAAAGATGCTGCTAGCAGGACTTTTTTTGTCATCCTGCTAGCGCACCGCTCCAGTGTGAAAGCCCGCCGGCTTTCACACTGGAGTTAAAGGGGCCGGATTTTTTCAGGCGGTGAACAGGCGCTATTTTTAGCGCTGCACCGCATGAAAAACGCCCCGGTGTGAAAGGGGCCTAAAAGCTTTTACAGGTTACCAGTTTAGCAGAGGTCTAGAGATAAAATGATTGCTCTCCTTCTAAAGCTCGTGGCAATACCTCACGTGTGATCGCCGTTTACATGCCTGTGTGGGATCAACGCCTTTGCATGAGAGCACAGGGGGACAGGGGTGCTTTAAAAACAATTGTATTTATTTTAATACTGTTTTTTTAATCACTTTTTTTGCGATCACAAGCTATATAAATAAACCTTGTGACAGCAATAGGTAGTGAAAAGTACTCTTTATGGCGAGATCTGGGGGTCTATTAAAAACTGTGAATGTCTCCTTTGCCCTGTACAAGCATCCGATCGCAAGATCGGTGGGTTTAGATGCTCTACCAATTTAAAAATGGTGCGGTTTACATCTGGGAAACCAGAAGTGACTAAACTGCTTGTCAATTCAAGTTTCCTATGTCACAAAGATCATCCAGGTCCACTGCCAAAACAGGAGAGCTCGGAGGGGCTAGCTGCTAGGATGGCTCTTACATAACCACCGGGGGGGGGGGGGACTTATACCGGCATGATGCCTATAGCTTGCAGTAGGGGTGCAACGGATCGTCGCCGATCCGTGATCCGAACGGGCCACCCCGTTCGGATCGGCACACCCCGCGATCCGCGGAGCGCTCCGTGGCCTCGGCCTTAGGAAAGGCCGCGGCTTCGGCCTAGCTCCGGAGCGGCGGCCATCTTTGTACACCCGGCGGCCTTAGGAAAGGCCGCGGCTTCGGCCTAGCTCCGGAGCGGCGGCCATCTTGGTACACCCGGCCACTGTTTCACCCGGCCACTCTGCATTACCCAGCCAATACTCTGCGATACTCTGCATTACCCAGCCAATACTCTGCGATACTCTGCATTAACCCTGCATATACTCTGCGATACCCAGCCAATACTCTGCGATACCCAGCCAATACTACAGTGGGGGAGATGACGTGGATATTCCAGTGGGGGAGATGACGTGGATATTCCAGTGGGGGAGATGACGTGGATATTCCAGTGGGGGAGATGACGTGGATATTCCAGTGGGGGAGATGACGTGGATATTCCAGTGGGGGAGATGACGTGGATATTCCAGTGGGGGAGATGACGTGGATATTCCAGTGGGGGAGATGACGTGGATATTCCAGTGGGGGAGATGACGTGGATATTCCAGTGGGGGAGATGACGTGGATATTCCAGTGGGGGAGATGACGTGGATATTCCAGTGGGGGAGATGACGTGGATATTCCAGTGGGGGAGATGACGTGGATATTCCAGTGGGGGAGATGACGTGGATATTACAGTGGGGGAGATGACGTGGATATTACAGTGGGGGAGATGACGTGGATATTACAGTGGGGGAGATGACGTGGATATTACAGTGGGGGAGATGACGTGGATATTACAGTGGGGGAGATGACGTGGATATTACAGTGGGGGAGATGGCGTGGATATTACAGTGGGGGAGATGGCGTGGATATTACAGTGGGGGAGATGACGTGGATATTACAGTGGGGGAGATGACGTGGATATTACAGTGGGGGAGATGACGTGGATATTACAGTGGGGACTATATGGTGGCGGAATTTTCCCAGGTTTTTGCAAATTCAATTAATATTTGCTGATCCGAAAAATGATCCGATCCGTGACTCCTGATCCGAGGATCGATCCGATCCGTGAGTTTTTTGATCCGTTGCACCCCTAGCTTGCAGGCATCTCCGTACAACCAGAATGACCTTAGTGACATTTTTTTGCGATACGGCAATGCGTCGCTTTAACTGACAATTGGTCGTGCGACGTTGTACCCAAAACAAAATTGACTTCCTTGTTTCCCCACAAAGAGCTTTCTTTTGGTGGTATTTGATCACCACTGCGTTTTTTATTTTTTGCGCTATAAAAACAAACAAAAAAAGGACCAACAACTTTGAAAAAAAAATAAATTATATATATATATACATATATACATATATACACACACACACATATACACACACACACACACACACACACACACACACACACACACACACATATATATTTATTTATTTTTTTTTTTTTTAAACAAAAGGTGTCAGAGAAAGGCCTGGCCTTCAAGTGGTTACATTTTAGCGCTACGCTTAAGATTTAGGTGCTTCTATTGTGAACGTTGATGATCTTTTTTTTTTTTTTTTTACACAATATCTGCAGCTACAGAGGTCGTTATGGGCTTGTTTTAAAGCTTTTTTTTTGCGATTTATTTATTATAGCAAAAAGTTTAATTTAAATAAGCAATTTTTAGCAGGAGTGCGACATTGCGGTGGTCAGATCGGACACTTTTTTGGGACCATCGACATTTATACAGCAATCAGAGCTAAAAATAGCCACTGATTACTGTATAAATGACACTAGTAGAGAAGGAGTTAACACTAGGGGGCGATCAAGCGGTTAAGTGTTCCCTAGGGAGGGGACTGACTGGGAGTAGAGAGAGATCGCTGTTCCTGATTACTAGGAACAGCAGTTCTCTCTCTACTTCCCTGACAGAACGGGGATCTGTCTATTTACATTAACAGATACCCGTCCTGGCTCTCGGAGGAGCAAACGTGGGCGGACACATTGCGCTGTTGCGCAGCGCGTCCCCTAGAGCTCTTAAACTGACCGACCTACACCTAAAGCAATTTGTGCAGCCATGCCAACCTGCCCGCAGTATAATGATGGCGGCTGGTCGGCAAGCAGTTAAAGCCAAATGGTGTAAATGATTTGGCGTTAAGGGGTTAATGACATTAAAAAAAAAAAAAAAATAAATGGCTGTAGCGCAAACATTTAAATGTAATCAAAACACTGAAATTCATGCGACTAATATGCTCTGCATTAATACAAAGTGCTAATGTGCCATTTATTAAACGTGCAAATAAATTCAGTGTCCATTCATCCAGTCCATATCCTGTTAGTAAAATAATCTCCTATAAAGTGCTAATTCTCTCCAAAACAAAGTGCTGGTGCATAAACTCCTTCCACCTTTCCCTCTGTGAGAAACACTCACCGATATTATATGACCCCTTATGAAATAAGGTGGTCTCAAGCGATAATATACAGGCTGCCCCTCATCCAGGTCTCCACCTCCCAACCTCCTTTGTATTATACCTCCAACTTTATTCCTCCAGTATCACCAGAGGCTCTAACACACATCAAGAGAGAAGACTAGCAATAGTGTTTTTAATTTAGTAGTGCATAAAAACGGATCGCAGGAAGAAGCACTGTAATCTATAGGAGTACAACCAAAATAGCTTTGTCTATACTTCTCTTATTGTTCATAGTCTGAGCATCAGTGCACCTTAAAATACATTAAAAAAAATATCAGCTTCTTTTCGAGAATCGGGAAGGAGGAAACTCCCAGCGGAAGGCGCACAGTGCAGTACAATACAGTTTGCATCAATCTTTGATGTAACTACTTGCAAGATAGTTGCTTAGAAATCACACACCTTGTTTCATAAAATGGCACAACAAACCATTGAAGCCATGAAACAGTTTGAAATGCCACGCAAACCCCAAAGACCTGGGAAAAAACACGGGACGCATTATTCCGCTCTTCCCACAATGTTACAGCTTTAGAAAACTCTTTCAAAGTTCTGTCTTGGTGGTATTCCGGCTAGAATTGTGAAATGCCTCCCTTCCTACCCCCTCTACATGCTTTAGGAGATCTTCAGACCTAGGAGGCATATATGGTGGATGTACCCTAAGATTAGGCGTCTGTGGATAAGGGTCTAAATTTGGTGTTACATATAAACCTGCGCTCTTACACAAACAGATAGAAGGTGCTACCAAACAAGAGCGTACCCTAGTCACCGATTATCAACTTCAACGAGGTGAAAAGCCGGATGCACTGTAAATTTTTGCATATTTGGCAGCCCTGGCTAGATTATTTCCCACTAACACAACCACCTATATGTTTTCCAGAACTGTAACACAACACTACAGGTCAATATAATCATTGTGAACCTCCGGGACAGAAATAGCCTCCCCCTTTTTCCCTCTTCGCCTCTTTTTCTTCATTCCCTCTTACTTTTTCCTCTCACCTTTCTAGCTTTTTTTTTTTTTATTCTGGACCCTCTCCACCATTAGAGTGGTCATTAAGCCACTCTAACCTGTATACGCCATCAGCACTACCTCCTATTTTGGTATCCCACCTGTGTGTGTGATTTATAAAAAAAAAATGCTGTAAATACCTAAATTTCACTGCCGAGATTGCGATCACATGACCAGCCAGCTTTATCCTTTCCTCCTCAGAGATGCAGCAGACAGGGCCGAGATTCCTCTGTTGATGGAGGGGGTGAAAGAGAGCTGGCTGGTCATGTGATTGCAATCTCGGCTCCTTAATGAGGTATTTACAGTATTTATATATCATTCATAGAGGGGGTACTGCAATAGGAGGCAGTGCTGATGGTCTATACAGGTTAGTGTTATGAGAGCAGCAGGTGAGGGGCGGCTCACACACAGGCAGAGTGGGGGGGGGGGGGGTGGGGGTCGACACAGGAGAGGAGATTGCTGATGAAACTGACCATGGTGTCAGGGCTCAGCAGCCATGATACACCGTGGTCATTTTACAGAGGGGTGGGGAGAAACTGTCAGGATCATCCAGGTTTTTTTAGGTGTTACAGGGGGCCAAATGACACAGGACAAGCACTGTGTCACATAACATGCTTTAACCACCTCACATCCAGCCACTGCACATAAACGGCCGGGTGGTCCTTTCCTCTTTCTGAGTAGATGTTCAGGAACATCCCTCAAAATGAGTGCTCACAGCGCGGCCACGAGGTGCGCTGCAGCTTGATCCTGTGATCATTATGAATCCAGCTGAGCAGAGATTTGGATATGGGTGCTGCGATTGGCCCTCCCGATCACGTGATGGCTGTGTCCAATCAGAGCCGTAACAATGTAAACAGACGCGTGTCTCTGTGACAGTTCACCCGCCGGGCTCAAAGAAAGGGGGGGGGGTGAATCTGCAGATCCAGACAGTGACAGCTCTCTGTGTAAGGATGATTTTACACAGAGAGCTGTTACAGATCACCCCACAAACAGTACAACAAGCCCCACGGATACCCCTGTCCCCATAAAATATCTGTCTATCCCCCATCACTGCTAACACCAAATAAACGAAGCAGCATCATTTTTGGTCAAAAATTATCAAGAGAAATTGCTTAGTTGCCAAATTTTTTATAACAAAACTAAGAAAGATGCTTTTTTAGAAAATTTTTGGTCTTTTATTTGTAGCGCAAGAAGAAAAAAAACCCCAGTGATGATTAACCACTTACAGACCGCTCGCCATTATACGGCAGTACTTTGAAAAAGAATATCGTTGTTATGGCAGCAGCTAGCCGCCATAACCCTGGTATCATCCTCCTCTTCAGCGTGTGGTCTGCTTTCAGATAAAAGTGGTCTCTTCAGTGAATTTGCTGCAAGATCACTTTCATCGGCGGCAGGTGGAAGAGGCCCCCCGCGGCTTACCGGCGGAGGCGATCGGGTCCTGTCACGTCTGTGGTATGGAGATGAGTGAGGAGGAAGATGGCCCTCACCCGTCTCCATACCACTGCAGGGCGGAAGCGACGTCATAACTTTACTTCTGCCCATAGCTCTTAAAAAGGACATTTTTCAAATGACATGTAATTTTTTTTATTGCATTTTAGTGTAAATATGAGATCCAAGGTCTTTTTGACCCCAGATCTCATATTTAAGAGGTCCTGTCATGCTTTTTTTTTCTATTACAAGGGATGTTTATATAAATAAAATAAAAGAATAAAAGTGACACCTTTTTTTTTTTTTAAGAACAGTGTAAAAATAAAAGGAAAAAGAAAATAAAAAAATTTTGTCGCCACTCCACAAGTGGGCGCAATTTTGAAGCGTGACATGTTGGGTATCAATTTACTCGGTGTAACATTATCTTTCACAATAATAAAAAAAAAAAAAAAAAAATTGTGCCAACTTAACTGTTGTCTTATTTAAAAAAAAAAAAAAAAAAAAAAGTGTATTCCCCCCCCCCCAAAAAAAAGTGCGCTTGTAAGACCCCTGGGCAAATACGGTGTGACAAAGTATTGCAACGACCGCCATTTTATTCTCTAGGTCGTTTTTTTTAAGAATGTATGCATGTATGTATGCGTGCGTGCGTGGTGGTTCCATATAATTTTCTAGCAAAAAAAAAAAACTTAACTTGTTAACACAAAATCTCAGAAAGAGGCTTAGTCCTTAAGTGGTTAAATACCACCAAAAGAAAAGCTCTATTTCTGTGAAAAATAATGATAAAAATGTCATATGTGCACAGTGTTGAAATGTATGTTACAGAGGACACAGCCTTGACCAAAGTTAAAACTTGAAAGATTATGTCATGTGCCTTTAACTGTCTAACAGTGGCTAGCTTGTCCCCGGGCTTTAGTTAAACATCAAATACATTTCTGAACCGCTTTAAAAGCAAAGTCCAGTGTTTAATAAATGCACTTTAGTTGGGGATAAAATTAGCATTTAGGAGCTTGCAATCATAATCAGTTCAGGGCTGCAGGAAGTGTGAATGGACTATAACCAAAAGAAGAACCACGCATGTCTATAAAGTGAGCACCACTTAGTCATATAGCAGCTGATGATCAGAAATACATACAGGAATTCAGAACTCAAAATAGCATGGGAAGGAAATCAGAGCCAGAAACTAAGCGAATGAAAGGTGTGAATCCAATATTGGACTAATTTCTCAAAAACCTCCTGCAGGTTTTTGGGAAAAAGGGGGTTCCAACACCCCTGAAAAGTTGGGCTCTTACCTCCTTATGAACATGAGCTGCTATATGACCAAGTGGTGTGGAGCCATCTTCCCCTGGTCTATTCCCTTTATCCACTGGCTGGCTGCTCATGGTGTAACGCCTACAAGTTGGAGTTTATATTGTCCCTGCACAGACTCCATTCTCTGCATCTTACAGAAGTGCCACGGACAGCGTATCACAACAAACATTTTTGCAAAGAACAAGCAGAAAAATGGAGTTACTTACCGGTAACATCCTTTTCCGGGAGTCTTTCAGGACAGCAACCTATGAGAGACCTCGGCTCCTCCCTTCTCAGGAAACACCGCCCAGCCTAGATTTAAAAGGCCTGCTTCCCCGCCAGCTCCTCAGTTCTTCAAGAGCAACTCCGGCCAGCTGGGGAGACACAAGAACACGTCATAATAGCTTACACATCTTACCTGACGGTCTCATGCGATGACTTCTTCCATGTCCAAAAAATTTGGGTGGGTACCGGTGCTGTCCTGAAAGACTCCCGGAAAAGGATGTTACCGGTAAGTAACTCCATTTTTCCCTATCCGTCTTTCAGGACAGCAACCTATGAGAGGATAAGCGAGCACTTACCCTTAGGGTGGGACTACGGCTTACAAGACTCTGTGTCCAAAAAGCCTGATCCCTTTTCTGACAACAAGATCAGCCTCTAGTGTCAGGTAAAAAGGTAGGAGAGCTGAATCACGTTGCCACTGCACAGATCTGGCGGAGTATCGTCAGCTTCTCTGAGACCTCCCTACATATAGGCTTGTCCGAATGTTAGCTAATGTCATCCTGCCCAGGTACTGCTATAGATTTTAACCATTCTTGACACGTGAACTAAAGTTCAAAGGAAGATCCCATTAGGGCCTACAGTGAGTAAAGATAGGTCTGCAGTTTCCAAGTGGGACCAAACACTGATCCAGTTGCCATAATGCCTCCAAATCTCTAGTGGAACATAAAATATAGTCCTAAGGGATCCCTCTTAGCGGCTAGACCACCCGGTTCCCAGAGCCTTCAGGACCGAGTACCGTGGTCCTTTAAGCCAATGTGATACAATGAGAAAGACCGAAGTGTTCTATGCCCACCGGTAAGACCGTGGGTGGGCGAGATGACATGGGACCTGGGAAAAAATGTCAGCTCTGAGCGACAGTATCTACCCAGGAGCGCCAACTCTTTAATGGTTTAGACCCAAAGAGGAGGATTTATGGGAGAAAAAACAGAGTTCCCAGGGGTAACTCGAGATCCCCGGGTTATCGCCCTATCGACGGTTCCTATGGAAGTGCCTGCAACTGCAAGAGGACTCCACCAAGTCTTCATAACTTCCATCCCCGGATGAGATCAGGTGCATTCAGGGTGCTGTGGCCATAGCCCAGCCTTCCTACCTGGGCCCCCCTTTATTTTCACAGGAAAGGCACTGTTCCTGTCTTATGCGATTCAAGAATCGCCAACAACCCCAAGCGGTCTCCCATCCAGCTACTAACCAGGCCCGACCCTGCTTAGCCCCTTGTGGTTTGGGGGATACCGCACAGTCTTGGACATGCTGTTCGCTACCCATTACTTGGGGGGTTGCCCGTCCTTTTACTTTTACTGACCATGCGTTACAGCGTCAGACAAATTTTTGAGATGCGCGACACCCCCTTTCCGAAGAGTTCATTCTCTAGAGCATGAAATCCAACAATACCCCTCTGTCCCCCAAGACTAGGCCGGTAAGTCTGGATTTGTGGAAAAAACTGCGCAAATAGGAATGCCCCTTTTCCACTGCTCTATCCCTGGTCGTGGAGCAGGAGTGCTTTTTTCCTGTCCTCCTGCAACCACCTCCTCCAGAGAAATTGTATAAGGGGGGGGGGGGGGGTCTACTGGATTCACCATCCAGGTCCCTACTTCTTAACAAGTGTTCTAGACTTGTGCATCTTACTAGGGTCTGGTCACCTGAAGGCCTTGCTAGCTTGGCTGGGATTCAAACTCATGACCTCCAGATTTAAAGCATAGTTTAGGTGCCACCTCAATGTAAGCTCATTTTTCCTCACTTTTTTGAGTTGACCAGCAGAACCTGAAGACCCCCTGCCTGAAAAAATTTTAGGCAAGCTGGTTTGTTGGTCCTATCCCAGCAAAGTTTTTACTGTAGTGTCTATAGTGCAGACTCTGTGAGCTGTCCTGAGTGGATTCTACCCAGCCAATGCGACAGGCATATCAAATGCCAGCCTGAGTTTGGGGTATGTAAGATACCCCACACCAACACAAGGAGAACCCACAATTTGATGTAGGCACTAGAATGTTAGGGGGGATCTAAACTAACCACTCCAGTGTCGTCAAACAGAAGTGTCAGCCACCCAGGTCTTCACCCCTGGCTAGACACACCCGACTCACCAGGGGCCTGCTCAGGGAACTGACTCCCAGCATGTCTTTGGAGTGTGGGAGGAAACCGGAGTACCCGGAGGAAACCCACGCAGGCACAGGGAGAACATGCAAACCCCAGGCAGAAGGTGTCGTGGTTGGGATTTGAACCAAGGACCCTATTGCTGCTAGGTGAAAGTGCTAACCACTACACCACTGTGCTGCCCTTCCAATCAGTGACCCAGAGCTGAAATGTTAACCGCTGAGCCACTTCCTAAAGTGACTTGTCAAAGGTCAGTAGGAGCTGACCTGAGGACAAGATCCTAGGTCTACAGGCAGACTCCCATGGCTGCACTGAATGTGAGCCATGACTTGCCTTTCAGCGACCCACATAGTGCAATTTCAGCCATACCCACTCCATACACCTCGTGCAGGAGGGAGAGAAAAGGATTCCCCTTCTCCCAGTCTCTACTGGTAACAAGGGAAAAAACACTCAAAGGATGTGCATGGAAAGTACAATCACTTCAGGCTTACCTTGAGGTGCTGGTGTTGAGGTCTGCTTCCACTGCCTGTGCAGGTGTCACAGAAGAGTCCATCCCACCTTTTTGGTGGTCCGCAGCCGCTGCTGGGTCTTTTGAGAATCAGACCAGCGGGGATGCCAAGCCAAAGTTCTCACCTCTAGGCCACAGAGCTGCCGCATGTCCAGTAAAAGGTGCAGGTGCTGTGCAGTCCTAGGATACGAACGGCTTTTGAACTCAAGCCCCAGCAATACAATCAGAGCCCTTAGCCTCTGAGTTACCATCTATGCTTGCGCCGTATGCAGACTGTAACCGGCATCTCCGGCGCCCGCTGATGACATCATACGCCCCGGAAGTGACCCCACTGGATGCTTCCTGTGGGCCAGCTTGGAGCGCAATAGCTCCGCCCCTTCGCGCGCTGCGGCTTCCTTCTTTCCCCTAGATATAACAGCCATGCTGTTGGAAGGGAAATGTACGCCGCCATGACGCCTATGCGATCACGCTAATGGGGCCACTTGTATGCCACCAAAAAATAGCCTCCGGTCCCCCTTTCTCCCCAGAGGGGGTGACCGGAAGAAAAAAGGGTACGGTACCCTACTACTGCTGGTGAGGTATAGACTGGGGCTGTGGGATTTACAACCCGCCCCTAGTTTCTGTGAGGTAGTCCCCCCCTGGGACCCTTTTCCCCCTCCACCAGCCAGACCCGTAGGGACCACCCCAGGAGAGCAAATAGAACCACCCCCGGGTCCCATGTGCCTCCCCCCCTCTGACCACCAAGAGGGAACCCCACCTGTGGAGCTACAGGTGATAGACAGGTAAGGGACGCAAACCTCTGTTCCTCCTTACCTTAAGATGGCTGATGTCGGCAACGCCAGAAGCCGCCAGGATGGCCCCCGCCTCTGACACGCTCCTGCCGTGAAAAGGATGGTCTTGCCTCTGGACCCTCCAACCACCTGTGCGATCTTTCTGGGTCCCCCATCAGCCAAAGCCTGGCCCGCCATCAGCATCCGCGGCTGGACCGGAAACCGCGGATCAAGGAGAGGAGCACACCCCCTGCCGGGATTGGCGTCGCCCGCCACCTGGCCCCGCTGTACGCTCCATCGCGGCTTGCACCAGAGTGCAAGGGGGGGGAAAAGCGCCTCCTCCTAAGTCTCCACTGAGAACCTGAAGGCAGGCCCCCGAAGCATCCCACACACAATCTTTTTTGGAGAGCTTTGGGTGGCGAAAAACATGATGTGGCTGCCAAGTAACCCCTCTCCGAGGTATAGCACCACTAGTCCCCAGAGACCTCTGTCTCCCTTCTGGACATACAGGCTTCAGCCTCCCCGGCTGTGTAGCCACGGCCCTCGCAGTGTCTCCTGCCGGAGGAAACACCGAAACTGAGGAGCTGGCGGGGAAGCAGGCCTTTTAAATCTAGGCTGGGCGGTGTTTCCTGAGAAGGGAGGAGCCGAGGTCTCTCATAGGTTGCTGTCCTGAAAGACGGATAGGGAAAGTTTGTTTGGCAGCAGTGCCATGCCTTTTCTGCTAAAAGCTCTACCTTGTAGCATTTTTAATTTTATTTAATTTATTTGCCGCATTCAGTCCTGCCCATACATGGACTGTAATAGCTAGGAAAGATGCTTCTCAAACTAACCCAAAAGATAATCAGCTGGCACATGGACCAAAGCTTCTTCGCGTTACTAACAAAACATTGTGCCCATTCCTTAAATTTGAAGTCTCTGTGGTGTTAATAGCGTCTGCCCATTAATATGACAAGGCTGTGATGATTAGCAGTAAGAAATATATAGCAGAGTATAGCATACAAAGTAAGAAACGTATTGTACAGAATACAGAGAGGACACCCCCCCCCCCTCCACTATTCACCTTAACCACTTGCCTACTGGGCACGTTCACTCCCTCTCTGCCCAGGCCAATTTCCAGCTTTCAGCGCTGTCACACTATGAAAGACAATTGTGTGGTCATGCAATGCTGTACCCAAAATGAAACTTTGATAATTTTTCCAAATAGAGCTTTCTTTTGGTGGTATTTAAACCACTATTTTATTTTTTTCTTAAAAAAAAAAAAAAAAAAAAAAAAAAAAACTTTTATAGCTTGTTATAAAATTTTGCAAACAGGCAATTTTTATCCTTCACCAACGTGCACTGATGAGGCAGCGCTGACGGGAATGCTAATAAGAGCCGGTTCACACCAGGGCGACTCAGGATCCGACTTCAGGTCGCCCCGAGACGCCCCAAGTTGCCCCCCAAGTCGCGCTGTAATGTTAGCCTATGGAGCCGTCTTTATGCACACTACAGAAGTCGCTCCGACAAAAGGTTCCTGTACTACTTGAAAACGACTTCTAGGTGACTTGTATCCATTGAGTTCAATGGAAGTCGCCTGCAAGTCTGATCCCTGTTCATTTTGACCATCTCCTTCAGGCAAGTTCACAGGAAGTACAAAGGAATTTAACCCGGTTAGCCTTGATGTTGCCTCGAAGTTGCCTGGCAAAGTCGTGCCGACTTTGTGGTCGCTGTAGTGTGAACCGGCACTAAATGGCTTCCGTTAACATCGTGATCAGCTGTGATTGGGCACATCATAGGAGGATGTCATATGACGGCTTCCCAGAACTGTCCGGCCGCGCTGTAGACGTCATTCTGCTAAAGCGCAGTCAGCAAGTGGTTGTAAACCTCAGATGACATGAAATATGAACAAACATATCTCTATAGTGTGTAATTGTCTCAATCCAGAGAACTTAAAGAGGAACTGCAGTCTGTTCATAATTTGTAATAAAAACATCTTTGCCATTCTGAAGCTTCCCTCCCACCACTTTACATATTATTTTATATACACTGCGATTCTGTACTTGCCAAATATGCTGCAGAAATCTCCCTCCACTGAGTCTGACCGCATCCATTTTAACTGTGGGCAGCTGAAGCTGCTGCCTGTTCACTTCCTGGGATTTACACAAAGGCACACCTCCAGCTCTGCAGCTCTCATTGTCCCTCTTATGACTCACCCCCTCCCTTCCTGGCAAACTCTCACAAGAGATAGAGAGAGCTGTGCACGATGTCATAAGCCTAGGCTTTTTACTAGACAAGAAACAGGAAGTGGGCTGTATAAGGTATTTACTGGCAGAAGATTTAATTGAGTGAAAATGACTGGGCGTTCCACTTTTAGCTGGCCATATATTATACAATTAGATTTACCTTCAACTACGTTGAAGTTGAAAGTGTTTAGGTTTGACCTCATTATATGGTTTTGGTAAATGTAAAGGAAAATTGTATAATGTATGGCCAGCGTAAGTGTCTGTCCGATGCTTCGTCCCTCTGCTATCAGCATGAATCACTGACAAGTTTTCCTGATTTACTCTTTGGGAATCTATGTGCCTTGCTCCACATTTCATTGTGTACAATTTATTGTTGTTCTTAACGCTGCACTATTACTTTTATATTCATGCTGGGATTTGATATTTTGACCCCGAGCGGTTTTCATTTATCATTTGCACCGATTACTATTTAGTTTAAGTTTTCCTGACACCAAGAGCGCAACTTCAGCTTTCTGCGCCATTTTTTCTGACACACTTTACACATTTTGGACTTCCAATGGCTGTAAAGAAAAGAGGGCTGCAGATAAACAAGAACAATTTTTGTAGGAGGATTTGTTTCTTTTACGTGTATCACTCAAGGCTAGTGACTTCACTGGCTATACGTGAGGGTTTAAAATAGGGTTGCACTGATACCGAAACTAGTATCGGTGCCGATACCAAGCATTTACACGAGTAATCGGTACTCTTGCAAATGCTCCGATGCTTAATCCAATACCCGTTGTATCAGACCAGGCATCCTCAGTGTAGCATGGGGGGGCCGTGCAGCCTCACAGGTGATCGGTGTGGCAGTTACAAGCCTTTCAATAAAGCAGCAGACAGCCATTTCTCCCCCTCCCCCTCCCCCTCCCGCGGCTGTCAGCCAGGGGGAGAGAAAAAAGGGGGGAGAAAAAAATAAATAAAAACAAACAATGCTTGCAACTCCCCCCACCACCTCACTGATTACCCAGAACTGTCCCTCATGCGTCATCCCCCCCTTGTCCCCCTCTGTACTCTGTCGGTCCTCCTCTGGGCCCTCCAGATCTGTCAGGATGGAGAGTGGAGGAAGGAGCTGGTATGTTATTTACCGACTCCTTTCTTTTCTGAATGCATAGAGTCACTGATCACTGACTGTTTACGATGCTTCAGTTTATGAATGGAGAGGAGCCGCTGTTTCCTGACCATCTTCAGTGCCGCTGAGGCTGCAGAGAAAGGAGCTGGGGAATCTCTGTCCTCAGTCCCTTTCCCTGTCTCAAAGGGGAAATGTCAGGGGTCTGTTTAGACCCAAGATATCTCACCAAGGTCCTTGATGATGCCCTGTGGGAGAGCGAAACGCGTTGACATAATTTCAGTTTTTCAAAACAACGTAAATTTCGGTGGAACGCACGCTGCGTGTTTCCCCCTCTGTTTTTCACTGCAATACCTCATGCAAGATTAAGTCTGCAAGTACCTATCCACTTTGTGCAATAAAGCGTTTAACAGTACTTCACTATTAGCCTTTCCTTTACTTTCTGGTGCCATATTCACCTTATGATCATCACCAGTGGGGAAGAATTGGAGGATCCTTCAAGGATATGCCATTTGTGGCCAAAGATCAAGCTTGATTGACTCCTGGACTGAAAAGCCAAGGGTTCATTCTTATTGGTGAGTGGGGACACAGGATGCGTGTGCGATGCACTTAGAAGTTCAGAGCACAATTGCACTTTATTACTTGGAGCACATTTGCACAATTCATATGGACGTTGTCTTATTTTGTGAGCGCTGCAACTCCTTTTATTTTCATTTGTTCAAGTGTTAACACAGTGTGTACAGCAGCTGCAAACTACACATTAATTCACTTGCAGCGCGAGTTAATATATTTACACATATATACTGTAACAAATAATTATTTTTTTTAGCTACTGTATCCATAAGGGAGGCATTCTTCTTACTGACCAGCAGTGTAATGCTGCCTTCTCCCACTGACCACTAGTGTAAGGGGGTCTTCCCACCAATTCAAAGGGGCCCTTCTCTACCGACTATCAATGCAAGCGGACACTACATCATGGACCACCAATGTGAGGGGGCATTTCACAGACCACCAGCGTAAAGGGGCTCTTCTCAATTGACTGTTATGATGGTCTTCATTTCTTTTTCAACAATTAACAATTACTTTTTTTTCAATTATAATGAATAATACTGAAATTAATGATGACATATAGAGCAGCCATGGGTGTCAAATACATCATACTCTTTTTATTTTTTTTATCTCAACTGTTCACACTTGTGTACCCTGAGCCGTCATATAGTAATTGGCAGGGCTTCCCCAAAATCTGAATGGGAAGAAAGAAGAAGAAAGAAGAAAGAACTACAAATACTGCAGCTGCTGACTTAATAAATTGGACATTTACCTGTCCCAGGGTCCAGCGATGCGGGGGGAACGAAGCCCGGCTCATCTCCCCCTCTCTGCAGCGCCGGCATTGTCACTGTGGGCCCCAGTCTGTGGCTTCACAGCCGGGCATGCACTGCGCTGCGACTGACCAGGCAATCTGGGACCTGTGACACGTCCCAAATGATTGCTGAGAGGGAGGGGGGGGGGGGGGGGGGGGGAGAGGCGATCTTAGTTTCCAGCGCCGCAGGTGCGCCAAGAGGACGAGAAAAATGACATGCCAAATGTCACATGTCGGGGGGGGGGGGGGGGGGGGTCAACTTACCTTAAAGCAGAAGTTCCATTTTTGGGTGGAACTCTGCTTTAACTTAGAATAAAGACCTCCAGTGGCGCGCAGTCACCGCTGATAGGGCTTCCATCTTCTCCCGGTCTTCCTTCTGGGTTGGCGTGCTCCAGCTGTTTGGCTGAGCCGCGATGACGCCACTCCCACGAACGCATGCTGGAGTCAGGGCCGTGGCACGGAGCTACTATGCCATCCCTTTAGAGTGCATGCAACGGTAACATCACCAGCTGCATGCAGTGTGAATATCTCCTAAACAGTGCAAGCTTTGGAGATATTCACTGTACCTACAGGTAAGCCGTATAGGTACAAGTTAAAAAAAAAAAAAAAAAAAAAAAAAAAAAAAAAAAGGGAAGGACTTTACTACCACTTTAAAAAGGTTCAGGAAGGCTGTCATGGACACAGGGACAAAAGGGCACTTGAAGAAAAATGGAGAACCCAGCCTAACCCATAAACACCCACCCTTCCTGAGACAAGCATGCCTTGTATGCCATATCCATGTATGTCTGCTTCTCACAGGACTTACACCAGAGAAGCCAAGCTGATAAATCTGACTCTAGGGTTCTCCTTGTATCCCATTTTCTTGTGACCATGGCTGGACCCTCGTGCACCATAGAGGCCAGCAGCAAAATGTAACTGAGCAGCACAGCACTAGGGTCATCTGTTCAAATCCCAAGTGCGGCACTACCTGCATGGAGTCTGCATATTCATCATGTGCCTACGTGGGTTTTCTCCGGGTACTCTTGTTTCCTCCCACACTCCAAAGACATGCTGGTAGGTTAATTGGCTCTTGTCTAAATAGGCCCTAGTATAAGTATGAATGTGAGTTAGGGATCTTAGGGACTGATGTGAATGTACTATATACTGTACAGTGCCTTGAAAAAGTATTCATACCCCTTGAAAGTTACCACATTTTGTCATGTTACAACCAAAAATGTAAGTGTATTTTTTGGGGATTTCAAATTTTAATACTTTGTAGAACCACCTTTTGCTGCAATTACAGCTGTAAGTCTTTTTGGGGGATGTCTCTACCAGCTTTGCACATCTAGGAGAGGGACATTTTTGTCCATTCTTCTTTGCAAAATAGCTCAAGCTCAGATTGGATGAAGAACGTCTGAACAGCAATTTTCAAGTATTGCCAAGAGATTCTCAATTAGATTTAGGTCTGGACTTTGGGCCATTCTAACACATGAATATGCTTTGATCTAAACCATTCCATTGTAGCTCTAGCTGTACATTTAGGGTCGTTGTCCTACTGGAAGTTGAACCTTCACCCCAGTCTCAAGTCTTTTGCAGATCTTTTTTCTTCTAAAAATGTCCTGTATTTGGCTCCATCCATCTTCCCATCAACTCTGACCAGCTTCCTGTCCCTGCTGAAGAAAAGCATTCCCACAACATGATGCTGCCACCACCATGTTTCGCAGTGGGGATGATGTGTTCAGAGTGATGTGTGGTGTTAGTCTTCCGCCACACGTAGAGTTTTGCTTTTAGACCAAAAAGTAAAATTTTGGTCTCATCTGACCAGAGCGCTTTTTTCCATAGGTTTTCTATGTCCCCCAACATGGCTTCTTGAAAACAGGACTTCTTTTGTCTCTCTTTCAACAATGGCTTTCTTCTTGCCACTCTTCCATATGGGCCAGGTTTGTTAAGGGCACGACTAATAGTTGCTCTGTGGACAGATTCTCCCACCTGAGCTGTGGATCTTTGCAGCTACTCCAGAGTTACCATAGGCCTCTTGGCTGCTTCTGATTAATGGTCTCCTTGCCCGGCCTGTCCGTTTAGGTGGACGGTCATGTCTTGGTAGGTTTGTAGTTGTGCCATACTCTTTCCATTTTCGGATGATAGATTGAACAGTGCTCCGTGAGATGTTCAAAGCTTGTGATATTTTTATTTTTTATAACCTAACCTGCTTTAAACTTCTCCACAACCTTATTCCTGACCTGTCTGGTGTGGTCCTTGGCCTTCATGATGCTGTTTGATCACTAAGGTTCTCTAACAAACCTCTGAAGGCTTCACAGAACAGCTGTATTTATACCGAGATTAAAATTACACACAGATGGACTCTATTTACTAATTGGGTGACTTTTGAAGGCAACTGGTTCCACTAGATTTTAGTTAGGGGTCTCAGAGTAAAGGGGGCTGAATACAAATGTACGCCACACTTTCAGATATTTATTTGTAAAACAAAAATTGAAAACCATTTATCATTTTCCTTCCACTTCACAATTATGTGCCACTTTGTGTTGGTCTATCACATAAAATGCGTTTACCTTTTTGGTTGTAACATGATAAAATGTGGAAAATTTCAAGGGGTATGAATAAGTTTTCAAGGCACTGTATAGCTAAAGCACTGCATAAATTATATATAAACAAATGTACCTGTAATAAACTGAGCTTAGATGAACTTCCACTTGAGATTCCCCCATGTCAAGCTGAGGTATAGAAGAAAATTAACTGGACCCACAACTTGATGGGCAGTAAGGCGTCTGTCTGTCATAGTGCCATGTAGAAGACCTCAGGGCTGCAGCTGTCTTAATTTTCCTTCTCTTTCTACCTCGCTCCAGTTCCTGTTTTAAACTTGCTGTGCTTAGTATAAAACTCTACAGGATCAGCATTTCCAGCTGCATACCAAAATCCAAACCACACTGCACAAATGTGTCTTCAGTATTGTATTTCCAGTGCACACTTCATGCAGCTTTTGATGAGATGCACACAAATCTGAATTAAAGTCCTCAGTATATCAGCATGTTTTGCAAAGCTTAACCTAGTTTTCCTTTGCTCTAGATCACTCCTGCCTTTCACATTCTATGACACAGGAAGCTGGCAATGTGCATGGCTTTTCTGAGATAAAAAAGTGAAAAAAAAAAAGTTGCTAAACCCAGGACCCTGCATTCACTATATCTGGTCTTTCACAGTACACAGAAATGCAATTATTTTAGTAAATATAAACGGCTATATACCTTTTTTCATCAGCAGTATATAGCAGTCTTGTGACTTCTATCAGTGTCCAGCCAAGCACTGGTTAAAGCTTGTAGGAGTTTTCATTCTACTCTGACTGTTCTATGAGGCTGCATGACCCCTAATCCTCTGTCTCGACAGTGATTGGCCCTGTGCTGATCACACGCACCCAAGAAAAAAAAAAACCTCTAGCGATACACACCAAACTGAGCATGTGCAGAGTGACTCCAAAGGCTCTGTCTTATCAGGAGATGGATTGGGGACTGTGGAAGAAGGGGAGGATCAGGGAAGACAGGATCAAACCCCCTTTTTACACAATGTGGACGATTAACCCCTTAGGTTCACAACAAGCAAGCTTTACTGCATAGGCAGACCATTTTTAAAGTGTTACTAAACCAACAACAGTAAAAGGAGAAGTACAGTAAACCCCCGCTCTATTGCGTTTCAGTTTTTGCGGTCCCGGTATATAGCAGTATTTTAATTAGGACCTGTTATTCTGATATCGCGGTAATATTTTGCCATTTCGCGGTTATGTAGCGGTGAATCAGAGCGAGGCTGCTCATGGACCGCACCGAGCGTGGTGACATTAGAGGGGGCGGTAACTTTGCCAACCACAAGCAAGGATAGCCGCAAGGATGCCAAAACATGCCTAGGGTGTATTTAAATAGGGTCTATTTCGCAGTTTATCATTTTTTCGCAGGTAGGTCCGGAACGTAACCCCCGCGATGGAGGGGGGTTTACCGTATAGCCAAAGCTCGTTTGGCTGTACTTCTCCTATGGATCACAAGAGTGCAATTCGTTTTGACCCCTTTTCTGAAGTCCAATCTCTGCTGACATCACAGAAGTCAGTCCAGGCACCGAGTCAATGCAATAATAAAGTCGGAAAGCCGATGAGATCCAGCTCAACACTCCAGTGAGTGGGGAGGGGGCAGAGCAGACAGCTGTGACTGGTAGTCAGCAGCTCTCTGCTAAGGGAGCTGTCAGAACTGAGCAATCAGTGATGTTTGATCGCTCGGTTTCTCTGTGAAGAGGCGGGGGGAATTACAAATAGAGCATCAGAACCATGCTGCATCCACCTAGGCAAGTATTAATCTAAAAAAAAAAAAAAAAAAGCCCAAACCCATACTTTTCTTTTAAAGTCTGCTCCACACTGGCAGATGTATCCAATGGGCTACAAAATTATAGGCTGCCATTGTGTCCTCCCTTCAGACAATGTTTTTTGCCTAGCTCTCTCATTTCAAAACAAGGACAGCCATTCAATAAAGCCAACACTTCGCCGGAGGTGCGGCCTCAGATAAAAGTGATGTTCCACATTCATGCAGCAATTGACAGTTTCATAGACTGTTACAACACGTGAAATAAATTAAGTTCTTATTTACAATACTTTAGTATTATGACACTAAGCCTGTGACAAGATCAAAATTAAATACTGCCACATTGTAGACCAGGAAAGTGGAGCTAAACACCAATTCTGTTTTGGAGTGGCAATATCCAGAGCCGTGCCGCTCTCCTTCCACCCGTGATTTCTGTCACCCCGTCATTAATTGCTAGGATGCTGGCGCCCCAGGCACAGGGTCTTTGGTGGATAAGAAGCACGGCACCTAAGCCATACAGAACTGTTGGTTGCTAGGATGCTGGCAGCTGAGCTGTACAACAGCATTGGTTGTTATGGTACAGATGGTCAGGCCCAGGACTGAGCATGCACTGAGGACATATTGTCCAATACAGAGCTCTAAAAAAAAAAAAAAAATAAATAAATAAATTATATATATATATATATTTTTATATTTTTATATATATATATATATATATATATATATATATATATATATATTTTTATATATATATATATATATATATTTTAAATAAAAAAAAATAACTTATCGTGCATTTAAAAAAAATGGAGGGTTACTACTACTCTAATAACCAAGTCCACCTTTCTGATCATGTTTCATGCTACACCTTTATTTAGACGATGACACAAAACATGGTCACAGTGTGCAACACCCCACCCCCTTCTGCTTACTAAAGCTGGGTACACACACACACAGATTATTTGCATTTAGCCTATCCGTTCTATACAGCAGCTGATGTATTCTGACAGCCAGCTTCTGTCAGACAGGCATTGTGCAGTCAACAATTTTCCATCCAGCTCCTTAAATTTTTCAGTTGCAGGATATCAGGTGGCCATGTAGCGCTTTTTCTGAAGAAACAGACAAAATTCATATAGAGAGTATGCACCGTAGAACAGTGCACCGCATTCCTGTTAAAATTGTATGCAACTCTTTGCAGTGCAATTTGCGCCCATTCATTTTCTATGGATGCAAATTGTACTGCAAAGTATCGGTACTCAGTATCGGCAAGTACTTGACTGAAAGTACTGGTACTCACTGATAAAAATAAAAAAAATAGTATCAGTGCATCCCAAGCTGCAATGCTTTTCAGGCTAAAATGGAAAAAAAAAATATATATATATATATATATATATATATATATATATATATATATATATATATATATATATATATATATATATATATATATATATATATATATATATATATATATATATATATATATATATATATATATATTTTTTATTAATAATAAATGCACATTTGTGGGGGGTTTTCAGTATGGGTGCATTGCATTTATTTCATCTTTTGCAAAAAAAAAAAAAATGTAATTATCATTTGGCTCTTCACTGACCTCATCCACACTTTGCACCAGCTCCCATACTGATAAATCCTTGCAAAGCATAAGGTAGGGATGGTTTTAAACAATGCAGATTACTCCTTGTAACAAAAGGCTTGCACGGTAAAGTACGTTATGAAGTAATACAGGAAGTGCACATTGGTCTCAACACCAAAGATGACGTAATGAAAGAACACATCTACCAGCTGTATAGATAACAATTCACAGATGATTCAGCAAAACAAGAACATGAAATAACACAATGGTATAAATCTGTCACAGGACACAGAAGATCTGTCCATTGCTTGAACAGTGTGCTTTCAGAAGTCGTGAAGTTGCAACAAAAAGCGTAACCCCCCCCCCCCCCCCCCCCCCCCCCCCCCCTTAATTTGGCCATAGCAACAAGTCTTGGCACTTGTACGCAGTGCGAGCGATAGGATGATAGCAGAAGCAGACCAATCAGCAGGCTGGGCTTCCTGATGCAGTGCACTGTACACCCCGTGGAGAATCTCTGCTTCAGCACCTCCATGCTGCCTGGAGAGAGGGGACACAGACCGGGCAGGCGGACAGCCCCAACCACTGCTCTACTTTACATCCTCACTGCTCAGAAATCCCTGCTCCATAGAGGAAGCCAGAAGAGCTTGTGAATCGCTGCAGAGATGACACAACGCTTAACAAAGGGGTTAACAAAGGTCGATTTAACCGCAAAGCACGGCCCAATTCCATTATAAACATTACACCTGCCGAGCCCATGCAAACCCACCGAGCAGCATTGTAAATGTACACACCGAGCAACTGACACAATTAAGTCATTCATTGTAGCGAGTCTGGTTACTGTGGCAATGATATCCTAAAACATTCTGTAAGAAGGGGCGTGTAATGTGTCACTGCAACGTGCTGGAATTGCAAATTTGCTCTCTCAGAAGTGCTTTGCCATCAAGGCCATTAGACTAAAGGGAAGGAAGCCAAAATGTCTCTGCAAAAGCAGATTATGAAAGGAATCAGGAACAAAAAGCACAGATTTATCTACCTTGTAACCAATCTACAATGCACTGCAGACCTCTCAAGCTGCATGAGGTTATTATTAGTGAAAGCTTCTCCTGCATGAATCCTGACATTACAGCAAAACCTTTGAGCACAGGCTTACAGCTGCAGAAATATACTGAAGGCCCAACGTATAAAGGAAAAAAAAAACGGGTACAAGACAGAGTGGGAAGAAATGTGTTAATGAAACCTAAGAGACTATAGACCCAACCTCTCCCAGGTGGAGTGTGTCTATCAGTGTCGCTATTCAGCAACTGTTGGTTGCTAAGAAAGGAGACACCAAAACATACACTTGGCAGCTCTCCCTGCCCTACCAAGCCATCCTTTGGGAGAATGACTCTTCTATTCCCCCTGGGGGACAACAAATCTATTTGTTTCACCACACTGACCAAACACATTTGGTAAAAAGTAACGCTATGAATGTTGCAGGAAGCTCCTCTGCCAACGGCTTTCTGGCCTTCTCCATCAACTAACATTGCCCCAGCTTTCACCCCATTTCCAGAATTACTTATATCATCTACTACTTACAACATCCTCATACATTACTAAAACCTAAACTACAAAGGATCTCATAACCTGAGCTGCAGGTAGATGTTCTTATTACTCACAATACAAAGGCCATAACATTGCTCAACAAGAGTACTCGTGATCACAGCCAATCCTTCCACATCACCTTACATATTCCTTCTATGATACTTACCTTTCTCCTCCACTCCCACAGAACCATCTCCACTGGACAATTGTCAGCATATCTACTCTACTAACACAGCCTTGTGTGTTTATAATAGAGATCTATACAAGAAACAAGTCAAAACTTTTCATCTCATCACTACTAGGAAAACAGCCAATCACCCCATCCTCTGACCAGTCCTACTCAACTACTTCATCCACTGACAGGTCCTAATCCAGTTCCTTCAGCTGCCGGACAAGATAGACATTCTGTTTTCAGACAAGTCTCAGTCAAGACATTTTTTTTTTTTTTCCAAAGTGTTTGCACATTTTCTAGTCATGCCAACCCATTTCCTAACAGCTCCTAGCCAAGTCACCCCACTAGCCGCCAGGTCCAAGCCGGGTCACCCCATTAGCCGCCAGGTCCGAGCCGGGCCACCCCATTAGCCGCCAGGTCCGAGCCGGGCCACCCCATTAGCCGCCAGGTCCGAGCCGGGCCACCCCATTAGCCGCCAGGTCCGAGCCGGGCCACCCCATTAGCCGCCAGGTCCGAGCCGGGCCACCCCATTAGCCGCCAGGTTACACCATCTGTTTTATTTATTCTATGTAGTATTTTAATAGGATGATATGGTTTAATACAATACAGTGTTACTTTTTATTTAGTATTAATTGGGGTTACTGGTAATCGTATTGTTTTTATTGTGCGTTTTCTTTCATTATTGTAAGTTTTTGTTGTCTTTATTGAATGTAACTGTAATTTACCTTTGGGATTAATAAAGTATCTTGAATCTAAATTATCGACAGCTCCTAGCCAGGTCATCCCCATTACCATATATAAATTCTGTATAACAATAATTACACAACAGCTATAAGTCACCCCCATTCTCAGACAGCTCCCAGCCAAGTCCCCCCATTCTCAGACAGCTCCCAGCCATCTCACCCCATTCTCAGACAGCTCCAAGCCAAGTCACCCCCATTCTCAGACAGCTCCAAGCCATGTCACCCAATTATCCATCAGCTACTAACCAAATCACCCCATCATCTGAGAGGTCCCAGCCAAGTCACCCTATTTTCTGACAAGCCTGATCAAGCCAAGCCATCCTATTACCCAACAGCTACAATCCAAGTGACCCCATTATCCAAGAGCCCTGAGCCAAGTAACCCCATTTCCAGACAAGCCCCAAACATTATTCTGACAGGGGTTGTCTCCCCAATCCAGGGCCCATCCCCAGACAAACCCAGTCCAATCCATGAGGGCCCAGCCTCTGACATAATCCTGCCAGGCACCCCTCTTCTACACATGGTCCTTCCCAGACAAGATCCCAGTGGATGCACCCCCCTCCCCTATATAATGTATAGGACCATCACACATCATCTCACTGCTGTCTGCTCATCACCTCCTGATCTCCATCCTCTGACAGCTCACCCTCCCATCCTGTGATGGGCTCTCCCTGTCTCCCCCCCCCCATCCTGTGATGGTCTCTCCCCCATCCTGTGATGGGCTCTCCTCAGCACCCCCCGGGTCCGGTGTGATGGAAGGCCCGGCTCCTGCAGTGCTCGGCCCCCCACCCTGTGGCACACAATGGCGGTCGGTGGAATGAATGGAGGGTTGTGTGGCTGTGGATGCCGGTCTAGGGAGGAGGAGTAAGGAGAGGGAAGACACACTCACCATCGCTCCTCTTGATCTCCACATAGATCCCGATCTGGATCTTGCCGAAGCTGCCTGCCATGCTCAGCTGCCCCCGGCCTCTCCCGCTCTCTCTCCCCCTCTGCGGGATGTTTTTGTTTGAAAATCAAGGCCAGCGGTGACGAGGCGATGCCGGGTAACAGGAGGAGGAGGGGAGGACGGGACAGGGCTGTGGAGGAGGAGGGGAACGGACGAACAAGCGCCTCTGCCGGTCACATTCACAATCCAGCGAGGGGCGGAGACAGGACGCCGCTGAAGTTGGGAGGAGCCAGGGAGGAAGCGTGCGCTCTACGTCAACCGGAGCTATCTGGAGAGTTGGCGCATGCGCAGAGAGCGGAGCCTGTGCCAGGCTGAGAGTTAGGAGAGCGCGTGCAGAACGTGCACTGAGGCGCGTGCCCGATAGGCATGGATGCCGCTTAGTAACGGTTGCTATGTGGAGTTTGGCGTCCCGACAAAGCCTGATAAATGTGATTGTAACATTGTAGCTGAACCTTCTGTGACTTCCTACACATGGAAGTATTCCTCTGTTCTGCACCTTTGTTTCCCTGCGAGACGAACAGTATATAGATATCTATTGTAAAATAAAATGTGTAAAACAATGTAACACCAGGCTCACACCTTAGCATTTTTTGCGGCCCACACTTGCGCGGGCACGGCAGCCTGTTCAAGTGAAGGGGCTGCTGTTCCTGCGTTTTCCTGCAGAAAGAGCTGCATGCCCTTTTTCAAAACACATAGTCAAGATGAAAATTATTTGGACCATGCAATTTCCCTGTGGTTCCTGTGGTGGCTGGTGCTCCATCAGTCAGGGGGGGTGACAGACAGACCTGACTACAGACCCGCTCCCCGTTACTCCAGCCTGCCACCCCACACTAATCGCCCCTCCCCTGCCCATCCGTTGAGCCCACCACCACACACCATTGACAACACTGCCCCCCCCCCCGGTCGCCAGCTCGTCCTCTCACCCACCAGGCCCCCGTCAGCCCCGCACTTACCCGGTGCAGTTCACAGCTGCGACAGCTGCTTCCCCCCTTCTCTGTGTCCCAGCTGTCACTTCTCCTCCTGGCCAATCGGGTCTTCGGACTCCCAGCCAATTGGGTCTCAGGACCCACCCTTTTTGAAGCCAATTAGAGCCCCAGGCTCTAATAATTTCCTTCTAAAAAAATTCATAGAAATCCATGCGTCTGGCACCTTGCATGAATTAGGGGGACAGCATCGGTGCATCGTTCGTCTTCTCAGAGCAGCACATTTTCACATGCTGTGCAGTTCCTGTGAGCTTCTGGTGCAGTCTTGTGCAGTGCGATTTCAGCCCTGTTCACTTTTTGAACGTGCACCAACCGCATTGCATGGTACTTTTGTACCATACGATCTGATGCAGGCAAACGCAATGTGTTGTCAACTTGCGTTTGGGGTGTCATTAGCTTGAACTGACCCTGCAGTAGCTCGCAAGGGCATTGTGATCAGAATGCGGTACAGGCAGGCGTCTCTCCCGCATTGCATTATAGTGTAAATAGACCCTCAGACGGCTTTCACACGAGACACCGGGGGGGGTCATCGGCGGTAAATTTTTAGTGCCGTTTTACCGTCATTTTAGCAGTGCTATTCGTCTGCTAGCGGGGCGATTTTAACCCCCTGCTAGTGCCCGAAAAGGAGTTAAATCCGCCCGCAAAACGCTGGTATCGCAGCCCCATTGATTTCAATGGGAAGCAGCGTTGGAGAAGCGGTGAGTTCACTGCTCCAAAGAAGCTGCTGGCAGGACTTTTTCTGATGCCCTGCCAGTGCACCGCTCCAGTGTGAAACCCCCCAGGCTTTCACACTGGAGTGAATGGAGACGCTTTTTTCAGGCGCTATACAGGCGCTATTTTTAGTGCTGTAGCGCCTGAAAAACGCTGGCAGTGTCAAAGGGGTCTTATATCGGTGCCTACTGAACTGTTTGTGCTTATTTACATTAGCCTGTACCAACTAATACAAAATCATTTAGGCTAGGTTCACAGCGTTCACTAGCCTTTGGCTGCGTGTGCGGAAATAGCAGCGATTCCCGCAACAGCGCACAGTGAAAACGCGTGCTGTGTGCAAACGTGTGTGGGGCTGCAGGAATCACAAGGAAATCTCCCTGCATGATGCGATTTGAAAAGGGGCATGCAGCTTTTTCTGTGGGAAATGCAGGCACGGCAGCCCATTCATTTGAATAGGCTGTGTTGAAATGCTAAACTGTGAACTTAGCTTTAGGCAACGTAAGACAGTGTGTGTGACTGTCTCCCCAATTGGGTACCAAAAAATATAAACAAACAGAAATCGCACCGACAGATCAAACAATAGCAGCTGGAAAAAACAATTGGATAAATTATGTACAGAAATATAAATCTATACTGCCATGCTAAAAACATCAAGTGAATATTGTGAATCAAACAAGTATGTCCCAATATATAGAAGATTAGAATATTAGACCCAAATATGTCCAGGCCAGTGAAGGATGTGATAAAAAGGAATCTTGCCAACTGGATGCTCTCGACACCAAAGTGTACCAACCACCTTGAGTTTAGAAAGACTCTTATCAGAACAAACAAACCCTTTATATTAAAAGAGTAGCATGAGCTTGTATGGTTTGTTTAGGAACTTGTGTCACCTCTAGGTCTCCACATATGATCACCAAACCATCACATCCAATAACACAAGATATTGTGACATAAAAAGGGAATCAGGAAGGCCAACATAGTGTAAAACTGTATAAATTCTGCATTTTGAATGGCTGTAGAGAAGAGTAGGCCGTAGATAAACAGGTACAACTTATGTAGGAGGATTTGTTTAATCTCTTTGTATCACCTTTGGCCAGTCACTTCACCCAGTATATGTAAGGATTTACAACCACTTTAAAGCAGAACTTTACCCATAACAGTTTGATAACAATTATGACAGACAGCCCCTGACAGTTGTTGATGGTGATTATCTGTCACATAGAATATTGAGGCTCATGAGGAAAATGGTTGGCAGTAATCATCACCGTTTCCGCCCATTGTCCTGCACCTGCCGCACCCATTGTCTCTATATTTCAGAACACACACAGACTCATCAACATCGGCATGAAGAAGAAGCCTATCAGATGCTCTGAAACACGTTCTGCCTAATAGGCGTCACTCCCCGTCCCGTGCGCTCCACGCTGGTTCCGGGCGCACTTCCACTGACATCATCCACGACTCCAGCGTTCAACACTGGTCCTCCACAGTGTGGCTGCTTCCTCCCTGTTCCTCTCCCTGCGGCTTCCCTCTGCTGGACAGTTGGGATATCTGACACCCTGAATATAATACAATGATATTCCCACGCTACCAAATGTGTGCGTTTTTTAACAATATGCTGCAACACTGAAGGAAATATCAGAACTCAGAAAATATATAAGTGAAGGTAGTGCTGCGCTATGAACCTAAATACTATGCGTAATAAAGTGCAAAGGTGCTTAATGAAAGATATGGTTGAAAGAGGCAATGTTCAAAGGTCAATATATATCCAGTCCTAGGCAGTATAAAAACGTGTCGCATGCCCTGCAATTTATTCGGATAAAACAATAAAAGTGTATCAATAAGACAATAAAAGTATATCAAATACTCAAATGATTCTTCGTAGAACAGTGATAGGAAATATATCCATAGGAAATCGCATGCCCTGCAATTTCTTTGGATAAAACAATAAAAGTGTATCAATAAGACAATAAAAGTATATCAAACACTCAAATGTCTTCTCCCACTCCTCATTTGGCCAACTGCTGCAACAAAACAGACTGGACCTACCAGACAGCAGTCCACTCCCGGGGACAAGGGGTCCTGCTATGCCCTAGGGTTTTGTGGGCGATGAGGCCTTTGCGCACCGTGAAAACCTTCTAAGGCAATTTGCCAGCCCTTTCTTGAACACTGAGAAAAAGGTCTTTAATTATCGCCTCTCTAGGGCCAGGAGAGTGCTCAAATGTTCATTTGGCATCCTTGCTAGCAAATGGCGTTTGTCGCATATGCCAATACATCTCATTATGCAATCAATGCTGTCAAAGCAGCATGTGCCTTACATATTTTATAAAGGGAGCGTGATGGCTTTAATTTTGAAGACATGCTTGGCCATACTAGCATGCCAATGGCTGAACTGACAGGAACACGTGGCAGCAGGAGTGGTGCCACTATTCAAGATGCCTTTTCATCTTATTTTATGTCACCAGCAGGTCAGGTGCCATGGCAGCTTCAAGCTGTAGCATAGAGCTTGACCAAGCAGTCAGTTATTCTTTGTTTTCTGTATGCACAGGTCATTTCTATGTTTTCTGAGAAGTTATGATGTTTTTGTTTGTGGCTGATTATGTGCATCTTGTTTTCCATACATTTCCAAAAATCAGAAAATTTGTGTTCAAAATAGAGCATGATTTGGAGCAGTGTTTACTGAGCAGCAAAAATGTATTATGGAACACGTTCTTTGGAAACTGTGTTTCGCCTGCTGAAAGGCACATTAAGGTAAGCGTGTCGTTGGAGTGTCCCCAGACTTTGACATGGTTAGGGCTAGCGGTAAAGACTAAGATTAGGGTTAGCGGTAATTGACTAGGGTTAGCGGTATTTGGTAAGGGTTAGCAGTTAAGACTAGGGTTAAGGTTAGCGGTAAAGACTAGGGTTAATGTTAGTGGTAATTGACTAGGGTTAGGGTTAAGTCAATTATCGCTAACCCTAACCCTAGTCATTTACCGCTAATCCTAACCAATTACTGCTAGCCCTAACTCTAGTCAAATATTGCTAACCCTAACTCTAGTCATTTACCGCTAACCCTAGTCAAATATTGCTAACCCTAATTCTAGTCAATTACCGCTAACCCTAACCCTAGTCTTTACTGCTAAGCCTAACCTTAGTCAATTACCTCCAGCCCTAACCCTAGTCTTAACCGCTAACCCTAACGTTAGTCTTTACTGATAACCCTAACACTAGTCAATTACCGCTAGCCCTAACCCTAGTCTTAATCGATAACCCTAGTCTTAACCGCTAACCCTAGTCAATTACCGCTAACCCTAACCCTAGTCAAGTACCCCTAACCCTAGTCTTAACCACTAACCCTAGTCAATTAGTGCTAACCCTAACCCAATAACACATTTTAAAATTTAGGGATTCACAACCCCAAATAAAATACATAAGAATACACACAGTTCTTAACCTTCCAACAAAAATGTATTAGTATAACAAAAAAAGGAATGTTCTTTTTCCAAAAAAGTATACTAAATTACAATTTTCAGACATCTAAAAAGTCACATACATCCAAAAACGTGCGGATTTAAATCAAATTTTCAAAAACAAAAAAACGTTCAACATGAACATAACAAAAGCACAATTGCTGTAAGATAAATTCCTCCTGTGAGTATTCTTGAAGAGTGGCACTTTGAGAAGTTGCCACATCTCCAAACATAACATCCTCATGAGGAGGATGGGCGGCATAATTGGTGCCCATAGTTGGTCCTTCCATCAGGCTGTACTGGGACCCAGAAGGCACAAAGGTGGAAGTCAGGGGAGGTGGGGTTAATTCCACTTGGGGGAGGTAGGAGTAAGGCAAAGGGTCCCATTAGTATGGGTAGGGGCATTAGGGACCATTGGGGGTGCGTGGTTAGGCATTGGGAGTGTTTGGGTGGGGGGGGGCATAAGGTCCCATTGCCTGGGAATGGGGAGGAACTGGGGTGGCACAAGATGCCATTAGTGGGGCTGGGGGCAAATTGGGCAGGCCATGAAAAGGAGTGGGAACATTGCAGGACAGCATATCGACTTGCAGCTCAGGAGGCACATGATAAAAGATTGGCACCAATGTGTTGGCAAACTGCTGCGAGTACTTGTTTTTTTCGATTCATTGATCTAAGTGAGTAGACCAATTAGACACTCACTCTTGGGCTCTTTCTTTTTGGAAGCAACTCTCCACCTAGATGAAGTGCTACATTCAATTATGTACAATAAATGCCTTTTATAAGTACAATAATAATTACCTTTGTGGCAATCAAAAATTTTCAAAACTAATGAGGGTGCATTTCCCTGTGCACCAAAAGCCACTGGTATAAAACTTTCACACTTATGTGACTTGTCCTGCAACTTGGGACTGCAAAGTTGCATGACCAGTCGTACCCCATGATTTCCAATGAGTACCATTCATATCTGTGGACTTCAAGTTGCACTGACTTCAAAGTAGTCCCTGTATTACTTTGGTCCGACTTTGATGCGAGTTGCGGTCCATAGACCTTAAGTTTACACAGGCATTCCCTGAAATCATGGCAAAATCGTGGCTTTGAAGTCGTGGTAGTGTGAAAGGGGCCTAAGCCCTGGTTGGTACTGACAGCAGGAATGAAATTGTGCAAGTTCAGCTGAACTCGCACGATTTCATTCCCGCATGTCAGTCCCGACTTCGGGGCAATTTCAGAGACATCTGTGTGGGTTGGTGCACAGATTTCAATGGAAATCACACTCCGAACTCGCCAAAAGTAGTACAGAAACTACTTTTGGGAATCGGTGGGGCATCGCACCGATTCAAACTGTGCTATTGCTGCCGATTTGGCATGCGATTTAACATGTCAAATTGCATGCCAAATTTCTAGAAATGTGAACCAGGGCTTATTAACCACTTGCTTACTGGGCACTTAAACACCCTTCCTGCCCAGACCAATTTTCAGCTTTCGGTGCTCTCACACTTTGAATGACAATTACTCAGTCATGCAACACTGAACCCAAATTAATTTTTTGTCTTTTTTTTCCCACAAATAGAGCTTTCTTTTGGTGGTATTTGATCACCTCTGGGTTTTTTTATTTTTTGCGCTATATAAATGAAAAAAGACCACAATTTATACTGCCACATATCTTGGTAAAAATAAACCAAATTAGTGGATATTATTTGGTCTTTGTGAAAGTTACAGACTCTACAAGCTGTGGTGCGAATTATACAAAATTGATCACATCTGATATACTGGTGGCCTATCTCATTTCTTGTGACCCAAACAAGTCAGGAAAGTACAAATACCCCCCCCCCAAATGACTCCTTTTTTGAAAGTAGACATTCCAAGGTATTTAGTAAGAGGCATGGTGAGCTTTTTGATGTTGTCATTTTTTTCCCACAATTCTTTGCAAAATGAATTATTTTTTTATTTTTTATTTTTTATTTTTTTCCACAAAATTATCATTGTAATAGGTTATTTCTCTCACATGGCATCCGTATACCACAAATGACACCCCAAAATAAATTCTGCTACTCCTCCCGAGTACTACGATACCACATGTGTGGGACTTTTACACAGCCTGGCCACTTAGAGAGGCCCAACATGCAGGGAGCGCCATCACGTGTTCTATGAGCATAAATTACACATCTAAATTGTTGACTACCTAGTACACTTTTGAAGGCCCTGGAGCACCAGGACAATGACATGTGACACTGACGTGGCACTGATGACAGGTGGCACTGATGACACGTGACACTGATGTGGCACTGATGACAGATGGCACTAATACGGGGCACTGATGACACGTGACACTGATGACAGATGGCACTAATATGGGGGCACTGATGACACGTGACACTGACAGATGGCACTAATATGTGGCACTGCTGACAGATGGAACTTATACGTGGCACTGATATCATGTGGCACTAATACGTGGCACTGATGAGAGATGGCACTAATACGTGGCACTGATGACAGATGGCACCGATACATGGCACTGATGACACGTGACACTGATGACAGATGGCACTGATACGTGGCATTGATGACACGTGCCACTGATAACAGATGGCACGTGACACTGACTGGTGGCACTTTTGACAGATGGCACTGATACGTGGCACTGATGACAGATGGCACTGACGTGGCACTGATGACACGTGGCATTGATATGGCACTGACGTGGCACTGATGACAGATGGCACTGACGTGGCACTGATTTGGCACTGATGACAGATGGCACTGACGTGGCACTGATGTGGCACTGGGGACAGGTGGCACTGGGGGGACAGGTGGCACTGGCAGATGGCACGGATGGCACTGGGGACAGGTGGCACTGGCAGATGGCACGGATTGCACTCTGGGGACAGGTGGTACTGGGGACATGTGGTACTGGGGACAGGTGGCACGGATGGCACTCTGGGGACAGGTGGTACTGAGTACTGATGACAGGTGGCAGCGGGACAGATCACTTTATTTTTCTATTTTTTTTTTTTTTTTTACTTACGGCGCCGGCGCCGTTCCTCTCTCCCTCCTCACACGCTGTCTGTGTGAGGAGGCAGAGCGGCGCTGACAGATGATCTCATATGTTTGCATATGCAAACATATGAGATCATCTCTCATTGGACAGCCAGATCTCGCTGTAAACTGCCGCTGTGATTGGCCGTTTACAGCGATCTGTGACCGGCTGTGTCCGACGGATACGGCCAGCACAGAACTTCCCCGATGCGCGCTCTCAGGAGCGCGCATTAGGGAAGTAAACAGGAGGACGTCCAGGGACGTCCTCCCGGCAGGGAGCGTCCGCTCTGCAGCCGTCTTTCGGCTATAGCGCGGGCGCGTAGTGGTTAAGGATATTTTAATAAATTGTATATAAACAACTGTGTGTCTATGTGTTTACTTCAAGAGAGAGTTAGGGTCGTTTCACACGGGCGTGCTCTTCTTTGCTTAGTGGGGGATCGCTCCGCTGGTCCCCGCTGAGGAGTTGGATGACAAGTTCATCTTCGCTCACTGTGCAGAGACGGACCTATCAGAGCCCTGCTCTCCTCTATGGGGAGATCAGATGAAAACGGACCCCCTGTCCGTTTTCATCCGATCCCATCTAATTCCATCCACCAGACAGATGGAAAATAGGGTCACCATCTGTCTGGATTCGACAGGCAGGATCGAATCGAATAGCAGCGAGTATCAGCGGACATATTACCACTGACATCCGCCAGTGAATGGAGTGAATGGAGGCTCTGATCAGGCCAGCCTGAAAAACTGACAGGTGGACCTGATCCAAAAGCCCGTGTGAAATGGGGCCTTAAGTGTGGTAAACACTATAAGAAAATCGGGTGAATGATCATCCGATTTTCCTCATCTTACAGCAAATCGGAACTGATGAATGAAAATTCGGAATCTGCTGTTGAACGTTGTGTACACACTATACTAAAATCGTACGAAAATTCTTTGGATTCACCTGATTTTCTTATAGTGTGTACGAGCCTTACGACTGAACAAATGTTGGTGTTGATGGTCAGTAATTATCACAGGTGAAGGGAGCTTTGCTCTGCAAGCTCACACCTGTCCCTCCTAATCAGACTGAAAAACACAAAAAATACTATACAGGGACCCCACTCTGCAGCCAAAGAAAAGGGGGACATTTTCCCTGCGAAGCACAAAGCTAGAACTAGAGGTGCAAAAATTATCCAAATTGTGTGAAACCAATAGTATAAACCATGGCAATAGAGAACTGCCTTTGGGAAAATTATTTCTCACACAATGGCCTCTATAATAGAGTAGTGTTGATACCAAAAAGTTTGCAGGATTCCTAATTGAGCTATTAAACGCTACCCTGTTTCACAGGCTTCACCCTTAGGCCTCGTACACATTGTTGGACGACTGAGCATCTGATTTTTGTAAAAAGTGTGTGTGCAGAATTTTGTCTAGCATACTAACTGTCCGCAAATTGTCGTTGGACAAACACGAATGTAGTGACGTAGTTTGAGAGTATTAACAGTAAGGTCATTTCTCAAGCGCCACCCTTTGAGCCCCTTATGCTAATTTCGTGTTAGTAGAAGTTGGTAGAATTTTGGTGAGCGTTGATTAGCGATTTTCAGATCGTACAAAACAAATGCCTTTTAAAATATGTTTGGCATAACTACATCAGAATCACCAGCATCTTCATTATTATCCAATTAAAGAGGATGAGAATGTGCGCTGCATTTCGACATTTCATCAGCTGCCGTGTCACGAATGTTAATTCTAGATTACGAACGGTAGTTTACAAGACCAAACTCTTCAGGCTCGTTCCTTGATTCCAAGCATGCGTGTTTGTACTTTCGACTTTTGTGTGATGATTTCTGTACTGACCATCTGAAAATCAGATGTTGAGTTCACATTCGACAAAAATGTTATAGCCTGCACATCCAGCTTTTGTCTGATGAAAAACTCAAATCGGCTGCCGAAAGCACCATACTAACGATCCGAAATTCCACAAACAGCTCGTCTTAAGACTTGCCCCTTCTGATTTTTGTACCGTGTGTATGAGGCCTTAGATGGTATCATCTAATCAAGAGACAGTGGAACTGTACCTAACTAAAACTTTAGAGTTTGCTGGATAAATTGCTACAATCATCCCTGCCTGTGTCATTTCTTCTCACTGGCTGATGATAGGCTATGAATAAATACCTGGCAACACCAGAACAATCTTCCAACATAGAGATCTTAATAAAATTCCTATATAGTGGTCTCCAAATCTGCCTGCCTATCATGTAAACGCACTCCTTCCAAGTACCAGTACCACAACTCACTTTACCATTTCTTCACACTGACTGTTGATAGGCCAATAGGCTGGCTATAGGTACCTATAATACTCTGGAGTACCTCAACTCTGTACCATTTCTTCACACTGACTGTTGATAGGCTATAAATAACTGGAATCCCTAAAACAATCTTCCAGTATAGAGATGTTAATAAAATTCCTATATAATGGTCTCCAAATCTGCCTGCCTATCATGTAACCTCTCTCCTTCCAATAGGCTGGCTATAGGTACCTATAGTACTCTGGAGTACCTCAATTCCTCTGTAATAGTCTGAAAAACTACCTTCCCATCAAATAAACTATCTGTAGTGACTGCCTTAGCAAGCTGGCCGCTGCTGGAATTACACAGGCTATTCACACAAAGAGAATTTGCCTGCCATTCTCCCCTCCCTCTCCTCTCTCACACACAGGCATCAGGCCGCTTTGTTTCCTCCCATGTGACCCAAGGCCCTCCTGGATACTGAAGCTCAAGTGACCCTCCTCTACAGAGACTTCTATGACATGCACCTCAAGCACCTACCATTTTAGAAGTTGAAAGAGCTAGAGATATGGGGCGTTGGGTCTCAGAACTTCCCCTATGATGGCTATCTACTAGTCAAGCTGATATTCGATCCCTCCGTAGTTGGGAAAGCTGAGACCTTTGACACTTTGGCAGTGGTCTGTCCTCACCCACCAGGGGCCAGTAAGAGTCCTCTCATCATAGGGACCAATACTGATATTGTCAGAAGACTGTTGACACCTCTTGTCCAAGAGCCAGACACTTCAACTACAAGTGTGCACCCCATGTTGAGACAAGCCTATCAGTGCCTGACACAAGAACAGAAAGCCCCAGCTGAAGGAGTGGGAAAGATCTGGCGCTTGGACAGGTGTGAGAAGGTGTTACAGCCTGGTGAAGTGGCCTGTTTGCGGGCATCTGTTAAACTAAATTGGAAACAACCAGGCCCTTTCATTGTCCTTGAAGCAGACGGAAAGAGAGAAGACATGGAGAAGACATGGAAGTGGAGATGATTCCCAAAGTGGTTTCAACCAAAGCATTGCAAAGAAGTCACAGGATCTCAGTCAGTGTCCAAACATAACAGTCTCGCCAGTGAAGATGCCAGCTCAGGACAAGTGAATACGGCTACCCCAGTCTCACCGTCTGATTTGGTGGGGGGAGGAGGATGGGATCCCTGTCGAGGAATTCTCTCCTCTTTCGCCTGAATGGAAGGAAAGAGCCAAGACTCGGCTCCTGAGATGGCAGGCTGCATTCTCCAAGAGTGAGTTCGATGTGGGATGTGCAAAGAGTGCCAACCACCGGATCCATCTTCAGGAGGATAAGTCGTTCAGAGAAAGAGTCCGGCAGATTCCTAGGAGACTTTGAAGACCTGCAAGAACAATTGGCAGAGCTGAAGAGAGCAGGTATCATTCGAGAGTCCCGAAGTCCATATGCTTCCCTGATAGTAGTGGTACGGAAGAAGAATGTCTCTCTGAGGCTGTGTATTAATTACAGAACGCTGAACTGAAGGACCATTCTCGACCAGTACACCACCCCAAGGATAGAGGATGCCTTGCAGAGCCTGTCAGGGGCAGAATGGTTCAGCATGTTGGACCTGAAGCGAGGGTACTATCAAATCCCCATGCATCCTGAGAATCGTGAGAAGACCGCCTTCATTAACCCGATGGGGTTCTTTGAATTTGACCGCATTGCCTCAAGGCTATTGCGGCACCCCAGCCACTTTCCAAAGGCTCATGGAGAAGAAGGTGGGTGACCTGAACCTGATAGAGGTGTTGGTGTACCTTGATGACATCATTGTCTTCTGGAAGACCTTAGAGGAGCACGAAGAGTGTCTGGAGAAGGTTATCAAGAGACTCCTTGACGAGGGGTTGAAGCTGTCTCTGGAGAAGCGGTCACCTCCTGGCCGAGGCCTACTAATGTGACCAGTCATCTCTGAGATTCTGTTCCTATTACAGAAGATTCATCAAGGGATTCGCTAAAATAGCTCCCCCACTCAATGAGCTACTGAAAAGGGAAGAGGAAGACGGCGACCCTGACTAAGCCTGTCAGACCAGCTGGAGGGCCCAGAAAACCTAGAGAGTCTATTCAGGAACAGTGGACTGCCCAGTGTGAAGATGCCTTTAGGCAGCTGAATTGGAGCCTAACAACCGCTCCAGTCTTGGCCCCAAGCAGATCCAACCAAGCCAAATGAACTACACGTTGACGCCAGTCGAGATGAGTTAGGCAGGGTGCTTTATCAAGAGCATGATGGGCACCTACGGCCTGTTGCCTATGTGAGTCGGAGCTTGGCATCCGCCAAGAAGAACTACCCCACGCACAAACCTGAGTTCCTGGCCTTGAAGTGGGCAGTCATGGATAAGTTGAGGGATTACCTGTATGGAGCCGAGTTTGTGATCAAGACCGACAATAATCCTCTGACCTACATCCTCACTACCGCCAAGTTGGACACCATGGGTCATAGATGGTTGGCTGCCCTATTGGAGTTTACTTTCAGTCTGAAGTATTGACCGGGGTCGGGAACATCTCTGTGGTCTTCGTTCCACTTGGGCACAAGTCCAGGAGGCTTTGCGACATGCTAATGATAGCTACAGACTCCACGCTGGCCACAGATACCTGCCTTCCTACCAGGTTGGGGACAGGGTCTGGCTGTCATCTCCCAACCTCTGACTTCGTGTTCCCTCTCTGAAGTTCGCACCTTGGTTTATTGGGCCTTTCCGTATTCTTCGCATGATTAACCCAGTGGCTTACGCATTAGACCTTCTTTCTAATATGTGTATCTCAAATGTATTTTATGTCTCCTTATGAAAACCTTTGGTCTGCAACCGTTTTACCACCTCTGGGCCTCATCCTCACCCTGTACAGGTCGAGAACCGTGAGGAGTATGAAGTACAGTCCATTGTTGACTCCCGTAGGTTCCGTGGGCGCATACAATATCTGGTGCATTGGAAATGGTACGGTCCTGAGGAACGCTCATGGGTCTCATCCTTTAGACGTACATGCCCCTGTCCTCCTCCGTGATCTCAAATGTATTTCATGTCTCCTTATGAAAACCTTTGGTCTGCAACCGTTTTACCACCTCGTGCCTCATCCTCACCCTGTACAGGTCGAGAACCGTGAGGAGCATGAAGTACAGTCCATTGTTGACTCCCGTAGGTTCCGTGGGCGCATACAATATCTGGTGCATTGGAAATGGTACGGTCCTGAGAAACGCTCATGGGTCTCATCCTTTAGACGTACATGCCCCTGTCCTCCTCCATGATTTCCATAGACATTTTCCCCTCAAGCCTGGTGGTCCTCTGAGGGGGAGGGGTCATTGAGGAGGGGGTACTGTCAGGGCTGGGCTCAGCCCTTCCTTCTCTGAGCTGGCCGCTCAGCTGTTGGCTAATTGCCAACTCCTATTGAAAGCTCTGAGGAGGTCGTTCTTACTGCAAAGAGGACTCCTGTAACACCTGATGCTTCCACCACAGATTTGGTGAAGGGCAATCCCAACTTATTCCCTGGCACATCTAGTTAGGCTATACTAATTCAGGTGGCCTGTAGGCAGGACAACCTCCCCTCTGATGCTAATTGGTGGGAGGTTCCTCTGCCAGGTTTTTATGCTGGTGTAAACTGTCTGGTTTCCTGTGCGCACTAACTTGCTTTTACTCCGCTTGTATATATATAAAGCATGTAACAGGTCACAGACTCTTTACCTCCTTTGGAGGACCAAAGGTTCTTTGGTGGAAGAAGTGTGTAGCGACTGCCTTACCAAGCTGGCCACCGCCGGTATTACACAGGCTATTAACACATGGAGAATTTTCCTGCCATTCTCCCCCCTCACACACAGACATCAGGCCGCTTTGCTTCCTCCCCTGTAACCCTATTGGCAGGGAGAAAGAGCCATTGAGAGGCAACAGCAGCAGAGGATCATGGGACATGAAGTCTCAGCACCGAGCAACCTAACTGAGTCTTAAAGGTACAAGACAAGAGGGCTCTGCAAAGCTGGCTAAGGACTCCATTTTGGAAGGCTGAGGGGAGTTCTCCACGAAGCAGAGAAAGAGACAGACGTGATATGAGGAGCTGCTGTTACCCACGGAGGGGATCCATCTAGCAACAGCTCCAGAGGTCGGTGTGTTGATCCTGCCACAGCTCCAGAGGTCGGTGTGCTGATCCTGCCACCGTTCCAGGAGTCGGACAGTGATGGGCATCCCATCTTAAGGAGATTGCGGGTGCATCTCCAGGGATTCCTGAGGGCGTGGGCCTTTCCAGTTACTTTCGGGGAACCTGACGCTTGATTCTTTGGTCACAGGACAGGTGAGCGGGCCTTTTCCCATCTTAAAGACACGGTAGTCAGGCAACACTGCCTTACCAATGCCCACATTTGTAGGAACACTTGCACTCTGCTGAACAGTCACTACATTTCACTTTGCCTACCATAATACTGCTAGCATCCTACATTCCACTTTGCCTTACCAGGATACTTTTAAGTCCCCTTTGTTTATCCTGCTCAACGGGACACCAAGTGCACCAACGCCAGGCTAGCCAAAGAACCTGGATATCTCCATTGTGAGGTCTTTATGTTACTCCGTCAGTATCAGTAAATTAGTGATTCCAATGACTACCTTTAAAGGGGAACTCTCACGTTAATGGTTAAAGTCATAATTTGCATTTTGTGGCCTATTGCCTCCCATGTTCATTGCCTGGGTGATTTCAGGATTTGAGGGAAACAGGCTGACTGTTGTTAAGTCAGATGATCTGTTCCCCTTCATGCCTGAGTACATAGGCCACTTTAGATCTATTTAAGTTGTTTGTGCTATTTTGAAGTCTGAATTTGGGTTTGTTTAACGATATTAAAGATCACAGTTGGCCATTCTTGACTGTTGTGTTACCAGATCATTATTTGTTTGGTTGTGGAAGGTCTCCCAGTAAACAAAATTCATGTTCATTTTGTGTCTGTTTGCTGTGTTTGCAAGTACACTGTTTGCTAAGTGTGCCAGTAGGGGCTGAGATGCTTCTTGGGGTTGAAGGGCAGAGTAACAGACTGAACAAACATAAGCAGCTCCTTTTGGGGTATCGCTACATATCTTTATCCAATAGGCTAGTACAAGGTACCTATTTTACTCTGGAGTTACTGAATTGGTAAGTCTTGCTACCTCAAAAAGCTTGCTAACTGTAAGCTACTGGAACTACTGACCATCAACTACCAAAATATAAATCAAACTTCCCTCCCCATAAAAACATGTGTAAGAAACCCCAAAAATAAACAAAGGTGCCCACAAAAACAAAAGGAAACCCTACATGTTTCACTCAATTAAGAGCTTCGTCAGTGGTGTTAACATAAAATATAAGGATCACCAACATAAAATGTGAAAGAAAAATAAAGGGGGATAAACTATTTCATCCAATTATGTATCCAAATCAGTCAGAGATATACAGAAAGGAGGAAGGGGAGACAGGGAATGTCTGGAAGTAAAAGCGGCATGCGTTTTTCTGCTAGTCAGTTTGTTTAGAGGAATCCAAACGTTTTTCCAGAATCTAATACTCCCTAACCCATGCAGGTTGGTGCTATTATGAGATTAATTTCCACCCAGGGGAAAGGGAAAAGATGCTCTGATTCCTTCTGTCTATATTGTGGGGACTCTGGGCATTATGCAGTTAATTGTCCCAACAAAGTTAAAAGAACAATTGCTGCGACTGATGTTATAATGCCTGAAAAAATAAATGCCATTACACAGTCTACCTCCCCATTAATCCATGAACGCTATGCTGGACTCTGTGGCTGGGGGGGAACTTTATGGACATAGAGTTTGCACAAAGCAGTAATATTCAAACAAGAAATAAATCTGCCCCTATTGATATGGTGACTGTTGATGGTTCACCTTTATCGTCAGGACCTGTTACCCATGAAACAGTTCCTCTGGTAATTCAATTTGAGGCTGACCATTGTGAGACTATCAGCTTCCAGCTGATTACCTCAACCAATTTTTCTGTAATCCTGGGCAGTCATTGGTTTTCTGTTCATTCACAACCCCTCCATCAATTGGGGAGCACAGACTATACATTTTGCATCCTCCCATGGAACATTGTAGAGAACCTTGTAAAACAAGTCCTCCACTGATCAAGGAATCACAAGTTGATGTGGTAACTACCCAGTCACATGACAACTTGCCTCCACAATACCATGAGTTCTGGGATGTCTGTGATAAGAAGAATGCCGATCAATTACCGCCTCATCGCCCATATGATTGTCCCATTCAGCTGCTCCCAGGGGCAGAAATACCCTTCGGCCACCTATTCAATCTGTCAGAACCTGAATTAGAGAGGGACTTTTTTAGACACTGAACATCTCCTGCAGAAGCAGACCTTTTCTTTGTTGAAAAGAAAGACTATTATACCTTGCATCCATGCATCGATTACATCGATGCATGGACATCGATGACTTGAATAAAATCATTATTAAAAAACGTTATCCGTTCCCCTGGATCTCTGAAATGTTGGAAAGATCTGTTCTGCCAAAATCTTTACAAAATTAGACATATGGGGTCATATAACCTTGTCTGCAGTCATCAAGGAGATGATTGAAAAACCGCCTTTAGAACCAGATATGCGCATTTCGCGTGCTTAGTTATTACTTTTGGCCTTTGCAAAGCACCTGCAACTTTTCAACACTTTATCAACAATGTTTTTCGAGATCTGTTGGACCAGTTTGTGATTGCTTATTTGGATAATATTTTCATATTTTCGGATAACCTGAAGGAGCATCACAAGCATGTTGGAACTGTCTTCAAAAGATTAAGTAAGAATCGACTTTACATCAAACTGGAGAAATATGAGTTTGAACGAACCAAGATCCAGTTCTTGTGATATATTATTTCTCCAGGAGAAGTGAGCCTGGATCAGTAGTAAAATGGCCTGCCCCTTGAAATGTTAAGGAGATACAATGATCTGTTGGGTTTGCCAACTTTTTCAGAAAATTCATAAGAAACTTCTTTAAGGTAATAGCACCAATTACACATCTGACAAAAAAAGGGGTGCCCTTTGTGTGGTCATCTGAGGCACGGATTGCTTTTAGTAAGCTAAATACTCTTTTCACTTCTGCACCAGCATTGGTACATCCTTATCCTGAACTACCCTTTATCGTGGAAGTGGGTTCTTCAGACGCTGCCGTGGGAGCTATCCCGCGAAGCAGAGTAAATATTCAGCTTCTTCCTTCTGCTTACTTCTCTCGTTTAATGTCTTCACCGGAAAGAAATTATGACATTTGGAATAAAGATTTGCTGGCAATTAAGTAAACATTTTCTGAATGGAGGCATCTGCTGGAAGGGGCTAATCATCCTGTAACAGTTCTCACTGATCATACATTTTTTGGGGAATTCATTCATTCTGCCAAGAGATTGTGTTCTAGAAAAGTACGTTGGTCTCTATTCTTTTCCAGGTTCTGTTTTATTATCTCGTATCGACCTGGATCGAAGAATGGTAAGGCCGATGCCGTTTCAAGGATGTTGTCTGAGCCTCCCTAGGAAGGTGATTCAAAATGTACAATCCTACTTCAAAAAAACTTCCTAGGGGCCACGAGTTCCAAGACATTCTTGAGTCTCCTCAAAGAGAGGTATGAGAATGACCCACTTCTCAATCATCCAAGGACATTAACCTTGAATACAAGAATGGCTTTTGGACTCAAACACATCGTCTCTATGTACCTGAATCTGCTCGGATTGAAGCCCTCAGGTTAGTTTATGACTCTAAACTTGCAGGGCATTTTGGGGTTTCTAAGACAGAAGAAAATTTTCATGTTCCTTCTGGTGGCCTGGTTACAAGAGAGATGTCATAAGCAATGTAGTTTTGTGCCTGATCTGTGCTCGCAATAAGACACCTTGAGCTTCTCCTTTGGGGCTGCTCCAGCCACTCCCTGTTCTATCAAGACCATGTGGGTCAATTTCTATGGACTTTGTGGTTGATTTACCTTCCTCGAAGAAATGTCTTTGCAGTCATAGACCGTATCACTAATATGGCTCATTTTATACCAGTTAAGGGGGTATCTTTTGCTGAACAAACTGCGGCATTGATGGTTTAAAAAATCTTTAACTGCCTCCCGCCCGCTGTATAGTACAATGGCGGCTCTTGTTCTGAGCCGACGTCATATGACATTGGCCCATTCAAACGGGGGAGCAATGGGGAGCGTGCAACGTGGCGTTGTCGGTGGCACAGCGAGTCCCCAGGACACAGCTTGTCACCAACAGTGGTAAACAGCCAATGACCGCAGCTGTTTACCCCATGATCAGCCATGATCCATTCACAGCCGATCACAAATGTAAACACAGACCGGTAACTGGCTTTTCTCTTCTTCACACACCCACCGTTTCCAGTGTGAGGAGAGAAGAACCAGGATCAGAGAGTTGCCGATCTGTGTCTGTTCTGTACTGCACCAAAGCACACAATAAGGAGAACCTGTCATATCGCCTCATCAGCAGTGTAACAGTCCTCATCAGTGCCCAGCAGTGTTACTGTTGCCCCTCCCAGTGCACCTGTCACCCATCAGTCACCACATCAGTGCCCATAAAGTGCACCTGTCACCCATCAGTCACCCATCAGTGCTTATAAAGTGCACCTGTCACCCATCAGTGAACCTTAAAGGTGCACCTGTGACCCATCAGTGACCGTCAGCTGTACACCAGTCGCACAAACAATGGGGATTTGTATGGCGCACATAGGTAAATAGCTTTTACAATACATCTAGCATATGGCTGTGGGGGGGGGGGGGGGGGGGGAAGCGGTAAATCTTGGTGAAGGGGAAAATAACGTATGTGTTAGTACAAGAATTAAATATTAGTCCAGGTACACATACTGGGATTTAAAACATATTTGCTGGGCATGAGGGGGCTGCCAGTCCATAAAAGCAAGAAGGAGCTTCTGAAATAAAATAAAAGAAGGAGAGAGAGACGGCGCCCTCTAAGTGCAGCAAGTTAAAAACGATTTAATGTAAAAAAGAGGATTAAGAACACTCACACTTTAACAGTGTCATAAAGGCATATCTGTGGTTTAGATGGTCTTCCGTTTTTGGATCCCGGATAGGTGGATGTCATCAAGGCAGCTATCAGGTGTAATCGTCCTGTGTTGTCCAGTGCAGATCCGGTGGCGCTGTGGGTTCTCGGTGCCTCCGGATGTCAGGACAGCAGGCTGTGCGGACAGTGAATAGCTGGGTGTTGAGCGGCGAAGTTGTTGCAGCGAACACTTCCGGGTACGGGTCAGGTGGGCGGCGCTTCGGGGCATGCATGCCCCTTCATCAGCCTGATGAAGGGGCATGCATGCCCCGAAGCGCCGCCCACCTGACCCGTACCCGGAAGTGTTCGCTGCAACAACTTCGCCGCTCAACACCCAGCTATTCACTGTCCGCACAGCCTGCTGTCCTGACATCCGGAGGCACCGAGAACCCACAGCGCCACCGGATCTGCACTGGACAACACAGGACGATTACACCTGATAGCTGCCTTGATGACATCCACCTATCCGGGATCCAAAAACGGAAGACCATCTAAACCACAGATATGCCTTTATGACACTGTTAAAGTGTGAGTGTTCTTAATCCTCTTTTTTACATTAAATCGTTTTTAACTTGCTGCACTTAGAGGGCGCCGTCTCTCTCTCCTTCTTTTATTGTACACCAGTCGCACATCAGTGACCATCAGTGGTGCACCTGTCGCCCATCAGTGACTGTCAGTGGTGAACCTGTCACCTATCAGTGAACGTCAGCAGTCACTTGTCACCCATCTGTCACCCATCAGTGACTGTCAGTACCCATCACCCAGAGTACCTATCGTACAGCCCATCACCAAAGTACCCATCACACAGCCCACCACCAGAGTACCCGGCGCACAGCCACCATCAGCAGTCCAGTACCAGCCATGTCCAAAAAAGTTTACACTAGTTAGGAGGTGTTTCAGATCCTCACCATGACTGATGAGAGCAGTGGAGAGTTCTTACAATCAGATTCCAATTCTGATTCAGAGTTTGAACAGGTTGAAAGCAGTGGATCAGCGACCAAATTGGAGGAAGAAAGGGTACCTCCTAAAAGGGTACTGCACTCTAAAAACTAGCCAGCTGCCAGCGATAGACTCCAGGATGAAATGCCCAGTATCAGCGCTGCAGTATCACCCCAGAGTACCAGCACTGGAGTGTCACATCCCCCAAGAGTCTGGGCCCTTACATAATTCCCAGATGTTCTTGCCAACCCAACATGGCTGCCTTCTAACTCGAAATCAGCAAACATTCCCCCTTTCACTGCACAGCCAGATGTGCAGGCCAATATGGAAAATTTTTCTGAAATTTTATTTTTTTATTTTTTCTTGCCCGACACTTTACTTCAATTTATTGTGGACCTGACAAATCTATTTGCAGTATAGTTCTAACCACCCCCAACCATCATATACCCGTCCGTATGAGTAGATAAATCTGACTTTGGAGGAATTCAAATTGTTTATGAGCCTCACCCTTAACATGGGGCTTACAAAAAAAAATGAAGGACATGCCCACTGGTCCATCCACCACATGCCCATTTATTCTTCAGTAATACCTAAGTCCCGATATGAGATGATTATGCACTTCTTTCACTTCAAGGACAACACCCAGTGCCCTCCCCGAGATCATCCAAACTATGACAAATTATATAAAATCCGCTCACTTCTAAAAAAAATTTCCCCCAATGATTTGCTAAACTTTATGTCCCTGATCAGAATATATGTGTGGATGAGTCCCTGATACACATTTTACTGGCCCGCTAGTAATAAAACAATATATTCCTAGCAAAAAGGTCAAATATGGAGTCACATTTTACAAGCTATGTGAAAGAGCCACAAGATATTTGTATGCGTTTCGCATATATGAAAGAAGAGATTCCCAGCTCCAGCCCCCAGAGTGCCAGACTTACATGGGCACAGCCAGAAACATCATATGGGACTCGGCATACCCACTGCTGCAAAAAGGTTATCACATATACCTAGATAACATTTATACCAGCCTGCCCCTTTTCAGACACCTACACAGTTCAAAAACCCTGGCCTGCAGAACCTCCAAAAAGAACAGAAAGGGCTTCCCACAAGTTTAATGAACAAAAAATTGCAGAAGGGAAAAGGCAACTCTGAGAAACAAAGAAGTGCTGGCCTTGAGGTGGAAGGATAAGAGGGACATATACATGCTGTCCACCATCCATAATGACACCACAGCCAAGATTCCCAGAAGACGTGGCCCCATTCAAAAACCAACATGCATCCAAAATTATAATCTTTACACGGGGGCATGGATTTCAATGACCAAATGCTTCAGCGCTATTTGGCAACAAGGAGGTCCCGTTTTTGGTATAAGAAAGTTGCTATTTATCTTAGTATTTTGGCCATTTACAATGCATATATCACCTACACCAAATCCATGGAAAGCACCATCCCCTTCCTAAAATTCATCAAAGAAATAGTCACGTCCCTCGTCTATCAGCAAAGCCCCCTCTTAAAAAACCTTCACTCTGATGCTGTTAGCTGACTTCATGAGCGCCACTTCCCGGACAGCATTCCACCATCTGGAACATTTTACAAGCTATGTGAAAGAGCCACAAGATATTTGTATGCGTTCCGCATATATGAAGGAAGAGATTCCCAGCTCCAGCCCCCAGAGTGCCAGACTTACATGGGCACAGCCAGAAAAATCATATGGGACCCGGCATACCCACTGCTGCAAAAAGGTTATCACATATACCTAGATAACTTTTATACCAGCCTGCCCCTTTTCAGACACTTACACAGTTTAAAAGCCCTGGCCTGCAGAACCTCCAAAAAGAACAGAAAGGGCTTCCCACAAGTTTAATGAGCAAAAAATTGCGAAGGAGAAAAGGCAACTCTGAGAAACAAAGAAGTGCTGGCCTTGAGGTGGAAGCATAAGAGGGACGTATACATGCTGTTCACCATCCATAATGACACCACAGTCAAGATTCCCGGAAGACGTGGCCCCATTCAAAAACCAACATGCACCCAAAATTATAATCTTTACATGGGGGGATGGATTTCAATGACCAAATGCTTCAGCGCTATTTGGCAACAAGGAGGTCCCGTTTCTGGTATAAGAAAGTTGCTATTTATCTTAGTATTTTGGCCATTTACAATGCATATATCACCTACACCAAATCCATGGAAAGCCCCATCCCCTTCCTAAAATTCATCAAAGAAATAGTCACGTCCCTCATCTATCAGCAAAGCCCCCTCTTAGAAAACCTTCACTCCGATGCTGTTAGCCGACTTCATGAGCGCCACTTCCCGGACAGCATTCTACCATCTGAAGCAGGCCAAAGACGCCAAAAAAGACGTTGCGTATGCAGCAAAGAAGGAGTTCAAAAAGATACCATTGTCCCCAATGTTCCTCCCAACCCAGCCTATGCATTGGAGAAGGTTTCTGATGTTTTCACTCATCCCTAAAATATTAGCCCATATTTTTTGACCATTTCCCCATTCTCATCATATGTGCTGTCCATTTTCCATGCTTCCTCAAATAACCATGCCACTGCCTTCCACGTGAACTGATCCAGGCCTGTTTTTCGACTATGCCTCTGCCTACCGTCTGAATTGTTGATCCATCATGTGTGATGGGAGTCACTTTTAGTGGGGGGCCCGTGGAACCCAGCTTACCTTAGAGAGGTCGGGAAACTCCTTGTTCAGCTCCCCAGGCCCCTCTTATGTGTAAGTTACCTGTGTCTATTAGGGGCACAGGGTGACCGAGAACCCCAGTGGGGTCTGCCCTAACCAAACTCACAGTACGACCACACCAGACTCAGCATTTTGTGTTACCCCTGTTATCCTGGGCTTTATATGTGTGGTTTGTGTTGAAAGAATGAAGGGGCTCTTTCACTTGGGACAGTAATGTAGCGCTGGTATTTTTGCCTACTAATGCAAAGCAATGTTAATCTATAAGCAGTGTTATAACTTAGTATCTGACACCATCTAGTGGCCAATACAGGAAATGGACTCTAATTATTTTATTTTCTAGAGCATTAACAATATAACAGAAGGTGACTGTTCTGTTTACATTTTACTGTGACCTACCCATGATCACTCAGCACTGAACTGCATGCTGGGTAGGCTATAAAAGAGCCCCCGCGGCCATTTTCTTTCTCTTCTGGACACGTGGCCTGCCTACAAGGACCTGTGAGGAGGTTTCCAGAGAGCGCCGCCTACAGCCACTGTGGAGCAGAACAACTAGAGACTAGACTCTGCCTTGTACCTGATCGCTGGAAAGACTGTGTGACCGAAACGAGAAGGATCCAGAGACACCTGTCGGAGCCATCAGAGGGTCCTGGCTGATCTTACAGAGCAGAGCGGTGTGATGGAGCCGGCTGGCATGAAGCAAGACCAAGTGTACCGATGCGGAGCTGTTCTATTCTCCAGGCCTAAGTTGGGTGAGAAGGCTGCTTCCCACAGTTTCTTAACGCACTGTTACAAACCTAGACAACTAACACAGTGTTGCTGGGACCTGTTGTCCCACAGAGGAGACCTTATTCAAAAAGGACTGAGTTTAGACAGGCCTCAAGCCTACTCCTCATTGTACTACTGACACTGGGTTATTTCAAATTCCATTACACCGGAGGCAGTCACAGGTGTACTGCACTACAAGAACAGTTCCAACATTCACCTTACTTTAACCCTTGTTTGTTCAACTGTTGGATTACAATTACTACAACACAAATAGCTAGCAGAAGACAGAAGACCAAAGACTGCATCTCTCATTGCAAGGCCTTGCATCCTATTAAAGTAGGGAGAGCTCCCTAGTAATCGTGTTGTGCTTTATTATTAACTTTGCATTTCTGTAGTCACCAGAGTGTGCTGGAAGTGGGAAGGTGCCCAGAGTTAAGGCGTTGTCACTCTGAGCACTAGTTCCAATTGGAGACACACTCTCAGGGGTCATCTAAGACAACCTTACATGTACAAACTGTTGTGAATACCTATTGTGCTGTTACATTATGTTTGTGTGACAGTGCAAATATTGTAATTACTATTTTACACCCATTCCAGTAAAAGTACGTTCCTGGTTAAGTACAATTGGTGTGGAGTGTTGTTCCTTTTCCAGCAGGTGGAACATCCGATACTCAGGTAATAACAGAGGTATACTGCTGTTATATTGCATATTGTGGGGTTATCCTTTACTATTAGTGTTGGATTTAATATTTCTGCGGTTCACTTGGCCAGATTGCCAAGTTGAAATGAAGCAAGCTTTGTATTCAGAAGCAATGACTGGGCCCACCTGCGGTGAAGACGGCTCCAGGCTAGAGACACAGCCCCTGAGTGAAGAGTACAGTTTACTTCCTGGATCACCTTTTGCTGGTGTTCATTGGGTGCGAAGCAGGGGGGGGAGTTTTGAATGAGTGAGCTTGGTAAAAGGAATTCGCAGAGAGCTCTTCTCTCTGTTTTGCTGGGAATCCCTGACATGAGAAGATGTCTCTAGTCACCTCATGGTCTGGCGGCCATTTTTCGAGACTACAAGGAGGGCCCTGTGATAAGTATCTTTGATATTCTTGTATTATATGATTTGATTGTAAGCCTTGTGATATTGTAATGTCTTTTATTACTTTATGTTAGCATTCCTGATTCTTGGGAAATAAATAAGATAGTGTGTTATTAGCAGCAGTTTGTGTTTGGTTTCATAGCTAACCTCGTATTATTGTGATACTAACAGTAGCATGCGCTCATAGGTTTAACAGACTAACAACATTATAGGGACTAGACAAATTAATACATAGATATAAGTATTATATCGCGTACTTCATATGGCACCCCACCAAGGCGTGTAGAATGTATTTTTACACAGAATCCACAGACTAATGTATTTTTGTTTTGAGTCCTGGTAATCAAAGACACCCAGAACTGAAAATCGTCTCTCGTGTGGACAAGATTGGCGCTGGCTCGCGAATTCTGAAACCACGCTTGGATGATCATAAAAATGTTGTGAAATATTTCATCGGATAGCGGACGCGCGACAAATCTGGTGAGACCTTTTTTTTTTTTATTATCCGAGATATGTATATATATGTTAAATGTTGTATTGCTAATGCAAAGTGTTATGCCGCGTACACACGTGCGGACTTTTGCCGGCGGACCTAGTCCAGCGGACAATCCCGCGGGACTTTCCAGCGGGGTCCGCTGGACTTTCCGAGCGTGTGGACTTGCCCACACACGCACGGACTTCTCCAGCGGATAATCCGCCGGCCAAAAGTCCGCGGGACTTTTGAAAATGAACGGACTTGCCCACACACGGAGCAGTCCGTTCATTTCGAACGTAACTTCAGGTTACGTAGCTAGCGTAGGCAGTAAATGCCGCCGCGCTAGCTCTGCAAGCTGGCATGGATTTAAAGGGAATCCCCACGCCGAAAAAACGGCGTGGGGGTTCCCCCCAAATCCATGTCAGACCCTCATCCGAGCACGCAGCCTGGCAGGCCAGGAAAGGGGTGGGGACGAACGAGCGCCCCCCCCCTCCTGAGCCGTACCAGGCCGCGTGCCCTCAACATGGGGGGTGCCCTGGGGAAAGGGGGGCCGTGCGGCCCCCCCACCCCAAAGCACCTTGTCCCCATGTTGATGAGGACAAGGGCCTCTTCCCGACAACCCTGGCCGTTGGTTGTCGGGGTCTGCGGGCGGGGGCTTATCGGAATCTGGGAGCCCCTTTAATAAGGGGGCCCCCAGATACCGGCCCCCCACCCTATGTGAATGAGTATGGGGTACGATGTACCCCTACCCATTCACCTAAGGTGTAAAATGTAAAGTACAAAAACACACACACTTTTGAAAAAATATTTTATTGCACTGTTCCGGGGGTCTTCTTCCGTCTTGGGGGTCTTCTCGCCGGACTCCCCCGCTCTCTTCTGCTCTTTTACCTAGCTCTTTCACGAGGGGGGAGTCCGGCTACCTTCTTCGTCGTCGCCGCCGTCTGGGGGTCTCGATCCGCCTTCGGGGGTCTTCTTCCGTCTTGGGGGTCTTCTCGCCGGACTCCCCCGCCATTTACCAAGCTCTTTTACCGAGCGGGGGAAGTCCGGCTACCTTCTTCGTCGTCGCCGCCGTCGTCTGGGGGGTCTCGATCCGCCTTCGGGGGTCTTCCGGGGGTCTCTTCTGTTCTTGCGGCGGTCGTCGTCTTCCGCGCCGCCGGCGCCTTGTCCTTCTTCTTGTTCTTGTTCTTGTTCTTCTTCTTCTTCCGATGTTGACCCGACGCTCTCTCTGCCCGGAATGCCTGTGCCGGTCTGCGCTCGGACTTATATAGGGACATGGGGGACAGGGTCACATGTTCATGTCACATGGTGACCCCGCCCCTTGCGATGTCACAGTCCCAGCATCCTCCGGGACTGTGACAACACAAGGGGGCGGGGTCACCATGTGACATGTGCATGTGACCCTGTCCCCATTCCCCTATATAAGTCTCAGCGCAGATCGGCACAGGCATTCCGGGCAGAGAGAGCGTCGGGTCAACATCGGAAGAAGAAGAAGAACAAGAACAAGAACAAGAAGAAGGACAAGGCGCCGGCGGCGCGGAAGACGACGACCGCCGCAAGAACAGAAGAGACCCCCGGAAGACCCCCGAAGGCGGATCGAGACCCCCCAGACGACGGCGGCGACGACGAAGAAGGTAGCCGGACTTCCCCCGCTCGGTAAAAGAGCTTGGTAAATGGCGGGGGAGTCCGGCGAGAAGACCCCCAAGACGGAAGAAGACCCCGAAGGCGGATCGAGACCCCCAGACGGCGGCGACGACGAAGAAGGTAGCCGGACTCCCCCCCTCGTGAAAGAGCTAGGTAAAAGAGCAGAAGAGAGCGGGGGAGTCCGGCGAGAAGACCCCCAAGACGGAAGAAGACCCCCGGAGCAGTGCAATAAAATATTTTTTCAAAAGTGTGTGTGTTTTTGTACTTTACATTTTACACCTTAGGTGAATGGGTAGGGGTACATCGTACCCCATACTCATTCACATAGGGTGGGGGGCCGGGATCTGGGGGCCCCTTATTAAAGGGGGCTCCCAGATTCCGATAAGCCCCCGCCCGCAGACCCCGACAACCAACGGCCAGGGTTGTCGGGAAGAGGCCCTTGTCCTCATCAACATGGGGACAAGGTGCTTTGGGGTGGGGGGGCCGCACGGCCCCCCTTTCCCCAGGGCACCCCCCATGTTGAGGGCACGCGGCCTGGTACGGCTCAGGAGGGGGGGGGCGCTCGTTCGTCCCCACCCCTTTCCTGGCCTGCCAGGCTGCGTGCTCGGATGAGGGTCTGACATGGATTTGGGGGGAACCCCCACGCCGTTTTTTCAGCGTGGGGAGTCCCTTTAAATCCATGCCAGGTCACGGAGCTAGCGCGGCGGCAGTAACTGCCTACGCTAGCTACGTAACCTGAAGTCACGTGCTAAATGAACGGACTTGCCGATGAGCGGCAAGTCCGTTCATTTCAAAAGTCCCGCGGACTTGCCCACTAACGGCGGGATTGTCCGCTGGACTGCCAAGTCCAGCGGATAATTTGAAAACAAAACTTCAAACTTTGGCGCCAAAAAGTCCGCCGGACTTTGGCGCCAAAAAGTCCGCCGGCGCCCACACACGAGGGGATTATCCGCTGGACTTCAGTCCAGAGGATAATCCCGCGGGATTGTCCCTTCGTGTGTACGCGGCATTAGAATACTTGTAGCTGGTCAAGAGGGCTGGTGAGTAAGGGCTGATCACCCTTGGTTAAAGATTGACAGGAATTACCATACATCTTTGACGAAAAGTGGGAGAAATAGATTGTTATTTTCAAGTTTTTTTTACGTTTTTATTTTTTTGCATTTTTACCCATGTGGCAGGAAGGCCTAACAGGATTTTTACCCTAACAGGAAGGCATTGTGTCTTAGAATGTGCCTTGTGTCTTGTTGTAAAACTACAAGTAACAAATTTGTGTTTAAACGGATGTGTATCTGTTTTTTTTTTTTGTTGGTTGTCTATCTGTATTGCATTGTGTAAGCAACTGGTTGAGCAACTTCAATGTGGGTAGGCTAATTAGCATATCAATGGAAGTCATTGAAAGTTTCGTTAACAAACATCAGCTGATAATGCCACAGTAAATGTGGTTAGTCTTTTCAATGGATAGGCAAAAGTTGTATTATTTAGAATGATATCAAGTAAAAGTGATAATGAATGAAGAATCTGGAATGCTATGGGAGCGATTTTTTTTTTTTTTATTTTTATTTGTTTCCCGTGAGTTGTAAGAGCTAACGATAATTGGGTTTGGTTTAGTACTCAGTGCAGTGTTGGAACGTTAGTACAAATAGAAGTGTGGATTGTGTGCTTGTGAGAATGGAACTTGTGTATACATATGTTAAGAAGTACGCCTCTGCCAGTTATCATTCATGTGCAGATGAACCTCTTAAAAGCCAGTGTAATGTACTAGTGTCTCAGTGTCAGCAACAGAATAGCAGATTACTGGGTAAGCAGCTAAAAAAGAAAGCGAAAAAGGAAAAATTGGCTAATGAGATTGCAGTGTTGCTCTGAATTAAAGTTATATCTGAGCACATGGGGGAGAAGTGGGAAGCAGAAAGGAGACATCTCGGGGAAGATATAGATGGAATCAGTGGAAAACTTCTAAGGCTTGCAACAGCCTCCAGTAGTGAGATTGACAAATTGCAGGCAAAAGCCGGCGAGTTGTCAGAAAAAAATGGTGACCTACGAGAACAGCTTCAGAGGTGCAGCATGGACTGCGTCATGAAGAATAAACTTGTAGAGTCATTGCGAATAAAGTTATCAGAGATGGAAGAATTGGTTATGTCTTTAGAAAGGAAAGTAGCAAATGCACACTCCCAACTTCTTATTAAAGAACAGTGTATAATATCGCTCAATGAGCACAAAGCAACATGCCAATTGGCCGATATCTGCACAGTCAGTGAGGAAAAGAGCCGTGAGGAAACACAGTCTACTATTGCGCCTATAGCGTCAAAGCAGAATGACAGTTTGATTACAATCCAAGAGAGACTCACGTTATGCCAGATTCTGGGTGAATTTAATGCCCTGGAGTCGCCAGTGACGCTGTCCAATAAGTTTGAGGCTCTAATCAATAAATTCCAGTTGAAGAATGACGATGCATGCTCTCTTCTAAAAGCATGGCTACCAGGACCTTTGATAGGCCAGTTATCGGCACAGGTTAAGGATAATTTAGCAGATGCAGAGGGGCGGAGGAAAGAATTGCAGCGCCTTGTGGACAGTCGTGATAATGGTATGAGTGATTTGCAACGAATGAAATTTAGGAGAGGAGTTGACCCAATATTGTTCTGCAGTGAGTATCTTGCATTGTATACGAGAGTCTTCAACTGTCCTGACTTATTGGAGGATGATGCAAGTTTCATATACTCGATGGCCAATAAGTGTTATGTAAGCTATCCCACTAGAATGGCTCTGAGGAATGCTAGGTCCTACCAAAATTTTGTCAATATCCTGCGAGATTTTTGTCAAGAGTCCAGTGATAGCGAATATGGGTCAAAGGCAGGTGTATCCGTATTAAGCAGAAATACAGGAAGGCGGAGGATGGGAATCGATGTTGGAGACGTAAATACAAGCGTGGTATCTGCGCTTGAAATTGATTCAGGAATTGAAATAGAAACTTCTGATGACTCCTCAGACGATGGAAGTGTAAAGTCTGTTAATTCCAATCACAGTAATATTATCCAGCAATGTGAATTTCCAGCACAAGATGTTGGAAAAAGGGCCTATGCAGGGAAGCCAGAGCTAAAATGTTGTTTGTGTAAAAGGGGAGGTCACATCGCAAAGTATTGTTGGGCGAATAACGATATCAAAAAAAGATCATACCTGAAAACTACCCCAAGGCATTATGAATGTTATTCGGCCAGGTGGGGTAGCAATCCAAAGCATGGAGCCCATAGTAAGCAAACCCAATTCCCCGTTAAGACCCAATTACGGAGTCTACAAACTGAAAAGCAATATGTAGGACAGTTGCATAAAATCAAAATGGAAGTAGCCGAATGGTTATTCAAACATAGCACTGGGGGAAGCAATGCTAGCAGCACTTAGTCAGCTGCAAGTATGTTAAAAATACTCTGATCAAAGTTTCCTTCCTATGAATAAGGTTTTAAGTATTTTTGTAGTTTTTTTTATAAGGTTTAATGTTTTATTAATTTAATGTTTGTAATTTTTATTTTTTTAGTTTAGTTGTTTATACTACAACTCGGTGTTCCCCTAGCAGTACAATTAACCACATGCCGACCGGCGCACGACGATATACGTCGACAGAATGGCACGTACAGGCAGGAGGGCGTATATATACGTCCCTCCTTTCGCCTGTCCGTGCCATCGGGAGCGCGCCGGGAGCGGCGCGCTCCCGCGCCGGTCGGGACCCCCGTGAGTCCGGCCGCGGTCCCCGCGGACTCGATCGCCGCGGGGACTCCCGCGATCGTCTCACGGAGCGGCTGAACGGGGAGATGCCGAGATAAACAGCATCTCCCTGTTCTGCCTAGCAACTAGTGACGCCGATCTCTGCTCCCTGTGATTGGAGCAGAGATCAGCATTCACTAGCTGACAGCCACGCCCCCCACAGTAAAAAAAAACACCCCTAGGCCTACTTAACCCCTACACTGCCACCTTGTGGTTAACTCCTAAACTGCCAGTGTCATTTATACAGAAATCAATGCATTTAAATGCATTAATTGCTGTAAAAATGACAATGGTCCCAAAAATGTGTCAAAAATGTCCGATGTGTCCGCCATAATGTCGCAGTCACAAAAAAAATCGCAGATCTCCGCCATTAATAATAAAAAAAAAAATTATTAATAAAAAATGCTATAAAACTATCCCCTATCTTGTAAACGCTATAACTTCTGCATTTTTTTCAAAATTGTCGCTCTATTTTTGTTTATAGCGCAAAAAATAAAAACCGCAGGGGCGATCAAATACCACCAAAAGAAAGCTCTATTTGTGGGAAAAAAAGGACGTCAATTTTGTTTGGGAGCCACGTCGCACGACCGCGCAATTGTCAGTTAAAGCGACGCAGTGCCGAATCGCAAAAAGGGGCCTGGTCCTTTGGCTGCAAATTGGTCCGGTCTGAAAGTGGTTAATGAGAAGAGACTTGGGGCACTTAAAGTCAATTGTCATGATAATCGTGTTTAATCATTGTCTTTGTGTTCCTTTTCCAGAAACCAGGGAGAGAACAGGTTTGGATACTAAACATTTGTGTTTTGTTTGCAGGTCCGTCAAAGTGAGACCAACACGGGGGTTAGGTTATTGTAAATGCATAATCGATTATCACATGGTACCATGAGCTCATTAATTAGTAATTGTTTGCAAACAATGAAAATATTTAAACAATAATCTGACAAAACTAAAGAGTTACAAATGAGGTAGCAAATGTTGTGATGAAGTTACAAATGTTTTGTTTGTTTTGTTTGTGTTGTTTTCCCATTAACTTATTGTCTTTCAGATAAAAAAAAGAAACATGTACTCTTCTCAGGAGAAAATCCATGGATGTCTTTAATTAAAAGTTGAGTGTTTGTCATTGTTGTATGGTGGTTGTCTTGTCATGTTGTTCTTGGGTGATAATGGCCAGACTTTTAATGTTTATTCTTTTTTAAATTTTTGTTTTTTTTGGAAAAAAAAAAAAAACATATTTTTTTTTTTGTTTTTGGGTATTGGCTTAGTCAACTATTTTATTGTTGTTTTGTTCAGGTGTAAAAAGCTCCAAAAGGTTTAGGCTTTATACACCTGAAAGGGGAATTAGTGCATAGATCGTAAGATAAAGTTAGTGCATAGATCGTAAGATAAAGATAAATGCATTGGTTGTTTTTCTTTTTGCGTTTTTGAATTGAGAATTTTTGAGAAACAACAGTGACGTTCGTTTTTTTAAAGTTTTGACCATACCGTGGGGATCCATTTTAGAGTGGGTTCTGCCTAAAGAGGTCATGGTTGTTTTTGATAGTTTGGTCAAATTGCAGAAGCCAGGAATACTAAGTTCCTGGGTTCCAAGGAAGGAAATAGGAGTAAATATAATAAGCAAGCAGATATTATGGATAAGAATTTGATTCTGCTCTTGTTTTTCAATTCCAGAATCCTCGTGGAGCGAGATTGGAAAGGTTCTGGAAAATGGATGACGGATGATCATCTGGTTGGCAGTTTGTCTGTGCCATACCACGCCCCAAATTTATTCTACTAAATATCAGGAGAGACGGGACAAACAAAAAGATTCACTTTAACACTTTTCTTTTCCTATGGACGATCTGGTGCTGAATCTGAAAGACTGTGCCTATCAATAAGACTTGAAACATTTTTTTTTTTTTTTGCTGGACTCTCTCCTGATGAATGCAAACGTGTTATTAATATACGTACAATGGGTTGGAGGTTGGGGGAAGGAACATAACACATCCAATCCATCAGAACATGAAAATGTCAAATATATATGTTTTTGTTGGAGGGAGGAGTTGAAATAAGAAAAGTTGTGTAATGTATGACATGTATTGACGTAACGGAGTTTATATGGTGCAGGTACCCAGGAGGCGAGCACTTATACATAATAAGGTGTCTGTTGGCCGGACTAGAGGGTGTCAGGTGACACATCAATGGGGTGAACATTTCCTTGTATGGGGGAGATGCGCCTGGTTGAGGTCTCACCTGAGAAGTTGAAACCCTGCACAGGGAATGCCAGTGTATACACACAGGAGCAGGCTCCGATAGATAAAGGGAGCAAACGCTGACTACCAGAGTACAGTATGCCTTCACCACATGGCGCTGCAACATCTCACAGTGGTTGATAAAACCTATTACCCTATATGTGCTGAGTATACGCTGAATCAAGTGCTGTCATCGTACCAGTGACTTACTCCCAGAGATGTGCGGACACAGAATAAGGTGCATGCAGGATGCTTATCTCTAAGGAGTAACCACAGGAGGAGGCGTGTATTCAGCACTATATTATGGGAATAGGAGCTGGGATGGGTGTTGGTAATGGAGTAGACATCGGTATCCTGAGGAACAAACTCTCAGCCATAGCTTGAGCGGGACTTTGTTACTCAGAGAGATTGGTGGCGTCCTTAATAACATTCACAAAATACCCAGGGTCTCCAGATTTGGTGAACCATGTTGAGAGGTTGGTGGAGGGGGTGAGGGTACAGGATAGAAATCGGTTATGGGCTCTGGCGTACACGCAGTGGCGGACGGAAGTGTCAACCAGCATCAAGCTGATTGGGCAATCTCTGTTTAAAGGGCAGTGGCCTGATGAGTTAACATCACCGCTCAGTAAGACTCTGCCACAACACGTCGCTTACACTAATCCAAAATGGTGGTCGAATGCCTGGATGGGCTGTACTAGTTTGGATTGTGAAAGGTGTTAGGCTGTATGATCCCATACACAGAAGTGCGGACTTGGTCTGTATATTTGGTGGCATCAATGGGCTTACTGATTGGGGATTCTATCTTGTCGCATTTGAGGCTAAATCACCCACATGTGATCAGAGGAGATGGAAGCAGGTTGATACTTCCCTCGGTCGGAAGCCTGACCATGATGTCCTTTGTATGCCAGGGTAATACACCATGGTGGTGAACATAAAAATGTTGGGAAGTTATTTCAGGGATCATTGCTGGGGAGGAAGCACCTTGGTGTCGTTTGGGACATAGACGAGTTTATTTCTTTGTCCTAAAGAATACCGATGTAACGCTAGTCATAAAACTGGAAGGTTCCTTGAACCTAACCATAGGTAGAGGTGCATGGTATACCCTGGGCATGGTCTCTGAAATCCAGGCACAGGGATGGAATTGTGTGATTTTGTAATTTTTGCAAATTTATATGTGTGATTAAACTCAATATTTATATAGAAGGGTCTCCCATTTGGCTATGCAAGTTGAGGGACGAATTGACAGTAGAGTCTCTGTGTACAAATTAGAGACCTTGCTGCCAAGTCAGAGCCCTGCAATGCCGCTGTGAGCAAGCCTGCCTAATCCCGACCCATATGTACAGTAAAGGGTTATAGGGTTGGGAGCGGGGTGCGTAAATGGACGGGACACATATATATGTATATAGTATGGTAATAAGTTGATTTGTATTATATTATAGTGTGACCTATGAGTATTGTAGGTTATTAATATGGGTGAATAAGGCCCTCCTTGAGACTTATCTAAATAATAGATCAGTATTTGAGAGCTGTTTCATATGTTGCTCTGAATGTGTACTGGTGAATGGTGAATGAATGGATACCCCTTGCCTGTATTGCATCCGTCCGGAAGATACATAATGGCGACATGGAAGCTGTCGCTGAAGAAAGATGTGTCACTCAGTGGCAAAGAGGCACGTGTCGGGAAGCATAACACGGTAAGACCACAATGGACTGTTCCATAGGAGCTGTTTCTGACATGTTGTAAGAATACAACACGTTAAGACGTTTAAAGGACTGTTCTATGGATACTGGTTTGGAAACGCATGTCAGGGACAAACAGTTATGGACTGTTCAATAGGAGCCGTGTCTGAAGAAGGGTTTTTATGCGACTTTCAGTCGCAAAGCGGCATATGTTGGATTTAATATTTCTGCGGTTCACTTGGCCAGATTGCCCACCTGCGGTGAAGACGGCTCCAGGCTAGAGACACAGCCCCTGAGTGAAGAGTACAGTTTACTTCCTGGATCACCTTTTGCTGGTGTTCATTGGGTGCGAAGCAGGGGGGGGAGTTTTGAATGAGTGAGCTTGGTAAAAGGAATTCGCAGAGAGCTCTTCTCTCAGTTTTGCTGGGAATCCCTGACATGAGAAGATGTCTCTAGTCACCTCATGGTCTGGCGGCCAATTCAGTGGGGGTTTAATAGCAGAGTGCAGGCCCAATTCTTGGGAAATAAATAAGATAGTGTGTTATTAGCAGCTCCTTCGTATTATTGTGATACTAACAGTAGCATGCGCTCATAGGTTTAACAGACTAACATTATAGGGACTAGACAAATTAATACATAGATATAAGTATTATATCGCGTACTTCAATTAGCTTCACACCAACATTGCACCACAGATGTGTAAAGGGGACTGAGCCAAGTCAGTGGGGGTTTAATAGCAGAGTGCAGGCCCAATCAAATTCAGCAGCTCCTTCGGGGGGTCAGTGCTACAGTAATATTTATGAACAATATCCCTCAAGAAATATATGAAGATAAATAATTCTACCTTTCAGATTGCTAGAATATTGTAGGAGTGTCTCATAGACCATTGTTAGCTAGTTTGAGGTGGGCTTTGTTAGGTGTTTATTGTTAAGTGGCTGTATCCCATTGTTCTATTGTTTCTGTCTGCCTTGGGAGCAAACTATTATGGGATGTATATGTTTATGTCGATTAGCTTACGGGTTAATGCAATCACTGTCAGTTATTAGTTGCTAGAGGGGAGGGGGGATTTCTCCAACAGCCCTGCCTGCTGATATGACTGTCTACTGATGTTGAAAAGTTTGAATGTACCTGTCTCATGTTACTAAATGTACATGTAGCGGCCATAACCCTCTATGGGGCGGCCTTGACTTTTGAGCCTACCGGTTACCTCCGCTTGGCTTGTTAACGAATGTCCAGGGGTTCCCAGGGTTAATAACCAACAACTTTGGATGCTGACACCATAAAAGTCCTTTTTAAAAGTTTTTATTTGCAGGGGTAACATCCAACAAACACAGTCTCAGATGGGAATAGAGGGCAAGGGTGAAGAAACTCAGGCACCTTGAACTTCTGACAATAGAATGTCTCTAATAAAACCCAGAGAGTAGCCACTCGCAGCTGGGTACTTCAATGCCGGACAAATCTCTAGCCAGAGATTATGGCAGCCAGCACTTTGATCCGGAAACTTGTTAAAAGTCTCTAACACGGAATGAACTTGCAACCGAAGGGGTAAATAGGAACCTTTCCCCAGTACCTGGAACTCTCTCCCGGGAACAGATGGACCTTTGCCCCAAACAATGCGAGTCTGTGGGGCTAGTCAAACTGACCATGTTGCGGGATGGCAAACGCTCCCAGGCCCGGGACCCCTCACGGGCTACCCCGGTCCAGAACCAGGAACAGACAGCTACGGCCGAACCCCGAACACGTGACTTCAACACCTTAAGTACCCTTCCCCAGACTACACAGCGTTGCCAGACGCACCCACTGATTGGCTCTGGGGAAGACTGATACCTAAGACATCCAACCAGGCCTGATTCTGGGCCTGTCATGTGTACTTCACTGTACCCATGACCAGGCAGAACCCTAGTACAGCCCAGCCAAACTGATGCCAAAGTTAACCTATACAATTAACCCTCAGAACACCATTACTGTTCTGAGGGAAAAACTAAATTTCCACATATAGCGGACACCTTGTAAGTGTCCCCGCTACACGCTCCCCCTGGTTATTTAGACAATGTCCTCATCGTCTAGGCAACAACCAGAGAAAAATCCTAACATAATTTACAAAAAGAAAAAAACCTGTGCGGTGCTTGAGTTTTAAAATGGGTGTTGGGAAAGGGAAAGAAAGGAAAACACATTTAAATGTTTGACATTTTCACAACAACAAGTTTAACATACTGTACATGTACCACCCAGACTAACTGACTAACCCACCCAAACTCCGATGAGCTTGACAGTCGAATCTCGGTGCATCCTGAAAAAAAACAACAACAGACAAGGCAATACTATACACTATACAATTAGTTTAAATAGCGAAATTTCACCCATACTCCGTAAAATTTCCTTCTTTAAAGACACATGAAATTATTTTCCTAAAATCACTAACGAATGTAAAAGAAGTTCTCACTACTGATGTTCCTATCCAGCTGACTCACGCCACCTAGTGGTCAGAGCTGCTGTAACCGCAAGTCTTACTGAAACCAAGTACTGTAAGCTGGGAACTTGTAGATCTTGACACATTGTTTCCTGTAGCAACCACCTGCCTATCTAATTCCCACAGTTCTGGTAACTTCATTCAAATTCAAAGGCCTGATTTAGGAACAGTTCACCAATAGAAACGTGGAACGGGCAAAACCAAGTCTTTACCCGTTTGAGCATCATAGGTGGTGATGTAGTATACAGCACTGTCTTTTTCGGGTCTGCAGATCACAACTTTGTCACAATAGATGTGCTGACCATAACTCCAATGCAACAGACATCATTGGAATCGATCAAACATTTCACAGGAAAATGCTTTCTTCCGCAGTGGCTTTGGGACTTTAAGGTAGTCCCAGACATCTTCCGCATACCACTTTTCCCGATTCGCTTCCACAATGTCCATGACTTCCCTAGGTACGTAAGGGAATTCAAGTCCATACTCTGTTGCCACCCGCTTATGCAACAGCCTCTGAGACCTAGCTAATCTCGGTAGATTGCGGGTGACTCCATCCCCAGGGGGTATGCAAGAGTGTGGGGACCTCTTCACCAATCCCGTGGCATTGTTCGAGATCACTGGCAGGTTTTCAAGCTTGGGCATTGAGGTGTTTTGGGCCGAGGGGGTCTCTACTTGTGACACCTTGTCCCCCCCGTAAGGGCTAACCAGCCCGCAACATCACCGCAAGCAGTGGCCACATCATCCCCAAACGACCACAACAACTCATCAGACACCGAACAACTCCTCAACCTCTTCGGCCTCCTGCGAGGAGCAAAAAGATTCTAGGTCAGAGTCCCGCGATACAAATCTTTTTAGGGTTTAGTACTCACGGTTCCCTCGGTGCCCTCTCCCGTAGACTGCGGTGGCCTCTCCAGGGCAATGGCTTTTGCCCGCCGAGTGGCTACTGGAGAGGGCTGCGAACCCTTCTTGCGACTGGGTGAAGGCTGTAGGGGCTCCACTTCCTCCAAGGCAGGCATAGTGGTGAAGTCCGTGAGGGTGGACGAGGCTGTGTCCATCACCTCAGGGGTTGACTCCTGAGCCTGTGCAGCAGCGATGTCCTTGTTGGGAGTACTGGCAATAGTGGATGAACCCCAGATTTCAGGCCCTTTACCCGGAAAATAAGCGACCCAGTCCATGTGGAAAGCCCGAGGCAATTCAGTGGGCTGCTCCACTTTGAAGGTGTACTCGCCACACCTTCGGCACCTTGCGAACGTCCAGGGGTTTGCGACCAACCCGTCACATTTCCCTGGTCCAGGGCAATGGCTTTTGCCCTGGAGGCTGCTGACACACATTGCAGGTCACTTCCTACATTTGTGGGTGACAAAGTTTGGTCATCTAACAAAAATTTGAAGGTTCATGTTCCATCTGCTAAACTGGGACAAAAGTTTGTAGGCCCTTTCCAGATTTCTGCTCAAATTAGACACGTGCAATTTGTTTTGGGATGAATGTAAATTCGGACAAATTTTTGGTTATTCAGAGACTCGGATATATCCGAATCTCCTAATAAAATGGTAATGAATTTAATTGAAATTTGATTCCTTTACTCGTTTTTTAACGAATTCCAAACTTTCAGGAACAATTCAAATTTGGATCGGACAAAACATTATTGCACCGATGGGCCCAAAAAAAGAAGGGGCGGGTCGCCAGCTGACATCCTCGGGTGACTTTGCCAATACCTATTTAAGAAATGTCAGACAGAGGTGCAGGCAGTCAGTGGGCAGCTTTCGACGAGGTCGGAGGGGGTTCACATTTTACACTTTTTTGGTGAATGGCCCCATATATACCCCATACTCATTCACATAGGAGGGGAAAAGGGATCTGGGGGCCCCTTTGTTAAAGGGGACTTCCAGATTCCGATAAGCCCCCCTGCCCGCAGACCCTTACAACCAACGCCCAGGGTTGTGTTGAAGAGCCCTTGTCTTCATCAACATTGGGGACAAGGTGCTTTGGGGTGGGGGGTAGAGCCTCCCCTGCCCCAAAGCACCTACCCATGTTAAGGGTATGTAACCTGGTATGGTTCAGGGGGGGCCCTTGCTCAGGTCTGGTATGGGTTATATGGGGGATCCCACGCCGTTTTTAAAAAACATTTTGGTGTGGGGTTCCCCTTAGAAACTATACCAGACCCAAAGGGCCTGGTATGGATATGGGGGACCCAACGCTATTTTTTTTCTGATTTCTCTATTGTCACCATTCTTTTGTTTACATTTCAGCTCTCAGCGGGGAAGCCTGCTGACAGATGATGAGTCATCGGTTTGTTAAGGCTTCCTGGCCCCCTCCTCAACAACCAGGTATTCTTCATCCAGAATTCGAAGTGGTCGATAATTTTTCGACCGATCCGAATTCGAATCATTCCAAAAATTTTTAATTTGTTAAAAAGTTAATAAACTAAACTAAATTCAACAAAATTAAACAAAACTAAATGAGATTTGAAACGAATCAATTAAACAAAATTAGTAAACATTTTTCTGTTCTACATATGTCTAACTCACATCAATCCGGTCACCTTTTTGCTTAAAACTTCTCCTGATTGGCGGGGAGGCACTGTAGTGTGAAAATTAATTCGCTATGGTCACACAATTGGGTGGGATCAGGGCGCACTCTCTGCGCCCTGAGCCCACCCTTTTTTGTAGCCGATTAGAGCCTCTGGCTCTAATCATATGCTTAAAAAAAAAAACACTCCCTTCCATCCCCGCCATAGGAATCCATGTGTCCAGCGTCCTGAAAGGGGCCGGGCGCATGGATAGGGAGGCAGTGGCAGGCAAAGGGGGGCCCGTGCGCCCTCAGTGCACAGGCCTCCACTGCTTGTACTCCTTCTCCCCCCTGGACAACTGATCTTGTACTCAGTGGTGGCTGGTGCTCAAAATTTTTGTGGGGCGCAAACAAACTGAAAAATACTGAACCCCTCATCAATTGCAGCCTCACCGTGCCCTTCAATTGCAGCCTCACTGTGCCCATCAAATGCAGCCTTTTGTGCCAATCAAATGCAACCACCTGTGCCCATCATATGCCTCTGGCTCTAATCATGTGCTTTAAATAAAAACACCCCCTCCCACCCCCCGCCAAAGGAATCCATGTGTCAAGTGTCCTGAAAGGGGCCTCAGGAAGTAACGTCTCAGAGGAAGAAAGAAACTCCTCTCCCAGCTTCTCTTTATCTCCTCTCCCAGTCATTTCTACCAGAGCCACCAGGGTAGATGAATCAGCATTCGGACCTTTAGCATGACTGGGTGGTCCATGACATTCTGCAGATTGACTGGCACCTTCGCTTCAATCTCGGACAGGGCTGTGGTAGGTACTATCTCTGGAACCATCTCCTCCCCTGCTTCACTTGGTTGTGCATCGGTCTCCAAGATAACAAAGGGGCCTAGCTGATCCCAAGTCAACTTGACAGTGACCTTTATACAGAATATTTCACCGGGCTGCAACACCTTTTCTTTTGCTCTTAGCATCCATAGTCCTCCCAACCCCTTCAACTAGGGCGCTTTGTTCTTGGACCACTCACGTAAAGGCTTGAGGCAATTGGGGGTGTATTCCTTTAAGTGCAGAATCTTCCTTTACAGCCAATGGAATCGGTAACCTCCTCACCAGGTCAGTGTTGGTCCCAATTAGCATTGTGTTCTGTTTAGCCCCGGGAGTCGGGGACACATAACAGCCAGTGTGTCAAATGTTTTTGTCTTCCTTGCTACCGGTGGCCCAAAGGTGATCTTGATTGGGATGTATCCATCATAAGGGAATTTCTCAGACCCAATTCCCCAGATCTCCAGCTCTTCCAGCTTACACAGGGGAATAGGTTTCAAGTGTTTGTTATAGAAGTCTCTGTATAACAATGTCACTTGTGCTCCAGGGTCCATCCAGTAAGGCTTTGGTATGGACGCCTTCCACTTGCACTGAGACAATGGGAGAAGGACCTATAAGTCTTTCTGGCAGGTCAGCTTGCTTTTTAGAGTGAGCTAAGTTCGCTCCTTTCCTCACTAACTACTGCAAAGACCTAACAGTAGCCTTGGGATGTGGGGAAGCATTGACTCTCTGTGCCAGTTTTCTTAATTTAGATGGCTTACTATCCGATTTGGGTGAGGGTGTAGTTACACGCCTTGAGGTTTCCTGCGCCTCGATCTGGTCTTCCCATTCTTTGCACTTTTGGAGCTCTTGACTTTGTCGGGGTTCTCAGCTGGCTCCTTCACTGAGACCACTTGAAATTTCCCACCTTCTGAGCAGTGGCGGCTGGTGCTTAGAATTTTTGGGGGAGCGCAAATAAACTGAAAAATTCTGAAAAAAAAGCCCCATCAATTGCAGCCTTACTGTGCCCATCAAACGCAGCCACTATACCAAACGCAGCCACTGTGCCCATTAAAACGCAGCCACTGTGCCCATCAAACGCAGCCACTGTGCCCATCAAACGCAGCCACTGTACCATCAAACGCAGCCACTTTGCCAACAAACGCAGCCACTTTGAAAACAAATAACAAGGGTCTATGGGATTTTTAATCCAAAAAGGGACAGAGGGACACAGCAAACTGAAAAATGAAAAAAAAAAATATATATATTTTTCTTATAGAACATGTTATACACATGATCCGGTGCTTTTAGTAGTCACGTGACGCAAGTGTCATTGCACTTTATGCCTCGTTTACACGAATAGGCAGTTGAGTCACAGTTCTACCAGTCACTGACCACCCGCCTAAAAGATAACATGAAACCATTGGGGCTTTACACGTGACATGTTTGTGTCAAAAATGATTAGTGTTGTCTACCACTGTTCAACAACCCTCTGGAAAGCGATCCATATCAGATTTCTTTTCACAGGGGCAGTAGAAAGTGCTACAGGTGTGAACGAGTCTTTAGATTTATTTACTGTTGTTTTGAAGAAATGATGTACAGTTGTTCAGGGAAGGTGTAAGAAAAAGAAACATAAAATAATTTTTTTTTTCCCCTCTGTTAATTATATCATTCACAAAAATTTTCTGTCAAGGGAAATAAGTCAAGCAGCACATGCTGCCATTGTGCCCCCCGCCCGGCACTTACCTTGTCTCGTGTGACGGCGGCAGCGATGTCCTCCATTTCTTCTCCTGCCTGCTCCTCCTCTAATCCTCTGCTATGATTGGATGCCTGATAGGCGCCCAATCACAGCGCCTGTTGTTTCAGCCAATCAGGGCACAGGTAATACAGACCTGTGCTCCTGATTGGCTAAGGGGCGGTACAATGTTAGCAAAGTGAATTCCTTCGGTTTGCTAACATACTGCTGAGTGACAAGGAACGCACAGCGTTGCGCCCACTTCTCACTTTTTTGGATGCCTATTAGCGCCTACGACGCTAATCAGGTGCTTCCAAAAAACACCCCCACCGCTGTAATTCAGGTGTCCGGTGACCGAAAAGGGGCCTGACACCTGAATAGGGGGTGTCAGCAGCGACCATAGATAGATTCATGCAATGCATGAATCTATCTATGGTGATTAGAGAGTGACAGGAGAGGGGGGGCGGCGCTTCTGTGCCCTTTATGGACGTACTGCCACTGCTTCTGAGCAAAGAAGAATTTCTTCAAGACCTTTAGCACCTCAGCTTTTCCACCTGAGTCATCCGAGCTGAAACCTTCTCCGTCTTGGGATTAAGTTTTGATAGCTCTTTAGATCCCTGATTCTTTTCCTCTAGCAAGGATTCTTCCTCCCTTACTTCTGGGTAAGTAGGGACTACTTGCATTTCCTTGAGTAACAGTCTCAGTATAGGTGCTTAGGTTTAGCATCCTGCAGAATTAGTTCCAGGCAGACTTTGTCAGCATCACGTGGATCAATCCCTTTCTTCAGGCTGATTTGGTGTAGAATCTGATCCACTCTGGTAATATAGTCAGAAAGTCTCTCACCTCTACATTGATAGGTGTGTTTGAATTTGTACATCAGAACTGGGAGCTTTTCCACACTGCCATACACAGTATAAAAAGCTTCAATATAGTCCATAGCCATGCAGTCTTGTTTCACCATCCGCAGACTACGGATCACTTCAGCTGCCACAGACACTGGGCTTATTGACCTGATCTGTGAAGTCCCCAACCGGCAGCAATGGTATTACTTGTGCCTCGGTCCCTTCTGCCAAACTCACAACATCCGTCTGAAAGCAGGCTGGTAAAGCCACTCTCCACTCCTGCAAGGCATGGGTGCAACCCCAGCTGAACTCAGTTTTCATGTCAACGAGATAGGCCCCTTGCTCTGGAATTGCCTTCCTCACCAGCTGCTGCACTTCCTTTTTGGTCCATACGATTCCAGGTATCTCCATCGCTGTACACTCCAGTCGTCTACCATGCTCGACCAAACGCGGCTGCTGCGGCTGAGTCCATCTGCTCTTCATCTCTTGGCTCATCCCACAGCTTGCTAGGGCCAATCATGAAGGGGTATCCTCAAGCCCCCAAATGTAGCACCACTCAGGTAAGGGTGGCTGGAAGATGACTGTCCCCAAAGGTTGCCCTGCCACCTGACACCTCTGACACCCTGGGTTCAGACATAATTAAGAGTTATAATGCAGTTACACAGACACCAGACTAGCAGAGTAAACATGTATTTTACTTAAGATTTTTAGGCAGATAAGAACAAGACTTACTAGGGCAGATATCTTTCAGTATTAAACTTTGGTGTTAGTAAGTATATGTAGCGGGGTCGTACCCCTTTTAGGGGAAGAGACTACATTCCCCATGATCCCCCAGGCTCCCGGGCTGCTTGTTTCCGCCCGAGAGGCTGCTGGGGGAGGTTATAAAAAGGAAGAGCGGAGACCGCCTCTTCCTCTTGGGACACTTCCTCTTCTGAGGCCTGACAGGACTGGCCTGCCTCTGCTGACGGAGCTTGTGACGCGGAGACTACAGCCAGTGGAGACACCTGTGCGGACCGGAGCTGAAGGCCTGAAGCCTGGGCTTTGCAGCAGATGGAGTGAGACTCTCATCCCTCAGAGTCAGCAGCAGCGGAGCGGAGACTCTTCCCTACAGTCGGTCGGTCGGAGCTGAGGACCGGAGCGCAGGGGCTGTGGCGAGGAGGCCGGAGCCGCCATTGAAGGGACCGGAGCTGGGGACGGTGCCCAAGGATTGGTGAGAGAGCTGAGAGGCTCATCCTGCATTGATACACACGTTTTATGCCTACTGAACTGCCTAGGCGCAATTTACTTCAGAGCAGTAAATGTTACTTTCTGTGGATTACAAATACACCATTTAAAGCTACATGTGCACCACCTCTACAGATTTATTGCCGGTGAAGAACACTGTACTAGTACAAGGACTGAGCTCTATTACTAGGGATCAGGCCTGGTCCGTTAGGTAGGCGCAGATAGATTTATTGCACCTCAGAGGTGCATAGCAGACGGTCGCCACACTTGGCGCTCCGTTTCCTCATTGCTAGTTGATACATATATGTGTACATGTTAAAGTGCATATTGCAGGGACCTGCTAAAGTATTGTGAGTCATATGTTTAAATGCATGTTACTATTTCTTTTCCTTACTGACAAAGTAAAGCCAGTTATTCTTATTTCAGCAGTCTGCTTGTGAGTTCATACCCATTACACTTAGAGTATAAGTGATGTTTATATGTGCATAGATTCATACCCCTTGACTAACTGTGCCAGAGCGGGTAGAGCAAATTGCCGGGGGTTGGTGGAGCTGTACTCAGGGACCCAAAACAAACCAGCGGCTCTCTTAACTGGGGGTATCGCTACACGTGGGGGCTCGTCCCTATGATCAAGAGTCAGCGGGAAAAGCCGCCAGAAGGTACCGGCATGGACCCGATAGAAGTGGGACGGTGGTCCGCAACATGGGCCGCTGACCCAGCCGCAGCAGCAGTCATTGAACTGCCAGGGATATGGCAGAGAGAGGCAGTCAAGCAGCTCATAATGTCATTATCCCCATGCCAGAAGTCATGGATAATGGACATGAGAAATGATGCTGGGTACACGTACGCCTTAATAGAATGGAAGGAAGAGACTCCAGAGCAGTTCAGGAGCCAAAGCATACAAGCACCGAATGGTCAGGCCTACCAAGTGCTGCATGCGCTGCCGCGCAAGGGAGAAGGTTCTCCTATGAAAGCCATTCTATCCCCAAAGAAGGAAGAGCAGAAGGGCGCGGAAAGCCCCACACAGACTACCCTTAGTGCAGAACTGTGTGCTGTCCTAGGGGAAATTGTGACTCAGTGCAGAAGAGACCCCGGGGATTACCCGATGTCGGGATACAGGAAACTCCGGATGTTCTCAGGGAGGACACCTGTACCCTCGGGAGAAGAGGGATTTGAAGAGTGGTTAGATGGTGCCACGCAGGCCCTAGAAGAATGGGAGGTCTCAGAAGGCAGAAAGAAGCAAAGGATTGTTGAGAGCCTAAAGGGGCCTGCCTTAGAGGCCATACGCAATCTGAAGACAAGCAAAAAGGATTGCACCGCCCAGGACTATATAGACATCCTGGAAAGTGTGTTTGGTGGGACAGAAAAAGTCACAGAACTTACCTATCAACTGGAACACTGTTACCAGAAGACAGGGGAGAAGCTGTCGGAGTACATGGGACGCATAGACAAGATCCTGCATAGGATTATCCTGAAGAAGGGGATAGATCCAGGGAAGGTAGATGAAGCCCGTGCCCAGCAGGTGATGAGGGAAGCCCAACCCCTGGACCCTGTCGCACTAATTCTACGCACCCGGCAGGATGGGAAGAGCTTGGACTACCCTGATCTCATTCGAATGGTCAGAGAAGAAGAGGCCATGTTGGAAGAGAAACGGGAAAAGCAGGTGATGGGGTCTACAAAACTTCCAGTGGCCACGGTCAGGACGGCCTTAACCCCTGAAAGAGACACAGAGGTAGATGCCCTGAAGTTGCAGATGTCCCAGATGATGGAGATACTGACATCTCTAGTGGCGAAAGAGACGCCCAGTCCCAAGAAAGAAACAAGCAGGAGGGAATTGTTTCCAGCTGTTTCAGCACCAGCATCCCCACCTGACTACGGTGAGATGATCTGCTTTAATTGTGGAGGAATTGGTCATATTGCAGCTGTATGTTCCAGTCCCAAGAAGAAGAAAACAGAAAGCCGCCAGCCGGCGGGAAACGCCAAAGGGCCCCGGTGAAGGAGTCAACCGGGTGCCCATCACCTTCAGTGAGCTCCAAGAAGCATAACAGGAAAAGAAAGCGAGGAGATCAAACCCCTCGGAAGGAACCCAGGGATCCTCAACCAAGGTGCACTCCAGAGAAAGGGGGCAAGACCCCTCGGAAGGAATGCAGCACTCCTAAACGTGAACCCCCAAAAGTGAGAGATAACAATGTCCCTCAACGGGTTCACACTCCCAGCAAGAGGGAGAAAATTAATGCATACCAGGCTCAAGAAAGGAGCAAGTGCAGATCAAGTAAAAAGGAAAAGAGTCCGCAGAAGAGGACAGCATCAACTCGGCCTTACCCAGAAAAGCTAGTTGGTCCATCCCCTACTGTACCTATCCAGGTGGAAGGAGTGTACACGAAGGCCCTCCTAGACACTGGAGCACAAGTGACCCTATTGTACAGGGACTTCTATGACAGATACCTGAGTCATCTGCCAATACAGAAGAAGAAAGAGGAGAACTTGAATGGCTATGGCCTTCCTCAACCCCAGGAAATTCTGCCATAGATCTTCCACCTACTGGAGATGTGGAAGATGGAACATTGAACCCAGAAGCCACAGAGTTTGTGCCATTCAGTGTTGTGCCTGAGTGCTGGGAAGATATTCCTGGTCTCTACTCAGACCAAGAAGTAGATGTTCCAGAACCAGAGATGTTGCCAGAATGTGTTCCTGAAGAAGTCCCAAGAGAACAGAGAGCTCGCAGAGTTGTGAAGCCTCCCAAGAAGTTAACTTACCCCAAGATGGGAGAAAGTTCAGAGGACTCTGTTACTACAGCAAGGAGAAGTGCTGAAAGCCCTGACCCATCCACTGTCCATTTGGTGGAGGGCAACCCCAGCTCACTCTCTGGCACAGTTAAACAGGTCACCCACACTGAAGTGACCTGTAGACAGGACAGCTCCCCATCTTATGTTAATTGGTGGGAAGCTCCTCTGTCCAAATTATGTAAAAGGGTTGTTCCCGAGGAAGTTTGTAGTTTGAACACTGTCTTTGGGGACCAAAGATTCAAAGTGGGGGGAGTGTGTAGCGGGGTCGTACCCCTTTTAGGGGAAGAGACTACATTCCCCATGATCCCCCAGGCTCCCGGGCTGCTTGTTTCCGCCCGAGAGGCTGCTGGGGGAGGTTATAAAAAGGAAGAGCGGAGACCGCCTCTTCCTCTTGGGACACTTCCTCTTCTGAGGCCTGACAGGACTGGCCTGCCTCTGCTGACGGAGCTTGTGACGCGGAGACTACAGCCAGTGGAGACACCTGTGCGGACCGGAGCTGAAGGCCTGAAGCCTGGGCTTTGCAGCAGATGGAGTGAGACTCTCATCCCTCAGAGTCAGCAGCAGCGGAGCGGAGACTCTTCCCTACAGTCGGTCGGTCGGAGCTGAGGACCGGAGCGCAGGGGCTGTGGCGAGGAGGCCGGAGCCGCCATTGAAGGGACCGGAGCTGGGGACGGTGCCCAAGGATTGGTGAGAGAGCTGAGAGGCTCATCCTGCATTGATACACACGTTTTATGCCTACTGAACTGCCTAGGCGCAATTTACTTCAGAGCAGTAAATGTTACTTTCTGTGGATTACAAATACACCATTTAAAGCTACATGTGCACCACCTCTACAGATTTATTGCCGGTGAAGAACACTGTACTAGTACAAGGACTGAGCTCTATTGCTAGGGATCAGGCCTGGTCCGTTAGGTAGGCGCAGATAGATTTATTGCACCTCAGAGGTGCATAGCAGACGGTCGCCACACTTGGCGCTCCGTTTCCTCATTGCTAGTTGATACATATATGTGTACATGTTAAAGTGCATATTGCAGGGACCTGCTAAAGTATTGTGAGTCATATGTTTAAATGCATGTTACTATTTCTTTTCCTTACTGACAAAGTAAAGCCAGTTATTCTTATTTCAGCAGTCTGCTTGTGAGTTCATACCCATTACACTTAGAGTATAAGTGATGTTTATATGTGCATAGATTCATACCCCTTGACTAACTGTGCCAGAGCGGGTAGAGCAAATTGCCGGGGGTTGGTGGAGCTGTACTCAGGGACCCAAAACAAACCAGCGGCTCTCTTAACTGGGGGTAGCGCTACATATACAAAGGATATACAATGCAAAGAGAGATCACAATAAGTCAAACAGTAGTAACCAGTAGGTCCTGAAAGAACCTATGACTCCAGGTATAAAAGGGAAGAGAATGATCCCTTTTCTGTGTCAGCCTGTTCCCTTAAAATCCTGATCAGACAGGCCCAGCAATTGTGTGGCACAATTATAACACAACAGTTTGTAGGAAATGCATTAATCAATATCTGAGTAGAGTTCCCCTTATTGTGCGCAGTTATGCATTGCGTCCTTTTAGTGAGGGGAGAGGAGAAGTGGCAAAGTCCTTGTAGTGTAGATGTCCAGAGCCTTCCAGTGGCAGACAGATGAATCTCTGGCATTCCGGGGCTGACAGGTCCAACCACCACAGCAATATTAAGCGGTCTCTCCTTTCTACACATAGGCTCTCCACTTCCATTTACACAGCGGCTTTCCCTCAACTGTCCCAAGCTTTCCGGGCTTTACCATTTACATGGCTCCTCCTGCCTCCAAGCACACTGGGTCCTGTAGTTTCTTTTTCTTGCAATAACATGGGCATCTCTTCTCAACCAAAGGACATCTCCCAGTGTTCAGTGCTCCAGACTTAAAGTGGATGTAAACCCTCACATATACCCAGTGAAGTGAACAGCATCAGATGATACACAGGGATGAAACAAATCCCCCTACATAAGTTTAACATGTGTATCTGCTGTCTTTAGCTTTATATATTTTTTATATATTTTTTTAGAAAGTTCAGATCCTGTTTATCTCAGTTGACGGAGAACTTGTCAGAAGTTATTAGGCTGATAACAGAAGAATGGAGCAGGATACAGCCACAACCTAGTGCTTTGCAGAGAGATAAGAAAACACTGCAGATATACTGCTCAAATTTCATGAATTTACATCCACTTTAAAAGAATCAAAAGTTCTTAGTCCAAAGAAGTTCCATCTTGTGGTAAGAAAAGGGAACTGCATTCAGGACCTATTTACCATAATAATGCATTATAAGGCCTGCACATTCTGGTAACATTGATTCTGGTTACATTTGGATAGAGCGAGGAAGAGTTTAACCTTATAATTTTTTTTGTCATCAGTGTTCATTTGGGGAGATTTCCCCACACTCCTATTCCATAGCCGCCACAGTAAGTTTGAGGAAATTCCTCTAAAGTGAGGGAAATTCCCTAGTAGTTACCAGAGTCACCTCCACTGAAAAGTCAGTGAATGATACAGAAGAGTGTGGAGTCTGTGCATTCAGCACATGCCTAAGCGCTGAATGCATGTAAATGTAGCCGGGAGGCAGTTATCTTATCTGCAGTATCAGAAGACACTTTGCAACATTGCTGCAGTGAAACGATCTCCCTCTAGTGTCAGCTAAGACTTTGTGTCGTCAAATCCTGCCAGCAAAGTGATTACCATCAGGAAGCAAAGCATACAATGAATTGTAGTCCCAGGACTCAAGTTTCACATTGAGATTGAACTGTTTTAGGACTACAACTACCAGATTGTTGTAAGAGCTGATAAAAAGGCTGTGCTAGGCTGAGATCACTCTGGACAGTAAAGCAGTGCTGTCTGCAGATGCTCCAAAGATGCACATGTGGTGACTGTTCTGTTAAACTGCTGTATGGTCTTGGCCACCGTGCTGCAGCTCAGTTTCAGGCTCTTGGCAAACTTCTTGTAGCCTAGCCCTAGGCCATCTTTATGTAGAGCAACAATTCTTTTATTTTCAGATCCTCAAAGAGTTCTTTGCCATGAGGTGCCATGTTGAACTTCCAGTGACCAGTATGAGAGAGTGAGAGCGATAACACCAAATTTACCACACTTGCTCCCCATTCACACCTGAGACCTTGTAACACTAACGAGTCACATGACACCAGGGAGGGAAAATGGCTCATTGGGCCCATTTTGGACATTTTCACTTAGGGGTGTACTCACTTTTGTTGCCAGCGGTTTAGACATTAATGGCTGTGTGTTGAGTTATTTTGAGGGGACAGCTAAATTACACTGTTATACAAGATATACACTCACTACTTTACATTGTAGCAAAGTGTAATTTCTTCAGTGCTGTCCCATGAAAAGATATATTAAAAAAATTACAAAAATGTGAGGGGTGTACTCACTTTTGTGAGATACTGTATGTTTATATAGGGGCTGTCAATATCTAATTGTTCTTTATATTTGATTATCTGACATTATTCACTGCTGTTGCTGTTTTACCACCAGTGACGTTTCACCTGGAGTGTAAAAAAAGTGTATAAAGTGTAAGTTTACGTTGTTCCCCTTTAACCACTTGCCTACCAGGCACGAACACCTCCTTCCTGACCAGGCCATTTTTCAGCTTTCAGCGCTGTCGCATTTTGAATGACAATTGCGCGGTCATGCAACGCTGTACCGAAATAAATTTTTTATCATTTTTTCCCCACAGATAGAGCTTTACTTTGGTGGTATTTGATCACCTCTGCGGTTTTTATTTCTTGCGCTATAAACAAAAGAAAAGGGACAAGTTTGAAAAAACATAATATTTTTTACTTTTTATTATAATAAATATCCAATTTTTTTTTTTTTTTTTAAACAAATTTTTCCTCGGTTTAGGCCAACACGTATTCTTCTACATATTTTTGGTAAAAAAAATCGCAATAAGCGTATATTGATTGGTTTGCGCAAAAGTTATAGCGTCTACAAAATAGGGGATAGATTTATAGCATTTTTATTATTATTTTTTTTTTTTACTAGTAATGGCGGCGATCTGCGATTTTTATCATGACTGCGACATTACGGCAGACATATCGGACACTTTTGACACATTTTTGGGACCATTCACATTTATACAGCGATCCGTGCTATAAAAATGCATTGATTACTGTATAAATGTGACTGGCAGGGAAGGGGTTAACACTAGGGGCGCTGCAGGGGTTAATATGTTCCCTATGTTAGTGATTCTAACTGTGGGGGGAGGGGACTGACTGGGGGAGGGGACCGATCGGTGTCCCTATGTACAAGGGACACACCATCGGTCTCCCCTCCAGTGGCAGGACGTGGATCTGTGTGTTTACATACACAGATCCACGTCCTGCTCAGTTACTGGGCAATCGCGCGCGCGCCCCCTAGTGGCCAAAATGTAGACAACGTCATATGATGGCGTCCCGCCACAAAACTAGTAGCCGACCACGACCGCGTCAATTGACAGTGGGCGGTCGGCTACTAGTTAAATTCCTTTATCATATCAGTAAACATACCTTCTGGTTTACTAGAGTTTGTGTTTCTTTTCTACTGCTGTGTGTTTTGCACTAATGCCGCGTACATACGAGTGGAATTTCCGTCGGAAAAATCTTGGATGGTTTTTCCAACGGAATTCCGCTTAAGCTTGTCTTGCATACACACGGTCACACAAAAGTTTCCTAAACCTTCGACTGTCAAGAACGCGGTGACGTACAACACTACGACAAGCCGAGAAAATTAAGTTCAATGCTTCCAAGCATGCGTTGAATTGTTTCTGAGCATGCGTAGGAATTTTGCACGTCGGAATTGCTACAGACGATCGGAATTTCCGATCAAAACTTTTTCCAAAGTCTGATGGAGCATACATACGGTCACATTTTCCGACCAAAAGCTCTCATCGGTCTTTTGCTGGCGTAATTTCCGATAGTGTGTACGCAGCATTATACTGTATATTCGGTATGCCAGAGGGGTTGGGACTGTTCTTGGGGTTGAGAGGCAGAGTATGGAACCCAATATACTTAAGTGGCTCCTCCGGGGGTAGCGCTACATAAAATTTCCATGATGTTGGGAAAATGGCCTTCAATTGAAAAAAAATATATTACAATACCTCTTAACTGGTCCCAAACCAAAACCCCATTTACTACTAAACTGGGACTTCAGAGAGTTCATTTTTTGACGTTTAGCATTCTTCATAAGGAAAACGTAATAATCTCATTCAATGGAATAACACATTTTAGTCCTGTTTTTACGTCCTTAATGAAAATAATGGTATTATGAGATGTTTTTCCTGCGCACCTTTTAAAATAAACCTATCCTGCCACTATTGAACACCTTCTAAAAATGCCAGTTGCCTGGCTTTCTAGTTGACTCTTTGACTTCAGTCAAAGCAAGTATGGGGAAAGGAAAGTCAGGAAAGTGAAAGGGTTAGCAAGCTAGGCAACTAGCATTTTTATAAGAAAAGGTCAGTAAAGACAGCCTCAATGTTTCTGTTATGTCGGTTTACCTTTAAAACTGAACTTCAGGCACAAAACGTTGTAAAATATATTTATGCATGACCACAAATTAAGTAAAAATAAATGAGCTTCTTTTATTTAAAAAAATATTTGTTATGTCTAGAGTTTAATAGCAATTTGCAGGTATTCAGAGAAGAAAATCCCATTAATTTTGGTGTAAGAATTATATTGGAGACTTGAGCACTATGGAGCAAAATTTTATAATTGAATGGAGGTTTCCAATGATACCAAATAAAACTCAAGATAATAGCGCAACAGATGAACATAAGATTGGAGTGTTGTATACAGGGTCTTCAGTGGAAGAACCAATTTAAGCAGATTAATGGGACCTGCAACAGTGAGAAGCTTAGATCAGACTGAGAATAAAGCCCAAAATGAGCATATGGAGGCTTAGTGCCCTCTTTAAAGTAGATGCAGGCTATAAATTAATTACATCAAAAGCACCGTAAATCGTAAACAATTGTAATTTAAAACAATAAAAACATTTTTTCACTGTTTGTTGAATCTGAAGCTCATCATACACTATATGATCTGATTGTGCAATCTCCTTTAGAGCTACCATCAACTATGTAGTTTTGGTAAATCTAAATGAGATTGTGCAATCATATTGTATAGTGCAGTGGTCTCCAAACTGCGGCTGGATGCGGCCCTTTGCTTTCTTTTATCTGGCTGTGGGGTACTATTCCATTCACTGACATGATGGGGCATTATACCTCCTACTGACCCCCACAAAGGCTCAAAATTGTTCCCAATTACACCACTGATGGGTCACAATTCCTCCCACTGACACCAACAATGGGTCAATATTCCTTCCACTAACACCAATGATGGGGCACAATTCTTTCCACTAACACCAATGATGGGACACTATTCCTCCCACTGATACCAATCATGGGGCACTATTCCTCCCACTGATACCAATCATGGGGCACTATTCCTCCCAATTACCCCAATGATGGGGCACTATTCCTTCCAATGACCCCAATGATTGGGGCACTATTCCTCCCAATGAAACCAATTATGGGGTACTATTCCTCCCAATGAAACCAATTATGGGGCACCATTTCTCCCACTGGCACCAATGATGGGATACAATTTCCCCCACTGACACCAAAGATTAGAAGATGGGGTCCTACAGGCTGTGAGTCACAGCTCACGCATAGGAGACCTCCTCCAGCTCCTCCCCCATGACAGATCCACTGATCACTCGGCTCCCCCCCGGGCTCCGGTGGCTGGCAGTGGAGAGGCTGGGTGAGCTGAGCGGGCTGCAGGAGCAGCTTAGCTTTTGGCTCCCCCAGAAAAAGTGGCCTTGGCCAGGTGGTGTGTGTCCTATGGCCAGTCTGGGCCTGGGTGGATCCATCCTGGCTGTCTCTGTCCACAATGCCACCTGCCCTGCTCCTCTAATCGCTGCACATCGCCCAGGGAGAGAGGCAGGCAGAGAGCTGACATGGCTGCTGGACATCAGCACACTCGCCCCTGCTCTGGGGGAGGATCTGCCTGCTCCTTCTCCCCACCCAGCAACTCTGCACCAGCCAGATGAAGCTGTGGGAGCTGCCTCCTGCACCTCCTGCTACATGCCGCACCACACTAGCCATCACCCACTAGGGAGGTACCGATCCTCTGGAGGGAACCCAGCAGTCTGGGCTGCGCCACTAGGCGGCAGTGTGCCCTAGGTGGCTGCCTGGTTCACCTAGCAGTAGCACCGGCCCTGAGAGCAGAAGTGGGATCGGGTACTTTGCATTTTTCTGCAATTGAAAATTTGTAGTAAATTACATGGCAATGCATCTGATATATGAACTGACTCCCTATTTGAAAAAGTTGCTATAATACATAATGTAGCAGGTGATAATACAGCTTTATTTAATTATAAGCTTGCTGTATAACTACTCTTAAAGCTCAACTCCTGGAAATCTAAAAATTCTGCTTGTTTACTCTAGGGGAGAGTAATAATACTTTTACTTATCCATTTCTCCCCTATCTCAGCAGATGTCACTCCCCCATGCTGTGGCAGTAGACTGTCCCAAAAGCCTCGTACAAACGGTTTGATTGTTGGCAGGGGATGTCTGTTGACAGACTGTTGTCCTAAAATCTTACCGTTAGTAAGCTCCTTTTGACAATTGTTGTCCAATTCTCCGCCGACAAATGTTGGTTGGCAGGCTAGTAAATTTTCAGCGGATAACGGTTTGATGTCAGATTTTCGTAAGGTCAGTACACAAATCCATCACACAAAAGTTGAAAGTACAAACATGCATGCTCGGAATCAATGCTCACCAAACACGAAATTAGCAGAAGGGGTCCAAAGGGTGGCGCTCAAGAGCTGAAACTCCTCGTAGCACGTCACTACGTTCGTGTTTGTGGCACGACAATTGTGTACCGTTAGTATGCATGACAAGATCCTGGCACACGCCCTTTTGACAAGAATCAGACACTCAGTTGGCCAACAATCGTACTGTGTACGAGGCTTTAGACTGACCCTGCAGCGGTCTTGATGACGTATGGAACTTAAAGAGGAAGTAAACCCTGATGGGTTTTACTTCCTCTTTTGCTCCCTGTATAGCCTGCAAATAAAAAGCATAATGCATACTAGCCCATTGTGTACCACTTACCTGCAAAAGAATCCAGCGACGCCCCCTGTGTGGGCAGCGTCCATCTTCTTGCCTTCTTCCTTCGGGGGCCGCGGACTCCGGCTCTGTGATTTGCCGGAGCCGTGTGACGTCACTCCCGCGCATGTGCACAGGAGCCGCGATCTTTGGCATATGCTAGGGAAGAAACGGCCTTTAGTTTAGTTTCTTCCCTGCGCATGCGCCGTAGCAGTTTCCGGCGGACTACAAGTGAAATATCTCCTAAACGGTGCACGTTTAGGAGATATTTCCACTACCTATAGGTAAGCCTAATGCCGCGTACACACGAAGGGACTATCCCACGGGATTGTCCGCTGGACTCAAGTCCACCGGACAATCCCCTCGTGTGTGGGTGCCAGCGGACTTTTTGGCGCCAAAAGTCCGGCGGACTAGGTTTTAAGTTTTGTTTTAAAATTGTCCGCTGGACTTGGCAGTCCGGCTGACAATCCCGCCGCTAGTAGGCTAGTCCGCCGGACTTTTGAAATGAACGGACTTGCCGCTCATCGGAAAGTCCGTTCATTTAGCACGTGACTTCAGGTAGACGGAGCTAGCGAAAGCAGTGAATGCCGCCGCGCTAGCCCCGTCACCTGGCATGGATTTAAAGGGTTGTCGGGAAGAGGCCCTTGTCCTCATCAACATGGGGACAAGGTGCTTTGGGGTGGGGGGGCCGCACGGCCCCCCTTTCCCCAGGGCACCCCCCATGTTGAGGGCACGCGGCCTGGTATGGCTCAGGAGGGGGCGCTCGCTCGTCCCCACCCCTTTCCTGGCCTGCCGGGCTGCGTGCTTGGATAAGGGTCTGAGATGGATTTGGGGGGGGACCCCCACGCCGTTTTTTTGGCATGGGGAGTCCCTTTAAATCCATGCCAGGTGACGGGGCTAGCGCGGCGGCATTCACTGCTTTCGCTAGCTCCGTCTACCTGCAGTTACGTTCTAAATGAACGGACTGCTCCGTGTGTGGGCAAGTCCGTTCATTTTCAAAAGTCCCGCAGACTTTGTCCAGCGGATTGTCTGCCGGAGAAGTCCGGGCGTGTGTGGGCAAGTCACACGCTCGGAAGTCCGGGCGTGTGTGGGGAAGTCCCGCCGGACTAGGTCCGGCGGACAAAGTCCGAACGTGTGTACGCGGCATTATTCTAGGCTTACCTATAGGTAAAAGTACAAAAAGTGGGCTTACAACCACTTTAACCCACTGCAGCAGGGGTAGAAGATGCTGCAGGGACTGGTCTAGGAGCAGAGGATCGGGTAAATTAATCTACTTTTCCATGCACCCTAGACCTAAATGGACAGTTAACCCTTGCAGTGTGGGCACTGCCCCATTGCAAGGGAGAATGTTCAGGTTTCCTAGCGTTCAGCTGAAATCTAAGGCATCCAATTCTGTAAGTACAAAAGTTTTCACTAGATGGCAGCACAACAGAAGATATCACAGAAGATATTACAAAAACTGGAAAGAGATTTTTCCATAGTGACTGAACTTCTGCCTGCTGAATTTCTTAATTTTCATTGCAGACTGTGGTGCCTTCAGTGTTACTTTTATGTTACCTCACAAATGCTATACAAACTTAAAGTAGGAATTGAATGCAAAACTTTTTTTTAATTTTGAATAGAGTAAGGAAACGTTAAAACCACCATCATTCTTTTTGTTCACGTCTGTGTCTCATTCCATCCCTTCATTTCTTATCACAGAGCCACAACAGGAAATGAGAGGAAATCCCTCCAATGTGAGGGAAAACCCTGGTTGTCACCAGGGTCACCAGGACTAGCGTCCCCATTGGAAGTCTTTCCCTGTATTCATTTTGTGATGATCTCTTAAATTTTGGGATTGTCTTTTTCACTTTTGGTCATAATGGTAACCAGGACAAATAGGTAGGGTTAATCTCCTTTTACAGGGGCACAGACAGCAATAAAAACCTGACGGGTAGGAGGAGAGGGGAGGGATTTTTTTTTTAAGAATAGTTAGTATTAGCCTTTACTAACACTTCAAATTCAGATACACTGCTTCCATTTAAATAAATAAATAATTGAAAGCAGAACTAAACTCTCAATTAACATGAACTATTTTTAATACTTATGTTACCTTAGTAAACAGAGAGGAAATATATTATATATATAAAAAAAAAATTGAGATATACAGAATCTCACAAAAGTGAGTACACCCCTCACATTTTTGTAAATATTTTATTATATCTTTTCATGTGACAACACGGAAGAAATGACTTTGCTACAATGTAAATTGTGCAGCTTGTATAACAGTGTAAATTTGCTGTCCTCTCAAAATAACTCAACACACAGCCATTAATGTCTAAACCGCTGGCAACAAAAGTGGGTACAGCCCTAAGTGAAAATGTCCAAATTGGGCCCAAAGTGTCAATATTTTGTGTGGCCACCATTATTTTCCAGCACTGCCTTAACCTTCTTGGGCATGGAGTTCACCAGAGCTTTACAGGTTGCCACTGGAGTCCTTTTCCACTCCTCTGCCACATCACAGAGCTGGTGGATGTTAGAGACCTTGCGCTCCTCCACCTTCCGTTTGAGGATACCCCACAGATGCTCAATAGGGTTTAGGTCTGGAGACATGCTTGTCCAGTTCATCACCTTTACCCTCAGCTTCTTTAGCAAGGCAGTGGTCATCTTGGAGGTGTGTTTGGGGTCATTATCATGTTGGAATACTGCCCTGCGGCCCAGTCTCCAAAGGGAAGAGCTCATGCTCTGCTTCAGTATGTCACAGTACATGTTGGCATTCATGGTTCCCTCAATGAACTGTAGCTCCCTAGTGCCGGCAGCACTCATGCAGCCCCAGACCATGACACTCCCACCACCATGCTTGACTGTAGGCAAGACACACTTGTCTTTGTACTCCTCACCTGGTTGCCGCCACACACACTTGACACCATCTGAACCAAATAAGTTAATCTTGGTCTCATCAGAGCACAGGACATGGTTCCAGTAATTCATATCCTTAGTCTGCTTGTCTTTAGCAAACTGTATGCAGGCTTTCTTGTGCATCATCTTTAGAATAGGCTTCCTTCTGGGACAACAGCCATGCAGACCAATTTGATGCAGTGTGCGGTGTATGGTCTGAGCACTGACAGGTTGACCCCCCACCCCTTCAACCACTGCAGCACTGCTGGCAGCACTCATATATCTATTTCCCAAAGACAACCTCTGGATATGACGCTGAGCACGTGCACTCAACTTCTTTGGTCGACCATGGCGAGGCCTGTTCTGAGTGAAACCTGTCCTGTTAAACCACTGTATGGTCTTGGCCACAGTATTGCAGCTGCAGTCAAATGACACCGGGGAGGAAAAATGGATAATTGGGCCCAATTTGGAAATTTTCACTTTGGGGTGTACTCGCTTTTGTTGCCAGCGGTTTAGACATTATTGGCTGTTTGTTGAGTTATTTTGAGGGGACAGCAAATTTACACTGTTATACAAGCTGTACACTCACTACTTTACATTGTAGCAAAGTGTCATTTCTTCAGTGTTGTCACATGAAAAGATATAATAAAATATTTACAAAAATGTGACGGGTGTACTCACTTTTGTGAGATACTGTATATATATACACTTTTTTTTTTTATTTCTTACGCCCCGTACACACGGTGGGAAAATCCGACGGGAAAAGTTTGATCGGATTATGTTGTCGGAAAATCCGACCGTGTATGGGCCCTATCGGACTTTTTCCATCGGAAATTCAGACGGAAAAAATTTGGGAGCAGGATCTTAAATTTTCCGACAACAAAATCCTAACAGACTTTTTACAATCGTGTGTCGAGAATTCCGACGGACAACGTGCCCAGCATGCTCAGATCAAATTACGAGACCAAAGCTATTGGCTACTAACGTGAATGTAGTCCTGTCGTAACGAACGAACGTCATCACGTTCAGAATGATCGGATTTTCCGATAACTTTGTCCGACCGTGTGTATGCAACACCAGTTTCGGACAAAGTCCGTCAGAAAAAATACGACGGGGTTTGTGGTCGGATTTTCCGACCGTGTGTAGGGAGGCTTACAGTTACAGTATCTTCCTGGTTTCTGGCCTAGGCCAAAATTATGTCATACATCCCAGGAGTCCTCATGGGCATTTTTCTTCTTTCCTCTGAAGGAGGAGGGATTCTCTCAGAACACCCTCCTGCCTGCACACCTGAGCTAAGGGCCCATGGATTCCAGGAACATTTGTGTTTACCCAAGATAGCCACAGACAAAATGCCAGGGGAAAGTTCTTCAAAGTGATTTCTCAACAAAATAAAGCATGGAGACTTGAATGATAAGTGAGTTTGCTGTGACTAATAAAAATGAATTAAATAGTGTTTTTTAGTTTGTGGTACTCAAATACAGTTAAAGTGGTAGTAAACTCTGTTCTACCACTTGTACGTACAGGCAAGCCTATAGTAAGGCTTACCTGTAGGTACTGTGAATATCTCCTAAGCTTGCACAGTTTAGGAAATATTCAGAGTGCATGCAGCCGGTGAAGTTACCGCCACATGTGCTCTGAAGGTCCGGCATTCAGTGCCGGACCTTCAGAGACCGTGCCGTAAATAGCAGCTCCTGCGCCTGAGTGATGTCATCGCTCTCTTGGCCACTCATGTAGCCGGAGGATGCGAACCTGGAAGGAAGACCAGGGAAAAATGTCAGCCCTCTCAGCAGTGACAGCGCAGTGCTGGAGGGCTTCGTTCTAAGGCAAGTCTCTCATAGTTTCATAGTTATGACATTGCCTTGAAGGGGATTTTAATTTTTTTTTCCATCCACTGTGGTTATACCGCTTTAAGTTCCACTTTAAGGATGTATTAATTATTAAAGTGCTGACCTGCATTTGGATTTTTGATATCTTCCTAGATTTCAGCTACAAATTAAAGCCAACTACCCAACACAATTTTTAAACCTAAAACAGATTGGCAATCTGGGTAATCTTGCTATTCTGTCATATGTCAGAGGGTCAAATCTATGTCTATGGCTCATGTGGGCTACTTATGGTTGTTATTCAATAACCAAGTTGTGTTATAACAATCGATATGCTTGTATAACCTTTATATGTCCTAATTTAACTGAGCCAAGTGTGCACGTTTTTTCACAATACACCCCAGTAGGCAGCAGATGGTGCTGTACGTCTATGCTTACCTCAAACTGATAATGCAGCAGCTAGGGTTCTAATAAGCATTCATATGAAATGTTGTTTTGTCAAGCAATAAAGCTTATTTTCTTCAAAGGAAAACTAATCCAATTACTGGTTAATCAAAAGAGGCAGACTGTTCGCACACGTGGTGATTATGTACTCTTACGAATAATATTTCAAGAGTAGTTTTATTTGTGCTGTGCTGATTGTTCATATTCTGTAGGTATAGTTGAAGCTGCTGTATTTGCTGTAAAGCAGCAGGCTTAATCCTGCATAGGGTACAGATAATCAATGCTACTTTTGTGCTTTTACAAACATTTTATAAATTCATATAAAAAAAAAAAAGGTAACGTCAAACTTTTTTTTGAAGCTCTTATAAAGTTATTTCTCAATCAGGCTGTGGTGTAATTTTAAGTAACTATTTTGTTATTGGCATAACGCCCACACATTCTGTATTACTTAATGGAGTACACCAAATTATTTTCAGCAGCCCCTGCTGTGTAAGGAGCTAGTAATCGCATGTCTCCACAATAGAAACACTAGGAACTAGTTTATCCGGCAGTATATTTGTTTTGGTGATTATGGAAGGAAATCCATGCAGAGGGCAGGACAACATAAAACCACCAGGTAAATAGCACTTTCTAGTTACATAGTAGCCGAGGTCGAAAAAAGACACAAGTCCATAGTAATCCTCTTTCATATATTTTTTTTCCATCTTTTCTAGTTGAACACAATGAACATGTGCCTTTTAACCTTTAATAATAAATTAGCTGCTTATGTAAAACATAGATCATTTATTAAATACAATAATATAAAAAACATAACACCCTAATCCCTATAAAAACAAAACAAAAACAACAATGTGACATAAAGTAATGAATAATTATATATGTTTTACATGAGCAGCTAATTTCTACTTTGAGGGGATTGTGGTGGTTTCATATTAAGGCCCCTTTCACACTGTGGCATTTTTCAGGCGCTACAGCGCTAAAAATAGCGCCTGTATAGCGCCTGAAAAAAAGCAGGTCCTTTCACTCCAGTGTGAAAGATGGAGGGCTTTCACACTGGAGCGGTGCGCTAGCAGGACGGTAAAAAAAGTCCTGCTAGCAGCATCTATATGGACCACTTATGTATTTATTCTGTACATGTTGTATTCAGCGCTCCTAAACCGCTTCTACCCATTGAAATCAATGGGGCAGTGTGGCCATACCGCTGGATTTGCAGGCGGTTTTAACCCTTTTTCGGCCGCTAGCGGGGGTTAAAACTGCACCGCTAGCGGCCGAATACCGACGCTAAAACGACGGAAAAGCAGCGCTAAATATAGCGCTGCTTTACCGCTGACGCCCGCACCGCCCCAGTGTGAAAGGGGCCTTAGTCTTTTCCTGGCCCTTACACAAAGGTGATGCGGTTATAGTTCGAGTTCACCTGCTAGGGCTCATGCACACTGCATTTCAAATAAGCTGCTCCTTCAGGCTTTTGAGCTTTTTTGAGGCTCTCATTTTTTTCTGCCTGGAAACTCCCCTTCATGTTGGCCAATGTGTCCATGCACACTATGGCATTTTCAAGAGTTTACAGGCATATGAGCTTACAGGCAAAAAAAAATACTCACCAAACTCGTGTTTTTGAGAGGAGCTTTCAAGCAGAAAAGACGCCTAAGCACCCAAAGATGTGTGAAAAAGCATAAAGAAGCGCAAAACAGCTTAAAAGAGTACAAACAATAGAAAATTAGAGGGGAGGGTTTGTGAAAAACAAGCTTATACTTACCAAAGCTCAAAAAAGCTAAAAGAAAGCAATAAAAATGCGCGAAAGAGCACAAAAAAGCACAAGCTTCTTCAAGCTCAAATGCCTGTAAAAGCAGCTTTTTTTTTTTTTGAGCTGCAGTGTGCATGAGTCCTAAAACTAAATAAAAATATTGAAACTGCAACCAGACCCCTAGTTCAGCACCAAGCACTACAAAACAAGAGCACTAACCACAGCCATTTCATCAACAGTCTAGTACCTGTAATATTGTAGTGTGCCATGTGCATTGTATTAATTAGCCTGCACACAGTAATGTGTAATGATTTGATCCAGACAGATGATATATCAGATAATGTTGCCCTGTATGCCCTGAGCTGCTTGTTAGGATGCTGGCAGCTGGGCTACACAGCCTCGTTGGTTGTTAGAGTACAGCCAGCCACCAAGGTATACATCTACATAGTTACTGCATGTATTTAGTCAGGTTGAAAAAAAATCCATCTAGTCCAACCAATAAAAAAATATATAATTAGAATAAATAAATATAGAATCTCCATATACAGAATCCTATACCTACAATTGATCCAAGGAAAGGCAAGAAAGCTCTATAAAGAATTGTCCAATTTGGCCCAGAAGACAAGCAGATATCCCCTGAATCAACTACCCCTGGTGTTACTGCCTATAAATGTTATTATCCAGTTGTATTTTGTACATTTAGAAATGCATCTAGCTCTTTTTATTAAAACAATTTACTGAGCTAGCCAGTGCTAATTCTTGAGGGATTCTATTCCACATTTTCACAGCTCTTACGGTGAAGAAACTGTTCAGAATGTGGAGGGTAATTTCTTTACCTCCGGGCATAAAGCGTGCCCCCTTCTCCTCTTTAATGATCTGAAAGTGAATAACTCTACACAAGTTTGCTATATGGACCACTTATGTATTTATTCTGTACATGTTGATCATATCCCCCTTTAATCACCTCTTCCCAAGAAAGAAATTTAGTTCCTCTAATCGTTCTTCATAGCTGAGCTCCTCCATGCCTCTTATCAGTTTGGTTGCCTTTCTCTGCACTTTCTCCAGTTCCCTGATATCCTTTTTGTGAATTGGTACCCAAAACTGAACTGCATATTCCAGATGAGGTCTTACTAATGATTTGTACAGGAGCAAAATGATATTGCTCTCTTTGGAGTCTATGGGGTTGAATTACTATAACCGGTGAAATCTGGTGCAACTGTGCATAAAAACCAATAAGCTTCCAGGTTTTTTTTTGTCAAAGCTTAATTGAACAAGTTGAAATTGGAAGCCAATTGGCCAATTGGCTACTATGCACAGCTGCACCAGCTTCTGCACTCTCCAATTTTAGTAAATGAACCCCTATACCTCTTCTAATACAGGGAAGTAATTTGCTAGCTTTAGAAACTGCAGCTTGGCATAGCATGCTATTATTATCATAATCTACCAGAATGCCTAGATCTTTCTCAACCATTGACTCCTATAGCTGTTCTGCTCCTAGAAAGTTTGATACATGCATGTTTTTAGCCCCCAAGTACATAACTTTACATTTATCAACATTGAACCGACATTGAACCTCATTTACAACATAGTTGCCCAATTAAATAATGCAATTAGGTCCGCTTATGAGTTGGAGACATCCAGTAAGGATGTTATTCCACTGCATACCTTGGTGGAATCTGCAAACACAGAAATGGTACTTTTAATTCCGAACTCTATATCAGGGTTTTTCAAACTATGGCCCTCCAGTTGTTCAGGAACTACAATTCCGATCATGCCTAGTCATGTCTGTGAATGTCAGAGTTTTACAATGCCTCATGGGATGTGTAGTTCTGCAACAGCTGGAGGGCCGTAGTTTGAGGATCCCTGCTCTATATCATTTACAGTGGTGTGAAAAAGTGTTTGCCCCCTTCCTCATTTCCTGTTCCTTTGCATGTTTGTCACACTTAAGTGTTTCGGAACATCAAACCAATTTAAACAATAGTCAAGGACAACACAAGTAAACACAAAATGCAATTTGTAAATGAAGTTGTTTATTATTAAAGGTGAAAAAAAATCCAAACCATCATGGCCCTGTGTGAAAAAGTGATTGCCCCCCTTGTTAAAACATACTATAACTGTGGTTGTCCACACCTGAGTTCAATTTCTCTAGCCACACCCAGGCCTGATTATTGCCACACCTGTTCACAATCAAGGCATCACTTAAATAGGAGCTGCTTGACACAGTAAGGTCCACCAGAAGATCCTTAAAAGCTACACATCATGCCGAGACCCAAAGAAATTCAGGAACAATTGAGAAAGAAAGTAATTGAGATCTATCAGTCTGGAAAGGGTTATAAAGCCATTTCCAAAGCTTTGGGAATCCAGCGAACCACAGTGAGAGCCATTATCCACAAATGGCGAAGACATGGAACAGTGGTGAACCTTCCCAGGAGTGGCCGGCCGCCCAAAATTACCCCAACAGCGCAGCGACGACTCATCCAAGAGGTCACAAAAGACCCCACAACAACGTCCAAGGAACTGCAGGCCTCACTTGCCTCAGTTAAGGTCAGCGTTCATGCCTCCACCATCAGGAAAAGACTGGGCAAAAATGGCCTGCATGGCAGAGTTCCAAGGAGAAAACCACTGCTGAGCAAAAAGAACATCAAAGCTCGTCTCAATTTCTCCACAACACATCTTGATGATCCCCAAGACTTTTGGGACAACATTCTGTGGACCGATGAGACAAAAGTGGAACTCTTTGGAAGGTGTGTGTCCAAGTATATCTGGCGTAGAAGGAACACTGCATTTCAGAAAAAGAACATTATACCAACAGTAAAATATGGTGGTGCTAGTGTGATGGTCTGGGGCTGTTTTGCTGCTTCAGGACCTGGAAGACTTGCCGTGATAAAAGGAACTATGAATTCTGCTGTCTACCAAGAGATCCTGAAGGAGAATGTCCGACCATCTGTTCGTGTACTTAAGCTGAAACGAACTTGGGTTCTGCAGCAGGACAATGATCCTAAACACACCAGCAAGTCCACCACCGAATGGCTGAAGAAAAACAAAATGAAGACTTTGGAGTGGCCTAGCCAAAGTCCTGACCTGAATCCTATTGAGATGTTGTGGTATGACCTTAAAAAGGCCGTTCATGCTCGAAAACCCTCTAATGTAACTGAATTAGGACAATTCTGCAAAGATGAGTGGGCCAAAATTCCTCCAGGACGCTGTAAAAGCCTCATTGCACGTTATCGCAAACGCTTGGTTGCAGTTGTTGCTGCTAAGGGTGGCCCAACCAGTTATTAGGTTTAGGGGGCAATCACTTTTTCACACAGGGCCATGATGGTTTGGATTTTTTTTCACCTTTAATAATAAACACCTTCATTTACAAATTGCATTTTGTGTTTACTTGTGTTGTCCTTGACTATTGTTTAAATTGGTTTGATGTTCCGAAACACTTAAGTGTGACAAACATGCAAAGGAACAGGAAATGAGGAAGGGGGCAAACACTTTTTTCACACCACTGTATAAGTAGGTTAAAAAGTAAAATGTCCCTACAATGAACCTTGGTATACACCACCAATAACCTTAGACAATTCAGAGTACGAATCATTAGGTTTTAATCATTAGGTATGAATCATTTCTAAAACTGAGCTTGTTATATTTCCTCCTCCCCCCCCCCCCCCCTGACTTTACCATTAAGATCAACAGCACAACCATTGGTCCCTCCACACATGCCAGGGTGCTGGGTGTAATCCTTGACTCTGACCTCTCCTTCAGCTCCCACATTCAATCACTGGCTAAATCTTGCCGCCTTAACCTCTGGAACATCTCCAGAATTCGACCCTTCCTGACTAACAACACCACAAAATAACTTATTCAGGTCATTTCCCGCCTTGACTACTGCAACTCTCTCCTTAATGGCCTACCCTTACGCAGGCTATCCCCCCTTCAGTCTATTATGAATGCTGCTGCTAGACTAATACACCTCACTAACCGATCCATGACTGCTGCTCCTCTCTGCCAATCCCTTCACTGGCTTCCCCTACCCCACCGTATAAAATTCTAAAAGCTAACCACAACATACAAGGCCATCCACAACATCACCCCCAGCTACATCACCAACCTCATCTGCAGATATCGTCCAAATCGCCTGCTCCGCTCCTCCCTCCTGCTTTACAGCTCTCTTGTTACCTCCTCCCATGCTCGCCTTCAGGACTTTTCCAGAGCCTCTCCCATCCTCTGGAACTCCCTGCCCCGGTATGTCTGATCAGCCCCTAACCTGTCCATCTTTAGGAGATCTCTGAAAACTAATTTATTCAGGGAAGCCTATCCCACACCCAAGAACTGTCCCTGAGCCACCCCCATGAAATCATTCCCGCAGCCATTACCTTATGTATCACCACCCCTCCCTTTAGAATGTAAGCTCTACGAGCAGGGCCCTCCTGTCCCTTCTGTATTGAACTGTACTGTAATTGTGCTGTATAAATTGTGTATAATAATAATAATAATTAGGTTGCAAGTTGCACTTCACTGTTACACCTAAATATATGTGCATTGTTACAAAGACATGTATACACAAACACAGATTTACACACACATGGGTCCTACTAAATCTTGCTGACTCCTTGAACTGTAACCTACAGTAATGCTGCTTATATAAAATAGTATTTTGTATTAACTCCTTGTATCTCTAGATTCCACCCCCTCATACCACCCCTTAAGCAGGCTGAACTTTCTTTCCTATTGTTTTATGTTCTTTTGTCATGTATTTGTCACAGGAAACATGTTCCATTTTTGTAGTCTATACTAGCTTTTCTCAACTTTTTTAACCCTGAGGATCACTTCAAATATTTTTCATGTTCCAGGAATCCCTTGCTAAGATTGGCTCATCAAAGTCATTAGGAAAATGCCCCTTACATTGATGGTCAGTAGTTAGAATGTCACCATTCAACTAAAAAGACCATTGGTGTCATTCTACTAGCTCTGCCAAGTGGTTAAGGACCTTGAAATATACAAGCACCATCAGATAAGGGGGTAGATCTGCCACTCTTCAAGGAACCGCTAGCAACTAGGGTTGAGCGAACCCGAACTGTAAAGTTCGGGTCCGTACCGGACCTTTGGGTGCGAACTATTGGCTGTATTTTCGGGTTCGGGTCCAGTGTTCGGCGATGTATTGGCACCTTTTACAAGGTGCAGGGCAGCCAATCGACGCTAGTTTCACTAGTGTGCCCTTAGAAGCCATCACAGCCATGCCTACTAATGGCATGGCTGTGATTGGGCAGTGCAGCATGTGACCCAGCCTCTATATATAGTACAGACAAACAGCACACAGCGTCACTCTGCTATAGACAGGTTCCTGTGCTGCTAAGAGAGGATTTTAGGAGTTAGTCTGATAAAGTCAGTCAGTCCACATTCCTTAAAATTTCTTCAAATTAGTTATATCAGTGAGCGATCTACATAGCTAGAGTAGACTAGAGAGTGTCTTTATTAAGGAAAAGAAAGAGGCAGAGAGAATTATTCAAGAGATTCCTAAATCAATTGTACCCTGGCTGGGGTGCAGTGCACAGTCTTTTAACAGTGCCATGAGGCCAGTGCCAGACAAAATATAAGTTTTACCTGCAAGCTCAGTGCAGCATCACTGCACTGCATATTTTAGTAAGAGATACACCATACTCTGTGTGTATTCTGCTATTGGAAAAACATTGCAAAAAAATGTAATTTTGCTGTGTTTTTTTTTTTTTTTTTTTCCAATAGCATTTTCTGCAGTTTAGCAGTTTTTGAGATACACGCTTTACATACTGTGTGTGTATTCTGCTATTGGAAAAACATTGCAAAAAAAATTTAATTTTGCTGTGATTTGGGGATTTTTTTTTTTTTTTTTTTCAATAGCATTTTCTGCATGTTCATACACGCTTTAGACAATGTACATATATTCTGCTATTGACAAAAAATTAAATATTTCAGTGCTTTGTGCAGGAGTGTGACATACAATCGCTCGATATTTCTTCTATTGTGCTGTCCCAAAAAAAAAATTGTAGTGACATTTTTTTTCCCAATAGCATTTTCTGCAGTTTAGCAGTTTTTGAGATACACGCTTTACATACTGTGGGTGTATTCCGCTATTGCAAAAACACCCATTTAGGGCGAGATCATAAATTTTGAAAATATGAGGAGATCATCAAAAAGGGGACGTGGCCCGGGTCTTGGTGCTGCTGGTGGCCCTACTGTTGCAGGGAGAGGACGTGGTCGATCTGTGCCAGCTACACGCACTAGTGAAACACCTTCCTCAGGTGAGAGTAGGCGACAGAGCCTGCAGCGGTATTTCAGTGCGCCTAATGAGGCTGTACGAATGTTGAAGCCAGGACAAGTACAGGCGATAGTAGATTGGGTTGCTGACAGTGCCTCCGGTTCCTTCACATTGTCTCCCACCCAGTCTCCTGATGAAAGTTCAGAGTTGGCACCTGCAGCCGATGTCCATCAGTCTTTCACCTCACCCCCTTGCAAATCAGCCAATCAGTCTGAGCCCCAAATCATGCAGCAGTCTCTTCTGCTTTTTGATGACTCTGTTAGCAGGGTTTCCCAGGGCCATCCACCTAGCCCTGCCTCAGAATTGGAAGAGATTGTGTGCATCGATGCCCAACCACTTATGTTTCATGATGAGTACATGGGAGGACCATCGCAGCACGTCTCGGATGATGACGAAACACAGGTGCCAACTGCTGCTGCTTTCGCCATTGAGCAGACCGACAAGGATGGCAGGGGTGAAGACTGGGTGGAAGATGATGTGGAGGACGATGAGGTCCTTGACCCCACATGGAATCAACTTCATGCAGGTGACCAGTGTAGTTCGGAGGAAGAGGCGGTGGTCGCACAGAGCCACCAGCACAGCAGAAGAGGGAGCAGGGTGCAAAAGCGGAGCGTCCGTCCCCTAGACAGTACGTCTGCTACTGCCCAACGCAGCAAGGGACCGAGCACACCAAAGCCAGGTCCAAGGAGTTCCCTAGCGTGGCAGTTCTTCAGACAATGTGCTGATGACAAGACACGCTGTGTGATCAGAGCCTGAAGCGAGGCATAAACGTTCTCAACCTGAGCACAACCTGCATGACCAGGCATCTAAGTGCAAAGCACGAGCTGCAGTGGAGTAGACACCTCAAAAACCAAGAAAGGTCTCTGGCTCCTCCTGCTTCCTCTTCTGCTGCAGTCTCGGCCTTTTCATCCACCTCTGTAGTGACAGTGACACCTGCCAACCCGCAAACAGAGGATCTGCCAGCAACACTACCACCTGGGTCACCAACCATCTCCACAATGTCCCATGGAAGCGTTCAGCTCTCTATTTCCCAAACACTGGAGCGGAAGAGGAAGTACCCCCCTATCCACCCGCGATCCCTGGCCCTGAATGCCAGCATTTCAAAATTCCTCACCTTTGAAATGCTGTCATTCCATCTGGTGGAGACGCAGAGTTTTAAAAGGCTGATGTCATTGGCTGTCCCACAGTACGTCGTGCCCAGCCGCCACTACTTTTCCAGACGAGCTATCCCTTCCCTGCACAACCAAGTGGGGGACAAAATCAGGTGTGCACTGCGCAACGCCATCTGTGGCAAGTTCCACCTAACTACGGATGTGTGGACCAGTAAGCACGGTCAGGGACGTTATATCTCCCTAACAGCACACTGGGTAAATGTAGTGGCAGCTGGGCCTGAGGCGGATAGCAGTTTGGCGCATGTCCTTTCACCACCGAGGATTGCAGGGCACTTCAGTTTGCCTCCTGTTGCTAACTCCTTCTACTCCGCCTCCTCATCCTCTACCGCCTCCTCATCCGGTCAGCGTAACACCTTCACCACCAACTTCAGCACAGCCAGGGCTAAATGACAGCAGGCAGTTTTAAAACTTTCCTGTTTGGGGGAAAAACCCCACACCGCGCAGGAGTTGTGGAGGGACATGGAACAACAGACCGATGAGTGGTTGGTGGCAGTGAGCCTCAAGCCCGGCCTGGTGGTGTGCGATAATGGGTGAAATCTCGTACCAGCTCTGGGCCTAGGTGGTTTGACGCACATCCCTTGCCTGGCGCATGTGCTGAACTTGGTGGTCCAGAGGTTCCTTAAGAATTACCCCGATATGCCAGAGCTGCTGCAGAAAGTGCGGGCCATCTGTGCGCACTTTCGGCGTTCTCACCCTGCTGCTGCTCGCCTGTCATCGCTGCAGCGTAACTTCGGCCTTCCGCTCACTGTTTCATATGTGACGTGCCCACAAGGTGGAACTCCACCTTGCACATGCTTACCAGACTGTGTGAGCAGCAGCAGGCGATAGTGGAGTCTCAGCTGCAGCACGCACGCGTAAGTCGATGTGCGGAACAGCACCACTTCACCGCCAATAACTGGGCCTCCATGCGAGACCTGTGTGCCTTGTTGCGCTGTTTCAAGTACTCCACCAACATGGCCAGTGCCGATGACGCCGTTCTCAGCGTTACTATCCCAGTTCTATGCCTCCTTGAAAAAACTCTTCAGGCGATGATGGAAGAAGATGTGGCACAGGAGGAGGAGGAGGAGGAGGAGGAGGAAGAGGGCTCATTTCCAAGGCTTTCAGGGCAGTCATTTACAAGTGGCTACGAGGGTGGGTGCACCAACAAGCGCCAGGTACACAATTGTCCGGCAGCAAGGGCACAGTTCTGGAGGATGACTAGGTGGAGGATGAGGAGGAGATGGAGGAGGAGGAACCATGTTCACAGCAGGGTGGCACCCAGACCAGCTCATGTCCATCACTGGTGCGTGGCTGGGGGGATACAGAGGACACAGACGATACATCTCCCACAGAGGACAGCTTTTCCTTGCCCCTGGGCAGCCTGGCACACATGAGCGATTACATGCTGCAGTGTCTCCGCAACGACCGCCGAGTTGCCCCCATTTTAACTGGTGCTGATTATTGGGTGGCCACCCTGCTGGATCCCCGTTACAAGGACAACGTGCCGTCCTTAATTACCTCACTGGAGCGTGATCGTAAGATGTGCGAGTACAAGCGCACGCTGGTAGACGCGCTGCTGGTGGCATTCCCACTTGGCAGCGGGGGTACGGTGGAAGCACAAGGCGAAGGCAGATGAGGAGGAAGAGGTCGCCAACGCAGCCGGGGCACCGCCAGCACCTCGGAAGGCAGGGTTAGCATGACCGAAATGTGGAAAAGCTTTGTCAGCACGCCACAACAACCAGCACCACCAGCTGAGATGGAACATCTTAGCAGGAGGCAGCATTTCACCAACATGGTGGAGCAGTATGTGTGCACACGCCTACACGTACTGAATGACGGGTCTGCCCCCTTCAACTTCTGGGTCTCCAAATTGGACACATGGCCTGAGCTTGCCCTTTACGCCTTGGAGGTGCTGGCCTGCCCTGCAGCCAGTGTATTATCTGAACGTGTATTTAGCACGGCAGGGGGCGTTATCACAGACAAGCGCAGCCGCCTGTCCAGAGCCAATGTGGACAAGCTCACGTTCATTAAAATGAACCAGGCATGGATCCCCCAGGACTTGTCCGTACCTTGTGCAGAATAGACACGTATACCGGTGTTCTGACAAAAACTGTCTGGCCATCGGCTAGTGTCCGGCCACTTACTGTGCAGGCGCAGTGCTTGCGCAGTACGGAGGACAAGGAGATTCACAAAATCTCCAAAGATGAACGTCGCCTGGGCAGTGAGTGCAGGTTCAAGCCCCACCATCCAAGTGGACATACGGTAGCACATAGTAACAGGGCCTCTCACGGGCTCGCTTGGCTAGGCTTCAACCTCGGATGATGTGGCTTGAACCTGGAGTCACCGCGCATCGTCTTCGGAGAGTTTCAAAATCCCCTTGTCCTACGTACTGAGCAAGCGCAGTACAGGGCGGACACTATGCGACGGGGGACAGAATTCAACACATCATTCACCACTAGCCTTACCCAGCCATTGTTGTATTTTTGAACCAGTGTTGGCTACCTCGTCCTCCTCCACCGCCGCTTCCCCCTACACTGCCACATCCACCGCCACCTCAACCTCCTACTCCATATGGACCTTGTCCTCCTAGGTCAAGATTATAATTTTTTCATTTTTTTCATTTTCAAGTATTTTATTTTCCCACTATCTTATCCATTAAATTAAATAATTTTTTCCAGAAAGTGCGTATTCTGGGGTATTCCCACCATATGTGCGGCATCGTGCTGTTGAGTTTCTGAGGTTCTTAATGACTTTCTGTACCTCTTCTGCTGAGAAGGGGGCCTCCAGCATTTTATTTTTATTTTTTAATGTTATTTTAAGTTATTTCCCTATCCACATTTGTTTGCAGAGCACTTGCCATGCTCTTAACAACATTTTGTTGCCATTTGCAGCCCTCTAGCCCTTTCCATGACTTTTTTACAGCCATTTTAGTCTTCAAAAGTTTGGGTCCCCATTGACTTCAATGGGGTTCGGAGTTCGGGCCAAGTTCGGTCCCGAACCCGGACTTTTTTCCGAAGTTCGGCCGAACCCGCTGAACCCGAACATCCTGGTGTCCGCTCAACTCTACTAGCAACCTCTTGAGGAACCCTAGGGTTTTAATGGAGCCCTGTTTAAGAATGGCTGGTCTATATTATTTTTACTTCTACCACTTACTTTGCCAAAAAAGACTTTGAGGGGTACCTGCAGGTACTGTAGAGTGTTAAAGGTTTACACAAATAATTGTTGCAAGTTGCAAGAATTGTTTTGCAGATAAATTCCACATGCAGCCTTTTTTTGCCAGATGTTCAACATCTCAAAAGAAGTTGTCATTGCTTCATAAATGTATAGATTATCAGAGAAGTGGATATTATTCTGGCCATACTCGACTCACATTTTGGCTGATTCTTTCTAAGTCAAATAAAATTTGACTCGGGTTTAGGTTTTAATACAATTAAAAAACTCAAACCGCAATACAACATGCATTCACATTGATTCACTGAGTCACCATTATTAGAGTACAAAGACTTCCAGTTTTCAGCTCTGGACCGGAAGTGACGTCACTTGGCTCTGCCCAAATGTGTATGGCCTAAGAATGCCAGTATCGGACCTGTGTTTGGCTAGCTTTATGTAGATACCTACTCTGTATTCAGGTATTTCATGTGGCCCAATAAATGGCATATATATTCACAACGATTACAACATATAATGGAATCAACATATTCTTTTAAATCTTGTTCTGTGGCATATATTGGTAAATTCAGCAGTTAGGCTGCGGAGAAAGGCGAGAGCATAGTGGTGAATGAATTATTTGTTTTCCAGAATCCCACCAGTCCAGCAATAGCATAACATTTACCTTCAAATCCATTCACTGGAGTTGTAACATGGTATGCTATTTGCACACTGCCCCTGCCATTTACTTTGAATCAAGCCAACATTAACAGGAAATCCTAATAGGTTCTATGAATATACACTGTATACGGCCAAAACAAAGTCAACATGTTCCTGTTATAGCTTCTGTAAGAAGTACATTTTATCATAATTTAATAAAACAATCTCTGCTATTAGTTCTCATTGGAGATTTACAGGACTAGAACTGAAAGAGATTTATAGGGAATTTACAGTTTATTTTACCAAAATTAGCAGTTAGTGAACACATACAGTATCTTATATCTTGTATGATTTTTATAGTCAACACATTTGTTGTATTATATATTTCATAGAAATATTTATTTTACAAATAACTAAGAATGTTGTAAAATTACAGAAAAGTACAGTTGTTGTAAACCCTAGATACATTACATTGTTTTTAACAGATATAGACTACGTACATTACATTTAGGTTAGGAATAGCCTAAACAATTGCCATTTTTAAAATCAGTTCCTCTGTTGTTCTTTTATTCTGTGTTGCATCTCAGTGCTGCTTATTATTGGTAGACAAATATGCTTGGGTTCGATTCACCTAGGATTCAAAGAGTTACGCACCTTGTTTGAAATTCAGTAAACCTGAGGTATATCTGATTGAAGTCTATGGGAAGCAAATCTTGTTAAATTCTGAGCATATTTAGAGTTATTAGGCAAGCTGCTGTCAAAAAAGCATGGGGCGCTGGGCGACATTTCATCAACATACCCAAACCCATGGCTCAACTGAAGACTTGCTCATTTTATCACACCGACAGCCTGCCTGCACTCTCTGTCAAAAATATAAAAAAATGTAAGCCGCACTCCAAAGCTTAGCTCTTCTTTCTTTCTGTGCTTAACCACTTCCCATCCAGTCCAATTCCGACACTTCGCTCCTACATGAAAAAATCTATTTAGCTTTTGCTAGAAAAATACTTAGCACCCCCAAACATTATATATCCCCTTTTTTTTTTTAGCAGTGGCCCTATAGAATAAAATGGTGGGTGTTGCAATTTTTTATGTCACACGGTATTTATGCAGCGTTTTTTTAAACGCAATTTTTTGCGGAAAAAAAAACACTTTCATGAGTTAAAGAAAAAAAAAAAACACTAAAGTTAGCCCAATTTTCTTTGTATAATAGGAAAGATGATGTTACGCCGAGTAAATAGATGCCTAACATGTCACGCTTTAAAATTGCGTCTGCCCGTGGAATGGGGGCGAACTGCGATGATTAAAATTCTCCATAGGCGGTGCTTTAAACGCCTTTACAGGTTACCAGTTTAGAGTTGCATAGGATTTCTGTTGCTAGAATTATTGCTCTCACTCTGACGTTCAAGACAATACCTCATGTGTGGTGTGATCACCGTTAACATATGCGTTCGGGAGTAACTTATGCATTTGAATTAGCACGTAAGCACAGTGGGACGGGGGCGCTTTAACTTATTTTTTTATATTTTATTATTTATTTTATACAAAAATCTCCTCTAGCCTCCCATGCAGCCGATCAGACACAGATCGGTCTGACCGGCTGCTTTCCTGGTCACTGGTGGCCAGGTAAACAAAGAGCCAAAACTGGAAGTGACATGATAACTCGTCATTCCCAGGTTCCAGAGAGAGGGGAAGGACGTCAGTTCCTCTCTCTCTGTTCAGGGCAGCCATTGCTGCTTTGCTCCCAGGCACTGCGATCGTATGGTAGAGCACGGGAGAGGCGGCGGCAAGAGGGGGGTGGGACCCCCTTCTGCCACCCGCAGAAGTGATCGAGTGGCTAATTAGCCAATAGACTAATGACTAATTAGTCAATGCTGAGAAAGGGACTGGGGAATCAATGTCCTCTGTCCCTTTCCTTGTCTCAAAGAGGAGATGTCTCACCACTGATATCTCACCAAAGCCCCCCCCCCCCCCCCCCCAACAGAGTTGATTAAAAAAAATGAAAAAAATATAAAAAAGAAAAGTGGAATTGTAAACAAAAATTATAAAAAATTTAATTATAAAAAAATATAGAAAATAAAAAACTACTGACACCACCCAACCCCCTCCCCCAAAAAGCATTGCGAACAAAAATAAATAAATAATTAAATTGTAAAAAAACAATATGTAAAAATAAAAACTACTGACACCATCACCACCTCATACTCTCCACCCCTTCCCCAGAAGCACTGTGAATAAAATATTTAAAAAAAATATTTAAAGAAAATAATAAACAACAAAATTGTAAAAAATAGAGAAAATAATAAAAACAAAACGACTGACACACTGCTCTACTGACACTGTCCACTACCCCCACCCCAATCATTGTGAGAAACAAAAAATAAAAAAATAAGTTGTAAAATAATTTCAAAGATACAATTGTAAAAAAATAATAATAAAAATAAAGAACTACTGACACCATCCTGCACATACTACTCCCCGCTGTACACGCCACACTCCTCACATGCACATACTACCCACTGCCATACACTCCGCACTGTATATTCCCTATTTAACATTACTACATTCTGCACTATGTAAGTCATCTCAGACTCTATTAAACCACACCCCATTTAAGCCACGCCCAATATGTAGCACCGTTTAGGACTTTTGCTGACCGAATTCCCACCAGCAAAAGATTGAGAGCAGGTTCTCAATTTTTCGGTCGGAAAAAGTTTCGATCGTCTGTACCAATTCCGACGCGCAAAATTCCTACTGATGCTCGGAAACAATTCGACACATGCTCGGAAGCATTGAACTTCATTTACTCGGCTCGCCTTAGTGTTGTACATCACCGCGTTCTTGACGGTCGAAAGTTCAGCAAACTTTTGTGTGACCGTGTGTATGCAAGCCAAGCTTGAGCGGAATTCCGTCGGAAAAACCATCCAAGATAGACACACTCCTAAACCTTGTGGACAACCTTCCCAGAAGAGTTGAAGCTGTTATAGCTGCAAAGGGGGGGGGGGGCAACTCAATATTGAACCCTACGGACTAAGACTGGGATGCCTTTATAGTTTATGTGTGTGTAAAGCAAGTCCCAATACTTTTGACAATATAGTGTATTTTACCCCTGTAAGAAAAACTCCATTTAGCTTAATGTCAGAATAGAACAATGTTCAAAATAGATGTCCACTTTAAATTGTTCTGAGCGTCACCTCTAGAACCTCTAGAAGTGGCAACCAGTGCACCGCATAGGGGGATGATGTGCCAGCTTCAGGTGGCCTTGAAAAGGTTGAGAGCTGGTTTGTTGATTGGGTAACTATGGCAAAATATTTGTAACTAGCTGTAGAACAGGGTGCAAATGCAAGGTTCTACTGTGTGGGCACCTGTAAATGTGAGGTCCAGGAAGTGGCAGTGCAATGCCCATTTATTTGTGTCCTTTTTTAATTTCAACTTATTGAAATTTCAAAATTACATTTTATAAATTTTTATGCACAGCAGCGCATTTGTGGTGCATATAAACAGACTGTGCATGGAGCCTTCAGGTGAGCTCCAGTCAGTTGCAGAAAAATGCACACAGTATGAATTTTTTTCACCGCACTGCTCAGCACCCAGGTGCACTGTTGCAGTGTGAACAGGGCATGTGTGCCATAGGTATATCTAGCAAACCCCAAAAACTGATCAGCCCTCTTTTTGTTGAAGACAGACAGCCAGTCCAAGGCTGTGGAAACCTTCTTAGGATTCATAGAAATAGAATTGTTTCCTTTAGGAACTCACACTACTCTTGCTTTGTGTAAATATGAAGGTGACTTAAAACCTTCTTGACTTGTTCCTCCAAGGAGTGAGAGAAAATCATTAAGTTGTCCAGATATATTCATAAAAAAAAATTGATGAAATCTATGAAGATGTTGTGATGATGAAGACAAGTTGTTCACAAAATGGAAGGTTGCAGGGGCATTGTGGAGCTCAAAAGACATGGTATATTTGGAGTGCCCAAATTGATTGTGAAAAGTCTTCCCTTCATCTCCCTCCTAGATTCTTACAGGTTTGTTGGCTCTTCACAATTCAAGTCTGGTAAAAACCTCAGCAGACTACAATCTTTGGAAGCGGGTAGCGGATTTTTACTTTTACTTTGTTGAGAGCCCGGTGCACGTTTAGGAGATATTCATTTTACCTACAGGAAAGCCTTATTATAGGTTTACCTGTATGTAATAATGACCAAGTGGGGTTTACAACCACTTTAAGCCCTTTTTTACAAATTCTCATTGATATAGTCCTTGAGAGTTCAGGCTCAGATAAACAGTAGATTTGGCTGAATTAAATCTCAGGTAAAAGTTATATAAGAGTCTACCCCTTTCTTGTTGAATACATCTGAGTAGTCACAGTAAATAAACGGGATATTCTTTCTCCCCTATATCTACACAGAGGAGGCTTCCATGGTTGACCAGACTGAACTGTCAACATTAATCTATAGAAAAGGATATCTCTCTGGCGAGCTACATGATATTTGGATTATGGAGCTGTAGCCAAGGCATGCTAAGGATAGCGTGGAACAAATTGTATGGTATGTAAGCTAGTGAATTGATGACCTGGGGAAATAGTTGTGTGGCACAGAAAAGTCTCTTGTGTTACTAGTCCCAATTTTTATACTGTTAACCAGTCAAATAAGAAGAGATTGAGCCTTGATGCAGAGGGGTAGTGTTCAGTCTCAGCTTCCGCTTTTTGCTACTGAGTATATCTCTTAGACCCAGTCTGCATGGAAAGTATAGCAACCTACTGAGATGGTAGAATCCACAGGCAGTGTGTATATCTTCAAAAAGACCCACTGAACACCATAAGGCTAAGGCACAACTAATTCAGGGACCATGTGGAATTGGGGAGTGTCTAATTAATGGCTGTATTATGTAGCACAAAATAGACAGGGGAGAAAAAATGGACTCTACTAAGACATAAGACACGGTATTAAGCAACAATAAAGCAGGCTGCAGGAGGCAATACAGCTATATTATCTGGGCAAGATCAGCATCCAAAAGCGCACACAGACTCCAGAATCAAAGACGGTACAGTACTTCAGTTGTTCTTTTGGGGTCTAGCAGAGACAAACGAAGGGGCGTATGAGCTTACAAAGTCATCAGAATATGAAAAGTGGAATTAAGAATTTTCCTTACTGGGTGGCTTCAATGGGCAGTTAAGTAGGAAGGGGCTTGGAACCCCACAGTGGAGGAAGAGACAGAGCTTAGACTGCTGGTGATATTGTCCTTTATGAAGGCACTGGAGCTGAAGCTGTAGTGGGAGAGGGTCCATTGAAGCCCAGGTGAAATGGAAGGCTCCCATCTTCTCCAGCTTACACTCTCAGCCTACAGTATATCTGAATAGCTAGCTTGATTATCTACTCAAGTGTCTGGAATCCTGAGCTAAATCACCTTTTAATTGTTCAGAGAGACCATTTATCTTTGTAAATCAGAGATATATTTCCAGCTGGTCTCCAGCCATGATAAAGATAGCAAAGAGCTAACTCAGCAGTAGCTGCGTCACAGGGCTCATCATGAAGTTCAGCTAATACTTTGAAAAAAGGAGAAGAGCTGACCAGAGACTCCGTACCTTGTTCCATAGGCCAAAAAGTCCAGGCTCACAGTTCCCCTTGAAAAAGAGAGATTATGTTGCAAGGATAAATAGAGCAAGTAGGGATTATCGAAAACATTGAACTGATTTCAGTGTCCAGATAAACAGTCCGAAAGTGGCACCTTGGGATCTGGTGTAACAATTGGTTGAATGAACAGTTGGGCTGATCAAGTACTGAATGCACCCTCAAGCTGGAAGTAACCTCATTAAACTTCTTGTACTGAGATGTTTAATTCAGAGATCTGTTTGCATAGCTCATTGGGTGGTGAACTGTTCCCAGTAGTCTGCATCTTGGATCTGACTTGCTGTTGCAAACTTCACCCTGGCAGATGACATGAGTTCACCCGAGGCACAGAGTCCAAGTGGCATTTTTGACTTCTTAAGAGCACCCCACAAGGGATGATGAGCTAGTGACCCTAGTAGCTAACAAGCTAGTATGCTTTACTAGGTCATGGATGTCAAGATCACCCCACTGGGGGGTAACAGGGATGGGGTTACTAGGAGGAGAAGACAGAAAGGCCGCAGTATGACTTATCAGTGTCCAGGTGGAGGTTGAGGCAGGTGGCAGGCAAGAATAGTCAATGTTCACATAGTAGTTGAGGTAAATGCTACTTAGGCATCAATTGTCAATGTCCAGGCAGAGGTTGAGGCCGGCAGAATGCAAAAATAGTCAGGAATGAGTAGAGTCTGCAAAAGAGACGAATGGCGCAGGCAGAGTCAGGGGATCTATGTCAATAATGGAATGGCAAGAATCGGTAATTCCATAACAAAGCAACTAGCAAGGAGTAACAGCACTGGCTGCTATGAGGGAAGTAGTTTAGATACCCGCCAACATCTGTGTGCATGCCCAAACACAAGAAACGTATGCACATGTTCTCAATGCGCTTATGCGTGAACCTGACCATATCCAAAAAGCCATGACCTGGTGCGTGCCGACAGGTGGACCAAGCCCCTGGAGGTATAGAAATTACCCCATTCACCCATCAGAATAAGAATGTTTGAATGTAGAATAAGGGTGTTTGCAATATCTCCAAAATATAAGAATCTAGGAACCTGAAATCATCTGGACTATAATGTATATAGCAGACCTGAGAAAGACGTTTTTTTAGGCTCTAAAGCAAAGCAAACATGTTACTTTAACCCAGATGTCTGAATTTTGATAAAAAAAAAACAAACTTGACTTTCAAAAGAGAGTTGCTTTCTTGTCACTAGCAATAAAGATGTAGATAAAAAAAATCTTTTCCTACTTGTTTAAAATCTCACCAATGGTTTAATAAAGGAGAGCTTGCTATTCGTTTTATAAAGATTGTGTTAACTTGCTTTAAAGCGGAAGTAAACCCATCGATTTAACAGTCTAAAAAAAAGGCATGCCGTGGATGCTAACTGCACATTGGCTGTGCTCTCAACCAAACAGTCAAACCATCCAATGGCTGGTGTCATAACGGATCACATGTGCAGCACTGTGGCAGTTGAAGGCTGAAAACGATAGGGGGGTTTACTTCCACTTTAAGCAATTATAAATTATCTAGAGATGCTACACCTATGGACAATTTCACCACATATGAATAATGGTGTCCAGCCATAATGTTTTAAAACATGGTTTCATACAATATGTGGTACCCAACTGTAATATAATATTGATCAATTTCCTGAATGGCCAGTAATATCAAAATAGTCCCTTTCTAAACAAGCCTAGGTATACATTTTCAGTCACCAAAATAAGTTTCAATAGTGGAGGCCCACTAATAGTGGCATATGTAGACTTTCTTTGTACAGTCTGGCTGCTCCTTGACAATAGATTGGCTGAAAGCTGACACTTAAGAAATAGAATTGTCTTTCCTCATTAGTCCTTTGGGAATGATGAATGTGTAATCTAGTGTGGTCAGAAGATGTAGATGTCATTATTATCACATACAGTACTCCACGGTGTGACAGCAATAAGTTTCATTAGCCAAACTCTGCAGAGTCGCTCTGTCTCCTGCATATAAATAGGTAAGACATTCTATTTTTCCTTTTCTTTTTCAAAAAAAGGAAAGTGGTGATGCATTGAAATGTGCTATCATTCTCTCCTGTTCCTCAACTACTGATGATATACAGTCCGTGTGGGTGCTATTTTACAATGCAAAACTGCAGCTCCCCAAAAGAGGCATAAAAAAGTGCAGAAAGGCTCATAAATCAGGGGGAAAAGCAGAGAATAAATTACAAAATACAGACAGATGGAAAACAGAAACAAGTTGAAATGGAAAATGTGGCAAGTTCTGCTAATGGACAAAAATAACCATCTAAACTCTTGTGCAAGGCTCTCGGCTTTTATCTGACACTGGTAAATAACACTCACTTGGAAAACATGAAGAACGGAACAGAAGATTTGATTTTCTGCCATCATTCTGCTTTTGAGTTTGATGATTTTGATAGATTTTAGAGATTCTAGGTTTTCCAGCATAGTAATGACAATTTACCTCTGCTTGAGGTGGATTCTAGCAGGTCATATTTTTAAAATAAAAGCAATGGCAGGAATTGAGGCTGTTTTATGGAACCTAGGGCAATAAGGAAATGGGTACCAGCAAACTTATGAATCTATATAACATTTGAATTGCAAAATAAGCATGTATCAAATTTCTGTATACAGAAGCTAAATGCACAATCACTATGCAGCATTACTAAGAATAAGGCAACATTCCCAACACTACAGCACATCCTTACACTAATCCTCTCTATTCACCATTTCGTTGTTTCTCAGTGCTTCTGATCTCCTGAAAGGTCATAGCAATATGCTGGGCCCTCATGTTATAGCTCAAAGGGGTCTGCAGATCTCTTCTCCCTGTTCTTTATTTAAGGGTTGCTATTGGTTGCAGCGGAGGTATCCCTGGGCAGCAACAGCCATGGGATTGGTCGGTGGTAGCAAGCAGTGGATTGGACACAATTGGTGGGTGTAAAACCAGCACGGAGGGAGCAGATAAAAGGGAGCTGAGGGCCATTATTCACTGACCGTTTGGACCGAACCGCGACTACAGTGCCCTACAGGATGAAGCGCTGTTCTCCAGGCAGACGGGAAAGCCTCCAATGCCGCCTACTAGAGAAAGGTGAAGGGGGTGAAGAGTGGCTGCTTCGTTGTCTGGAGGAGGGGCAGGGCTCATCTCCACCTTTCGGGGCGGCCATTCCACCCCACGAATGCAGAGGAGGAGACAGCCACGGTCAGGAGCGGGACGCGCCAACAGCCGGGTAGGAAGAAGAAACAGCAAAAGACAAATGTTTCTCCACAGCCAAAAGGTGGGGAGGGAGCTGGCAGTTCTGGACAAAAGAGTGCACCTCAGATGAGGCAGAGCAGCGCTACTCCACTTGCCCCTGTGGCGGCCAGCAGTGGGCATTCACCTTCTAATCCTGGTGGTGAGACCTGTTTTGCTACTAATGTCTCTGAATTGTCAATGTTGGTTACATCTAATTGGTGCTAGTACTAATGAGTTTGAAGGAGCACAGGACACTGGTGCATTGAGCATTGCTAATAGTGACACTGATGCTACAGGGGCACATTCTCATGGTGCAAAGGGAAATTTTAATTCTGCTGATTACATGGCAGATATTGGTTCTGTGTGACAAGGTTTAAATTAGTCTACTATGAAGGAAGAAATTGTGGATAAGGGAGTTTTACTCTGCTCTAGAGTATCCCTTTAACGTTCCAATGTCAGGTAACCCCTCCTTGCCTTTGAGGCCCTCTGCTGCTATGATTGCCAAATCCTTTTTTAAAGAGGCCATGCCATGTGAAATGTCGCCTTTGGGCTTTCACTTAGCTAAAACGGTCAAAGAAAAAATTTGGAGGGGCGAATTCATCGACATATTGTCATTATTGCCTTCTTCAAAAGAATTTCTGTCCCAATTTGACAAGCAGGCAGGGGAACGTACAGAAGAGCATAGGAGGAGAGCCATTCCCAAAACTTTCCAGAACTGCTGGCTTTTTGCATTTATGCGGCTGTCATGGGAGAACGCTTCCCTAAAAAATGCTCGGGTTTATTCCAGCATTTAGACATAATTGCTGAAGCCTTTCGTCATTTTGGTGCTACTGCCTGGTACACTTATGATGAGAATTTTTGTCAGAAATTGGCAGTTGACCCCTCTTTGCATTGGGGGTCTAAAGCCTCCTTTCACCTCGAGGGTAGTGTCTAATCTGCAAACTTAATTTCGCAAGGGATTTTGTTTTGCCTTCAATGTTTTTCTCTAACTGCAGGTATAGGCATGAGTGCTCATGCTGTAGGGGGAACCATTCTGCCAGAAGGTGCTTTCATAGATCTGCAGCAACCTCTTTTCCATCACTTCCCAGGGGCGCTAGTGGGAAAAGCCTTGACCCAGTGAGCTTAACAAGAATGCTTCCCTGGTAAGATCGCTATCTTTCCCAATCACAGGATGGCAGTTCTGCTAATTAATGGGTTCAGAGATGGGTTTTTGGTTCCTTCTTCCAATGGGATAGGCTGTAGCACAGTAAGGAATTTAAAATCTGCTTATATACATTCGGCCGTTGTTCTAGAAATCTCCAAAAAAATTATTGAAGGTAGGTTAGCTGGCCCCTTTTCTCGCCCTCCATTTCCAAATTTTAGGCTCTCTTATTTGGGTATCGTTCCCAAGAAAGAGCAAGGCAGTTTTCGATTGATACATCATCTTTCCTATCCGATGGACTCTTCACTTAATACATAAGTTTCTGATGTCGAAGCTCCAGTATCCTATTCTTCCTTCGATGAAGCTCTTGTTATTTTAGATCAGCATGGATGTGATGCTTTGGCTAAAGCGGACATCAAATCTGCCTTCCGTTTGCTTCCAGTTCACCCACAAGGTTTCGATTCACTAGGTTTTCAATTCCAGGGCCAATTTTATTTTGAAAAATGTATACCCATGGGGTTTTCTTTGTCATGTTTTTATTTTGAAGCTTTTTCTAAGTTTTTGCATCCTTTTGGGGATTTTTTGCATTATTTGGGTGACTTTTTATTTGTTGGCCCTACGGGCCCTGCTTGTCTCGAATCCTTAGAACAATTTTTTAGCATATGTGAATACTTTGGGGTTCAGCTTGCACAATAAAAGACGGTTTTCCCTTCCACCACTATGACATTTTTGGGGACTACAATTGACTCCTCGTTAATGGAGTTCAGATTGCAAAAGATGAGATCAATGATCTCAGTCTTTCTGTTGAAAAGAAAGGTGTTACTGAAGGAAGCCCAATCTCTATTGGGTCTATTTGCTTTCGCAGCCAGCGTCATTGCGATGGCTAGGGTATTTTCCCAGAGGTTTGCTTTGGCAACCAGGGGTCTTAAGAGTCCATATTCTCATGTTTGTATCTCCAAGAGCATTAAGGAAGACATGAACATTTGGGATGCCTTTTTATGTAATTTTAATGGTTCAACCATATGGCAACAGGAATTCATTAATAACTATCAGTTGAATTTCTTCCCAGATGCTGCTGGCTCCTAGGGCTTTGAAGCATTTATGGACGGCCATTGGTGCGCCGCTGAGTGGCACTCTGGTTGCAGCAGGACATTCTGCAGTATCTTGTCCTCCTTGAATTATTCCCGGTAATAGTTTCCATAGTGGTTTGGAAGGATGTCTTCATGAACCATAGAGTTCTGGTGCACACAGATAACAAAGGTGTTTTTTTGCTATTAATACGTTATCCTCGAAATCTGAGCCAGTTATTAGACTGCTGCGCTTTCTAGTATTGCATTGCATGCGTTTTAATATTTGGTTGAAAGCAACACACATAGCCAGGATACATAATAACATATCTGATGCTTTATGTCATTTGCAGTTCGAGAAGTTTCGGGACTTGGCTCCATCGGCGGATCGGTGTGGCACCCCTTGCCCAGAATTCCTTTGGGGCTTAATTTGGAGCTGATACTTTCTAACCCCTTTAGAAACTCTGTATCAGGGAAGACTTGGCTAGACTATCGTCTTTCCTGGTCCAGATGGTGTTCATTTTGTCATGAGTGGAGCTTGGATGCCTTAGATTTGACCGCTTATGTCTCTCTGGCGTTCGTATCTAAGTTAACTCAGTCAAAACTCAGTCCTGCTTCAGTAAGCAAGATAGCGGGTGTGTAATTTTTTCTAAAATTTGCAGGTTTGCAAGCATTAACTTCTTTCTTTCAGGTCAGTCAAGTACTCAAGGGTTTTTGAAGGTCCAGACCTACTCGCGATACTAGGCGCCCCATTTTGGTTACCTTGTTGGTAGACCTGCTTGTGGTATTAGAGGCTGTTTGTTTTTCGGAGTTCGAGCTCTTCCTTTTCAGAGCTGCCTTTTCAACTGCCTTTTTCGGAGTCCTGAGGGTTGGGGAATTTACAGTCGTGAATAAATGGTCTAGCTCTTTTCTTCTTTTTTCTCATGTTTCTTTACGTAAGGGGTTCCTAAACCTTTTCCTTTGCAGGTCAAAAACCATGCCTGTAGGTAAAGGCCATTGGGTCTCTCTCGCCAACTCCATTAATCCCGTAATATGCCCAGTCTCACATGTCGCCAGGTATCTTTCAGTTAGATTTACTTCTAATGATTCCTGCTTTATTCACAAGGACCTGTCTTCCTTAACTAGGTACCAGTTTTCAGCTGGCTTAGCTTCCTGTTTGAGGAGGACAGAGGAGACACAGGAGAGCAGGCTGTGGCTGACGGAGGCAGGCAAATAGACCACAATGTCAGGGGCTCAGCAGCCATGATTATCGTGGTCTGTTTGCAGAGGGGAGGGGATAGCCAGGCAGGATCAGCCAGGTATTACAGGTGTTACAGAGTGCCAAATTACAAAGCACAAGCACTGTGCTATATAAAATGCTTTAAAGGATCAGGATCCATTTTTTTTTTTGGGTTAACAAATGCTTTAATCATAGAGGTACTCTTAACCATTACTAAAATAGGAGGCTTGGCCACTGAAGCCACTGGCATGACCAATAGCATTTTAGTTGGGAATATGGTATTATATATATATATATATATATATATATATATATATATATATATATATATATATATATATATATATATATATATATTGGACTGTGCACCCTGTTGTAATTATAACTGGGCTATGGCTTCAGGGTTAGGACATCAGTTGTGGGAGTGAAACTCTAAAAATACTTGGTTAAGAGCCTGGAATGGGCAACCTCTGACCAAAGGGTTTAGGAGGCGCTGTAAATGCTTAGTTTTTTTAAACTCCCTAACCTACCAAGAGTTAACAGAATACATGCATTTAGTCACATCATCCTTTCGCACACATATCATAAATTCCTTGATCTGCAAAGTATGAACAAGATGGATAAATTCCAGCAAACATTTTTTAGAGTAATTACAAAACAATTCTCAACAATAGAAATTAGAGAAATTACTGCGCTAAACCAAAAATATGCCAAAAAGCTGCTAACACTGAAAACAATTATAAAAATACAGTGTAGCGCTAAGATAATATAACAGCAATGAACTGTAATAATCAATGTGTGTAACATTTAAACATATCAGGTGAACTGGCAAGTCCAATGTTCACTGGATGTGAACAAAAAAATTTGTGAAAGTTCAAAGAAACGTGTCCATCTCATGCATATTGGTGAATCTTCCATTGGAATGAGAATAGTGCAGACAGTATGAAACTAGCTGTGAAGCTGTGGATGTGAAGAAATCCTCTATCAAAGCAATATAGATGGGTACTCTTACCAGATAAGGTGGACCCACTTACCAGTGGTAGTGGGTCAATTAAGCTTGTGTAGGCCGAATGCCTCAGGGTTAGAATTGACAGGAAAAGGATTACTCCAAACAGGATGGTTCCACTCCTCATCTGTAATGGCCCCACTGAAGTTCCTGGATCCTTATGACTCTCCAATACGATATAAAACTTCCACCCAATAGGGGAGCCGTCTCAATGGTATGTAAAAATGAACTCAATCGAACTGGGGTAAATATAAGAAAAAATGGAGAGGCTCCATATGGTGTAGGTCAAAAAACGGAGAGGTATTTATTTAAAAATACAGTACATCGAACATGAAAGCGGGACTGTACTGAAATTTATTTTTTTAAAAGCCAGCAGCTACAAATACTGCAGCTGCTGACTTTTAAAAAATGGACACTTACCTGTTCCAGGGTCCAGCGGTGTGGGCAGCAGAGGCCGATCGATCGCTCAGCTCTCTGCTGTAGCCGGTGCCCTTTCTCGGTGAGGGAATCAGGAAGTGGCTTCACTTCCCGATTCCCTACTGCGCATGCGCGAGTCGCGCGGCGCAATGAAAATCTTCAGCGCTGTCTGCCGGGACACGTTTGTGTCCCGGCAGACAGCGCGCCAGGACAGGAAGCTGCGTAAACTCCCGTGGGAGTTTATGCCGGAAGTGGGTGCAGATACCTGTCTTAGACAGGTATCTGCACCCCCCTCCCCCCTGAAAGGTGCCAAATGTGACACCGGAGGGGGGGGGGTTCCGAAAAGCGGGAGTTCCACTTTAGGGTGGAATCCCGCTTTAATGAAAACAAAAAAATGGTGATCAGACGGCTCCCCTTTTGGGTGGAAGTTTTATATCATACTGGAGAGTCATAGGGATCCAGGAACTTCGGTGGGACCATTACGGATGAGGAGTGGAACCATCCTATTTGGAGTAATCCTTTTCCTGTCAATCCTAACCCTGAGGCATTCGGCCTACACAAGCTTGATTGACCCACTACCTCTGGTAAGTGGGTCCACCGTATCAGGTAAGAGTTCCCATCTATATTCCTTTGATAGAGGATTTCTTCACATCCACAGCTTCAAAGCTAGTTTCATACTGTCTGCACTATTCTTATTCCAATCGAAGATTCACCACTATGTATGAGATGGACACATTTCTTTGAACTTTCACAATTTTTTTAGTTCACATCCAGTGAACATTGGATTACTTGCCAGTTCACCTGATCTGTTTAAATGTTACACACATTGATTATTACAGTTCATTGCAGCTTCCTCTGGGATCCCACAGGTATGGCACATACATACTTACATTGGTCCAAGCTGGACTAATGAAACTATGCTATAAAATGCATACCTGGCTTAGCTTTAACTTTCAGTGGACATAAAGCCCAACTTCAAGTTCTCCACCAGCCATCCAAGCATTCCCCCTCCGCCCCTTGTGGCCCCCTGCAGCATGTATTTTTGATGCTTTGGATTTTTCTACCTACCCATTCCAAATGTCTTCAGGCTATTCATGAAGAATAGGGTCCTCTTCTTCTTTGGATCTTCTGCTGGAGGTAGGTGATCCTAAAGATGCAGAGGGCAACATTAATGTAATGATGTCAGCTCTGCTTTCTGGCTCCCTGGTGTCACCCTTTTGGGGGCAGGTGCATTCACCTTAGCACTACACTGTATTTTTTTTATAATTCTCAACAATATGCTTTCTTTTATATTGCCAAACTTAAAAAGTACTCCACCTGACCAAATTCTTTGTTAACCCCAGAGTGCAGAAGCATAGAAATAGATAAACAGGCCAGCACAGACAGTGACTCACAAGCTTGTACTGTTCGCCATTGCCATTATTTTGGTTGTTTCACCCTTTTGTTTGCAAGTTGTAACCAGAGTGGTAGCATATGATGTTGAACATGGGTTCTATAATTGTTGCAATAGATGTATAGTATATTGATGGTAGTAGGTTAAGAAAAAAACACCAAACAGTGCAGCAATCAAGTGAACAAGTAAGGAAGAGCCGAACCGGTTCGGTACGCAGCAGAACATGCGAACAGGTAAAAAATTAGTTTGAACACGTGAACACCTTAAAAGTCTATGGGACACGAATGTGAAAAATCAAAAGTGCTCATTTTAAAGGCTTATATGCAAGTTATTGCCATAAAATGTGTTTGGGGACCCGGGTCCTGCCCCAGGGTACATGTATCAATGCAAAAAAAAGTTTTAAAAACTGCTGTTTTTTTGGAAGCAGTGATTTTAATAATGCTTAAAGTGAAAAAATAAAAATGAATTATTCCTTTAAATATCATGCCTGTGGGGTGGCCTTAGTATGCCAGGCAATATACCGTATTTTCCGGCGTATAAGACGACCTTTTACACATGAAAAAAACAGCCCAAAAGAGGGGGTCGTCTTATACGCTGGGTATGAAGCGGGGGTTGTCTTATACACCAGCCGCCAGATGGTCAATGAATGTGCGGTAATACCGTATACATACAGTATGCACCGATAAACCAATCCCGGTGAGTGATGTATTCTATTAATGAATACAGAGCCTGCTCGGATTGGAGTAACAACCTCTGCCAATCCAAGCAGGCTACATACAGTGAGTCAGAGAGGTGCAGGCTGATGATGTTACAGCCTCTGCATTCATTAATAGAATAATAAAATACGTTGCTCGCTGTGATTGGCTCAGCGGTGTATACTGTATTCTGCAGTGTACCTGGTGCTACTGTACATGCAGTATTACTGCACATCCAGCTCCAGATCTCCCCTTCATATAGTTATGATTTCTGGTGCTTTGGAGGAGAGGATTCACTGGCCATTGTTGCTGCCTACCAATTGTGGGATCTCTGGGACTTGTAGTTCACCAGTTTCCTTTTTGATTTCATAACAGTGATAATACAGTGGTAATACCTGACAGATTACAATACTTGACAGATTTCAGATTAGTGTGAAAAAGACTGATAGACAGGACCCCATCATGGCTCCAGCAAGAAGAAGGAAACTTTGCCAAGGAACATAATAACAATATGGAGTAACAGAAAAGATGCCCCCGAGACTGGAAAGCAAAGGAAGATGCATTAAATAGTATGCCAAGAGGTAAGTGTGCATTAAGAAGAGTTGGCCAGAACTCAAAAAGCATGTAGCAGACATGGTGCATGAGCATCGTCACAATGGTTTTTCAGTGACACGAAACCACATACAAATTTTTGCACTTCAGTGGGCCAAATCTAACTCAGATCACAGCAAAGGATTTAAGGCCGCTATATCCTGGTGTAGTAGGTTCTTGGAAAGGCATGATCTGGTACTGAGGCAAAAGACCAAAATTGCACAAAAATTACCTGCAGATCTCGACGGCAAAGTAAGTAATTTCCATCGATATGTAATACAACAGCGCAAGAAACGCGGCTATGCGTTAAGTCAGATCAGAAATATGGATGAAACTCCTATGAATTTTAGATATGGTTGGAAATAAAACTGTCAATTCAAAAGGTGCAAAAACAGTGTTAATTAAAACTACATGACATGAGAAGTACTAGCATGTACAGCTGATGGCGCCAAATTAGGACCCATGATTATTTTCAAAAGAAAAACAATGCCGAAAATCAAGTTCCCTGTTGGAGTTTTTGTACATGTGAATGAAAAGGCTGGATGGATGAGGAAGGGGTAAAGTTATGGCTTGAAAATGTATGGAGTAGGTGACCAGGTGGACTTAGCCTACTGGTGTGGGATATGTTCAGGGCTCATTTAACTCCCAGCACAAAGGAAAGGCTGACAAGAATAAACACAGATGTGGTGGTTATTCCTGCAGGATTGACATTGGACTGGTGACTGCGTTCAGTGTCCACTGTGAAAACTGCCTGGAAACAAGTTTATAGACATTTTCTGGTAACTTAAATTGACAATTCTGCTAAATGGGGCTGTGTGTACACTGTCTGGTAATGCTGCTTGGAAGTGTACCTGTGCTGTGGCTTTCTCTTTGCTGGATTGGGCCATCTCTTTGCTGAATATATGGGGCTGTTGCTTTTCTAGATATTTGGGGATGTCTCTTTGTTGGATTGGGCCGTCTCTTTGCTGAATATATGGGGCTGTTGCTTTTCTAGATATTCGGGGATGTCTCTTTGCTGGATTGGGCTGTCTTTTTGCTGAATATATGGAGCTGTCTCTTTGCTGGATTGTGATGATTCTCTGCTGGATTGGGCTCTCTCTTTGCTGAAAAAATATGGGGCTGTGTCTTTCCTGGATTGGGCTTTCCCTTTGCTAAATATATAGGCCTGTCTTTTTGCTGGATATTTGGGGATGTCTTTTTGTTGAATATTTGGGGTTGTCTCTTTGCTGGATTGGGTTGTCTCTTTGCTGGATTAGGCTGTCTCTTTGCTGGATTAGGCTGTCTCTTTGCTGAATTTGTGGGGATGTCTTTTTGCTGAATATTTTAAGGGGGCAGTTCTAGGGGTGGTCCTGGGGTGGGTAGGAGCGGAGACAAGCATGATCTAGGCGAGGGGGGTGAGTTCCTGCACCTTTTCTCTGTGAAAAAAAAGCCCTGCACATTAATTAGCCTGATTGAGGAAGCTATTCTTTATTCTTCTCCTCAGTCTTCACAAGGGAATTGAGGGGCTTCAGTAACCAAAACTGCAGTGTTTATGCTCATGACAAATCACAGGAAGCACCTCCATGGTTAACATAGGACAGAATTAAAATTGAACTTGGGAAACTTAACATTAATAAATCACCAGGACCAGATGGCTTGCACCCGAGGGTACTTAGGGATCTCAGTCAAGTAATTGACAGACCATTGTTCCTAATTTTTACTGACAGTCTACTGACTAGAATGGTACCAGCTGATTGGAGAAAAGCCAATGTAGCAGCAATATTTAAAAAGGGCCCAAAATACATCCCTGGGAATTACAGGCCAGTTAGCCTAACATCAATAGTATGTAAACTCTTGGAGGGGATAAGGGACTATATACAAGATTTTAGGAATGAGAATGGTATCATTAGCAGTAATCAGAATGGATTCATGAAGAATCGTTCTTGCCAAACCAATCTATTAACCTTCATTGAGGAGTTGAGTTGCCATCTAGATAAAGGAAGGCCCGTAGATGAGGTGTATCTGGATTTTGCAAAAGCATTTGACACAGTTCCCCATAAATGTTTACTGTACAAAATAAGGTCCGTTGGCATGGACCATAGGGTGAGTACATGGATTGAAAACTGGCTACAAGGGTGAGTTCAGAGGGTGGTGATAAATGGGGAGTACTCTGAATGGTCAGGGGTGGGTAGTGGGGTCCCCCAGGGTTTTGTGCTGGGACCAATCCTGTTTAATTTGTTCATAAACAACCTGGAGGATGGGGTAAACAGTTCAAGTTCAATCTCTGTATTTGCGGACCATACTAAGCTAACCAGGGCAATAACTTCTCTGCAGGATGTGGAAACCTTGCAAAAAGATCTGAACAAATTAATGGTGTGGGCAACTACATGGCAAATGAGGTTCAATGTAGAAAAATTTAAAATAATGCATTTGGGTGTCAAAAATACGAATGCAATCTATACACTGGGGGGAGAACCTCTGGGGGAATCTAGGATGGAAAAGGACCTAGGGGTCCTAGCAGATAGGCTCAGCAATGACATGCAATGCCAAGCTGCTGCTAACAAAGCAAACAGAATATTGGCATGCATTAAAAAGGGGAATAATTACAGAGATAAAACGATAATTCTCCCACTCTACAAGACTCTGGACCGGCCGCACCTAGAGTATACTGTCTAGTTCTGGGCACCAGTCCTCAGGAAGGATGTAATGGAAATGGAGCAAGTACAAAGAAGGGCAACAAAGCTAATAAAGGGTCTGGAGGATATTAGTTATGAGGAAAGGTTGCGAGCACTGAACTTATTCTCTCTGGAGAAGAGACGCTTGAGAGGGGATATGATTTAAATATACAAATACCATACTGGTGATCCCACAATAGGGATAAAACTTTTTCGTGAAAGGGAGTTTAACAAGACACGTGGCCACTCATTAAAATTAGAAGAAAAACTAAAGAAAGAACCATAAACTACATAGAGGGTTCTTTACTGTAAGAGCGGCAAGGATGTGGAATTCCTTTCCACAGGCGGTGGTCTCAGCGAGGGGCATCGATAGTTTCAAACTATAAGATAAGCACCTGAACGACCGCAACATACAGGGATATACAATGTAATACTGACATATAATCACTAAGGATGGGCCCGGTGCTCGATGCGAACCCATGTTCGCATCGAGCACCGGGTGTTCGCTCGCTCGGCGAGCCCAGAACTATTTTGGCCGCTCGCATCACATTCGTGTGATGCGAGCGGCCCCGCAATGCGCATTGCGGCCGGCGCAGTGCATTGCTGGCTGATGATTGGCCAAGCATGCACTGTGACCCCGCATGCTTGGCCAATCACAGCGCCGGAAACTCGGAGAGCCATAATTGGCTACAGGCAGGACGCCTGTAGCCAATTACAGCTCAGGGGCTTTAGTACACGCCCCCTCATTTAAAAGGCCGCCACGCCGTCGGGGCAGGTCACATGCGTTCCGGCTTTAGGAGAGTGCAGGCTCATTCTGTGTCACTCTGCTAGATTCATTTAGAAAGATTCATTTAGAAAGATTCATTTAGAAAGATTTGCTCTACTTTGCTAAACCATTGCTACCTGTCATTGATCGTCCATTGCTGCTGCTGGTTAGTGTGTTTTTAGCTGCTGCTGGGGGTTAGTCTGGTGCATGTCTTACTGTTAGTACAGTATTTCAGTAGTACCAACCGCAGTGCTGTTAGTACAGCACTGCACCCCAAAAGCACCCATAGGGCTTGTAGTGTGTTCGTGGCAGGCACTGGCAGCAAACAGAGCTCCTATATTTTGTTCCCAGAAGCACCTATAGGACTTGTAGTGTGTTCGTGGCAGGCACTGGCAGCAAACAGAGCTCCTATATTTTGTTCCCAGAAGCACCTATAGGACTTGAAGTGTGTTAGTCCCATCACACAGAGCTATATTTTCTTCCCAGAAGCACCTATAGGACTTGTAGTGTGTTAGTCCCATCACACAGAGCTCCTATATTTTGTTCCCAGAAGCACCTATAGGACTTGAAGTGTGTTAGTCCCATCACACAGAGCTATATTTTCTTCCCAGAAGCACCTATAGGACTTGTAGTGTGTTAGTCCCATCACACAGAGATCCTATATTTTGTTCCCAGAAGCACCTATAGGACTTGAAGTGTGTTAGTCCCTTCACACAGAGCTATATTTTCTTCCCAGAAGCACCCATAGGACTTGTAGTGTGTTAGTCCCATCACACAGAGATCCTATATTTTGTTCCCAGAAGCACCTATAGGACTTGAAGTGTATTAGTCCCATCACACAGACCTATATTTTCTTCCCAGAAGCACCTATAGGACTTGAAGTGTGTTAGTCCCATCACACAGAGATCCTATATTTTGTTCCCAGAAGCACCTATAGGACTTGAAGTGTGTTAGTCCCATCACACAGACCTATATTTTCTTCCCAGAAGCACCCATAGGACTTGTAGTGTGTTAGTCCCATCACACAGAGATCCTATATTTTGTTCCCAGAAGCACCTATAGGACTTGAAGTGTGTTAGTCCCATCACACAGACCTATATTTTCTTCCCAGAAGCACCCATAGGACTTGTAGTGTGTTAGTCCCATCACACAGAGATCCTATATTTTGTTCCCAGAAGCACCTATAGGACTTGAAGTGTGTTAGTCCCATCACACAGACCTATATTTTCTTCCCAGAAGCACCTATAGGACTTGAAGTGTGTTAGTCCCATCACACAGAGATCCTATATTTTGTTCACAGAAGCACCTATAGGACTTGAAGTGTGTTAGTCCCATCACACAGAGATCCTATATTTTGTTCCCAGAAGCACCTATAGGACTTGAAGTGTGTTAGTCCCATCACACAGAGCTATATTTTCTTCCCAGAAGCACCCATAGGACTTGTAGTGTGTTAGTCCCATCACACAGAGATCCTATATTTTGTTCCCAGAAGCACCTATAGGACTTGAAGTGTGTTAGTCCCATCACACAGAGCTATATTTTCTTCCCAGAAGCACCCATAGGACTTGTAGTGTGTTAGTCCCATCACACAGAGATCCTATATTTTGTTCCCAGAAGCACCTATAGGACTTGAAGTGTGTTAGTCCCATCACACAGACCTATATTTTCTTCCCAGAAGCACCTATAGGACTTGAAGTGTGTTAGTCCCATCACACAGAGATCCTATATTTTGTTCCCAGAAGCACCTATAGGACTTGAAGTGTGTTAGTCCCATCACACAGACCTATATTTTCTTCCCAGAAGCACCCATAGGACTTGTAGTGTGTTAGTCCCATCACACAGAGATCCTATATTTTGTTCCCAGAAGCACCTATAGGACTTGAAGTGTGTTAGTCCCATCACACAGACCTATATTTTCTTCCCAGAAGCACCTATAGGACTTGAAGTGTGTTAGTCCCATCACACAGAGATCCTATATTTTGTTCCCAGAAGCACCTATAGGACTTGAAGTGTGTTAGTCCCATCACACAGAGCTATATTTTCTTCCCAGAAGCACCTATAGGACTTGTAGTGTGTTAGTCCCATCACACAGAGATCCTATATTTTGTTCCCAGAAGCACCTATAGGACTTGAAGTGTGTTAGTCCCATCACACAGACCTATATTTTCTTTCCAGAAGCACCCATAGGACTTGTAGTGTGTTAGTCCCATCACACAGAGATCCTATATTTTGTTCCCAGAAGCACCTATAGGACTTGTAGTGTGTTAGTCCCATCACACAGACCTATATTTTCTTCCCAGAAGCACCTATAGGACTTGAAGTGTGTTAGTCCCATCACACAGAGATCCTATATTTTGTTCCCAGAAGCACCTATAGGACTTTAAGTGTGTTAGTCCCATCACACAGACCTATATTTTCTTCCCAGAAGCACCTATAGGACTTGAAGTGTGTTAGTCCCATCACACAGAGCTATATTTTGTTCCCAGAAGCACCTATAGGACTTGAAGTGTGTTAGTCCCATCACACAGACCTATATTTTCTTCCCAGAAGCACCTATAGGACTTGAAGTGTGTTAGTCCCATCACACAGAGATCCTATATTTTGTTCCCAGTAAGCACCTATAGGACTTTAAGTGTGTTAGTCCCATCACACAGACCTATATTTTCTTCCCAGAAGCACCTATAGGACTTGAAGTGTGTTAGTCCCATCACACAGAGCTATATTTTCTTCCCAGAAGCACCCATAGGACTTGTAGTGTGTTAGTCCCATCACACAGAGATCCTATATTTTGTTCCCAGAAGCACCTATAGGACTTGAAGTGTGTTAGTCCCATCACACAGACCTATATTTTCTTCCCAGAAGCACCCATAGGACTTGTAGCGTGTTAGTCCCATCACACAGAGATCCTATATTTTGTTCCCAGAAGCACCTATAGGACTTGAAGTGTGTTAGTCCCATCACACAGACCTATATTTTCTTCCCAGAAGCACCTATAGGACTTGAAGTGTGTTAGTCCCATCACACAGAGATCCTATATTTTGTTCACAGAAGCACCTATAGGACTTTAAGTGTGTTAGTCCCATCACACAGACCTATATTTTCTTCCCAGAAGCACCTATAGGACTTGAAGTGTGTTAGTCCCATCACACAGAGCTATATTTTGTTCCCAGAAGCACCTATAGGACTTGAAGTGTGTTAGTCCCATCACACAGACCTATATTTTCTTCCCAGAAGCACCTATAGGACTTGAAGTGTGTTAGTCCCATCACATAGAGATCCTATATTTTGTTCCCAGTAAGCACCTATAGGACTTTAAGTGTGTTAGTCCCATCACACAGACCTATATTTTCTTCCCAGAAGCACCTATAGGACTTGAAGTGTGTTAGTCCCATCACACAGAGCTATATTTTCTTCCCAGAATCACCCATAGGACTTGTACTGTGTTAGTCCCATCACACAGAGATCCTATATTTTGTTCCCAGAAGCACCTATAGGACTTGAAGTGTGTTAGTCCCATCACACAGAGCTATATTTTCTTCCCAGAAGCACCCATAGGACTTGTAGTGTGTTAGTCCCATCACACAGAGATCCTATATTTTGTTCCCAGAAGCACCTATAGGACTTGAAGTGTGTTAGTCCCATCACACAGACCTATATTTTCTTCCCAGAAGCACCTATAGGACTTTAAGTGTGTTAGTCCCATCACACAGAGATCCTATATTTTGTTCCCAGAAGCACCTATAGGACTTGAAGTGTGTTAGTCCCATCACACAGACCTATATTTTCTTCCCAGAAGCACCCATAGGACTTGTAGTGTGTTAGTCCCATCACACAGAGATCCTATATTTTGTTCCCAGAAGCACCTATAGGACTTGAAGTGTGTTAGTCCCATCACACAGACCTATATTTTCTTCCCAGAAGCACCTATAGGACTTGAAGTGTGTTAGTCCCATCACACAGACCTATATTTTCTTCCCAGAAGCACCCATAGGACTTGTAGTGTGTTAGTCCCATCACACAGAGATCCTATATTTTGTTCCCAGAAGCACCTATAGGACTTGAAGTGTGTTAGTCCCATCACACAGACCTATATTTTCTTCCCAGAAGCACCTATAGGACTTGAAGTGTGTTAGTCCCATCACACAGAGATCCTATATTTTGTTCCCAGAAGCACCTATAGGACTTGAAGTGTGTTAGTCCCATCACACAGAGCTATATTTTCTTCCCAGAAGCACCTATAGGACTTGAAGTGTGTTAGTCCCATCACACAGAGATCCTATATTTTGTTCCCAGAAGCACCTATAGACTTGAAGTGTGTTAGTCCCATCACACAGACCTATATTTTCTTCCCAGAAGCACCTATAGGACTTGAAGTGTGTTAGTCCCATCACACAGAGATCCTATATTTTGTTCCCAGAAGCACCTATAGGACTTGAAGTGTGTTAGTCCCATCACACAGACCTATATTTTCTTCCCAGAAGCACCCATAGGACTTGTAGTGTGTTAGTCCCATCACACAGAGATCCTATATTTTGTTCCCAGAAGCACCTATAGGACTTGAAGTGTGTTAGTCCCATCACACAGACCTATATTTTCTTCCCAGAAGCACCTATAGGACTTGAAGTGTGTTAGTCCCATCACACAGAGATCCTATATTTTGTTCCCAGAAGCACCCATAGGACTTGAAGTGTGTTAGTCCCATCACACAGAGCTATATTTTCTTCCCAGAAGCACCTATAGGACTTGTAGTGTGTTAGTCCCATCACACAGAGATCCTATATTTTGTTCCCAGAAGCACCTATAGGACTTGAAGTGTGTTAGTCCCATCACACAGACCTATATTTTCTTCCCAGAAGCACCCATAGGACTTGTAGTGTGTTAGTCCCATCACACAGACATCCTATATTTTGTTCCCAGAAGCACCTATAGGACTTGAAGTGTGTTAGTCCCATCACACAGACCTATATTTTCTTCCCAGAAGCACCTATAGGACTTGAAGTGTGTTAGTCCCATCACACAGAGATCCTATATTTTGTTCCCAGAAGCACCTATAGGACTTTAAGTGTGTTAGTCCCATCACACAGAGCTCCTATATTTTGTTCCCAGAAGCACCTATAGGACTTGTAGTGTGTTAGTCCCATCACACAGAGCTCCTATATTTTCTTCTCAGCAGCACCCACAGGACTTCTAGTGTGTTAGTGGCATCACACAGAGCTCCTATATTTTCTTCTCAGCAGCACCCACAGGACTTCTAATGTGTTAGTGGCATCACACAGAGCTCCTATATTTTCTTTGCAGAAGCACCCATAGGACTTCTAGTGTGTTTAGTGGCATCACACAGAGCTCCTATATTTTCTTTGCAGAAGCACCCATAGGACTTCTAGTGTGTTAGTGGCATCACACAGAGCTCCTATATTTTCTTCTCAGCAGCACCCACAGGACTTCTAGTGTGTTAGTGGCATCACACAGAGCTCCTATATTTTCTTTGCAGAAGCACCCATAGGACTTCTAGTGTGTTAGTGGCATCACACAGAGCTCCTATATTTTCTTCTCAGCAGCACCCACGGGACTACCGACTACAATGGCTGGAAGACCGCCAAGGGGAGGCAGAGCGTGCAGAGCCAAGAACACAGGGCAGGCAGGCTCTGTTTCTAGTGGACGTGGCCGTGGACGTGGACCTGGTCGTGCATCGTCATCAGCACGTGGCCATGGGACACGCGCGTCTTTGTTTTCGGCAGCTGGACATGTGGAGCCGCATCATGCTGAAGGCTTGGTAGAATGGATGACCAAGCCCTCCTCATCCTCCTCATCCTCTCTCACCCAGGCTCAGGGTACTGGCAGAGCAGCTGCCAACGCGTACTCAATGGCATCATCAGCCACCCCTTCCCTAGACCCACCATGTCCTCCTGAGGAGTCCCCCGAACTCTTTGAGCACAGTGTTGGGTACATGCTCCAGGAGGATGCCCAACGATTCGAAGGCTCGGATGATGATACCCAGCTTGAGGAAGTCAGTAGTGTGCGCGCAGAGAGAGGGGATGCTGAAGGACAGCAATCTGGCAGTACTGTTCCACCAGCTGCAGCTTACTGCCAGGTTTGCTCTAGTGGTGAAGAGGGAGGGGATGATGAGGTCACTGACTCCACGTGGGTGCCTGAAGGGAGAGAGGATGAGGAGGAGGAGGAGGAGGATGCGGCGTCACATGTCCAACGAGGCAGGATGCCCCCTGGAGGCCAGGTAGAGGCCAGCACAGCAACTGTACAACACCGCAGAGCTCCGCCTGTGCAGGGCGCTGCCTCTGCACGTTATCAGAAAAGTTCTTTGGTGTGGGCCTTTTTTGAGACGAGTGCATCAGATTGCACCACTGCTATTTGCAATATTTGTCTCAAGCGTATCTCGCGTGGCCAAAACATCAGCCGCTTGGGCACCACAAGCATGAGCAGACATATGTCGACCTGCCATGCAGCTCGTTGGCAGGCACACATAAAAGACCCACACCAAAGAACTAAGCGGACCTCTCCTTGCTCCTCATCAGCTGGGATCTCCATCCCCACTACACCTTCAGTCCTCTCTGAAAGCTGCTGTGAGAGGACTGAAGGTGTAGAATTAGGTGTGTCACAACCAAGTACTTGCAGTACACCGACGTCCGATTGTAGCAGGCAAATTTCCCTGCCCCAGCTGCTGGACCGTCGAAAGAAGTACACTCCCAGCCATCCACATGCCCAGCGATTGAATGCTAGCTTGGCTAAATTGCTAGCACTTCAACGGCTGCCTTTTCAGTTGGTAGACTCGGCCCCTTCCGTGAGTTTGTTCAATGTGCGGTTCCTCAGTGGCAGGTTCCCAAACGCCACTTTTTCTCACGGAAGGCGATTCCGTCTCTCTACCGGCATGTGGAAGGCAATGTCCATGCCTCGCTGGACAGGGCGGTCAGCGGTAAGGTGCATATTACCGCTGACTCATGGTCCAGCAGGCATGGACAGGGACGTTACCTTTCTTTCACGGCCCATTGGGTCACTCTATTGGCAGCTGGGAGGGATGCAGGACAAGGTGCAGTAGTGTTGGAGGTTGTTCCGCCACCACGCCTCCAAAACGCTACTACTGCTACTGGTTGTGACACACCTCTCTCCTCCACCCCCTCCTCTTCTTCTTCCTCCAGTGCTCTGTCCTCGGAACCAGCGGTGCTCCGTAGGCGTACAAGGGGCTACGCAAGTACGCAGGCAAAAAGATGCCATGCCGTGCTTGCGCTGGTGTGTTTGGGGGACAGGAGCCACACTGGGCCAGAGGTTCTGGCAGCTCTGCAGGGGCAGGCCGAGAGGTGGTTGACGCCACGTCAGCTTAAGCCAGGAATGGTCGTTTCTGACAATGGCACCAACCTCCTCTCCGCCCTGCGACAGGGGCAGCTCACCCATGTGCCCTGTATGGCTCACGTCCTCAACCTGGTGGTGCAGCGGTTCTTGGGCAGGTTCCCAGGCTTACAGGATGTCCTGAGGCAGGCCAGGAAAGTCTGTGTGCATTTCCGCCGATCTTATAATGCCAGTGCTCGGCTGACTGAGCTGCAAAAGGAGCTGAACCTGCCCAAGAACCGCCTAATATGTGACATGCCCACCAGGTGGAACTCAACGTTGGCCATGCTGCAGCGACTGCACACGCAGCAGAGGGCCATCAATGAGTACCTTTGCGACTACGGCACCAGGACAGGGTCAGGGGAGCTTGTTTTTTTTTCCCCACGTCAGTGGAGCATGATCAGGGATGCATGCACTGTCCTCTCACCATTTGAGGAGGCCACGAGGATGGTGAGCAGTGACAGTGCATGCATCAGTGACACTGTACCTCTTGTCCACCTGTTGGAGCATACGCTGCGTGGGATAATGGACAGGGCACTTGAGGCAGAAAAGAGACAGGAAGAGGAGGACTTCCTTGCCTCTCAAGGCCCCCTTTATCCGGACAGTGTTCCTTCTGTCCCACCCATCACACAGGAAGAGGATGAGGATGAGGAGGAGGAGGAGGAGGAGGAGGATTGTGTGAGCATGGAGGTGGAGCCTGGCACTCAGCATCAGCAGCAGCAGTCTTTTAGGGATGATGTACAGTCCCAACAAACCAGTGGACTTGTACGTGGCTGGGAGGAGGTGGCTGGCGATCATGTCATCCTCAGTGACCCAGAAGACTCCGGACCGAATGCCTCAGCTAACCTACGCTGCATGGCCTCCCTGATCCTGCAAAGCCTGCGGAAGGATCCTCGTGTTCTTCGGATCAAGGAGAGGGACCATTACTGGCTGGCCACTCTCCTTGATCCACGGTACAAGGGTAAGGTTGCGGACCTTATCTTGCCGTCGCAGAGGGAGCAGAGGATGAGACATCTCAGGGAGGCCTTGCAGAAAGGTCTGTGCAACGCGTTCCCAGAAACTGGGAGGTTACAAACTCCTGGTCCTGGGCGACGAGTTGCTGAGGCTTCGGTCAGTAGCAGAAGGAGCGGTGAGGAAGGTGGACGTCTGACCGATGCGTTCAGACAATTTTTTAGTCCGCAGCCCCAAGGTATGATCGGTTCCAGCAACCATCGCCAGCGTCTGATATACATGGTGCAGGAATACCTTGGGGCAAGGTCAGACTTGGACACCTTTCCCACCGAAAATCCTCTGGCTTACTGGGTCCTGAGGATGGATCACTGGCCAGAGCTTGCACAGTATGCAATTGAGCTACTGGCCTGTCCTGCCTCCAGCGTTCTTTCCGAACGCACATTCAGTGCTGCTGGAGGATTTGTCACCGATCATAGGGTGCGCCTGTCCACCGACTCGGTTGATCGACTGACCTTCATCAAAATGAATCAGTCTTGGATCACCACCAGCTACCAGGCACCTGAAGCGGATATAACGGAATAATTTATAATGTCACATCCCTTCAAGACTGCCTATGCTGATGCTGAGTGACTGTCCTGTTATGTTCACTGACTATCCTCTTCCTCCTCCTCAATGATCCATGCCACCACACCAGTGCCTAAGGCACAATTTTTCAGCCCCTGTATAACAGGGGCGTGTACTTACAATTTTTTTTAAAAATGCTTCGCAACACGTGTGACTGCTGTGCTCCAAGTACAGTATCTGTGAGGGGTTGCAGTGTTGTGGCACCAGCACCAGTGCCTAAGGCACAATTTTTCAGCCGCTGTTTAACAGGGGCGTGTACTTACAATTTTTTAAAAAAATGCTTCGCAACACGTGTGACTGCTGTGCTCCAAGTACAGTATCTGTGAGGGGTTGCAGTGTTGTGGCACCAGCACCAGTGCCTAAGGCACAATTTTTCAGCCCCTGTTTAACAGGGGCGTGTAAGTACAATTTAAAAAAAAAATGCTTCGCAACACGTGTGACTGCTGTGCTCCAAGTACAGTATCTGTGAGGGGTTGCAGTGTTGTGGCACCAGCACCAGTGCCTAAGGCACAATTTTTCAGCCCCTGTTTAACAGGGGCGTGTAATTACAATTTTTTAAAAAAATGCTTCGCAACACGTGTGACTGCTGTGCTCCAAGTACAGTATCTGTGAGGGGTTGCAGTGTTGTGGCACCAGCACCAGTGCCTAAGGCACCATTTTTCAGCCCCTGTTTAACAGGGGCGTGTAAGTACAATTTTTAAAAAAAATGCTTTGCAACACGTGTGACTGCTGTGCTCCAAGTACAGTATCTGTGAGGGGTTGCAGTGTTGTGGCACCAGCACCAGTGCCTAAGGCACAATTTTTCAGCCCCTGTTTAACAGGGGCGTGTAAGTACAATTTTTTAAAAAAATGCTTCGCAACACGTGTGACTGCTGTGCTCCAAGTATAGTATCTGTGAGGGGTTGCAGTGTTGTGGCACCAGCACCAGTGCCTAAGGCACAATTTTTCAGCCCCTGTTTAACAGGGGCGTGTAATTACAATTTTTTAAAAAAAATGCTTCGCAACACGTGTGACTGCTGTGCTCCAAGTACAGTATCTGTGAGGGGTTGCAGTGTTGTGGCACCAGCACCAGTGCCTAAGGCACAATTTTTCAGCCCCTGTTTAACAGGGGCGTGTAAGTACAATTTAAAAAAAAAATGCTTCGCAACACGTGTGACTGCTGTGCTCCAAGTACAGTATCTGTGAGGGGTTGCAGTGTTGTGGCACCAGCACCAGTGCCTAAGGCACAATTTTTCAGCCCCTGTTTAACAGGGGCGTGTAAGTACAATTTTTAAAAATAATGCTTCGCAACACGTGTGACTGCTGTGCTCCAAGTACAGTATCTGTGAGGGGTTGCAGTGTTGTGGCACCAGCACCAGTGCCTAAGGCACAATTTTTCAGCCCCTGTTTAACAGGGGCGTGTAATTACAAATCTTGATCTAATAGTTCACAGCAGGGCCCATTCCTGCGCCCACCAAGAGTAACTATGAGGGCCTACAGTCTTGTGGCAACACCGTCCACCACCACCGCCAAAGGCCCAATTTTTCTGCCCTGTTCATCAGGTGCTTGCAATTACAAATCTTGATCTAATAACTCACAGCAGGGCCCATTCCTGCGCCCACCAAGAGTAACTGTGAGAGCTTACAGTCTTGTGGCAACACCGTCCACCACCACCACCACCACCACCGCCAAAGGCCCAATTTTTCTGCCCTGTTCAACAGGTTCATGCAATTACAAATCTTTATCTAATAACTCACAGCAGGGCCCATTCCTGCGCCCACCAAGAGTAACTGTGAGAGCTTACAGTCTTGTGGCAACACCGTCCACCACCACCACCACCACCACCACCACCAAAAAGGCCCAATTTTTCTGCCCGGTTCAACAGGTGCATGCAAGTACAAATCTTGATCTATTAACTCACAGCAGGGCCCATTCCTGTGCCCACCAGTCTTGTGGCTACACCAACATCTAATAGGGCAAATTTCTGCAGAGTATATACGCCAGGCCCCTACTTTCAAACATCCAACTTACAAACGACTCCTACTTGCAAATGGAAAGAGAAAACAGGAAGTGAGAGGAAATCTACCCCTAGGAAGGGAAATTCTATCCTGTTAGATTTAATTTGGGAAAAAGGCATCTCCTCTCTACTGATACTTTATCACCAATCCTTGTTTCAATTAAAACCCCACTTTTCCAAAAACATTTGTCATTGGGACAGAAAGTGAGGTGACATGTTCTGAACAGATGTGCAAAGACAGCAAATGTTACAGGGGTGATAACCCCTCCCTATGTTCTCCAAAAAGCTTAAAAATAGATTTTTTTGAGATGGAGCTACACTTCATAATGTACCTGTTCAGATTCTACTTAAGAACAAACCTACAGTCCGTCTCTTGTTTGCACCGCCTATATACTGCTGTTCAGAGTATATAGGGTTGTAGGTATAGGGTTTTATTTTGGGTGCGGGGTCCCCCTTAATATCCATACAAGACCCAAAGGGGCTGGGGTGGGGGGGGGGGGGGTGATGGGGTAGCCATGCCATTTTTCTCAAGGATTTTCAGCCATATGGCGGCCAGGACAAGACATGACATTAAAGCCGCAAGTGGTTTTAAATGGCTTCTTTTTTTCCTTTACAAATGTCATTTTGTGCAAGGATAGTTCTAAACACGGGAAACACGTGCCACTTCACAGGCATACTTTAGACACCCCCCAGGTACCATATTTAAAGGAAAAATTCACTTTTTTTTTTCACTTTATGCATCATTAAGATGACTGCTCCCGAAAAAACGTTAGTTTTTAAAAGTTCTTTTTGCATTGATATATGTTCCCTGGGGCAGGACCCGGGTCCCCAAACCTGTTTTATGACATTAACATGCATATTGGCCGTTGTAATTAGCACTTTTGATTTCGAACGTTCACGTCCATTATAACGTATAGGGTTCGAAAATTCGCGCAAACTTTCGGTCCGTTCGAAGGTTCTGGTTCGAACCGAACCCGGGGGTGTTCGGCTCATCCCTAATAATCACACACATTGGATGGACTTGTGTCTTTTTCAACCTCACCTACTATGTAACTATATGTAACTATGTAACTATTCACAATACATCTGGGTCAGACCGCAGCCTGGTGTACTGTGATTCTATACTAGACAGGCACTTTTTCTGAGCATTGCAGACATAGTACTTGGAACTATCACAAACCATATGATCATTAAAAAAAGTACACCCTAAATACATTTTATGCTAAAGCACATCCAGAAGCTATTGGAATGACTACTGGAAAAGTCATTATACATTCAGTAATGATGTACATGTACCGCACAATCAAATTAACCTTCTGACTGCCCCTATTCACTCTGTTGATGTTTATTTGAGGCTTTTACTCATATTTGTGTGGAAAATGCAAGAATGGTATAATATGTCTCAGCAAATAGTGGGTGTAAATTGGCACCGAGAGACAAGGTGAAATGTGGATTGGCTTTATGTCTCCTTGCAGTAGGGAAATGTTTTGAATTATTGAGCAGTCAAATTCAGCCTACACAAATTATTTTACTGCAATCATGAAATTATCCTCGGCATTCATTACATAATTCCCACAGTAATCAAGACACATTATATTAAATATGTTTTTATTTCACATAATAATCGGCCTCATTTATCTGTTTTTCAAGCAGTTTCTTCTCAAACATTTATTTCAACCCATATTTAACTCTTTTGCTCTTAAATAGGATTTACTTTGGCATGGCTTACAGCAAACTGTGTACTACAAAAGTGTGACTTGCTGTTTATCAATTACTCCAGTTACACGCCACACAATGTTCAGCTATGATGGGGTGTGGATAGCTTGAAAGCACAATAAAGGGCTCATGTTGGGTTGGAGGTTTAAATGTGGAATTGTAGCAATGAACCTGTAGGGAACTTCAGTTTACTATATAGCTCTAAAATGTAATGGAGAATGCTGGTTAATTTTGCAATCGTGAAGTGATTTTGGAGTGTTTTTTACCCTGAAATTACATTAAAGCTTAGCTCTACTTAAAAAAAACAAAAACAAAAATGCAATGCTCAAAAAGTAACTGCACTATGGTTGTGTACATCTGGGCTTTAAAAATTCCAATTAAAAATGGTCCCTAGCAAAGTGGACGTTCTCCCCATAAGCTCCAATGCTAGGGGCTTTTATTTTAAATGACAGCACTATCAGACCTCAACCACTTCTGACCATTGCAATATACACTTGTAAGCGGGGGAAAAAGCGTGGCTGTATTATAGAGGCAAACACACTGTGTGGTATTGTAAATGAAGTAACTTTAATAGCCAGATAAGCAGCTGTGGAAAATGATATTTACAAAAATGGAGTAAATAGTTCTCTTGTTAGCATAAAGAGAACAGATTCATAGTCCATTCACCAAAGATACAGAATGCAGCTCAGTAAACTGGCACTGTAGTTATTATTCCTCTCTTCAAGCACACCAGTGGTATATAAGGCACATTTTGATTACATGCCATAGGCTGGTGTCCATAAGTAGGTTCCACAGATGCAGCAGAGATGATTTAACAGGAAGACACAATGGGGGCATTGGCGTCACCAGCCTGGAGCCACAGGGGGCACTGACCCCCCCAACATCATACTGGGCCCCCTCATGTGCCCCCCCCCAACAGGGCCAGACTGGCCTACCGGGACTGCCTGTCCTGGGGCTATGCTGTGCGTGGCTGCAGCGCAGTGCTCCCCTTCCCTCCCCTCCCTCCTTCTCACTCACAGGCACAGCGGGAGACCGCTGTGTCACGGAGCTTTGAAATGTTCTGCCGTGCTATGACAAAAGTCCCGCCCTCCTCCTAGACCAGCTCGTTTGATAGACGCAGTGTTCTGTCTATCACACAAGCTGGTCTAGGAGGAGGGCAGGACTTTTGTCATAGCGCAGCAGAACATGATATCACACTCACACTCGGCTCCGTGACACTGCGCTAAGGCTGCAAGATAGTGAGGCTGTCATGAGGACACAAAGGCTACAATGAGGTCACAGTAAGTAAGGCTGCAATGAGGGCACGGTGAGGCTGCAATGAGATGGGCATGGTGAGACTGCAATGAGGGCACAGTAAGGCTGCAATGAGATGGGCACGGTGAGACTACAATGAGGGCACAGTCTGTAAGGCTGCAATGAGATGGGCACGGTGAGACTGCAATGAGGGCACGGTGAGGCAGCAATGATGGGCACAGTAAAGCGGCAATGATGGGCACAGTAAGGCGGCAATGATGGGCACAGTAAGATGGCAATGATGGGCACGGTGAGGCTGCAATGATGGGCACAGTAAGCCGGCAATGATGGGCACAGTGAGGCTGCAATGATGGGAACGGTGAGGCTGCAATGATGGGCACAGTAAGGCTGCAGCGATGGGGAGTCTGCAATGAGGACACGTTAAGGCAGCAATGATGGGCACAGTAAGGCTGCAATGAGGGTGCGGTGAGGCTGCAATGAGGGCACAGTAAGGCGGCAATGATGGGCACAGTAAGGCGACAATGATGGGCACAGTAAGGCGGCAATGAGGGCATGGTGAGGCTGCAATGATGGGCACGGTAAGGCGTAATGATGTACACAGTAAGGCGGCAATGATGGGCACAGTGAGGCTGCAATGATGGGAACGGTGAGGCTGCAATGATGGGCACAGTAAGGCTGCAATGAGAGCACGGTAAGGCGCCAATGAGAGCACGGTAAGGCTGCAATGAGGGTACGTTGAGGCTGCAATGAGGGCACAGTAAGATGGCAATGAGATGGGCACGGTGAGGCTGCAATGAGGGCACAGTAAGGTGGCAATGAGATGGGCACGGTGAGGCTGCAATGAGGGTACAGTAATGCGGAAATGATGGGCACAGTAAGGCGGCAATGATGGGCACGGTGAGGCTGCAATGCTTTGTCCGTGCTGCAGCCCCTCCCTCTTTCCCTCCCACCTGCCACATTTTGATTACAGTTCCAGGAAGAAAAAGACAGAATCAATCCTCAGATTGCCAGCACCCAGGTGAGTTTTTTTTCTTTATGTTTACCTCAGGGAGGGGGAGAAGGTGGTTCTGCAGCAGCAGGGACAGCCATAGATTCATGCTTTTAGTGCAGATTATGGAGGAAGAGGGGAACAGGACTCTTATCTATTCATGTTGTCATGTATTTACTCTGGCACTACCACCCTAACCTGCCACTATTACCTAACCTGGCACTACCACCCTAACCTGGCACTATTACCTAACCTGGCACTACCACCCTACCTGGCACTATCACTTAACCTGGCACTACCACCTAGCCTGCCACTACCACCTAACCTGGCACTATTGTATATCACACTAACCTGGCACTATATCACCCCAATCTGCCAGTATAATACCCTAACATCACTTGACATTGACGATCTACCCCTCAGATTTACAGCGACTGCACTTCCAAGTGCACTTTCAGTGCAATTTCAAGTGCACTTTGCACTTGTAGTTTGCACTTGTAGTGCAAAGTGGATTTGCCTTTCGTAAATAACCCCCACTGTCTTAGAAGATTTTCTATCCCAAGCACAGCAGCGCTGATGGGCAGAACTCCTGAGGATCCCTATTCTGTCCCTGTAGGCTGGAACACTCTCCCTGAGTAAGGCCTAGCTTTCCCTCACAAGCGCACCTTTCCCTCATTCCACACACATGTCTCACATGTCTCCTCAAAATGCTGGCTCTTTTTATATGGAAGCAAACAGAAAATGGTGGACAAAATCTCGAGAGAACTTGGTACTAATCAGAACATGAGGCTTCTCCAAGATGGCTGCTGGAGACAAGTTTAGAGAAGTTACAGCCTCTACAGGATTTCACAAAACAGCAGGAAAACACAAACGCATTATGAATATAATATGACATTTCTGCATAACGAAGTAAGTATTATATACAATTTTTGTCCCACTTCTCTCAGCCAGCAAGACTGTCCTGTCACAATTAACTGTATGTGAGGAGGCTACCTACACACTATATTACTATATCATATTACTACACACACATGAACTTTAATGGCATCCCAGTCTTAATCCGTAGGGTTCATTATTGAGTTGGCCCACCCTTTGCAGCAATAACAGCTTCAACTCTTCCGGGAAGGCTGTCCACAAGGTTTATGAGTATGTCCATGGGAATGGATTTCTGAGGTTAGGCACTGATGTGGACGGGAAGGCCTGGCTTGTAGTCTCTGCTCTAATTCTTCCCAAAGGTATTCTATCAGGTTGAGGGCTGGACTCCACCCCAAGCTCAATCATCCATGTCTTTATGGACCTTGCTTTGTGCACTGGTGCACAGTCATGTTGGAACAGGAAGGGGCCACCCCCAAACTGTTCCCACAAAGTTGGGAGCATGAAATTGTCCAAAATGTCTTGGTATGCTGATGCCTTAAGAGCTCCCTTCACTGGAACAAAGGTGCCAAGCCCAACCCCTGAAAAACAACCCCACACCAAAATCCCCTCTCCACTAAATGATTTAGATCAGTGCACAAAGCAAGGTTCATAAAGACATGGATGAGCGGGTTTGGGGTGGAGGAACTTGACTGGCCTGCACCTCAACTCGATAGAGCACCTTTGGGATGATATAGAGCAGAGACTGCGAGCCAGGCCTTCTCGTCCAACATCAGTGCCTGACCTCACAAATGCGCTTCTGGAAGAATAGCCAAACATTCCCATAGACACACTCCTAAACCCTGTGGACAGCCTTCCCAGAAAAGTTGAAGCTGTTATAGCTATAGCTGCGGCCAACTCAATAATAAACCCTGCGGATTAAGACTGGGATGCCATTAAAGATCATGTGCGTGTAAAAGCAGGTGTCCCAATACTTTTGGTAAGATTGTGTGTGTGTGTGTGTGTGTGTGTGTGTGTGTGTGTGTGTGTGTGTGTGTGTGTGTGTGTGTGTATATATATATATATATATATATATATATATATATATATATACATACATATACATACATACATACATACACACATATATATATATATATATATATATACACACACACACATACATACATACAGTTGTGCTCATAAGTTTACATACCCTGGCAGAATTTATGATTTCTTGGCCATTTTTCAGAGAATATGAATGATAACACAAAAACATTTCTTTCCCTCATGGTTAGTGTTTGGCTGAAGCCATTTATTATCAATCAACTGTGTTTACTCTTTTTAAATCATAATGAAAACAGAAACTACCCAAATAACCCTAATCAAAAGTTTACATACCCCAAGTCTTAATACCGTGTATTGCCCCCCTTTAACATCAATGACAGCTTAAAGTCTTTTGTGGTATTTGTGAATGAGGCTCTTTTTCTTCTCAGATGGTAAAGCTGCCAATTCCTCTTGGCAAAAAGCCTCCAGTTCCTGTAAATTCTTGGGCTGTCTTGCATGAACTGCACGTTTGAGATCTCCCCAGAGTGGCTCAATGATATTGAGGTCAGGAGACTGAGATGGCCACTCCAGAACCTTCACTTTATTCTGCTGTAGCCGATGACAGGTCGACTTGGTCTTGTGTTTTGGATCATTGTCATGTTGGAATGTCCAAGTACGTCCCATGCGCAGCTTCCTGGCTGATGAATGCAAATGTTCCTCCAGAATTTTTTGATAACATACTGCATTCATCTTGTCATCAATATTGACCAAATTTCCTGTGCCTTTTGTAGCTTACACATCCCCAAAACATCAGTGATCCACCTCCGTGTTTCACAGTAGGAATGGTGTACCTTTCATCATAGGCCTTGTTGACTTTCATCATAGGCCTTGTTGGTTGTGGCCAGAAAGCTAAATTTTGGTCTCATCACTCCAAATGACTTTGTGCCAGAAGGTTTGAGGCTTGTCTCTGTGCTGTTTAGCGTATTGTAAGTGAGATACTTTGTGGCATTTGCGTAGTAATGGCTTTCTTCAGGTGACTCGACCATGCAGCCCATCTTTCTTCAAGTGCCTCCTTATTGTGCATCTTGAAACAGCCACACCACATGTTTTCAGAAAGTCCTGTATTTTACCTGAAGCTATTTGTGTTTTTTTCTTTGCATCCCGAACAATTTTCCTGGCAGTTGTGGCTGAAATTTTAGTTGGTCTACCTGACTGATTTGGTTTCAACAGAACCCCTAATTATCCACTTCTTGATAAGAGTTTGAACACTGCTGATTGGCATTCTCAATTCCTTGGATATATTTTTATATCCCTTTCCTGTTTTATACAGTTCAACTACCTTTTCCTGCAGATCCTTTTGACAATTCTTTTGCTTTCCCCATGACTCAGAATCCAGAAACGTCAGTGCAGCACTGGATGAAAGATGCAAGGGTCTGCCAGGAGTCCAGAAACTCATTGACCTTTTATACACACACACTAATTATAAAGAGATCACAGGAGAGGATGGTTACCTTTAATAGACATTCAAACACCTTTGTGTCAACTTGTGTGCATGTTATCAGGCCAAAATCACCAGGGTGTGTAAACTTTTGATCAGGGTCATTTGGGTAGTTTCTGTTGTCATTGTGAGTTACAAAATGTAAACACAGTTGATTGATAATAAATGGCTTCAGCCAAACACTAACCATGAGGGAAAGAAATGTTTTTGTGTTATCATTCATATTCTCTGAAAAATGGCCAAGAAATTATCAATTCTGCCAGGGTATGTAAACTTATGAGCACAACTGTATATACACACAGACACACACACAGATCATTGGCTAAGCTAAACCCCCACTGTGTTTATTTCTTTACCACTTCTCCCCAATTTAGAATGCAGCTTTGGTCTCAGAAGCCAAGCACCTAAAGCCCCATACACACGCTCGGACAATCCGCGGACCAGGTCGGTCGGACTTTGTCCGACGTACTTTGTCCGATGTTGGCGTTGCGTACACACGGTCGGACTACGTTGTCGGAATATCCGGTCCGGAAGAACGTCGTGACGTAAGTCGTCGTCCACGAGATTACAAAAGGGAAGTTCAGCACCACGTCAGGCACCCGTTGGGCTCCTTCTGCTGATCCCGTGTTTATCGAGAGTTAGTGGAAGTTTGGTGACTTAAGATTCGCGCTTCTCAGTTTTCTGACTCAGATCGTTACTGCTCTTCAGTTTGTGCTTGTCGTGCGTATCTGTTTATTAGTGCGTGTAGTCAGTTCGCATTTGTTGGTCATTGCGGCCTATATCTTGATATAGGACGCTTTGATTTGCACTGCTTATTGTCTGCTCGTTGCTGGTATTCACTTCGTTCTTTCAGGCCTTGCTGTTTATCGGTGCTTTCTGTTTGTCCGTTCTGACCAGCCGACCTTTTGTGACCTTCTGAGCGATGTTTCCCGTGCGTACTCGTCGCCGAGTTCGTGCTGTACGCGGAATTGGTGTCGGGCTTTTAGCTTTGACCCAAGACCCGTCCATGAACAGAGTGATGAGGAGTATGTGGACCAAGAATTGGTTGCTTCAGCGTGACCAGTTCTCGCACATGCCTTTGCTTCGTGAGATCCGGGAGAATAATCCTGATGATTTCAGGAACTTTCTCAGGATGACGGACCCCGATTTTCACCGTCTTTTGGCTTTGCTGACCCCCTTTATCAGCCGGCAGGATACCTGCATGAGACAAGCCATTACTCCGGAGCAGAGGCTTGTTGCCACGTTGAGGTACTTGGCGACAGGGAGAAGTCTTCAGGATTTGAAGTTCTCTTCAGGTATCTCTCCCCAGGCCCTGGGAATCATTATTCCAGAGACCTGTTCTGCCATCATTCAGGTCCTGCAGGAGGACTATATTAAGGTAACATTTCTACTTTACTATTCCCTTCTATGTATGCTCTGTTTGCTAATGACTTGTATTTTTGACCTCCTTCCCTAATTACCATGATTGCAATATGTTCTAATATGCTGTGCCCCTTTTCTCCTTCATGCATTTTTCCCTTCACTTACCTCACCAGCATGCTCTTCTGCCCCAATAGACACCTATGGCCTAGTCACTTAAGCAATGTCTTTTGTCTGCTGCATAGTATTGTTTGCCCCAAAACACCCCCTAAAATATGCACAAATGTTTGCTGTGTGGTTTACTTCATGTAGAGCCCCCTTTTTTTGTTCTTTTGGTGGGGGGGGGGGGCAAACTCATTAGGAACCCCCTCCCCCAACTGCTCTGTCAGATGGTACCAATCCTTTATCTGCTGGCTTTCCCAAGGTCAATACACACTATATACCTACCTCTTTATAGTGCGCATCTTTAGGGATGAATTCAGCAAAGCATGTAGTGCAAGGGGCTGCCTCCATACATTCCATTTCCTAATTTTTTGTCTTCTTTCCCTCCTATTAGCTTGCTTGGTAATTTAATAATGTCACACTGTGCCTGCCTTTTTTGGGGGGGGGGGGGGAAATGTTATTTGATCTTTCCTGTGGCCTGCCAATAGTGTTAAGTACAGAGGGTCTGGCCAAACTAGGCCACATTATTGAGCCATTTGCCAATCAATGAAGTGCAGAGGGTTACCTGTCCACCACCCCCCCCCCCCAAAACCATAGTTATTGCCAATGTCCCATCAGAAGTGGGGGGATTGATGGGGGGGTGAGTAATCTGTGAAGGGGAGCCTCTACTTTTCTGTGTAAATACTTTCCAGCCTCCAATTTTATACAATGCTCTTGTTCCAAGATGTTGATTGTCTAATCTGCTTGCAATGTTTAGGTGCAAAGTGACTCATTTTTTTTTCTTGTTTCACTCCACAGTTCCCTTCCACGCCACAGGAATGGCAGACTGTGGCCTCCCACTTTGCCAGCCGTTGGGACTTTCCTAACTGCGGAGGGGCAATTGATGGGAAACACGTCCGCATCGTCCCACCGCCCAACTCGGGGTCCTACTATTATAATTATAAAGGGTTTAATAGTGTAGTGATGTTGGCGGTGGTGTCGGCAACATACGAGTTTATGTATGTGGACGTGGGGATGAACGGCCGGATATCGGATGGTGGGGCCATTACGCACACGGAGTTCTACTGGCGTCTCCAAAGTGGCAGTCTGTGCTTGCCACCTCCAGAGGAGAATGCCGAAGGACTCCCCTTCGTCTTTGTCGCAGATGAAGCGTTTGCGCTGACTCCCCATGTGATGAGGCCGTTCCCGATGAGGACCCTCACCCCGGACCAGAGGGTCTTCAACTACAGGCTGTCCAGAGCCAGAAGAGTGGTGGAGAACGCTTTTGGCATCCTGGCCAGCCGCTTCCGCCTGTTCCTGACGGCATTTAACTTGGCGGAATACAAACTGAACCACATAGTTCTTGCCTGTTGCATATTGCACAACTTCCTCAAAAGACATAACAGGAACTATGTGGTGCCCGTTGGCCCAGATGTGGAGGGCCCTCCAAATGCGGACCTCACAGCCCTTCGAGTGGCACGTCCAGGCTTGCCCCCTCTCAATGCCCGCGTGGTCCGGGACCAATATATGGAATACTTTGTGGGTAGGGGGGCCATTGCTCTGCCTGACGATGTGTGAGAGGCATTTTTTAATAAATCTGATATTTTAACCAACCTCTGATTTCTTGTCATTTCAGTCTTCTTTTTAGCTTATTTTACTTTGTCATTTTTTCCCTTTGCCTTCGACAGTGGTAATGCACTTTCTGGGCAAAAGGAGGTAACAGTCTCTTCTTCCCAAAAAGATTATTCTCATGTGTGTTTGCTACCTAATCTTTGGTCTAGAGAAGGTTTCTCCTGCATAACTGACACCCAAAATACTCCTTTTCAGCACCAGGTCTGACATGTGTGTATTCTCCAAAATGCTGTGCTCCGTGTTTTCGTACAAAGCACTGTGGGTGTCATTTACATAAGTCAAATCCGCTATGCTCTACAAGTGCATTGAAAAACTTCCCTGGGAAAGGAAATTGCAGTGCAAAGTGGATTTGCCTTTAGTAAATAACACCCATTGCCCCCCATATCCTTTACATTTTACATACATAATGCATTGTTTTATTTAAATAAGGAAGCCACACATTTGGAAAAATAAAAAAGTTTACTTGGAAAACATTCACAAGTGCGTTTACAATCTTCACGCCAAAACTGACAACATCTTGGTTATTTACAACATTATTTACAAAGATTACGCAATTTGTAAAACCAGGCATGGAGCTAAGCAGAACCTATGAAGTAGGAAAGTTCAACTTTGTAAAGTGAAGACAAGATCAGACATGACTATATGTTCAAAGTGTGTTTGATCTTGCCTTCATCACATGGGGGGGTCACCCCCGAAAAGTGGAAATTTGGAACATGCACACAATTTGGTTATGAAAATGGTCATTAGATGGTAAAACACATGCCTAGAAGCTTCAAAAGTGCCATTTTCCATCATGGGGATGAATGGACGTTTTTTGGGGGTGCAACCCCTTCACCACAACCACTTTCGTAGTTCGTAAAGTGTTTGCACCCCCAAAAAAACGTTGCCATTCACCCACCATGATGGGAGCTAGCACATGTGGACACAATGTGTGCATGTTCCAAATTTCAGACAGTTTTTAAGTTGCAAATGTGTTCAGAAGCTGGCAAAAATGTGTGTAAATTACTTGTTGCTTTTTCATATTTTTCCTAAAACATCAATGATGTTCTTCAATTTTTGTTGAACATCATTGATGTTTTGCTTTATGTAATCTAGATCTCTATTGCAGACCATTATCTCTCCGATGAGTACGTGGGCACTCTCTGTGGTAAAGTGCGATTTTTCTTCCACAACATCCACGTCACCTAAAAACCACAAACAAACAAAAATGGGGTGTTGGAAATGAGGCAGCCATACATGGATTAGCTTACCAGTAGCTGTGTTCTCCCACACTCACCTGTTGTGGTGACAATTTCTCCAAGTTCGATGATCTCTCCTTCCTCCTCCTCCTCCTCCTCTGCTTCTGCTCTTTCCCCTTTTTTGGTAGGTGTTGGTTTGGGGGTTTCCTCAGACGGCCCAAGTTTTCGCTCCCCTATGAGAATGTCCAAAAGGAAGATTTAGCAACACAAGCTATTGAGGGCAGAAATAGGAAATGACAAACATTGCTTGAAAGTGACGGACACTATTTTAGTTTGGCCAGTTACAAATGTCAACTACATGAATGAAGTCACTTTGTAAAGGTGCTAAACTGACTAGCTTTTTGGTAGAAGTTTGTGTGATGGAGACCCCCCTCTAGTATCCACTGGAGCACATGTGTGGAAAAGCATAATAAAAAGGGGGTTTGGGTGTCCCAGCACTAGTGCTCTAGAGTCCAGATGGGTAAACAGCTACTGAGTGACCTCTCCTTTACATTGAATAAATTGGCTTTACATTCTTGATGACATTTCTAGTGAGAACAAACTTCCTTTCCCCAAAAAAACACCAAACATCGTATTATAAGTGGCCGAACGATCGAGGTTGCGTACGATCGAATGCACACACACACGACCATGACAGTGGCAGAAAGATCGAGGCTGAGTACGATCGAATGCACAGACGAACCTGAAAGTGGCCATTTTGGAATGTACAACTTGGTAAAAATCAAAACACAATGGAGCAGTATGCAAGCAAGAAATCAAACACAAAACACAACTACTTACTTTTTTGAAGAATTCTCTTGATCTTTCTGTACTGATCGGCCTCCCTCAGTTTCAGGTCTGACCAGCGTTTCCTGAGTTGCTCCTTGGATCGTTGTACCCCAAAATTATTGTACAGCCTTCTCACAACTTTAGACATGATCTTGGCCTTGCGGACATTGGGGTTGAGGTAAGGCCCATACTTCCCATCATAGTCGCTCCTCTTTAATATGTCCACCATCTCCAACATTTCTCCAAATGACATATTGGAGGCCTTGAATTTCAGGTTCCGGGATCGGGACGTTTCTGCCTCCGGACTTTCCTCGTCCTCCTCCTCGTTGGTGGGATATTTGTGGCGCACCTGCTGTGTCCCCGCCATGTGCTCTCCCCACTACGCCGTAAAGAGAAGGGGTGGGGAATAGACGAGAAAGATCGTCAGGGGCGGGCGGAGTTTGAAGCATGCGCAGTGTATATAAAACGTCACACGCCTGTGTCGTAGCCACGATCTGGGAGACGAGGGGAGAGAAAACTCACACGAGACGATCGCTACAAACGAAGGTACAATTTAACGTTGGTACATAACTAGCCTAGACTGATTTGAACTTGAGGCTTCTTTATGGAGAAGATTAGGAGAGTTTAGCCTGACATAATTTTGAGGGTTTTGTGTGTTGTTGTGTCTTGCAGAGATTGATATGAAGGGATTCAACGACATGAGTTTTCTCCCCCTCTTCATTGCCAAATACAGGGATTTTCCCATATTGTGGCAGGGTATACACCCACATTACACCAACAAACCAAAGAGGCACGCAGCCCTGGAGGAACTTGTGGAATTTGTCAAGCCAAGGTTCCCCACGGCAACTGTTGATGATATTAGAAAGAAAATTGGCAGCCTGAGGAGTGCGTATATCAGGGAGAGGAAGAAGGTCGTGAAGTCTGAGGAAACTGCAACTTCAGCAGATGAGGTCTATGTCCCCAAGCTCTGGTACTATCAGAGTCTCCATTTTCTGAAGGACCAGGCTGATGTCACGGAGCCAACCTCAACTCCTCCTTCCACGCTTCCTTGCGCACAGCCCACCCCTGATGAGGCTTCCGAGGAGCAACCTGGGCCTTCCAGTCTGGAAGAGGTGGAGGAGCCCAGCTTGTTCCAGGTATAGTAGTTTTGCTACCATTTAGGGGAATAATGAATGATGTTCACTTAATTCAGGATCGCCAATTGCTTAGTTCCTAACGTGTTTGACATATCAACAGACAGTGGTGTTGGAGACATTTGGGGCCAGAATCTAAACTGCTGGGCTGAGAATTGTATGGTTTTCTATTTGTAAACATTTTGCAACAGTCACTAGATGAGAATTGTGTGTGTTTGATGAACAAATAACTGAAACTATGTCCCTTTTTCCTACACAGGAAGACCTCAGCCAGGAGGTGGCTGTGGAAGGTGGCAGTCAGGAGGAGGCAGGGGTTAGTGGCAGCCACCAGCTGGGTAGTGGCAGCCAAGAGGGGGCTAGGCCTCGGAGCCTGACTGACACCCAAACCCCTCCCCTCCGCCCTCCGTACAAAAGGGCGAGAAGGGGGGGTTATGCGGCACAGTCAGCGCTCCGGATGATAAGAGAGGCTTCAGACTCCCTACATGCCACACCCGCCGATGAGGAGACCTTTGGCTCGGTGGTTGTCACAAAAATGATGGGTATGGAGGTGAGGCAACGCAACATGTGTGAGGGGCTCATCCTCCATGTCCTAAATAAGGGTAGGGCTGGGGAGATGACCCCAGTCACACATGTTTGCCATAGCTACCATGCTCCACCTCCTCCTCCTCCTCCTCCTCCTTCTGCCACCCCACCAGCACGACAGCCACAGCGTGCAAGGAAGCGTGGAAGGAAGACCTGAGAGTGACGACCTGCAATCAGTCTGGTCTGAGAGAAGATGGAGCCTCTCGTAGTACCAGAGCCTGGGGACCTAGATGGCATCTGCTGCAGTTCCGGATACTTTGGACTTCACGACCAGATTGCACTCCCCTTAATATACGTACTCCTCAGGCCCCCAATTTTCTACGCTTGAACAATGATGGTTGCCGTGGGGGGCCAAGGCTTTGCAAATTCCCCAAGTTTCACCATGGCTGCGTTCCTCTTTGGTTTGTTGGTGTGACCTAAATAAAGGTTTTTTGGATTTGAAATAATCATTGACTATTGTGTTTTACTTTGCTACAATGACAGTTTTTCTTTGAGTAGGCTGGTACATTTCACTAATCCTAAAGTAGAATTAACAAGGGGCAACAACAACAAACAACCTCCTAGTAAATTTAAGCAAGAAATACAAATGTAAATAATGTGTTTTTGGTAATTTGAGACACACAACCCCCCTCCAAAAAAAAAAAAAAAAAAACAACATTCAAATATGTATTCCCCCCCCCAAAAAAAAAAAAAGACAAATCATGGTAAAAAAATAACAAAGATTCTTTTCCGTTCAGAGTAAAAATAAACATGTAGTGTATAAATGGTGCAAAGTAATAAAGAAGTAAGTTTGTGAGAAGTGCGGGTGAATAGGAGCAGCTAAAAGATGTCATTCTTGTTGCATTGTAAAGAAAAAGAGAATGCGCTGCATTAAAGACATTTTAACATTGCAGCGTGACGAATGTGCTGTGTCGATTAGGAAAGGTAGTTTTACCTGACCGAGCGCTTCCGTCACAGAATTTCTTCTGAGCATGCGTAGCACTTTGTCCGTCGGACAAGCGTACACACGCTCGGATTTGGTGTGATCGGACCGGGTTGACGGCAAATCTTTCCAGCAGGAGATAAGACTTTGTCCGACGGACAAACCGACGAACACTGTCCGATGGTGCATACACACGGTCTGATTTTTCAACAACCTTGTCCGATCGGACCAAATTGATGAAAAAGTCCGACCGTGTGTATGGGGCTTTAGTGTTCTTAGTCTCTTTAGCAGGTTCATCTAAAAAGACTGTTTGTGAATTCATTATCAGGCATGCTCCTTGGGACAGATTCTACTTCAGCTTATAAATTAAACTGGTTAATAGTTAATAGTTTTGCTTCACTTGTTCTCCTGCTGGGTAAAGATGAGACACGTGGATAGATCAGATTAAAATAATGAATAATTAAATATAATTTATAGCATGTTCTCAAGCTTAATAGAAAATGCATATATAGCAGTGTTGCAAATTTGCCTGCCACTAGTTCTTTAATTTTCTAATATTGTTGATTAAAATGTATGGATGTAGCAGAGAACGTTTCTTTAAAGCAGAACTCTGGCCACATTTTTTTTCCATGTCTTTGTTGCTGATCTCCTACCTTCACCAACTTTGCCATCCATGTTCTTCTGAGCTCTGTAGTTCCTCTGTAATAGGCTGCTGAATTTGCTAAAAAAAAACTCATGTGACCATTCCATAAACTGTTCTCCCTTCCTCTTCTTTTAATCCCCAACCACCCATAATCACTGTTTCTCTGCCCTCACAATAAAAGTCAAACAAGGAGAACAGTAGTGGCATAGGACATTCCTTTTCATTACCAAAAATACTGGAGGTATAGCACTGTACATACACAATGTGCAAACGTTTTAGGCAGGTGTGAAAAAATGCTGTAAATTAAGAATGCTTTCAGAAATAGAAGTGCTATTAGTTTATTTTTTATCAATTACCAAAATGGAAAGTAAATGAACAGAATATAGATAGATCCAACAGAAGATAGATAGATCCAAATCAAATTAATATTTGGTGTGGCCACCCTTTGACTTAATAAATTCCTTTAGGTACACTTGCACACAGTTTTTGAAGGAACTCGGCAGGTCGGATGTTCCAAACATCTTGGAGAACTAACCACAGATCTTCTGTGGATGTAGGCCTTCTGTCTCTTCATGTAAACCCAGACTGACTCGATAATGTTGAGATCTGGGCTCTGTGGGGGCCAAGCCATCACTTCTAGGACTCCTTATTCTTCTTTACGCTGAAGATAGTTCCTAATGATATTGGCTGTATCTTTGCGGTTGTTGTCCTGCTGCAGAATAAATTTGGGGCCAATTACACACCTTCCTGATGGTATGGCATGATGGATGATGGTAAGTATCTGCCTGTAGTTCTCAGCATTGATCCTGACCAAATCTTACACTCCATTAGCAGAAATGCAGCCCGACCATGCTTCACTGTTGCCTGCAGACATTCATCCTCCAGCCTTTCGGTTAACAAACTGCCTTCTGCTACAGCTAAATATTTTACATTTTGACTCATCAGTCCAGAGCACTTGCTGCTATTTTCTGTGCCCCAGTACCTGTGTTTTCTTGCATAGTTAGGTTGGTCAGCTATGTTTCCATATTGGAGGTATGACTTTTTGGACATAATTCTTCCATGAAACTACTTCCGGCTAGACTTCTCCTTACAGTAGATGGGTATACATGGGTACCACTGATATCTACCCGTTCTGTGCTGATGACACTGCTGCACATTTTTTGATGAAGGGAAGTAAGCATGATGTGTCTTTCATCCGCTGCATTAAGTTTCCTTGCCGACCACTGCATCTACAGTCCTCAACATTGCCCATTTCTTTGTGCTTCTACAAAAGAGCTTAAACAGCACATCTTGAAACCCTAGTCGCCTTTGTGATCTTTGCCTGGGAGAGACCATGCTGATGACCTGTTACATGACCTTAGTAGCAGAGTTTGGCTGTTCCACACCCAGTTTTAAGCCTTCTACACACCTGTTTCTGCTTCAGTTAATGACTCTCTTGCAACCTACATATGAAATTGATGATCATTAGCCCCTGCTTGGTATAATTGGTTAATCATACACCTGAATTTAATCCTAAAAATTCCTGACTTTCTGCAAGTATACAAAGTGTGCAAGTGTAAGAATTGATCCTAGATTGAAGCCAAAGGGTAGTCACATCAAATATTTATTTGATTTAGATTTTTCAGCATTTTCATATATATTTTTGAAAGCATTCTTACTTTACAGCATTTCTTCACACCTGCCTAAAACTTTTGAGCAATACTGTATATATTTCTACAGCCTATGCAGTTTTATTTCTAGTAAATTTGGGCCTAGCCTTCATATATCTAGTGGTAATTGGTCACATTCAGCTAGGCTTGTTTTGTAATGGTGAAGACATTTCATAACTTTCCAACCAATTTTTTTAAGTTTTAATGAGTGTCAGAAAAATCCCAGGGCATAGCCTTGCTATTAAAAATTGCCCTGCTGCTGCATATTTTACACTGCTTGATCATCTGCAGTATCTCAATGCTTGTAGTAAAACACCTGTACTCTTTTTCTCTAGTACATTGCGCTCAATTCACCATTAACAATATCCTACTGCTGCCCAATTTTACACTGCTGTATCATCTGTGGTCTCTTAAAGTAGTTGTAAACCCTTACAGACCACTTTGACCTACAGGTAAGCCTAGATTAAGGCTTACCTGTAGGTGAAAGAAATATCTCCTTAACCTACACGGTTAAGGAGATATTTGCAAGAAAGACGGTACCCATGTCTACAGTGCGTGCACGCCATAGACAAAGGCGCAGGCGCACTGAGCGTGCCGTCTAATGAATGGGATCGTGCCGTCACTGTGACTGGCTGGAGCCGCGATACACGGAAGTCACTCCGGGTATCATGGCGGCGACGGAGTAGGTGACTGAGGACCGATGCGGGGGCTTCGATCTCAGGTAAGTAATTCATAATGAGCTAGTATGCTATGCATACTAACTCATTATGCCTTTGTCTTGGAGGGTGTATTTTTTTTTTTTTTTTTTAGAGAGGGTTTACTTCCTCTTTAATCAGTGAGACTTTAATAGAAATTGGCCAGTGGCATGATGGTTTTCCATCAGTGAGAGGAGACATCCTCAGTGAAGGAATGGCCAATTTCTATCTGCTGGTCAAAGGGGGTCTATTACCGTTTAAAGAAATTGCATGTTTTATTACTAAAACTACCTGAAAAAAAGCCAAACGGAAACTCTTCAGATAATTGTGCTGCTGCTAAATGTAAGCCAAGATCATTTTAAAACAAAAGAAAATCAATTGCACAGCTATAGATGCAGTATGCGCTGCCAGTGTATGCTGTCACTGAGACTGTCTGTGAAAATCAGACTGTTCTGTAACACCACCAATTGCATTCCTACAGCATGTTATGTAAAATATTTGTGTATTTTCAATTTTGCCCTTGAAGCAGCATGACAATACCGTTTCCACTCTGTATAGTATTTTGAGTTTTTTATTGCCTATCAATGGCAGTGCCCATCTTCTCATACTTTTTGCCAAGTTACCTATTAGCCAAAAAATGGCCAGCACCCACCAACAGCATTTACCCCCATTAGAGTTGTGGTAAATGTATTAGCAATAGATTCCTGAAAAAGTTGCATAAAATGTTTCCCGAGATCTCTCCTAACTGTTGGAGATGAGGAGACTCACAGAGTACTCTCTTCCATATATTTTGGAAATGTTTGAAGATACATACTTTTTGGTCCAAGGTTTGTGAGCTGATCTTGGACCTCACAGCATGTCTCCATCTCAATACGCTATTGAAGAGAAAATACAGTAAATCTCTAGTAATGCGCCCCCTAAACGCTGCCAGGTCTTGTATCCAATCAAACCCCACCAATTAGTCAATTGATTAGTAAAGAAATACATACCATGTCTGTGCAAAAACAAGAACACTTTTGAAAAGGTGTGGTTTTATTTGACGCAGTTTCAATTTTCCACATACATAAAAAGACATACTGATTGCTGCATGACCCCCCCCCCCCCCCCCCTTTTTTTTTCTCTTCTTTTTTTTTTTCATCCTTTTTGTGGTCTTGTACTTATAATTATATGTAGACCTTGTGAGCAAATACATATACCTTTTAATGATGTGAGAGCTGCTAATACCTAGCACATTTACATATACATGTGTCATTTTACAAATACCGGTAACCAAAAAAGTGTTGTGCTACTCTTCTCCAAAATATACAGTAACTGAATTACTGGGATCAACATGAACGCCTCATGTGTAAAACAATATATAAAACTGCCTTATCATGCTCCTATTACTTGTGCTTGATAATATTAACACCCTTTTGTATTTAAATTTTATCAAAAACTTTTAAAATATTGATATAATTTTACATAAACTCAAATAACATCAATGCAGTACAAAATAAAGTCCTCTATAACCAAGTAAAGTTCCAATGTGCATCCAAAAAAACATCCTTTTATACAGTAGATGATAGTATCGTCATGCAATACAATTTTTTTTGTGCTTTTCCACCTTGTGCTCCTAATATTCAGTATTACTCGTGCTCCTCCACCATCTGGTGTGCCCTCACCTGATAGCGTGTGACCTCCCAATTAAGTAAGGTCAGAAAATGCTTTTTGTCCTGCTTCAGACTAGGCAAGAAACTCCTGATGTCCTCATTTTAAATCAGATGTTGTTATGGTCATGGAGATAGGGAAGAAATGGAAACCAAGGTGCTTACATCGTACTTGGCGACAGGAAGAGGAAGATCAGGGCTGCTCTGTGCAAAACCATTGCAAAGAGCAGGTAAATATAGCATGTTTGTTATTTTTATAAAAAACTAAATTTAACCTTTACAATCACTTTAATAACAATTGGGCCTTAATTGCATGCCGTAATTGGAGGTAATAAAAATGCCAAACGGGATGCCAAAATGGGATTGTAAATGATTAAGGGTAAGTAAAATGCTATTATTAAAGATGTGTCTCAAGAGCGTCCAATGCACACCATTTAGTAGCATGCCACAACTTGGCTAGTTCAGGATAAGCATGGTTGTTCCATACATGGGTATATTTTGTATATCTCAAAACCTGTTGTAATTGTTCTGACATATGCCATCATTGAGAAAGGAAGACGGGGGCAGGCCTAGTTGTGCATAATTCTGAGGCCCAATGGCTAAACCTGGAAGAGCCTCCTGATGACACCATGCAAAAAGATAGGACCAAGCAGAGGCAGAATTCTGAGAGGATTCTGCAGGACAATGCTAGATCTGCCAGGTGGGTGAGTATCTGAAATGTTTAGAACCTGCAACAAGGTATGTAGGGGTAAAAAAAAAAATGGGGTGGGGAGTGTAGAGATCCGCTTTAACGGTATAACGGTATAAAACAACAACATTCACTATCACAAAAAATGACATTAATTTATCAAGATGGGAACTTTTTATTAGTATGTTTTACAAACAACAAAATGACCTTGTTGGGTTTGATGCAGCTCTTTCATAAATGCTGAAACACCTTTATTTATAAGCTACTTACAACAATGTTGAATATACCCTAATCCATTTTGCATAAGTATATGCAGAAATGATGGTAGAGAATGTCATTGAGGCAAGAAGATCTACAAAGCTGCCAAGTGTCGCAAAATAAGCAAAACTTAAGCAACATTTTCATCAAGTATAAAGATGAGGTCAATACAATTGGCAGGTACCTGACTCTGCAATAAAATTGAGAGGAGTGCCACAGAAATTATTTTGAGCCATCATGGACTAGCCTGGAATATCTAAAGCCAGACTGGGTTTGAAAATTCTGACATGCAAAGGACAGCAACCAATATGATTAAAGTTTGAAATACCAAGAATATTATTTAAAACTAGGCAACACAAATGATCCAGTATATTATTGAGGTTCAAAATGTATACTGGATTTACTGTAAAGTGACAAAAAAGTGCCAAATATCGAAAAAAGTGCAAACTATCACAACTTAGAACATAGATATATAATATTCCCAAAGTCCATTTCCATTTATCATATATATATTCTCCAATTTGCATCCGTGCTTTATACATGAACTTTTCACCAATTCATGTGCCACCACCACCTTCAAAAACGGGCACTCACCAGAGCCTAGAAAAAGTTTTGCCTTTGGTTCATTTGGGATAACCACTCCACTGTCCTGGCATTCCTCCAGCTAGTTAACCACAAGGTTCTCCTCATTTCTCCATGTCAATAAGGGTATCTCATAAAAATTAAACATCCATCATTGCGCAACATGTATGCATAAAATATTTATTTATCTTGGCTAATAAGTAAGTATTCACAATGTATCAAATGTAAACTCGCACTTTATAGTGCCTGAGGACAGGCACTAAGTCTATCCAGCGATTTATTTTGGGAATCTGTCACACCGCTCTGTTCCTCTAGCCCGGCATGTGTTCCAAGCCTCGATTTGGTACGGGTTCGTGGCAGGAAGTGACGTCCGCAGTTACCCAGAAGTCTCTTGATATAATGGGCCTGACTAAAGCTCAGTAGGTGAAACATAGGATTGCTTCTTTATTTTATCAAAAGAGCTGGAAGAAGATAGCGGAGGAGCCTGGCAGAACAACCGGAGAGCGGGAGAAGAGGCCGGAAAGCTCGAAGAGACCCCTGAAGTCAGAAGAAGACCCCCGGAGCTGCCTAATAAACTACTTTAAAAACCTGTCTAGTGTGTTTTTTATTTACTTTTTTCCCTAGGTGAATGGGTAGGGGTACCATGTACCCCATACTCATTCACATAGGGTGGGGGGCGGGGATCTGGGGACCCCCTTATTAAAGGGAGCTCCCAGATTCCGATAAGCCCCCCACCTGCAGACCCCGAAAACCAATGGACAGGGTTGTCAGGAAGAGGCCCTTGTCCTCATCAACATGGGGACAAGGTGCTTTGAGGTGGGGGGGGCGCCCCCTCCCCCAAAGCACCCACCCCCCCCATGTTGAGGGCATGTGGCCTGGTACGACTCAGGAGGGGGGCACTCGCTCGTCCCCACCCCCTTTCCTGACCGGCCAGGCTGCGTGCTCGGATAAGGGTCTGGTATGGACTTTGGGGGGACCCCCACACCGTTTTTTCGGCATAGGGGGTTACCCTCAAAATCCATACCAGGCACGCAAGGTGTCAAACTCACAGATCAAAGTGGCGAGATTGACTTCCTTCTCTAGTCCCGTCGTACCTCGAGTCACGTTCAAAATGAACAGACTTTACTCCGTGTGTGGGCAAGTCCGTTCATTTTGAAAGTCCGTCGGACCTGCATACAGACGAGCGGACTTCCCGACAGGAACTGGGTCCGGCAGACTTTCGGCGGGAAGATTTAAAACATGTTTTAAATCTAGGTCTGGCGGACTTTTGGGAAGAAAAAGTCCGCTGGAGCCCACACACGATAGGAATGTCAAAAGTCTGATCGTGTGTACGCGGCATAACAAACTAGCTGTGTGGTTCACCAGGTGAAAACAAAGGGGAAAAAAGTCTAAAGCCTCATACACACGATCGGATTTTCGGCAGGGAATTTTGGGATAAAATCCGACCGTTAGTACGCTCCATCAGACAATTGTTGTCCAACTTTCCACCAACAAATGTTGGATGGCAGGCTAGTACATTTTTGGCCGAAAACGATCTGTCGTCAGATTTTCGTATCATCTGTACACCAGTCCATGACACAAAAGTCGAAAGTACAAACATGCATGCTAGGAATCAATGCTAACCAAACACGACATTAGCAGAAGGTGCCAAAAGGGGGCTCTCAAGAGCTGAAATTCCACGTAGTACTTCACTACGTTTGTGTTTGTTGGCCGACAATTGTGTGCCGTTAGTATGCAAGACAAGATCCTGGCACACGCCCTTCGGACAAAAGTCTGACACTCTGTTGTCCAACAATCCGATCATGTGTACGAGGCTTAAGGGTCACAATACATGCAGTCCAGTGCAGTTTTTTTTTCATTTCAATAGCATAGTTCATGCCAGTGCTTGCAGTTCCAGAAAAAAAAAAGTAGAACATGCTGCATTTTTCCTGCACTGGACTGTGCTGGATTGCTGTAAAATGCACCAAAAACACACTGGAACACACATATCCTTATTTAAGGTAAAAAAAAGAGGGGGAAAAAATTCACTGCATCAAAAACGTGTTAAAAATACACATGCAGAAAAGCATCTGGAATGCATCCGGACTGCGTTTCTATTGTGTGAATTGGTCCTCAAAAAAGAAAACTATTGCAGCCACCACATCTAAAAATTGTTAAGCTGCAATAAAAAAACATTTTTGTTTTTTGGGTTTAACACCACTTTAACGATCTTGGGCCTGTTCTTGTGCCCCAAGACACACCCTCATTAGCCTAATTTTACAAGTAGTGTAAAAAATGTAAAGCAACAGTATACAAATAATGATCAAAAACACAAAATGGCAAAATACACAGCTACAAAGAACACTAAATTAAATGCACTCCACTACATTAAAGCGTAACTCCACTTTTGTTGTTCAATGTACATTGCAAGGATTTTAACAAACTTTGTTGCAGATTCCTACCTTTTGTTATTCTGAAGAATGTCTGTGTCCATGTGGTAAGTGAATCTAATGGGACTAGAGGCCAAATACAATTTTAACTTAAACTTTAAATAATAATAAAAACTATTAGACTTAATATGTGGTATGAATGGCCGCGGACCATTATTACTGGTATGACGATATATATAACCAATAATAATAACCAATACAATTATCTTGACGATATAACATTTATAGCCATACATAGATTATAAATACCAATGGTTCAGCTTTAAAAACTCGAACCAACCAAATAAAGACAAAACCACTATCCCTTACGATAAAGGAACTTAAAAATAACAAAAAGGGGGGGGGGGAAGGACCGCGACAAAGGGAGGGAGGGAGTGTGCCTTTTTCTTCTGATGCAGCCATTCTTCTGAAGAAATACGTTGGTTCAATTCTTTATATAACCTTTTCTTTGTTTTTATAGGTTCGTTGGATCACCTGACTAACTGAAGAATCTTCTAGAATTCAAAAGCCAGCTGACAATTGTATTATTAGATTTGTCCCTATTCACATAGGTAGGGGGTGCTATTGCGTTCCCCTTACTTTCAAGGGAGTGATTTCATAATTATCAACCAGCTGCGGCACCTGCAGTGCTCTAATGAGGGAAACTGCAGGGTTTGCATCCCTTTAGACACGATTTCCTATTGGGAGTATCTCACCAAATAATGTATTTTTTTGTTGCAGAGGATGCCTGAAATCTGACTTGCATCTCAGTATAGGCTTCTGGGAAAATCAGTGAGCCAATCACACAAGCAGGAAATTATGTTTCTGGGGAGTGGTCAGTACACTTTCTGTGTACAGAACCCCTCCAGGTAGCCATATTGCATTGCATTTATAGAACATTACAACGGCTTTGGATTGAAAAGGAAAGGTAATTTTTAATAACATTCAATTACAATATGACTTGTGTCGCAATCAGTGTTGGTCATCTTACTTTAAAAAAGTAATTAGTTAAGTTACAAATTACTTCTCCCAAAAAGTAATTGCGTTAGTAACTCAGTTACTACATTGGAAAAGTAATTAGTTACGCAGCAAAGTAACTGTGACTTTTTTTTTAATATTCTATACATGTAACTAAGGGGCAGGTCTAGTATTACTGTAAGCAAGGGGCGCATTTATTATTATTGTTATATATCGTGTAACCAAGGGGCTGCTCTATTATTACTCTAACCAAGGGGCAGATCTGTTATAGCGTGTAAGCAAGGGGCGGGTCTATTGTTATTATATCGTGTAAGGGGCGGATGGCTACAGAAGAGGGTGAATGTTAAATTAATGGGCAGAGCTCGATATTTAACAATAATAATAAATGCGCCCCTTGGTTACAGTAATACTAGACTCGCCCCTTAGTTACACGATAGACGCCCCTTGCAGAGTAGCACGAGCATCAGGAGCGTGCGGCATCGCCTCGTACAATTACATGTTAACTGCGCCTGCGCGGTGTAGAGTTCACTCAGAGCTGTTTAGGTTCGGTCATTTGCGGAAGCTCCGTAGTCCTTCGTACTGCGCAAGCGCTGCGCCTGCGCAGTACAGAGGGCCTTATCTGGCGGGGGAACTTTTTCAGCAGGACACCGGAATTACACTACTGCCATCTAGTGGCGGTAGATGTAATTGGGGTAACTAAGCCAAAGTAATGGGAACTGCGTTACCATGAGGGGAAAAGTAATCAGTTAGATTACTCGTTACCCTCTAGCAGGGGTCTCCAAACTACGGCCCTCCAGCTGTTGCGGAACTACACATCCCATGAGGCATTGTAAAACTCTGACATTCACAGACATGACTAAGCATGATGGGAATTGTAGTTCCTGAACAACTGGAGGGCCATAGTTTGGAGACTCCTGCTCTAAGGCCCCTTTCACACTGGGGCGGTGCGGGGCGGCGACGGTAAAGCAGCGCTATATTTAGCGCTGCTTTACCATCGTTTTACCCGCGGTATGCGGCCGCTAGCGGGGTGGTTTTAACCCCCGCTAGCGGCCGCAAAAGGGTTAAAAACCTCCGCAAAGCGCCGCTGCAGCGGCGGTTTGCGGGCGGTATCCCCACGGTTTCCCATTGATTTCAATGGGAAGGAGCGGTATAGGAGCGGTAAATACACCGCTCCTTCACCGCTCCAAAGATGCTGCTAGCAGGACTTTTGTTGCGGTCCTGCTAGCGCACCGCTCCAGTGTGAAAGCCCACCGGCTTTCACACTGGAGTGAATGGGGCCGGTTTTTTTTCAGGCGGTATACAGGCGCTATTTTTAGCGCTGTACCGCCTGAAAACCGCCCCAGTGTGAAAGGGGCCTAAAGTAACTGCGTTACGTAACTCAGTTTATTTTAACTCAGTTACTTACATCACTGGTCGCAATTGTATACGCTATATATTTTTTTTTATTTGCTATTTTTTTCCCCCCACGAAAGCGCAGTTAACCTTTAAATACACCTCCAATCACAATTACACCCTCTACATAAATGAATTGACCAAAAGGGTGTTTCTTCTCTGATAACATTTTTTTACCAAAGTCTTCCAGCTAATCCCTACTTGAGAAAGAGCAATTCCATGTTATTAGATGCACAAATAGATAACAGAAAGGTTTAAAACTTTAACATTAAAACTATGTCTAGGGACGAACGACAGGTAAGGTTTACCAATACTTGGACGTTGTAGTTCTTCATTGGTTTGGGCTGGGGGAAGGGGTGCATTTTGTCTGTTTGCTTCTAAAAGCTTTTTAGCAGTGCCTGCCTTTGGCCTAGTTAGAACACAGTAACACCTGGAAGAGGAAGGGCAAGACAGAAATACATGCAGCAGTTAGGCAAATTGACTATAAACACAGGAAAAATGACTAATTGCTTTCCAATTACTGCGTGTGTTCTGGAAAATTAGCACTGTGCAGAATCAAGATCTGAAAAATATCATTTCAAGTCATGTCCCTGGCATCTTTTTTTAATCTTCCAGTTCTTGCTTATGACATTTATTATTGTTGAACCTGATGGAAACATAATTAGCCTTTAAAACAAGAATGCTTAAATTTCAAGGAAAAATGCTAATATAATACAAAACCTTTTATTTAAAGTGTAACTATACAGTGCCTTGAAAAAAGATTCATATCTCTTGAAATTTTCCACATTTTGTCATTTTACAACCAAAAACGTAAATGTATTTTATTGGGATTTTATGTGATAGACCAACACAAAGTGGCACATAATTGTGAAGTGGAAGGAAAATGATAAATGGTTTTCAAAATGTTTTACAAATAAATATCTGAAATATGTGGTGTGCATTTGTATTCAGCCCCTTTTACTCTAAAATCTAGTGGAATCAGTTGCCTTCAGAAGTCAATTAATTTGTAAATAGAGTCCACCTGTGTGTAATTTAATCTCAGTATGAATCCAGCTGTTCTGTGAAGCCCTCAGAGGTTTGTTAGAGAGCCTGAGGCTGGGTTCACACTGGTACGACAAATGCCCCGACATTGGGAGCTCATGTCGCATGACGTGTGAAAATCAATGTTTCCTTATGGGAGCCATCTTAACTGGTCCAACTTTGAAAATGCTCCCTGCACTACTTTGAACCTACTTCAGCCCATTGAATATCACTGAAGTTGGATCAAAGTCGGATCGCCGTCTTGACTGATCTGACTTTGGCATGCAACTTGTGCTCTGATCTTGAAGGGGAACTCCACACCAAATGTAAAAAAAAACAAAACGGTATGAGTTTGCCTCCAAAAGCATACCAGGCCCTTCGGTCTGGTATGGATTTTAAGGGGAGCTCCACACGAAAAAACTGCGTGGGGTTCCCCCCAAAATCCATACCAGACCCTTATCCGAGCACACAGCCTGGCAGGTCAGGAAAGGGGGTGGGGACGAGCGAGTGCCCCCACCTCCTTAACCGTACCAGGCTGCATGCCCTCAACATGGGGGGGTGGGTGCTTTGGGGCAGGGGGGCCCTGCGCTCCCCCACCCCAAAGCACCTTGTCCCCATGTTGATGAGGACAAGGGCCTCTTCCTGACAACCCTGGCTGTTGGTTGTCGGGGTCTGCGAGTGGGGGGCTTATTGGAATCTGGAAGCCCCCTTGAACAAGGGGGCCCCCAGATTCCGGCCCCCCACCCTATGTGAATGCATTGTGCTATGTCATACATTTCCATGCATTGTTAAACTAGAATGCACGAAAAATAGACAACACAAGCACAGCAATGCAGTACAGTATATTGTGGGGGGCGTTGGGGTGCACACATGTAACGTACTTTACTAGATGTTGTGGTAATGTGCACCTTACCATAATGCAATGGTGTGAAAGGACAACTAAATGTTTTTATTTATCAAATTATGCACAATACTTTTAAGTACAAGAATAATGTTGCAGATCTATAAGTTACAAGCCAAAATATACTGCATTTCAAGTACTTCAGTCAATTAATATATACATTGTCCCAGATAGCAATGCACAGTATAAATTTCTACAGTTCACCAACTTCTATATTGCTCTCACCTTAATTAACTCTTGCATTACCCCATTTCATTAATGAAGTCATGCATTTCCCTCAGGTCATTAATTAAAGATTAGATAGCTTCAGCTCATTAATTAACTTGTTAGTTAACTTATATAGTGCTCATATCTACCCATCCAAAACTTATTTGGCTTCAGATCCAAAGTCGCTGAGCTGTTTTTCTTTATCTTCCCTCTCCAGGATTTGGGGACAAGAGATTGCAGGAAGAGGACAGGTAGAGCCACAGGAGCGAACATCACATTAACACTGGAGCCAGCATATATACAGCACAATGGTGGCACTATCTTGGTCTAAACCAGTGTTTCTAAACCTTTTTCCAGTCGAGGCGCCCTTTAAAAGTATTTTCAGTCTTGAGGCACCCCAGTCTAAAGCCTCGTACACACGATCAGATTGTTGGCCAACCGGATCTTGTCTTGCATACTAACGGTACACAATTGTCAGCCAACAAACACGAACGTAGTGACGTACTACGAGGAATTTCAGCTCTTGAGCACCACCCTTTGGGCCCCTTCTGCTAATTTCGTGTTTGGTGAGCATTGATTCCGAGCATGTGTGTTTGTACTTTCGACTTTAGTGTAACGGACTTTTGTACAGACGATAGGAAAATCTGACAAACAGACCTTGTCCGCCAAAAATTTACTAGCATGTCACCCAACATTTGTTGGCCGAAAGTTGGACAACAATTGTCAAAAGGAGCGTACTAACGGTAAGATTTTAGGACAACCGTCTGTCAACAGACAATCCCTGCCAACAATCTGATCGTGTGTACGAGGCTTAGGGCTTGGTTCACGTTACTATGTGTCACGAAACGCCCACTTGTTCCTGACACGCAGACAAATGTGCTGCTCTTTAGCAGATGTGCAGTGGTGCCATTAATTCTTAATAGTACACCACACATTGGTGAACCCAGGGTGATTTTGGTGCAGCAAGATTTAAAAAATGTTTCGGGGATAGCTTTTTCTGCATTTCTGGGGGTAGGGTAGCTCATTGAAAGGAAGGGGCTGCCCTACATGTAGCACGCAGCAGCACAGATGTGAACCAAGGCCTCATTCACATAGGAGGTTGGTGGCGGTTAAACCACATGGTTGAGCTGTTTTTAACACCTCAACTACTCCCCCTTTAGCTGCAGAGGTAGCAACTGGGGGTGTACACATGCTGTGACTGGAAGTATGACTGGGTGAATGGGGCTGCGCTGCAAGTGACCCGCAACTGTGTGTATTGCACGCAGTTGTGGTGTAGTAATGCTGCATTTAAGTGTGAAAACAGGCGGTTAAAAAGCGACAGATTGCCTCTTCACGGCCTGTCAAATGCCTCTGAAAAGCGACCTGCGCATGGATCACTTTTCAGTGGAGCAGCAGTCCTTGTTACTATTATGATCAAGCCCTAAAAAAACTGTTCTGATAGTACAGGAATAGGGGATCAAGAATTAAAGTAACATACATACACACACCGATCCATACACTGGCGGCTGCGATTGCGGGCTTTATTGGTAGGCGTTTCCGGCACCGCTGTGGGCTGCGCATGCGCATTGGCACCCGGTAGGGCGCGCCTGCGCATTTCAAAGTGCCTGTAAACCTCTCTTCCAGCTGAAGAGAGGGAAATTTGATTAGACGCTCTGGGTGGCTCCTCTCTTTTTGGTGCCATTGGCGCATATATAACCAGTGGAGATACAATCCAGATGGAGTGCTGGACTGTTTGGAACCTCTCACTTTCAAGGTAAATTTGAAACCTTTAGGCTTCTGTCTATACCTCAGATATCTTGGTTCCTTTATGACAATAGATATCTTATGAGGATCTATATAGCTATTATATTTTCTATTTACCTCTCTCTATCTTTGTAGAGTGACTATTTGGTGACTTCTTTGATGGTCACTGATTGGCCAAGCATGCACTGTACCCCGCATGCTTGGCCAATCTGTTCGTGGCAGGCAGGCAGAGCTCCTATATTTTGTTCCCAGAAGCACCTATAGGACTTGAAGTGTGTTAGTCCCATCACACACACAGAGCTATATTTTCTTCCCAGAAGCACCTATAGGACTTGAAGTGTGTTAGTCCCATTACACACAAAGAGCTATACTTTGTTCCCAGAAGCACCTATAGGACTTGAAGTGTGTTAGTCCCATTACACACACAGAGCTATATTTTCTTCCCAGAAGCACCTATAGGACTTGAAGTGTGTTAGTCCCATTACACACACAGAGCTATATTTTGTTCCCAGAAGCACCTATAGGACTTGAAGTGTGTTAGTCCCATTACACACACAGAGCTATATTTTCTTCCCAGAAGCACCTATAGGACTTGAAGTGTGTTAGTCCCATTACACACACAGAGCTATATTTTCTTCCCAGAAGCACCTATAGGACTTGAAGTGTGTTAGTCCCATCACACACACAGAGCTATATTTTCTTCCCAGAAGCACCTATAGGACTTGAAGTGTGTTAGTCCCATTACACACACAGAGCTATATTTTCTTCCCAGAAGCACCTATAGGACTTGTAGTGTGTTAGTCCCATTACACACACAGAGCTATATTTTCTTCCCAGAAGCACCTATAGGACTTGAAGTGTGTTAGTCCCATCACACACACAGAGCTATATTTTGTTCCCAGAAGCACCTATAGGACTTGAAGTGTGTTAGTCCCATTACACACACAGAGCTATATTTTGTTCCCAGAAGCACCTATAGGACTTGAAGTGTGTTAGTCCCATCACACACACAGAGCTATATTTTGTTCCCAGAAGCACCTATAGGACTTGAAGTGTGTTAGTCCCATTACACACACAGAGCTATATTTTGTTCCCAGAAGCACCTATAGGACTTGAAGTGTGTTAGTCCCATCACACACACAGAGCTATATTTTCTTCCCAGAAGCACCTATAGGACTTGAAGTGTGTTAGTCCCATTACACACAAAGAGCTATACTTTGTTCCCAGAAGCACCTATAGGACTTGAAGTGTGTTAGTCCCATTACACACACAGAGCTATATTTTCTTCCCAGAAGCACCTATAGGACTTGTAGTGTGTTCGTGGCAGGCAGGCAGAGCTCCTATATTTTGTTCCCAGAAGCACTTATAGGACTTGAAGTGTGTTAGTCCCATTACACACACAGAGCTATATTTTCTTCCCAGAAGCACCTATAGGACTTGTAGTGTGTTAGTGGCAGGCAGGCAGATCTCCTATATTTTGTTACCAGAAGCACCTATAGGACTTGTAGTGTGTTCGTGGCAGGCAGGCAGAGCTCCTATATTTTGTTCCCAGAGGCACCTATAGGACTTGAAGTGTGTTAGTCCCATTACACACACAGAGCTATATTTTCTTCCCAGAAGCACCTATAGGACTTGAAGTGTGTTAGTCCCATTACACACACAGAGCAATATTTTCTTCCCAGAAGCACCTATAGGACTTGAAGTGTGTTAGTCCCATCACACAGAGCTCCTCTATTTTCTTTGCATAAGCACCCACAGGACTTCTAGTGTGTTAGTGGCATCACACAGAGCTCCTATATATTCTTCTCAGCAGCACCCACAGGACTTCTAGTGTGTTAGTGGCATCACACAGAGCTCCTCTATTTTCTTTGCAGAAGCACCCACAGGACTTCTAGTGTGTTAGTGGCATCACACAGAGCTCCTCTATTTTCTTTGCAGAAGCACCCACAGGACTTCTAGTGTGTTAGTGGCATCACACAGAGCTCCTCTATTTTCTTTGCAGAAGCACCCACAGGACTTCTAGTGTGTTAGTGGCATCACACAGAGCTCCTCTATTTTCTTTGCAGAAGCACCCATAGGACTTCTAGTGTGTTAGTGGCATCACACAGAGCTCCTCTATTTTCTTTGCAGAAGCACCCACAGGACTTCTAGTGTGTTAGTGGCATCACACAGAGCTCCTCTATTTTCTTTGCAGAAGCACCCACAGGACTTCTAGTGTGTTAGTGGCATCACACAGAGCTCCTCTATTTTCTTTGCAGAAGCACCCATAGGACTTCTAGTGTGTTAGTGGCATCACACAGAGCTCCTATATATTCTTCTCAGCAGCACCCACAGGACTTCTAGTGTGTTAGTGGCATCACACAGAGCTCCTCTATTTTCTTTGCAGAAGCACCCACAGGACTTCTAGTGTGTTAGTGGCATCACACAGAGCTCCTCTATTTTCTTTGCAGAAGCACCCATAGGACTTCTAGTGTGTTAGTGGCATCACACAGAGCTCCTATATATTCTTCTCAGCAGCACCCACAGGACTTCTAGTGTGTTAGTGGCATCACACAGAGCTCCTATATTTTCTTTGCAGAAGCACCTATAGGACTTCTAGTGTGTTAGTGGCATCACACAGAGCTCCTCTATTTTCTTTGCAGAAGCACCCACAGGACTTCTAGTGTGTTAGTGGCATCACACAGAGCTCCTCTATTTTCTTTGCAGAAGCACCCATAGGACTTCTAGTGTGTTAGTGGCATCACACAGAGCTCCTATATATTCTTCTCAGCAGCACCCACAGGACTTCTAGTGTGTTAGTGGCATCACACAGAGCTCCTATATTTTCTTTGCAGAAGCACCTATAGGACTTCTAGTGTGTTAGTGGCATCACACAGAGCTCCTCTATTTTCTTTGCAGAAGCACCCACAGGACTTCTAGTGTGTTAGTGGCATCACACAGAGCTCCTATATTTTCTTCTCAGCAGCACCCACAGGACTTCTAGTGTGTTAGTGGCATCACACAGAGCTCCTATATTTTCTTTGCAGAAGCACCTATAGGACTTCTAGTGTGTTAGTGGCATCACACAGAGCTCCTATATTTTCTTCTCAGCAGCACCCACAGGACTTCTAGTGTGTTAGTGGCATCACACAGAGCTCCTATATTTTCTTTGCAGAAGCACCCATAGGACTTCTAGTGTGTTAGTGGCATCACACAGAGCTCCTATATTTTCTTCTCAGCAGCACCCACAGGACTTCTAGTGTGTTAGTGGCATCACACAGAGCTCCTATATATTCTTCTCAGCAGCACCCACAGGACTTCTAGTGTGTTAGTGGCATCACACAGAGCTCCTATATTTTCTTTGCAGAAGCACCCATAGGACTTCTAGTGTGTTAGTGGCATCACACAGAGCTCCTATATTTTCTTCTCAGCAGCACCCACAGGACTTCTAGTGTGTTAGTGGCATCACACAGAGCTCCTATATTTTCTTTGCAGAAGCACCTATAGGACTTCTAGTGTGTTAGTGGCATCACACAGAGCTCCTATATTTTCTTCTCAGCAGCACCCACAGGACTACCGACTACAATGGCTGGAAGACCGCCAAGGGGAGGCAGAGCGTGCAGAGCCAAGAACACAGGGCAGACAGTCTCTGTTTCTAGTGGACGTGGCCGTGGACGTGGACGTGGTCGTGCATCGTCATCAGCACGTGGCCATGGGACACGCGCGTCTTTGTTTTCGGCAGCTGGACATGTGGAGCCGCATCATGCTGAAGGCTTGGTAGAATGGATGACCAAGCCCTCCTCATCCTCCTCATCCTCTCTCACCCAGGCTCAGGGTACTGACAGAGCATCATCAGCCACCCCTTCCCTAGACCCACCATGTCCTCTGAGGAGTCCCCCGAACTCTTTGAGCACAGTGTTGGGTACATGCTCCAGGAGGATGCCCAACGATTCGAAGGCTCGGATGACGATACCCAGCTTGAGGAATCTGGCAGTACAGTTCCACCAGCTGCAGCTTACTGCCAGGTTTGCTCTAGTGGTGAAGAGGGAGGGGATGATGAGGTCACTGACTCCACGTGGGTGCCTCAAGGGAGAGAGGATGAGGAGGAGGACGAGGAGGAGGAGGATGCGGCGTCACATGTCCAACGAGGCAGGATGCCCCCTGGAGGCCAGGTAGAGGCCAGCACAGCAACTGTACAACACCGCAGAGCTCCGCCTGTGCAGGGCGCTGCCTCTGCACGTTATCAGAAAAGTTCTTTGGTGTGGGCCTTTTTTGAGACGAGTGCAGCAGATCGCACCACTGCTATTTGCAATATTTGTCTCAAGCGTATCTCGCGTGGCCAAAACATCAGCCGCTTGGGCACGACAAGCATGACCAGACATATGGCGACCTGCCATGCAGCTCGTTGGCAGGCACACATAAAAGACCCACACCAAAGAACTAAGCGGACCTCTCCTTGCTCCTCCTCAGCTGGGATCTCCATCCCCACTACACCTTCAGTCCTCTCTGAAAGCTGCTCTGAGAGGACTGAAGGTGTAGAATTCGGTGTGTCACAACCAAGTACTTGCAGTACACCGACGTCCGAATGCAGCAGGCAAATTTCCCTGCCCCAGCTGCTGGACCGTAGAAAGAAGTACACTCCCAGCCATCCACATGCCCAGCGGTTGAATGCTAGCCTTGCTAAATTGCTAGCACTTCAACTGCTGCCTTTTCAGTTGGTAGACTCGGCCCCCTTCCGTGAGTTTGTTCAATGTGCGGTTCCTCAGTGGCAGGTTCCCAAACGCCACTTTTTCTCGCGGAAGGCGATTCCGTCTCTCTACCGGCATGTGGAGGGCAATGTCCATGCCTCGCTGGACAGGGCGGTCAGCGGTAAGGTGCATATTACCGCTGACTCATGGTCCAGCAGGCATGGACAGGGACGGTACCTTTCTTTCACGGCCCATTGGGTCACTCTATTGGCAGCTGGGAGGGATGCAGGACAAGGTGCAGTAGTGTTGGAGGTTGTTCCGCCACCACGCCTCCAAAACGCGACTACTGCTACTGGTTGTGACACACCTCTCTCCTCCACCCCTCCTCTTCTTCTTCCTCCAGTGCTCTGTCCTTGGAACCAGCGGTGCTCCGTAGGCGTACAAGGGGCTACGCAAGTACGCAGGCAAAAAGATGCCATGCCGTGCTTGCGCTGGTGTGTTTGGGGGACAGGAGCCACACTGGGCCAGAGGTTCTGGCAGCTCTGCAGGGGCAGGCCGAGAGGTGGTTGACGCCACGTCAGCTTAAGCCAGGAATGGTCGTTTCTGACAATGGCACCAACCTCCTCTCCGCCCTGCGACAGGGGCAGCTCACCCATGTGCCCTGCATGGCTCACGTCCTCAACCTGGTGGTGCAGCGGTTCTTGGGCAGGTTCCCAGGCTTACAGGATGTCCTGAGGCAGGCCAGGAAAGTCTGTGTGCATTTCCGCCGATCTTATAATGCCAGTGCTCGGCTGACTGAGCTGCAAAAGGAGCTGAACCTGCCCAAGAACCGCCTAATATCTGACATGCCCACCAGGTGGAACTCAACGTTGGCCATGCTGCAGCGACTGCACACGCAGCAGAGGGCCATCAATGAGTACCTTTGCGACTACGGCACCAGGACAGGGTCAGGGGAGCTTGGGTTTTTTTCCCCACGTCAGTGGAGCATGATCAGGGATGCATGCACTGTCCTCTCACCATTTGAGGAGGCCACGAGGATGGTGAGCAGTGACAGTGCATGCATCAGTGACACTGTCCCTCTTGTCCACCTGTTGGAGCATACGCTGCGTGGGATAATGGACAGGGCACTTGAGGCAGAACAGAGGCAGGAAGAGGAGGACTTCCTTGCCTCTCAAGGCCCCCTTTATCCGGACAGTGTTCCTTCTGTCCCACCCATCACACAGGAAGAGGATGAGGAGGAGGAGGAGGAGGAGGAGGATTGTGTGAGCATGGAGGTGGAGCCTGGCACTCAGCATCAGCAGCAGCAGTCTTTTAGGGATGATGTACAGTCCCAACAAGCCAGTGGACTTGTACGTGGCTGGGAGGAGGTGGCTGGCGATCATGTCATCCTCAGTGACCCAGAAGACTCCGGACCGAATGCCTCAGCTAACCTACGCTGCATGGCCTCCCTGATCCTGCAAAGCCTGCGGAAGGATCCTCGTGTTCTTCGGATCAAGGAGAGGGACCATTACTGGCTGGCCACTCTCCTTGATCCGCGGTACAAGGGTAAGGTTGCGGACCTTATCTTGCCGTCGCAGAGGGAGCAGAGGATGAGACATCTCAGGGAGGCCTTGCAGAAAGGTCTGTGCAACGCGTTCCCAGAAACTGGGAGGCTACAAACTCCTGGTCCTGGGCGACGAGTTGCTGAGGCTTCGGTCAGTGGCAGAAGGAGCGGTGGGGAAGGTGGACGTCTGACCGATGCGTTCAGACAATTTTTTAGTCCGCAGCCCCAAGGTATGATCGGTTCCAGCAACCATCGCCAGCGTCTGATATACATGGTGCAGGAATACCTTGGGGCAAGGTCAGACTTGGACACCTTTCCCACCGAAAATCCTCTGGCTTACTGGGTCCTGAGGATGGATCACTGGCCAGAGCTTGCACAGTATGCAATTGAGCTACTGGCCTGTCCTGCCTCCAGCGTTCTTTCCGAACGCACATTCAGTGCTGCTGGAGGATTTGTGACTGATCATAGGGTGCGCCTGTCCACCGCCTCGGTTGATCGACTGACATTCATCAAAATGAATCAGTCTTGGATCACCACCAGCTACCAGGCACCTGAGGCGGATATAACCGAATAATTTTTAATGTCACATCCCTTCAAGACTGCCTATGCTGATGCTGAGTGACTGTCCTCTTATGTTCACTGACTATCCTCTTCCTCCTCCTCAATGATCCATGCCACAGCACCAGTGCCTAAGGCACAATTTTTCAGCCCCTGTTTAACAGGGGCGTGTACTTACAATTTTTTAAAAAAATGCTTCGCAACACGTGTGACTGCTGTGCTCCAAGTACAGTCTCTGTGAGGGCCGTGTTGCAGTGTTGTGGCACCAGCACCAGTGCCTAAGGCACAATTTTTCAGCCCCTGTTTAACAGGGGCGTGTACTTACAATTTTTTAAAAAAATGCTTCGCAACACGTGTGACTGCTGTGCTCCAAGTACAGTCTCTGTGAGGGCCGTGTTGCAGTGTTGTGGCACCAGCACCAGTGCCTAAGGCACAATTTTTCAGCCCCTGTTTAACAGGGGCGTGTACTTACAATTTTTTAAAAAAATGCTTCGCAACACGTGTGACTGCTGTGCTCCAAGTACAGTCTCTGTGAGGGCCGTGTTGCAGTGTTGTGGCACCAGCACCAGTGCCTAAGGCACAATTTTTCAGCCCCTGTTTAACAGGGGCGTGTACTTACAATTTTTTAAAAAAATGCTTCGCAACACGTGTGACTGCTGTGCTCCAAGTACAGTCTCTGTGAGGGCCGTGTTGCAGTGTTGTGGCACCAGCACCAGTGCCTAAGGCACAATTTTTCAGCCCCTGTTTAACAGGGGCGTGTACTTACAATTTTTTAAAAAAATGCTTCGCAACACGTGTGACTGCTGTGCTCCAAGTACAGTCTCTGTGAGGGCCGTGTTGCAGTGTTGTGGCACCAGCACCAGTGCCTAAGGCACAATTTTTCAGCCCCTGTTTAACAGGGGCGTGTACTTACAATTTTTTAAAAAAAATGCTTCGCAACACGTGTGACTGCTGTGCTCCAAGTACAGTCTCTGTGAGGGGTTGCAGTGTTGTGGCACCAGCACCAGTGCCTAAGGCACAATTTTTCAGCCCCTGTTTAACAGGGGCGGGTAATTACAAATCTTGATCTAATAGTTCACAGCAGGGCCCATTCCTGCGCCCACCAAGAGTAACTATGAGGGCCTACAGTCTTGTGGCAACACCGTCCACCACCACCGCCAAAGGCCCAATTTTTCTGCCCTGTTCATCAGGTGCTTGCAATTACAAATCTTGATCTAATAACTCACAGCAGGGCCCATTCCTGCGCCCACCAAGAGTAACTGTGAGAGCTTACAGTCTTGTGGCAAAACCGTCCACCACCACCACCCCCAATTTTTCTGCCCTGTTCAACAGGTGCATGCAATTACAAATCTTGATCTATTAACTCACAGCAGGGCCCATTCCTGTGCCCACCAGTCTTGTGGCTACACCAACATCTAATAGGGCAAATTTCTGCAGAGTATATACGCCAGGCCCCTACTTTCAAACATCCAACTTACAAACGACTCCTACTTGCAAATGGAAAGAGAAAACAGGAAGTGAGAGGAAATCTACCCCTAGGAAGGGAAATTCTATCCTGTTAGATTTAATTTGGGAAAAAGGTATCTCCTCTCTACTGATACTTTATCACCAATCCTTGTTTCAATTAAAACCCCACTTTTCCAAAAACATTTATCATTGGGACGGAAAGTGAGGTGACATGTTCTGAACAGATGTGCAAAGACAGCAAATGTTACAGGGTGATAACCCCTCCCTATGTTCTCCAAAAAGCTTAAAAATAGATTTTTTTGGGATGGAGCTACACTTCATAATGTACCTGTTCAGATTCTACTTAAGATCAAACCTAAAGCCGCAAGTGGTTTTAAATGGCTTCTTTTTTTCCTTTACAAATGTCATTTTGTGCAAGGACAGTTCTAAACACGGGAAACACATGCCACTTCACAGGCATATTGGCCGTTGTAATTAGCACTTTTGATTTCGAACGTCCATTATAACGTATAGGGTTCGAAAATTCGCGCGAACTTTCGGTCCGTTCGAAGGTTCTGGTTCGAACCGAACCCGGGGGTGTTCGGCTCATCCCTAGTCACTATCATACGGATCTCAGACTACCAGTCCCTTGCAGGGGAAAACTTTACACTTCTTGGTGGAAATTTTCAGGTACTTACCTGTTTTATAGCTAACAGCTTGATTAAATCTAGTCTGTCTTGGTTCATTTAATAATGTCACTATTACTGATTATAGGTTAAGCCTGTTTGTCAAGAATGTTCTCCCAGCCACTTTGATCTAATATGACTCCCACATAGGATATTGTTTGATACTATCTTGCAGCCATCTTGATTGGTCAGATGTAAGTATTGCTTACATGTAAACTAATAGGATACATGATACTTTATGTTAGATCTGTCCTTACTAAAACCTGTCTCCTTTTTTTTTCTTTCTTTACCCCACCAGCCTTTTCTACCTTTGTCGGATTCAAGCCCCAACAAGCACATTTTGGATGTCTACTTTTGGTGATCCCATCCTTTTTATGGGACAACATATTGCCTATAAACTATTGAGCTATTGTGCATGTTGGTCTTTTAAAATATGAATTTTGAAGGTAGGCAAATATCCACCAAACTACAATTGACAGTATTATTTTTACTAAATAACCTCTAAATCATTGTATCTATGAAATCAATAATTTTGATGACTTGCTTATATATATCTCCTATGTTTCCTATGATATACTCTAGATGTCATGACTGCTGCTATCTGGTTCTGAAGAAGCCATAGGCGAAACACGTCAACCAGTATCGATCAGCATTCCTGACTCAATAGTTGGATTTATTGCATGTGTATGCAAATTTTAAATTTGATGTTAAATTCTGATCTATTTCTTTTAAAGAATATCATGTATATTATATATTTTGTGTTAATAAAAAAGATATTTAGAAAATATTATTAGTATTTAGGTCACATTGTGTTCAGGTACCGAGATAATCCGTCAGGTTGGCTTCCCTTCCTGCTCTTTCTTTTCATACATACTTTATAGGATGAGGTACCCCCTTAACTTGTTCATATAATTCTACATACATACACACACATATAAACACGCATGTACGCATGCGCAAACGCACACATATATACATTAAAACACACACACAGACACATATAGACACACACACATAAAAACACAGACACCCACACATAATACAGACAAACACATACTGTATGGGAATTCACAGGTAACACACATGAAAACTGTGGTACACTGCGCTACACTTGCGCTGCAGCCAAACTGCAGAAGGGCAATGTGAAAGTGGAATACAAAATAAAAAGTGCAACGCTATAGTTAAAGGCCCATCAATACCAATACAGTATATATATATATATATATATATATATATATATATATATATATATATATATACTGTATTGCATATATACCGTAGCATCAGATATGCAAGTCCCATTTGTATTGATGAGGCCAATAAAACAGCAAGGGGTAGAGAGCTTTACCATAACGGGTAGGAAGGTGTAGTGTGTGTTTTGCCCTATCCATGGAGATGGTAACCTGCAGAGCTCCACAAGAGCATATCCCCACTTTAGCCTGCACCTACCTGGAGCAGGTTTCAGTGCCCTGGTGTGCCCAAATACTGAGCTGCTGTCACTATGACGGGCTGCACACTGGCGACTAGCAATCTGTGGAAGGCAGTACACAAGCTTTAGTACTATCATCAAGTGCTTACATTTTAACTTGAACAAAAATGATCCAGTATTTTGGCAGTGTTGGGGCACTTAAAGGAGTATTAAACGCAAAAGCAAAAATTTAATATAATACAGCTTATTGATTCCTAAATGCAGTGACCACATTTGTTTTCTTTTTTTTTTTTAAGGATTTTTTTTTTAATTCAATTTGACTTTTTAAGGATTTTTGTTTTTTATTCAATTTCACCTGTTAACACAATTCCCATTTATGGGCGTCTTGCACTTCACTATAGAAGCAACGGAAATCCCTTTGGACAGTAGCATTGTCTGTAGAGAAGGTGGTGTTAGACGCACTAGCAAATTTAGATGGATTAACAAATTAAAGCTGAACTTCAGCTAACACTTTTTAATAATTTCTTTTAACCTTTTTGAGATAAAGGATTTACATAAATGAATACTAGCTCAACATTGTAAGCACCCCTGTCTGTATTAATTGGTTTGTCTCATTCCTCCAACTGCCACTTTTGCTACACAGCTTGGTCTTCTAAAAGAAGTTAAAAAATAACAGACTAACCTGCTGGAACAACAGGTGAAAATAAAGGGAATATAAGGTGGGGGCGGGGCAATCAACTGTCCCCAGCCCTCCACCTATGGGACTGTGTCAGACCAGAGAAAATTCTAGTAGGTTAAGATAATTTTGCATATTTAAATTTTATTGGCCAGTTTTAAGTCACGTGCCTGGTAAAAAAAATTTAACTGCTTCAGGCCCGGAAGATTTGGCTGCTGAATGACCAGGCCATTTTTTGCGATTTGGCACTGCGTCGCTTTAACTGACAAGTGCGCAGTTGTGCGGCACTGCACCCAAACAAAATTGACGTCCATTTTTCCCCACAGAGAGCTTTCTTTTGGTGGTATTTGATCATCTCTGCATTTTAAATTTTTTGCGCTATAAACAAAAAAAGAGCAACGATTTTGAAAAAAACACAATATTTTGTACTTTTTGCTATAATAAATATCCCCATTTAAAAAAAAAAAAAAATAATTTTTTCTCAGTTTAGGCCCATAAGTATTCTTATACATATTTTTGGTAATAAAAATCGCAATAAGCGTATATTGATTGGTTTGCGCAAAAGTTATAGCGTCTACAAAATAGGGGATAGATATATAGCATTTTTATTATAATTTTTTTTACTAGTAATGGTGGCGATCTGTGATTTTTATCAGGACTGCGACATTATGGCGGACACATCGGACACTTTTGACACATTTTTGGGACCATTGGCATTTCTACATCGATCGGTGCTATAAAAATGCACTGATTACTATAAAAATGTTACTGGCAGGGAAGGGGTTAACAGTAGGGGGCGATCAAGGGGTTAACTGTGTCCCTTCTCTGTGTTCTAACTGAAGGGGGAAGAGGACTGTCTGATACTTTGTATGAACACACGATCAGTCTCTTCTCCCCCCAGAGAACCGGGATCTGTGTGTTTACACGCTCAGATCCCGGTTCTCTGTGTGCCACGAGCCATCGCGGGAGCTGGTCGGTCATTGCGACTGCCGGGCACTCACATTGGCTCCGAAGGCGAGCATCGGGTGCACACCCCTAGTGTCCACAGGGCGAAGAGACGTAACATAACATTGCTTCGCCCAGCCGTGCCATTCTGCCTCAGTTAAACTGTGGCAGCTGGTTGGCAAGTGTTAAATAAAGGCTGGTAAATTTATAATTTTTAATTATGACATCATCTGTCAGTCAGCGACAGAAGACAGGAGAGGAAGCATCTCCCACCCACCCTCCCACGTTTCGGCTCTAATTATTAGGCATTTGCTCCTTTCCCATGAAAGGGGGTGATAAAAGTTATGTTGGATGTTTTTGGATAACTCAAGCTTTTTATGGCTTAGGTCAGGGGTGCCCAACCAGGTGGCCCGCAGAGCCTTCTGATGTGGCCCGAGACCTCCTGCTTTGGGATAGCAGATTCTCAAGCCCAGATCGTGGGTTGCCGACCAACCATCCCAGAACATCAGTGTTTTAAATGAAGCCAGCGGTAGAGGAAGCAATCGGCTGTGGAAGGAGCAGAGCCGCATTTGCCAATGCTTCCTGTATAGTGCCGGCTCCTGTCCCAAGTGGAGTGATACCAAATGCATTCTGCCTGGGACAGCAACAGCCGGCGATACCTGAATGGAAGACTGTTATTAAAGGAAAGTTTATTACTAAAAGCAGTGTATATATGGGCATATCTGTTCTGCAGTGGTTACTGGGCTGCTTTCAAACTGATCTGCAGGTGCAGCGCATTGCACCTTCGGGTTACATGCACTGAGCCATAGACTTCTGTTATTATCTGTGGGTTTGGTGCGCTTTCAGAAAGTGCACCACACCTGCAGGATATAATAGACATCGATGGCAAAGTGTAGCTAACCTGCAGGAAAGCCACAGGTGCACTGTACTGCACCCGCAGTGCAGGTAAACTGCCACACATCAGTGTGAAAGCAGCCTAAGGCCCCTTTCACATGATCGGTTCAACCAACGCGGACCCTCCGTTCACCTCTATGGAGCGGCAGATGTAAACGGACTTGTGTCCATTTGTACCCACCTATCTCCAATCCGATCCACTAAAAAAAAAAAAAAAAAAACAGAAGGGGATCTGTCCCCTTCCATTTGGTTGGATCAGATAGGGGGGGCCCACAGAGTAGAGTGGGCTGTGTCCATGTCCGCTCTGCATATACAGAGCTGACACAGATCTGTCTTCCGTCCGCTCCACTTATTGTGGCCCGCGACCAGTTACCAAGTTGCTTAGGTGGCCCTCACTCTTCAAAAGTTTGGGCAACCCTGGCTTAGGTAATGGTCATATGTATATTTTATGGTAACTTTCTTGGATATCTAAAAGAAAGTATTGGTGTCAGTTAAAATAAATACAATTATTTCATGTTATATATTAAATATGTTTAAATATTGCCTACAATAAAGGGCCGTGGCCATTGCATTCCAAAATTGTTTTTCATTTATTAAGGATTTAAGTTATAGTTTACATATTTTGAATTGTTCTGCCTATGGCTCCAATAAAAGGCTAACAAAAGGAAACTAAGGTAGCCACCACATTTTAAGATCGGTAAGATACAATATATTAAATATTTCTTTTTGCGTTTAATACCAATTTAAAGCAGTTGCAGTTAGGTGCAGACACCTAGAGTTGGAAAATAGGATGGCTTTCCCTATATAATTATCATCCACTCATTTTTTTTACAATCATCAATTGCTTTATATAAATCTATTTACACATTGTTACAATTTTTTAAGCCAGATTGGGATCAGTAAAACCAAGAAATGTTCTGTGTCAAAGAGGTGATCCAAGCAGAGGGGCACCAAAGGTTGCGTGTCTACAGGTTCCAGTGATGGAAATCAGGCTCTGCTTACACACCCACTACCTCAGCATGGTATGACCTACTTCCAACTTCTTGAATCTGTTCAGAGCCTAACCACTTTGCTTTTATAAGCTACAGGATAGTAAGAGAAGATAAAAAGGCAGTGCAGCCACAGCATGCACACTGACAATTATAACAAACTTCTTTGAAAATGAATAGTTACTTGAAATAGTTGAATTATAATGACATTATTCCTACAAAGAGCATGACGGATATTTCCATGCTTTATCAACTTCTCCTACTTTTACAATACAATATATATTGCTATTCAGGAAAAAAAAAAAAAGAGATATTATTGAGGGGTCGAGCCCCTGTCAATCCCGGGCGCCACGTTCCATGAAAGCAGCAGATAAATTTCACATATCTTTGACTTTAATTGGGCGAATTAGACCACTGGCATTTCTGTTATTGGCGCCATTTAACAACATTTTAAAGAGACTGCGAGCAATATGACTAATTTATTCAGACTGGCAGAGCACATTGCAAGATAATTACATTCTAAAATAGAACGATGAAGGTAATCACAGCTTTCATAAAACACACAGAATAGAGCCGGACAACTGACAAGGGAACATCGTAGTCATAATCAAGTAACAATAAATTTCACGGCTCAAAGAGAAAAAAAATCCACACGCGTTTCACGTGCCGGTGTTTTGCCTCGTTAGCAGTGAATCCATTCAGGTGAATCGGCTTTATGTGTGGTAAATGGGACGGAAATGCTGCAGTTTAATCTTTTTTTTTATTGCAATTGCTTGTGTCAGCATTCTATATATCCAGATAAATATTTTCATTTTCCATGTCAGGTTTATTGCAGATGAAATGAACAGCTTGTGCTTTTTATTATTTATTTGTAATATTTTTTGTCCTGCAGCCATTGTCACTATTATTAACAGACAAAATGATATGGGCGGTTCCCTTTTGTGGTTACCGTAGATGTGATTGTGAATAGAGCAACTGTCCATTTTCCTGCATTTTGTTGCTATGCAGAAAAAAATAAAATATATATATATATATATATATATATATATATATATATATATATATATATTTCATAAGTTAAAAATGTTGCCCGTGTTGAAGAAATTATTATTTCACAATATTTTTGAAGAGCACAGTATAAAATTCTCCAGCACTTCTAACCAGCAAAGAAAACCTATTGAAACCTGCATGTAATATCAAACTAAATCCGTACATATGATAAGTTATCTACTAGAGCGCCCTACAGATTCTAATTTATAGGTGTGGTAATACAAATATAGATGTATGGAATTAATGTGTTTCTTAACAGCTTTTCTTTGTAGTGTGTTTTGATATTTTGCAAAGCCTCTTGTAGAACATCGTGCCCAGGGACAATCTGTAGGGCTCCAGAGGCCTTTGACAGGGGTATGGTGTAGGGCACATGTGTCAAACACAAGGCACGCAGGCCCAATGCGGTCAGCCAGGCCATTTGATGTGCCCCTCGCACCTCTCCTGCAGCTCCTCTCCCCTTGTCTCCACTCCCATCTAATCTCAGCAGTCAGCAGCAGAGAGGAGAACAAAACTCCTCCTCCAGATCCTGTGCTTCTTCGTGCAGCCATGGCGAGGCTTGTCTCTGCTCCCTGTCTCACCAGTTTGTGCCGCAGCATCCCCTCATCTCCATCTTTCCAGTCTCATTATTCAGTAGTCCTCAGCAGCTGACTCCAGCCCACCTCTCGGGGTTCCTGAACTCTGGCTATGTTTTGACTACGTTTACTCTGTTTACCTTTTTATTATTATTAAACAAGTGAGATTCAACTGTACTTCTGTCTCAGTCTGATTCATGGTTTCTGACAAGAGGGTGTTGGATTCTTGACTTCTAAAGGTGAGGGGCTCTAGACAGCTAATGTAAGGGGGGTGGGGAGCTCTGGATATCTAGTCTTACAGCTACAACCGGCCCTTTGAGGGCAACCATAATGCTGATGCAGCCCCGATGAGTTCTGTCTGTTTTGTTAGCTAGCCAACCCCTATATACTGTATATGTCTTAGTTCATTAAACATTTTATTTTTGTTGCCTATTGGAGAGATTTGGCAAGGTCAATATTGTGCTGCTCACTGATCTCTAGAGGCTCTGACATGAGGAAGGAAACCCCTGCCTCTATACAAGAGACACAATGCAGAACAAGGTATGAAAGATCAGTTATTGGGGAAAACATCAGCAGAGGGACCACAGCCAATACTGATGACTAGTCCCTCAACCTCTGCCTACGTTTTTTGTGCACAACTTTCAGGGTTTCGTTCTTCTTTAATAATAATAACATAAAATCTTGTTATAAATCACAATGGGAATGTAGGCAGTGTAGGATATTGTTTTTAGGAAATCCATCAACCACTCTTTAATGTCTCATGCCTGTCCAAAATGAGCACCTGAGTGGCTCAGACTGGACAAGGGAATAACTGAGTATGGCTTAAGCTCAAAGTTGGATGTCTGTTCAATATAAAGGTTTCCTTTTATACTATTCTCTGCTTTATAATATGCGTTTTTGTTGTCTCTGCCCCATGGGACTGTAAATGGTCATATGTATTTAGCCTAACATGTACGCCTATTTTCCTGTCAGTGGGATTCCAAGGACACTGATATTTAAAAAAAATATATTGATTCTCTGCCCATAAATTCTGCTGCATAATGCTGATTGACAGCACAATTTACATGAACAAATGTTATAGGCAGAATAAGAGGCATGCAGTATTCTCTTGAAGACCACCTTGAAAATACTAACTTGCCTGAAGGATATTTGTCTTCTCTGTCATATGCTGAAAGACATGAAACCCAAACTGCAATGTCTACAGAAAGAAGTGTAGCCATGCCACCCGTAGGGGTTGCTGAATGTAGTGGTTCACCTGTCACTCTGCCCAGCCAGACATCCATCTCTCAGTCACTCAGAGACATAGAACAGTCCAAAAGCTTTGTTTTTTTTTTGTTTTTTATTGAGGGGATTGAACTTGGATGGGAATGGGGAATTATGGGATGCCCAGGAATATTCAGTGCAACTTGCTTAGGACTTATATAGATTCCAGTATATACACTTCAATCTTCTCTCCAGCACAACTCTTGCTTAAGATCTTCTATTCTTCACTCCTCCAGCACTTCACTTGCTGCAGACCTTCACTCTTCCAGACTAGCTAGCACTGCATGGTTAGGCCCTGCCAGTCAGCCTGGCTGCAATGACCTCTCTCAATTGCCCTTCCCACAGTCCTCTTCTGGTTCTGCACCCGTCTCAAACTGCAATCTCCCAGTTCTCTCAGGTGTGCCTCCCCAGTCCTCCTGACTGTGCTCACTAACCAGCCCTCCCAGCTGCGACCAGTTGTCCTCCCTGGAGTCTCTTAGCAGTGTTCTCTCCCACTGTCCTCTCCTTGCTCTCTCATGTGCCTCTCCTTCCAGGATCTCATCACTCCTCCTGGATGCATTCGAGCCCTGGCCCAGGGTCACCCCCCCCCCCGCAGACTGGGGAGCTCCCAGTAAGCCCGACAGCCTCCACACTCTCTCTCACTCCAGCTCTTCCACCTGTCAACTCCTACCTAGCTAGGCTAACCCTAGGTATTTGAGGAGGCCTGCCCCCTGCCAATCCAAGTTGGGGATTTCTCAAGGCACCTCAAGGTACCCCAGGCAGCCCCACCTCTCCTCTCCTCTCTTCCTTCCAGAATCTTATAGAAAGAAGCGGGAGGGAATAGTGATGCTACCTGTGAGTCATCCAGCCCTGCCCTAAGCCACTCTCAGCCCAGAAGGAAAACAAACAGGCCTAGCCAACAGCTAGGCCTGCCTAAATTTTACTACTCTCCAGAAAAATCCTCACTCTAGCACCTACCTAACTAGAGGGTGCTACAGAAGCAAGCCAAGAAAGCAAGAATTGTTCGTCTTATATTTATAAGATAGAACAAGTCCATAGATGGGCAACAAAAATGGTGCAAGGTTCAAGGGTAAAACCTACCAAGAGATACTGGGAGAACTTAATATACAACCTTGTGGAAAGAAGATAAAGGGGGTAGTATCAAAACCCTTTACTACATAAATATGTGAATAAGGTTTACCAGGGCAGTTTGAATCTGAGATCCAGAACAAGGGGGCATGACCTCAACCTCGCAGCAGGAAAGTTCAAGAGAACCTTAGATAGCATTATTTGGTGGAAAGAGCATTGGATACTTGGAGTAGATAAAATGGTCCACTTGGTCTTTTTCTGCCATCTGTCTTCTGTGATGTTTCGGTGCTTTACCTGATAAGAATGGCAGTATATGGACAAGGTGCCTGCACATCATAACTTTCAGCAGCTTTCAGTATTCTTAAAGTGACAGTCTCTTTAAGAATTCAGCATTTCATTTTTCACACTTGTCTGCAAAATCTGCAATCTGCGAACTCCACATAGTGTACAGGTCAATCTGAAAGTGAACTGATAATTTTTTTTAAAGAAACAGCATTATTTTTTTTTACATTAATTGGGCAGTAATATGTTGAATACAATAGTAAGCATGTATATTGGGTCACATACACACACACGAGCGGAAATTCCCCCAGCAAAAGTCAGATGAGAGCTTTTGGTCCGAAAATGCAACCGTGTGTATGCTCTATCAGACTTTTGCTGTCGGAATTCCAGCCAGCAAAAGATTGAGACTATGTTCTCAATTTTTCTGTTGGAAAAAGTTCCGATCGGAAATTCCGAACGTCTGTACCAATTCCGACGCGCAAAATTCCTAATGCATGCTCGAAAACAATTTGGCGCATGCTTAGAAGCATTGAACTTAATTTTCTCGGCTCGTCGTAGTGTTTGTCACGTACCTGGTGGTGCGAGCCCGAGTTTGCAGAGAGAGACCTCCCTTGCGTCTCCCACTCCTGGTTCCCTGGTAGGGTGACAGGAGACCCAGGAGTGAGGAGGAGCACGGGTGCCTGGCAGGATCAACAGACCGGTGGAGCGACACAGGGTCAACTCAGCGGACAAGGTGGGTAAACTGGATCAGCACAGCAGACTGGATAGCAGAGCAGGCTGGGTCGGGATCGACAGACAGGATCAGCACAGCAGACTGGATAGCAGAGCAGGCTGGATCTGGATGGACAGGCAGGATCGGCACAGCAGACTGGATAGCAGAGCAGGCTGGATCGGGAGGGACAGGCAGGATCGGCACAGCAGACTGGATAGCAGAGCAGGCTGGATCTGGATGGACAGGCAGGATCGGCACAGCAGACTGGATAGCAGAGCAGGCTGGATCTGGATGGACAGGCAGGATCGGCACAGCAGACTGGATAGCAGAGCAGGCTGGATCTGGATGGACAGGCAGGATCGGCACAGCAGACTGGATAGCAGAGCAGGCTGGATCTGGATGGACAGGCAGGATCGGCACAGCAGACTGGATAGCAGAGCAGGCTGGATCTGGATGGACAGGCAGGATCGGCACAGCAGACTGGATAGCAGAGCAGGCTGGATCTGGATGGACAGGCAGGATCGGCACAGCAGACTGGATAGCAGAGCAGGCTGGATCAGGGCAGGTAAGCTGGTTCAGCAAAGCAAACAGGACCTCAGAGCAGACCGGATCAGTACAGGTAAGCTGGTTCAGCAAAGCAGACAGGGCCTCAGAGCAGACCGGATCAGTACAGGTAAGCTGGTTCAGCACAGCAAACAGGACTTCAGAGCAGACCAGATCAGTACAGGTAAGCTAGTTCAGCACAGCAGACAGGACTTCAGAGCAGACTGGATCAGTACAGGTAAGCTGGGTCATCAGAACAGGCCGGGTCGGATATCAGGCTGGCAGCAAGGTACAAGAGGATTAAGCAGAAGGGTGGTCACAAACAAGCCAAGGTCGGGTGCAGGCAGATAGATGAATAGTCACAGGCAGGCCGGGTCAATACAGGACAGAGGTATCAGGAACAGGTTACAGTCACCACAACGCTGTAGAGCAGACAGCGGGGACCGTGTGCTCTGGGCGGATTTAAATAGGCTACCTGGTGCCAACAAGAGCGCGCACCTGTCTACCTGTGCGCGCACCCGTGCGCGGCCGCACACGCGCACCGGCGCGCATGCGCAGTGGCGCCCGTGGGCCAGGATGGCCAGGGTTCAGGTTTCTGGCAGGATCTTCATGACAGTGTTGTACGTCACCGCGTTCTTGCCGGTCGAAAGTTCAGCAAACTTTTGTGTGACCGTGTGTATGCAAGCCAAGCTTGAGTAGACTAAGCCTGGGAAGACCCCTTACCCTCCCCCCTTCCCTGCCACATAACCTAAACCCATCTCCTATCCACAACCTACGTCTTATCTTCGCCCCCCACCACACAACCACCTACCTTAACATAAAAAGTTGGATTGGAAAAAGTTTTTAGAAATCACCATATTTTTTCCACCTTTGTACTAATGGTAACATACCATTCCAATATTACACCTACATTTGATGATGTTGATGATGAAAACTAAGACTCTTTGCTGTACTCATTTTGTATATATATTTAATATTTAAAATTAAAACTAGAGTTGTGGTGGTCAGATCATAAAAATGTACCTTAAAGAACCTTATGCTTAGAAGTTGAAAGAATGGATGGGAAAATGTTGTTATAGATAATGACAAGTCACACAGTTTTGTTGGAAATTTGCAAATAATGGGCTCTAGCTAAGTGTATGAGTGTGTATTTCTTCTTCTGTCTATAAACAAAATATATTTCATAGGAATCCGCAGCCACCGTGAGTTGATTTTAATGGATAACATGTGGATAGCATTAAGGCTGAGTAATAATTCATATATTAGATACTGATGAAAAATCCTGTCAATCAATAGCTGCAATAAACTTCCTTTCGGGGCTGCTCCCTGCAGCGTTGTGTCTTCTTTTTATTAATTCTTCTTTATCATCAGAAGATAAAGGTGTTTGTCCCTCTGAGATCATTGTTTGCACAGGAGCCGTTAGGCCAATGGTTGAAGGCACCAATTACAAAAGCATTCAATCAAAGTAATATGACAGGTGACTCACATTATAACAAATTAATGCATAAAAAAGTGTTTAAGGAAAATTTTTTTTTTGGTTAATTGAAAAAAAGCATGGGATAGCTCCGCATTATCACCCTGGATCAAAAATTCTGGAATCAATGTATACTTTCTTTCAGTTTTTTTTTCTGTAGCAGGTGAAAGATGGAGATTCAAGAAATAGTAACCCTTCAGCATACCTCCCAACTTTTGAACTTCAGAATGAGGGACACTTGAGGGAGGAAGTGACCTGTGGCGTGCGTAGTGCACCATGGCAAAATATGGGTGTGGCCAAGCTATTAACAGTGGGAGGGGCTTAAGGGGCGATTAAACAAAACTCGGGCTTCCTTGTACCTATAAAATACAGGTTGATTGCTTTGTCTGAGCCTACCATAAAGAACAGTTGCAGGCATTTGGTGTTAACTACCAGGAAAAGTTTTCTGAATTATAAATTGAAGTGAAAGGGCTACAAGAGGACATCCTTGATCTGCATAGACAATTGCGGGACTTGCGTTCCTGAGATACTGCTGCAGTAGATACTAACGCACGTATGCCCCTACTACTCAAGTCTAATGAAGACCGTCGCTCAGGGCTGCCTTTAATATTGTTTGGGTCCTGGGCAAACATTTTCTTGGGCCCCCCTCCATTTCAAGACATACAAAAAAATATCAGGTAGACTCAAAATAAGTTTACTGCAGAAGATCACGCAGTGATTGCAATTTTTTGCCAGAGGTTATAGCCTATCCTTACCGCTCACTGACTTGTTGCTAGAGGTTACAAAGCAAAATATCTGCTTGCCGATTGGTTGCTAGAGATTACAGCACATCATTACTGCTCACTCATTGGTTGCTAGGGGTTACAGCACAACATTGTCACTCACTGATTGGTTGCTAGAGATTACAGCAGATCACTACTGTTCACTGATTTATTGCTACGGGTTACTGCATATCATTACCACTCACTGAGTGTTAGGGCTGGGCTCATCCCTTCCTTCCTCTGAGCTGGCCCCTCAGCTGCCGGCTAATTGCCAGCTCCTATCTCTCCACAGTTACTCACATGTTGATGATATCCTGCTTGTCAGTCCTGCCTACTTAAGCTGTCCAGCCTAGATGATCTCTGCCTTCGCCTTGGTCAACATCACAGATACTATCTCCTGCGTTCCTGTTAAAGATTTGCTTGGCTGGATCTGGCTCCAGATCCTGCTTGCTGTTCTACTACGGTGATCTCTGGCTTCCTGACTTTCTGGCTTGTCTGACTATCCGTTCCGGTTAGTGAACTTTGGCTTTGACTGTTTTGACTACGTTTGTTCTATTTTACTTTTATTATTAAACAAGTGTGATTTAACTGTACTTCTGTCTCGGTCTGATTCATGGTTTCTGACAGTGAGCAGTGGAGCAATCCCAAATAATTTGATCAAGTACACTGCCACATCAGTCATATGATGACGCTGTACTTTACTGGTGAAAGTATGTAAAAAAATTGTGAAAAAAATAACAAATTTTTTCATTTTCAAGAAAAGTGTGACAACACAAATTACAACTCACCATGCCTCTTACTAAATGCCTCAGACTGTCTACTTCCCAAAAAGGGGTAATTTGGGGGGAATTTATACTGTCCTAGAATTTTAGGGCCTCAAGAGATGAGATAGGCCATCAGTACATCAGAATAAATCAATTTTCAAATATATACACCATAGTTGTATATGCTATGACTTTCACACAAACCAATTAATATACACTTATTGGGATTTTTTTTACCAAAGATATGTAGCAGAATATATTTTGGCCTAAATTTATTACGAAATTTGATTTGATTGGATATGTTTTATAACAAAGTAGAAAATATCATTATCTGCCAAAATGTTCTTTTTTTTTACATTTGTATCGCAAAAAATAAAAAAATCAGTGGTGATCAAAGACCACCAAAAGAAAGCTCTATTTTTGTGAAAAAAAATATACAATTTAATTTGCATACACTATTGCATGACCACGCAATTGTCAGTTAAAGTGGCGTAGTTCTGAATAGCATGAAATAAATAAAACTTTCCGGAGCTCAAGTGGTTAAAACAGAATTGAAAGTGTATATTTAAGCAAAAACATTTATTTTTAGTTTTGGATAGAGGGGCAAGGGGTGGGTCCTCCTGTTAAGTTTTTATTACTGAGTCTATACTGGGGAGATTCACCACTCTATTAGTACAGGTGACCATTGTCCCAGAAACAGAATGCAAACCAAAATTTTAGAATTGTCTTCCTGACTTTGCCTCATGGCATGACTGGATCAATGACCCCAAGACAGTATACCCTACTCTCAATGCTACTTCTATAGATTATTAAAACAGTGTACATTACAACTATCCACATAACCAGATTGTTACTCCTGACACAGTCATTTGGAATTTGTCCTATTTTTCTAGTCCTACATGTATATGTTCTTGTACCTCTTTTGATCTATGTAAGGCATAGCTGACACCAGGGCCAGGACAAGATCATATAGAGCTCAGGGTGAACATGCCAAACTGCCCCCCCCAAATTTATACGAGCATTATGTGTCATCAAAAATCTCCCCACAAAAACAATGAGCACTAAACTGCATGCTTACCCCCTAAGCATAAATACCCCCTCCTCCCAGTACAAATCTGCCCCCATGCTGAAATTCTCCATCTCAGCACAAATTTTTGCCTCCTCCACACCCAAATCCCCCCAGCTTAAATGCCCCCCCCCCCAAAAAAAAAGCACCAATCCTTTACCCCTAAAATGTCCAATACTAGTACACATCTTCTCTTCCCTCACTTTAAATTCCCCCTTCCAGCACAAATTCCCCCCAAATCCCCCCACCTAGCACAAATTGTCTCCCTCCCTACACAAATCCCCCTAATTCATCACTCTTAGCACCCTCCACAACCCATTTCCCCTTCTAGAACAATAATTACTCCTTGCAGACCCCAAATTCCCCTTTCCAACATAACCTCTCACATGATACCACAATGCCAGAGCAGCTAGCTGCCCCTTCTGCCCACCCCTTGTCCCAGCCCTGGCTGACATGATTTTTTTGTCATTTCTCATACTTTATTTTGCCTCTTTTTGATTATTATTGTAACCCACTACTTTGTATACTAATGACTCTTTGTAATTTTGATGTAAAATGTAATAAAATTTCTGGAAATGAAAAAAAACCCTACTCGTCCTCACTTTATAAATCAGATAGGAATTTGATGTATAATCCTGCGATGACTTTCCTCAAGGGTGGTCATCGTAAAAATATTAGTGATCTCTAATTTTGTGGCAGTTTTCTGCTCACTCTTCCAAATGTGTATTATTTAGCATGAAGCCCAACATCTCATTACTTATTGCTAACACCCTCCCGGAGAGCCAGTCCTGCTGTAAGTACATGTGAAGCTTGCAAAAAAGTCAGAATTCCCTTCCAGCTAGTCAGCAGTGTCTCTAATAATGACATTATAAGACACCCCATGTCTCTGTGTTACCTCGGGCATTTCATTAGTCACCCTCTTGTCTGAGAGACATCATCAGCACAACAGGTATAATTATTTTCTATTTTTATGGAAGTCACAAACTATCTTTATTACTTTTTAAACATTTATAGGCTACCTTCATGCAGGTGTATTTATTGCATTGGTATAATGGGACTAATTATATTCTAATATTCTGAGCTAACGCTTATTGAAGTCCAGGTTTTAAAAATTCTTAACGGTTAATTAGTAGTAGTCATTGGCATGGTATTAAAGTAGTTCTTAAAGTGTATGTATTTATGTGTAAGAAGGTCTTTGGCCTCCTTCAGTCTAATGAGAACCTCCAGAGCCAGAGATAGCTGACATCATCCTGTATGTAGTGGGTTGTGCGGCATAGTGGGTGCAAGGTGGAAGTTAATTTATTGGGCGCCAGACACTTCTTGAATGCAAAAGAGATGTTTATTTCTCTTACAAACTTTTATGGGGGAAAGATGGTTAGGTTCAGGACACCCTAAAGCAGTTGCAAGTTCAATTAGCAGACTCCGAGACTTCAATAGGAGGACAGCCATGCAGGGAAAGGCCTCCAGCAAGTAGACATGGGCGCCGTCAAAAAATTTGTCTCGTTCCGTTCCGCTTCGTATAAAAAAAATTCGGATTTCGTAATGCGTGTACGGAATTCAATTCGGATTCGTACGAAATACGAATTTTCGTTAGATTCGTAAACTTTTCATTAAAATAACGAAAGTTCGTTATGATGAATTTATCATTATGAGGGGTTCCCACCATCCCTGTGCTGTGCTGACTTCCTCTGAGTGATTGGTGAACAAAACACCAGTCACATTTCTGTTAATTTGGATCCGAAATTCGTAAATGAAATTTCGTATTCCGTACAGAATTCGTATGCATAAAAATTTGTATTTCGGATCCGTATGAATGTACGAATTTCCGGAAATTCGTACGAATTTTTGATTCGTATGAAACTAATCGCACATGTCTACCAGCAAGAAGCCACATCTGCACATGCAGGAATGCTGTCTCCTATGATAACAGTCTTTAATAGTTCCTAACACAAAGGGTAACAGTTCCTTCATTTTCACTACAACTTCTCCTTGTAGTTCTTCAGCACGCTGAGCTCCCGGTCTCTCACTAGACCCTCTGATTCACTGCCACTGAATCCCTTGAGCTCCTCCAATCTTCACAGTGGTATCTTCCTGAAGCGTCACCCTCGCCTCTCTACTGGGTCCCTATCTTGGCACTCCCGATACTTCTCAAGCTTCACCCCACTGGCCTGCTCAGTCCCTGGCTTGACACACAAGGCTGCTCTGCAAGCGTCACCTCCACTGGCTGGATCCCGGACTTGATCACCGCCTGAAGTTTCCCGATTCTCCACCGCGCCTGCTCCGGTACTTGCTTCAGATACTCACTGTGGTCCCTGGTAATAAGGTGGTTGGTCCCTTAGTGAAGACAGCTTCCCTTCTACCTCCGACCACTGACAGGTTCTCAGGCCGGCAGAACCGTCACTTCTGGTTGGACTGCAAGCCACAATCCCAACCCTGCGCTGCTCTCTTGCTTCTGGATAGACCCTCAGACAGCCTAGCAGCTAGATGCCCCCGGGATATTCACAATCTCCGATCTTGCAGCCTGGGGCAACATGACATATGTCCACCCAGACAGCCGTCCCGTTGGCACAGAACATAGATCACCTGACTCCACCCAAATATATAGGCTGTCCCAGCAGCCCAAGGGATCCAAGAAAACCCATGCCCATTGGCTGAGATACCCCAAGTACCCGGCCACCTAGTGGTAGAGGAGAAAAGTACAACAATGCCAAACTTAGGAAGAAATCAATAGATCTCTAACAATCAACCAGGATAACTACTCCTGGCAAGTAAATTTGTGAGGAGCAACCCTCACTAAACTCCAGGGTGCTATATATGTATATTTCTTTAGTTGTGGTAGGTAAGGATTAAAATTCCTATCAGTTTTTTGTTTTTTGTGCCCCACTGGTGAGATTTTCCTTCACTTCCTTTCCAAGAGACCAAAAAGAAGATTGGGTCTGTACCATGGTGAAGAGAAACTGGTTGACAGGACAAATTAAGAGGGTGAATCTTCCTTAGGGCTTGTCTGGACTTGTGTCAGCCCTTGCTGCCCCTCTAAAAAGAGATATTTGGTTGATTGCTTTCAGAAGGTGTTTAACAGGTTGCTAGGAGTTAATATGTTGCCTCCTCACCACCTGTTTTAACAATGAAAGATTGGAGTACCAAGACACATCCGTGGACATGGTTGCAGTGCAGCAGGACAGTTGCTTGTATGGACAGCACTGCTGCTGAACATGACAAAGCATCGCAGCCATGGCATGTGTACAGCCTTGAGTGACTGCACATCCTTGTTTAGGTGAGCAGTCAGGGGGGCCTTAAAACTGCTGCTCAACCACCTGGTTCTACCAAGCACCTGGCCACAATGTGAACAAGCCCTTAGTGGGGACACAGACAGCAAAATAAAAAAACTTGACAAGGGATTTAACCCATTTCATTTCACTTTACTATGGTAAAAAATAGGTTTTGGATAGTGAAAAACCAAAGACAGGCACCACATCCCTAGAAATAGAGAATTTCAAGGCTACAGGAAGTGGGACTTTTAAGGTGCCAATTAAATAAGCAATATTTTTTTATAAAAATATACATTTTATTGGAACAACAATATGTTTAAAAGAATACATTCAATGATCAATTATATAAATTTCATACACTATTGCAGCCACGCAACATGTTTCGCTCTAAAGGAGCTTCTTCTGGAGTTTTATAGTGCTGCATGAAGTTTAATACTACAAAGAGAATACATAATATTAACATCATTGATAACAAAAAAATATTATTGCAATATAGTTATAGTAATTCTTTTACATTTCAAAACATCACATAGGAATTATTATCAGGCCGAGAGGAAAACCTACCAATCAATCTAAAATCAATTCTTGAGACGATCAAATAAATCTTCCAAAATCTGGGTTAAGACCAAACGTTGCAACCATAGGGAGAGAAGGCTTCATTAACCACTTGCCGACCAGCCGCCGTCATTATACTGCGACAGGTTGGCACAAACCCACGAGCCGTTGTAGCTGTACGTCGGCTCCTTTAAGCGGGATAGCAGTCGCACGTGCGCACTGCACTGCGGGGGTGCCGATGCTAGTGACCGCAAAGTCCGCTGGCCATGAGCGATCACAGGCACGAGAGGCAGAACAGGGACGACACACAACTCCCTGTTCTGTTCTGAGAGGAGAGGACTGAGAGGAGATACTATTTTGGCGTTGTTTTATTGATGACATTTTCTTTATATGGACAGGGACACAAGACGAATTGCTCATCTTTTTTGAAACCCTTAAACAAAATGAGTTCAATCTAAAATTGACATTGGATTTCCATCAGGGAACCATGAACTTTTTGAATATCCCAATTTTTGTGAATCAAGATGGCAGCCTTTGATCTACACTATTCCGTAGGTCCTCTGTGGGAAATTCTATCCTGCATGCAGATAGCTCTCACCCTACTCCATTGGTGATGAGCATCCCTCATAGTCAATATGTGAGGATAAGGAGGAACTGCAGCAGAGATATAGATTTTGAAAAGGAGGCAAAGGCACTACAGCCAAGAGAGAGGATACAGCAAAAAAAAAATGCCTTAATAAAGGCTACAATCGAGCCAAAAATCAAAATAGGATGTATTTGATTCATGGTAAAAAAACATAGAAACAGGAGGGGGGAGGGGGGTAAGGCTGATTACCCGCTTCTCAGGTCAACATAAACAAATTTGTGAGATAATGAAAAAATATTGGTATCTCTTAATGGCTGATGAGACAGTATCAAAACATCTAAAAAGCTACCCCACGATGACCTTTAGAAGATCAAGGTCAATGAGAGATGACCTGGTTCACAGCCATTATCAATCTAAAACAACAAATAAGAACAAATTCAAGGGAACATTCCCCTGTGGGAAGTGCAACTTCAGTAGATTCATCTATTAAAGGGGTTGTAAAGGTTTGTTTTTTATTTTCTAAATAGGTTTCTTTAAGCTAGTGCATTGTTGTTTCACTTACCTTTTCCTTCGATTTCCCTTCTAAGACCCCTTTCACACGAGGGCGTATTGCAGGCGCTATAGCGTTAGAAATAGCGCCTGCAATCCGCCCTCAAACTGCTTTTTATTGTCTGCAATGTGAAAGCCCGAGGGGCATAGGTGCGCTGGCAGGGCGTCACAAAAAGTCCTGCCAGCAGCTTCTTTGGAGCGGTGAACTCACCTCTCCTCCAACGCTGCTCCCCATTGAAATCAATGGGGCAGCGCTGTAATACTGCCAGCAAAACGCTGCTATTGCAGCATTTTGCCGGGGTTTTTACCCTTTCTCGGCCGCCAGCGGGGGGTAAAAGTGCCCCGCTAGCGGTCGAAATGCGCCGCAAATCCGACGGTAAAACCCTGCTAAAAATAGCGGCGTTTTACCGACAGGCGCTATAGGCGGATCGGTGTGAAAGGGGTCTAAATGTTTTTTTTCTTTTGTTTTCTTTGTCTGAATTTCTCACTTCCTGTTCCTCCTCAGTAAGCTGTTCAGTAAGCTGTTCTGGCTGACTAAACACCTCTTGGATGATGGTGTGAAGTTTACTGAGGAGAAACAGGAAGTGAGAAATTCAGACAAAGAAAAAAAACATTTCGAAGGGAAATCGAAGGAAAAGGTAAGTGAACCAACAATGCACTAGCCTAAAGGAACCTATTTAGAAAATAAAAAACAAACTTTTACAATCTCCCTATAAGCCCCCTCAACATAGGCAGAGACTTGCGGAGCAGTGCTGTGACAAGAAAAACTCTCTGCTACTCTATTTATAGCAACCTCCCTCAACACAAATTTCAGGCTGGTTTTATCTTGGTTGACAGAGAACTTGTCAGAAGTTATCATGCTGATTATAGGGCAACAAAACAGCAGAAAGACACAGGACTTTAGAGAGAGATAAGAAAACACTACAGATACAGTATATGTGCTTAGGTCAAATTTCATGAATCAGGTTTACATCCACTTTAAAGAGACAGCATCACCACCTGACAGACGGGCCCCAACAATAGCCAAATTTATAGCACCAAAAACTTTAGCGCCATTCCAAGGGGTACCCCTTTCAGGAACACATACACCCATCCACTATTAGGGCTGTAAAGTGCACTTGAGGACATTTTATGGGGTTTATATCAGTTAGAATTTGGTTTAGCATTGCTATATTGTAGGTCAGAGTTAACCACATCTAGTACAACATCTTTAAACGGTTGCCTGTCTATTGATTTATGCATTTACTTTGCTGTATTACATTTATTTATCTACCATCAAGTTGTTTGTGGCTTATTTCCTGTGTATTTTTTTTAGCATGGTAGTATACTAACTAACTTAAGCATACCTCCCAATTTTTTAACTTGAGAATGGGGGACATTTCAGGGAGATTGTGACCTGCGGCAAGCTATGGGCGCTGCAGCAAAAAGTGGGTGTGACCAAACATGATAGTGGGAGGGGCTTAATGGTAGTGGTTAAACAAAACCTGGGCTTCTTTGTACCCATAAAATATGCTTTGATTGCTGCAGCGGCGGAATTATCAGGTTTACAGCAGTCGCAGTTGCGACTGAGCCCTGGAGTTCCGCCACTTCAGGGGGGGGCAGCCCACCCATCTGAGGTGCCCCACGGGCCCCCCTGCCAGTGTGAGGGGTTCACTCGCTGACCTCTGAGGGGAGAGAAGGCAGAGCTGGGACTCTGGACCACCCCGCCTATCCAGAGATAATGTAGGGAGGCGGGGTGGACACTGAACAAGAAAGTCAGCTGACCAGCTTACACCAATCGAGGGAAGGGGAGGAGCTCTCTGCAAAGAGTCCCCATGAGGCAAAGGCACCCCTGGAGCGACGGTGACAGAATTCTGAGGGCGAATCGATTGATTAAAGTAAGTGACAAAATGCCAGTGCAATCGATCCCAACCTCCCCCACCTCTGCCTCTTACTGATTCCATACCCCCACCACCACCACAGATACCCCCCCTCATCACCTCTACAACAGAGTAAGAGGCAGAGGTGGTGGTGGAAGAGGATGGCACAACCGTTGCCACTGATGCCACCACTCTCAACACCACCGCTGCCATCCCACCTCAACATCACCGCTGCCACCCTCCCTCAACATCACTGCTGCCACCCTCCCTCAACATCACTGCTGCCACCCCCCTCAACATCACCAATGCCACCCCCTGTCCAAACACGAACGCAATACTGAAAATAAACAGAGAGCTTAAAATAGAGGATTATGAAGGACCTGAGGAACCCTGGGATGGAGCCAAAAAAGAAGTACTTCAGTGCGTGTAGCAAATAGTAGCAAATAATGGTCATGGTCAAGTTGTGCAGTGGAAGTGGCTTAAAGAGGAATGATTAAACAGCTGAGCCTAGTTGCTGTATACAGTGTAGCATTGCTTGAACAGATGAAAATCAGAAGGAAATCTTATCTCAAATGTCAGAAATAGGCAACATAACACATAGGGCTCTTTCACATTTAGTGGTTGTAGGGGTGGTAAATCCATGGCTCAACCACAGCGTTTTACCACGTTGCCAATTGCTCCTACTTTAGCTGCAGAAGCAGCAGCTAGGGGTGTACATATGCTGCAGCCATAATGCTTTGGTTCATGGCTGCGGCAGGAGTTATATCACTTGACTATTGCCAACCAACCGTGACCTATTCCAGTGAATAGGGACGCTCTGCATAGCACTTCTTTTCAAATTGTACCACAACAATCTGTATAGTACTGCGGTACCATGTGCTTTGGTGGCCGTAAACACACTGCCATTAACAATTAATTGCATCCATGTACATCTTACAAGGGCAGCATGGTTGCATGCAGTGCAGGAAATGTGCATGAAATGCATATATTCTGCACTGTGTTCCAGTGTGAATCAACCTTTAGGGAGATAGATTTGAGAGAGAGAGGGAAGGAAGGAAGAAGGAAGGATCACTGTTATATGGAAGAAAGGACCACTATGGTATATGGAAGAAAGGAAGGAGGGATCACTATGGGAATTGTAGGCAGGAAGGATCACTATGGTACATGAAAGGCAGGAAGGAAGGGTCACTATGGCATATGGAAGGCAGGAAGGAAGGATTACTATGCCATATGGAAGGCAGGAAGGATCATTATGGTACATGAAAGGCAGGAAGGTTTACTATGGCATATGGAAGGCAGGAAGAGTCACTATGGTACATGGAGGGCAGGAAGGATCACTATGGCATATGGAAGGCAGGAAGGATCACTATGGCACAAGGAAGGCAGGAAGGATCACTATGACAGATGAAAGGCCAGATACATGTCCAGAGAGCTCAAGTCATGCCACACCCACCAAAGGAGTTTCTTGCCAGTGACCTCAGTTACCATAGGGGCCAACTTCTTTACCGCTCTGGGGAACTTTATGACAAAGTGTAATCAGACTAGTGCCATCCATTCAGGGGCAGGTTACAGGAAGCTGACTCTTCTTTGGGGGCACAACTGGTGCCTGCTATGGAAGAAGAGTATGAAACCTCAGAGGAGCAGGCCATGCAGGCCCCGAAAGAATAGTATGTCCCAGAAGTGCAAAAGAAACAGCGCATCACTAAGAGCTTGAGCAGAACTGCCACAGAAATCTCAAGAGTAATTTGGATAAACAGAGAAGGCCTTGATCTACCAATTCGAGAATGCCTTCCAACACCAGGGTAAACACCTGTCTGAGTACATCAGGTGACTAAACAAGATGCAAAATCATAAACGAACCTACAGCTATAGGTGCTTTACACTCCAATCCACTGTGGATTCAGATAAAGACTTCAGAAAATTGCATGTCACTAAATTATCCTGAGCTCAATAGAACAAGAGAGGAGGAAGCCATATTTGAGGCCAAGAAAGCTGTGGTCAGGCCAGCATCAGTGTCACTGGTTGAATTTGGGTGTGTAGGTGCGATAGAGGTCAATTCGGAGAGAACTGTAGCCACCCTGAGGTCACAGATGTCACAAATTATGGAAATGATGACTCTGCTAGCAGCCAAAATCACCACATTATTTGGCTGAAGTGCTCCAGGGCCCAGGCAGTCTTTGATTCCTCCAGCTGTTCCTGCTGTGAAGCAGGCAGATCCAGAGCCCTGCTAAAACTGTGGATGTGTAGGCTACTACAAACGTGAATGTCCAAGTCTGCCGAAGGGGGAAGATCAGCGACAGAGGCCACAGAGAAATTTCCGGGAATCTGTCAGGTGCCTGCCTACCTCAATCAGTTTCCAGCCATGTTGGGATGCAAGAAAGGGGGACAAACCTGAGACTTTAAGAGATGCCCCTTCTGACATCCCTGTTTCTGTATGGAATCATTGTGTTTAAGAGAGAGGTGTCCGTAAGTCTAAGACATCGCCAGAAGCATCTTTTGGGGCACTGTGGAAGAAGCACTTGACGTATATGCCTCTACAAAAGTTGGAAGACTTAGACATTTAGGGCACAAGAGCAGAGAAGTACTCCTGTGATGGTTATCTGTGGGTCAAGTTGATATTCAGTATGTTAACTATGAGACAACCCAGGGTCTGTGAAACACTAGCTATTGTGTGTTCTCAGACACTGGTGTCCATGAAAAGTTCTTTGATCCCTGGGATGAACACAGGTCTGGTGAGGCAACTGTTGGCTCCTGTTGCCTCCAAGCACGATTTTTGGGCAGAAGGAGTGCACCCCATGTTGCAGTCAACATACAAGTGGCTGTCATGAGAGAAAGAAAGATAGGAAATGTCTTCCATTCCGTGATTTGAGGAGGAAGTAAAGCCCTTAATACAAAGAAAAGCCCCTCAAAATGGCTCTTGCGGGGGTAAGTGCTAGACATTTATATTACACTGTGTTAAACACTGCACACAAACATGTGACCTGTTATATTGCTTTTGACACCGCTCAAAATAGAGGTGAAAGTATACCTTGTGCCCCCGAGCATGGGGTGCAAGCTTATCCTGATACCAATTCAGAGGGCTAGTAAATGTAAAGAGGAAAGTATCGCCGCTTCTTCCAACCAGCTAAACCAGCCTATGTAACTATGAACAAATTATAAGGAACGGCCTCAGCCTACATGTCTCCACCATACCACACACTCTGATGAATTTTGGCAAAATGCATCAGGGACCAGGTGTGTGGTGGAGACATGTAGGCTGAGGCCTCTCCTTATTGTTTGTTCACTTGGGCTGGTCGGGACTCGGGATTATCGGCGATCCTTTCCTCTTTACTGCACACAAACATGTTCATGTGTTCATTTGCAAGTCTTACCCTTGGTTCAAACATTCTGCCGACAGACAGCCCAATCATTCCAGTGGGCTGCCCCACCCTTATAAACGAAGAGAAAGAAGTCCCGAAAAGACACTGTGTTTGCTGATGCTTTGGGTGCCATTAGGAATAATGGCACCCCAGCGCATCTGCTAAAGAGAAGTGTGTTACCTGTGGGTCGGGAATGCACACACATTTGTGCACCTTCCTGGCATGCAGTAATGTGAACCTAGCTTTAAGGTGCTGCTAGCGTTTTGAAGAAATTCTGTGGGAACTTTGCAGCCTCAACAGCCTATACCATCATCAAAATATGAAACCAAAATATAAAACAAAAAATCATCTTAGAGCATTTTAAAACCTGTCAGATTTATTGTTTGTTGTGTCCCATTGGGGATAGTTTTCCAGGGACAGGAAGTGAAAGGTGAGCTTTCTGAAATGAGCATCAACTAGGTTGTCACTGGAACAGGTGTCCCCCATTTAGATGAATATTACATTGTTTTTATTTTAACAAAAATAGTAATTGAGGTGATTTTGCGTATTTAGTTAGGTAGCCCCGGGCATAAAAAAGGTTTTGACCTAAAAATTGACTGATAGACCCCCCAGACCAATTAAAATAAACAGCTTGGTGGTGGTAGCATCAGCCTTAACATTTCTACTCATTCAGTACTGAAAAAAATATCAAAACCTTTGTACTTAAAATCTCTTTTTAACTCTCCAGTAGTCTTATTTAAAGCTTCAGTGACAGCAGCAAGTCACTTTCTCTCTGTTTCTACTAAGAAAGAAAGAAAGGGAAGACAACTCTCCCCTCATCAGTCCCCTACTGCTCCATAACTAACCCTGCCCTTTCACTGTTCCTTTACCTGTGAGGAAGTCTGAGATTCCAGCAGGCACTACACAATGGCTGGGGTGCCAGGGGAGAGAACAGAGAGCCAGAGACAGAATGAAAACTTCCTAATAGTATGAGTCAAGGATTTTCTTGAGTTGTTTTTGATGCTAGAACACAGTCAGACTGGGGGATATCTTTTGCCACCAGAGTAATGTGTGTTATACACTCTACTGCTGCAGTAGTGTTATCTCATACAGTGTTACAAAAGCAAATGCATAAGGAATATCTGAGAACAAGGCAATGTACTTAGAGGTTTGACAGGTCACAATGATAAAATGTACCAATTGCCATGCAAAATGGTCACTATGCTAAATTGCTAACATCGTACCTCCCAACTTTTTGAAGTAAGAAAAAGGAACACATTTTTCCACAAAGTGTGTAGGTAAAGGACACACCCTGCAAAGCCATCAGTTACAGTATATGGACCATGGAGAAATTCTATGTGAAAAATGATAGGTTAAACCACCCTACCCTCTTTATATTAGCGTTTCAAAAGTGGCAAATGCAATAATGTAAAAGCTTGTTGGAAGGTTTATAGTAGAAGAAAACTTATGCCCCGTAAACACAATTGAAAATTCCGCCAGCAAAAGTCCGATGTGAGTTTTTGGTCAGAAATTCCGACCGTGTGTATGTTCCATCGGACTTTTGCTGGCAGAATTCCCACCAGCAAATGATTGAGAACAGGTTCTATATTTTTCGGTCGGAAAATGTTCAGGAAATTCTGATCGTCTGTACCAATTCCGACGTGCAAAATTCCTACGCATGCTTGGAAACAATTTGACGCATGCTCGGAAGCATTGAAGGTCATTTTCTCAGCTCGTCGTAGTGTTGTACGTCACCGCGTTCTTGACGGTTGAAAGTTCAGAGAACTTTTGTGTGACCATGCTTGACCAAGCTTGAGCGGAATTCCGTCGGAAAAAACATCCAAGTTTTTTCTGACAAAAGTCAGAGGGTAGTTAAGTAGTATGTTTTTCTAAATTACTACAGATTTTTTGAAAATCATTACAAAACAGCCAAATTCCATTTGGTTTGAGCAATGGGACTATAGGGTTTAACTAACTACTGGAGGACTCCTGAATGACCCCAAAGTATAACATATTTATAAGCGCTGCTGATACAATTTCTTTTCTTTCCAATGTTTGACCAGGTTCACATTGTAGATTTGGTAGGACTTTTCTTTGTAGGCTTGTAGACCTTATAATTAACCTTTCCTACCTTTTCAACTATCTTAAGGGGTCCCCGCCATTTTGCTAGAAATTAGCTTTCAACAGTTGGCACCAACACAAGAACCCAATCACCAGGTTAAAACACTAACCTTGTAGGACCGGTTGTACAATCGACTTTAAGTGCATCTTAAAAATTATTATTATTATTATACAGGATTTCTCTAGCACTAACTGTTTGTGCAGAGCTTTACAACATGTGGGCAGACAGTACAGTTACAATACAATTCAATACAGAAAGAATCAGAGGGCCCTGCTCGAAAATACTCCTATATGGCAAACAATAAATGAGGTAGTAAACAATCCCAGTCATGACAATCTTTTTTCAACCACTTTCTTTTTTTTATCAGATCTCTTTTTTATTTGTTCTTAGTGCACACAAAATGTGCAAAAATACAATATATACTATATTCAGATATAAAAACTTACAGAGCATCCATTGTTACTTCCAGTATTTGATTACATAGGATTGGTACACATAATCATAATATCAATGCCATGGTATTACATTGCACTTGCTTTACCTGTATTCAACAATTTATTAGAACTGCTACATCATTAAACATTCTATTCAACCATTGTGCAAGTAGGAATATCAAATATTAGAAAAAAGAAAGAACATTCTGTATTATACTGTGTCTCTTTTAATTTTTTCATGAGTTTAGGCATGCGATATGTAAAAGATTGTGCTGCTCAGCTAAATAGGCATCATCTTTAGGGTATTGTTGAGCCATTCCGATAACCCATCAGTTATCTGATGATGCACAGAAGTCCGCTCGGACTAAATTTTGTTTTGTCTTTTTTTAGTCGGACGTTTTTTATTGAGTGAAAATTTTAAAAAGTACAAAACAGGTAAGCCCAAACAATAGGCTCACATATAGAAAAACAAAACAAAAATCATACACAGTAATAGAAAAATAGAAAAAGTGGGCAGGAGTCCCAGATATGGTCACATCACAGACAGAGCAAAACAATCATGAGCAAGTAGACCATATATATCAAGTCACATATGTTTCATACAATGAAATTTAATTTAGTTACATAGTTACATAGGTGAGGTTGAAAAAAGACACAAGTCCATCAAGTCCAACCTATGTGTTTGATATGTCAGTATTACATTGTATATCCCTGTATGTTGCAGTCATTCAGGTGCTTATCTAATAGTTTTTTTAAACTATCGATGCCCCCCCTGCTGAGACCACCGACTGTGGAAGGGAATTCCCCATCCTTGCCTCTCTTACGGTAAAGAACCCTCTACGTAGTTTAAGGTTAAACCTCTTTTCTTCTAATTTTAATGAGTGGCCACGTGTCTTGTTAAACTTCCTTCCGCAAAAAAGTTTTATCCCTATTGGGGTCACCAGTTAGGTATTTGTAAATTGAAATCATATCCCCTCTCCAGCGTCTCTTCTCCAGAGAGAATAAGTTCAGTGCTAGCAACCTTTCTTCATAACTAATGTCCTCCAGACCCTTTATTAGCTTTGCTGCCCTTCTTTGTACTCGCTCCATTTCCAGTACATCCTTCCTGAGGACTGGTGCCCAGAACTGGACAGCATACTTCAGGTGCGGCCAGACCAGAGTCTTGTAGAGCGGGAGAATTATTGTTTTATATCTGGAGTTAATCCCTTTTTAATGTATGCCAATATTCTGTTTGCTTTGTTAGCAGCAGCTTGGCATTGCATGGCAGGTCCTTTTCCATCCTAGATTACCCCAGAGGTTCTCCCCCTAGTGTATAGATTGCATTCATATTTTTGCCACCTAAATGCATTATTTTACATATTTCTACATTAAACCTCATTTGCCATATAGTTGCCCACCCCATTAATTTGTTCAGATCTTCTTGCAAGGTTTACACATCCTGCAGAGAAGTTATTACCCTGCTTATCTTAGTATCATCCGCAGATACAGAGATTTAACTGTTTACCCCATCCTCCAGGTCGTTTATGAACAAATTTAATAGTGTTGGTCCCAGCACAGAACCCCGTGGGACCCACATTTATCACCACCCTCTGAACTTGCCCTTGTAGCCAGTTTTCAATCCATGCACTCACCCTATGGTCCATGCCAACGAGCCTTATTTTGTACAGTAAACGTTTATGGAAAACTGTGTCAAATACTTTTGCAAAATCCAGATACACCATGTCTACGGGCCTTCCTTTATCTAGATGGCAACTCACCTCCTCATAGAAGGTTAATAGATTGGTTTGACAACAACGATTCTTCATGAATCCATGCTGATTACTACTAATGATACCGTTTTCATTACTAAAATCTTGTATATAGCCCCTTATTCCCTCCAAGAGCTTGCATACTATTGATGTTAGGCTAACTAGTCTGTAATTCCCAGGGATGTATTTTGGGCCCTTTTCTCCAATCCACTGGTACCATTCCAGTCAGTAGGAACAATGGTCTGGCAACTACTTAACTGAGTTCCCTAAGTACCCTCGGGTGCAAATCATCCGGTTCCGGTGATTTATTAATGTTAAGTTTCCCAAGTCCAATTATAAATTTTTGTCTTCTGTTAGCCATGAGGGGGCTTCCTGTAATGTGTCACAAGGATGAACACTGCAGTTTTGGTTACTGAAGCCCCCCGATTCCCTTGTGAAGACTGACGAGAAGAATATATTCAATACCTTTGCCATCTCCCCATCCTTTGTAACCAGATGTCCTTCCTGATTCTTTATGGGGCCAATATGGCCTGTCCTTTCTTTTTTACTGTTTACATACTTAACTAATTTCTTGGGATTTTTTCTCTCTTTGTGTTGTATCTTACCTGCTCTAATTGCACCCTTACATTTCTTGTTGCATTCTTTATAAAGTTTGAATGCTGATGATGATCTCTCAACCATGTATTTGTTGAAGGCCTTCTTTTTTGCTTTTATATGCATTTTTACATTGAAGTTAAGCCATCCAGGACTTTTGTTTGCTTTTTTAAATGTATTACCCAATGGGATGCCCTGGCTAATGCCCTTATTTAATATGCTCTTAAATCGAACCCATCTCTCCTCCGTGTTCTTTGTTCTTAAGATTTTATCCCAATTTATATCTTCTAGCAAGGTTCGTAGTTTAGGTAAGTTGGCTGTTTTGAAATTCAGTGTCTTTGTATTTCCCTTATGTTTCCTATTTGTGTGATTTATACTGAAGCCAATTGACCTGTGATTGCTGTTTCCTAAATTTCCCTGTATTTCCACATCCGTGATTAGGTCTGTATTGTTGGTAATCAGTAGATCTAGTAACGCTTTAATTCTAGTTGGTGCGTCTACCATCTGACCCATGAAATTGTCCTACAAGACATTTAGTAACTGACGAGCCTTAGACAAATGCGAGGTTCGCTCCGCCCAGTCTATGTCTGGATAATTAAAATCCCCTATTGTGATAACACTTCCTATCCTTGCTGCTAATTCAAATTGTGATAGGAGGTCCGTCTCCCCCTCCTTCCTCAGGTTAGGGGGCCTATAGCATACTCCCAATATTATTTTCCCCTTCGCTTTATACCTTTGGAGCTCTACCCATAAGGATTCCACCTCCTCCCTAGTTCCCTTGGTAATGTCATCTCTTACATACACTAGTACATTATTCTTGACATACAGGCATACCCCCCCCCTTTTTTTACCCTCTCTATCCCTGTGATAAAGGGTATACCCTTGACTGTTTGCCAGACAATCATGAGAGCTGTTGAACCAAGTCCCTGAAATTCCCACAAAATCCAAATCCTCCTCGTACAACAGTATCTCTATTACACCCATCTTGTCTGCCAGGCTCCTGTCATTGGTGAACATGCCACGTAGTTTAGACCGGTTGCATACTATACTCTTATTTTTCCGAGATTGCAACTAGGACCCGTTACTATACTTACCTTGGGTTTATGTGCTTTAGTCAACCTACAATGCCCCCAATACTACCCTTTGGACTATGTTCCGCGCTGACTATCTCTACCTCTGGACCCTCCCCCACATCGCCTAGTTTAAAAACCCTTCAAAATTTTTACTACCAGCACATCTGCACCCTCCTCATTTAAGTGCAGTCTGTCCTTTCTATAGTACTGGTGACCGACTGAGAAGTCGGCCCAGTCCTCCAGGAACCCAGGAACCTATTGTAGAAAACATATTGCTCCTATGACATCAAGTTCATATGACTATGCCATCAAGTTCTGCAGTTGCCAACCAGGCTTTAAATGCTAAATTTTAAACATTTTACAGAGGTTCTTCATAACCTTAGACATAAACCGGGTGCTTTGAAAATGTGAAACATGAACATGTCAAACAGCTCCCATGTGATAACTTTAGATGAGGCACTTCTTAAAGTAACTGCTTCCGGATATTTAGTGGCATAGTCAAGGATCACAGTGAACAGCTGTGGCTTCCTCATCAGACCCTGAGACATGATTCATCCAAGTGCCACATTTGTGGTCAATGGAGCAGAGGATGGGGTCAGCGGGGCAAAGGATGAGGTGGCATTGGTGGGCATTGATGAAGCTGCACTGATATGTGGCACTGATGGGCACTGATAGAAGGCACTGATAGGCAGAACTGATGGGCACTGATAAGCGGCACTGAAGGCCACTGATAGGTGGCACTGATGGGCACTAATAGGTGGCACTGATGCTGATGGGCACTAATAGGCAGCACTGATTGGCAGCACTAATGGGCACTGATTGGCATCATTAATGGGCACTGATTGGCAGCACAGATTGGCACACATAGGCAGCACTAATGGGAACTGATTGGCACTGATTGGAAGCACTTATTGGCACTGATTGGCAGCACTGAATGATCGGCACTGATAGGCAGTACCGGCACTATTGGGGCTGCACTGATCATCAGGACACTGATGATCAGTGCCCTGATTATCAGTGTAGATGTCCCCTGTGACATCGTGAGGAAAGGAATGCCGATAACCGGCAAGTATATTGACATACATCAACACGTTATGTCCAATCACAGCTGGTCACATGGTAAAGAGCTGCTGTGATTGGCTCTTTTTCCCGATCTGTGATCAGCTGTGTCCAAAGAACACAGCGTTCACAGATCGCACCAGGTGTGCTCCGCAGTGGTAGCTCAGGGGGTAGCAGTTCTGGGAGAACATCAATAGACACCCTCCCAGAACTTGACTGTGCTTTAGCCATCATTCGGCTATCGGGGGGGTGCCGCCCTCCCTAAAAAATGCAGTCCAAGGCAAACGCCTTGTTTGCTTTGTGGCAAATGCGCCCCGTATCCAGGCTGTAAACTGCTCTCTTCTCTTCAGACACCACCCACAGTCTCTCTGAGCTCACTTGTTTAATACGCAGGGCTGTAAGGGAAGTATCTGCTCTTCCAAATTAACCCCCTCTTAACCCTTCCCTGGCTGACCCTCCACAGACAGTACACTATTACATTGCCGAACATTTGCCAGTCAATTTATCACAGCACTGAAAAATGGCCTGGTAATTATCGGTTATATACAGGCAGATACTCAAGTGGTGAAAGGGAATGTTGTAACATGTCTCAGGGGAGATGATTTACTAAAATTGGAATGTGCAAAATCTGGTGCAGCTCTGCAGAAAAAAAAACATCAGCTTCCATTTTTTCAATCAAATCTTAATTGAGCGAGCTGAAGTTAGAAGCTGATTGGCTACAATGCACAGCTGCCCCAGATTTTACTCTCCCCAGTTTTAGTACATCAACACCAGTGAGCAGACTTCTCATTGCCCATCAATGAAAGATCTACCAGTGTATGACCATGTTACAATAAGTGCCTTTAACATGTATTCAAAATTTTCTGCACAATTGTAATGCCTACCGGCCATACTAAATATAATTGCCAATGCCCTCACATCTTGTGTAGCATGAAGTTCTAACGGGTAGTGAAATGCTGCCTTCATCATATTCATTCAACTCCCTTTAATATCTGATCTTCAGTAGCATTTTGCAACCTTTATTGTTAATGAGATCCAAAAAGCTGCTATTTAACTCTCAGCCCAGTGAACAAAGCAACCTGTTTTATAAGACACACCATAAAGAAAAACACTGACCTTAAGTAAATGTCACAGCTAAGAGATGATCTACAGGACCTGGTGAGTGATCCATTCTTAATGCAACCAACAACAACAAATCTAGATACTGTACAACTGACATCGACCCAATTATAAAATTAACCATATCAATTACAAGTACACTCCAGTCCAAAAAACAAACAAGAAGTCTTTAAATTCCTACAGGTGAATTGTCTTTTTTTGGTCTGGTAAATATACAATTGAAAGCAATTTGTTTTATCTGTTCGCTACTTGCAAACGAATAGCTGTGGACCATGTCAGAAATAAACAACTGTCCTGTGCACACTGATAGTGGGGTGCCATGAGTGCCCAGATAGGGAAACAGGAACCAGATTGCTCAGATCGTTCAGGGTTGGGATTCAGTAGAAAAATTAATCGTTTCTGCTTTCCTGATTGAATCAAGAACTAATGTGCTGATGGAATAAGGCTAGCTTTAGATGTGTGTTTAAATTTGTTACTCCTCTGAAAAGCAACGGTGTTCAAATTGCTTTTCAGAGGCAATTAACAATCGGTGAGGATGCAATGTGATGCCTCTTCACTACCTGTTTTAACCCCATATTTGCCAAACAATTGCTCTGCAACTGCATGCATTGAGGCATTTCCCCATTTGCTGGAATGAGTCACTTTCATAATATGTTAGATAGTTTTTGCTGCTTGAAACGAAGCATCCTAACTGTGGCATGTAAACACCCATGTTTGCTGCCATTGTCGCTTAAGGGAGGGGGTGGTGGTTTGGAGCGCTAGTCTAAACAAGGTCTTATGCCGTGTACACACGATCATAAATTCCGCCAGCAAAAGTCCTATGAGAGCTTTTGGTTGGAAAATGCGACCGTGTGTATGCTCCATCGGACTTTTGCTGGTGGAATTCCAGCCAGCAAAAGATTGAGAGCAGGTTCTCAATTTTTCAGTCGGAAAAAGTTTTAATCGGAAATTCCGATCGTCTGTACCAATTCCGATGTGCAAAATTCTTACGCATGCTCGGAAACAATTCGACGCATGCTCAGAAGCATTGAACTTAATTTTCTTGGCTCGTCGTAGTGTTGTACGTCACTGCGTTCTTGGCGGTCGAAAGTTCAGCAAACTTTTGTGTGACAGTGTGTATGTAAGCCAAGCTTGAGTGGAATTCCATCGGAAAAACCATCCAAGATTTTTCGACGGAAAATCCGCTCGTGTGTACGTGGCATTACAGTCTCTGGTGTGTATTTTGTATGTGATGTGTGTTTGGGAACACCCTTATATAATTACAAGCCAAACAAAAGATTTTCATATCATCATAAACACAGCATAAACAAGATTATTTGCATATTATATTTCTTTCTTTTTTATTATTATTATATATTTATATTATTTGTATTATTATAATTTATTATTATTATTACATATTTATTATTATTATCATACAGAATTTATTTAGCGGCAACAGTTTGTGCAGTGCTTTACAATATAAAGGGAGACAATACAGCAACAATACAATTTAATACAAGATAGTTAGGAGGGCCCTGCTCCTGTGAGCTTACAATCTAATAGGGAGTAGCTGGTGGAACAAAAGGTAATAACTGTGAGGGATGAACTGATGGGAGAAATAGAAGATTTGGTTATTAGTTGAAGGCAGGATAGGCTTCCCTAAATAGATGAGTTTCGGGGATTGCCTAAAAGTGGACAGAGTAGGAGATAGCCAGACAGATTATATGTACTTATTTATTTACATATTATATTATTATACATTTAAAAAATAACTGAAAAGACAATCCACTCCCTTTAAGATAGTTCTAGCCTATGCTATTCACCAGCTAACCTATTTTAGCCAGGAGTAATCCAGCCATAGGGATCACAGAGGCTAGGAAATTGAATACAGAAATGACCTACTAGAAGCTGCTGCTGCAAAACCTTTACAAGCTTTACAATAAAAGCTGTTTCTCACAACTGGAACAAGTAAAAGAAAAAGAAATGATAGGGTATGTTCTAATGGGGAGAAGGAGGTCTAGGGTAAATTTGGGTCAAGTCTATACAAATCTTTTAAGGAATATGTTGCTGAATTAAATTCTAATCTTACTTCTCTGAAGTTCACGTGTAAAGGCTGTTAAAACTTGTGTATTGCGGAAGCTCATGCAAAATTGGGCACTTTCCTGCAACGCACAAAAACATGCAGCCTCTTAACAGATGCATAGCTAAGTGTCATTATTTCTCTATGGCATCCCCACACATCTTGCTAAAACGTGCGTTACAAAGTACAATGCATCTTGGTGCAGCACCATTTTTAAAAAGAGTCAGGGACTACTTTTGCACATTTCTTTTGTGCCAGCCCGTTGAAATGAAAGGACTGCCCTAAATGTGATGCATAAGATTCAGCAGTAAAGCACAAAAACCCACGCATGCTCCGTTGCACCTGCTTGGTGTGAACAGAGTCTAAAGGAGGCTTCCGTAAACCAAGATCACATTCAAATTTACAAAAGGACTGTGGGGGGGAGGGGGGGGGTAAAAGACACAGGGGGTTCTTTTTTTTGTCTGGAGTGCTCTTACAATGGGGATCTACTGCAAAAGGAAATGTACCTTTCTAACAGAATATAGCTTTCAAAGTAATGGCAGGTTTATTATACACAATAAAAATAATTAAAAAGATTGTGCAGCAAATGTGAAGTCATGCATAACTGCATATTTTTTCAGATTATCCGTGTCAATTGAACTTGTGAACATCCTCTCTATGTGTTCATTTCAAGAAGTGGGGTGTGAAAAAATAATAATTTGTATATTCATCACATTAACAGCCTTGAATAATGCCCCGTGAGTATCATTTGGCAGCAGCTTGTACAGAAAGAGCAGCATATCTTCGTGTTTTACGTTTTTTTTTCGGCAGTACAATTACTAAATCATGTAAGATGAAGAAGGTATTATGGAAGAATTATTAGAACTATCATTGTTCAGTGGAAGAAGTCACAAAAAATAATGTAGCCAGGGTTGGCTATTATGCCTATAATCTAGAGACATTTTCTGTGTTATTAATGTGGGGTTGGCTCCCTCTAGTGCTTGCTGGACTCTATGTGCCAATTTCCTTTTCCTGTGATAGGATTTAGCGCAAAACATCATGGGATGTGTAGTTTAGAATGCTAAAGTGACTATGCCAGCAGGACTGATCTGAACTACAATTAACAGAATGCTGAGTGGACAGAACAGATTGCTGGGAAAGGATATAAAAGGGGCTAGCGTGGCCTAGATCGGTCTCTCTGGACATGGTTTGACCCTGCCAGCAGGAGTTCTGTGTGACAGTGAGTTGCTGATGATTTGCGGCCTAATCAGTGGGGAGCCGGATAGCTATACTCAGAGGGATCTCTGCGGACAGCATCGTTTCTTCCGTGCAGCGGACCGGAGGGTGTTCCGGGTCATTCGGAGACGCCTGCAATTCGGATCCCAGCGGGCTGCAGCGTGGCACGGCGGACGCCATTACACAAGGCCAAGACACACAGAGAGAGTTCCGGCTGGAGTCTTCTCATCATCTGCATCGCTGCCAACCTTATCTGAGTTCCAGAGTGGTGAGCAGGTATAACCCATTTCATAGTTAACCACTTCATTACAAAGCCTATTTCTGAGATTTGGTGTTTACAAGTTAAAAACATTTTTTTTTGCTAGAAAATTACTTAGAACCCCCTAACATTCTATATATATTTTTTTCTAACACCCTAGAGAATAAAATGGTGGTCGTTGAAATACTTTCCGTCACACCGTATATGCGCAGCGGTCTTACAAGCACACTTTTTTTGGAAAAAATACACTTTTTTAAATAAAAAAATAAGTAGTAAAGCTAGCCATTTTTTTTTAATATTGTGAAATATAATGTTACGTGGAGTAAATTGATACCCAATATGTCGCGCTTCAAAATTGCGCCCGCTCGTGGAATGGTGACAAACTTTTACCCTTTAAAATTTTCAAAGGTGATTCTACAGGTTGCATGTTTTGAGTTACAGAGGCGGTCTAGGGCTAGAATTATTGCTCTCGCTCTATCGATCGCGGCAATACCTCACATGTGTGGTTTGAACACCGCTTTCATATGCGGGCGCTAATCACGTATGCGTTCACTTCTGCGCGCGGGCTCGGCGGGACGGGGCGTGTTTAAATTATTATTTTTTTTCTTATTTATTTTACCTTTTATTTTTAATTTTTTCACTGTTCTTTAAAAAAACTAAAAATTGTGTCACTTTGCACAGCTAGGGAACGGACCGGATCGTCTCTGCCCGCTGCCGACGGCTCCGGTAAGCGGCGGGGGGCACCAGAGCACGTGATCTCGTGTCGAATCTGCTGCAGGGACCACTTTTATCTGAAAGAGAATCACCGGCTCTTGAAGAGGATACCGGGGTTATGGTAGCTAGCTGCTACCATAACAACAGTATTTCTCTTCAAAGACAGGACGTTCAGGAACGTCCTAAGGGAAGGAAGTGGTTAAGAACACTTGCTTTCAGACATCTTTCACACAGTTTAGCTGACTTGTAGTCCCACAGAAGTTAAATCTTATGTTATAATGAACACTGAAAGCAGATATCTATGCCCAGTTCACATGACTGATTCTAGTATCAACATTGGATCACACCCTTAGGATTATAAAGAAGGAAGTTATAATACAACAAGGATAAACCAAGGTCCTGCTAAATTTGCTACACTCTTTCATCCAGGCTTACTTTAATTACAGCATCAAGAGGCTAGCTGAAGACATCTGGATTTCAAGGAATACCCTTTTACCTTTTTATTATCCTTATATATTTTCCTCATCTGTTTTAATTGCATTGGACTGCATTTAAAAGGGAGCCATCCTATTTTGCATACTGTTTTTTCATATTGTGCAGGATTTACTAGACATGTGCACACTGAAATATTTTGTTTCGGAATTTCGTTTTCGTCCGAAAAATGTATTTATTTAGTTACTCCCGAAATTTGTTTTTATTTATTTTGCTTCGTTCAAAAATGCATTCGTCCGAAAATCCGAAAAAAATAAGGTTGAATCTGTCATTGAAGACCTATGGTGTCTGTCCAATGTTCTAAGAAGATTCGATGGAATGTAGGCGGAAGATTCGACGGGGCAGCTAAACTGTAAACTAGTATAATTATATTTATTAATCAGTCAACCAACATTATAATTCTTCTATAGCCTATGGGCGGAGCATTTGACCATAAATGTCCACTCGCAGCGACTGCTTCGTCAAATCTTCATGTCGAATCTTCATGTCAAATCTTTTCTCTCCATGTCGAATAATCTTGGACTAATAGAGTTAGGTTAGGCGCATTCAACCTTTTTTGCTATTGTCTTTATAATGTCAAATCTTTTCTCTCTATGTCAAATCTTTTCTCTCTATGTCGAATCTTTTTTCTCTATGTAGAATAATCTTGGACTAATAGAGCTAAAGTTAGGCACATTCGACCACAGGTTCGATGGACACAGATCGCTATTGTCAGCGTCATGTTGAATCTCCTATCTATATCGAACTGTTGTCACAACGAAAACGAAAAGAAAGCATTTGTTTATGTCGGATCTTTCGTTTTTCGGATTCTGCACGTTCGTTATCGTTTGTTAAAACGATAACAAAAATACCCAAAATTCAGACAAAAATGCATTCGGATGAAAATGAATGCACATGTATAGGATATACTGTTTTGGGAGTTGAGGAGGTAGAAGGGAGAAACCTGACACAGAAGCTATAGTGTCAGTTGTCTACCCTCCTGTGAACCTGTTCATATAGGTCTTTTGTGATTGGCTTAATATTTGTGTTCATATTATGCAAACAAGGGAAATTTGCATCATTATATTGTTTCTTTGATAACTATATATATATATATATATATATATATATATATATATATATATATACACACATATATATATACCCTGAATTACATGGGGCTAACCAGCCTTTCCCTGATATTATCAGTTATAACTAGACTAACTTTATTCCATCATACCCTATAGATATATCTGAGCATCCGCCCCTGAAGAGTGTTCTTACACGAAACGCGTCAGTCATATGTAATGCTGATCATGTCTGTAATAGACTTATCAATTTAGATTTTATCTATCCATCAATTATGGTTCTATTGTTTTATAATATCCTCACTTTTGTCGCAAGTTCTGCTTATATGATGTATGTAAATATATGAATTCATGTAATGTAACAATCAATTGTTTTAGAGTTGATATATATTTATGTATTTTCTTGTCCATGCCACACATGTATGTAGATAGATGTGTGGGTGGATTAAATATGAATTTATATACATATTGTCCATGTTGTCTTTAATATCGCCATGTTTTTATACATCTTTCTATGATCAATAAATTTGTACTTTTTTCAATTTACCTCCACAATGTCAACAACCTCATTTACGCTATTTACATGTACTAGGGATGGAGGCACACCACATATATGCCTCATTTTAAAGTCCCAAACCCCCCCCCCCCCTTTTTTTACTGTGTAAATCTCTATTTACAATTACAGTTGGTAAGAGGACGGAACCCAGGGTGTCAGAGGTAATGGAGGATTTGCAGAGTCGAGGTAACCAATGGGGTACAGAGTCTATTAGCACCCTTCAGGGGGGTACCGCTTCAATAGAATTAGTGATAACTGAATAACTGTTGCTTGTGCTTTGTCAACTGTCAAGCTATCAAATGGCTGGTGTCATAACTGATCACATGTGCAGCACCATGGCAACTGCCGTTTAAACAGAGGCTAAGATTGCAGCTTTCTTGGCTATACAGTAAAAGAGGTTTTAGTACCACTTTAGGTGGTAACTGCTTAAAATTCATGGAGACTCCAGGAGTGGGGTTTGCCTGCAGTGATTTGTGTCTCCACAGACCTCCAATAAGTACATAAGCTTGGGGAGATTTACTAAAAGTGGTGCACACGATATCTGGTGCAACTGTGCATAGTAACCAATCAGCTTCTAACTCCCGCTTGTTCAATTAAGTTTGACAATAAAACCTGGAAGCTTATTGGTTACTATGCACAGCTGCACCAGGTTCCTTGTGTACCAGTTTAAGTAAATATCCCCCAAAGTGTCACAAATTCACAGCTTGACGTCTGAATTTGTGATGCAACCATTTGGTTTTCTAATCGTGGGGCTACTCTAAAGCCTCATACACACCATTGGACTTTGTACAAACTTTCCAGTGGATTTTTGTACAAAGGGCGTTGGCGTTGGTATTGCATACACACGACAGGACTTTTTAGGCAACAAACACGAACGTAGTGACGTTTCAACGTACTGACGACACTTCAAAAGAGGACTTTTAAATACTCCAGCGCCACCTTTGGTCAACTTTTGTATTGTTGTCTGATCTTTTGCATTGGTTCTGAGCATGCGTGTTTGTACTTTGTACAAAAGTCCGATGGTTTGGTGTACACACGGTCGGACTTTGCTCCATCGGACTTTTGTTGGCAGAAAGTTTGTCCGTTCGCACAGCCAACAAAAGTCCTATAAAAACTGAAAAAGTTGGTCCGATGGAGCGTACACACGGTCAGATGTTGGTCCAAAACAGCTAATTTGCATGTTTGTTGTCAAAAAGTCTGATCATGTGTACGGGCCTTTAGAATGCTGTTTGTTTTCACCACTGGAGACCTAAAGAGATACCAATACTGTAGTGAATTAACAGCTCATTTACTATTGCTGTGTGTATCTCTGACATCAAATAACTAAAAAAACAGCTGATCTGGTTTAGGTTGTCAGTGAATAAGCCACACACGTGTGAAAGACGTGTTTAATTATCATTTCTGGATTTGCTTTGGGCTTGAGAGGACAAAATAGGTTGAATTTCTAAAGGCAAATAGGTAGTTATCTTTGCAAGGGATTTAGCATTTTGCAAGGGAGATCTTCTGACTTCCATATCCAAACACGTGCAAGCAAAAATATTTTATTTTTTTATGTTCCTTGCATGTGATTGACAATTCTTTCTAAACTGAATTTTTATCACATTTAAAGGAAAGTTATCTTGCAAAATAACATTTTTCTTGCAAGTTTAACAGCTTCTTTGTCTTTAGTAAATCAACTCCAGTATGTCTAAAGAAGATGAGAAAAGAGGTTGGCTGTTTGGTGATTTTAGAATCCATTACATTGCCTATTACTGAAGTGAGAGTCCTGAAAGCCATTGGTTATTTCAAGGCCTGTTTGTTAGTAGCTGATGGCGAGTGGTAAACATGTCATACTTCTAATAAAGACAACAAAAATTGCATATTACTACTATACCATGGCTATTTCACACTCTTATAATCAAACCTTAGAAAAAAGTGAGACAATGAACTTTCCAACCAGGTCTTCAGATTTGTCCCCAATAAAATGTGTTTATGATGTGACTGGCAGAGCCATGATTGGAAGTAAAACGTCAGCCTTGATGGTTTGAAGAATGGACTATCCAGGTGATAACAGTGACTCTCAGGCACCCTATTGGTTTAACCTTATGTAGATTACATAACTGCACAAATGGAGACCAAGTCTCTTATTTATTTTCATTAAAGACGGGAATTTCATTTAAATGCATTTATTTATTTTCAGTAATATTTACAAATATTTTACAAAAGTCAAAATTCTAAATCTTTCAATATTTAAAGAGACACTGGTCTTGATTTACTAAGGCTATTGTGACTGCACTGAAACTGCACATCCGCAATGCAAAGCCAAGTGGCATTACCCGACATCTATGTACGTGTATATACTGTTGCTAATCTGACAAACGCTGCATTTCATATGGTGGGTTGGAGTTTCCCTGATCCACCACCAATGGTTTTAAATAGATTTAGATGGTATACCCATTCGTTTTCAATGTCTATATGAGAATATAGTTTTAGGCAGGTATGAAAAAATGCTGTAAATTAAGAATGCTTTCAGAAATAGAAGTGTTAAAGTGGGAGTAAACTCCCATGCATAATTTGTACCTATAGGTAAGCCTATAATAAGACTTAAATACACACTAATGTACACTGTTTAGGGGATATTTACTGTACATGCTTCCGGCAATGCCACCGGCGAATGCGCTCTGAAAGAACTGCCGCCCGGATCGTTCCTTCAGAGTCCTGTGCCATAAACAACGGCTCCCGTGACATCATTGCGGCTCCGGCAAGTCACACAGCCAGAGTACACGAACCCGGAAAGGAAGACCGTGTGAAGATGGAAGCCTTGTCAGCGATGAAAACTCGCCACTGGAAGGGCATCAGTCTTGGGTAAGTTTCACATTATGCCTTTACCTTGCAGGTTCCAAGAAACAAAAAAAAGCCACACAGCGGTTTACTACCACTTTATTATTTTATTTTTTTATCAATGAACAAAATGGAAAATAAATGGACCAAAGAGAAATCCAAATCAAATCAATATTTGGTGTGACCATCCTTTGCCTTCAAAACATCATCAATTTTTCTAGGTACACTTGCACACAGTTTTTGAAGAAACTCGGCAACTAGGTTGTTTCAAACATCTTGGAGAACTAACCACAGATTTTCTGTGGATGTAGGCTGCTTCAAATCTTTCTGTCTCTTAAAGTAATCCCAGACGGAGTCCATGATGTTGAAATTGGGGTTGTGTAGGAGACAAACCATCACTTCCAAGACTCCTTGTTTTTCTTTATGCTGAAGATAGTTCTTAATGACATTGGCTGTATGTTTAGGGTCATTGTCCTGCTGCAGAATAAATTTGGGACCAATCACACGCCTCCCTGATGACATGGCATGCTGGATATGTACCTGCCTGTATTTCTCTGCTTTAAGGACACCATTACTCCTGACTAAATCTCCAACTTCATTTGCAGAAATGCAGCCCTAAACTTGTAAGGAACCTTTGCCATGCTTCACTGTTGCCTGCAGACACTCATTTTTGTACTGCTCTCCAGCCCTTCAGTGAACAGACTGCCTCCTGCTACAGCCAAATATTATACATTTTTACTCTCTCCAGAGCTGCCATTTTTCTGTTTCTTTCCTATGTTTTTGTGCATAATTGAGTCACTTTCTTCCATGAAGACCACTTCTGGCCAGACTTCTCCAGACAGTGGATGGGTGTACTTGGGTCCCACTGGTTTACACCAGTTCTGTGCTGATGGCACTGTTGGATATTTTTTGATGTTGAAGGGAAGAAAGTATGATGTGTCTTTCATCTGCTGCATTAAATTTCCTTGTCCTACCACTGCTTCTACAGTCCTCAATGTAATGGTTTCCTTTTGCTTCTTCAAAAGTGCTTGAACAGCACATCTTGAAATTCCAGTCTGCTTTGAAATCTTTGCCTGGGAGAGACCTTGCTGATGCAGTATAACTACCTTGTGTCTTGTTGCTGTGCTCATTCTTGCCATGGTGTATGACCTGTGACATGAAACTGCCTTCCACAACCTCACCTTAGTAGCAGAGTTTGGCTGTTCCTCGCCCAGGTTTAAGCCTCCTACACAGCTGGGCCTGATTCAGTTAATGACTGTGATTCAACCTACATATGAAACCTGCTTAGTATAATTAGCTAATCATACACTTGACTCTAATCCTACAAAATCCCTAAGGCCCCTTTCACACTGGGGCGGTTTTCAGGCGGTACAGCGCTAAAAATAGCGCCTGTATACCGCCTGAAAAAACCGGCCCCATTCACTCCAGTGTGAAAGCCGGCGGGCTTTCACACTGGAGCGGTGCGCTAGCAGGACCGCAACAAAAGTCCTGGTAGCAGCATCTTTGGAGCGGTGAAGGAGCGGTGTATTTACCGCTCCTATACCGCTCCTTCCCATTGAAATCAATGGGAAACCGCGGGGCTACCGCCCGCAAACCGCCGCTGCAGCGGCGCTTTGCGGAGGTTTTTAACCCTTTGCGGCCGCTAGCGGGGGTTAAAACCACCCGCTAGCGGCCGCATACCGCGGGTAAAACGATGGTAAAGCAGCGCTAAATATAGCGCTGCTTTACCGTCGCCGCCCCGCACCACCCCAGTGTGAAAGGAGCCTAACTTTGTGCAAGTGTACAAAGTGTGAAAGGGTAAGAATTGATTATTTATTTGGGTAGTCACACCAAATATTGATTTGATTTCGATTTTTTTTCTGTTCACTGATTTAGCATTTTGTAAATTTATAAATTAAACAATTAAAATATATATTGTTGAAAGCATTCTTAAAGCGGAGTTCCGCCAAATATAATTTTTTTTTTAAAGTCAGCAGCTACAAATACTGCAGCTGCTGACTTTTAAAATATGGACACTTACCTGTCCAGGGCGCCCACGATGTCGGCACCCAAAGCCGATCTTTCCCTCGGCTCTTGGGTGGAGGCACCTCCATTTTCAGTAAAGGGAATCAGGAAGTCACAGCCTGGTTCCCTACTGCACATGCGTGAGTCGCGCTGCGCGATTCCACTGGTCCCTGCTGTCTTCTGAGACCTGTGTGTCTCCCAGAAGACAGCGCAGGGGAGACAGAGGAGGTGCCGATTATAGCATAGATATCCCCCCTCTCCCCTGAAAGGTGATAAATGTGACACCGGGGGTGAGGGGATTCCGAAAAGCGGAAGTTCCATTTTTGGATAGAACTCCCCTTTAATTTACAGCATTTGACTTCACACCTACCTAAAACTTTTGCACAGTACTGTAGGTATAATCAATAATATGTATTGTTCCAAAAATCTTAATAATCAATAAAAATTTGTAGGTTGACAGTGTCACACAGTAGATTATATCACCCTGAGTTATATCTCTGTTATTCCACATAGGGTATCATTTGATATAGATATGTAGCGCCCTCTAGTGTGATATTAGTAAAGTGCTGGCAAATTTATTGACTTATGGTAAATGTGAGTCTGGAATCTGGGTCAGGGTTTATTGCAGGTCGGGCTGGATGATCACATACAGGCAGGTCTCTTGTACCTCCCCCTGGGTCTGGAAGTTTGGAGAAATTTCTAGAAGTTAGTGGGCAGAGGTCAGGAGGGTTGATCTGCATACCCAATTAGAGTGTTTTGGCCGGGTGGCTGCCCTTAAATATGGATGAGTCATGCCTGCAAGGGAGTTGGATGGAAGATGGACTGCTGAGGAGGCTGTCGGTAGCCTGGGAGGGATCCCCTAGGTCTAGGGAGGGTCTCTACCTCCATGCTGGGCTCGAGCTGGCTTAGGAAGACCCTTACAGCATCACGGTTCGGTTTGTCTAGGAGTCTCATCTGAGAAGGAGTGGTAGCAAGGAGGACAGAGTGAGTACATCAGCACACCTAGGGATTTTCAAGGGGAGAGACTGACACATGTAGCAAGCTTTCTAAAAGGACAACACTTTGCTTAACCCTTGTATCCTTGCCCTGGGAGATCTTCAGATCATTCAGGGGGGCTGGTAGTGCATGCAAGCAGTTGAGCTGGGAGTAGTTCTATGTTGGGAGAGGATACACTCCTGCATGCAGTTTGTATAATTTTTGTTCGTTCTCCACCTGCTCTGAGACATACAATAATTAGCAGCTAGACTTAAAATAAATTGACTGTATCAGATCAGGCAGATCCTGCCAGAGGTTACAGTGTATCATTACCGCTTACTGACTGGTTGCTAGAGGTTACAGCACACTTTACGGCTCACTGATTAGTTGCTATATGTTACAGCACATGATTTCTGCTTGTTGATTGGTTGCTAGAGATTACTCCACAGTAATACTGCTCACTGATTGGTTGCTAGAGGTTACAGCACATCATCTCCTCACTGCAGGGTGCATGATATACATATGAATGCCGCCTTTATTTACATATCTATGCCGCCAGATGCAGCTATTTACATATGAATGCTGCTGCTATTTACATATGAATATCGGTTATTTACATGTAAACACAGGGTCTACAGGTGAGTCATCTGTACACAACAATAGGGCAGAGCTGGGCAGCATTAGTAGCATCACTTCACACTGAGATATCAGGACACAGCATGGGACTAATACTTCAAGGGAATTTAAACTGGGATAGTTGGCAAGTATGAGGCAGCTGGTTTGGGCCCCACAACAATGACAGGGCCCAGGGCAGCTGCCCCTTTTGCCCTGCCTTAACCATTTTGCGCCCGCGCTATAGCGGAAAGACGGCTTCAGCGCGGACGCTCCCTGCCGGGAGGCCGTCCCTGGACGTCCTCCTGTTTACTTCCCTAATGCGCGCTCCTGAGAGCGCGCATCAGGGAAGTTCTGTGCTGGCTGTGTCCCTCGGACACAGCCAGTAACAGATCGCTGTAAACGGCCAATCACAGCGGCCGTTTACAGCGCGATCGGCGTGTCCAATGAGAGATGATCTCATATGTTTACCATATGTTTATCATCTCTCAGCGCCACTCTCCCTCCTCACAAAGAGACAGCGTGTGAGGAGGGAGAGATGAACGGCTCAGCGGCCGTGAGTAAAAAAAAAAAAAACCGAAAAAAAAAAGTGGGATCTATCCCCGCTGACATCTCTCCCCACTGCCACCTGTCCCCACTGCCATCTGTCCCCACTGCCATCTGTCAGTGCCACTTGTCCCCAGTGCCATTTGTCCCCAGTGCCATTTGTCCCCAGTGCCACTTGTCCCCAGTGCCACCTGTCCCCAGTGCCATGTATAAGTGCCATCTGTCATCAGTGCCACGTCAGTGCCACGTGCCATCAGTGCCATATAGTGCCATCTGTCATCAGTGCCATATCAGTGTCACGTGTCATCAGTGCCACATATTAGTGCCATCTGTCATCAGTGCCACGTATCAGTGCCATCTGTCATTAGTGCCATCTGTCATCAGTTTCACGTGTCAGTGCCAGGTATCGGTGCCATCTGTCATCAGTGCCACGTATTAGTGCCATCTCTCATCATTGCCACGTATTAGTGCCACATGATATCAGTGCCACGTATAAGTGCCATCTGTCATCAGTGCCACATATTAGTGCCATCTGTCATCAGTGTCACGTGTTATCAGTGCCCCGTATTAGTGCCATCTGTCATCAGTGTCACGTGCAGGGCAGGACTTAGGGTGGTGGGGGCCCCTGGGCTTGAGTCACTTTCGGGCCCTACCTTCTATACATTACCGTATTTATCGGCGTATAACACGCGCCGGCATATAACACGCACCCCAAGTTTAGGAGGGAATCTTAAGGAAAAAACATACATTTTGCTCATCAATGCAGCCTTATCAGTGTCCATCTGCAGCCTTGCCCATCCATCTGTAGCCTTGCCCAGTGTCATTGCAGCCTTGCCCCAGTGTCATTTGCAGCCTTGTCAGTGTAGCATTGTCATTTGCAGCCTTGTCATTGCAGTCTTGAAGTTTAAAAATAGCGCTGCTGTGGATCTCGGCGGTTCTCTGGTCCTCTCGTCGGCTCTCTGGTCCTCTCGGCGGCTCTCGGGTCCTCTTGGCTGCTCTCGGGTCCTCTCGGCGGCTCTCGGGTCATCTCGCAGTTCCGAGCAGATCCAAGAGTAGCCGAGTGTACTCGGCTCAGCTCACAGTCACGCCCAGTCCCTGTGTTATGTCCATCATAGGACAGGACTGGGCGTGACTGTGAGCGGAGCTGAGTACACTATGTATCTCGGCGGGGCCCCCTATTGGGCGGGGCCCATGGGCTTGAGCCCAGTCAAGCCCAATGGTAAGTCCTGCCCTGGTCACGTGTCATCAGTGCCCCGTATTAGTGCCATCTGTCATCAGTGCCACATCAGTGTCACGTGTCATCAGTGCCACGTATCAGTGCCACCTGTCATCAATGCCACGTCAGTGTCACGTGTCAATGTCCTGGTGCTCCAGGGCCTTCAAAAGTGTGATAGGTAGTCAACAAGTTAGATGTGTAATTTATGCTCCTAGAACACGTGATGGCGCTCCCTGCATTTTGGGCCTCTCTAAGTGGCCAGGCTGTGTAAAAGTCCCACACATGTGGTATCGTAATACTCAGGAGGAGTAGCAGAATTTATTTTGGGGTGTCATTTGTGGTATACACATGCCATGTGAGAGAAATAACCTATTACAATGACAATTTTGTGGAGGAAAAGATAAATAAATCATTTTGCAAAGAATTGTGGGAAAAATTACAACATCAAAAACCTCACCATGCCCCTTACTAAATACCTTGGAATGTCTACTTTCAAAAAAGGGGTCATTTGGTTATTTGTACTTTCCTGGCTTGTTCAGGTCACAAGAAATTAGATGGGTCACCAGTACATCAGGTGTGATCAATTTTGTATGATTCGCACCACAGTTTGTAGAGTCTCTAACTTTTACAAAGACCAAATAATATCCACTACTTTGGGTTATTTTTTACCAAAGACATCTAGCAGTATAAATTGTGGCCAAAATGTATGAAGAAACATTTATAATTTGCTAAATTTTATCACAGAAACAAAGAAAATGCAGTTTTTTTTTCAAAATTTTTGGTCTTTTTTCATTTATAGCGCAAAAAATAAAAAACCCAGAGGTGATCAAATACCACCAAAAGAACGCTCTATTTGTGGGAAAAAAAGGACAAAAAATTAATTTGGGTACAGTGTTGCATTAAAGAGTAATTGTCATTCAAAGTGTGAGAGCATTTGGTCTAGGCAGGAAGGGTGTTTAAGTGCCCAGTAAGCAAGTGGTTAAAGACGGCCCTGTTTGTGTGTACAAGAAGGAAAGCAGTTCAGGATCTTATGTACAGAGAAAGGAAGTTGTCCCCTTTTTGTTCTCTGATCAAAGTTTGGCATCCCATCAATCCTTTCACCCCATCCAAATTGTAATAATAATAATAGATCACCAAAACAAAACCAAGGGACTGACTTCTTGTGTTTGAATGTAAGTGGAGAATGCTTGTTGCCTGGCTGTGCAGGAGTAGGGGAGCCAGTCACCAGCAGCTCCTGCAGAGGTAGTGCTACACATATAATGTTTGTGGGATGTTCCCAATGCATTTTGAACATTTGTATTTAACATTTGTTTGTAATCACATGGCATGAGTTTTAATTGTTTATATATTTTTATAGACATGAATAGTCTCCATCCCTGAAGAAGGATTCAAAATGCATTGGAGCATCACACATATATTATATAATTTTGGAAATCTATATCAAGTGCTGACAATGCTGCTGTCCAAATGTGTCTCTGTTGCTCCCTCATCCAAGGTGTAGGTACCCTAATACAGGAGGTGTGTTACTGGCCAGACCACCTGATGCAAACAGAGTGAAAAACTCCTAAAAAAAAGAAGAAAACGAATGCAGACAACAATCTAATGATTGGTAAGCTACAATATATAACATTTTTGATATTGGGTTTAACTCTGTTTTATTTATAGTTTATTTTCCATTGCCATCTGTACAATGGATAGTAATTTTGTAGAAATTAAAATGTAACTAAACCCACTCCAACAACCATTTACACACACACACACACACACACACACACACAAAAGCTAAACATTTTATTCTATTTTTTACATTTTATATTTCCTTTTTGCTGCAAAGCAGTACCTTTGGGTTTCTGGCCTAGGCCAGGCCATGCTGCCTTCTGTGATAGCTATGTCTGAGCTATCCAAGGTGGCAGTGTGTTTCTAACCAGCAAGCATGTGGCAGTTGTGCGCATGTGGGTGGTATAGTGGCAACTAGACATGTGAGGTTCGTTTAGTTCCGAATTAATATTCAGACACATTTTTCATTATTTTGAGATTCGGATATATCTGAATACCCGAATTACAATATAAACTAATTGTACAGAATGCTCCGAATAACGTAACGAAATTCGTCTGAAATTCCGATCAAATTTTACATTGAACTCCAGTCGAATTCTAACTACACATATTGCTGAAATCAAAGACTCTGTGTGTTATTAGAGTACCATTTTGAAATAATGCCATTTTTGTTAAGCCAAAGGTGATTTAAAGGGGATTTAACTGCTTGCCGACCAGCCGCGGTCATTATACTGCTGCAGGTCAGTATATTGCTGGAAAGTGTGTACAGCTGTGTGCAGAGGGTCCATCCTGAGTTTTTAAGATGGCGAGCAGAAAAGGGGTGGGGAGGCCATATAATGAATAATAGATGTTAAATTATAAAAAAGATTTTGGGGCGTGTAGTAGGTCTAGTACAATCGATTTTTGTAGATTCTTACATCATCTATTCTGTAGACACTGATAAAAGCCATTTCACTGAGTTTGAGAATACTAATAAGTGGGAGAGACTGCATGATAACTTGGTCATTATAATGAGTAAAATTAGAAATATAATGCCTGATTTGCTAATGGCAAATAGGCTATTTACACTGCAATGGATTTTCTGTTTTTTGCAAAGGTATTTTTCCTTAGCTTACTGAATATAAAATTCACTTTGTAAAGAATACCCAATTATGTGTGATGAAAATAAAGAAAAAGGTAGCTTGCACATGACTGAATGGTGGTAGTCAGCAGACCTTCACCACATTTACTAAGCTATGGAAAAATTTCTTTGCCAAGTGATCAACCTATTTGCCTTTGTGAAATTATTCCCATTGCAATATATTGCCATAGATAAAAAGCTAATTTCAGTAAGCCTAATGACAATTCTTAAAGTCGAACAAAAGGCAAAACTTATTTAACATTTTTGTATAGGGTAAAAGAGGGTTATAACCCCTGTCAGATTTTTGAACCACCTGTGTCCCTCTGTGGAGATTTCCTGTCACTTCCTGTCCCATAGTCAAAACAGGAAGTGAGAGGAAATCCCTCCAAAAAGAAGGAATCCCTGTTTATCACAAGTTCACCAAAACTAGTGTCCCCATTGGAAGACACCCCCTCTTATTCTGTTCTGGGGACAACACAAAATGTGATATTTTATTTTACTTTCACTTTAGGCGATAATAGTAAACAGGACAAATAGGCCGGTTTCACACTGGGGCGGTGGGGGCGGCGGCGGTAAAGCAGCGCTATCTTTAGCGCTGCTTTACCGTCGTTTTAGCCACGGTATTCGGCCGCGGGGTGGTTTTAACCCCCGCTAGCAGCTGAAAAAGGGTTAAAACCCCCTCACACTGGAGTTAAAGGACCCGCTTTTTTCAGGAGCTATACAGGCGCTATTTTTAGCGTTGTAGCATCTGAAAAACGCTTCAGTGTGAAAGGGGCTATAGAGAGGGTACTCTAATTCCTAAGGAGGCACTAGATGCCACTGTGCCCCTCAATAATACCTACGGGTATAGAGAGGGTAACTCTTCCTAATGGAGGCACAGACAGCAATAAATACCTGACAGGTGTTCTAATCCTTTCTATTTAAAACTCTATATATGCCTTTATTTATACTTTATGGTGCATGAAATTTAATTCATAAATTATTTTCCCTGTTTATTCTCCATTTTCTATAATAAATAATCCCCTACAACACATTGACTTGTGTAGCACTAATAGTCCTCATTCACATGCAAAGTACAAGCAAACTTTATACTTCCTAAATCAATTTCTATAGTATTTAAATGTACTTGTGTTGATATGCATTTACACGCTTTTAGCTGCATTAAACAGGCTCAAAAGTCCTGGGGTGCCCATATTTCTTGTTCATGTTTACTGACCTGGAAGAAGCATGGGCATAGTAGGTGTTAGAACAACTAATATTTTTTTCTGTGACACCGATAAAGATGGAAGCCCTGAAGCGCCGTTAAAAAGTAGTCATCGATGACAGATCTTATATTCCTTACTTAAAAGTCTTGCTTTATACTTATACTGAGAAAGCTGATCGTACTGCCTGGTTGTCATAGAGCAATGTTACCAGTAAGGGGAGTCGTGATCTATTTAGTAGAACATCATGAAAGCCTTGTGTTCTGTTCTCTCCATCGAGGTTTCTCTCTGTGATGTAGTGCTCCTATATGTAGGTTAATTCCAGTAGGAAAAGTGTGTCATATGGGATTAAATGCTGCACTTTAACTGTATTGTATAATTTATAATTATCTAAAAATCAATGTTGATTTTAGAGAACACATGACTTTGTGTATGAGTTGGGCTTATTAGAAGCAGATAGTTTAAAGGATGGATGAAATAGTTTTAGGCAGGGAAACTAACACTAGTGCACTAAGTATGGTTGTGTCTATGGTTCTCCTGCTCTTTCCCAGCCCAGAGGTAAGACTTTTCCCCAAGAACTAATGAGTAATCACCCTGGGTTTGAAAACAACTCTTTGTCACCGGGACCCGCCACAGAGATTACAGTTTCTTTCTCTTTACTCTATATCAGGAAAATACTTTTGGGCTCGAGGACAAACACAAATGACTGGTGAGAACGGTTTCCTGTTGGCTAAAGAACAAGCACCACAAAAAATGTGCAGATGTTCTGCACCAATTGGTAAGCCTGGCAAATGGTCACTGTTAAAGAATATATTAATGGTCGGCATCTTAAGGGATATATTTATTGTGTCAAACTTTTTCACAGGTAGGTATATGCTTAATATAGGAATATTTCAAGAGTTGAGTACTTTATGAGCTGAACAAGAGGACTGCTGATCTATGAAAATAATATGGAGACAGTAACCTTGCTTGACTCTGAGCAGAAAGTCTTTCTATAAGGTGGGCACTGAAAAGAGTAAAATACAGGTTTGCTTAATTTTTTTATAATGAAGAAGTAAAAATATTTCATTTAAGCAGACCAAAAGTCAAACATTTCCTATGGGTCCACTGGTCCACAATGAGGCTTCCACTGAAGAATGTCCTCTGCCCTGGAGCTTGGTCGTCTTGTACTGCATAAGAGGGAATGATCGGGCTCTGCTCACCCAGAAACCTTTCAGCCTGTATGGTTAACAATAAGATTAGAAGTGTTCATTATATAGTTACATAGTTACATAGTTAGCTAGGCTGAAAAAAAGTCCATCCAGTTCAACCATAAAAAAATAAATAATAAATAAAAATAAAAAATATCGTACAATCCAATATACCCAATTATATACCCACAGTTGATTCAGAGGAAGGCAAAAAAAAAAAAAAAAAACCCAGCAGAGCATGCTCCAATCTGCTACAGCAGGGGAAAAAAATCCCTTCCTGATCCCCCAAGAGGCAATCAGATTTTCCCTGGATCAACTTTACTTATAAATGTTAGTACCCAGTTATATTATGTACATTTAGGAAAGTATCCAGGCCTTTCTTAAAGCAATCTACTGAGTTAGCCAGAACCACCTCTGGAGGGAGGCTATTTCACATTTTCACAGCTCTTACTGTGAAGAAACCTTTCCGTATTTGGAGATGAAATCTCTTTTCCTCCAGACGTAAAGAGTGCCCCCTGGTCCTCTGTGTTGACCGTAAAGTGAATAACTCAACACCAAGTTCAGTATATGGACCCCTTATATATTTGAACATGTTGATCATATCCCCCCTTATTCTCCTCTTCTCAAGAGTGAATAAATTCAGTTCCTCAAATTTTTCCTCATAGCTGAGCTCCTCCATGCCTCTTATCAGTTTGGTTGCCCTTCTCTGCACTTTCTCCAGTTCCCCGATATCCTTTTTGAGAACTGGTGCCCAAAACTGAACAAGCCACAAATGTCAAGGGGTGGTCAGAAGATGGAAACAAAATAAGGAGAAAGTAATGACAAAAGGTTAATTCTTAGGTTTGGTGCTGCCTCCTTTAAACCTGCCACCCTTGGTATTGACCCATGAGTGCCATGAATATAAATATAGCCCTGAAAAGGTGTTGCCATGAGTTGACACACTTTGCTGCAGTTTTGGTGGAATTGAATGGGCCTTAGCAAAGCAACACAGAAAATGCAGCATGCAGGACTTTTTTCCAACACTCAATGCAGCAGAGTATTGGGAAGAACTTCTGTAATAATGGAAAGGACTTCTATAAAAAAAAACTGTTGATTCTCATTTTGTCTGTGTGGCAGGTGCGTGGAAGCCTGCATGGTATGAATGAGCCCTAAAGCTGGTCGTCCACAGATATCTTGCTGTTTGGAAGAAAATGCTTACAGCCAATCCTCCCTGTAAATCTGCTTTTCAGTATACCAGGTGATCTCCGTTTTATAGCCTAGGAGAATTTAGCATGCATTGCCAGCTTATTGCTATTCATCTCCACTTAATCAGCAGATGTGGAAAGAGTACTGAACAAAAAAACCTTGCAACACTAATGCCATCTCCATATGTGCTAAGATTGTTTCACAACAGATCTGAAAATGTTTACATGCAAATATATTGTTTTGGGGCATTATCTGCTGGCTGGCTCGATAAAATGGAAAGTGCTTGTCAAAGGTTCCCATGTCTTTCCTAAATTATAGGAGCACCAGAGGTAGAATTTTAAAGAAATAGGTAGGCATTTTAGTAAATATTTGATCCAAATTTAGCTGTTAGGCTTGGACCTTGGGATGACATTCTAGCAGACCTGATGTTTAACCACCTGATTACTTTGCGCTTAAACCCCCTTCGTGACCAGACCAATTTTCAGCTTTCGGCGCTGACGCACTTGGAATGACAATTGCGCGGTCATACAACACTGTACCCAAATGAAATTTTTACCATTTTTTTCCCACAAATAGAGCTTTCTTTTGGTGGTATTTAATCACAGCTGGGGTTTTTATTTTTTGCTAAACAAATAAAAAAAAATGGAAAATTAAAAAAATAAAATAAAATCATGTTTAATAGTTTGTTATAAAATGTTGCAAACAGGTAATTTTTCTGCTTCATTGATATGCACTGATGAGGCGGCACTGGTGGGCACTGATAGGCTGCACTGGTGGGCACTGATAAGCTGCACTGGTGGGCACTAATAAGTCGGTACTGATGGGCACAGCAAAGATGGCACTGATGGGCACGGATGGGTGGCACGGATGGGTGGCACGGATGGGTGGCACGGATGGGCACTGATGGATGGCACTGATAGATGGCACTGATGGGCACTGATAGATGGCACTGATAGGTGGCACTGATGGGCACTGATAGGTGGCACTGATGGGCACTGGTAGGGGACACTGATGAGCACTGGTAGGGGACACTGATGAGCACTGGTAGGTGACACTGAATGTGCAGCACTGGCACTGTGGGCACTGACAGATGGCACTGTGGGCACTGACAGATGGCACTGTGGGCACTGACTGATGGCACTGTGGGCAATGACAGGTGGAGCTAGTGGGCACTTTATTTTGGTAAATGTGGGCACCATGGATCCTGGGCATATTGCAGTGAGAGGGACTGATGTCCCTCTCACTGCCGCCGGTGATCGTTTTTTTTTTTCCTCCTCGCGCTGTCAGCGCGAGCAGGAAAAAAAGCTGATTACCGGCTCGGTTATTATCACATGATCAGCTGTCATTGGCTGACAGCTGATCACGTGGTAAGGGGTCGGGATCGACCCCTTACTCGGATCTGTGATCCAGCGAGTCTCACAGACTCGCGGATCACAGAGCGCGCCGCGCGCGCCCTTCAGGGGGCGCGCAGGCAGCGAGTTGCCGGGACGACGTCAATAGACGTCGTCCCGGCACATCAGATCCGCGCTGTAGCCGTCATTTGGCTATGGCGTGGATCTCAGGTGGTTAACAGAAGCACTGGATTTACTAAAAATTTAGTGGGGACTGAAATGATATAACATAACTTTTTTTAAACAAATCAACAACATTCAAAGTCTTAACATTTTTGTTTGTTATTGTATTCACTTATATAGATATGGAAAAACTTATCAAATGTCCCCACATTGGAGGAATATACAGCTAATACTCCAGGTAGTTTCAAACTCAGGAGTCTAGTATATCAAGTTGAAAGTGCTAATTACATAGTCATGGAGCCCTATTTTGCTTCCTGGTTGTACTGAACCCAAAATCATGAACATTATTGTTCCATTAACCACTTCAGCCCCGGAAGGATTTACCCCCTTCCTGACCAGAGCATTTTTTGCGTCAATTTAACTGACAATTGCGCGGTCGTGCGACATTGCACCCAAACAAAATTGATGTCCTTTTTTTCCCACAAACAGAGTTTTATGTTGGTGGTATTTGATCACCTAGGAGGTTTTTATTTTTTGCGCTATAAACAAAAAAAGCGTCAATTTTGAAAAAAAAGCAATATTTTTTATTTTTTGCTATAATAAATATCCCCCAAAATATATAAAAAAACTTTTTTTTTTCTCAGTTTAGGACAATATGTATTCTACATATTTTTGGTAAAAATAAATAAATAATATGGAAAAAATATAGATTGGTTTGCGCAAAAGTTATAGCGTCTACAAAATAAGGGATAGATTTATAGAATTTTTATTATACTTTTTTTTTTTTAGTAATGGTGGCGATCTGCGATTTATATCGTGACTGCGACATTATGGCGGACACATTGGACACTTTTGACACCATTTTGGGACCATTGTCATTTATACAGCGATCAGTGCTATAAAAATGCACTGATTACTGTGTAAATGACAATGGCAGGGAAGGGGTTAAACACTAGGGGGCGATCAAGAGGTTAAGTGTGTCCTAGGGAGGTGTTCTAACTGTGGGGGGGATGGGCTTTCACTGACATGACAGCGATCACTGCTCCCGATGACAGGGAGCAGTAGATCCCTGTCATGTCACTAGGCAGAATGGGGAAATGCCTTGTTTACATAGGCATCTCCCCATTCTTCCTCTCTGTGAAACGATCGCAGGCCCCCGGCGGACATCGAGTCCGCGGGACCCTCAGGCACAGTCAGGGAGTACGCGGTGGGTGCGCGCGTGCCCACAATGCCGCAATTTAAAGGGAACGTACCTGTACCGTACCTGCTCAGCCGTGCCATTATGCCAATGTACATCGTCGTGCATTGGTCGGCTAGTGGTTAACATGCCACTAGGGATGAGCAAAATTTTGTGTTTTTATTTCCCAGAAAATTTGCCAACATTTTGGTTGAATTTCACCACATTAGAGCCAAGGAGGAAGGCAAAATTAAAGGATAAATAAACCCAAGAATAACAATTTTTTGCAGATTATTATTTCTAAAATGTGATGGCTGCATTTGTTTTCTTTTTCACATTTTCACATTTTCAACACATACAGAAAATACATGTTGATCTTGCCAGAAATGCAAAGTCCTTGTCACTTAACCAAAAAAACATAAAACCTAATTTTCTTTCTGTAAGATACGAATTCCCCCACATTATTTGTAATGGAGACAAACAAAGTCAGACACATTTGTAGTAGCTGAGCCTTAAGCCTCGTACACACGATATGATTTTTTTTTTGAACAAATTACCACAACACCATTATCCCGTAGTTTTTAAGCTCAAAGATACAACTATGTTGGTGTCCCTTTTCAATTTTACATTGTATTTTTTTTAAATGTAACTGCCTACTCCCAACACATAGCCAAGTATTATTCTACACAATTATTTTATTGTGAATTAAATGTGTCAAATAAAATTAGACAGTACTTAGAACTTAACCAAAAAGTGCATTCTATGTTTTCAAAAATATAGAAAATATAACAAATCAAATCATTATTATTCAACCAAAAAATAAAATAAAAGCCTCATGCATGTGTCCTTGTTCTTAATATAGGGGGTCAACAATGCCAGGAGTTGGTGAAAGCAGGGGTCCGTCATCCGGAGATAATTCCGAAAATCAACCAGATTATTCTCCTGGAGCTCCCGCAGCAAAGACATATGACATAATTGTAAAGGAATTAATTAAAAATGTATTAATTGAAACCGTGCTCTTTGTATATATATATTGAAGGTGCACGTGCAAAGAGAATGCAAGTGCTCAAATTACATAGACCAGTGACAGCAAAAAATAAAATTAGAAAAAATATATATATAAATATGTGTCGAACCACAAATGTATCTAACTAAAGTTTCCAAAATACTATATCAAATATTCCAAAAACCCATAAAACACAATATTGTGCATATAAAGTGTAAAGTCCAAAATAAAATATAAAAAAATCAAAAAGCACACAAATAATGTGCATGAAAATCTTCCAATACTCGGCGAACAGCAAAGGAGTAAATATTCCAGCACAATCACCAGCCACACATCCTACTTACCAGAATCCGATGACACCCATTACAGGTAGTCATAAGCGCTTTTGGAAAATGCCAATGAAGAATCTCACGACCACAGCTTCAATCTGAACGGTTATATAGTCAGGATTTCAGTGAACCTGTTCAAGTACTTGTGGATGTTTGTGGAAAATCTCGGTGTGGAAATGATTATAGCATTGATCCAAATTGGTGCCAAGGATTAAAAGAAGAAAAAGGCTCCCATGGTGAAGTATGTCAAAAATGTTATCAAAAATTGGGGTAAAAACAAGTAAAATCTTCATAGAAAAATCTAACATGACATAATTGGTCACGATTAATAAAGCAACCAATTTTTGGTCCAAGAACTCCTCCTCCTCCTGTTCCTGGACTGGACTTGGGTCAAAGCAATAACTCCAAGGCCAATAATAAATAACACGTTATCTCCTCCAATTCCGCAACATGTCTGGTTGACGAACGGCCGTTCAGAAACTAACTGAAAAGTGCAAACTGAAAAGCACTAAATGAAAAGCGCAAAATGAAAAGCGCAAATCAGCACTCACCAAACTTCTACTAACACAAAATTAGCAGAAGGAGCTCAAAGGGTGGCGCTAAAGAGCTGAAAAACCATGTAGTACGTCACTATGTTCGTGTTTGTTGGCGACAATTCCTTGCCGTTTTGTATGCAAGACAAAATCCAGGCACACGCCTTCAGACAAAGGTCCTAGGTTTTGTCGGTGGAAAATCCGATCATGTGTACGAGGCTTTAGTGACAACATAGATATAGTAAAGGAGTGAATGTGGCCACCCAGGGACAAACAATGTAGTAATCATAAGTTGCCCAGTGAAAAAAAAGTAAAAAAAAGACAGAAAAATAAAACAAATGCTGCCACATCATGTAAGAACTGTTAATATTCAATATACAGTATTACATTTTTGTTTTTGGGTTTAGATATATGTACTGTGGTTTATATGAGGGCTTTAAATGAGAGTTATGGATTCTTTTTTTTCTTTTTTTTTTTTTTTTGGATGAAAAACGGACATACATGCATGTCTATGGGGCAGCGGGTGTCAGCGGATGAGCACCGGCTGACACCAGCTATTGTCCGCCTCCGCAATTGTCCGGTTCTGCAGACGGAGGAAAATACTATTTTTTCATCCGTCTGCAGAGCGGATCGGATGAACACGGACAGACGGTCCATGTTCATCCGATCCCCCATAGGGGAGAGCGGAGAACTGACAGGGCGGTCCCTGCACAGTGTGCAGGGACCACCCTGTCATCAGTCGGCTCAGCGGAGAACAGCTGTGCGATCCCCGCTGAGCAGCGGATCTTCACGGGGCGGATCATTACGGATCCGCCCCGTGTGAAAGGACCCTAACTGTCATGGACCTGTCCTTGAAGAAAAATAGCTCTTTATTAGCCCTTTTATTTTATGATTTTTTCACGGAAAGAAATCAACTGTAAAAAAAGGAAAATAGATGTAAAGTGACAGTACAAGTGACAATTAAATACACACAAAAAAAAAAACATAGATAGAAAGGACACTAAACCTGGGTACACATAGATTGAAAATCGCCATCAGGGACTGGATGAATTTGAGTCTATATATAGCCCTTTCTCTTAGACAGAAACCTTTCGTTAGATCAGCTTCTGTTGAATGAGACTGCTGGAAAACCTTGTTTGATTAGCAGCTGCAGTGCTGATCAGTGTACAGGGGGTCCCCTACTTACAAACATCCGACTTACAAACGACTCCTACTTACAAACGGAGAGAGACAACAGGAAGTGAGAGGAAATCCACCCCTAGGAAGGGAAATTCACTCCTGTAAGAGTTAATATGGGAAAAAGGTGTCTCTACTGAAGCTTTATCACCAGTCCATGTTTGCCTAACAACCCAAAATTTTCAAAATCCAATTGTCATTGGGACAGAAGGTGAGGTGAAATCTTCTGAATAGGGGCACAGACAGCAAAAAAATGTTACAGGGGTGATAACCCTTCTCCTATGTTATCTAAAAAACTTAAAAATAGATTTTTTGGCTTGAGCTACACTTAAAAAATTTACCTGTTCCCACTTACAAACAGATTCAACTTAAGAACAAACCTACAGTCCCTATCTTGTTTGTAACCCGGGGACCCCCTGTATTGTGACATCAGAGAGTCCCCACTGTCAGAATACAATGTCCTGATGGGTAGATTCCTGCATCCAACGGGTTGGTATGGTTCAAAAGAGGGAAGGAGCAGCTCTCCCCACCTTTCCTGGCCTGCCAGGAGGTGCACTTGTATTAAGCATCTGGTATGGGTTTAAGGGAACCCACACCACTTTTTTGGTTTGCATGGGGTTCCCCCTTAAAATCCAAAGAAGATCCAAAGGGTCTGGTATGGATTTTGGGGGTGATCCCATGTAATTCAGCTAATACACTCATTATTTGCATGCATGGGTCCATGTTTAGCTCAATGGCACGCTTATCTTCAGCTAGCTTCTTTACAGCCTGTATACTTTAAATAGTTTCAAGATTCCTGTGTCCAAGTTGACAGTGTCAAGTATAAATACAGTATAAATGTTTTTCCATTGATGGTACCAAGCACTTCATTGCATTTCAGATGAAAAAGTTCCTCTGTGATTTTTTCCTTTAGCAAGTATGTTGTTTCTTTTTGTGATACAAATGGCACCTATGAATGTCACTACGGGGTTGATTTACTAAAACTAGAGCATGTGAAATCTGGTGCAGCTGTGCATGGTAGCCAATCAGCTTGTTCAATTAAGCCTTGACAAAAAAAAAAACTGGAAGCTGATTGTTTTTCATTGCACAGCTGCACCAGGTTTTGCACTCTCTAGTTTTCATAAATCAACCCCTACATATCCTTGCTAGGTGAGCTTCTTCACTGATGGGAAGGTACTTTTAAGACTTGGAACAAATAGTACATCTTTGATATGATCTTTTTGGTGATTGTTTGAGATAGAAGGCAGTTTAACCCTCTCCTGCCTGGCCTATTGTAATGACGGCCGAGTGGGAGCCGTGCTCCAGTGCGATCTGTCACCCACTGTGTCCACCAGACTCAGCCGATGACAGATCACTGTACAGTTATAAGCAGTACATGTTATAAGGAATCATAGTGTGTAAAAAGTAAATCTTGATCACCTCCCCAGAGTAGTAGTGGTTATTTTACCCCAGCATTTTATGTGCTCTTCTCAGTATTGGTCAGGGAATGGAAAGTAGCTCCTACATAAAAAGCAAGCCAGTCACCATCTCTATAAGATCACATTCAGTGTGTGTGTGTATGAGGTTATATATTTTTTTCTTTTTACAATACAGTGTTACCATATTGCTCTGGTCACTGTATGTAAAAAAAAAAGAAAGAAAAAAAAAAATGTAATTTAAAAAAAAATAAGTTTACAGACATACAGACCCATACAACCTCATACACAGGGCCGGTGCTACCACACACACACACACACACTGCATGCTCTGCAGGCTGCAGTATGTAACTAATTCAGTCCAACCGGTAGTGTGAATTATGGAGCAGGGCTAGAGGAAGCAGAGCCGATGCTTCCAGTATAGCGGCGCCTTCTGTCACATGGGCAGGGCAAAGGGGGTGGAGTCATTGGTGGAGCCCACACACACACACACACACACACACACACACACACTGAATGTGGTCTTATAGAGATGGAGACTGGCTTGCTTTTTATGTCAGAGCTACTTTACATTCCCTGACCAATACTGAGGGGAGCACACAAAATGTTGGGGTAAAATAACCACACATACGGTACTTAGAGTAACATAACCGTATGTGCATAATTTGACACCAGTTCAATGTTAACCAGATATCACTTGATCTCCGAACAAATTCCCAACTGAAATATGCAGGTGTGAATTGGGTTACCTGCCAGAAAATCGTGATGTTGTACAGCTAGTTTTCTAATCCAGGAATCCCTGTCAGATAGCACAGCCAGGATCTGACTTTACTGCAAGGACCACCTCTGATTTTGATTGGATAGTGTAGGAACACCAGTACACAGATGAAGTCAGCCTGTGCTCTCCCTTCCTAACAGCTCCCTGTGTACTGTGAAATGTAGTAATGTCTGATTGGCTTACAGCACTGCCCCTCTCTGTCCTGTAGGGGTTATTATGACTAAGCAAATAAATTTGTGAAACACATCAACCATGCTCCCCTCTGTGCTGTCATTATGCTGTAACCTCGATGGTTTTTCATGTTGGAAGTTTTTATACCAATAAAGCAATTTTCCTTATCCTTGGAGTGCGGTCAATCGTTTTGTCTCCTGCATCAGCCTCCCTGTCCTAACCTTAATGCTTCTGTGCAGGGAAGCATAGGGTAAAGCACCTGGTGTAGTTACTCAGTAGATGCCACCAGTGCTAATCTGTAAACCTCAGCTACTAGCGCCACCTGGGCTAAAGAGGAACTAAAAACCCTCCTATCCTTTTCAGCCAAGGAAGATGCCATCTTGGCCTCTGTTTTATCTGCAACTGCCATGATGCTGTTCAAGTGATCATTTATGATGCCAGCCATGATGCTGCACATTATGATCAGTTATGACCTCAACCATTCGATGGCTTGACAGTTCAGTTGAAACTTGGGTTGCACCGATACCGATACCGGAAGCATAGGGTAAAGCACCTGGTGTAGTTACTCAGTAGATGCCACCAGTGCTAATCTGTAAACCCCAGCTACTAGCGCCACCTGGGCTAAAGAGGAACTAAAAACCCTCCTATCCTTTTCAGCCAAGGAAGATGCCATCTTGACCTCTGTTTTATCTGCAACTGCCATGATGCTGTTCAAGTGATCATTTATGATGCCAGCCATGATGCTGCACATTATGATTGTGACAGAACCCACTGTCACTGTGTGTTTTGGAAGGGGCTGGGCGTTGGCCTCCTACCCACAGACTATGGCCCAGAATGGACTTGGGAGAGACTTGGGGACAAAGTGCCATTGAGATAATGCGATGTAATGCTGCATCCCTTCTCCCCCACCCCCCCTCTTGTTGCTGTGTTTAATTGTGTTGGGTCATGGCATGTAGACGAAAGGTCTGGACTGGAGACATCTCCCAGCAGGGGATCTGTTAGGAGGGGCTGCCTGCTTATCATAATCCCTTTGTGTTTCAACTGTAGCTGTTTGAATACACAAGTGTTGAGTTTCCATTGGTTCTTCCTTGTCCCCTACCCCCTCTATGACAAGGCTAAGGGGGTGTCCCCAACTGTGTTTAAAAGTGTATGTTTGAAACTTAATAAAGAGTTTATGCTCTGGATGTTTAACCCTCAACACCTGTGTGGCTTGTCTCGTGATTGAGGGGTTAAGGGCTGGTTATGGCGAATCTGCAGGCTGCGGGTGCATTTGGAGGACAGGAGACACAGGTCTGGCGGAGATTCTCAGAAGAGATATTGGTGATCCGTCACAGTGGTGGGAGCAGTGGGAAGTCTCCTGCAGTCCAGGACATCCAAATCACCACCGGGATGCAAGATCCGGGCAGCCATCGAGGAGCGATACGGGGACCAGCCAGCATGAGAGCGGAGTTCAGGAGGAGGCTGCAAGGCATGCGGAAGCAACATCGGGGACCAGCGACAGAGCACACCATGCTCGGCTGGGAGGATGTGATCCGCCGGCAACTCTGGCAAGAGATGCTAAGCCACGAGCGGCACCATCAGGGGAAGATCCTTCCCTCCTCTACAGAGATGTACTGGACGCAGTACCGTGCACGAGAGGTGTTTCTGAGGGAACAACCGCGAGACGATTGGAAGACGGAGCTCGGAAGATTGGTCCGGGAGGAGATGAGGCTGGACGCCAGCTACAGAGCCCTCCGGTGGTTTGCGGCTCAACTGTGGCCAGGTACAGCAGATGGCAGCCCGACAGAAGGCGTTGGCTACGGCAGCGTGGGGCTGCTCCATCAAAAAATGTACCTCCCAGAAGAGGCATGTGACCTGGAGGAATTGGAGTTCCTGGTTGAGCAGGAATGGAAGCTCGAGATTGCCTACAAGCGGCTGTTTGATGGTGATCAACAGCCCGGCATGGCTCCCGTTGCCTGGGACTGTCCGGGAGAAAAAGCGGACAGTCGCGAAGATGCAGAGCAAATGGGGCCAGGGGTACCCCTACGTTTTCCCGTTCTAACCACAATGGAAGAAGCGGCGATGATACAGAGGGCACTGCGAGTGCTAGAATGCCGGAAGGCATCGGAGGTTCCCCAGGCAGAGTGCCGCTGGCCTCTGCCAACTCTCACAGTTAGATCCAGGAAGTCTGGGACATGACCTCAGTAAGCTGTTTCCCCAGCAGTAGATATCCCCACCGGGAGTGCAGCAAGTCCAGAGTATCGCATCCGGTGTCCCAGCAGAAGCGCTGGCGACGGAGCAGAGTGCCGCTGGCCTCTGCCCACCCTCACAATTGGATCCGGAGAGTCCGGGAGATGATCTTCGGGAGCTGTTTCCGCAGCAGCGGATATCCCCACCGGGAGTGGAGAAAGCCATTCTACTTCCCCAGCAATTGGACACTACCCCAGTGTTTATCCCCCCAACAGAAGCGCTGGCTACGGGGCAGAGCGCCGCTGGCCCCTGCCCACCCTCAGAATTGGATCGGAGAGTCCGAGAGATGATCCAGCAGCTGGTCACAGAACCGGGAGCGGAAAAAACCCTTCCCCCTCTTCAGCGGCTGAATATCATTGCATATGTCCCCCCAGCACATTGGACACTACCCCAGTGTTTATCCCCCCAGTAGAAGCGCTCAACCATTCGATGGCTTGACAGTTTAGTTGAAACTTGGGTTGCACCGATACCGGTATCGGTGCCGATACAGAGCATTTGTGTACTCAGGCAAATGCTCCGATGCTTGATCCAATACCTGGGCAGTCAGGGATGATCAGTGGGGGAGATTCCTTTGGATCCCCCTGTATCGATTTCAATAAAGCAGCTGACAGCCACTTCTCCTCCTCTCCCTCCCATGGCTTTCAGCTGCTTTATTGAAATCCCCCTTCAGTCCCCCTCTGTGTCCTCCTCCTAGCTCCTCCAGTCCCCCTCCGTGCTCTCCGCTCCTGTCCCCCTCCTTGCTCCGCTCCTGGCCCCCTCCGCGTGCTCCGCTCCTGTCCCCCTCCATGCTCCGCTCCTGTCCCCTTCTGTGTGCTCCACTCTGGGCCCCCTTCCGTGCTCCTCCCCCCCCTTTGTCCTTGATCTGTCAGGATGGAGAGTGGAGGAAGAAGTTGGTAAATCTGTAATTTGCCAGCTCCTTCCTTTTCCAAATGCACAGAGTCAGTGATCACTGACTCTGTTCATTCATAACTGAGCATTGTAAATTGTGTTTACGATGCTTCCGTTTATGAATGGAGAGGAGCTTCTTTTTCTTAAAATTCATGTTTATTGTGTAACAGTATCAAGATTACAGTATTATCATACATTCATTGAGGAATCAAAAAACATTGATTGCTATGGGTAAAACAAGTGTGTCAAAGGCATGTAAACAACAATTAATATCTTGAGTATCCAACTTAAAATCTAAAGGGAGATTAAAGTGGAGTTCCACCCTAAAAAAAAAAATGTCATTTATGTGCATAAAAAAAAAACACTTTTTTTTTTTTTTTTTTACTCACCTCTAAATGCCTGTTGCTATGGGGGCCCTCGTAGTCTGCCTCCTTCAGCGCCTGGGCTCTTGACATCACTGTGCAGTGCAGGAAGGGACATCAGCTCTGCCTCCTCCCTCTTGTCAATCATCTTGGACCAGGACAGGTCCCAGATGATTGCGCGGCCAATCCCGGCGCGAGGCGCCGCTCACACATGCGCAGTGGGTGCCCGGCTGTGAAGCCACAGCCGGGCGCCCACAGTTACAATGCTGGCGCCGCCGACCGGAGGGGGAGACAAGCGGAGCTTCGATCCCCCGCATCGCTGGACCCTGGGACAGGTAAGTGTCCGATTATTAAAAGTCAGCAGCTGCAGTATTTGTAGCTGCTGACTTTTAATTTTTTTTTTAAGCGGAACACCTCTTTAAGTATTATGCAGGGTACAAAGATCAACTGTAGTTGTAGCGAATATTACTAAATACCGCAACAAGTCTTTCTGTCTTGTGCTAAAAGCATTCAAGGTAGATTCCATGTGTGTGAATAATGATGTGGGCATTTTTATGATAATTTGATCCAAAGGAATATGATGTTGCCAACTTGGTTCTCTGTCTTGAACACTTGATTAGCAACAGGCAGTAAAACGGGGGCTTAGTAGATGAAGTAAGACAGTCATAGAGGTGAAAGGATAGGGGGGGGAGGCAGAAGGAGGGGAGGAGGGGAGGGGGGAGTGGGGATGGAGGGGGATTAAGGGGATAGGTGGGTTAGTAATTTTCTCCTCAGTCTCCTCTAATAGTTAAGTAGTTACGGTATTATTTCTTAGTAAGGTGATAAAGAGTAGGTGTATTAGACACCTATTGCTGGAAAGCCGTGGATGGAAAAAATTGACATGGGACCTCCTAAACTCGTCCATTGGGTAGGGTTAAGAGGTCCATGCCCCCTGGTAAAGAAGAAGAGAAGGGGGGGGGTTGGGGGAGATATGCAATGAAATCAGTAAGTGTTTATCTTGGGTGGGCAAATCATGGTAAGGGGTTATCCCATTAATGTCAGATATCTATTCGTTGTTCGGGAGTGGTTCCAACAGGCCCATGTCTTTGAGTATTTAGCTGGGGAATCTTGGGCAATGAAAATAAGTTCTTCCGTTTTCAGCAATTTTTTTTAATTTGTTTGAACCATTCTGGGATGGTTGGTATATGAGTAGAGTCCTGTTCCTTGAGTGTGGAGAGGATATGGTTAAAGCGGTTGTATACCCAGTAATACCCAATAATAAGGCTTACCTGTAGGTAAAATTAATATTTCCTAAACCTGTACGGTTTAGGAGATATTCACTTTGCATGCAGCCACTGACGTCAGCTGTGCATGTGCTGTGAATGCCTGGCTGAAGGTCTGGCAGATGCTGCCGTAACTTGCCAGGAAGAAGACTCCCGTGGGTGTGATGTTATCGTGGCTCCGGCCACTCACAGCACCGGAGCTGCGGACCCGGAAGGAAAGCAGAGGGCAAAATGTCAGCTCCCTCGGCGTGGACCGGGCTGCGATATGGGGACCTTGTTCTAAGGTAAGTATTTCATAATGAGCTAGTATGCGGTGCATACTAGCTCATTATGCCTTTGCCTTACAGGGTTATTTTTTTTATTTTTATTTTTTTTACATGTGCGGGTATACAACAGCTTTAAGCGACAACCAAGGTGTAAATCGTAATGGTAGAGGGGATTTTTTTTGTTATGGTTTGTTCCATTTTTTAAGATCGTCTGATATAGTTTTGAGAATGGGTATATAATTTTTGGTGAAAAGATCGGAAAGGTTTGTTTTTGGCTGCATTGATTAGAGGTAGAATTACCGTGGTTGAATTGTTTAGCTAAAAAAAAAGAAAAAAGAAAAACTTGAGCTAGACTGAGTATTCAGCCATTAATTATGCACGACAAAACAAAAACGAAAAAAAAAAGGGGGGGATATAACAGTCTACAACAAGAACCAACAACAATAAACAATATTCCCCCTTTTTACTAGCATTCTTGGCTTTCCATGCGACTTTGCCTCGTTTGGGGACTGTAGAGTGATTTGATATGCCCTTGGGTATGGAGAATGGGGCGAATTCACACAGATGATGCGTCTACAGTGGCAGGGCGCATCTAAGAGGTATCCAATGTGGGGCAGCTTAACGGTTGCATTGGTCGTGAGGCCTATTCTCAGCTGTAAGCTGACTTTTAAGAAGGGGGGGGGGGAATAAGTAATTAAGTGCATATAAAAGTATTCTCTCAACGAGAGGGATGAATTGCCTTGAGCTGGTTTGTGAGGGATAATGTGACAATGAGAGTCTATTTTAGATTCTGTGTGAAGTTGCCTCTCCGGAGAGGGATTCTCTAAGCAGTATATATCACAAGAAACAGTTTTTTCAAAAGAGGCCTATGGATTAATACAAGAAGTCATTATCATAAGTACTCCAACTATGTAATCTAGTGGAGGGAGTGTTACGAGCTGTGAGAGATTGAGAAGGGGTTGGGTAAGGGGGGGGATAAGGAAGTGGAGAGGATATGGTAAGGGTGAGACTGCTTGGGGGACTAGCCTGTAGTCCAAGAGATGAGACATCTCACAGCATGTGTATGCTAAACTTGTGTGTCAATGTTCAAGTTGTCAATGACTATTATGCATGGCAAAGGTTACCATTCATTTCCTTCAGTGAAGATGTTCAAGCATCATGGTGAGTTCTTGCTTCTTGGGTAAAAGTATGATAATGGAGTGGAGGGAGGCCGGGTATCTAGGCGTGGGTAAACATTGGGGCCATGAGAAGTGGCAACAGCCTTTTCCTGTTCATCTCAGTTTGAGGGAGGGTGTGGGAATGTGACCCACTAGGGATAGATAGATTTCTTCCCCAATCAAACATACTGGGGAGACAGTGAATGTGGCATTTGAAATGTGGATCATCTTTAACAGAGGCATTCTTACCATTTGTGAGGGTAACTCTTGATGAAAAGCATGGAAACAGGTAGCTTAATATGTTATCAAAGATATATTGGTTTTGAGGATTTCAGGTGAAAAAGGAAAAAAGACGATCGGTCATTCTGGACCTCCAGACCTCCTTTTGTGAGCTGGAGAAGCCGTGGGACTAGTATTCATGGTGTTCCTGGATCCTGAGGATGCGGCGGGTCTAGGTGAGTTGGATCTGCATGGCCGAATGTGAAATTCATTGCGGACTGGGATGGCATCTATGGAGGTAGACCTCCTGAGGATGGAGGAGGGTTTTATACTAGCCAGTAATTTCAATGCGGGAATGTTTAGTGTCTCACAGAAGGCAGGTAAGTCCTCTGGTACCCGCAAGTTGGCCGTGCGACCTTGTGCTGAGGCAGATAGGCAGAAGGGAAATTTCCAGCAGTACTGGATTCCGTTAGAGCGTAGTAGGTCAAGGAGGGGGACGCAGATCTCTTCTATTTTGGAGAGTGATGGGTGAGAGGTCTTGACATTATTTTATATCTGTGCCTTGGTATAGTAGGTTTCGGCAATCCCTGGCCCTTCGCAGGATTTCTTTCTTCAGTTTAAAGTTACCCAGGCAGCAAACTATGTCTTTGGGAGGGTCAGTGTCTCTTCCCCTGGGTCTGAGAGCTCTGTGCACACGCTCATAGTCAATGGGGGATTCAGGGGGTCTGCCTAAAAGATCATTGAATATGGCTATAGTATCCTGGGCCAGTTGGTTATGGTCAATTGTTTTTGGAAGGCCTCTTACCCATATGTTGTGACGCCGACCATGATTGTCCAGGTCTTCCATGTATCTGTGAAGGTCTCTGAGCTGGACATTGTTTGACTGGGAGGATGCCTGGAGTGGATGAATGGCAGTTTCATTATGCACTGTTGTCCCTTCTATGTCATCCACACACATTGCCATGGACTGGATGTCTCTCCTGAGGTTTGTGATGGCTGTTGTCAATGTGGCATTTATATCTTCTGCCACTGATCACAGGTCTTGAATGCTAAGGGGCTGACCTGCAGCCGTGCCTGGAATAGAGAAGTGAGCCTAGTGTCTGCACAAGCGGCTGAGGCTGGAGGAGTGAGCCGCGTTTGTGTAGGCCCGAGATGAACCCGGAGCCTCGCGTGGCTGCAATCAGAAGATCTCAGGTATACTGCGGCTCATCTGGGATTCGGTTCCCCTGGGAGAGCGGGACTGAGTTGGGGACGAGTTCCCCTTTGGTTTCCCCATGTCTGCAGGGGGAGATAGCACCACTAGACTGAGAGAGGCACCTCTGGAGACTGGAGCACAGGGATTATGCGGCCATTAGAGTCTGGCACCAAACCACGCCCCCCAGGAGCTTCTGTCTCCTCTCCGTTCATCTCCAGTGCAGCTGAGGCTGCAGAGAAAGGGGACTGGGGAATCTGTGTCCTCAGTCCCTTTCCCTGTCTCGAAAGGGAAATGTCAGGGGTATGTTAAGACCCCTGACATCTCACCAAAGCCCCCCAACCGGGCTGATGAAAAAAAAAGAATTGTAATAAATAAATATTTAAATGGTTAAATTGTAAAAATAATAAAAAAATAAAATAAAAAACACACTGACACCCCCCCCCCCAAAAGAAGGCATTGTAAAAAATAAAATAAAATAAAAAATAAAAATATAAAACTACTGACATCGTCATTAGTGTTGCATATTAGTGCAATGTCACATGACATTCAAAAAAAGTTTTGGTAATCGGTATCGGTACTTGTGTGTTAAAACCCTAGTTGAAATTTACTTGCTTTAGGTGACAGCCCTGGCCCTGTCAGCATTTCGGCACCTTGGGTAAGGGATAAAGCACATGTAAGGCGAGAGGAGACCCAAGTGGTAGAGAGTAAAAATGTCCAGTGTGATATTCTGGATTCTGTTGGCCAGTAGCCTAGAGAGGCCAACATCTAGGTTCTATAGTCCCTAGTCTAGCTTTCTCTTCGAGGAGAAACCAAAGGGCTGCTTGAGCATTTTTGAAATTGGACTGCTAACATCCCTTGATGGGAGGGGAAGTGTTGGGATATTTCTCCTTGTCAGGTAGCATGTCTCATTTCTCATCTCTCTATCTACAGTACACCCTGATTGTTCACCCTGATCTGATTGTACAATTTCCTTAGGATCTACCATCAGCTATGTAGTGTCTGATAGGATACAGAGTGAATGGATAGTTAGGGGGGTCCTCTTATTCCATAGTTCAGGTAAATCAAGAGGAAATTATACAGAGATTTTACAATCAGATTGCATAGTGTATGGCCAGCATTATACAAGTAGTGGGAGTGGATGGAGACTGTCCAGCCCTATTCACATCTCTGTGTAGCAGAAACTCACATTCCTGCATGAGCTTTTTTTTGGGCGTTTTGAGTGTTTTCACTCATCATGCATAGGGCAGCCCAATAATTTGAATGGGCTGCCCACTGCACAACAATCGCCCCAGAGAAGCTCCAGAACTTTTTTTAGAGCAGAGTTTGGGGCATTTTTTACTGTGCGTTTTGGTGCGTTTGCAGCGTGTTTCTGAAACACAAGGCAAAGCATGCATTTTCTATGTGGTTTGCCATGCTTTCCGAAATGCACAGATGTGAATGGAGTCTCATTGTTCTTGTGTAAACATACCAATTTCATTTTCAGGCCCCATTCACATAGTGGGAGCACACATTTTTTGGCACGTTTTAATGCCACCAAAAGCACAACTAGTTAATTTTAGTTGTATAATGGTGACCATACAATATAAACTGATTGTGCAAACTCTGTATGGTCTCCTTTAGATTTACGAAAACTATACAATAAGAGGACATGCCATCTATCCAATCACTCTGTATCCAACCAGACAGGCCCTTGGACTACATAGTTGATGGTAGATCTGAAGGAGATTGTAAAATGAGATTGTATGGTGAGCTTTATAGAACCCAGGACATACTTCTCCTGTTTTCAATATTACAGCTCTATTCACATAGGCTGTAATCTGATCGCTCAGCTCCTGCACACTGTGCCAAATGAACGATTACTGCCTGTGTATTTAGTGAGAATGATATTCCCTGATTGTATTGGGAAAATGTGCACCTAATGAGGTGGCTAATGATTGATGGAATGCCTTGAGGCGATTCAGTTCGCATTTGCAGCGCTATACATATTATTCATTCATTAATTCGAAGAGGTGGGGGCAAATGCAGGGTGTATGCCAGGGGTGTAACTACACCCTGTTCCAAATTATTATGCCAATGATATTTTTCTCATTTACCTAAATAATTGATGTAAACAACAGTCAGCATAATTCTCATGTTATCAACTATTAAGAGTACAATTCAAATTTTATTGAACAAACCTCCAAATGATAACAGTTTTTTTTTTTCAAAATAAAAAACTTACAATGCACTGTTCCAAATTATCATGCACAATAAGTTTCAAAACACTTTATAGGTTGTAAAGAACTAAAAATTGTCATTTGTTGTGTTTGCAGCATATTTACTGAAATCAAAAGCTATTTCAATCAAACTTTGAACAACATTTTAACTTTTTAAAAATTTTAACAGGTCACGTTAGATTTTAACATAGTACCCCTTATTTGATAGCAGCTAAGTCTTGCATCCATTGAACGGTATATTGGTACATTGGTACATGGAGCTGGAATTTTGAAAAAAAAAAAAGGTGAACTTATCCTTTAAGCTTTAAACACAATAACACACGGGTTGTTGTATTTTGCACTTGCACAAATGTTTTATGTGTATGTCAGCCATCTTTATTTATATTATTTATTTGTCACTAAGAATTTTATTCAACACTTTCATTGGATGTGATTATTTAGCATTGCACTTTATTGCTCTATATTATTTGTACATTTTGTATAAAAAAACTTTGTACTAGCTGCTCTTTCAAGTTGAGGGATCATAGAATCCAAGCGTGGAATTTTCCTGTTTCACCTGTTCAAAACCTTCACCTGGCATAATCAAAGTTTAGATTGGCACCTTGGGTATAGGAGACATTATTTTTAAAGCAAGTCTAAACAGAATGTGACCTATCTAAAGAAGAAGAGGCATGAAAAAGATTTATTAGCAAAAAGAACAATCTTGGTGACATCATGAAATCTTATGCCATGTACACACGATCGGAATTCTTGTCGGAAAAAGCTCTGATGGTAGAATTCCGCTCAAACTGTCTTGCCTACACACGGTCACACTAAATTCTGACCGCCAAGAACGCGGTGACGTACAACACTACAACGAGCCGAGTTCAATGCTTCTGAGCATGCGTTGAATTGTTCCCGAGCATGCGTAGGAATTTTTCGCGTCAGAATTGCTACAGACGATCGGAATTTCCGATAGAAACCTTTTCCGTCAGAAAAATTAAGAACATGCTCTCAATTCTTTGCTGTCGGAAATTCGGCCAGCAAAATTCCGATGGAGCCTACACACGGTCGCATTTTCTGATGAAAAGCTCTCATCTGTCTTTTTCTGGCCGGAATTCCGATCGTGTGTACGCAGCATAACTCTACATCTCGTGATACTTGCAGTCAGAGGCATCAGTGCCTTAGATCAGGGGTCTTCAAACTATGGCCCTCCAGTTGTTCAGGAACTACAATTCCCATCATGCCTAGTCATGTCTGTGAATGTCAGAGTTTTACAATGCCTTATGGGATGTGTAGTTCCGCAACAGCTGGAGGGCCGTAGTTTGAGGATCCCTGCCTTAGATGATCTCTAACTGCCGATATTGTCATATGAGAAAGTGCTGCTTTTCAGAAGGAATTCAGCACAAAAAAAAAAAACCTGTTCAATGTACCGCTTAGGCATTATAAAGATTTCTAGATGTTCTTTGTAAGCAAATCTTCACTTTTTGATCCAGGTCCATATTAACTACATGCATGTAAATTATATTAGAAGACTTTTAACTATGTTCTTAAGCTAGCCATACACTGGTAGAATTTTGTTTGAAAACAGTTGTTTTCCAAATGTTCGTTTGATTTTCTAATAATTAATGTGGTCAACTTGATGATTGTTTTGACTGCTGTGATTAGAAGGATGGAACATTCTTGTTTTGTTGTCTGATTGAACAAAATTCTAACAGTGACTGATTTCTAATCTGTTTCACATTCACTCTGTCCACCCTGAAATGGAAACCGCAACATTGTCATGGGAATCAAACAAAATTTTTCAGGACTTTTATAGGAAATTTGTGTAGTCACTGATGATGGTATTATCAAATGCTCTCTGATGAATGTTCTTTATGATGCTCATTGGACATAATGTTGACATGTTTCGATTCTTGTATGCTTGTTGTTTAATCTGTATGCGAATAAATTATACAGATTTGTACTGACTTGAAGGCACATCTATTTGTATATTATCCTTGCTGAAAGAAACTGAATGTATGAAGCACAGGACAAGCTAAATATAAAGTGTGTTCTGTATTCTAAACTCTATAAAACATCAGCTGGCACAGTGAGACTCCCACAACTCACACATTTCATTTCTAGGTTTTCAGCTGCTTTGGTCAGGTGCAATTACAAACTGTAAATGGGCTTTATTTTCATTTTATCATCTGATAAATATTGTTTGTAGCACACAAATTTCATTCACATATATGTACTCACATATATGTATTAAAAAAAAAAAGAGAGAGAGATGCCCTCTGGCTCTATCCTACACTCTATAACTCACATGTCCTATCTCTCCCTCTCTTCTGGCATCTTCCCCAGCTCTCGATAACATGCACTAGTCACTAGTCACCCCCATACTCAAAAAGCCCTCACTGGACCCCACCAATCTGAACAACCTACGTGAACAAACTCCTTGAACATCTGATCGACAACTCACTTAGCAACCACCTCACTCAAAATAATATTCTTGATAACCTTCAGTCTGGATTTCGCCCTCAACACTGCACAGAATTAGCTTTTCTAAAAATCACAAACAATCTAATAATGACTAAAACCAACGGGCTCTATTCTGTACTCCTACTTCTGGACCTCTCTCCTGTTTTTGACACGGCTGACCAAGCCCTCCAAAAAAGAAAAACTCCATTCTTATGGCCTCTGTGACAGTACACTTTGCTCGTTCTCATCCTACCTATCCCACCGTCAGCATCACTTATTATTGACTTCCTCCTCTCCTCTTCCATTCTCTGTCGGGCTGACCCAGGATTCTGTTCATGGACCTCTCCTATTCTCGATCTGCACCTCCTCCCTGGGTCAGTTGATAGCCTCCCATGGCTTCCAATACCTTTTTTACGCTGGTGATGACACCAAAATCTCTCTACCCCTCAGCTCACTCAAGCATAACTAATTTACTAACAGACATATCAGTCTGGATATCAGACCACTTCCCCAAACTCAATCTATCCAAAACTGAGCTCATAATATTTCCTCCTCCACATGCCCCTTCACCTGATTTCTCTGTTAAAACAGATGGGACAACTATCAACCCGTCCCGCATACCAGGGTGCTGGGTGTTATTCTGGACTCTGAACTCTGAGCTTTCGGTCCCACATCCAATCACTGTCCAAAGATTGTCGCCTCAACCAATGACACCACAAAGCTTCTAATTCATTAATTGTTAATTTCTCGCCTCAACTACTTCAACTCACTCCTCAATTCAATCCTTATCTTTACATAGGCTATCCCCTCGTCAGTCCATCATGAATGCTGCGGCCAAACTCATCCACCTTACCAACTGTTCAGTGTCTGCTACTCCTCGCTGCCAATCCTTCCATGGCTTCCGCTCACCCAACAAATTACTGTAAATTAAAAATACTAACAACTTACAAAGCCATCCACAAGTTATCCTCCAGCCACATCACTTACCGTGTCTCAAAATACCAACCTCATCATTCTCCTAATTCCTCACAAGACCTCCTGCTCTCTAGCTCCCTTGTCTTCTCCTCCCGTGCTCGACTTGAGCTTTTCTTCCGAGCCTTTCTCATCCTATGGAACTCCCTCCCTAATCTGTCTGACTATCGCCTATGTCACGTCACATTCGGCTACCCATTACATTTTGCTACCCGCTGGAGTGCGCATGTGCGACGCTGCCACATGCGTTCCAACACTGTTGTAAGACACCACTTTTCCACAGGGCCGCTCGCCACGCTTAGCGCACGGGCTCGCTTTGCTCTGCATAATTACCGGTATAATCTAAATCTGTATCCACTTGGATGGTGGGGCTTGAACCTGGACTCAGGGATGTGGCCAGAAAATTCTGTGCAGATCGCCACAGTGTTGGAACGTATATGGCGGCATCACGCATGCACAGTCCAGCGGTTAGCCAAATGTGATGGGTCACCATATGTGACGAAACACCTACTCTGTCCACTTTTAGGGGATCCCTGAAAACCCATTTGCTTGGAGAAGCCCAACCTACCCCCACCTAGCAACTATACTTTTATTTTCTCCATCAGCTCATACCCCACAGTTATTACCTTTTGTATCACTTGACCCTCCCTCATAGGCCCCTTTCACATGGGACAGATCCATCTGAGCGGAATCTGCCTGCTCAGCAGGGGATCTCTCTGCTGATCCCTGCTGAGCAAGCGGATGACAGGTCCTTTCCGCTCTGCTATGCAGAGCGGACAAGGACGGAGCCCATTCTACTCTATGGGGCATTTCGATGGAAATGGACTGCATGTCTGTTTTCATCCAATTGTCATCCGATCTGCAGGGAGGATGGTGAATGTATCTCCATACGTCTGTTTTCATTGGATTTTGTCTGATCCAATGCCTGGCAGTTGTCAGCGGACACCGCCTCCCAGGGCCGGGACAAGGGGTGGGCAGGAGGGACGGTTGCCCTGGGCACTGTGGTATCATGTGAGGTGGGGGGGCACCACAAGGAGATTAGGGGAGGGAATTTGTGTTAAAAAGGGGAATTTGGGGGGCTTCAGGGGGTAAGAATTGTTTTAGGAGGGAAAATTTAGGGAGGGTGTGCTAGGAGTTGTGATTTGGGGGGGATTTGTGTTGGGAGTGGGGATGGGACACATAATGCCCATACATCTTGGGGGGGGGCACAATTTGGCATGTTCGCCCTGGGCTCTAAATGACCTTGTCCCGCCACTGCCGCCTCCCCATAGAGGACAATAGGTGGCCCCATCATGTTCACCTGAAAAACAGACAGATGGACCCGATCCATCCGATTGTGTGAAAGGGGCCTTCGATTGCAAGCTTTAACGAGCAGGGCCCTCTGATTCTTCTGGTATTAAATTGTATTGTAACTGTACTGTCTGCCCTCATGTTGTAAAGAGCTGGCAAACTGTTGGCGCCATATAAATTCTGTATAATATTAATAATAATAATAATAGCCGAAAAGATGTAAATAAACAAACACTCACGCTTTTTATATTTGTTTCAGAAATCAGACCTAGAAGCTATATCTTTATTAATTATTCAAATAGAACCTGCACCAGTCTAATAGCTGTGCTCATTCTAAAGATATTTATAATACTTGGCGATTTACCTAAATGATAATGAAGTTCCCCTCCATTAAAAGGTTTGTTTGTTCCTTTCTAGAAAGATCCATTGGTTTTCTCAGTTCAGTGTGTTTTTCTCTCCGCCACAAAGGTGAAGTGAGATATTTCCCTCCTGCGTTCCCCAATGAAATTTTAATCATGCCTGATAAAGCATACTAATGCATTAATGAATGTCATATGTGCAGTGAAATATTCCTGTGCCATGACAGCGAGGAGGTGGGAATGAGGAGAGAGAGCAGAAGCTTTGTCTGCAGAGACAATTTTCACCAGGCACGTGCAGCTGTAAGTAAACTGTGAGTATGGGATTCTGTATGAAACATAATATTTCTTCACTGTGAGTATTGTTAGAATATTACTGATTTATGTACAACCAACATTGGACATTACACAAACAGGTGGGCATACAGGGATTATGTCAACAGAATTATAACATTCACAAGCATATGCGTGGTTGAAATGAAAGCCTTGACCTAAAGATAATCTAATGTGTCAGTTGCTGCCACTTTGAATAATTATCTGTGTAACATAAACAATCTTTAAAGTGTACGTAAAGCCAACATTTTTTTTCGTTTTGGATGAAGTGGATGAGTGTTATCAACCCTGTCAAATTTTGGTTGCTATTTGTGTGTGTTTGGGGAGATTCAACCTTTTTGTTTGTCCTAGTAATCATTGTCTTGGACTTAAAAGCAAAGGAAAATCCAAAATTTTGAGAAGAAGGGAAATCTTTAGTTAAGTAATTTGTTCTAGTGACAACTGTCTTAATAAGGGATTAGCTTCACTTTGGAGTGGTTTCCTCTCACTTCCTGTTTTGTCTAAGGCTGGCCATAGATGATTCGAATCTCAGCAGGAACCCGAGTGAGATTCGAACCATGTATGGTCAGGCTGAATGTACCCAAGTGGATCAATCGCCAAAAAGGGACATAAAGTAAAGGGAAATATCCTCAAACCCTTCCCTATCTATAAACACAGTACAGATACTCTTCGTTTAACGAGTTACCTGTTTAACCACTTTAATACAGGGCACTTTTCCCCCTTCCTGCCCAGGACAATTTTTAGTTTTCAATGACAATTGCGCGGTCATACAACACTGTACCCAAACTAAATTCTTATAATTTTCTTCTTACAAATAGAGCTTTCTTTTAGTGGTATTTGATCACCACTGGGTTTTTTATTTTTTGCTGAACAAACTAAAAAAGACCAAAATATTTGAAAAAAAAAAGGTTTTCTTAGTTTCTGTTATAAAACGTAGTTTTCTCCTTTGCTGACGGGCACTGATGAGACTGCACTAATGGGCACTGATGCGGTGGGACTGATGGACACCGATGAGGTGGCACTAATGGACACTGAGAAAGCACTGGAGAAAGCACTAATAGGTAGAATTGATGGGCACTGATAAGTGCCAATGATATGCAGCACTGATGGGCACCTATAGGCTACACTGATAGGTGGCACTGATGGGCACTAATAGGTGACACTGATAGGCGGCACTGATGGGCACTGATAGACGACACTGATGGGCACTGAAAGGTGGCACTGATGAGCACTAGAAGATAGCACTGATAGGCAGCACTGATGAGGAAGTACTGACAGGCATTACTGATGGGCACTAATTGGCATCTGTGAAGGGCACTGACATGCGTTACTGATGGGGACTGATTGGCACTTTGATGGGCACTGACGATTTGGGTGGGCAGTTGTTAATGACCGTTCGGACTTACGACCAGCTCTCCCCACCCAAACAATGTGATGTACATCATTGTATTGTACAGTACAGCATTTTTTTTTGTGTTCTGTACTTATGCAAATTAAAACAACCTTATTGAGCTAGGGTTTTGTGTTTAGACTATTTTTCACAATACAGTACAGTAGTTAAAGATGCTTAAAATATTGATTACGTGTGGCTCCTCGTTTAACGACCAATTCGTTTAATGACCTGGCTGTTGGAACGGAACCTGGTCGTTAAGTGAGGAGAGCCTGTATACCAAAAATAAACCCAATAATAAACTTTCAAATCAGGTCTGGTATGGATTTTAAGAGAAACACCGTGCAAAAATTAAAACAAAATGTTCCCCCCAAAATCCATACCAGATCCTTATCTGAGCATGCAACCTGGCAGGCCGCAGGAAAAGGGGGGGATGAGAGAGCGCCCCCCCTCCTGAACTGTACCAGACCACATGTCCTTAACATAGGGAGGGTGTTTAGGGGACAAGGGCCTCTTTCCCAGAACCCTTGCCCGGTGGTGGTGGTGGAGGTCTGTAGGCAGGGGGCTTATCATAATCTTTAACAAGGGGGCCCCCTCCCTTTGTGAATGGATATCCGGTACATTGTACCCCTGTCTCTTTTTACCTTTTTGACACTTTTTTGGTGAATTAGTAGTAGAGGTACAATGTACCCGATACCCCGTTCCGCGGGCGCTCAAATTTCCTGCGAACGCCCCATAATGTTCTAAATTCGGTGAACGGACGAACACCCGATGTTCGTGTCAAACTTACGTTAAACTCAAACCGCGGGCTCATCCCTAGTGCCCATCAATGCAACCTCACCAGTGCCCATCAATGCAACATCACCAGTGTCCATCAATGCAGCCTCATCAGTGCCCATCAATGCATTCTCGCCAGTGCCCATCAATGCAGCCTCGCCAGTGTCCATCAATGCAGCCTCGCCATTGTCCATCAATGCAGCTTCGCCAGTGTCCATCAATGCAGACTCGCCAGTGTCCATCAATGCAGCCTCACCAGTGTCCATCAATGCAGCCTCACCAGTGTCCATCAATGCAGACTCGCCAGTGTCCATCAATGCAGCCTCACCAGTGTCCATCAATGCAGCCTCACCAGTGTCCATCAATGGAGCCTCACCAGTGCCCATCAATGCAGCCTTACCAGTGCCCATCAGTTCAGCCTGTTCAGTGCCCATCAGTGAAGCCTATCAGTGTCCATAGAATCCATGAAGGTGAAAAACCCTCAGCCTTTACAACCACTTTAACTGTTTGGGGGGGGGGGTTAATTATTCTACAATGCTAGTTGTAATATGCAGAATGGAAGAGGTTAATTAATTGCCACTGGTCACTGATGCATTGGTGACCAGTGGCAATTAATTAACCCCTTTGTGCTGCATTACTGGCACCAGTGGCAGTGTTTATTAACCTCTTCATGCTGCATTATTCTACAATGCTAGTTGTAATATGCAGAATGGAAGAGGTTAATTAATTGCCACTGGTCACTGATGCATTGGTGACCAGTGGCAATTAATTAACCCCTTTGTGCTGCATTACTGGCACCAGTGGCAGTGTTTATTAACCTCTTCATGCTGCATTATAAAGGGGTTAATTAACACTGCCACTGCCATTAATGCAGCACAAAGGGGTTAATTAATTGCCACTGGTCACTAATGCATCAGTGGCCAATGGCAATACATTAACCCCTTCCATGCTGCATTTTACAAATAGCAATGTACATTAATTCAAAAAAAAAGGTTAGGCACTGCAGTAGGAGCACACAGATAAGACACAGCAGTACAGTTGGCAACGTTATCAGCCTCTGCTCACTCACTTGTCCATGACAGTGGACGCCCGAGCAGGTCACAGAGGCAGCACTCCTCCTCTTCCATCCCACGCTCCTGGCCTCTAAATGGCATCATGTTGAGCAGGGCCTAGGAAGCTCCTGTTGGGCAGAGATCACTCCGCCTGACAGGGAAGTGTCTGTGTGAGTAACACTGGCCGGGTGCAGGAGAGCACTCGGCACACTCATACCGCTCCGCAGCAGTCAGCTCTGCAAATGTAAAACTGTGCAGCGGCAGCTGGCAGCTTTATACAGCAAGCTGCCCCTACATTAATGAAGCCTTTTTACCCGGCATCAGAGCAGCGATTGCCACCCTGCCCCTGGCATAGGCGGCGTACCCCCTGCCCTTGGTACGCCTACCACCCTGCTTTAGCCAACTGCATATCCACTGTACCACCCAAAGGTTAATTCCTAGCTTGTACAGCTGCCCAAGTGTCCAGTGCTTCAAAAAAATTGTAAAAATCATAAAGTGTCCCATGCTTGATTAAAGTGGCAAGTGCTGTGTTCCATCCATCAATATTCCATCAATATTCCACCTCTCCATCTCATCATAAATATTCACAAGCCACTCTGTGCTTCACACCACTTAGTGTATCTGTGTGTTACCACCCCCAAGAACTCATGAGAATTCTTTGACCCCTTTGTATAAAAAGTAGGTCTAATAGCGATTTTTTTCCCCTTGGGATATACAGTATATTCGTTTATTTAAAATTAGCGAAAAGCATAAAAATGAAAGCATATATTATGCATATTAATGTGCATTAACCTTGCACTAGGAACAGAACGATTACTCCTTCTTTGATCACCGGCTCCACTGGTCCACAAGCCTGGTTTTCACATCTACTCATTCCCTTCTGGGTGTACCACTCACCGCTTCTGGGTGTAAAACCCTTCCCTACGCTATATAAAAAAAAAGTTATTTAAAAACACTTTAAAATCCAGCAAAGTTAAAAATCTAAGTCCAATTGTAGCCACTAATGTCTTAAACATGAATAGTTCAAATATGGATGCTGGATTTGTCACAAGAATACGTTGGATGTAAAGGGACTGGGGACCAAGGAACCAATCTAAAAAATATACTGAACCCTGCCAAATGTAAACCTTTCCTAGGAGAGTGAGCATTTATTTATTATCTCCTTCTGAAAATGATAATTGTCTGGTTGTTACCAAGTGCTGTCTTGTGTCCTACGCACCATTCTTATCTCAAACAGTATTATCAGGCAAGGTGTCAGGGACTGCAGCTGACCACCTTCTGATCTACTTCAAGCAAGTTTTGCATTCACATAGATTTGTATGGGAATGAAAAACCTGCTTGATGTGAACGTAGGCCCATCCACACAGGCCCTAAATGTTGGATGAAGTCTCCATTTTTGTTTGTCAACTCAAATACAGTACCATCACACGTCTCAGATAGTAATTTTTTTCTGAGGTTTGAAGGACTCATGCAGTACATCTATAGACTATTCATTCCAGAGGACTGGGAACATAAGCCCAGGAGTCAAATACAACCAATTAGCTCTTTAATGGTAGGGACAGATTTCTGTGGGCTAAAGAAAGTGTACTATGCAAAGTGGGACACTGTATCACATTGACTGATGGACATGGTGAAAGATAGATTTTACTAAAGGATATACTTTATTGGGATGAACATTTTTACATCTTTTAGCATCAGTTTCTTTTGCTGCTCTTAGCATTTAGTCATATGATATCTCAGATATCTTGTTGAAAGACTTCTCCCTATCAGAGTCTGTCTGATAGGGAGAAGGTCTGAGACAGACAGAGAGCATGTAACTATAAAATGAACACCATGATTTACTGAGTGTCATGCCGTGTACACACGACCGGACTTTTCGACGGACTAAATTCCGTCTGACTTTTCGACGGGCTTTCCACGACTTCCGTAGAATTGGACTTGTCTACACACAATCACACCAAAGTCCAAGGGATTCAACCGTGATGACGTACGACAGGACTAGAATAAGGAAGTTCATAGCCAGTAGCCAATAGCTGCCCTAGCGTCGTTTTTCGTCCATCGGACTAGCATACAGACGTCTGATTTTTTGACAGCAAAGGTCCGATGAAGCACACACAGGACTAGAATAAGGAAGTTCATAGCCAGTAGCCAATAGCTTCCCTAGCGTCGTTTTTCGTCCGTCGGACTAGCATACAGACAAACTGATTTTTTGACTGAACTCGAGTCCGTCGGAAAGATTTGAAACATGTTCTAAATCTAAAGTCCGTCTGATTTTTCGACAGCAAAGGTCCGATGAAGCCCACACACGGTCGAATTGTCCGACGGATTCCTTCTGTTGGACCTTTGCTGACGAAAAGTCCAGCCGTGTGTACACGGCATTAGTCCCACTGTGATCGATCTCTGAATGGTAGCATCTCGATTTAGAGCCACCAGCCCAACATATCTTATTAGTTCGGGTATCCTCTGATGCAAACTCATATTTTCACCTCAAGTTAACATCACTCAGATACATTACCTATTAGTGCCAAGAAATCAGCTCTGCTAGTTTTCAGTACTTAATGTTATACCTCACCCTAAAGCCCCCCCCACACTAACCTTACCTTCTAACCATCAAACTAACCCTCCCTGTAATCTGCACACTAACATTCCTGTAATCTTAATACTACCCTCACTTATACTAACGTATCACCTTCTTTTATCACCTCTCCTGTACCAGAATCCTTTGCACTAAAGACCAACTTTCCTGCATTTTCTCCTAGGGGTCTTAGTTGAAGATAGATTGAGCAATAGCATGCAATGTCAAGCTGCAGCAAGCAAAGCAAGCAGACTATTAGCATGTATTAAAAAGGGGATTTACTCCAGAGATAAAACGATACACCAATTTATAAAATTCTGGTTTGGCCACATCTGGAATAGTCCATCCAGTTCTGGTCACCAATCCTCAGGAAGGATGTGTTGGAGCTGAAAAGAGTCCAGAGAAGGGCAACAAAATCAAAAATGGGTCTCAGTTATGAGAAACGACTACAAGCACTAACCTTATTCTCCTTGGAGAATTGACGCTTGAGAGGTGATATGATAGAGATATATAAGTACCTCAATGGTGATCCTAGTGTAGGAAGAAAACTATTCAGTCTCAGGGAGTGTAAGAAAACATGGGGTCACTCAATGAAATTGGAGGAGAAGCGGTTTAAAGGGTTTGTAAAGGTAATTTTTTTTAAAATAACAAACATGACTATACTTACCTACTCTGTGCAATAGAATTGCATAGAGCGGCCGGGAACTTCCTCTTTTTGGGTCCCCCGCCAGTGCTCCTGGCCCCTCCACTTTGTCCAGTGCCCCCATGGGAAGCTGCTTCCCATGGGGGCAATCATGCGTGCTTGCACCCTCAGCCCACCCCCCCCCCCCCCCCCGCTGGCTTTGATTGACAATACTGAGAGCCAATGGCTCCTGGTGCCCCAGCAAAGCCAGCGAGACCCAGAAGTTTGTGTTTCAAACTTTATCATACCCGGGATGTCTACTAGACTCTAGTTTGGACAGATTTAAGTGAGTTATTCCTAAGAATTGCAGGCCTACAATATAAAACGCCAAATGTCCATGCAAAATAATTGTACCACTTTTGGTACAAAATTCCTGACATAATCATACTGCCAGGGAGGATAAGGTAAAAAGTGTTTAGACTTTACAATCCCTTTAACCTTAAGCTGTTTAGGGTTTTTTTCACTGTCAGGGTGATAAGGATGTGGAACTCCATTCCACAATCAATACTTCTCAGCGGGAAGGATTGGTAGTTTTGAAAGATTCTTGGACATGCATCTTAGTGAACAAAATATACAGGGATATGGGAAACGATTAGTGACATGAACACATACACACCCACACAGGTTGAACTGGACAGACTAGTGTCTTTATTCAACCTTACCAACTATGTAACTATATAACTATGTAAAAAAGTCAGAGTACCAGAATATGCTGCTTTGCAATTGTTCAGCCATGAAGCCAGAATAGCAATGTCCTTTCTCTGAGTGCTGCTAGCTTTGCATGCATCACAGAGTCATGCATTAGAAGCTAGAAAGAGGTTTAGTTTAGTTTTTAGCCAAATATAGTAGAGCATACTATTTAATAATACATTTCCCATGATTCAGCATGCTCTAGTAACCAGCTGGATTTCTGAATACTTAATTTGTTGGTCCAAATTGCCAAGGATGTCAAGACTGCATTCATTTTCAGGGGCATAGTTACAAATCTGGGGGCTCCATAGAAAAATTAACATAGAAACATAGAAAAATGTTTTGAATGGTAAACTAAGCTTAAGGCGATTATTAAAATTGGGGACAACCTAGCACCAGATATATTCTTGAGTTTATGTTTAAGCCATTCATGGCAAAATAGTAATAAAGCCTCCAATTTGTTTAGCAGAATTAGATCAGGTGAGAACAATACTGGGTATTATTTTAGACACAGTGCAGGACCAATTTGTTCATCCTCTGTGCCGCTACACTGAACTTATGGTTAGGGAGCATGCAATTATAAACCACACTCCACTGGTTTACTTTTTTTGCATTGATTTTTCCTTGAAATCTGTACCATACTCATCCAGACATGCCTGGGTAGCCAGAAAAGGGGGGAACAGTGAGTGTGCTCCTCCCCATCCTTACTCCTGCATCATACCAGGCCACAAGCCCTAAAGAAAATAAGTATAAAATAAAAAAGGTGTAGGAGTTTCCCCAAAATCCATACCAGATCATTATCCTTTTTAAGAGAATACTATGGATTTTCAGGGGGACCCAGTGTAAAAAACAAAAAACAAAAACGGCATGGAGTGCCCCTTAAAATCAATGCCAGTACCTCATTATTGATAAGGATCTGGTATAGATTTTGGGAGGAACCCCTACACTTTTTTGTATTTTGGGTCTGGTATGGATTTTAAGGGGTATCCTCACACAAAAAAACAACAAAATGTGGTGTTTCCCCAAATTCTATACCAGACCATTATCTGAGCTTGCAGCCTGGGTGGCCAGGAAAGGGTGGGGTCTCCTGAATCATACCAGGCCACAAGCCCTTACAATGGGGAGGGTACATTGCCCTGTTGATAAGGACAAGGGCTCCTTCCCCACATCCTTGGCCCGATGGTTGTGAAGAAATATGTGGCGACGGGGGGAAATTATTAGAATCCAGAAGTCCCCTTTGACATAAATATTGTCTCTCATATCATCTTAGATATAGTCTCTCCTGGCTTGAATGCCATTATGATCATATTTGTACAAAGGCCACAGCCAGGATCCTATGCCCCTTTGGTTACATTCAGTTGTCCTCTGTGTTAATGCCATTTGCAGCAACAGTATAAACGGCTGAGGCCCAACCATACAGGGCGCTGTGGGGGACTGCCCCCCCTAATCCATGTGCACGGCCTTTAATTTACATGCAGGGTGCTGGACGCATGGATTCCAATGGGAGTTTTTTCTTTTTAGAAGCACATAATTAGAGCTGGAGGCTCTTATTGGCTTCAAAAAATGGTGGGCTCGGGGGCAGAGCACTGCACCCCGAGCCCACCCAGTTGTGTGAAAATAGAGAATTAATAATCGCTATTGTCTTCCTGATTCTTCTCCCAGTCAATCCTGGCTCAGGAAGCAGGTCCTCTATTGGCTACTGAGGAGGAGGAAAGAGGAGACACAGGGGAAGCCACGCTGCCGTGAAGTCGAGGAAGGAGGAGACACAGAGGCCCGACGCCTGCCGCCAGGAGGAAGCCAGTGACCTAGATGGGGTAAGTGCGGGGACCGATCGACCGGGGGGATGCAGGAGACCCGACCGAACGGATTGCCACCCCCCCAAATAAATATATACCACCAGCCGCCACTGAGTATCAATATGAGCAGTTCATTAGTGGGTCATCAGGCAGTCATTCATTATGATTGACGGTGGATCTACACTGCTGGATGACATGACTGCCATTGGATCTACATTGTGTGATTGGAAATCTTTACCAAAGGACTTTTTCAAATGTGTCTGTGTTTTTATTTACTATTAATTTTTTGGAATGAACCAGGGCTACCATATACCTCATTCATAGAGGAAAGCCGGACATCTCAAGGCCCCCTTATTAAAGGGGGCTTCCAGATTCTGATATCTCACCTTCACAGACCCTCATATCCACCTGGCCAGGAATGTGGGAAATAAGCCCTTATCCCCATCAAAATAGTAACTGTTTATAATTATTAGTTTGTAATATCATCTATTATAATGGTGGTGAATTTTTGCCCATTGAGCTGCTTAGGTGATATGTGCTTTATATGGATTTTTTTGGTGTATTTAGAGTAGTTTATTTTATTTATTGTTCTTTGTAATTCAGTTTTTTTTCTATTTTCTCTTTCTTTTTTCTCTTTGTGAACTGTTGCATTCATTGCATTGATATATTGTTGTTTTTATTATACTTTTTGTCCATCTGTCTGTTTTCTTGTTACTGTGAAAAAAAAGTAAAATATCAGGCTACTGCACATCCAGCATAGTAATAGCCATAATAATAACAACATACCGTAGCACTATTTAAAGACCAAGTAACTCTTAAAATATAAGGAAAGGCAAAATGCAACCAACGTCCCTACAGCACTTTTAAGGTTTATTAGTCTTTTTCTTAATGAAAACCATTTAAAATCACAAATGAAATACCTTATTGTTTCATCTTTGTGTGGTTATGTGACTACAAACCACCAATGCTATGTCCTTACTTTTGTGCAAAGATTTGTGAGTGACTCACATCAGGGCAGAAAATGACATGCAGCCAGCTTGGACTACACTTCCCATGATTCCTCATTGCAATCTCTCTTAAAAGCCAAAATTATGAGGGTAATGCCGTGTACACACGAGCAGAATGTCCAACAGAAAAAGTCAGACAGAATCTTTTCATCGGATATTTCGATCGTGTGTGTGCCTCATCTGACTTTTTTTTTTTTTTCGAAAATTCTGACGGACCTAGAAATAGAACATGTTTTAAATATTTCCAATGGAACCAATTCCTATCGGGAAAACCGCTCGTCTGTATGCTTTTCCAACGGACCAAAAACTACGCATGCTCTGAAGCAAGTACGAGACGGCAGCTATTGGCTACTGGCTATTGAACTTCCTTTTTCTAGTCCCGTCGTATGTGTTGTATGTCACCACATTCTAGATGGTTGGACTTTGGTGTGATCGTGTGTAGGCAAGACAGTTTCAGCGGAACTCCGTCGGAAAAACCTTCAGAGTTATTCCGATGGGAAAACCGGTCGTGTGTACGCGGCATAAGAGTTGTAAGGACTGGAACAGATTTCTTTAGAATTACAGTGCTCATGCATCAGAAAAAATGTCTAACATAGCTAGTCATGCACTAAGTATATGGATGTATAGATAATTTGTCTATTCCTTTTAAGAACATACCAACATCTGTATGTAAGCATACTTTAAAAACGTTATAAGTGTCAATATTCAATAAATTGTTAAAAATCATAGAAATGTATTTCAAAATCTTTAAAAAAAACATACTGTAGATAACCAGTGCTGTTTGATTACATGTATTCTAGCATATCAAAATCATCAATACAGTTAATTGTTAGTTATAATCTGGTTCATAACATCCATCCAACCAATACAACTGTACACATTTGTACTCTGTACTCATTACACTGTGCGTTTCTTAGACATTACGTTCCACTTCCTCAGGAGAAATTAATGGAGGTAGGTATTTAGAACAACACTGTACAACCTGATAATTAAATAAAAGTAATTACAGTCATTATGTAAATAGCGATCCAGTCCCTCCAGTCCCACTTTTTCATCCATTGTCCTTCAAAGGTGATTTTCATATATTGATTAAAATCCATATATCCTCTATAGAAGGTGCCCATAGTGGAGATTTAGATATATCTCCTTTATGGGAGCACTTTCCTCTTTAGACAGAATTCAGTATGCTACAGGTCATCCACACAGCAAAATGTAACATGTCATGTGTGCTTGAGTAGAAGGTTTTACAGTGTTGCTCTAGATATCTACCTCCACCCATTTCAGGGGGACATGGACCGTGGTCTCTAAGTAACCATATTATGACTAGCAATTAATTGTATTGATGAATTTGTTGTGCTTGAATACATGTAACAGAATAGCACTAATGATCATTTTTTATTTTAAAGATGTTGAAATAAATGTGTATGATTTTAAAAAAATGATAGTACCTACAACGTCCCCAGGTCTGTGTACCTATTGATTTGTTTTCATAGTCTTTTTGCATACATAATGATGTGAGGAATCTTTCAGGTGGCGAATGATGCTGGAAAGTCATCCATTTGAATGTTTTTTGTACCAGCACTGGAAATCAATCAATGGACAGGGAACTGGAAGGATCAACAGATACTGTAGTTAATGTATCATACAGTTGAAACATGAAGCCTATTATAATTGTAAATATAGTATGAGAAACTATGCTCAAGCGGATTTTCATTTTTGCCTAGAGAAACACTTTAAATATACTATAACACATCTTATTTTCACCTTCCCTTTTGACTTCAATGCATTTTGCCAAAATGGCAAAATTAAGATAAGAAGATAAGATAAGAAGGTCTTTATTGTCATTGTAAAATACATATATAACAAGTTTACAATGCCAGTTTACAATGCAAAAAAACAGTACTTCACACACAGCCACAAAACATATACATATATTTGTAAATGTGAGTTAAGTATACAGTGCACATCGTTGGAAAAGGTTACATCAACCAAATAATAGTGAACAACCCATGACCATTTAGCTAATTAACTTGATTTAATTTTCGCATTCATTGCGGTAATGGCCTTTGGAAAAGAGCTTTCCCTGAATCTATTTGTCCTTGCCTTAATTTTTCTGAAACGCCTACCCAAAGGCATTTATTCAAATAAATGGTGACTGGGATGGAAAGAATCATTCACTATTCTCTTTGCTCTACAGGCGCAATGGGACTGACAAATTTTAACTAGGGTGAAAGTTTACTGTCCACAATTTTCTGCATGGTATGAACAACTTTATGAAGCAGTCTCATATAGTTTCATAGTTAACTTAAATAGTTACATAGTTAGTCTGTTTGAAAAAACATACAAATCCATACAGTTCAACCCACAGAGAAAAGAATCAGGTCTTTTTTGAAACAATCTACTAAGCTGGCCAGAACCAGATCTTGAGGGAGTCTACTCCACATCTTCACATCTATTACTGTGAAGAAGACTTTTTTGTATTTGGGAGGTAAATCTCTCTTCCTCCAGACAAAAAGAGTGTCTATTTGTTCTATGTGGTGACCTTAAAGTGAATAAATCTACACCAAGTTGGTTATATGGACCACATGTTGATCATATCTCCCTTAATCTCCACCTATTCAGTTCCTCTAATCTTTCCTCTTAGCTGAGCTCCTCCATGCATCTTATTTGTTTGGTTGCCCTTCTCTGCATTTTCTCCAGTTCCCCAATATCTTTTTTGTGAACTGGGGCCCAAAACTAAACAAAATATTCCAGATTCTGTCTTACTAATGATTTGTACAGGGGCAAAATTATATCTCTCTCCCTGGAATCCATGCCTCTCTTAATACAAGAAAGGATTTTGCTTGCTTTTGAAACTGCAGCTTGGCATTGCATTGCAAGCTATTATTAATCTTATGATCTGCCAGATCACCCAGATCCTTCTCCACCATTGATTGTACTCCTCCTAGTATATATGAGGCATGCATGTTTTTTGCCTACAAGGACATAAATTTAACCTCATTTGCCACATAGTCGCCCAATTAAATAGTGCATTGAGGTTGAGTTGTAAGTTGGAGACATCCTGTAAGGATGTCGTTCCACTACATAGCTTGGTGTTATCTGCAAAGACTGACACAGCACTTTTAGTCCCAGACCCTATTTCATTTATAAATATAATAATAGGTAAAGGTCCCAACACTGATCCTTGGGGTACACCACTAATAATCGTAAACCATACAAAGTATGAATCATTACCACTACTTATTCTTATCAGCAACTAGAGCACCACATTGAGATACAGTACACCAGTATACTCTCAACCGATGAATGATAGAAAGTAAATGCTTTCTTCTCTACTTTTAAAAATTTTCTTGAGTAATCTCATAAACTAGGCATTGCTGCCAGTTTTTATAATGGCCGTGTTCACTTTTATTGATCATGGTAGAGTTTCAGATATCTCTAAATTTTCAATGAAATTTCAGGAAATTAAAAAAAAATCTTAATTGCATATCTATACATAAGACTCCTCCACAGTCAAGCAAATAATAATCAACTCACTTGCAGACCATTGAAGTGATATCCGAAGGGTCACTGTGAACAGGTCCACCAGCTTCTGACATCTGGTACTAGTGGACAGGAGAAACATTCAGTCAGGAGCTGGAGGGCATAACTAAATCAGCTTCACAATGTACAGTTGGTTGGTTGTTGCCACAGGATTGGAGTGGATAGTGCATGCAGGAGAATAGGTCACAAAAACCCTGGCCTGGCCAGTCTGGCCCAATGAGTGCATTGACTTTTTACTACTGTTGCCTGAAATTGTGGTCATTAGCTGCCATGAAAGGATGAAAATTTGAACACAAATTTGCAAGGCTTGTGACAATGGGCCATTGCCATTTGTTTAGTAGTTTTGAAGACCCAGTTAGCTTGCACAGGCAGGGCAGTAGTCTGGTAGTCTTCATCGTACTCAAGAATATATTGAATGAATGAATGAATGAATGAATGATTTGTATAGCGCTGCAACTGCAAACTGAATCGCCTCGATATTATTGAGAGTCAGTAACATAATGTGTTGGTTGGAGGGAGTTTGGGGCTACATTTGGGTAATTCCTGGGCAAACCAGATGGGACATTTTGTGGTACAGTTACACATGTATGTAGATACCCACACATTGCATTGAAGCATTCAGAGAAATCTTTCAATTAGGTATGTCAGACCTCCTGATTACCTTCATTCCTGCATTTTAGGAGAAGGATCAATGTACACAACAAATTGACAAAACCTTAGGTGTAATTTCTATGTAGAAAAGATGTGAGATATCAGTCCATCTTGTTTGCTGTCACATAATGTACACAGCCTTTGTAGTCCTCTGACCCTATCACCTCAAAAAATCATTACAAACTAAAGAATTTCTTAAAATATATTGCTTCCCTAAACCATTTCAGAGCTTTAATTAAGGTCACCACAAATTATCCTGATTTATCCTCAATCTCCATCGATGGCTTTTAGGAATCCATTGATACGGAGATAACGCAATTTCATTTGTTGAGCTTTTTAGTTGAGTGCAGAACTGAATATTTAAACAAACAAAATGAACATCTTGTTCAGCACATTACACATATTTGCTTACAGCTTTACAAACATAGTTTTTATAGATTTAGCACAGATCATTTAAAATACTGAGCTTGCATTACTCGTGAATGGACAGGCACTGTGTACAAATTCCCGGTTCTGGGCTCGTGGGAGCTGATTACAGGGAAATGTCTGAGATATTATTTCATTCACACACACAGGCTCAGCATTTATTAACATAAACTGAAAAAAATAAGGAAGCTTTTCTGCCTGCAACTAAGAATAATCATTTCAATTAGAACAGTTTTCATTGCTTAATTTAAAGCAGGGAATACAACAGATTCAACTTCAGTAACTCAAAGCTGACTTTGTGCCTGTTGTATGAAAAAGTAATGAAGCCACACTGTAGACTCTAAAGGTCCCAGCCCGCTCACCCTCCATATGTTTTCATTGCAGATAGATCCAGGTGCATGCTCCATGTTCCCCTCCATGTTGTCAAGTTTGAAACTATAAGTTTATTAGCACAGCTGGAATGTAAAATTGAATCCTCTAATATCCTCTAATATAATGGTTCCTAACCTTTTTGGAGTCACGGACCCATTTAAGAACCTGATGAAAGCTATTGACCTCTTCCCTAGAAAAAATTCATATCAACACTGCTTTATATGTAGATTGTTTTTTCTTGAAATGTGATTGCCTCATACATATATGCTATACACAAATTTGAATAAAGTAAATAATTTTAACAAAAACCTCACTCCTTTTCATGCAAAAAGTAATGGTCACTCATTACAAAAATAAAATAAAATCATCTTTGCAAATTAAACAAAACTATTTTAAATCTGCTCAAATATATTACTACTACTACTGCTAGAAAATGAGAACTAGCACTTGCTATTGTGGAGTGGCACAAGATGACGGTTGAGCAGAGAACAATCATTCAAATTTAAATGGTATACATGGGGCAACAAATAGTCAAGAGACACTAGAGGTTGATGCTATGAGCAGTAGCAAGGTGTGATTTCTTATTTTTTTTTCAATGGGAAACCATTAATTGGGGCAAGGAAGAGGGCAGTATAGTCAATGTAAATGCTTTCTTTTTTTTATCTGACCCTAATGGACCACCTGAAACCCATCAATAGACAACTTAGGGGTCCATTGACCCAAAGTTAAGAACCAGTGCTGTAATATAATCTATTTTAAAACAATACAAGTTAGGTACAAAAAAAACCCCCACTCTTCTGGACATGTAGAGGTGCATGTTTTTCATACCTGCCTTGCATTGTCTGTTCAATAGATTATAAAAAAGGATCTTGTTTTTTATTCCAGCTTTGCTGATCAACTTATGGTTTCACACACCATAACCTGCCAAAAATACCAGTCTGCACCATTATTATTAGGGAATAGCTGCAGCAAGGAAACTACTAGGGTATGAAAAGACTAAGGGAACCCATTGGTACCTAAATATTTAGGGCTTGTAGAATACAATGGCAAATATGGATGAGACTGTATCCTTTCCTTCAATGTCATTTATTCTCTCTATTTCTTCCTTATTTTTACTGTCTCCCCTCTTTGGGGTTTAGCTCACCTTTTCCTATGTACTCCTTTAGAATTGAACCAGGCTTCCCAGGCCAGAGAAACAGGGCACTCAAAAGCAACTGCACTGCTTTTACTACAACATTTATAGCATATCCATGATATTTCCTTGGGAATATGACATTACCTGAATTAAAAATTAAACACTTGAGCCCCAGGCCAATTCTGACATTTCTCTCCTAATTTTCATTTTTTTTTTTTTTTGCTAGAAAATTACTTAGAACACCCAAACATTCTATATATATTTTAAGCAGAGGCTAATACAATGGAGGGTGTTGCATATTTTTATGTCACACGATATTTGCACAGCCTTTTTTCAAAAAAAAAAAACATTTTGGAGAAAAATACACTTTAGCAAATTTTAATGCAAAAAAATGCAATATAATACCCAGTTGTTGATAAAATATAAAAGCTAATGTTACACAGAGTAAATAGATACCAAACATGGTTACACTTTAAAAATTGTGTCTTGACGTGGAAGGGTGCCAAACTACAGTACTTAACTGCTTAAGCCCCGGACCATTTGGCTGGCCAAAGACCAGAGCACTTTTTGCGATTCGGCACTGCGTCGCTTTAACTGACAATTGCGTGGTCGTGTGACGTGGCTCCCAAACAAAATTGACGTCCTTTTTTCCCCACAAATAGAGATTTCTTTTGGTGGTATATGATCACCTCTGTGGTTTTTATTTTTTGCGCTATAAACAAAAAAAGAGAGACAATTTTGAAAAAAACGGGTTATTATTTACTTTTTGCTATAATAAATACCCCCAGAAAATATATAAAAAATCTTTTATTTCCTCGCTTTAGGCCGATATGTATTCTTCTACATATTTTTGGTAAAAAAATCGCAGTAAGCGTATATTGATTGGTTTGTGCAAAAGTTATAGCGTCTACAAAATAGGGGATAGTTTTATGGCCTTTTTTATTAATAATTTTTTTTTTACCAGTAATGTCGGCGATCAGCGATTTTTATCGTGACTGCGACATTATGGCGACACGTTGGACAATTTTGACAAATTTTTGGGACCATTGGCATTGATACAGCGATCAGTGCAATTTAAAAATGCATTGATTACTGTAAAAATGTCACTGGCAGGGAAGGGGTTAACACTAGGGGAAAGTGAAGGGGTTAATGTGTGTCCTAGTGTGTATTCTAATTGAAGGGCTGACTGTGTAGGTAAACTAACAGATCGCTGTTCATACTCTCTATGAACAGATGATCTGTCAGTTCACTCCTCAGAGAACCAGAAAATGTGTGTTTACACACACAGTTCCGGGTTCTCCGTGTGCCCCGAGCGATCACGGGACCCCCGTGGTGATCGAGACTGCCGGGCACTTGCATCGGCCCCCTAGTGGCCGTTTATGTTACCAACGTAACATAACGGCGATTTGCGCAGCCGAGCCATGCTGCCGCAGTACAACTGCGGCGCCTGGTCGGCAAGCCGTTAAAAATCTCCATAGGTAACGCTTTAAAAGCCTTTACAGGTTACCAGTTTAGAGTTACAGAGGAGTTCTGGCACTAAAATTATTTTCCTTGCTCTGATGTTCACAGCATACCTCATTGATGTTTACATATGCATGCGGGACCTACATGTGTGTTCGCATTTGCGCATAAGGACATGGGAACAGGGACACTTTAATTATTTTTTAAATTGTATTATTTATTTTATTTACAAAAACTTTTTCTACACTGTATGTTTAATTATTGTATCTCTTTTTTTGCTATCATAAGGGATAAACATCATCCCTTGTGATAGCATGGGCCATTATAAGTGCTCTTTATAGAGAGATCTGAGGTCTATTAGATGCCAGACCTTTCCTCTGTCCGCCAAAACATCTGATCAAATGAAGATCGGTTTGATCAGATGCTTGTTCAAGCCTGTAAAAGTAATCCAGCGGCTTCTTAGCTGCTAGGATTAATGTTACATTGAAGGGAATCGCTGACCCTGAAAAATGATATCTCAATAGTTTTTGCAGATGCAATAATGACCGAGATATCTCCCTTCCAATCCAGAAATGTACTGGTACGTCGCTGGTTGGTGAGCAGTTAAATGCAACACAATTCCTAAAAAAGAAGAATAGTAACTGACTTCAAAATTAGACAAATTATATGATGGACCAGGGACATAGGGACATCTTCTCTGGGTGCCAGGGTCTTGTTATGCCTCTGAGTTCATGTCCACTACCACTGTAGACTTGAAACAGTTTCTTCTGGCTTTGTGATCTTAGCGTAGTATGATCTAGACAAGAGATATATATGTGTAGCGCCCTGGGGTTTAATCAGGGAGCTCCTCACCAAATTCCTTGTCAGGGGTAGCTAGTTAAATTGTTAGAGATCCATTGATTTCTCCCTAATTTCTCCCCCTGGTCTTGTTGTACTTTTCTCTTCTACCACTAGGTGGCCGGGCACTCAGTGGTACTAGAAATGAGAAGGACAACTCTAGGTCAGATTATGGGTATATGGGGTATCTCAACCAATGGGCAGGGGTTTTCTTGAATCCCTTGGCCTGCTGGGAGAGCCTATATATTCGGGTGGAGTCAGGTGATCTGTAATCTGTGCCACCTGGACTGCCGTCTGGGTGGATGTGTGTCGTCTGCCCTGGGCTGCTAGGCTGGAAATTGAGCCTATCCTGGGGGCATCTGGCTGCCAGGCTGTGTGAAGGCCTATCCAGAAGAAAGAGGGCAGCGCAGGGTTGGGGCTGTGGCTTGCAGTCCAACCAAAAGTGACGGTTATGCCGGCCGGAGAACCTGTCGTGGTCGGAGGTAGAAGGGAAGCTGTCGCCACTAAGGGACCAATCACCTTTACCAGGGACCACAGTGAGTAACTGAAGCAAGTACCGGAGCGGTATTCTCACTGAACGGGCACGGCGGAGAATCGAGGAAACTTCAGGCGGTGTTCAAGTCAGGGACCCAACCAGCGGAGGTGATGCTTGCAGAGCAGCCTTGTGTGTCAAGCTAGTGACCGAGCTGGTCAGCAGGGGTGAAGCATGAAGGTATCCGAATTGTCAAGCTAGGGACCCAGCAGGGAAGCGCGAGTGACGCTTGAGGGAGATATCATCGCAAAAGCCTTGAGGAGCTCACAGGATTCAGAGTTAGTGAATCAGAGGGTCTAGTGAGAGACCAGGAGCTCAAGGGGCTGAAGAACTACAAGTAGAACTTGTAGTAAAGCTGAGAGAACTGTTAAGTTTGAATTAGGAACTGAATTAGGATTTCAGCGGTCTGTGGCCTCAAAGTCTCTCATTAGACTTGAAGAGGTTAGAGATTCTGCTACATATGTTCTAGACCAGTGTTTTTCAATCTTGTGTCAGTCAAGGCACCGTTTAAAATTATGTACAATCTCAAGGCACCCCATTCTAAAATGTCAAAAGTTAAACTAATAGTTTTACGTAACATAGCAACATCCATGCATGCAGGACACCAATGCGACCTATTCTTCCAAAGCATATACACCTTTGCACACTGGTACTGACTAGTATTGCAATGTTTCTCAGCTAGCGTGACGCCATTGCTGATGGAGAGGGGCAGGAGAGTGGCAAACAAAGATGCTGTACAGGCACCCGATGTCCTCCTTATCAATTGATGGTGTCATTAGTTGGTAGCAGTGGCGGCCTGTCCATACGAGGCCCCCTAATTTGCATGCAGGGCGTCAGACGCATGGATTCCAATTTTTTTTTTTTTTTTTTAGAAGCACGTGATTAGAACCAGAGGCTCTAATTGGCTTCAAAAAAGGGTTGGCTCGGGGCGCAGAGCACACCTAGTTGTGTGACAATAGCAAATTAATATTTGCTATTGTCTTCCTGATTCTCCTCCCGGCCAATTCTGGCTCAGGAGTGGGTTCTGAGACCTGATTGGCCGAGAGGAGAAGCAATCCTATTGGCCACTGAGGAGGAGGAAGGAGAAGGCACAGGGGAAGCCACCCCGCTGTGAAGCTGAGGAAGGAGGAGGCGCAGAGTGAAGCCGACTCCCAGGGGAAGCCCGCGACCTAGAAGGGGTAATGAGCGACCCAGGGTTTGTGCGGGAGACCCGACCGGGATGGGGTGTCGGCAGATGGATTTCCGGTGGACAGATTGCACCCCCCCAAAAAAAATAGACCACCAGCCACCACTGGTTGGTAGGACACCGACAGCTGGAAGGTTGTAATTGTGCACAATGAAAACCTTTGACTTTGTGTAACTAAAAGGCAGGCTTGGTCCACCTGCTGGCTTTTGTATACAATTGTTGATTAAAAATAAAGCATATCAGGCCACCTTCTACTGTCCATTTAAATAATGTAAATTGTTTTATTATACATGTCAGAGCTCACAAATTGTGGTTTTAATCCTAGGCCCATAGGAAATTAGGGAACTTAAAGTGGATGTAAACCCTCACATATACCCAATACAGTAAAGTGAACAGCCTCAGATGAGGGATGAAACAAATCTCCCTACATAAGTTTTACATGCATGTCTGCTGTATTCAGCTTTATATATTCTTTAGAAAGTGCACATCGTATTAGATATTTTCTCTTCCTGTTCAGCAGTAGGAGTGGATTCTTGGCAAGACAGCTGATTGGAGGAAAGGTACACCCCCCCCCCTCCACATAGGCACAAGACTTGCAGAGCAGTGCTGTGACAAGGCAAGCTCTCTGCTAATCCATTTATAGCAACCTCTTTGGACAAAAAATTCAGGCTGGTTTTATCCATCATTCTACATCAGGGGACATTTATCTTTTGTTTTTTAACAAAGGAGTTGTCAAATACTGCCTCCTGTCTTTATTCGCTTTTGCACTTTTTTGGTGAATGGGTAGGTGGTACAATGTACCCCATACTCCTTCACCTGCAGACCCCCACAACCACTGGTCATCAACATGGAGACAAGGTGCTTTGGGGCGGAGGGGGCCCCTCTGCCCCAAAGCACCCAACCCCCATCTTGAGGGCATTTGGCCTGGTATGGTTCAGGAGGGGGGGACCTGATGAGATGCATGTTCAGATAAGGGTCTGGTATGGATTTTGGGGGGCCCCACACCGTTGTTTTTTATTTTTTTTCATTTTGGCGTGGGGTTCATATTAAAATCCATACCAGACCTGAAGGCCCTGGTATGCATAATTTTTAATTGTCAGCTTTTTTTTTTATATTCAGCTGTCAGCGGCTGACAGCAGATGAGTCATCCGTTGTTAAGGACATGGCGGCCGACTTCCTGGCCCGCTCCTTAGCAACTAGTTCAATGAACAGTTAAATAATGCATTGATTACCACGAAATCGAACAAATACTGCATTCAATATTTAACTCAAAATTCTTAGTGAATTGAACACTTGCACGATTGTTACCGCATGCAGTATTCTACCACATTTTATTAGCCATTATTTAAAGGGGTTGTAAACCCTTAGGGTTTTTCACCTTAATGCATTCTATGCATTATGGTGAAAAAACGTTTGTGCTGCAGCACCCCCCACTCTTCTCCTTACCTGAGCCTGGTCGTTCCAGCGATGGAGACAAGCACAGTAGCTCCAGCCGATGTCTCAGGTCCTCATTAGATAGATTGATAGCAGCAGGAGCTATTCAGTGACACGGGATCCGGGGGCAGGGCTGAGTCCTGCTGTCTGTGTCAATGAACGCAGTAGCAGGACTCAGGAGCGTGCCTGCACGAGTGCCCCCATGGAAAGCGGCTCTCTGTGGGGGCCTTTGAGAAGAGGAGGAGTCAGGAGCGCCACGGGGGACCCCAGAAAAGGAGGATTGGGGCCACTCTGTGCAAAACCCTTGCACAGAAGAGGTAAGTATAAAATGTTTGTTATTTAAAAAAAGAAAAAAGAAGCTTTTCAATCACTTTAACTCTTAATGAGTTAATGAATTGACCCCTAAATCACAAACTTTAGACGCATGGTTTTTACAGATTATTATAAGTGATATTGCAGGGTCAGGTGGTAGTGCATGACCCTGGTACCAGTTTTGTGTTAGAAATATGGATGGAGTATTTCATTTTTCCCAGAAACAGGCTTTAATTCTAAATAGTTGCTGTGTCATGTTTTAAATTGTTACTTGCCTTGCTAAAGAGTCTTGCTAGCCTACAACAGGCTAATGTGTGCCACCCATGGCAGGATCTCGATAGCCTAACAACAGATCTGGTTGTAGCTGTCAAACCTTTCACCAGTACAGTGCTATTGAAGGTGATAAATAATGTAATTTACACTTAGCGAGGCCAGCATAATCTCTAAATACAATGCCATCAAAATTGAATTTACTACAGCCTTAGTTTTATCTTAACAAATTTCGGCCATTCTAATGTCTTTTACAAATCAAGTAGCTACTTACGTAGTTTAGAAATTGCAGAGTAGTAAGAAGTGTAATTACAGAGCAGAGAGGGTAGTTTGGACATTATTAATGGAAATTCAGGCACAGAAATACCTCATTTGTCTTGTATGATCCCATAATGGTAAGTAAGATAGCATCCTGTTCTAGAACACACATTGTTTTCTCTTGTGTTCCATCTCCCCATATATTGCTCTTCTCCTGGAAAAAGAATTATTATAAACATTATGCGCCTTTATGGTATAACATAAATGAAAACAGCCTAGCTAATTTAATTCAGATTTCTCTTTTATCATACGTTGATTTATTTAGTACCATTAACAACATCACATTGTGGAATGCTCATTCATGTACAGGGAAAAGCAACTGTAATTAATCATTTTTATCATGCTCACATTAGAATTGTGTTTGCATTGAAATGTGCTTTTTACAAGGTGTTAGCTGTGCAGATTCTCATAACAGTTACATTCTCCCTCCCGGCCACCCATTCCCACCAAAAGCGACTTACAGTGTGTGCCATCTGCCTTTCTTTTACTGCTAAGAGATCTCACTGAATTATGATCAGAGCTTGTTATAGAGTAGTGATGACCAGGGGGTGTAAGCGTGTAAGCTTGGACTGGCTTTCTAGAAGCTATGGACTTTGCCAAAAGTCTCAGTGCGTTTGACAGCATAGAGGTTTTGGCTTTTTACCACGTGTAGAATAGTTCCATATAAAGACTACTTTTGTCTACTGAGACTGGAAGAGCCAAATTTTCACTTCAGTTTTGTAGTTTTAGTGAGCACATATTTAAGGTTATTATTGCAGTTTATTTAAAATGATTTTTGATGTGACTTTTACATTTGAAATGCTCTACCATATTTTGGTTACCTTATGACTTTACAAACCTTTGTAGTTAAACCGCTAAAGGTATCTCTTTTGATTTTGGTCATCCCCTCTACTTAACAGCTCTTGGAATAAGATATCAGTCACATAGGAAGTGCACTGATAGACCACTGGTCTTCTTTTTTCACTCATGAACAGTACTGTTACATCAATTTTTAACAAGCCACCATCATACCAACTTATAGAAAAATACCCCAGGAGGACATCAGAGTGTGACGAAACGCGCGTTGGGAGGAGCGACGTGCTGACGTCATCACGCTGTGTACCTTAGTGGATGGGTGTTCGCTTGCTTTTTTGGCTTTTTTATCTTTGCAAGTTCCAGTGGCTGTTCGCTGTGTGTTCCTGTTACATCAAGCATTTGAGAGCTGTCATCGCCATTTCTTTGGAACTAGGCTCTGGCGGGGTTAATAGCCACAAGCTCATATTAACTTGCCTCTGGTAAGCATGCAATCTACAGTATGTGGTGGAGGAGCACGAGTTTGTGGTGTTGTCAAAAGTTATATGAAGATCACATATTTTTATATTTATGGACTAATCTATAACCTTTTGTTGTGTTGGGAGCAATTTCAACATATATGCGCACCATTTGCACTTTTTGTGTGGTTTATTATTATTTTTTTAGCGCAGCTCCATTTCTATCTTTATTTGTTTATATGTGTATCCAATATTGAGCTGCTGCTGTTTTTTGTTTTTATTTGTATTGTTCACTTAGCGCAGTAATTATTTTTATTTTTTAGTGTGTGCCATCTGCCTTTCTTTTACTGCTAAGAGATCTCACTTTGAATCATGATCAGAGCTTGTTATACTGTAGAGTAGTGATGACCAGGGGGTGTAAGCTTGGACTGGCTTTCTAGAAATTACAGACTTTGCCAAAAGTCTCAGTGCGTTTGACAGTTAAGTGGTTTTGGCTTTCTACCACGTGTAGAATAGTTCCATATAAAGACTACTTTTTTCTACTGAGACTGGAAGATAGTTCCAAATTTTCGCTTCTGTTTTGTAGTTTTAGTGAGCACATATTTAAGGTTATAACTGCAGTGTTTATCTTAAAATGATGTTTGATGTGACTTTTACATTTGAAATGCTCTACCATATTTTGGTTACATTATGACTTTATAAAGTTTTGTAGTTTAACTGCTAAAGGTATCCCCTTTTGATTTTGGTCATCCCCTCTGCTTAACAGCTCTTGGAACAAGATATCAGTCACATAGGGAGTTCACTGATAGACCACCGGTCTTCTTTTTTCACTCATGCACCACACTGTTACATCAATTTTTAATGAGCCACCATCATACCAACATATAGAAAAATGTTCGATCTGGTGAGAAACAACAAAAGTTTTTCACCAGGTTTCTTCCAAATTTTTCAGGCATATAGTTGTTTCTGTTAAAGAACATAGCTTAACAAATAGTCCTGGAAAGTAGAACGAGGACCTTTTTTGACAGAAAGGCTATGTGGCACCAGGCAGGGCCGCCCAGTGGCTATCACTGGAACAGGAAGAAATAAAGACCAGTGATAAGTATTTAAAATGGCTGTAAACCCTCTGGGACCACTTTAACCTACAGGTAAGCCTAGATTAAGGCTTACCTGTAGGTGCAAGAAATATCTACTTAACCTACACGGTTAAGGAGATATCTTACAAAAACCGGGCGCCGCTGTTTACGGCGCATGTGCTCTGTAGACAACGGCATGGAGGAGGGTCGCTTCGGGGGCTTCGATCTCAGGTAAGTTATTCATAATGAGCTAGTATGCTATGTATACTAGCTCATTATGACTTTGCCTTGCAGGGTGTATTTTTTTTTTTTCTTTTTTTCAGGCTTTACTTCCTCTTTAACAGGGTGGGCTCACTACAGGGCAGGGGAGCTTTAATTAAAGGCCAACTGTACTAAGGATCATATGGAATGTGCATGTATTGCAGAGACCTACTGCATGTGTCTTTGCGATATAAACGGAAAAAGACCGAACATTTTGAGAAAAAATAATATTTTTCTACTTTTTGTTATAAGAAAAATCCAATAAACTCAATGTTAGTCATACGTTTAGGCCAAAATGTATTCAGCCACATGTCTTTGGTAAAAAAAATGTCAATAAGCATATATTTATTGGTTTGCGCAAAAGTTATAGCATCTACAAACTAGGGTACATTTTCTGGAATTTACGCAGCTTTTAGTTTATGACCGCCTATCTAATTTCTTGAGGTGCTAAAATGGCAGGGCAGTACAACCCCCCCCCCCCCCCAATGACCCTATTTTCAAAAGTAGACACCCCAAGGAAATTGCTGAGAGGCATGTTGAGCCCACTGAATATTTTATTTTTTTGTCACAAGTGATTTAAAAATGACAAAAAATTAAAAATTACACAAAGTTGTCACTAAATGATATATTGCTCACACATGCCATGGTTATATGTATAATTACACCCCAAAATCCATTCTGCTGCTTCTCCCGAGTTTGGGGATACCACATGTGTGAGACTTTTTGGGACAGTTTCAAAGGCCATAAAATGCCAAGACAGGCCTCCGAAACTGTGATATCTAGTAAGGAAGTGAAATCACCATTTTACTCACTTAGAAAGCCTGAAGGCGGTGCTTGGTTTTTAGGGTCCTGTACACGGCTAGGCTCCCAAAAAGTCTCAAACATGTGGTATTCTCGTACTCAGGAGAAGCAGAAGAATGTATTTTGGGGTGTCATTTCACATATACCCATGGCATGTTTGAGCAATATATCATTGTGCAATTGTGTTTTAGTTTTTCCGCGACTTGTGGCAAAATATAAAATATTCCATGGACTCAACATGCCTATCAGCAAATAGCTTGGGGTGTCTACTTTCCAAAAAGGGGTCATTTGGGGGTTTTGAACTGTCCTGGCATTTAATGCACAACATTTATTTTTTGCAAGAAAATTACTTTGAACCCCCAAACATTATATTTTTTTTAAGCAAAGGCCCTACAGATTAAAATGGTTGGTGTTGCAATTTTTTTTTCACACAGTATTTGCGCAGCGATTTTTCAAACGCATTTTTTTTGGAAAAACACACTTTTTTTTATTTTAATGCACACAATATTGCCCAAATCTTTGATGAAATAAAAAAAAGGATTTTATGCCAAGTACATGGATACCAAACACAACATGCTTTAAAATTGCACACAATCGTGCAGTGGCTGACAAACTACATATATTTTCAAAAGCCTTTAAAAGCCTTTACAGGTTACCACTTTAGATTTACGTAGAAGTTCTACTGCTAAAATGACTGCCCTCGATCTGATCTTTGCGGTGATACCTCACATGCATGGTGCAATTGCTGTTTACATATGACACCAGACCGCTGCTTGCGTTTGCCTTTGCGCGTAAGCACAGGGGGACTGGGGTGCTTTTTTTATTTTTATTATTTATTTTGCTATTTTATTTTATTTTTAAACTGTTCCTTTCATTTTATTTATTTTTTATCATTTTTATTGTTATCTCAGGGAATGTAAATTAGACCCTAGATCTCTCCTCTGCCCTCAAAGCATCTGACCACACCAAAATCGGTGTGAGAAAATGCTTTCCCAATTTCCCAATGGCGCTGTTTTTATCAGTCATAAAATCCTCATAGCTTTTGGTTTCTTAGGTCATAGAGATGATTGGAGCCATTCTGGTCTCTGATCAGCTCTATGGTCAGCTGGCGGAACCACCGGCTGCATTCTCGGTTCCCTGTTGGCTAATTAGTTGCTAGGATTGCTTTTACATGAAAGCCGACCGCTGGCTAAAAAGAATGATACCAAGATGAATAAATGAATGACTTGTATAGCGCTACCTATGCGAACTGAATCGCCTCAGGGCGCTTTTGCCACTGGTGTCCATCTGTGGTATAGTGCGGTCCTTGCCCTGTGGGGTCCCGACATGCTTACAAACACATACACATACAACATACACATATTTGCCCAATTTTTTTTATCAACAGGATCTAATTAACCTACCAGCATGTCTTTTGGAGTGTTTTAATGCAAGATGATACCTAAACCTGCAGGCATCATTCTGGTATAACCACTCAAAGTCCAGCAACATACCAGTATGTCGCTGGTCCTTGTTGGGCATACATTGTAATGTTCCTGTGGGCTGAACGAAAAAAAGAGATTGATCAGTGGGCATGCCCACCATTAGAATACCACCCTTCATCCACCCACTTCTAATGATGGGCATACATGCACAATTATTTTTTTAACTGTGGTGGTGAAATCACCTCCTACAGCGCTGGAGTCGCTGATTTACGTATCGTGGGACCAAACGGATAAAACATAGTAAAAATAAAACATTTTTTAATGCAATCTGTGCCTAAAAAATATATCCCGAAGCATGGGGGCAATCCGCCCCTAATGTTAGGAGCAAATCGCTCCTCCACCCCTGCCCCCATGCTTCGGCATATATGCTCTTTTTTTTAACTGTGGTGGTGAAATCCCCTCCTACAGCGCTGGAGTCACGGCTTTACGTATCGTGGGAGCAAACTCTGATACTGTCAGAATAAATAAAGCTGTACTACAGCTGAATGGCGTACCTGCTAAGTAGAACACGAACACTCCCCCTGTTCGGTTCGCACCAGAACATGCGAACAGGCAAAACATTTGTTTGAACAACCGAACACTGTTAAAGTCTGTGGGACACGAACATGAATAATCAAAAGTGCTATTTTTAAAGGCTTATATGCATGGTATTGTCATAAAAAGTGTTTGGGGACCTGGGTCCTGCCCAGGGGACATGTATCAATGCAAAAAAAGTTTTAAAAACTGACGTTTTTTCAGTAGCACTGATTTTAACCTCCCTGGCAGTATGATTATGTCTGGAATTTTGTACCAAAAGCGGTACAATTATTTTGCATGGAAATCTGGCGTTTTATGTTGTAGGCATGCAATTCTTATGAATAACTCACTTAAATCTGTCCAAACCAGAGTCTAGTAGACATCCCGGGTATGATAAAGTTTGAAACACAAAATCATAAATTATAATATAATAAAAATATATATAAAAATTATTCAATAATGTAATCAAATCAAAAACACTGAAATTTGCTCAGTTGCAGAATAGTCGCTGTCATTAAATTTAGTGTTTGATGATGAATTGTGATTCTAATTTATTATTGTTGTTTTCTAGCTGGTCTAAAACCACTTTTGACATAAAGGGACACTTTTTGGTTTCTATGAACAATCTCCAGTTTCCAGGCAGAAAAAAACTATTTATTATATAAAATGACATGCAGGGCACTGGTCAGACCACTAGGGACAAAGGGGGTGTGTATTTGTTTTATACAGTACTGTAAGCTGTAAGATTACAGTACTGTATGTGTATTGTGTTTTTTAACTTTTTTGAATTTGGCGCGATCTCCGCTCCCGTGCGTCGTAACGTCGAAGGGAACGGAGATCAGTGGCACTCGGCACTGTGTGAATCGAGCGAGCAGACAGCTCGCACACACAGCGGGGAGACATCGCAGGATCCAGGGGACAAGGTAAGTAACTTCCCCCTGTATCCTGCAATGCAAGCCCGAGGGGTTACCGCTTTTGGAACTGAAGATCCAGAGCCAGACTCGGAATTACCGCCAGGGGGGTTAATAATGCTTAAAGTGATACAATAAAAGTGTAATATTCCTTAAAATTTCGTACCTGGGGGGATGTCTATAGTATGCCTGTAAAGGGGCGCATGTTTCCCATGTTTAGAACAGTCTGACAGTAAAATTACATTTCTAAAGTAAAAAAACTAATTTAAAACTACTCGCGGCTACAATGAATTGTCGGGTCCGACAATACACATTACAGTTCATTAATAAAAACGGCATGGGGATTGCCCCACAGGGGAACCCCGAACCAAAATTTTTAAAAAAATGCGTGGGGGTCCCCCTAAATTCCATACCAGGCCCTTCAGGTCTGGTATGGATATTAAGGGGAACCCGGCGCCAAAATTAAAAAAAAAATGGCGTGGGGTCCCCCTCAAAATCCATACCAGACCCTTCAGGTCTGGTATGGATTTTAAGGGGAATCCCCCTGCACCAAAATTAAAAAAAAAAAAATGGCTAGTGGTCCCCCCAAAAATCCATACCAGACCCATATCCGAGCACGCAACCTGGCAGGCCGCAGGAAAATAGGGGGGACGAGAGAGCACCCCCCTCCTGAACCGTACCAGGACACATGCCCTCAACATTGGGAGGTAGCCCCTCAAAGCACCTTGTCCTCATGTTGATGGGGAGAAGGGCCTCATCCCCACTGCGGGGATCTGCGGGCGGGGGGCTTATCGGAATCTGGAAGCCCCCTTTAACGAGGGGACCCCCAGATCCTGGCCCCCCCTGTGTGAAATGGTAATGGGGTATAACTATACCCCTACCATTTAACAAAAAAATGTGACAAAAAGGTTAAAAAAACACAAGAGGCAGTTTATGACAAGTCCTTCATTAATTTCTTCTTCTTCCATCTTCTTTCTTCTGGTCTTCCTTCGGTGTTCTACTTGTTCCTCCAACTTCTTCTCCATCTTCTTCATCTTCTTCCTCCTCCGCTCTTCTCGTCCCGCATCTTGCTCCAGCTTCTTCTCCGCTCCGCCCGCACGATCCGCCTCAGTGGGAGTCTTCAGCCGTGTGACGCTTCGATTCTTCTGACACTTCTTAAATAATGGAGGGCGGGCCACCCGATGACCCCACCCTCCTCTGACGCATGGGGACTTCCATATGGCTTTCCCCGCATTTTTTTTTACATTTTACATTTTTTTACATTTACATACTGAAGGGCCTGGTATGGAATTTAGGGGGACCCCCACACATTTTCTTTTTGATTTTGGTTCGGGGTTCCCTTGTGGGGAAATCCCCATGCCGTTTTTATCAATGACCTGTTATTGTCGTTTTTTTTTTTTTTCCTTTAGAAATGTAATTTTGCTGTCAGACTGTTCTAAACACGGGAAACACGCGCCCGTTTACAGGCATACTATAGACACCCCCCAGGTGCGAAATTTAAAGGAATATTACACTTTTATTGTTTCACTTTGAGCATTATTAAAATCAGTGCCCCCGAAAAAACTTCAATTTTTAAAACTTTTTTTACATTGATACATGTCCCCTGGGGCAGGACCCAGGTCCCCAAACACTTTTTATGACAATACCATGCATATAAGCCTTTAGAATTAGCACTTTTGATTTCTCCCATAGATTTTAAAGGGTTTTCCACGGCTTTCGAATTTGCCACGAACACCCAAACTTGTTTGCCGAACTGGCGAACAGCCAATGTTCGAGTCGAACATGAGTTTGACTCGAACATAAAGCTCATCCCTACTGCTAAGCAAATGATGGTTAACAATAAAACAAAGTAACCTTACAGTATAACAGTTAAGCCCCATACACACGGTCGGAAAATCCGACCACCAAATCCATCGGATTTGGTCCGACGGATTTAGTCCGACACTGGTGTTGCATACACACGGTCGGACAAAGTTGTCGGAAAATCCGATCATTCTGAACGTGGTGACGTTTGTTGCCTACGACGGGACTACGTAGAGGCTAGTAGCCAATAGCTTTGGTCTTGTAATGTGATCTGAGCATGCGTAGCACTTTGTCCGTCGGAATTCGCTACACACGATCGGATTTGGTGTGATCGGACTTTGTTGTCAAAAAATCTATCCAGCAGGAGATAGGACTTTGTCCGTCGGACAATCCGATGGAAACTGTCCGATGGTGCCTACACACACCGTGTGTATGGGTGTCAGGTCACCTGAGACCAGGTGACAGGTGCACTCAGTAGGAATTGGAAGTGCACCGCTAGGTAGTGGACCTTAGGACTGACTGCTGCGGATTGTACCCAGGGAGATTCAGGACACAGGTCTACTGGATCACTAACACAGATCCCAGTGGGAACTAGGGCATAGATTCCCCAGGGCGCGGAGTCTAAGAGCCAGCAGGTGTTCGCCAGCGCCTCTAGTGGTGAGGATGGACTTCGCTGCAGTCTGGCTCCAGGTCATGACCCCCAGGGTCTCACAGCTCACGCTCACAGTAGACTACAGGAGAAAGAAGCAGCAGGCTGGAACGACAAGGATAGTAAGGGGATAAGGCAGAGATCAGGGTAAACAGGAACAACAGAGTACACGCCAAAGGTTCAGGGTCACAGGCAGACAGGGATGGTCGGGGACATGCCAAAGGGTCAAGATCACCAGCAGACAGGAATAGTTGAGAACACGCCAAGGTCGGTAACAGAGACAAACATAGAGCACACGACAAGCAGGAACCAGGAAGCCGAACACACCACGGATACACAATGGTTGATCAGCACCACTGGCTTGCAGTGCACAGGTTAATATAGGGTTCCCTGATAGGGCCTGGGGTGGAGCCATGCTTAGAGGAGAGGTTATAAAACCCACCAGGTGAGAGTGGCTGGCCTCTTAGTTGGAACACATGAGGAGAGGTAAGCAAACAGGGAAAGACTACTGCATAACCATGACAATGGGGCTTAAGACATACCATCCCTGAAAAGCAAATACAATAAAATATAGTGAAAATAAAACTTTTTTAATGCAATCTGTGCCTAAAAAATACATGCCGAAGCATGGGGGCAATCCACCCCTAATGTTAGGAGCAAATCACTCCTCCACCCAATGCTTCGGCATATATGCTCTTTTTTTAACTGTGGTAGTGAAATCACCTCCTACAGCGCTGGAGTCACGGCTTTACATATCGTGGGAGCAAATGCTGTTGCTGTCAAAATAAATAAACCTGTGCTGCAGCTAAATAGCATACCTGCTAAGCAAATGATGGTTAACAATAAAACAAAGTAATGTTACAATATAACAGTAATACATACCATACCTGCAAAGCAAATACAATAAAACATAGTAAAAATAAAACATTACAGTTCTAAAATACAGTAACAACAGAGAGAGAACAATAGATATAGAACAATAGTGAGCGATCAATAGAGCAGACAATAAAGAGCGAACATAAGAGAGAGAACAATAGAGAGAGAGAAGAAAAATAAAACCACAACTATTTTTTGCTTTTTTTATTTAATGTTTTTTGTGTGTTTTTTTTTGCACTTTTATAAAAACTGTAAACTGTGAACTTTCCAGATTAGGGTCTCTCAAAATGTGAGCGCCATCTCATTTTTCGAGACCCTGTGTTAGTGTGCCCTAGGAATGTGCAGTGCTGTACCCTACGCTAATACTCCACTAGTGTGTGGTAGTGTTTGAAACAGTCACTGATGCAGAGACCAGGTTGGTCAGGACAGGAGAGACAATAACGCCTAAATCTGAATTTTCTGCAGACATGACATCTTCTTTGGGGTGTTCTTTGGGCAGGGGTACCAGAGAGGATATACGGAAAATGCCTCTCATGCAGCTGGCTCACTGCATTTGCGTTGGGAAGGTGGGGCATAGCACCGTCTGGAAACAGAAGGGCTTTGACGATCTCTTCCTGGAATTTTAGGAAGGATCCAGTTCGTCCTGAAGCTTTGTATAGCACAAAAGCGTTCAGTAGAGCCAATTGAAATAAGTATTCAGACACTTTTTTGTACCAGCGTCTGGGCTTACGGGCAATTAGGTACAGCCCCAACAACTGGTCGTTGAGATCCACCCCTCCCATGTTAAGGTTGTATTCATGGACACAGAGGGGTTTCTCCACAACACCAGTCGGCATAGGAATCTGGACTGTCGTATCTGCACGAGGGGAGGCCAGAATGAAAACATTCCGTAAATTTCTCCATTTCACTGCTAACAAATTATTACACTTCAAGCATGCTCTCTCACCCCATTTAAGTCTGGATTCTCCAAGCCGTTGGGGGAAGCCCTGGCGATTAGATCGCACAGTGCCACATGCGCCAATCCCATAATCAAAAAGGTGACTAAAAAGTGGCACGCTCGTGTAATAATTGTCCACGTACAAGTGGTACCCCTTTCCGAATAAGGGTGACACCAAGTCCCACACAATCTAACCAGCCCTCTCTATATAGTTTGGCCAGTTCTCTGGCTCTACGTGACTATATCTTTCCTCGTAAACCATAAAACTATATGTATAGCCTGTTGCCCTGTCACAGAGCTTATACATCTTGACCCCATATCTGGCACGCATGCTGGGAAGATACTGTTTGATAGACAAGCGGGCAGAAAACTTAATAAGGGACTCATCAATGCTGACAACTTGATCGGGAGTAAACAAGGCTGCAAACTGTTGGTTGAAGTGGTTTACGAGGGGCCGAATTTTGTAGAGCTGATCAAAATCAGGGTCACCCCGAGGACGACAGAGTTCATTATCATTGAAGTGCATGAACCGCAAGATCTGCTCGTATCGTGTCCTGGTCATGAAGGCAGAGAACACGGGCATATGGTGAAATGGGTCAGTGGACCAATATGACTGCAACTCTATCTTTTTAGTAATGCCCATGAGGAGGGATTGGCCCAGGAAGATCTTAAATTCGGAAACCGTAATAGGTTTCCAATCTCTGGCAAGGATCAACTGGGGATTAGCGGCGATGAATTGACCAGCATACAAATTGCTTTGATCCATAATAGATCTATAGAGATCTTCCGTGAAAAACAGCGAATAAAAATCAAGTGACCTAAAATCAACTGTTTCCACCTAATTCCGGGTTGGCCAGTGAATGGGGGAAGTACGGGTGCTGCAGAAGTGGTGGGCTCCCAATTCGGAGTGGCAACTGCAGCAGGAAGGGCACTATGGGCTCGACGGGCATGTGTTTGTCTTCTTCTTGGTGGGTGCGGGACACTACCTCACCAGCTTGAACTGCACTTATAGGACTCGACACGTCGCCAAGTGTTACTGCAGTGCTGGATGTGTGACCAGGATGTACTAGGCCGCTGGTTCTTGCCAGTTCACCAGAAGGATGAGCGGCACTAGTACTGGCTCTCTGCTCTATATGAGAGCCCTGCAGTTCTTGCACCTCAACGACAGCAGAAGAACGGGGACGGGTACGCCTGACCTTGGCAGGGACCACTACTCCATGAATGAATGAATGATTGATTTGTATAGCGCTGCAACTGCGAACTGAATCGCCTCAAGGTGCTTTTCTGCTCTTGTTGTGATGCCATGTTTAGAAGAGGTGGGTCTTGAGTTTTTTCCTGAAGGCCTGATGGTTTTCTTCCAAGCAGATGTTGTTTGGTAGAGCATTCCATAGCCGAGGTCCCTGTACTGCGAATCTTCGTTCTCCCTTCGATATGTAGCGGGCTTTGGGGATGAGAAGGCGGTTTTGGTTTGTTGATCGAAGGCTGCGATTTGGTATGTATTTTTCTATTTTCTCACAAAGGTATTGAGGCGCATTTCCTTGTGTACATTTGTGGGTAAGGCAGAGGGTCTTGAATGTGATCCTGTCTTTTACTTTGAGCCAATGGAGGGTACTTAGGGATGGGGAGATGGATTCCCAAGGTTTCTTTCCGGTGACTAATCTCGCTGCTGTGTTTTGGACAATTTGAAGGCGCGCAATCTGGTAATCCGGTAATCCTATGTAGAGGGAGTTTGCATAGTCGAGATGCGAATTGATGATCGTTCCTACTACTACCGCTTTTTCCTTTTCAGGGAGGAAGGGGATGAGTCTGCGTAGCAGGCGGAGGAGATGGTGGGATCCGCTGATTACGGATCCTATTTGTGCCTCCATGGTCATCTCTGAATCAAAGATTACTCCGAGGCTTTTGGCTTTGTTGCTTGGAAGGATGGTCTGTCCCAGGATGGTTGGTGGTGTCCAATGGGTTTTCGTCTTTTTCCTTTGGTTTGCGTCGAGGAGCAGTAGTTCTGTTTTTCTGTTTTCGATCCATTTAGTTTGAGGGAGCTAGTGGTCATCCAGTCATCTATCAATGTGAGACATTTTCCTAGTTCCTGGTACTGGTCTTTTTGTCTGGTGATCCAGAAATACAGTTGAGTGTCGTCCGCGTATGAGTGGTAGCATAGATCCGATTTGTTAATAATTTTGAAGAGTGGCCGGATGTAAATGTTGAACAGTACTGGTGATGATGGTGATCCTTGAGGGACTCCATAAGTAATTGCCCGGGTTTCTGAAGTGAAGGCTCCTAGTTTCACTGTCTGTGACCGGTTTCCTAAGAAGGAAGCGAACCATGGAAGATCTACATCTGTAACTCCTGCCACTTCCTTGAGGCAGCTGAGAAGAGTGTTGTGGTCCACTGTGTCGAACGCCGCACTAAGGTCCAGCAATACCAGAAGACACGATTCTCCATCATCCGCTGCTTCTAGGGCGTCCTCCCATATTTTCAGAAGTGCCGTTTCTGTGCCATGGCCTGGGCGGAAGCCTGATTGTAGTGGGTCCAAGAGCTTGTGTGTGTCCAGGTGAAGTTGAAGCTGTTGTACTACTGCTTTCTCCATGATCTTGGAAATGGTGTTCAGGCTTGTTACCGGTCTGCGATTGTTCGGATCTTTGGAGTCGAGGTTGGGTTTCTTTAGCAATGGTTTGATGATGCCTTGCTTGAGGGAATTCGGAACCAATCCTTCTTTGAACGACTGATTTATTAGGTGTGTAATAGCGGGGGCCAGAATGTCGGAGCATTCTTTCAAGAGTTTTGTGGGGATGATGTCGTTTGGCGGTGTGCTGTCTCGGAGGCTCTTGATGACATTTTTGGTTTCATCCGTGGTGATCGGGGTAAGCGAAAAATGTGGTGCTTTTGCGCTGTGGATGTAAAATTCCTTACTTGGGTTGGGTTGAGTAGAGTTGGTTGTTGTTTTTTTTTGTTATTATTTTATTATTTTCTGAATGTTGTCTATTTTGTTGATGAAAAAATCGGATAACTTGTTGCAGTATTCTTGAGTTTCGTTTCCTTGGGGCTCAAGGCAGGTGGGGTTCATAGTCTGGGCGACTAGTTTGAAAAGTTCCCGTGGTCGGTTTAAGGCTTTTGAGAGGGTGTTTGAGACATGTTCTTTTTTTGCCGTGAAAATTGCTTTATGATATCTCTTGGTGAGTATTCTGTAGTTTGTGTGATTTTCCTTTGTGGTGTTTCTTCTCCAGGCTCTTTCTGCTCTTTTGTGTTCCCGTTTCAGTAGAGTAAGCGTGCCATTAAACCATCCAGAATTTTTCTTGCTGATGGGTGCTCGATGTTTCGGGGCGACTGCGTCTGCTGTTTGTAGAAGTGCCTTGTTTATGAAGCTGAGTGTTCGTTCTGTTGAGTGGTTTTGATTTAGTGTTGCCATTTTGTATGTTAGTGTGGTTTTGAAGATTTCCGAGTGTAGTTTCTTCTGCGATCTAATCCAGTGTGTTGTTGCCGCCGGGTTTGGTTTTTGGAGGGAGATGTTAGTAGGGATCTCAAATATGAGAGCGTGGTGGTCTGTCCATGGTAGCGCTATGTTGTCTAGTATGTTGATGTCCATATTTTGCTTGAAGATGAGGTCCAGGATGTGACCCGACCCATGTGTGGGAGCCTTTACTAGTTGTTGAAGCCCTAGGTCTTCCAGTTGATTGATGCAGGTGGTGGCGATGGGGTCTTCAGTGGAGTTCGCCCAGAGGTTGAAATCTCTGAGTACCAGAACCTTGTTGTTTTTCAGGGTGTGTGCCGTAATGAATTCCGTGAGTGGTATCGGTAGATTTGTCTTTGGTCCTTGTGGTCTGTAGCATAGCAGCATGTGGATGGTTTCTCGTGGTGTGGTTTGCATCTGTAGAGTAAGTGTCTCCATAAAAGTTGCTGTGTTCTGTACCGTAGGTTTGGCGAGCGCCAAATGAGCTTTGAAGATCACTGCTAGGCCTCCTCCTTTTTTTCCTTTCCTATGCTCGGTTAGGATCCTGTAGTTTTCTGGCACTAATTCTGTTAGGATGGTGTTGCAGTCGGGTGTTAGCCAGCTTTCCGTGATGAAGAGGCAATCTATGTTGTTTTGTGTGATGAAGTCATGGATTTCGTGCCTGTGCTTGACTGCCGATCTGGTGTTAATCAAGGCGCATGCTAACTGTTGCGGTTGAGTTGTAGTCTTCTTATGTTTGATCGTTGCTTGTGGATCGATCCTTAGTAGTCGTTCTTTTTGTAATATTTTTTGAATGCCGGTCGGTAGAGTTGCGGTCGAATTTCTTAGTCTGCGGAGGGACTCTGCTGAGTATTTGAAATTGCACATGTTGAGGTGCTCCAAAATTTTTTTTTGCTGTGGACAAGATGATGCGTTGAAAAAAGCTGATGCTGTTGTTGAGGCGATAATGGTATTGCGCAAGGCGGTTGAAGATGTTGCTGGTCTTGCTATTAGTCTAAAGAGTTTCAGATAACGGATCTGTGGGAAACCCTGTAGAGCTACACCCGCCCTCCCGTTGATCCAGAGGAAGGCGAAAAACCCCTACTAGCGCGGCTAATTGCTATTGCAGAGGATAAAATTCCTTCCTGACCCCCCAAAGGGGCGGTCGGATGTTGGTCCCTGGATCAACTGCTAGTGGTGTTCCCCTGCGATACTTACCAGAATATTTACCTTACCAGGTTGATCCAACGATGGAGATAGGGTGGATCCTGATGTTGATCACCTGGGGAAGAAGAGGCGGCTATATGGCGATGCTGATGTTACTGGTGTGTGCTGTTAAAACTTGTGGGTAAAACTGGCTGGTCTGGGTGTATGCTGTAATTAAAAGCCTTGTTAAAAACTTTGGTTAAAAACTTGGTTAAAACAATTAACACAAGCAATTAGACTGTTGTCTTACCACTTGTAGTTAAAAAACCTGTGTTTTAAAATAACTTGGCCGGTCTGGGTGTACCAAGATGGCCGCCGTACTAGGTTGAAGCAGGTGGAGTGCTGTGGTCTGGGTGTACCAAGATGGCCACCGGACTAGGCCCGAGCTGCGGCCTGTCCTAGCACTGACGGCTCCCGGTTCTTCCGTGAGTGTTGGTGAGCGTTGGAGGGCTTGGAGGGGGGGGAGCTCGCCGCAGCCCTGTTGAGCCAAAAAAGAGGGCTGGAGAGATGATTGGGGAGGCGGATTGCCAGCTTCGGCCGGGACTAGGCCGGAGCCGCGGACTCTCCTAGCTGCTGATGCCTGATGGGCAGCTGCGGCCGGCGCGGAGAAGGGAAGGGGCCGATTGGTTGTGGGGGGGCCGCGGGATCCGCAGTGGGGTCCGGAGGATCCTGTATTTACTTCTGCTCCCTGTCCTAACTTCTCAGGGATTCGGGATGGGATGGGCACTGGCTGGGTCCTGCTCGCTGGGGCTGTGGGCTCCTGACGGCCGGAGCTGCTAGGCGCACGTCCTCTTCCTTCACTGACACTGACAGACTGACAGAGCTATCTGTCAAGGTGCCGCTGCTGTCTACCGGTTCGTATTCTGAGCCTGAATCTGACAGATATATGGGAGGTGGTGCTGGGGTTGGTCTGGAGCAGGTCTAACCCACATCCCATAAAATACAGTATATACGGGGTATATTCCTCTTTGGGGACTTTAAAGGGAAAGGACACTTGCTTGAGTATAAAGAGTTGTTTTATTTTACATAAAGGGGTAAGTTGATGTGGAGAAACAAATCCACGTGAGTAAACACAGACAAAAAATATACATAGATGAGGTAATAAAGAGGATGCAATAACATAAGCATAAATATATGACACAGATATGACACAGTTATGTGCGATTATCCGACGCGTTTCGAGATAAAGCTCTTCTTCAGGGATATTTGGGATCAGCACATAAATGTATTAAACATCTAAAAAGAAAAATAGAATGAGAAAACAAGAACAAGTACAAATATGTTTACAGTCATGATCAATAAACAATTGTGAGTGCTGGTTATGTAATAGTTAGTTCCTGTTTATACTGACCCTATCCTGTGCCTGGATATCTTATGAGAGCATCCGTAATTTTAAAAAGGGGAAGAGGTAGTAGTGGAGCCCTTGGTGCGATGAACAAGGGTGTTAATGCTGCTTATGACTCCCGCCAACGTCCCAGGAATTGGAGGCGAATCTGACAGATCGGTGACTTCCTCTTCACTATCTGTCATGCTCAGAAACGTGTAGGCCCCTGCACTACTGTACCTTCGATTGGACATTTTGGCCTCTAAATTTACTGGTACAGTAGTGAGACTCACAGAAAAAAGAGCACCTGACTGTCAGCGACTGCTTCAAATGCTCTAAAAAAAACTGTTAGCGTTCACAGGGATCAGGCCTGACTCTGTGACTGCTGCAGTTATGTGTTTAGTGTTTTTGTAAGTGACAGTGATCGATTGATACTGCACTTGGGTATAACTGCGGCGGCTCCGGAACTGGTTAAATACCTTAGACTGTTTACTTTCCAAAAATAGGTAATTTGAGGGGTTATTTGTACTGTCCTGGCATTTTAGCGCCTCAAAAAATTAGATGTTCAGGATTGATCAATTTTGGCCTAAATTTTGAAAATAGTAGAAAATATTGTTTGTTTGTTATTTATTTATATAATATAAAAAAAAAAAAAATTAAAAAAAAACTGTGGTGATCAAATACCACCAAAAAAAGCTCTATTATGTGGAAAAAGTGATATAAAAGGAAATCTTCCATTGAATATGTTTTTTCTGCATACAACAATAAAGAAATTGGGAAGATTTCCCTCCACTTCCTGTACACAAAAGGAAGCAAGAGGAATTCACCACTTAGACAGTCATCACCGTAACATGTGTTCATTCCCATTAGAAGCTTTCCCATCTAAACCTTTTTTGGTGACAACTCCAAATTTTAGATTTTCCTTCATTTTCAGCCCCAACGACATCTTGGACAAATGGGGAGGGTAAATCTCTCCAGCAGGGACACAGCAATAAAAACTGGACAGGGTTGCTATTCCCTTTGGCTATAGATACACTTTAATAATGGAACATGCTTAGGCCAGGATAAAGTTTGATTATAATGATCATGATCTTAGGGCTAAAACACACTTTTCCACTGTGATGTGTTGCAGTAATGTGTACGTTAAATCAAAGTATGGTAATGCACATTACGTTCGCTAGTGTGGTGCAGTGCTGTCTATTGTGAATGGCACCCCAACACACTAAGGAATTGCAGCTCCAATGCACATGAGCTTTGCATGTACTTTCGCTATGTCAACAACCTGTTTATTTGAATGGGCTGGCTTTATGCAATTCACGTTAATGTGTGAAGAAACACAGAAATGCACATTCCATACATACTGGAAAAGTGTGAACCCAGTCATAATTTCTGATATCACACATAAGATATGCTAAAAAATTTAGTTTGTTGAAAATGATCTACCAGTTTCTGATCCATACATGATAAAAAGAACAGATATTAAAAGTTCCTACAAAACTAAACATTTCATAATTTTCAAGAGGGAATCGGCAATGAGAATTATAAGACAAGGTTCACTAGGCAGACATAAATTAGAGCTAATCACACCATGTTAACTAAACAGAAACAGCAGTTAAATCCAGATTTAAGATGCTAATTATACGTAGAAATAATTTTAATTATAAAATGATTAACAGGAAGAATGTGGTTATGAGAAATGTTTAAATCATAATTAGTAAGTATTTAGCTACTATAACAATGTTAATTGACTGCAATTTGAAGAATTCCCAATTTTTATTACTTTTTCCTCTTCCTCACATACACTAAATTATTTTATTTTTTTATATTGATGGATTTGTATTAATATAGACATTTATATAGTGCTCTTTACAAATTCAGAGCAAACGTCTTTTGCTGGAAACATATTTATGAGGAGGATTTTCATTTAATAATTTTCTGATTTAAATTTATTTCAAATTACATTTTGTTTTTCCCAAAGAGCCATGGGCTTCAGTGCTCAAAGCAGAGATGTCACTAGAAAATGTTTCCTGATGTTATAAAAACCCAATACAGTAATGTCACTCAAAGTGTGTAGGTTTTGGTTAGATTTATACTTGTAAAGTAATTCCTAGTTTTTGAACATGAGGAGTTGATTTAATAGAGGCAAATAGACTGTGCACTTTCTCCAGATCTTAGTAAATGAGGTAAAGCTCAACTTTGCAAAGAATAACCAATCACATGCAAGGAAAAAAAAAAAAAAAAAAAAACAGCATTTTTGCTTTCACGTGATTGGATGATGGAAGTTCTTTCTCGACTGGAGAAATTGCACTTGCAGAGTACAACTGCACTTTGCAAAGTGCAGTTGCAAAGTGCTATTTGTAACTATTTGCTATTTGCTTTTAGTAAATCAGCCCCTATGTATTATTATGTTTAGGAAAAAATCTATTTAAATACATTAACCTTTCACATTAACAATTTTTAGCCAGCAGACAGTGCTTTAGGCTGCTTTTATGTTTACCAGGTAAACTTTGTAGAGAACATGTATTTTGCCCATGCAGGGTAAAACAACAGGTTCACTCTAATGGTGGCTTCACCAGCGGCATATATATCTTCCTTCACTTCCTATAGCTACCAGTTATGGTCAATGCACAGGTTTATATTTAAAATGTGATAAGGGGATAGTAGGGATAGGCGAACGGTTCCACCCAAGTATAAGTTCAGGTCGAACTTTAGCTGTTCGGACGTTCGATAAAGAGCCAAACAAACGGGTCATTCGACCGTTTGTTTGCCCCCCCGAACCGACCACAATGCATTGCGGTGCTGAACAGTGCATTGCAAGCCCTGATTCGCTGAAGCAGTGAAAGCTTCAGCCAATAAGGGTACAGAGCACTGTCAGAGTCATGATTGGACACTGTCATCATGACTTTATCCACCCATGGCTCATTAACCACTTTAAGACCAGCCTCGTTTTGGATTTTAGGTGTTTACATGTTTCAAACAGTTTTTTTTGCTAGAAAAAAACTTAGAACCCCCAAACATTATATATATTTTTTTTTTTCTAACACCCTAGAGAATAAAATGGCGGTCGTTGCAATACTTTTTTTCACACCGTATTTGCGCAGCGGTCTTACAAGCGCACTTTTTTTGGAAAAAAAAGTCACTTTTTTGAATAAAAAAATAAGACAACAGTAAAGTTAGTCCAATTTTTTTATATATTGTGAAAGATAATGTTACGCCGAGTAAATTTATACCTAACATGTCACGCTTCAAAATTGCGCCCGCTCGTGGAATGGCATCAAACTTTTACCCTCAAAAATCTCAGTAGGCGACGTTTAAAAAAAAACTCTACAGGTTGCATATTTTGCGTTACAGAGGAGGTCTACGGCTATAATTATTGCTCTCGCTCTACCGATCGCGCCGATACCTCACATGTGTGGTTTGACCACCGTTTTCATATGCGGGCGCTACTCACGTATGCGTTCGCTTCTGCGCACGAGCTCGTCGGGACGGGGCGCTTTAAAAAAATTTTTTTTTTTTTTTTTCTTATTTATTTTTCTTGATTTTATTTATTTTTACACTGTTTTTTTTAAAAAAAAATTAATTGGCTCACTTTTATTCCTATTACAAGGAATGTAAACATTCCTTGTAATAGAAAAAAGCATGACAGGTCCTCTTAAATATGAGATCTGGGGTCAAAATGTCCTCAGATCTCATATTTGGACTTCAATGAAAAAAAAAAAAAAAAATGTAATTTAAAAAAATTACATTTGAAAATTCCTCTTTAAGAGGTATGGGCGGAAGTGACGTTTTTGACGTCGCTTCCGCCCTCCTATGGTATAGAGATGAGTGGCGGCCATCTTAGCGTCACTCATCTCTAGACACAGGAGGGGAACGGACCCGATCGCCTCCGCCGCTGCCGACGGTTCCGGTAAGCGTCGGAAGGCGCGGGAGAGCAGCGGGAGGGGGGGCACCTCTCCCGCCGCCGATAACGGTGATCTCGCGGCGAATCCGCCGCGATGACCACCATTATCGGACAGCCGACCGGCGCCTGAAGAGATGGATACCTCGGTTGTGGCAGCAGCTGCTGCCGTTACCGAGATATCCCTCTTCAAAAAAGGGACGTACATCGTCGTGCGCCGGTCGGAAAGTGGTTAATGCCCCACAGTATAAAAGTATTCTTTCAAGGGCAGCCATTTTCAGTGTGATTTCGGCATTGAAAGAGATAGAACAGGGCTCTGTTCAGTGCTATTAGTTAGTTAGTGTGCTATACTGTGCTATTTTGCTTCAATTGTCAGTGTAGAATATTAGTTTAGTGTCAGTCTAGGGATATTGTGTGTGTACTGAGGAGGACCATCATTCAGCTTTGCATAGTGTGCAGCTAGATTAGGGACAGCTCAGATTCACTGTAGTGTAGCGAGACCATGTCATTCATATATACATTTGTGTAGAGTAGGGAAAGCTCAGTTTCAGTGTAGTGTAGTTAGATTGTGTCAGTAATCTTTACATTAGTGTATAGCTAGAGTAGGGACAGTTTACTTCTGTGTGCGTTACTGCCAGTTTAACGCCATAAATTTTTGTGTGCGTTACTGCCAGTTTAACGCCATATAGTTCTGTGTGCATTACTGCCAGTTTAAGGTCATATAGTTTTGTGTGTTACTGCCAGTTTAACGCCATTTATTTTTGTGTGCGTTACTGCCAGTTTAACACCATATCGTTCTGTGCATCACTGTACGTTTGGCGCATTATATTGCAGTATATTATAGTGTATCCATATCTTTACATTTGCTTATAAGGAAAGCCCCCTCCCTCCCAATAATGTCTGGGAGGACATCAAGGAGAGGCAGACGCTCCCATGGCACTGTAAGGGGGCAGCAACAAATGTGTCCACAGGCAAAGGTGGACGTGGTGGTCAGTCCTCAGGCAGGGCATCATTTCCTCTGTTTAGTGAATTTGCCCATGGTATCCAGCCACAGCATGCAGAGGACGTGGTTGACTGGCTTACTAAACCTTCCTCATCCTCCTCATCCTCTGTCACGCAAGCAGAGACAAGTGTGCAGTCCCCTGCAGTTGCCAGAGTGGATAAACCTGCCTCCTTTTCCACATCTATTCCTGCCATAGCCCCAACATCAGCCATTGAGGAGTCAGCTGAGTTATTTGACCACAGCGTCAGCCACTTGCGCCTTGATGATGCCCTGCCATTACTGGATTCAGATGTTGGTTCTGAGGATGAGGATGACAGGAACATGAGCCTAGAGAGAGGGAGGAACACTAGTAGACTAAATGCCATTCATGTTCCCCAAGCCGCAGAGTATTGCCAAGTTTTCTCCAGTGGTAAGGATGAAGATGGAGGAGATGGAGATGATGATGATGATGATGAGGTCACTGATGCAACTTGGGTGCCAGATAAAGCAGAGGAGGAAACTGAAGGTGAGGCGGCACAACCCCAAGGAGGCCGACATCAAGAAAGAGTAGAGAGCAGCCACCGTATTCCATCACATTCTGCAGCTGTTATCACCCAGCCCACTCCCCAAAGCTCAACTGTCTGGCCCTTTTTCAGCACATCTGCAGCAGATCGCACTGTTGTTATCTGCAAACTGTGTCTCAGGCACATCAAACGTGGCAAAAACACAAACCATATGCATTTCATTGCAATTGCACGTGGGAAGGCGCCCCCGACACCCAACGAGTAATTTTTCTGCACCTGTTTGACAGGTGCATATCATTGCAATTTTTTACCGCAAGGCCAATTCTTGCTTTCATCAAGATTACCTCTATAAGGTTACGGTGGGAAGGTGCCACCGACACCCAAAGACCAATTTTTACACACCCATTACTTCTATACAAAGTCAGTGACACCAGAATCTATCCAAAAAATCTCTAATCTTGTTCCCAGTGCACTACATTGTGGCCTCATCATACATACTGGCTCCCCAGCTGTTTCTGAGCAAAATAAAGGCAGCTTGCAGGGAAAATTTAATTTAATTTGGCTTTATGAATGCAATTATTGCTGCGGCAGATTCTAGACATGATACAGATCTGCCACTTTACAGGTAGACTAAGGGGACCCCCCAGGCACTATATTGGAAGGAATTTTTCATTTTTAGACTTTCACTTTAAAAATCAAAAAAAATGACTGCTCATTTAAAAATGAAATTTTTCCCATTTTTTTTTTATTGATACATGTTCCCCAGGGCAGGACCCGGACCCCTATAACCATTGTATGCCCAATTACTTGCACATAAGCCTTCAAAATGGGTACTTTTGATTTTTGACGTTCGGGTCCCATTGACTTTAATGGAGTTCGTTGTTCTGGTCCGAACTTTCATGGTGTTCGGAAGTTTTGGTGCGAACCGAACAGGGGTCTGTTCGGCCCATCCCTAGTAACTAGCAGATTTCTACTCTCTGGATTCAAAGTAATAGTATAACAATAGAAGGGCCACTTTTATGAGAAATTTAGATGTAAATCTAATTAGATTTAAACTGAAGTAAGTCTGTAAATGAAATTGTAAAAACTTTTTTATTACATCCTTACAAATTCCTAATAGGTGTATGGACCTCAACAAAAATGTTTCCTAATTTTAATATACACTATATTACCAAAAGTATTGGGATACCTGCCTTTACATGCACATGAACTTTATAATAGCATCTCAGTCTTCATCTGCAGGGTTCAATATTGAGTTGGCCCACCCTTTGCAGCTATAACAGCTTCAACTCTTCTGGGAAAAAAGGGCAAAAAAAGAAGCGCCAGGCAATTCCTAGTGCAGCATTATTTTAATATGGATAAACAAATAGTTGACAGTATAGATTGCAATCACATAGTGCTACAGCTAATGAAGGAGGGGTGGCTGTGCTTCTGAAATGCGTTCTGATTGGCCAAACACAGTGGCAGGCGGCTCCCAGGTCTACAGCTTCAGCTCACTTCCACGCTGAGCAATCCAGCCGGCGTCTACCCTCGAGGCTTCAGCTCCCCACTGATTCACGGCGACTGTGGCTTTCAATCCTAAGGATATACCGGCAGCTTCTGTTCCCAGGCGGGACCTGGTAAGCCCTCACCCACTGTAGCACTATGTGAGTGTAATCTATACTGTCAACAATTTGTTTATCTATATTAAAATAATGCTGCACTAGGAATTGTCTGGCGCTTCTTATTTCTTTTTTTGCCCTTTTCGCCCAAATCTTTAGGGTTCCCAGCTATTGTCTGAAGCAGCCTCGCCACCCACCGCAGAGACTTACCCAAGGGGGTTCTCTACCCCCAGAACTTTATTTTTTTAAAAAAAATTCTTAACCTTCATTTGCATCACTCATTCCATTGAGGTCTTTCCTGTATAATACTTATAACAGAGCCGGTCCGCCCTATACGCGGACTACGCAAGATGCGTAGGGCCCCGCCGCTGCGCGGGGCCCCAAGGGCGGATCGGCTCTGCTTGGGGGCCCCTGGGGCCGCTGCCACCGCTGTCGCTGCTGTGTGGGCAGCGGCGCCTGAAAAAAAGATGGCCGCGGGGCCGACATGCAACTGCGCATGCGCCCGCATTTCCGAAAATTACCGAGCAGCGGCAACAGCGCTGGCGCATGCGCAGTTGCATGTCGGCCCCGCGGCCATCTTTTTTTCAGGCGCCGCTGCCCTCACAGCAGCGGCAGCGGCGCCATGCGCAGTGACACGATGGCGCAGAGTGGCGCCATTTTTAAAAAGTAAAACGTCCCCTCCACAGCCTCTGAGCTCCTGGGCCCCCTCCCCCTCGCTGCCTCTGACCTCCTGTCCCCCCTCACCCCTAAAAGCCTCTAACCTCTGACCTCCTGTCCCCCCCCTCGCAGCCTCTGACCTCCGGCCCCCCCTCGCAGCCTCTGACCTCCTGTCCCCCCCCTTCGCAGCCTCTGACCTCCTGTCCCCCCCTCGCAGCCTCTGACCTCCTGTCCCCCCACTTCGCAGCCTCGGACCTCCTGTCCCCCCCCCTCGCAGCCTCGGACCTCCTGTCCCCCCCCTTCGCAGCCTCGGACCTCCTGTCCCCCCCCATCGCAGCCTCGGACCTCCTGTCCCCCCTCGCAGCCTCGTACCTCCTGCCCCCCCCCCTTCGCAACCTCAGACCTCCTGTCCCCCCCTCGCAGCCTCGGACCTCCTGCCCCCCCCTCGCAGCCTCGGACCTCCTGCCCCCCCTCGCAGCCTCGGACCTCCTGTCCCCCCCCTCGCAGCCTCGGACCTCCTGCCCCCCCCCCTCGCAGCCTCGGACCTCCTGCCCCCCTCGCAGCCTCGGACCTCCTGCCCCCCCTCGCAGCCTCGGACCTCCTGCCCCCCTCGCAGCCTCTGACCTCCTGCCCCCCCTCGCAGCCTCTGACCTCCTGCCCCCCCTCGCAGCCTCTGACCTCCTGTCCCCCCCTCGCAGCCTCTGACCTCCTGTCCCCCCCCCTTGCAGCCTCTGACCTCCTGTCCCCCCCTTGCAGCCTCTGACCTCCTGCCCCCCCCCCCTTGCAGCCTCTGACCTCCTGCCCCCCCCCCCTTGCAGCCTCTGACCTCCTGTCCCCCCCCTTGCAGCCTCTGACCTCCTGTCCCCCCCCCTTGCAGCCTCTGACCTCCTGTCCCCCCGCCCTTGCAGCCTCTGACCTCCTGTCCCCCCTTGCAGCCTCTGACCTCCTGCCCCCCCCCTGCAGCCTCTGACCTCCTGTCCCCCCCTCGCAGCCTTGGACCTCCTGTCCCCCCCTTCGCAGCCTCGGACCTCCTGTCCCCCCCTCGCAGCCTCGGACCTCCTGCCCCCCCTCGCAGCCTCGGACCTCCTGCCCCCCCTCGCAGCCTCGGACCTCCTGTCCCCCCCTCGCAGCCTCGGACCTCCTGCCCCCCCTCGCAGCCTCGGACCTCCTGTCCCCCCCTCGCAGCCTCGGACCTCCTGCCCCCCCCTCGCAGCCTCTGACCTCCTGCCCCCCCCTCGCAGCCTCGGACCTCCTGCCCCCCCCTCGCAGCCTCTGACCTTCTGCCCCCCTCGCAGCCTCTGACCTCCTGCCCCCCCTCGCAGCCTCTGACCTCCTGTCCCCCCCTCGCAGCCTCTGACCTCCTGTCCCCCCCTCGCAGCCTCTGACCTCCTGTCCCCCCTTGCAGCCTCTGACCTCCTGTCCCCCCCCCCCCTTGCAGCCTCTGACCTCCTGCCCCCCCCCCTTGCAGCCTCTGACCTCCTGTCCCCCCCCCTTGCAGCCTCTGACCTCCTGTCCCCCCCCCCTTGCAGCCTCTGACCTCCTGTCCCCCCTTGCAGCCTCTGACCTCCTGCCCCCCCCCTTGCAGCCTCTGACCTCCTGCCCCCCCCTGCAGCCTCTGACCTCCTGTCCCCCCCTTGCAGCCTCTGACCTCCTGTCCCCCCCCTTGCAGCCTCTGACCTCCTGTCCCCCCTTGCAGCCTCTGACCTCCTGTCCCCCCCCCTTGCAGCCTCTGACCTCCTGTCCCCCCCCCTGCAGCCTCTGACCTCCTGTCCCCCCCTTGCAGCCTCTGACCTCCTGTCCCCCCTTGCAGCCTCTGACCTCCTGCCCCCCCCTTGCAGCCTCTGACCTCCCCCCCCCCCCCCCTTGCAGCCTCTGACCTCCTGTCCCCCCTTGCAGCCTCTGACCTCCTGTCCCCCCCCCTTGCAGCCTCTGACCTCCTGTCCCCCCCTTGCAGCCTCTGACCTCCCGTCCCCCCTTTGCAGCCTCTGACCTCCCGTCCCACCCCTTGCAGCCTCTGACCTTCTGCCCCCCCCTTGCAGCCTCGGAACTCCTGTCTCTTCCCCCCCCCCCCCGCAGCCTCTGACCTCTCCTGTTGCCCCCCCCACAGCCTCTGACCTCTCCTGTTGTCCCATCCGCAGCCTCTGAACTCTACTGTTGTCCCATCCGCAGCCTCTGACCTCCCCTGTCCCATCCGCAGCCTCTGACCTCCCCTGAGTCAAGAGAGGGAGCGCAGCCAGGATGGGGATCATGGGAGAAGTCAGACATGTATGGACTGTGGAAAGGAAACTATGGGATAAAACCAGAGCCACCAAGCTGGAGCCGCCTGACTGAGCCCTGCACCGTGCACCTGAGAGGAGGTCAGTGACAGCACCGCCAGGCCAGTCTAGGGGGGGGTCAATACAATATTGTAAGGGGGCACTGATATAAAGGTTTCCCCCTTATATCAGTAAACCCCCTTATCTTAGTGTTTTCTTTCTTTGGTCACCAGAGTCCTCCCCACATTCCCAGAGTTCCCCTTTACATCATAGTATGCAGGATTCCACCTTACAGTGCAAGGGGGAACTCTGATGTAAAGGGCAATGCTGCAGACCCTGATGTAAGTAGGGAGGCTCTCTGAGGACCCTGATGTATGTGGGGCTCTCTGAGGACCCCAATGTAAGGAGGGGCTTTATAGGGATGCTCTCTGGGGACCCTGATGTAAGGAGGGTGCTCTCTGGGGACCCTGATGTAAGGGGGGTGCTCTCTGGGGACCCTGATGTAAGGGGGGTGCTCTCTGGGGACCCTGATGTAAGGGGGGCTCTCTGGGGACCCTGATGTAAGGGGTGGCTCTCTGGGGACCCTGATGTAAGGGGGGTGCTCTCTGGGGACCCTGATGTAAGGGGGGTGCTCTCTGGGGATCCTGATGTAAGGGGGGTGCTCTCTGGGGACCCTGATATAAGGGGGGTGCTCTCTGGGGACCCTGATGTAAGGGGGTGCTCTCTGGGGACCCTGATGTAAGGGGGGTGCTCTCTGGGGACCCTGATGTAAGGGGGTGCTCTCTGGGGACCCAGATGTAAGGGGGGTGCTCTCTGGGGACCCTGATGTAAGGGGGGTGCTCTCTGGGGACCCTGATGTAAGGGGGGTGCTCTCTGGGGATCCTGATGTAAGGGGGGTGCTCTCTGGGGACCCTGATGTAAGGGGGGTGCTCTCTGGGGACCCTGATGTAAGGGGGGTGCTCTCTGGGGACCCTGATGTAAGGGGGGCTCTCTGGGGACCCTGATGTAAGGGGTGGCTCTCTGGGGACCCTGATGTAAGGGGGGTGCTCTCTGGGGACCCTGATGTAAGGGGGGTGCTCTCTGGGGATCCTGATGTAAGGGGGGTGCTCTCTGGGGACCCTGATGTACGGGGGTGCTCTCTGGGGACCCTGATGTAAGGGGGTGCTCTCTGGGGACCCTGATGTAAGGGGGGTGCTCTCTGGGGACCCTGATGTAAGGGGGGTGCTCTCTGGGGATCCTGATGTAAGGGGGGTGCTCTCTGGGGACCCTGATGTAAGGGGGTGCTCTCTGGGGACCCTGATGTAAGGGGTGTCTCTCTGGGGACCCTGATATAAGGGGGGTGCTCTCTGGGGACCCTGATGTAAGGGGGTGCTCTCTGGGGATCCTGATGTAAGGGGGGTGCTCTCTGGGGACCCTGATGTAAGGGGGTGCTCTCTGGGGACCCTGATGTAAGGGGGGTGCTCTCTGGGGACCCTGATGTAAGGGGGTGTGCTCTCTGGGGACCCTGATGTAAGGAGGGGCTCTTTGGGGACCCTGGTGTAAGGGGGGGCTCTCTGGGGACCCTGATGTAAGTGGGGGATCCACACTCAGATATGTAAAGATAAATATATAATGTCTGTTCTATATTGTTGTACTTATTCTTTGACTGTTTTGTTTAAAGGAGGTAGGATTGTATTGGGAGCGCTGAAGTGTCAGGTGTGACTGTGTGGCAATGGCAAATGGTTTACATAGCTCACGGCATCACGGGTCAGGTAGAGGGCCCCTTAGCAGAATTTTTCTTAGGGCCCCAGGGAGGTCAGGATCGGCACTGACTTATAAGATACATGAGTGTCTGCACACCATTGTTATAACAACCAGGTTTTAGCGCTGAATTCCACACAAAGCAATTTGTGTGTTTTTTTTTTATCTTAATCTCTTCTGGGAAGGCTGGCCACAAGGTTTAGGAATGTGTATATGGGAATGTTTGACCATTCTTCCAGAAGCACATTTGTGAGGTCAAGCACTGATGTTGGACAAGAAGGCCTGGTTCGGAGTCTCTGCTATAATTCATCCCAAAGGTTCTATTGGAGTAAAGTCAGAACTCTGGGCAGGCCAGTCAAGTTCCTCCACCCCAAACTCGCTCATCCATGTCTTTATGGACCTTGCTTTGTGCATTGCTCCAAATCATTTAGTGGGGGGCAGGGGGGTTATGGTGTGGGGTTGTTTTTCAGGGGTTGGGCTTGGCCCCTTAGTTCCAGTGAAGGGAACTCTTAAGGCGTCAGCATACCAAGACATTTTGGACAATTTCATGCTCCCAACTTTGTGGGAACAGTTTGGGGATGGCCCCTTCCTGTTCCAACATGACAGCGCACCAGTGCACAATACAAGGTCCATAAAGACATAGATGAGCAAGTTTGGGTTGAAGGAACTTGAGTAGCCTACACAAAGTCCTAACCTCAACCCGATAAAACACCTTTGGTATGAATTAGAGTTGAGACTGCGAGCCAGGCCTTTTTGTCCAAGATCAGTGCCTGACCTCACAAATGCGCTTATGGAAGAATGCCCAAACATTCCCATAGACACACTCCTAAATCTTGTAGACAGCCTTCCCAGAAGAGTTGAAGCTGTTATAGCTGCAAAGGGTGGGCCAACTTGATATTGAACCCTATGGACTAGGACTAAGACTGGAATTCCATTAAAGTTTGTATGCAAGTAAACACATGCGTCCAAATACTTTTGGCAATATAGTGTATATATAGGTGGTTTACACAATAATGTCTATTCCTTATATATATGATATATGTGCTAGATGGCTGATATTAAAAGGAATCCACAGATTCAATGAAATAAGATAAAAGATCTAAAATACAAATCACCAATATAGACATACTGAAGGAGAAGGAACTACAATAAAAAACAAAATGTGAAAAATACCTAAAAATGTACCTAAACTAATAAAGGTCACTAATAAAACAACAGTGGACGTAGCATCCCTGTACACAATTATCAATCATCAGGATGCAATAGAAGCCACTAAGTGGGCACTGAAAGAACTTAGTGTTATAAAGTGCAAACAAAGAAAATATCTGGCTACGTGCCTGGACTTTTGTTTAAATTATTGTACCAATTATTTTTGGTACAATCGTTCTACAAACAAAAAGTGGGTACGAAATTTGCCCCATGCGTTGCCAATATCTTTATGGCTCAATGGAAAGAGGAAGTTATTCATCGTAAAAGACCACCAGAGATGGTCCTATACAAAAGGTCGATGGATGATGTACTCATAGTATGGAGAGGAAGGAAGGAAAGCTTGCAACAATATATTAGTGCAGTTTTATAGTAATAAAGTGTTTTAACAAAATACTACACCTTTGGAGGCCGATTTCTCCCCTTTCTTTGACATGTCAGCCATTATGACAGTTTGCCTTAAAGGGACCAGCACCACTTTTCCCTGAAATAAGAAGAAATGGCCGCAGCACCTGCTTGATCATTAGGCTTCCTTATCTCACCTGGAGCGGCGGGTTTTCTTTTTTCCACCACTGTTCCCTGGCTGAGCCCTGTTGGAGTTTACCCGCTTGCCGACCAGCCGCTGTCATTTTACTGCGGCAGGTTGGCACGGCTGTGCGAATCGCCGTTGGTGTACGTCGGCAGCTTTAAGAGCGAAAAGGGGAGCGCGCATCGCCGGAGCCGATGCACGTGGCCAGCAGCCTTGATGTCCGCTGGTCTGCGATCGCTCCTCAGAGAGCCAGAACGGGGATCTGTCAATGTAAACAGACAGATCCCTGTTCTGACAGGGGAGTAGAGAGTGATCTTCTGTTCCTAGTAATCAAGAACTGCGATCTGTCTCCTCCTCTAGTCAGTACACTCCCCCCCACATATAGAAACTTTCAGAAATTTATAAAACAAATCCTTTAACAGCTCCTGAGGGGCTGCAGGCTCCAGATTTCGTGTCACATGGCTTTGCCCCCCCAGATCTAAGTCCCCCCAAAGCCCCCTTACCACCCCCTCCACCCTGGATGCTATGCCCGGCTGCTGAGCTTCTTTCCCAGTACAGCACTCTATACTGTTCCTCCTTCACAGGGCTGAAATCACATTCCTTTACAACACAGCCAATTAGCCATGATCTGCACAGGGTGTATCTGCCCACTGCAACTACACTGCCGTTCTGACCAGAGAATTTCATGGGTCAGAACTGCAACATAAAAGCCAGATACACCCTGTGAAGACTGTCAGACTGTGTGTAAAGGAATGTGATTTCAGCCCTGTGTATTGTGGGGGGGGGGGGGGGGTGTTTACAGTGCTGGAATGGAAAAGCTGCTCTGCCAAATGACCTGCCAGGGGTCCCTGTCCTCTGATTCTCCAGCAGTGATCCCTGTCCTCTGATTCTCCAGCAGTGATCCCTCTCCACTGTTTCTTCAGGGGTGATCCCTGTCATCTAATGTAAGGAGGATCTCTGGGAATTCTAAACTCTTAAGCCACTTTGAGTATCGTGGCGTGCAGTGGGTGTATCTGCACACGCCTCTGGTGAGCAGTACAGGAGGATCAATTCCCTGGGTTATGAATGTTTATCTGACACAGCCAATAGCTGAGGAGCTATATTCAGATGTATGGCTTGGCGTGATGAGAAATGTTTGGAAGCGCCTTTTCAGAGATCTCCTTCTCCAGGGGCCTCTCACTGTGAGAATGTCTGTGTAAAGAATTGCTCCTTGGTCCTTGCCTTGGGCTGAGGCATAGACTGAAAGCCCAAGAATCTGCTCCAAAGCTGTGTCCATTTCCTGTGCTGGAAAGAAATTCCTCTTGTTGAAGAGTGTCACAGAGCAGCTCGGTAGAAGCTGCCATCTGAACATTGTGAGAAGGATGCGTTGCCCATAGACTCAACAGACTAATTCAGTATATCTATCCTCCATTTTCGGGCTATTTTTTCCAGGTATCCTGCACCCGTAAACCCTCTCTCCTATTGTGGATATCAGTAATTAAAGGTAAAAAGACTAAAGGGACAGACCCCCATATATTTATGCCCCACCATATGCGTAAAACCAGGCTCTGAGATCTGAGATGCTAGCCCACTGAACAACCGGTGGGGTCCTCCACTACTGCCTAGGGGTGCTACTTCAGTCGCAATGGGGGAGCCCACACACTGATGGAAAACTTTGATCAGCTCAAATATTGTCCCATAAAATCTTAAAGTCGAGCTATGTCCAGACTATGGACATTCAAAAATTGACATATACACCGATCAGTCATGTCATGATGATGACCATCCTAATATTGAGTAGATCCCCTTTTGCTGCCAAAACAGTCCTGTTTGCCACCAACACAGCCCCGACCCATTGTGGCATGGACACCACTAGACCTCTGAAAGTATACTGTGGTGTCAAGCACCAAGCCATCAGTGGGAGATCCTTTAAGTTCTGTAAATTGTGAAGTGGGGCCTCCATGGATCAGACTTATTTTTCTAGCACATCCCACAGATGCTCGATGGATTAACATCTGGAGAATTTGGAGGCATAGTCAACTCCTTTAACTCATTGTATTCCTCGGACCATTCTTTAACTGTTTTTGCAGTGTGGCAGGGGGCATTATCCTGCTGAAAAGGGATGCTGCCATCAGGGAATACTGTTTCCCTGAAGGGGTGTACTTAGTCACCAACAATGTTTAGGAGGGCAGCACATGTCAAAGTATCATCTACATGAATGTTTTCGAATTGTTGAATTGAATTGTTTCTCAGCAGAACATGCCCAAAGCACCACATCACTGCCTCTGCTGACTTGCCTTCTTAACATATCGCATCCTGGTGCCATCTCTTCTCCAGGTAAGCAACGCAAACACACCCCGCCATCGACATGATGTAAAAGAAAACATGATTCATCAGACCAGGCCACCTTGTTCCATGGCTTCCTGGTCCAGTTCTGATCTTTGCGTACCCATTCTAGGAACCTGGACACAGGTTGGAATGGGCACCTGGACCGGTCTGCAGCTACGCAGCCCCATACACAACAAACTGCGATGCCCATTTTTTCTGCTTTAAACGCATCAACTTCACGGACAACGTATTTTCTTACTGCCTAATATATCCCACCGACTTTCAGATTCCATTGTAACGAGATAATCAATGTTATTCATTTTACCTCTCAGGGATCTTAGGCCCCTTTCACACAGACGCCTCCGCTTGGTGGACCCTGTTTGCTCAGTGGGGGATCGCTCTGCTGATCTCCACTGAGCAGGCAGGTAACAGGTCCATCTCCACTCACTGTGCAAACACAGACAGACCCAGTCCCGCTCTCCTCTATGGGAAAATTGGGTGAAAACGGACCACCTGTCCATTCTCACCCAATCATATCCGATCTAATTGGCCAGACGCATGAAAAATAGGACCATCATCCGTCTGGATTTGGTGGACAGGATCGGAATGGATATCGGTGATAGGGGTGAATGGAGGATTAGGTACGCCTGAAAAACTGACAGGCGGACCTGATCGGACAGCCCGTGTGAAATGGGTCTTAATGTTATGGCTGATCAGTGTGTAATCTTTAAAACAAACCCTAATTGGCCTCTGTAGCTTTAGCATAATTCACCCTCAAAGTTTACAGTGAAAGCTTCTTGGTTCCACTTTCTCTCTTTAACTCAGCTCCCCCTCCCAGCAGTGAGTTGTTAGCCTGCCAGCATTCTAATCTCTAATGTAGACACTGAGCAGGTACAAAGGAAGAGGGGAGGGAGAAAAATTCTGAGACCAGACTTGACATAGCTTCTCTTATGGACTCTGAGGATGCTCCGCTGCACAGGAGGCCTTAGCTACAGAGGTCAGTAGGGCTTTTTATTAGAGTTCTCGTTCAATACATTTTTATTAAAAAGTTTTAAAGAATACAGCATGCGATTGCAATCGGACACACAGCTAGGAGCATAATATCGATGACTTGGAAGTCGGCAGCAGTCATACAACAATTAGAGAAATTGTAACAAATGACAAACATTTAGCATGTCAAACAGTACATTAACCATGCTATAAAACAAAAAGGAGGGTAATTATCACAATTTGAAAAAAGGAAGGTATATATACATATATATATATATATATATATATACAGCAGCCAGCACGGCCGGAGACAACAGCAACAATTTAGATCATGTAATAACATTCAGCGCTTATATATATATATATATATATATATATATATATATATATATATATATATATATATATATATATAAAGATGGCAATATATAATAATGACAATATATGTTGTGATCAGTAAAACACACAATGAAATATAAAAATAGTCCACCAAGTGAAAAAATAGTGTGAATATAAATATAAAATGATATTCACCAAGTGAAAAAATGATGAATAATGATTGATGAATAATAAAATTCAGAAAGTCCTGGTATCAGTGGATAATATCAGAATAACGTCTCAAAAATATCAATAAGGTAAATGACATCAACGTAAAGAGACTCGTGAGGAGAAGCTTGTAAAAGATACCACCACCAATTGCATGAAGGCTTACCGGAAGTAATGGACTTAAAGGGGCTTATACCTCTCAAGTCAAACAGGCTTATGGCGATAAACACTGTATATGGAAAACCATCAGAACTCCTGGACAGATCTTTGAATAGTGTTGATTAACATCAAATCCACAGCGTACAGGCACATGAGGCTCAAAATGGAAGGAGGGAAAGCCAGAGGGTATTCTTTGCTCACACTTTGAAACCAAAAATCAAACAAAGGTTCCACATAGTGTGATATCGTTTAAAAATTACATTTAAAAAAAGTAACAATGGAACACTCACGTTTAGGAAGTGCATGGAAAGCTCATATAAGGACATGAAGAGGTGCAGTAATGTTAGCAGAGGTCGACCCATGTTAACCATGCTATAACAGAAAAACAATGTAGATGCAAGGAAATGAAATCAGTGCGCCTATACCAGAGAGGTGGGCGCTACTGAATGAGATACTTATATATAGAGTTCACTATGCAAAAAACAAAGAAGTACTTCCAATTATAATAAAGTCTATTTTTTTTTTCATTTAAAGATAACAAACATGTCATACTTACCTGCTCTGCGCAGTGGTTCCTCCTCTACTCGGGTCCCTCTTCGGTGCTCCTGGCCCCTCCCTCCTGCTGAGTACCCCCACAGCAAGCAGCTTGCTATGGGGGCACCCGAGCCAATCGATGCTCTGTGTGTCTATTCAGACACCGAGTTGTGGTTTGGCCCCACCCCCTCATCTCCTCATTGGCTCACTGACTTTGATTGACAGCAGCAGGAGTCAATGGCGCCTCGCTGCTGTCTCAGCCAATGTGTAGGGAGAGTCCCAGGCAGCCGAGACTCTCGTGCAACATTTCTGGATTGAGATGGGGCTCAAGTAAGTATTATGGGGGCTGAAGTGAGCTGCTGCACACAGAAAAAAAAAACTTTTGTGTGCAGCAGCCCCCCTTTAAGTAGAAATCATCCCTACGACAGAGCCCAGATAAGTAGAAGAATGAAAAAAGGTGGAGGGGGATGGGAAAGGAAAGTGGAAAAAGCACATTAGGAGCACCCTAACCAGAAACCCAGGGTCTCTGCGCTCCAAGCAATGTATATAACTGGCTGTGGAATTGAAGAGTGAGCATATTGGATCCACGGGGTCCATATTTTAGAAAATTTCTTGTGCGAATCTAGAAGAATGCTAGACATCTTCTCATTTGTGAAAAAAAAGTATAAGGGCCAGCGGACTTCTGTAAAGGGTATAAACTGTTGTTTCCAAGCTCTCACTATTATTTGTTTTGCTGCCAGTAGTACATAGGTAGCCAGTTTGAACTGAGGTTTGGCGAGGCCCGGGGGTTTCAGGTGTAGCAGGACACACCACGGATCTCTTGGGAAGGGGTAGGTGAATAACAATTGTAAAAGAATAAGGACTTTTGTCCACAATTGGGAGAGCATAAGGCATGCCTACCATACACGGAGGACACCTCGCGGAGCAGAGAATCCCCTGAAACAAGTGCCAGTAGCGGATGGGTGAAGATGTACGAAACGAGACGGGAACAGATACCACCATTAACGGCATGTTAAAAATATGTAAATGTTTGACTCTCCATAGCCTGGTGAGAGTTTCTACCACAAATTCACCACAGAGAACATGTTGCAGACTACAGAAGCACCCTTGTCCAGTAGAAAATGTATGCTGGCCCAGCCCCTGTAAAGTAGGTGATGGCCATCTTGATAATCTTGTCACCCTAGTATGAAGTCTATGTGACCCCCCTAAAAATCTATGCCTAGATTGCCCCTGTCTCCATCCAAAGTTTCCATGTTTGGTGAGTGGCCAGTAAAGCTTACATGTTTGCAGTTTTTGAATAGCTTCTAACCAATAAATATTTTGTAGAGTGTTTCAGAATCATACGACAACTAATAATAACACATACTACTACATTTAGAGACAAATATTATAGGCCTGTATTAGTTTGAGAATTGCAAAAAAAGAGTCTCATTATGCATAATGGTTGTTGGTAGTGCATGCCAAATGGATACATCTAATGTAGCATACAGTTTCATTAGGACTCTAGAAAATGAATCTATCCTCTCCCACCAGGAGGTTTAAACAAAACCAATAGGGAAGAAGAAGCATGTAAAAAACATCAATTCATTAATGAAATGAAGACATGTAAAATAATTAGGCTTATAACAACATATTCCGAGAATGGATTAACTCTTTACAGCATGTGCAGTTAGGCAATTTAATACAAAAATTCCGTTAGAACATTTTTATAATGCTGTGGCGTCGAATATATTTTTTTATAAAATAAAGAACGTTTCAATTAAAATATTCTCAGGCATTTTATTGGAACAATTTGTATTAACGTTGGTTTCTCAAACATGCTTGCAATATCATGATAAATAAGGTTAATATTAAGAAAGTCACATTTTTCTCCAAGAAAAGTTGATCTGGGACTATGCGGGAAATAGCTATCTCCAAGGAGCTCATTTGAAGCACCAGTGACATTAAAATTTCTTTTGCATACACAATTATGGCAGTAAAGTAGGCGCAAGAAACATTCAGTATACCTGCAGTGTTGTCAAGAAAACAGATTGCCGTAGCAGAAATATTCATTAAAAAGTAGAAGTTTTAATGATTTCAAATAAAGATATTTCCTCTGTGTGATTATTAAACAAATATATTGTGATCAAAATGGTTTCCTTCCTGTACGTCCCTTTGTTGTTTTAAAAAGGATAGCAATTCCTAATGGGCTTTTTTTAGGCAGCTGTATGGAAAAGCTGGAAATTCCTGTTCTTTCTCGTTGGTTATTAACGTCAAAGAAATTAATCTGTGTGATGGATGCCACACACTGGCTTCCTATACGTTCCTTTATTATAAACTTTATTTTTCAGATTTCCCATAGAGACATTTGTAAAGTTTATAAACAATAGAGTCTGGGAATATTCAGTTTTTTACAATAAAAATACAAAATGTCCTATCAGGAGATTTTAGTTAAATTAGGCATTTTTATTCACATTATGTCACATTATGTCAAGCAGATGCCATTATGTCATAACTTAACTTATGTGTGAAAACAGTTTTAATCTCCATGCATCTTTAAAAGGCACACACAATTTCAGCTCAATTTTAATGAAAGCTTTGATATAGTTTTTTTTTTACTTGGTATCAGCATCTTGTCATCCCTGTACAGAAAAGCTCAGGCTAAAAGAAGGAAAAGCAGTACAAGGATACAATCATCTGTGCCGCAATGCTTATGTGCTAACAAGGAACAGTGACAGAAAAATCACTGTATTTATTGCCCTATAACACACACAGGCATATAACACGCACCACAATTTAAGAGGGAAGATTCAGGGAAAAAAGCTTTTTTTTTTTTTAATAAACCACTTTGAAGCAAAATAATGGTCAGCGAGCATCAATGCAGCCTGATTAGTGCCCATCTGCAGCTTCAGTGTAGCCTGATCTGTGCCCATCTGCAGCCTGATCTGTGCCCATCTGCAGCTTCAGTGCAGCCTGATCTGTGCCCATCTGCAGCCTGATCTGTGCCCATCTGCAGCTTCAGTGCAGCCTGATCTGTGCCCATCTGCAGCCTGATCTGCACCCATCTGCAGCCTGCTCTGCACCCATCTGCAGCCTGATCTGCGCCCATCTGTAGCCTGATCAGCGCCCATCTGCAGCCTGATCTGCACCCATCTGCTGCCTGATCTGCGCCCATCTGCAGCCTGATCTGTGCCCATCTGCAGCCTGATCTGCACCCATCTGCAGCCTGATCTGCGCCCATCTCCCCCATCAATGCAGCTCACTATCTCTCATCTCTCGCAGGAAATCACAGAGTCGTCATCTCCTGTTTACTCAGCCCTCAGTCAGCAATCACATACACAGTCCCACCTCCCCCATCGGCATCGGACCAGCTCCTGTGATAGACAGAACACTGGTCCAATGCCAGTGGTGGAAGCGGGACTGTGTGTGTGATGTGAGAGCCAAGTTAGAGCCGAGTGAGAGCCAAGTGGAGAGGAGATGACGGTTTGGTGAATTCCGGCGGCACTCGCCCCCCTCCAAGGTATGCTATTTTCCCCCTATTTTCAGAGGAAAAAAAGGGTACGGTCAAAGCTCGTACTTCCTCTGTAGATCACAGAAGAATCCCCAGAAGAAGTACGTTCTGCACTCCTGTGACCTGTTTTCAGCAGACAGTGGGCTGAAGCCTGCTGTCGGCTGATGTCACAGAGGCGGTCCAGTCTAGGGCAAGATTGTGATAATATGGTCAGGATCCGCCCGCAACCCTGGACCGGAACCTGGTTCAGGCTCTCAATGAGCCGCTGAGTGCCTGAGCCAGCCACTCCCACCCCCTCCACATCTCAGCACTCCAGTGAGTGTGGGGGGGCCAGAGTGGAGAGCCGTGACTGACAGTCGCAGCTCTCTGCTCACAGAGCTCTGAAAACCTTGCAATCAGCGGGTAAGTATGATTCTTGAAAAAAAATAAAAAACTATACTTCTTTTTTTAAATGGTGCTAAACCTAGCCATTTAACTGTTACCCAAAACAAGTACATTCAACGCATGCCATGAATGATAACTGTCATATTTTCCTGTGCTCTCAATTGAACTGTCAAGCCATCAAATGACTGGTATCATAACTGATCACTTGCAGCACCATGGCAACTGCAAATCAAACAGAGACTAAGATGGCGTATTCTATTGCTGTGCAGGAATTTCCAAACCACGGCCCTCCAGCTGTTGCAGAACTACACATCCCACAAGGCATTGTAAAGCTCTGACATTCACAGACATGACTAGGCATGATGGGAATTGAAGTTCCTGAACAACTGTAGGGCCATAGTTTGGAGACCCCTATAGGATGGTTTAGTTCTGCTTAACTACAGCAGTGAGAAATCGGGTCTCCTGCTCTACCAGACAGGGCTGTGTTGTGTGGCAGAGCTGTATAGATTTCAGACCTGAATTGACAGAAATACAGATCCAGTGAAACATTAAACTGCACCATTGTATGCATTTCATCTGTGTTTTTAGTTATTGCCTGGAGATTGCTTTAGCCTCCTAAAGTCAAGGATTCTTTCAGTCTAAGCATGTCAAGTGGTTAAGATGCAGCTAAAGGATTGCTGCAAACATTCAAGTTGGCAACATGTGACATAGTTACAAGGCAGGAAGGAGATTTTCTTTGCAAAACACTCAATAGGTTTGCATAGCTCCCAACTGTCCCTGGTTTCCAGGGACTGTCCCTGATTTGAAACAAAGTCTCTCTGTTCCGCATTCTTCCTCATTTGTCCCTCATTTTGGTCTGATCTATATAGTTGTATGTAAAATGCACTTTTTATCTTTCAAAAAGTGTTTCCCAGTGCTAAACCTTTCATCCAATTTCTATATTGTTGCATTTGTAAGTTTAAAAAGCCACTATAAAGTAATAGTAGTGGTAAAAAAAAGCACTTGTGGGTTTACCTAATATTTTTTTTGTAGAATTCTACTTTAAGGGGTGTGACAGAGGGGTGTGTCCTATGCCTATGTACCTTTTGCTAATAGGTGTCCCTCGTTCTCATCTCAAAAAGTTGGGAGGTATGGGTTTGACACAGACCCATGCCGTACTATCAGAGGGAGAAGTAGAGAAGTGCTGATGTCCTTAAAGGGTTTCACCTCCAGTGCCCACATGGAACCATGATGGCAGCAGAAGTAGCAGAACTGTTGCCCAGATCAGGACTGAAATGTAGGGGTTAATTTACTAAAATGTTCAATTTGCAAGGGTGTTTGCACTTTGCAAGGGAATTTGCCCCAGAGCTTAGTGAAAGAGGTGAAACTATGCTGACTTCCACCATTCAATCACGTGCAAAAAGAAATTTGTTGTTTTTTTTTTTTTCCTTGCATGAAATTGGATATTCTTTGCAAAGTGAAACTTCACCACATTCATTAAGTTCTGGGGCTATTTCTATAGCAAAGTGCAACTTCCCTTGCAAAGTGAACAGCCTATTTAACTTTAGTAAATCAACCCCTAAGTGTTTGACATGTAAACAAATGCTAGCTGCTAAACAATAGTGTAAAATGTAAGGCACATTGTTCAAACTGGTGCAACATACGCCCTGGCTTTAAGAGTACATGACACGTATAAATCAATGATTCCATATGAAAGCCGCCTTAACTGTTCCAACTTGTGTCGGTACGACTTTGGAAAAGGTTCCTGCACTACTTTGGTCCAACTTGGGCACAATTTCAGCCCATTGAATATCATTGAAGTCGTAACCAAGTCGGATCACCATCTTAACTATCTGACTTGTGACATCCGACATGGTCATATGTCCCACCCCCTGCTCCTGTAGCCCCTCCTGTGGTGTGTTGTGGTGAGGAGGAGGAGGAGGAGGAAGCCATCTACAGTGACCTTGTGTGATCCAGACCTGTAATAAATTGTGTGATAATGGCACCCAGGAGGAACAGGGGGACTCAATTCAGGCTGGATAATAAGGACCTGTCCAAGAAGGAGAGGGCCTGGCAGGAGATCTGTGAGCTGTACCATGAGGACTGGAATTCTTGGTCATTGTACCCCTACCCATTCACCAAAAAAAGCAGTGTAGTGTTACAAAAAACAAGAGATGATTTTTGACAAGTCCTTTAATAAAATTGAAGAATGTTCCCATTGTAGCTCCAACGTCAATCACGATGTCTTCTTTCTCCACTTCCTCCGCCAATGTCTTCTTCCTCTGCCGCTGCTGACTTGAGAAAAATTTAAAAAGCACTCCTTCATCGACATTGGCTGCTGGCGTCCTGTCAGCTCCGGTGTTTGACAGCTCTTATATAGCTATGGGGTGACATCACCCGCAGACCCCGCCCCCTTGTGACGTCACCCCGAGACCCTGCCTTCTTTTCTCATTATGGGTCTGTGACTTCACAAGGGTGGCAGGGTCACCAGGCGATGTCACATCACGGCCACGCCCCTTCCTTATATAAGAACTGTCAGACACCGGAGCTGACAGAACGACAGCAGTCAGCATCACAGATGAGGAGTATTTTATTTATTTTTTTCCTCTGGTCAATGGCGGTGGAAGAAGAAGACATCAGTGGAGGAGGAGAAAGACATCAGTATTGAAGTTGGAGACATTATTAATTTTTATTATAGGACTGCCTCATGTTTTTGTGACACTACACTGTTTTTCCTTGGGTGAATGGGTAGGGGAACTATGTACTCCATACTCATTCACATAGGGGGGCAGGATCTGGTCCCCTTTCTTAACCACTTCAGCCCCAGGAGGATTTATCCCCTTAATGACCAGGTAATTTTTTTACGATACAGCACTGCGTCACTTTAACTGACAATTGCGCGGTTGTGCGACATTGTACCCAAACAAAATTGATGTTAATTTTTCCCACAAAGAGAGCTTTCTTTTGGTGGTATTTGATCACATCTGCGGTTTTTATTTTTTGTGCTATAAACAAAAAAAGACTGGCAATTTAAAAATATATATATATTTTACTTTCTGCTATAATACAATATGTATTCTGCTACATATTTTTGGTATTAAAAAAAATCACAATAAGACCCCTTTCACACTGAGGCGGTTTTCAGGTGTTTTAACACTAGTAATAGCACCTGTAAAGCGCCTGAAAAACACTTCAGTGTGACTTTTCACACTGGGGCGGTGAGCTTGTGGGGCGTTAGGAAAATTCCTGCAGGCAGCATCTTTGGGGTGGTTTAGGAGCGCCCCAAAATGCCCTGCCCATTGAAATGAATGGCCAGTGATTCCAAAGCGCCTGAAAAGCTATTTGGAAGCACCGCAACACGGAAGCTTTTAACCCATTCTTCGGCCGCTAGCAGGCGTTAAAATTTCCCCGCTAGCAGTCAAAAAGTGCCGCTAAAACGAGCGGGGCTTTACCACTAACGCACGGCGGCCCCAGTGTGAAAGGTGTCTAAGCGTATATTGATTGCTTTGCGCAAAGGTAATAGCATCTACAAAATAGGGGAAAGATTTAGGGACTTTTTATTTTTTTATTGTTTTTACTAGTAATTGCGGGATCAGCGATTTTTAGCGTGACTGCCACATTGTGGCGGACAAATCTGACTCTGACACTTTTTGGTGACCAGTGACACCAATACAGTGATCAGTGCTATAAAAATGCACTGCTTAATGTATAAATGGCACTGGCAGGGAAGGGGTTAAAACTACGGGGCGATCAAGGGGTTAAGCTTTCCCTAGGTAGGTGTTTCTATTTGTCAGGGGGACGGACTTAATGGGAGTAGAGAGAGATCGCTGTTCCTGATCACTAGGAACAGCTGATCTTTCTCTCCTGTCAGAACGGGGATCGGCCTTGTTCCCTGTTCTGCCTCTCTTCACCACGACCGCAGGTGGCTGGCGGACTTCGACTCCCGCGAGGCACAGCCACAGTACCACATTCACAGACCGTCATACAGGTACGTCGCTTTGTGCAGCCGAGCCGCCTTGCCGCAGTATGTATGTGGAAGGCGGTCGGCAAGTGGTTAAGGGGGGCTTTCAGATTCTTATAAGCCCCCTACCCGTAGACCTCCATAACCACCACCCAGGGTTGTCAGGAAGAGGCCCATGTTCCCATAAACAGAGCCCCCCTGCCGCAAAGCACCACTCCCAAATGTTGAGGGCATGTGGCCTGGTATGATCCCCATGACTAAGCTCCAGGACTGAAGTGAAACATGCTGGGGGCGTGGCCTGGCGGGAGCCCAGGCTGAGGTTGTTTCTTTCACTATCACACAACTCCATGGATGTGCGGCACCGGGGATTGCCGCCTTCTTTTCTCTATGGTTCAGGAGGGGGGGTGCTTGCTCGGTCCCCCCCTTTCCTGGCCTGCTAGGCTGCATGCTCGGATAAGGGTCTGGTATGGATTTTGGGGGGACCCCACACTTTTTTTTAAATTTGGCGTCGGGGTTCCCTTTAAAATCCATACCCCACGCCATTTAAAAAAAAAAAAGCATTGGTTCCCCCCAAAATCCATACCAGACCCTTATCCGAGCATGCAGCCTAGCAGGCCAGGAGGGGGGGGGTCCTAATTACAGAACTAAGTGCCTGGTATCGATTTGGGGGGGGGGGCATTTTTTTAGGATTGAATTTACTATCCCATATACTCTCACCTAGCTTTTGGCTATGCATGCATAATTGAGGAACTTGTCCTCATGTGCACGGAGGCCTTCATATATGACCCAGAACTGTCCTCTTTGTTCTCGATTTGTGATCACGGAATGAATCCAATATTGACGCATCCTTTTCCTCCTCCACTCTTCCTCCTATTGCAATTCCATTAATACTGACACACCTGATGTGATGAAGGCTGACACTGCATTTGCCAGAGAGGACATAATGGCTGACCAACACACACCAAACAAAAATGTGGCATCAGTTATAACCCCCTTGCTCTGCCTAAAATAAAATAAAAAAGTTCTACTTTAATGCCTGAACAGCCCATTTTCAGTTCTAAACATTCTCCTATGGGGCATGTTGAAGGCCATTAGACTTGTGTAAGCCCCGCTACAGACCAACGTGGAAATTACATAGGGTTCAATCTCAGGGCTCCAGCAGGCAAGCCATGGTTGCAAAAGAACACAAGTTAAGTTTCAGTGGTGAGGATGTGGACTATTAACAGAACATTTAAGTTTGCCTTGAATTGGCAGAGTGACAGGTTCATTTTATAATGAGGATATTTAGCTCAGCATGTTAGCGCAAACTGGCAGCAACAAGGGGACTCTACTGTGAAGTGGCCTGATGCAGCACAACTACAGTATGCCAACTATATCCCCTTATATACCTGTATTTTAGAGCTTTACTTTCAATTCTGAGGGAAGCGCACCGTTAAGTTTGAAGGGTTTAACATATTCATATTCAAGAGTTGCGTTAGTCAAAAGCTCTGACTGGACCTGTCATGTGCTTTGAGCTTCACTGAGCCAAAAATAACTTTGAGATTTTGTTAAAAGTTTTGGGTAAATTGAATACGATGCATACACCTCTGGAAATTGCATGAATGCACATGACATTTCTCAAGATATATGAGAACACGCAAGGGATAAGGAATTAGCCAAAGGTAGAGTCATCTTATTCTGGGCAAGCCCAATGGATAGAGCTATGTTTACTCAGAAGGTTTTCTCCCCTATATTGATTTAGGAAGAACATTAACTCTTACTTCAATATAGCATTATTAATTAGTGACATTAACATGAGTATTTCTCATCAACTACGGAAATTAGAATTTTATGCCTCATACTGCATGCCTATTAAAACTGAATAACATTTGGACTTTTAAAGGCCTGTCTAAGTGACGTATGATTAAGCAGTTATACATATGCCAAACACTGTCTGGCTGTGCATTAAAACAGGGCTTACTTCACATTTAAATACCTTTCCAAAGTTTTTCTATTTTGCTTTGTTTGTGGGGTGACAGTCAGTGCTTAAAAAAAGTAGCTTGATTGATGAAAAATAGGAAAAAGATGTCTATCTATGGGTTGCCCAATTCATTTATTATGACTGGGTCTTACTCCCAGTGAAGGTGGCAGACGTACAGTGCCCTGAAAAAGTATTCATACCCCCCCCCCCTTTTTTTTTATGAGATAGATCAACACAAAGAGGAACATAATTGTGAAGTTGAAGGAAAATAATAAATGATTTTCAATTTTTTTTTCCAAATAAATAAATATGTGAAAAGTGTGACGTGCATTTGTATTCAGCCCCCCTGGGTTAATACTTTGTAGAACAACCTTTCGCTGCAATTACACCTGCAAGTCTTTTTGGGGATGTCTCTACTAGCTTTGCACATCTACAGAGTGACATTTTTGCCCATTCTTCTTTGCAAAATAGCTCAAGCCCTGTCTGGATTGGATGGAGAGCTTCCGTGAACAGCAATTTTCAAATCTTGGAGTGATATAAATAAAGGGTTAAACACCAGAATGCTCTAAGGCTGTGTCTATCCGATACTTATAGCAGCGCTAAGTGATGGTTTTTCAACTTGATTTGAAAAATAGTGCATATATATAAACATAGGTGTATATATAAAAAAAGGGGGTAAGCAAAGGTAAGGAAAGTGCACCTTTAAATATACCTTACAGAGTAAAGCACACCTTTAAATTACGCCTTAAAATACTATGTGCATAAATTGATAAATCAAACGTGCACGTGAACAAATAAATAAATGAATGAATAAATAAATAAATAATTTGCACTGCGTGTCTTCATAAAACAAAGAGTCCGCGTGATAGGCAAATGATCCTCCAATCTGATGGATCAGCAATATGGCGATAGTGACATTTCAAACAAACATGCGACAAACATGCGACAGTATAGTTCTGTGTGGATATTCCGTGAGTGATCCAAAACCTTCCACCTTAGATATCACTGTGTTAGAGGGTTTATCCCCTTTTGGGGGTACACTCACCAGAAGTATACTTAAATAACGCCTGTAGTATTAGGTATTATGAGGACCTTCTCCACCAGCATCAGCTACAGATTTCACCAGCGCGTAAAATACAACCAGAACATCAACCTCCTTCTCCAGTATTATTCAGTCATATCCCCCTCAGCGCGGTTATTAAAGTTGTGCATGAAAATAAACATGGGGCCACATAGCGTAATATTGCTAAAAATTCATTTATTGAAACAATTTTCCCCTAAAACATGAAAATTCCCCCTAGTGGGTTAAGCGTACCAGAAATGGTTAAAATTGCAGCATTTGGTTAAATGTATGAGCGATACTGTGCCTGCTCTATAGCGCCGGATGTGGAGCCTTTCCGATTCTCTGAGAGAGAGTGGCGTCCTTCCTGTCCGGACCCGCTGGAGCGCACCGTGGACCGCAAACGTATGACGTCACTTCCTGTTGACCTACGGACTGACGCGTTTCGTCATTTCCGACTTCTTCTCGAGGGCGTAGGTCACCAGGCAGGAAGTGAGGTATAAATACACTGAAGGGTGAGGCGAACATCCAATCAGGAGGCCGATCTGCACTGCAATGGGCGCCGACATTATGGAGTAATGTGGTCAGCGCTAGGCCCACTGCAGACAGTCTCAGCGCGATGTAGCATCAACACCCGTGTAATATGAACAACAATCTTACATTCTATATGGCAAAATGATACCCAAATCTTAATAAATACATATCCATGACAGCCATATCATATAGCATAAGGAATGAATAGCATTGGTGCTAGGCATTACATCATGTAAACCGGGTTATATGGGTGACTCATGAGCACCAATCATCCCTGATTAGTAGTATGCTATGGAGACATGTATCTAGATACACATCCAATTGGCTGACAGTACTTATATATATTCATACATTAACCATATTGATGGTCACCTGTATGTATTTTGGGATGCAACTTAATGTGAATATGCCTAAGCCCCGCAAAAGCGACCAGAGTCACCCAGATTACCCTTTTCTGCATAGCTTATGGGATGTCATAAGAACATGAATACATTGTGAATACACTCCTGCCCAATTAGAAAATTGGAAAATTTTACATCCACATGAAACAACAACAGCTTTGCAATTAAACAGTTCATCACGTGTAACAGCACTCACGTGGTGTATGCTCTAAAATGCCCATGCGGACTCATCTATATAGGCCGTACAAAGAGGCTATTAAGAGTACGCATAGCGGAACATATACACAATATAAAGATTGGCTTTAGGGATCACAACGTTTCATTACATTTTAAAATGAAACATGACATGGACCCCAAAGGGTTACAATTCTGGGGCATTGAGCAAGTATCACCCCATTGGAGGGGTATACATATGGTGCGAGAACTGTCAAAACGGGAGACCCAATGGATTTATTTGGTGGATGTACTTTCTCCAAAAGGTCTAAACATAGAATTAGATATAAACTGCTTCATAAGCGACACATAACTTTATATCAAACTACACACATCCACCATACAACCAAACGCACCTAGGAGTTCCAGCACATCTCCCATGTTGTATATTGCATAGCTCCCATGAGGTATATTTCAGATTGTATGCCATGCCCTTGACCTTACTGTACCTGGATGTCAAAGGAATATTAATACAAACCACATAATATTAGAAACCATCAATGGGAACCAGATATCATGCGGCATCCGTCCGCCACAGGGGGTGCCCTATATGGATGTTTTATTATGCGATATCTCACCGCCACAATTGGTGTCCTATGTTAATTTCTATTTTAATATAGGACTACCCCGGTATATATTACATATTACAGATTTACCACATACACACACGGTCCATGTCTTAAACGTATGGCCCAATGTATTGTCCCATTTTTTACGCATATTTATTATACAACCATATGTCCTTGCCCACTTTTTAATATATTTTAATATATTTAAATATATTTTAACCATACTCCCTTTTTACGGTGTTTTATTGATCTACAAGCTATAATTTTAATATAACATCTTTTTACTGATTATAAAATTAGTTTAATTCAGTTTTAATTCAATTTTACGAGTATACAATGATTGCACATTAAATTTGATATATTTTAATGCTATGCACACACTAATTGTAATATGTAATATTTTATATTTGCAGTATATCAAATATGATATTTACATTGCGCCATTACGGTGCACCATTTTCTATATATATATATGTGATTGCCTACCCCTGTTCCAAATAGCCCATCTGCACAATGTATTCATGTTCTTATGACATCCCATAAGCTATGCAGAAAAGGGTAATCTGGGTGACTCTGGTCGCTTTTGCGGGGCTTAGGCATATTCACATTAAGTTGCATCCCAAAATACATACAGGTGACCATCAATATGGTTAATGTATGAATATATATAAGTACTGTCAGTCAATTGGATGTGTATCTAGATACATGTCTCCATAGCATACTACTAATCAGGGATGATTGGTGCTCATGAGTCACCCATATAACCCGGTTTACATGATGTAATGCCTAGCACCAATGCTATTCATTCCTTATGCTATATGATATGGCTGTCATGGATATGTATTTATTAAGATTTGGGTATCATTTTGCCGTATAGAATGTAAGATTGTTGTTCATATTACACGGGTGTTGATGCTACATCGCGCTGAGACTGTCTGCAGTGGGCCTCTAGCGCTGACCACATTACTCCATAATGTCGGCGCCCATTGCAGTGCAGATCGGCCTCCTGATTGGATGTTCGCCTCACCCTTCAGTGTATTTATACCTCACTTCCTGCCTGGTGACCTACGCCCTCGAGAAAAAGTCGGAAATGACGAAACGCGTCAGCCCGTAGGTCAACAGGAAGTGACGTCATACGTTTGCGGTCCACGGTGCGCTCCAGCGGGTCCGGACAGGAAGGATGCCACTCTCTCTCTCTCAGAGAATCGGAAAGGCTCCACATCCGGCGCTATAGAGCAGGCACAGTATCGCTCATACATTTAACCAAATGCTGCAATTTTAACCATTTCTGGTACGCTTAACCCACTAGGGGGAATTTTCATGTTTTAGGGGAAAATTGTTTCAATAAATGAATTTTTAGCAATATTACGCTATGTGGCCCCATGTTTATTTTCATGCACAACTTTAATAACCGCGCTGAGGGGGATATGACTGAATAATACTGGAGAAGGAGGTTGATGTTCTGGTTGTATTTTACGCGCTGGTGAAATCTGTAGCTGATGCTGGTGGAGAAGGTCCTCATGGTCTAATACTACAGGCGTTATTTAAGTATACTTCTGGTGAGTGTACCCCGAAAAGGGGATAAACCCTCTAACACGGTGATATCTAAGGTGGAAGGTTTTGGATCACTCACGGAATATCCACGCAGAACTATACTGTCGCATGTTTGTCGCATGTTTGTTTGAACTGTCACTATCGCCATATTGCTGATCCATCAGATTGGAGGATCATTTGCCTATCACGCGGACTCTTTGTTTTATGAAGACACGCAGTGCAAATTATTTATTTATTTATTCATTCATTTATTTATTTGTTCACGTGCACGTTTGATTTATCAATTTATGCACATAGTATTTTAAGGCGTAATTTAAAGGTGTGCTTTACTCTGTAAGGTATATTTAAAGGTGCACTTTCCTTACCTTTGCTTACCCCCTTTTTTTAAATATACACCTATGTTTATATATATGCACTATTTTTCAAATCAAGTTGAAAAACCATCACTTAGCGCTGCTATAAGTATCGGATAGACACAGCCTTAGAGCATTCTGGTGTTTAACCCTTTATTTATATCACTCCAATTTTACTGTTAATTTTAAGCAGCTGCTACAATATGTATTCAGCACGTCACTGAAATTAAATTTTTTTAATCACATCATATTACATCTATATACAATTTATATCTATTTATTTATTTATAAATTTTGTATACACAGTTTTACATTTAATGTTTATTCATTTATTTATTCACTCACACAATATATATTTATTTATTTATATATTTATCTACCACACTACTATTGGGGTCTACATCACTCACCACCCCAAATATTGTAAGTACACGTACCCTAGTAGCGCAGAGAGGTGTTGAGCATAGGAGGGCGGAAATCTCAAAACACCACTCATTCACAATTTTCAAATCTTGCCATAGAGTTTCTATTGGATTTAGGTCTGGTCTTTGACTAGTCCTTTCTAACACATGAATATGCTTTGATCCAAACAATTCCATTGAAGCTCTGGCTGTATGTTTACGGTCATTGTCCTGCTGGAAGGTGAACCTCCAGCCTAGTCTCAAGTCTTTTGCAGACTCAAACATGTTTTCTTCTAAGATTGCCCTGTATTTTGCTCCATCAATCTTCCATCAACTCTGACCAGCTTCACTGTCCCTGCTGAAGAAAAGTATCCCCACAACATGATGCTGCCACCGCCATGTTTGACAATGTGGATGGTGTGTTCAGGGTGATGAGCATTGTTAGTTTTCCGCCACACATAGTGTTTTGCTTTTAGGCCAAAAAGTTACATTTTGGTCTCATGTGACCAGAGCACCTTCTTCCATGTGTTTGCTGTGTCCCCCACATGGCTTTTCGCAAACTGCAAACAGGACTTCTTATGGCTTTCTTGTTGCCACTCTTCCATAAAGGCCAGAATTGAGGAGTGCATAACTACTAGTTGTCCTGTGGAGCTGTGAATCTCTGTAGCTCCTCCAGAGTTACCATGGGCCTCTTGGCTGCTTCTCTGATTAATGCTTTCCTTGCCCGGCCTGTCAGTTTAGGTGGACAGCCATGCCTTGATAGGTTTGCAGTTGTGCCTTAATCTTTCCATTTTCGGATGATCGATTGAACAGTGCTTTGTGAGATGTTCAAAGCTTGCAATATTTTTATATCCCTAATCCTGCTTTAAACTTCTCCACAACTTTATCCCGACCTGTCTGGTGTGTTCCTTGGCCTTCATGATGCTGTTTGTTCACTAAGGTACTCTAACAAACCTCTGAGGGCTTCACAGAACAGCTGTATTTATCCTGAGAATAAATTACACACAGATGGACACTATTTACTAATTATGTAACTTTTGAAGGCTATTGGTTGCACTAGATTATAGTTAGGGGTATCAGAGTAAAGTGGGTTGAATACAAATGCACGCCACACTTTTCAGATACTTTTTTGTAAAAAAAAAAAATTGAAAACCATGTATCATTTTTCTTCCACTTCACAATTATGTGCCACTTTGTGTTGGTCTATCACATAAAATCCCAATAAAATACATTTACCTTATTTTTTGTAACATGACAAAATGTGGAAAATTTCCAGGGGTATGAATACTTTTTCAAGGCACTGTACATCTAGAACACGATTGGTTGTTCTGGGCAGTAAAATGTATCCTTTAAAAAATCAGAATGCAGAGAACATAATAGATTGCTGTAGCTAGCAGTATGAAGTCGCATTCGGACTACAAGTCCAAATGAATGAGGCTGACTGACTACTACATATGCCATTAGCTGGATGAACGAATACCTTCAAAGATACAGTTGATTGATCACAGACAGCAGAATTTTGTTTTTCAGAAGTAGAGGTTTCTAGGGGGTTTCTGATGTGAGCAGCAAAGAGGAGTTGTTGTGGGGACCACACTGAAAGCTCTTACTCCTGTCCATTGATATATGGCAGCTTTGATTCTGCTGGCTGGAACTTTAAAGAGGAGCTCCAGTCATATTTGTGTTTATTGTTGTATCTCTTTCTGTGTCATAGGAAGTTCAAGCTCGGCATGCTCCAGTGTGTGGTGTAGCAGTGCTATAGAATACCAATATGACTGCATTGAAGACTGATTTTGATGCTCACAGAACAACCCCCTACAAAAATGGGGCCTACTAAAACAAAAAGAACTACGGTAAGTTAATTCTGGTTGTGAATCCAAGATTGAAAAAAAAAAGAAATGTACCTAATGAATAAAGGGCATGCATGCTGGTGCTCAGCTTTTTGGAAGAGGCACTCTCAAGTCTCAATGTAATATTTTTTTGAGCCTTAAAGTACACACTTATCTCAGAAGCCCAATGCACTATTTGTAACATAAAAACTTCATAAATAAAAGAGAAGTATGGCCAAAGCTTTTTGGTCATGCTTCTCTTTTGGTCCTAGGTCACAGAAGTGCACTTACTTGTCCTTTCCTGTGACCCAGAATCAGCAGGCTAAAGCTGCCAGCTGACTTCACAGAGCTGCTGCAGGCTCTGGAAGGATCCCGACCATATTGTCAAGATCCACACAGCTGCCTGATTGACAGCTGGCTCCCGCTGTCATCACGTGGATGAGAGCCTAAGCCAGCTACTCCCAATGCTCCAGTAAATGCCGGAGGAGCAGAGCCAACAGCGGTGACTGACAGTCACTGCTCTCTGCTCCAAGAAGACCAATAGCTGAGCGATCACTCCATTCTCAGGCTAAGGGGTTGTGGTGGACAGCTGCAGCATCAAAGCAATGTTGCAGCACATACAGGTGAGTAATGTATGTTTGCTTTTTTTATAACCCCAAAATTCTCCTTTAATTATGGAACTCCTTGGGTGATTCCAAACCAAAAGTTGCACATCTATATTAGAGGCTCCTTCATTGATCCAGTCAAAAATCATCATATTCAGTCAACAATGAAGATGTGCTGTGGGTAGTGTAGACTTCAGCAATTGCTTCTTGGTGATGAAGGCTTTTAACTAGGTTAGACCTGATAAGTTATTGTAGGGATGTTAAACGTAGATGTCTACAGTGCACATAGTCAAGTTATGTAGGTACTGTAAAAGGTAGAATATTGTTTCCTAATGTTCCAATCGAAATTTTGCCACAAATGCATGCATGCAAGTTTAAAAACATGATCAAGTATAATCAAACAAGTTATAGTTATGTATAGTGAAGTAGTATTATAGTATATCAAAATCCAGTAACAAAAATGTATTGCAGCTTGCTAGTCCCTGCGTCTGGTACATAGCTGCCAACAGTCCCGATTTACCCAAGACATTCACAAAATTCAGATTCAGACCCAGGTCTGAGCCTGTCCTGGGCTAAATCCCAGAAAATAGGCTTTGTCACGGGCAGGGGCGGACTGTGCCAAGGGGTCTGAGCCCCAATAAAGAGGGAGCACCGCACTGGGGCGTGCGCATGGTCGCCAGAGGTGTCATCCTGGCCTTCCCACATAGTAAGCTGGGTGGGCTGGGAGTCAGGAGATTCTGTCAGGGATGTAAGAGCAAACTGCAGTTACCTCTTGGCTGAGAAGGTAGCAGGAGACAGGCTGCACGGCATCCCAGCCAATGGGTGCGCTGTCCGGGTTGCCTGTGTTGTGGCATGGAGTTGCTCTGCAAAGAAGCTGCATGAGATGAGGAAGGAGAAAATCTCTTATGTGACCGTAATGACAACTGACAGTACTTGACTATGGAAAGGATGGCTTATGGTTTCCTGCCCGGGTGGGCTGGCGGCCCACTCAGCAACTCCTTGGAAATACTGCAAAATCTTGTAGTGGAAAGGGGTCCCTTCTTGCACTGGTTCCAATGTGGTGGCCTTTGGACTGTCGGTTCATCTCATCTGGTGGATGTGCTAGACTCATGACAGCAGCCTCGCTACAGAAGCAGTTCTGATCCCTGCAACCTCAAGCCCACTACTCTCAGTTACTTTCTTTCTTTCTTTCTGTCTTTCTTTCTTTCTTTCTTTCTTTCTTTCTTTCTTTCTCTCGACCCGCCATCCCTCTTTCTCTTTTTCTTTCTTTCTTTATCTCTCCCTCCATCCCTCTTTCTCTTTTTTTCTCTCTATCCCTCCATCCCTCTTTTTCTTTCTTTCTCTCTCCCTCCATCCCTCTTTTTCTTTCTTTCTCTCTCCCTCCATCCCTCTTTCTCTTTTTTTGTTCCCTATATATTACCACATTCTCCACTATGCGAGTCATCTCGGACTCTGTTTAACCACACCCCCTTTAAGCCACACCCAATATTTAGCATAATTTAAAGTACACCCATTTTTTCACCATGTCGCACGCCACATTTTTTCACTCCTACTAGGCCACGCCTAAAAATTTATGCGCTGCCCCTAATAAAAATTATACTCCACCTACATAAAAAAAAGTGTCCCTAAAAAATGTTTGAGAATGTTGGCAGCTATGCTGGTAGATGCATTTATTTTCTCTTTAAGGCTTCTTTATTTTCATCTGGTGATCCTGAAAACAACACACTTTCTGTTTTTGGGGGAGGAAAGTGTGTTTTGACTATAGAACGCCTCCCTTCGCCACAACATAGGGGAATGAATGTGTTCTGTAGTCCTAGCGCACTTACTGATCACATTGTTGAAGATAAGACAGCAGAGTGCACAAACAAAGGACCTGATTTCTGGCAGGATTAACAGAAATGGAAAAACACTTATCAAACAGAACCAAGCAAAAAGGAGAAGTTCATTGTTTAGCTTTACACACACTTTAAAGGAACCACAATGCTCTCCACTAAACCCATGCACAGATTGATAGTGAGCAACAGAGTGGTATGTGTGTATCTCATTTCTTGCTGGTATCTCATAGCGTATATCTTTGATTAATAAAATATATATATTGTTTTCTTAAGCACAACAAAACCCAACCCTTGCTAACAATTCAATGTTGGGTGGAACCATTCTTTAAATAAATAACTCATCAAATGCTGTCACTCCTAACAAGCAAGCCATCATATTAATTCCCAACACTGCATTTCTACTATAGCATAATTAGCTAAAAACATTTTGTGTGCACAGTCATTACCCTGGGAAAACATTCTTAATTAAAAAGAATAAACAATTTCAGGACATCCATTCAATTATTTTAAATGCATAAACTAAATGAGATTTAGAAGTTATGGTATCCTGTTTGCTGAGTTTCATGTCAAATGAATGGCAGACAATGTTAAGACTCGACTCTTTTACAAATACCGGTAATCGATTATTAAAAAAAAATCAAAACACAATAAACCAAATACAAATCTGAATTGCCATAATAATATATTAATATATTCTGTTTACTTAAGGCTAATCTCCTAGTTTATTGAATTTTAATTAAATGTTACCCCATGTTTCATACATTGATACATTGATATACATTGATATAATAAGTAAAAGCTTTCAAGTGTAAAACTGTGTAAATTGTATATGTATGGTATAATCTGCTAAATATTGAGGTACAATGGAGTGGGGGGGGGGGGGCATTACTTATATATTAGGAAATTAAAATACTGAAAGTTTTATCAAATCAATTTGGATTTTGTAAATGACAGAAAAACCATTTCACTTTTATGCCTGGCCCCCTACTACATACAAAATACGTAAATGTATTCACTGCTGGAAATAAAGAGCAGTACTCGTGGAAAAAAATATGTCACGTGGCAAGTAGGAGAGTGAGTCACATGATCCACTGTACCTCTCCTTCTTGCCACGTGACATTTTTTTCCATCATGGTGCTTAGCATTTGGCTGGTCAGGCACCTGTACCTTCACATGGGAAAGCAGTGGTGGCTGGAGGTATATTTTGTACCCCCGGTCAGTCGGTCAGGCCACAGGCACCCCCCTGGTCGCTTGGTCACCAGCCCCACACTTACCACATCTAGGTCGCGGGCAGCACTTCCTTGGGCAATGGCTTCTCCCTGCGTCTCCTCTTCCTCACCTTCAGTGGCTTCCCCTGCATCTCCTCCCTCCTCCTTCTCAGCTTCCCCTCTTGGTCAATCGGATGACGGGTCTCAGGACCCACTTCCTGATTGGCCAGAAGGAGAATCAAGAAGACATTAGCAAATATTAATTCACTATTGTCACACAACTGGATGGGCTCACCATTTTTGAAGCCAATTAGAGCCATAGGCTCAAATCATGTGCGTCTAAAAAAATAAACCCCATTGGAATCCATGCGTCTGGCACCCTGGATGTAGATTAGGGGCCGGGGGCGCATGAATTAGCCCCTATGCCTCGTATGGACGGGCCTCCACTGTGTGAAAGTAGAGAAGAACTAACCCCTATGTAAATTATGACTGGGATTGACTCAGAGCTTACAATGGATGTCTTCTCCTCAATCCCTGCGGTAATGGAGTGGCAGAATGTGACAGGAAGATAAAATTAAATGATGTGGGAGCTGGCTTCAGAGAAAACTTGTTGCTATGCCAGCGCAAGCAAAGGACGGGTTCACTTTTATTTTTACCAGACAGCATTATTGAGATGATCGGATTCTTTACTACATCAGCATGGAACGTCAAGCTTCTCCATTTGTGTGAACTGTGTATTTTGGCAGAGATGGCTATAAACTGAATTAATACTTGAATATATATCCAGGGCCGTCTTTATTATTGATTGGACCCTGGGCAAACATTTTCTTGGGCCCCCCCCATGCAATTTTGCTCTCCATCCCAACATCTCAAAAACTGGTCCAGGCTCACTAATTGGTTGCTGCACATTAATACTGCTCACACATTGGTTGCTAGAGGTTACTGAACATTATTACCGCTCACTGATTTTATCCATTTTTATCCTTTTAGCATCCATTTATTTACAACACATGCCAGCAGAGAAACAATAAGTGCCACACTTCCGCACCAAAAACACGTCAACAGACACAAAATATATATATATTCTAAATGACAGAAACGCAGCTGTTTCCACACTGGCAACCACCCACATTCAGAACACAAAACGCTTAGCGAGTGTGTGGGTACAGGAACCACAGGGAAATCGCATGGTGCAAAAGCTACATATAAAAAAAGGTGCAGGCACCTTTTTTTTCCCCCTGAAAATGTAGGCACAGCTCCCCATACAAATAAATGGGCTGTCGTACCTGGCAGATGCGGGCCTCAAACCCACTCAAGTGTGAGCCTAGCCTTGGGATGCAGGGCAGTGTACACATGTCAGTAGTAGGTAGGGCACTGTACAGAAAAAAGTAGGGCAGAGGACAGGAGATGACAGGACAGCGGATAGGGGGTCAGTAGGGCAGAGGAAAGGGGGCAACAATACAGTGTACATATGTCAGTGGGACGTAGAGCAGTGTATGGAGTTCATTAGAGCAAAGGGCAGTTTGCAGGGTTTTGGGAGACACCAGGGCAAAAGACTGAGCATCACAAGGGCAGAATATAGGGGGTCTAGAGGGAACAGTACAGCGGGGGGTCAGCATGGCACAGTAAAAGGGGTCAGGAGAGTGCAGGGCACAGTGCAGGGAGTGAGGGAAAAGTACAGGGGGGTCAGGAGGTAAGAGTATGGGGATGGGAGGGCACAGTATGGGCGTCAGGAAGGCACAGTACAGGGGCTGGGAGGGCACACACCAGGGGCTGGGAGGGCACAGTATGGGCATCGGGAGGGCACAGTATGGGCGTCAGGAGGGTACAGTACGGGCGTCAGGAGGGCACAGTACAGAGGTCAGGAGAGCACAGAACAAGGGTCGGGAGGGTGCAGTACGGGCATCAGGTGGGCAGAGTACAGAGGTCAGGAGAGCACAGGGAAAAGGGAAAGAGGGAAAAGTACAGGGGGGTCAGGAGGTAAGAGTAAGGGGATGGGAGGGCACAGTATGGGCGTCAGGAAGGCACAGTACAGGGGTGGGGGGCACAGTACAGGGGTTGGGGGCACAGTACAGGGGTGGGCACAGTACAGGGGAGAGCACACTACAGAAGTCAGGAGGGCACAGTACAGGGGTGAGGAGAGCACAGAACGGAGGCGAAGAGGGCACAGTAAAGGCGAGGGGAGGGCACAGCATGGGGGCTGGGAGGAAACACACAGGGTCAGGAGGGCACATACTAGCTAGGGGGCAGTAAAAACCTGGAGGCAGTGACAACCTGTAATAAACCCATTAATTTCTCCCAGCGCTACATGAAAAAGATGCCATCTTCCCATTTGTCAGCAAACATGCAGCACTTCTATGCTAAGCTGCAGTAACTCAGCAGACTTAGCATAGAGTTTCCTGCAGATGAATTTACCTCCGCAGTCCGGACACACTAGCTCGGGACTCGGCTTAGCTCGTTCGCGCGCTATCCACACTCTTCCCAGTGGGCGTGATCTCATCGGTCAAGCACATCCCCGCCCCCCCCGTCCTACATCCAACAGGAGGCTCTGTCTTAGGGATGTCCCTTCGTTCAGGAGAGTGCCAGCAAAACAGCAGGGAAGTGAGGAAGGGGGTTGTACAGGGGGCGGAGATTCCAGTCTGTGCGGACAGTGGACAGCAATACCCAGTACAGTGATCCGCAATGTGCTGTCCCAACCGCGGCTTCGATTCTGACAGTTAGAGAGTATGGGCAGCGCGGTCTCTAGGGGCAGCTGCTTTGGGCCCCCAACAATGACTGGGCCCTGGGCAGCTGCCTCTTTTGCCCTGCGGTAAAGACGGCCCTGTATATATCCACGAGAATAAGGATATGTAGGATTACCTGAAAGGTGCTATTAAATATTAAGGACAACAGCCTGGTGATTTGTGTCCAGAATGCTAAGACTGAAGGGCATGGTCACAACAATTAATATTTAAGGGCACTCATACTTGAACAGTGTCAAAATGATGTTAGAAAAACTGATGGGAAACACTTATATAGGTTTTCAGAAATCATATAAGTTCTATGTAACAAACTGAGTTATAGTTCCATTAGTGGTACGTAATGGCTGCCCTTGCTAACCCTGGTACAACAATTTATCAAGATATAATTATTATCCAGTGATAAAAACTCTTCCTATAAATTATATGTATATATATTTTTAAACTCGTCCCCTAAGTTAAATTCATAATATATCTTATCGATTTTTTTGTATAATAGATTTTCTTGTATTATTGTGGTAACTTGCTTTTTCTATTATTGCTCATTTTACTATTATTTATTTTTCTTACTTATGCTAGTAAAATATATTGCCTCATCATCCTTGTTTCTGAAACACTGCCTTTATTAGTGCAACTCCATGAACATTACATTTAAAAATGTTTCTATTTGTAAATTTGCACATTTGTAAATGTGCTGAAAGCAAACCAAACAGCTCTCAGTAAGGTTCCATACAGACTTTTTTTTAAGCTGAAAAAACGCTGGTAATAGCTTTTTGTAGTAATGTTTTAGGAGCGTTTAAAAGCATTTAGAAGTGTTAACGTTTTATTAGCATTTTTGCAGTTACCGTATATACTCTAGTATAAGCCGAGTTTTTCAGCACATTTATTTGTGCTGAAAATTCCCCCCTCGGCTTATACTTGAGTCAAGCACTTTTCTGCAGCAGAGAATGACATTTTCCGAACCGACTTTGGGGCCCCGTATCTCTGGGCCACTTGGTGTTAGGAACCCCAGCTTTGGGTATGTTCCACTGGGCTTGCACACTAAATGTGGGGTTCCTAGCACCAAGTGGCCCGAGATACATGGCCCCAAAATCGGTCAACTGTGTCCATCTGCAGCAATGTCATTTCGAGACCCTTTGGGTCCAGAGACCCCAAATTTTGGCTGCAGCTATGGGGCATCTAGAAACCCTAGGCTTATACTCGAGTCCATACGTTTTCTAATTTTTTTTGTGGTAAAATTAGGTGCCTCAGCTCATATTCGGGTCGGCTTATACTCGAGTATATACGGTACTTAAAAAAAAAAAGGGGGGTAAAAAAAGCTCAAAAAACTATATTAGTAGCTTTTAGGCTCCATGCAGTGTTTTTTTTAACCACTTTAGCCCCGGAAGGATTTACCCCCTTCCTGTCCAAGCCCTTTTTTGCGATACGGCACTGCGTCGCTTTAACTGACAATTGCGCGGTCATGCGACATTGTACCCAAACAAAATTGACGTCCTTTTTTTTCTACAAATAGAGCTTTCTTTTGGTGGTATTTGGTCACATCTACGGTTTTTACATTTTGCGCTATAAACAAAAAAAGAGCTACAATTTTGTAAAAAAAGCAATATTTTTAACTTTTTGCTATATTAAATATACCCAAAAAATGTATAAAAAAAACAAATTTCTTCCACAGTTTAAGCCAATATGTATTCTTCTACATATTTTGGTAAAAAGAAAATTGCAATAAGCATATATATAGATTGGTTTGCGGCGATCTGCGATTTTTATTGTGACTGCGACATTGCGGCGGACAGATCAGACTTTTGACGCTATTTTGGGACCATTGGCATTTATACATCGATAAGTGCGATAAAAATGCACTGATAACTGTGTAAATGTCACTGGCAGGGGTTAAACAATAGGGGGCAATCAAGGGGTTAACTGTGTTCCTTCAGCATGTTCTAACTGTAGGGTGGATGGGCTCACTAGAACATGACAGAGATCACTGCTCCCGATCAATAGGAGCAGTAGATGCCTGTCATGTTGCCAGGCAGAACAGGGAAATGCCTTTTTTACATAGGCATCTCCCCGTTCAGCCTCTACGTGCCATGATCGCGGGCCACCGGCGAACATCGAGTCCGTGGGACCCACAGCGTGCGCATGTGCCCGCTAGCTGCAGATGACATAGATGACTTATATAGATAAGACTATGCCAGCCCCTCTATTAGATGCTGGCATAGCACACTATGTCAGTATTTTTCAAAAACGAGCGTTCTAAATACCTAATTTGAGCTTTCTTCAGGCCGGTCACATTGCTTTACAGCTCCGAAGGATTGCTTCTGTGGGAGAGTCACGTGACCGGCATGAAGACAGCTTAAATTTGGTATTTAGAACGCTTGTTTTTGAAAACTACTGACATAGTGTGCTAATAGAGAGGCTGGCAGTGCCAATTTTAGGTTTTTATTTTACAAGAATAGCGGTGGGGGGCCGGGCCGGGCTGGAGACAGACACAGGGGGAGATGACAGACAGGAAGGAGGGGGTGAGGGGCGAGAGAGGAGAGCTGAGAGGACAAATTCGTATGATGCAGGGACGTACTCTGACCACGGTGATCAGTGCTGCGCAGCCCTGATTTTCATGGTCAGCGCAGAGAGGGCATACAGGAAGTGTATTTATTTTGAGTTAACAAACACTTTAAGGTAAAAAATGTTTAGACATCAGCATCCCCCCCCCCCCAATACTTACCTGCTCTTCTCTCCCCTCACTTCCAAGTCTCACTGGCTTTGCTGGGGCACCGGGAGCCATTGGCATCCAAGTGCTGCCAATCAAAGCCAGTAACGAGGGAGCGGGGATGAGTCCTGCTGTCTGTGTCAATGGACACATCAGCGGGGCTTGGGAGCGAGCACGCATGAGTGCCTTAATGGGAAGTGGTTTCCCATTGGTGCACTGGACAGAAAGGAGGGACCAGGAGCACCAACGGGGGACCTGAGAAGAGGAGGTTCGGGTCACTCTGTGCAACTACATTGCACAGAGTAGGTAAGTATACCATGTTTGTTATTTAAAAAAACAAAAAAACCTTTACAATTACTTTAAAGCTGAGTACCAGGTATGGTTTCCTTTGCGTTATATTGGTCGAGCTTGGACCAATGTAAGCATGCAAATTCCATACATGGCGGATCCCAGTGCAAGCGGAGAATCATTGTAGTAGCCGCCTCTGTTGTGATCCTTGCTGTCTTCTGGGTCCTGTGCTGAGCAGCTGCCCAGCAAGTACAACCAAGGCTGCCTCCAAAGATACAGTAGAAGAGTGAGCTTAGTCAACTTGGCAACATAAAGTGTGTTATTTGAAGGATACCCTTTATTTTCAAATAATTACCCAGTGAAAATAAATAAAAAGAAAAGTCTAAAAGGAGAATAAATGCAGCAGCTAGACCTAAGGACCAGTAAACTGCAATATATACATTTTTTGTTTTTGGGTTTAGATAAGCTTTAAATGTGTGTGTCTTGGGGGCGTGGTCTGGACATGGCTGGATAGAGACGTGTCTTGCTGAGCTCCCGGCCGTCTCCCAGCTAACCCACCAGATTTACCTGCAGCTAATGCACTATGCACTCAGCAAAGAAGCGAACAACCAAGGGAAAGAATAAGGCACCGAAATCAGCAGGACAAACCCCCGCTAAAGGGGAAATCGAGAGGTTATTCCGGTTATCTCAGGCGAGTACCCCGCAGCCCAAGATGGCGGCGCCACGAGGGGAAGAAGCAGGAGAAGGATCCCCCAACGCTCCAATGTCCCCATTCCAGGACCCGGAATATGCTGGAACATACAACGAGTTCCCCACAGATCTCCACACAGAGATGGGGGAACCATCAAGAACACCCCTAAGACTGAGCGGAGTGGATCCAGAACTGAGGGCTCTCATCCAGGCATTACCTACCAAAGAGGACATTGCGGTGCTTATTGGCACCGTAGAAGCAGCACACCGCCAGGAGATGAAGACAGTGAAAGCCGATATAATATCCCTGTCCTCCAGACTAGAAACGGGGGAGTCCTCACTGGCCAGCATGGAGCGCAGGGTCACAGCTATAGAAAAGACCCAAATGGCGCAAACAGAGACATTAACGGAACAGCAGCTCCGCATGGAGGAAATGGAGGACCGGAGCCGCAGGAACAACCTGCGAATCCGGGGCCTCCCAGAAGCCACGGGAACGGAAGACCTAACGGACACGGCCATAGCCATATTCAGGGCAATTGAAGGCACAGATCTGCCGGAACGACCAGTGATTGACAGGATCCACAGGGCGCTGGGCCCCAAATCCGCAGACCCCCTGCGACCGAGGGACGTCATTTGCCGTCTCCACCACTATGTCCACAAGGAGCAGGTCCTAAGAAAAGCGTGGGAAGCAGGGGACCTGGAGTTTGATGGAGCCGTGATCAAGATCCTGCCTGATATATCCAGATCCACGCTACAGAGACGGGCAATGCTAAAACCTCTACTAGACCTAGCCCGGAGGAAAGGAATGACATACAGATGGGGATACCCGCTGTCCATCACTTTCAGACGAGACCAGCGGTACTTTAACCTGCGTAGACCGGACGCGCTCCCTGAGCTATTTGCCTTTATGGAAGCAGACCCTATAGAGGTACCGAATTGGCTGGCCCTGCTACCAGGACCACAGAACCGTCCGCCCCCCCTCAGACAAAGGGAAGATTCCACCTCGAGGCAGCAGAGGAACCGCCGCAGACAGAGAGCTGCTCCCCACGAGTCATCGCGGGAAACATAAGGTACTGTGAATGCCCACTATGTCTAGCCTCTTCTGCCTCGCAGAAGAAGGCGACCCTTGTTTTCCCCAGTTAACCACTATTGTCCGCAAATGCCACTAAAAACTCACTGGAGGCCTCATGTTGGAATAGATGTCCCGGATACCAGTAACCGCTCCCCCCTTCCCCGCCCTGCCCCCCCCCTCCCCCTACCTCGCAATACATGAGGAGTTGCTCGCACCAGGGAACCACTCCGGGAGGGAAGCACAGGGGGAAATAGAGACCCCCGATAGACGCGGGCCCTGGCTTGGACACCAGCTACCCCCCCACCATGGTCAACAACAAGACTGCCCCTGTGGGATCTACCCCCGCCGAACCGAAGACCAAAATTTGTTTGACTAAGGAACCAAACGGTCGGAGGACACGCACCCCCCTCCTGTGGCGGCCAGAGGGCCGTACAAAAAACTGAGACACTTGGAGGGAGAGCTAAGGGGAGACACCCTGACTCTATCATTATCTCCCTGCAAACACTGGAAGCGACGAGAGGGTCAGGCTGGAACCTACACAGCCGCAGGGAGACGAGATATGGCTACCTAGAGGCACTGACTGTGACAAGTAATAGAGAAGCACTCTACCTGGCAGAAAACGCCCCACAGAGGGAGAAGGGGTAAAGTAGATATAAAGAGATAAAGACAAAAAGGGTATATATGGTTAAGCAAAGCATCTTGTCTCAGGGCCGCAGAACTGGAGATAACTGCATACTAGATATTTCTGATGTAAAATGTAAACTGTATCATAACCCTCCCACCTCTGCAATGTATTTGATCATCCATCTCAGCTCCTGAAAACGTTGCGGCTAGAGCACCGAACAGTGCTCGAGAGCTTAGTAGGCACCTGTTATATACCATTAGATGGGTAGTGTATACCTGGGGACCCAACAGACTAGGCATCTACACGAGCTCCCGCATGGGTATATACAGACCAGCAAACATAACCATATACAGGAAGGGGGGCCATGCTAAAATACGACATATCCGCTACCTCAACTACACTCAAGATAGGGAACACACAACCGCTGAAGAATCTCAGGAATTATACAGAGAACAGGTTACACACACATCCAAGGGCAGGAGATAGTTAAAAGGGGGGAAGAAACCAGAAGAGATAGAAGAAGACTACCCTAAAAGGTAGTATCCTGATTTGAGCCTAGCCAGGCAAGGAAAATAGGATACCACAGAGGCAAACGCTCCATCCCACATTCTTATAGCAACAGACCCCTTCCCAGGGGATGCCACAGAGGGGAGGGCAAACATAATTCTGCCCCATGGGAGGGAGTGCCCTAGAGGCAACACATATACCCAGACAACAACAGATGGGGAACAGGGGGAACTAGGGGGAGGAGACTAAAGCGAGGAGGAATACCGGATGGGGCTACATAGAGGACCATAAAGTTTTGGCAGAATAAGGACATTTTTCAGTTAGATTGCAACAGATATATAAGCTGAAGTTGTTTGCAAACAAATATTAAAGGTACTGTTAAGAAATTGAAATGCATAGTTGTATATATTTGAATATAGCACGGTTGGTGGGGAGGAGGCGGCTGAGAGCCCACCTTTATGGGCCTTGACCTACCACTCCTCTACATAGGATAGCGCACCTCGGTGGGGGACGCTTTAAAACTCCCCGACCGACACGCGCAGAATTAAACTAATTTAAGACAGGGTTTAGGTACTAGACCTAACCCCGACTTGGTAGTAGACTACCAATACCCTCTTTCTTCTGACTACACTTATTCCACACCTATCTATACTACTGGTACTGCACCACCCACCCACCCCCCCCGGGCCCCCCCCCCCTTAATCTTGACCCTTAATACCCCTACCCATCCCCACAGCTCGGTACAACATGTCAGTACAGAAATTGAAAGTGATGTCCCTAAATGTAAAAGGACTGAACACCCCAGAGAAGAGACGCATCTTGATGACAGAGCTGAAACGTGCCCAAGTAGATGTGGCATTCATACAGGAGACACACTTTAAAGACACCAAGTTACCCTACCTCCGCAACAGACATTATCCCATTGCCTACCACTCTACTAACCCGACTACTAAATCTAAAGGGGTGTCTATATTAATATCCAGCAAAATCCCCTGGCAATGTCAGGGACATCTAATAGATCCTACAGGTCGATATGTCTTTATTAAAGGACTAGTGGGGACCACACAACTAACGCTAGCGACGGTATATGGCCCCAACGAACGACAGGCTTTGTTCCTAGAGGAAACTCTGGAAACGCTCCAGAGATTCACGGAGGGGCAATTGATACTAGGCGGGGACTTTAATGCACCCCTGATCCCTTCAGTAGACACCTCACAGGGGAAAACCTCAATACCCGCCTCCCAACTTAAACGCATGACTAAGGCATTCCATAGACTACAGCTAATAGACGCCTGGCGCCTGCAACATTCAGGCGACAGAGACTATACATATTACTCCCCCGTACACCAGGTGTACACCAGAATTGATTACTTCATGCTCCCTCATAGCCAATTACAAGCAATTGAAACCACGGACATAGGGAACAAAACATGGTCTGACCACGCCCCTATATTCCTGACATATAAACTTACCGACACCTCCTCCCCTAGACACAGATTCTGGCGACTCAACGAGAGCCTCCTACAAGACCCGGAAATTCTAAAGGAAGTCACCAGAGATTTAAATCTCTATTTTACAGAAAACGACCAAGCAGACTGCGAGCCAGGGACTCTATGGGAAGCCCACAAGACGGTGATAAGGGGGACCCTCATTAAACATGGGGCTAGGATAAAAAAAGACAGAAATCTGAAACTGACCCAACTCCTAGAAGACCTAAAAAAGACAGAAGCCAGACACAAACACGCCCCCAACCCAACACTAGCATCAGAATTGGAGAAGATTAGACAACAAATAAACAACATACTACAGTACAGAGCCCAAGCAGCTATGCAGATATGTCGCAAGAATACATACGAAGCGGGGGACAAATGCGGGAAACGGTTAGCCCAATCAGTTAAAGACCTCAGACTGTCGACGTACATTCCATACATTAACAAACCGGGGGGAGACAAAGCAGCCCTACCCCAACAAATCACAAAGGAGTTCCAATCCTTCTACAACAACCTGTACAACCTGCCGCCGGGGACAGTACCCCACAGAGAAATGGAGGAATACATTTCCTCAGCCCAACTTCCAACCCTATCCCCAGAAATCCGGACGGAACTAGAAGAGCCCATAACCACCACCGAACTGCAACAAGCCATTAAGCAAATGAAGCCAGGAAAGGCACCAGGCCCAGACGGCTTCACCCTACAGTATTACAAAATACTGATGCCGATACTGGGACCCCGGTTATTGAAGCTATTCAATACATTAGGAGAAGGAGGTACATTAGCCAGGGATACACTGTGCGCCCACATATCCGTGATTTGTAAGGAAGGGAAAGACCCAGCGTTATGTGGCAGCTACAGGCCCATATCGCTGTTGAATATAGACCTCAAAATATACACTAAAATTATAGCTACCAGATTAGCATCCCAATTAAGACACCTCATCCACCTAGATCAGGTGGGCTTTATCCCCTCCAGGGAAGCGAGGGACAGCACGACAAAAGTCCTGAACCTAATACACATCACCAAGACCGCAAAAATCCCATGCATTCTCCTGAATACGGACGCCGAAAAGGCGTTTGATAGGGTTAACTGGCCATATATGTTCGCAGTACTGAGAGGCATAGGGCTTGGGGAAGTGATGATCAATCGCATAGCCAGCATATACAGGAACCCAACAGCTCAAGTGAAGGCCAACGGAGTCCTATCGGACGCGTTCCCCATCACGAATGGCACCCGACAGGGATGCCCACTGTCTCCCCTGTTATACGCCATAGCCCTCGAACCTTTCTTATCCACGGTCAGACTGAACCCTAACATTCACGGAATCTCGAACGGACAACAACAACATAAGATCTCAGCATACGCAGACGACATGCTCTTCTCCATGACCGACCCAATGACATCACTCCCGAACCTCCTCAGGGAACTAGAGAAATTTGGGAAACTCTCCAATCTTAAAATTAACTATAACAAATCGGAGGCCATGGGGATACTAGTCCCGACAACAGAACTACAGATCCTAAAGGCAAACTTCAGATTCCGCTGGACCACCTCCACGTTGACCTATCTAGGCACTAAAATTCCACCAGACATAACACGGGTATATGAGACTAACTTTCCCCCCCTGTTGACAAAGGTAAAAACACTCCTAGATAAATGGCACACAGGCGTACACTCCTGGTTCGGGAGATGCAACTTAATTAAAATGAGCATCCTGCCCAAATTTCTGTACCTCTTCCAAGCGCTACCAATTAGAATACCCCCCGTGTACTTTCGACAAGTGCAGGCCTTGTTTATCAGCTTTGTGTGGGCCAAAAAAAAACCAAGATTACCACGAACTTTGATTACAGCACCGAAACTACACGGGGGACTGGCGTTGCCAGACATTAAAAAGTATTACCAAGCCATACACCTAGGCAGAGTAACGGACTGGAGACGACACCAAGACAGTAAGCTATGGGCCCAAATAGAGCAACACCAATCCAACACACCCTTGGGCACAGCAATATGGTGCCTGGAAGCACTACCCCCCAAAATAAAGTCACACCCACTGATTGGGAACACCATGAAGCAATGCAGACGGGCACTTTTTTACAACGCTCAAACGACAAGGACATCCCCTATGACCCCTATACTGGACAATCCTAACTTCCCCCCGGGGAACTCCCTGACAAGTTTCCAGGACCTGCGACGGAACGACCGTATACTAGCGGGAAGATTCGTGATACAAGATAGGTGGCCTACTATTGAAGAGCTGACGGTCCAGGGAGGTAGGTTTGGCCTACCTTTTTGGAACGCAGTGCAGATCCACCACTTTTTGCACAAAATCCCGGACCCACATTTGTATAATAGGCCAAAGACCTCGTTCGAGGAAATCCTGACAGGCACGGAACCCATGACACAGGTATTATCACAAATGTACGCCATCCTGAATACGCCCTCCCAACGACCAAACTTGAAATATATAGAACAGTGGGAATCAGATTTACAACGCACCTTTACCGAGTCACAGAGGCAGAATATGACCAGCCTGACACTAAAATCCTCCCTCTGCACTAAAATGCAGGAACTAAACTTCAAGATCCTGACAAGGTGGTACTTAACGCCTAGTCGGCTGCGAAAAATGTTCCCTGAAACCTCAGATATTTGCTGGAGATGCCAAAGGGAGAAAGGCACACTGCTACATGTGTTCTGGTCATGCCCTAAGTTAAAGTCTTTCTGGGATGCGGTTCGTACCACATCACAGAAATTCACGGAATTTCAGATCCCGGATGACCCGGCATTTTTCCTGCTGCATATCTCACCTATCCCACTAAAAAAGTATAGGAAACTAATTCTGCGACACCTTACCAATGCAGCAAAGTCCTGCATCCCGGCACTATGGAAGCAACAGAATCCACCGACTGTAGCAATGTGGCTACGGAAGGTGGAAGAGGTGAACAGAATGGAAGACCTTATCCTGACATCCCAAGATAAACAAGAAAACTACAGGAAAACATGGGCACTATGGAACATGTTTATCCTATCAGATGAGGGAAAGTCCCTACTAGAATCTTAGAACCCTGAAACAAAAGGGCTGAAGCCCGCTAAATACCCGGCGACCAAGTAGACACCAGTATACCTTAGCTCACTAAAAGAACTCTCTGAGCTTCCTCACCCCTACCCCACCTGCCCTACCCCTCCTTACCCCAACCCACCCCCCCCCCCCCCCTTACCCCTTTTGCTAGATTCTGGACTACACTTATTCCCACTTCCTTTCTTTCTCTTCCTGCTACTCTTTCTCTTCATACGATCGCATTGCCCACAAGAGGTCCTCCCGGAACGGACAATTGCAGCAAGTCACAAACCTAATAGCAGCCTCCGTGTATACGAGGACTAGAAACCAAAATGTTCATGTTGTAAAGTAAAGTCAGTAAAGGATACACGGATAGCTACAAAACTCTATTTATGACTGTGATATTATAATGGGAGGCTGCGACCCCCTACGAGACTATATGATTGTATGCCTTGTTGAGGCACTGGCCTCCTTTTCTCTGTTTGAAAAATCAATAAAAAGTTATATTTGAAAAAAAATGTGTGTGTCTTATGCCCCGTACACACGGTCGGATTTTCCGATGGAAAATGTCCTATCGGACAATGTTGTCGGAAATTCCGACCGTGTGTAGGCTCCATCGGACTTTTTCCGTTGGATTTTCCGACGGACAAAGTTTTATCTCCTGCTCTCAAATTTTCCGACAACAAAGTCCTGTCGGACTTTTTCCGATCGTGTGTAGCCAATTTCCGACGGACAAAGTGCCACGCATGCTCAGATCACATTACAAGACCAAAGCTATTGGCTACTAGCCTCTACGTAGTCCCGTCGTAGGCAACAAACGTCACCACGTTCAGAATGATCGGGTTTTCCGACAACTTTGTCCGACTGTGTGTATGCAACACCAGTGTCGGACAAAATCCGTCGGAATCCGTGGATTTTGTGGTCGGATTTTCCGACCGTGTGTACGGGGCATTATAGTTCAAAGACACAAACCAATGCTTCCTTCTACAATTTGTGTTCCATATTTATCATTACAAACAATGCAAACTCCTGAAAGAGTCTTTATTGGATTGTACAATTTAGTGAGAGAATGTCTCCCAGACTCCTTTGTTTGTTAGAAGCAGAAACAAGGCCTTAAGCATATTTCACCCTGTTGTATTCAGCCTTTACAGGCACTAAAGCAATATAAGTTTGACCACAAATCCTTAGACCTGCTAGTATTTGGCACGTCCTTCCATTGTTTAAACAGCTTAAAAATATACTAATGTAAAATTAATAAAATAAAGAGAAGAAAAAAGACCAAAAGGTAACAGAAATGATCAAATATAAATAATAAAAGTATATTAAAAATCAGCTTGGGCACATTAATTCAATTTTAAATAAAAAAAAATCCTTGAAAAATATTACAGGCATGGACATGCAGCATAAGTGAAACTCAGTGTAATATAAAATGATGGAGTCATTAATCCTGGGCCATTAATGACACCCAGCCCCCTCTGCTATTATTGATATCAGTTCCATTGTCTCTGACTCCCTAGTTCATCAGTATGCAAACGGAGTGTCACTATGATGGGTGGTGACTTGGTTGGATGCACTTTCTACATTTCTGGCAAATGAGTATAATTATTTTCAGAGCTGCGGGCAACTCATGCATGTTTTATCCTCCATCTGGACCTGCACGATACACAGTAGTGATAAAAGATGATATCCCTTTTTGGATGCTTGCGGACCATCATCCACCCAGTGCTGATGAAATGGTGGTGTATCCCCTAGCACTTTTTAGATGTGCTACAGCTAGACAATGCATTTATTTCCCAAAAGTGCAAGAACAAAAAAAATCCCTTCAAATATTCAAGCCTTCTGCTCATACATTTGTGAATTCAAAGCTTTTCTCTATTAGCATAATGTAGTCATTTAAAAATTGACAGATCGTGCAGAAATTGTGCAAAGGGAATGTTGGTGTCCACAATAGAAAATAATATGCCTACATTTTGTAAATGATCAGAACATTAAAGTTTATGTTTTCCCCACTATAGGGTGATTAGAAAAAAAAAAAAAAAAAAATATATATATATATATATATATATATATATACAGTATCTCACAAAACTAAGTACACCCTCACATTTTTGTAAATATTTTATTCTATCTTTTCATGTGACAACACTGAAGAAATAACATTCTATTTTACAATGTAAAGTAATGAGTGTACAGCTTGTATAACAGTGTAAATTTGCTGTCCCCTTAAAATAACTCAACACACAGCCATTAATGTCTAAACCGCTGGAAACAAAAGTGAGTACACCCCTAAGTGAAAATGTTCAAATTGGGGCCAATTAGCCATTTTCCTTCCCCAGTGTCGTGTGACTCGTTAGTGTTACAGGGTCTCAGGTGTGAATGGGGAGCAGGTGTGTCAAATTTGGTTTTATCGCTCTCACTCTCTCATACTGGTCACTGGAAGTTCAACATGGCAACTCATGGCAAAGAAATCTCTGAGGATCTGAAAAAAAAGAATTGTTGCTCTACATAAAGATGGCCTAGGCCAGTGATGGCGGACCTTGGCACCCCAGATGTTTTGGAACTACATTTTCCGTGATGCTCAACTACACTGCAGAGTGCATGAGCATCATGGGAAATGTAGTTTCAAAACATCTGGGGTGCCAAGGTTCGACATTACTGGCCTAGGCTAAAAGAAGATTGCCAAGACCCTGAAACTGAGCTGCAGCATGGTGGCCAAGACCATACAGCGGTTTAACAGGACAGGTTTCACTCAGAACAGGCCTCGCCATGGTGGACCAAAGAAGTTGAGTGCATGTGCTCAGCGTCATATCCAGAGGTTGTCTTTGGGAAATAGGCGTATAAGTGCTGCCAGCATTGCTGCAGAGATTGAATGGGGTGGGGGGTCAGCCTGTCAGTGCTCAGACCATACGCCGCACACTGCATCAAATTAGTCTACATGGCTGTCGTCCCAGAAGGTAGCCTCTTTAAAAGTTGATGCACAAGAAAGCTTGCAAACAGTTTGCTGAAGACAAGCAGACTAAGGACATGGATTACTAGAAAGAACTATGTCCTGTGGTCTGATGAGACCAAGATAAACGTATTTGGTTCAGATGGTGTCAAGCGTGTGTGACGGGCAACCAGGTGAGGAGTACAAAGACACATGTGTCTTGCCTACAGTCAAGCATGGTGGTGGGAGTGTCATGGTCTGGGGCTGCATGAGTGCTGCCGACACTGGGGAGCTAAAGTTCATTGAGGGAACCATGAATGCCAACATGTACTGTCACATACTGAAGCAGAGCATGAACCCCCTCCCTTCGGAGACTGGGCCGCAGGGCAGTATTCCAACATGATAACGACCCCAAACACACCTCCAAGACCACCACTGCCTTGCTAAAGAAGTTGAGGGTAAAGGTGATGGACTGGCCAAGCATGCCTCAAGACCTAAACCCTATTGAGCATCTGTGGGGCCTCCTCAAACAGAAGGTGGAAGAGCGCAAGGTCTCTAACATCCACCAGCTCTGTGATGTCTTCATGGAGGAGTGGAAGAGGACTCCAGTGGCAACCTGTAAAGCTCTGTTGAACTCCATGCTCAAGAGGGTTAAGGCAGTGCTGGAAAATAATGGTGGCCACACAAAATATTGACACTTTTGGACAAATTTGGACATTTTCACTTAGGGGTGTACTCACTTTTGTTGTCAGTGGTTTAGACATTCATGACTGTGTGTTGAGTTATTTTGAGGGAATAGCAAATTTACACTGTTATACAAGCTGTACCCTCACTACTTTACATTGTAGCAAAGTGTCATTTCTTTAGTGTTGTCACCTGAAAAGATAGAAAAAAATATTTACAAAAATGTGAGGGGTGTACTCACTTTTGTGAGATACTGTGTGTGTATATATATATATATATATATATATATATATATATATATATATATATATACACAGGCGGTCCCCTAGTTACAAATGACTCCTACTTAAAACAGGTGGAGACAACAGGAAGTGAGAAGGGAAATTCACTCCGGTAAGAGTTATTATGGGAAAAAGGTGTCTCCACTGCACTGATGCTTTATCACCAAGGCTCGTTTCCACAACAACCCAAATTTTTCAAAATCCAATTGCCATTGGGACAAAAAGGGAGGTGAAATCTTCTGAACAGCGGCACAGATGGCAAAACAAATGTTACAGGGTGTTAACCCTTCTCTATGCTATCCAAAAAGCTTAAAAATATTTTTTTTGGCTGGAGCTACAAAAATGTACCTGTTCAACTTACAAACAGATTCAACTTAAGAACAAACCTACAGACCCTATCTTGTTTGTAACCGGGGACCGCCTGTATACTGTATATTTATTTTGATGTCCACTATTTAACCACTTGCCGACCGCCCCATGTATATATACGTCGGCAGAATGGCACGTACAGGCAGAACCACGTACCTGTACGTGACATTCTTCCGGCGGGTGGGGTGTCCGATCGGAACCCCCTCCGCCGGCGGGGACGGTCGGCATCGCTTCAGGAGCGATCCGGGACGAGGGGACGGCCGGTGGTTTCTGGCCACCCCCTCGCGATCGCTCCTGGCGAATTTTTCAAAATCCAATTGCCATTGGGACAAAAAGTGAGGTGAAATCTTCTGACCGGAGACGCCGAGCTGTGAACATGTAAAGGTTAGTGCACAACAGTACACTGAACCCTTCCCTATGCTATCCAAAAAGCTTAAAAAGATTTTTTGGCTGGAGCTACACTTAAAAAATGTCACTAATTGCAGTGATCATTTACTTACTGATCACTGCATTTAGTGTCAGTGTGACTGTAATAACTGTCAGGGCAGTTAGTTTTAGGTCCTAGGTAGCCCCCTACCCCCCCCCTAATAAAGGTTTAACCCCTTGATTGGCCCTAGTTAACCCCTTCACCCCCTTTTGCCAGTGTCACTAAGCCGTTTTTCTGATCGCTGCATTGTGTCACTAGGTAACCATTTTTTTTTTATTTTAACCGCCATGTTTTATATAGGTTCATAAATAGTTTTATAGGTCAGGTACCCCCATATTACAACCTAAATAAAGGTTTTAACCCCCCTGATTGCCCCTAGAGTTAACCCTTTCACCAGTAATCACCGTATAACTGTCACTGGTGACGCTGGTTAGCCAGTTAGTTATTTCGTTATTTAGGTTCCCCGTCAGGTTTTTATATAGCGTCAGGTACCCCCATATATTACCTAATAAAGGTTTAACCCCCCTGATTGCCCCTAGTTAACCCTTTCACCCCCTTTTGCCAGTGTCACTAAGCGATCGTTTTTCTGATCGCTGCATTAGTGTCGCTAGGTAACCAGTTTTTTTTTAGGTTAACCGCCATGTTTATATAGGTTCATAAATAGGTTTATAGGTCAGGTACCCCCATATTACAACCTAAATAAAGGTTTTAACCCCCTGATTGCCCCTAGAGTTAACCCTTTCACCAGTGATCACCGTATAAAATGTCACTGGTGACGCTGGTTAGCCAGTTAGTTATTTCGTTATTTAGGTTCCCCGTCAGGTTTTTATATAGCGTCAGGTACCCCCATATATTACCTAATAAAGGTTTAACCCCCTGATTGCCCTTAGTTAACCCTTTCACCCCCTTTTGCCAGTGTCACTAAGCGATTGTTTTTCTGATCGCTGCATTAGTGTCACTGGTGCCGCTAGGTAGCCAGTTTTTTTTTTTGTATTACTGTTACGGGTGACGCTGGTTAGTTAGCTTGTTTTTATATACTGTCAGGGCACCCGCCATTTATTACCCAATAACGTTTTAACCCCCTGATCGCCCGGCGGGTGATATCAATTAGGTTTTAGGGTCAAATAAGGTCTGCGTCGCCCCAGGTTAGTGCCAGTACCGCAAACACCCACGCGCAAAGCATACACCTCCCTTAGTGGTATAGTATCTGAACAGATCAATATCTGATCTGATCAGATCTATACTAGCGTCCCAGCAGTTTAGGGTTCCAAACAGGGCTCGAGTCCTGCGGGAACGCGTGGGAACGGCGTCCCTGCACTTTTTTCACAGCAGGAACGCCGTTCCCTTTGCAGGACTAGAGCCGCCCGAGCCGATCCTTCACTAACGGCGATGCCCAGCATCGCCGCATAGTGAAGGACTTATATGTAAAACAGCGGAGGCCGCCCGCTGATATTTTTTTTCACTGAGGAAGTCGGCATCTGCCGATGCCCAGTCTGTAGATCCGGCCACTGCTGCCCACAGACACTGAGGTGTCTGAGCAGTGCCGGAGTGATCTCCAGCCTTGTGTGCTGCGCCGGAGTCTGGGAGGGGGACGTATCTGACAAGGGGAAATCCCGCCCACTGCCCCACCATGCAGTGTGACATGCCGCCCAGACTCTGGAGAGAGGCGGCCAGGAGCTGAGTAGGACACTATTGTAAGGGGAGAGTGGGGAGGAGTGTATGGGGGTGAAAGGCTATGCGGTCTCCTCATGCTGTATTTAAAGGACTGGTGGCAGCCCGCTCTGCTTGGACTTGTAGTGCCCTCTGTTGGGGGCTGAGCTATGGCAGCCTCCTATGCTGGGAATTGTAGTGCCCTAGACTGTGGGGGACTGAGGAATCCTCAGTCCCCCACAGAGTCCCAGCAGAGGCTGCCATTCTTCAGTCCCCTATAATCTAGGGCACTACAAGTCCCAGCATATCAGGCTGCTCTTACAGAACAGAAGGAGCTGGGAGGGGGATTTGTGCTGGAAGGTGAGAGAAGGAGACACTGGTTTGAGATGGGGGAGGATTTGTGATGAGAGGGGGATTTTTGCTGGGAGGAGGAGATGGGGGAGGTTTTTTTTTTCTAAGAGGGGGAATATATGCTGGGAAGGGGGAGATTATTTTTTCTAAGAGGGGGAATATATGCTGGGAAGGGGGAGATTTTTTTTCTAAGAGGGGGAATATATGCTGGGAGGATAGATGGGGGAGGATTTTTACTGGGAGGGGAGAGAAGGAGGCACAGGTTTGAGATGGGGGGGGAGAGGGGGATGGGAGGGGGAGGATTTGTGAGGAGAGGAGGCACAGGTTTGAGATGGGGGGTATTTTTGCTGAGAGGGGCGATGATTTTTGTTAAGAGGGGGGATTTATGCTGGGAGGGGGAGATGAGAGAGGATTTGTGATGAGAGAGAGAATTTATGCCGAGGGGGGAGATGAAAGGATTTGTTATGAAAGGGAGAATTTATGCTGGGATGGGGAGATGGGGGAGGGTTTGTGCTGGGAGGGAGAGATGGGGGAGGATTTGTGTTGGGAGGGAGAGATGGGGGAGGATTTGTGTTGGGAGGGAGAGATGGGGGAGGATTTGTGTTGGGAGGGAGAGATGGGGGAGGATTTGTGTTGGGAGGGAGAGATGGGGGAGGATTTGTGCTAGGAAAGAAGGTGAATGCAAGGGTTTGTGCTGAGAAGTGGGGTTAGTACTGGATTGGGGGTAAGAGAACTTGTGGATTTATGTTGTAGGGGGGGATGTGGGGAGTGAGGATTTGTGCTGAGGGGGAGGGGGGTATTTGTGCTAGAAGGGGGCATATGGGGGTGAGGAGTTTGCCCTGGGCACTGGATGATCTTCTCCCAGCATTGGCGCACTCTTCAAATAGCAAGGAGCGGATCTGTGAAGAGAAAGAGCCAGGTGGCGACATGAGAACTGGATTGGAAGTTGCTCCAGCCTGTACTGATGCAGTGGCGACTATGGCGGCCAGGAACGGCAGACTCGTGAGTACCTGGTGGCCCTGCTGGGTGGAGTGACACACACACGTGTTTCTTTGGAAAGATAGCCCCCACAGCTAGCTTAGGTGTATAGAGTGGCAGTGGGAGGAATAGTGTCCCATCATTTATTTTTTTTTGGTGGGGGGCGAGTGGATCTTGAGTGGGAGTTCCCACACTTTTTTCCCCAGGACTTGACCCCTGGTTCCAAAAAAACGCATTGTTAGCGGGATCAGCCCAGATACCTGCTAGCACCTGCGTTTTCCCCCTCCGCCCAGCCCACCAAGTGCAGTATCGATCGATCACTGTCACTTACAAAACACTAAGCACACATAACTGCAGTGTTCGCAGAGTCAGGCCTGATCCCTGCGATCGCTAACATTTTTTTTGTGGTAGCGTTTTGATTCAGTCGCTAACAGTCAGGAGCTTTTTTACCTGTGAATCTCAAAAAAATAAAAAAAACAAAAATAGTTGTCGTTTTATTGTTCTCTCTCTCACTCTATTGTTGCTCTTTTTTTACTCCATTCTATTCTGCAATGTTTTATTATGTTTTATCATGCTTGCTTTTCAGGTATGTAATTTTGTTTACTGTGTTTTAGTGTTAAGCATTTTTTTGTTTTCAGGTGCGCCATTCAGTTGCAGCGCGGATTTATTTATCTTGACAGCAACAGCGTTTGCTCCCACGATACATAAAGCCCGCGACTCCAATGCTGTAGGAGGTGATTTCACCACCACAGTTAAAAAAAAGAGCATATGTGCCGAAGCATGGGGGCAGCAGGGGGGGCGGAGGAGCGATTGGCTCCTAATGCCACGTACATACGGTCGAAATTCCGACCGTGTGTACACGGCATAACTTTTGCGGGAGGATGTCCCCATGCATCGGCATATATAAATGGTGCATGTATGCCCATCATTAGAAGTGGGTGGATGAAGGGAGGTATTCTAATGGTGGGCATACCCACCAATCAATCTCTTTTTTTCGTTTAGCCAAGAGGCTGCATGAAAAAAAAAAAAGATTACAATATATGTCCAGTATGTTGCTGGACTTTGAATGGTTATACCAGAATGATGCCTGCAGGTTTAGGTATCATCTTAGTATCATTCTTTTCAGCCAGTGATCGGCTTTCATGTAAAAGCAATTCTAGTGGGTAATTAGCCTCTAGACTGCTTTTACAAGCAGTGGGAGGGAATGTCCCCCCTCCCGGATATAAACCGCGCCATTGGGAAATTGGGAAAGCATTTTATCACACCAATCTTGGTGTGGTCAGATGCTTTGAGGGCAGAGGAAAGATCTAGGGTCTAATAGACCCCAATTTTTTCAAAAAAAGAGTACCTGTCACTGCCTATTGCTATCATAGGGGATATTTACATTCCCTGAGATAACAATAAAAATCATAACAAAGAAAAAAAATGGAAGGAACAGTTTAAAAATAGAATAAAAAAGCTAAATAAATAAAAAAAAAACTAAAAAAAAAAAAAAAAAGCACCCCTGCCCCCCCTTCTCTTGCGCAAAGGCGTACACAAGTGTTGGTCTGGCGTCATATGTAAACAGCAATTGCACCATGCATGTGAGGTATCACCGCGAAGGTCAGATCGAGGGCAGTAATTTTAGCAGTAGACCTCCTCCGTGAATCTAATGTGGTATCATGTAAAGGCTTTTAAAGGCTTTTAAAAATGTATGTAGTTTGTCGCCACTGCGTGTTTGTGCGCAATTTTAAAGCATGTCGTGTTTGGTATCCATGTACTCGGCCTAAGATCATATTTTTTATTTCATCAAAAATTTGAGCACTATAGTGTGTTTTAGTGCATTAAAATAAAAAAAAGTGTATTTTTTCCACAAAAAATGCGTTTGAAAAATCGCTGCGCAAATACTGTGTGGAAAAAAAAAAATGCAACACCCACCATTTTAATCTGTAGGGCCTTTGCTTTAACAATATATATAGTTTTTGGGGGTTCAACGTAATTTTCTTGCAAAAAAAAAATATGTTTTCATGTAAACAAAAAGTGTCAGAAAGGGCTTTGTCTACAAGTGGTTAGAAGAGTGGGTGACGTGTGACATAGGCTTCTAAATGTTGTGCATAAAATGCCAGGACAGTTCAAACCCCCCCCAAATGACCCCATTTTGGAAAGTAGACACCCCAAGCTATTTGCTGAGAGCAATGTTGAGCCCATTAAATATTTTTTTTTTTTTGTCCCAAGAGATTGAATAATGAAAAAAAAAAAAAATATATATATTTTTTTTACAAAAAGTTGTCACTAAATGATATATTGCTCAAACATGTCATGGGCATATGTGGAAATACACCCCAAAATACATTCTGTTGCTTCTCCTGAGTACGGGGATACCACATGTGTGGGACTTTTTGGGAGCCTAGCTGCGTACGGAACCCCAAAAACCAAGCACCGCCTTCAGGCTTTCTAAGGGAGTAATTTTTTTATTTCACTTCTCACTGCCAATCACAGTTTCGGAGGCCATGGAATGCCCAGATGGCATAAAACCCCCCAAAATGACCCCATTTTGGAAAGTAGACACCCCAAGCTATTTGCTGAGAGGTATTGTGAGTATTTTGCAGATGTCGCTTTTTGTCACAAAGTTTTGAAAATTGAAAAAAAAGAAAAAAAATTTTTTTTTTTTTCTTTACTTTCTTCATTTTAAAAAACAAATGAGAGCTGTAAAATACTCACCATGCCACTCAACAAATAGCTTGGGGTGTCTACTTTCCAAAATGGGGTCATTTGGGGGGGTTTTGTGCTATTTTGGCATTTTATGGCCTTCGAAACGGTGATAGGTAGTGAGGAGTGAAATCAAAAATTTGCACCCTTAGAAATCCTGAAGGCGGTGCTTGGGTTTCGGGGCCCGTACGCGGCTAGGCTCCCAAAAAGTCCCACACATGTGGTATCCCCATACTCAGGAGAAGCAGCAAAATGTATTTTGGGGTGCAATTCCACATATAACCATGACATGTGTGAGCAATATATCATTTAGTGACAACTTTTTGAAGAAAAAAAAAATACTTTTTTATTTTTTTGAAGAAAAAAAAAATTCTTTTTTATTTATTCAATCACTTGGGACTAAAAAAAAAAATATTCAATAGCTCAACATGCCTCTCAGCAAATAGCTTGGGGTGTCTACTTTCCAAAATGGGGTCATTTGGGGGGGTTTTGTACTTCTCTGCCATTTTAGCACCTCAAGAAATGAAATAGGCAGTCATAAATTAAAAGCGGTGTAAATTCCAGAAAATGTACTCTAGTTTGTAGACACTATAACTTTTGCGCAAACCAATAAATATACGCTTATTGGCATTTTTTTTACTAAAGACATGTGGCTGAATACATTTTGGCCCAAATGTTTGACTAAAATTGAGTTTATTAGATTTTTCTTATAACAAAAAGTAGAAAATCTCTTTTTTTTTCAAAATTTTCGCTTTTTTCCGTTTATATCGCAAAAAATAAAAATCACAGAGGCAATCAAATACCATCAAAAGAAAGCTCTATTTGTGGGAAGAAAAGGACGCAAATTTCGTTTCGTTACAAAATTGCATGACCGCGCAATACCAGTTAAAGTAGTGCAGTGCGAAATTGAAAAAAGACCTCTGGTCCTTAAGCTGACAATTGGTCCGGGGCTGAAGTGGTTAAAAAAAATAAAAATAAATCTTGATTTTAAATGAGTTTTTAGTTGCCCTTGAATACATGAGCTAGTTGTTCACTATAAAGAACATTTTTATTGTAATATTGGAACCACCCAATCAGATTAAAGTTTATTTTTAATCAAAACTTTGTTTTTTGTAGATAGAGTAGGGAAGGATTAAAACCCTTGTCCAGTTATTTTTTTCTGTCTATGTCATGGAGATGCAACCGGATATTGAAGGAATCTCTCAAAAATGAGAGGCAATTTCCCTCTTAAACAGTTTTCAGTGGAACAGATGCCCCCATTGGAAGATATATCATCATCTTTTGTTAGTGTAGTGTCAGCTATAAAATTAAAAAATTTCCCACGGACCAGGCAAGGAGGGCATTAATCAGAGAGGCAGCACCGAGACCTAAAGTAACCCTGGAGGAGCTGCAGAGTTCAACAGCAGAGACTGGAGTATCTGTACATAGGACGACAAAAAGCTGTACACTCCATAGAGTTGGGCATTATGGCAGAGTGGCCAGAAGAAAGCCATTACTTTCATCAAAAAACAAAATGGCACATTTTGAGTTTGCGAAAAGGCATGTGGGAGACTCCCAAAATGTATGAAGGAAGGTGGTCTGGTCTGATGAGACTAAAATGTAACTTTTTGACCATCAAAGAAAACGCTATGTCTGGCGCAAACCCAACACATCACATCACCCAAAGAACACCATCCCCACAGTAAAACATGGTGGTGGCAGCATCATGCTGTGGGGGTGTTTTTCAGCAGTCAGGACTGGGAAACTGGTCAGAGTTGAGGGAAAGATGGATGGTGCTAAATACAAGGATATTCTTGAGCAAAACCTGTACCGCTCTGTGTGTGATTTAAGGCTAGGACGGAGGTTCACCTTCCAGCTGGACAATGACCCCAAAAACACTGCTAAAGCAACACTTGAGTGGTTTAAGGGGAAACATGTAAATGTGTTGGAATGGCCTAGTCAAAGCCCAGAACTCAATCCAATAGAAAATCTGTGGTCAGACTTAAAGATTGCTGTTCACAAGCGCAAACCATCCAACTTGAAGGAGCTAGAGCAGTTTTGCAAGGAGGAATGGGCAAAAATCCCAGTGGTAAGATGTGGCCAGCTCATCCAAAGCGACTTGGAGCTGTGATAGCCGCAAAAGGTGGTTCTACAAAGTATTGACTTTAGGGGGATGAATAGTTAGGCACATTGACTTTTTCTGTTATTTTGTCCTATTTGTTGTTTGCTTCACAATAATAATAAAAAAAAAAAAACAACTTCAGAGGCATGTTCTGTAAATTAAATGATGCAAATCCTCAAACAATCCATGTTAATTCCAGGTTGTGAGGCAGCAAAACACGAAAAATTCCAAGGGGAGTGAATACTTTGGCAAGGCACTATATAAAATGTGCTTTTAGCTACATAAAAGCACAAAAGATTATTTGAAGATCATTTATACACCGATGGGACTGGTATTCCATGTCCACAAGTACTTATAGTAAGATATAGTAAGCTATGACTATAGATTTTATATATTATACATATATTTTATATACATTTTTCAATAAAGTTGAAAAACACTGCTTTATACTGGTATAAATATCATTCCTTCAAGTGGTGGGACACCCTGAAAAAAAAAACTTAATAAAATGTTAGTAACCATTTAAAATGAAAAAAAAAAAAAAAATGTTTTTTTTTTAACTTACCAGAAATGGCTGTTGCTAGGCAGATCGTCCTAATCTGCCTCCTCCAGCGCCGCGGTGATGTTCTCTTCTTCCGTCTTCTGGTGAATGGGGCGCGGTGTGTTATGGGAACTATGTCCCACAACACATCGCGTTCCCCATTCACAAATTAGAGTCGCGCATGCGCAGTAGGCCGCGCGCCGACTCGCGCATGCGCAGTAGGGAACGTGAAGCTGTTTCCCTTACTGAGGATGGCGGCGTTGGAACCGGATCGCCGAGGGACAGCTCGTCCTCCACGACCGACATCGCGGGCACCCTGGGAGGGTAAGTGTACTTATTAAAAGTCAGCAGCTACTTTTTTTTTAGCTGCTGACTTTTAAAAAAAATTTTTTGTAAGGTGAAACACCCCTTTCAGAAAACTGTTAAATATTTTTATGTGACTAGCATATTGATTAATCTAAAATTTCCTTGAAATGATGCAGATTACATTTTATTGCCAGCATTGACACCGGCAGGACAAGAGGGTTGTACATGTATGATATCCATCAATGTTTTTTTTTATTTGAATACTATAGGGGGCACTGGTATGGCCTTACCATGGCCATAACACTACTTAAAAACATTGCACATTTATATAGAACAGAATTGTTCTTTTTAAAAATGCGCCTAGTGTTTGGTTGGCCTCTGGAAATTGAAGAGCATAAATGGAAGGTAAACAGTCAGAAGAGCTAAGTTATGTGAGCTGTCAAAGTCAGGTAAGCAGATTTCCTCCAGTCATGACTTTCTCTCTACTGCGTCAAACAGAGAGAACCCAAGGACACTGTAGACTCCACACTGCAGCCTGCCTTTTATGAATGGGCTATAAAATGCAAGCCATTATGTGAACATTGTTTGCGATGTACAGCAGAGAGTGAATAGCAATACCCACACTCCATTATAAATTGAGCAACCTGTCTCATATAGGAATTATAATTTGAAGATAGTAGGTTGGGTTCACACAATAAAAAAGCCATGCATGTACTTTAGTCTTTGAAAATACTAATGGAACAAAATTTGCTATTTAGATACCAACCACTTGAGCTCCATAAAATGTAACCCCCTTCATGACCAGGCCATTTTATGCTATTTGGCATTGGGCTACTTTAACAGGTCATGCAATGCTGTACTCAAACTAAGTTTATACTGGTATCCTTTTTTTTCCACACAAATATCGCTTTTTTTTTCGTGGTATTTGATCGCCAAATTTTTTTTGTGATATAAACAAAAAAAAAACCTGAACATTTTGAAGAAAAAAAAAACAATATTTATTACTTGCTGCTATAAAACATATCAAATGTCTTCATACATTTTGACCAAAATGTATTCAGCTACATGTTTTTGATTTAAAAAAAAAAATCCAATAAGTGTATATTGATTGGTTTGCGTGAAAGTTACGATATATTCACTGGAATTGTATATTTTTTTTTATTTCATACTACAAATCAGCGATAGTGTGGTGGGAAATATGACGCTAACTGGGGGGAACTGACTTGCTGCCACTGACATCACCAGTGACAATAATACAGTGATCATTAATAATACTATACACTGTACTAATGACACTGGCTGGGAATTAACATCTAGAGCAATTAAGGGGGGTTAAATGTGTGCCTAATGCCCCGTACACATGATCGGAAATTCCGCCAGCAAAAGTTCGATGTGAGCTTTTGTTCCAAAATTCCGACCTTGTGTATGCTCCATCGGACTTTTGCTGGCGGAATTCCCACCAGCAAAAGATTGAAAGCAGGTTCTCAATTTTTTGGTCGGAAAAATTGCGATCATCTGTACCAATTCGCGCAAAATTCCTATGCATGCTCGGAAACTATTTGACGCTTGCTCTGAAGCAATGAACTTAATTTTCTCGGCTCGTCGTAGTGTTGTACGTCACTGCCTTCTTGACGGTCGAAAGTTCATAGAACTTTTGTGTGACCATGTGTGTGCAAGCCAAGCTTGAGCGGAATTCCATCGGAAAAAACATCCAAGTTTTTTCCGACGGAAAATCTGTTCGTGTGTACGGGGCAAAACTATGTGTAATGTGTGTAAAGTGTGCTGCTTTTACTACTGCTTTGCAGGGATGAGAAACTGACAGATTGCTCCCTCTGTACAGAGCCCTGTGTTGTTTACCAACACAAAACTCTGGGCTGTGATTGCACAGAGCTGATCAGCAGGTCCTGGCCATGAAGCATTGGCTGCGACATGCTCACAGGCTCCCGCTGAGAACAATTACAGTGGATGGCGAGCGGGCGGGGGGGACTCATGCACTCACTCTAAACCCAGGAGTAGGATTTAGCCACTTTGCCTACAGCAGCCTGCCTACATTACAGACAGGTGGTTAATTTACAGTACATTTAAATATTGCGTTAGCCCACCCTTTGCAGCTATAACAGCTTCAACTCTTCTGAGGAGTGTGTCTATGGGAATGTTTTACCATTCTTCCAGAAACGCATTTGTGAGGTTAGGCACTGATGTGGATGAGAAGACCTGGCTCGCAGTCACCACTGTAATTCATCCCAAAGGTGTTCTACCAGCTTGTGCAGGCCAGTTAAGTTTCTCCACCATAAACTCACTCATCCATGTTTTTCGCACCTTGCTTTGTGCACTGGTGCGCAGTCATGTTGGAACAGGAAGAGGCCATCCCCAAATAGTTCTCACAAAGTTGGGAGCATGAAGTTGTCCAAAATGTCTTGGTATGCTGACACCTTAAGAAATCCCTTCACTGGAACTAAGGGGCCGAGCCCAACCCCTGAAAAACAACCCCACACCATAATCCCCCCTCCATCAAATGATTCAGACCAGTGCACAAAGCAAGGTCCATAAAGATACGGATAAACAAGTTTGGGGTGGAGGAACTTGACTGGCCTGCACGGAGTCCTGACCTCAACCCGATAGAACACCTTTGGGATGAATTAGAGTCAAGACCACGAGTCAGGCCTTCTCCTTCAACATCAGTGCCTGACCTCACAAATGTGCTTCTGGAAGAATGGTCAAACATTCCCATAGACACACTCCTAAACCTTGTGGATAACCTTTACAGAAGATTTAAAGTTGTTATAGCTGCAAAGGGTGGGCCAACTCAACACTGAATCCTACGGACTAAGCCCCCATACACACGGTCGGAAATTCCGACCACAGAATTTTGTCTGACACTGGTGTTGCATACACACGGTCGGACAAAGTTGACGAAAAATCCGATCATTCTGAACGTGGTGACGTTCGTTGCGTATGACGGAACTACGTAGGCACTTTGTCCGTTGGAATTCTGTACACACGATCGGAAAAATCGGATTTCGTTGTCAGAAAATTTGAGAGCAGGATCTCAAATTTTTTCCGTTGGAAATTCCGACGGAAAAAGTCCGATGGAGCCCACCCACGGGCGGATTTTCCGACAACATGGTCCGATCGGACATTTTCCATCGGAATTTCCGAGCGTGTGTACGGGGGCTAAGACTGGGATGTCATTAAAGTTCATGTGCCTGTAAAGGCCGGTGTCCGAATACTTTTGGCAATATAGTGTATGTTGTCTGCTTTAAAAAATATTTTTACAAAAAATATTAAATACAAATTTCAGTAAAAACACATTGATGAGTGATAGTTTGTTTATATTAATATTCTATCAGCTCCATTTTACATTAATCTTTATTTTTATGAAATATGCACAATATATATGGACATCCCCAATTCAGAGCAGAATGTAAGCTCTACGGGCCGGGCCCTCCTGTCCTTTCTGTATTGAACTGTACTATAATTGTCCCCCCTCTACATTGTAAAGCTCTGCTTATACTGTTGGCGCTATATAAATCGTGTATAATAATAATAATAATAATAATTTAAAGAATTTCTTTTCTATTTAGCACATCAAGATTTGAGTTTGCTGTGCAATAAGGTGTTTAATCTTACAACACTCATGTTTGTGCTACAAGCTTACTGCTGAAGACTTGCTAAAATAAAACACTTTGAAGCACATGTCATTGGTGGAAAGAAAATGAAGGCATGCTGATTATTATTATTTTATTTTTTTTATTTTTTTTATTCTTTCTGTTTCTGCTGCCTTCATCACATCTGTGTGATGATTTGTGCTTGGTACAGTAAATTGCTGGAGGCATTAAATTATTTGCACATCCACCATGGTGATACATGACATCCCTTCCGTATTATTCCTCTCATCTAACCTAGTTCGGCTCCTGCTTTCATTCTGCACCCGTGCGTGCAGCCTAATCACACACCCTCATCTTCCATGCACTCCCCCTTTTTTTTTTTTTTTTTTTCATATTGAATGGTTTGTACCATGCTACGGGGGGGCTTTACCAAACATCAGACGCTCTTTATCAGCAGTTGTGCCAGGGTTGCCATGGCAACGGTATAATAGATTTGCCCTTTTTCAATCCCAGAGGCCACATTGAAGAGCAATGCAAAAATTGTGTTGGAGCCTCGGATGCCTTTCAACTCATAGCTCATGTGTCAGGGAGCGCAGTCAAGACACAGACAGCAGTAAACATTTAGATGCAAAGGAACCTTAATTCCGCAGCGCGGTTTGTTTTCAATGACATTCAGAGGCTAGGATGCTTCCAGATGTCATATCAACTCTGCGTTACTTGTTGTGAAGTCAGCTCCTAGGACACCAAGCCGTATCTTGCTAAGGGATGCCGATGAATTTTTTGGCACAGCAGAAAAAAAAAAAAAGAGGATGCGTTTCAATTTTTCAAGGTGAATTCAAATTTGGTTGGAAAAATATAACTCGTCATCTGCTCCCGAAGACTCCATCGCTGCAATTTACCTACTAAACTCGGGAACGAGACTTACTGAACAACGTTTAGACACAAAAAGCTTCTCCTAGCTCAAAAGTAAACACAGTTGTTGCCGAACATCAAAAAAGAGCTGTGCCTGAATGTATTGCCCTAAAGCCATTCAATAGGAAATTCCATTATGTGTTTATCACATAGCCTGGAACTTGAATTTCACAGCAACGTTTTTTTTTTTTCTTTCTTGTTAAGATGCTCCAGGAAACATTTTCCATGTCTAGATTTTATGTATTTATTTTTTTACTTGCCAAAATAAACATCTTCATTATTTAAACTGTCCATAGTTATAAGACGTTGCTATAAAAAATAGGTTAGCGTTTAAAAATTGGCAAACATGAGTGGACGGCGCCTGTTCTATTTCTTTCCCATCTGTGATTTGATTTTAAATTTATGTCTGTTTTTTTTAGACTGTCACACAAATGTGTAGGGAAAAATAATATCCCTTCTTTTGATCATAGGGGAAGTGGGCTCCACCCAACGCTGTATCCTGGCCGACAAGGCCCAGGCCTAGGGCAGCACTTTGCAGGGGGGCAGCAAGGAAAGAGTTTTTGGTTTTCATCGGACAAAAGTTTGCTCTGCAAACAGACAAACTTTTCGGCAACAAAAGTCAGATGGAGCAAAGTCCAAACGTGTGTAAAGAAAACCATCGGACTTAAAGCGGAGCTCCACCCTAAAGTGGAACTTCCGCTTATCGGATTCCTCCCTCCCTCCGGTGCCACAATTGGCACCTTTCAGGGGGGAGGGGGTTGCAGATACCTGTATAATACAGGTATCTGCACCCACTTCCGGGACTAGCTAGCCGCAGCGCCCCAAACCCCCCCCCCCGTTGTGTCTTGGGAAACACACAGTTCCCAGGACACAAAGGAGCCCAGTAAAGACGCGCAGCGCGACTCGCGCATGCACAGTAGGGAACCGGGCAGTGAAGCCGCAACGCTTCACTTCCTGATTCCCTGACAGAGGATGGCGGCGGGGGCAGCCTAAAGTCGAGCGATTGCTCGTCATCTTCTGCCGACATCGCTGGAACCTGGAACAGGTAAGTGTCAATTTATTAAAAGTCAGCAGCTGCAGTATTTGTAGCTGCTGACTTTTAATATTTTTTGTGCAGGTGGACTCCTTCTTTAAGTCCATAGTACAAACACGCATACTCAGAGCCAATACAAAAGTTGACCAAAGGGTGGCGGTAAAGAGCAGAAAAAACACGTGATTTGGTGAAAGTTGGATGAAAAAGTCCTGCCATGTGTATGCAATGCAACCCAATGCCCAATGCCCTTTGCACAGAAATCCACGGAAAAGTTTGTTTAAGGTCCAATCGTGTACTAGGCTTTAGTGTAGCACCAGTCTTATGGGGCGGACTGGGCTGACAGACAAACTAGTCTAGCGCCGCACTGCTTCTACTATGCGGGTGGCCAGCATTCCACAACTGTGGGGGGAGGGGGGAGGGGTGCTTCTAATTTTGACTGTCCTATCATCCTGGACCACAAACCTTCCTCACTGTGCTATGTTTTCTGCTGCACCATTGGCATGGCTATATCTTCTTAGTCCTCTCCACAAAATTATCAGAAATGTGTGCTTAGTAGAACTATAGGCAACACTTTTTTTTTCCATTTTGGATAGAATAAGGAAGGGTTATAGCCCCTGTCAGATTATTTTTTACCATCCCTGTCCCATTGCAGAGATTTCCCTTCACTTCCTGCCTCAAAGCCGAACAGGAAGTGAGAGGAAATCTATGCAAATTAAGGGAATCCATTGCCCCCCCCCCCCAGGCACTCAGAACTAGTGTCCCCACCCGAAATGTCAGGGCAGGTCTTAAACAGCAAGGGGGTGGCCTTGACAGGAAGGGGTGGTCCATATTTAAATTAAGGGGTGCACAAGTTTAGTTAGGCCTAGGGCAGCACAAAAACTAAATACACTACTGGCTCCACCACAAGGCTTATGCTTCTTTCAGGGTGGAGTTTATGAACTCCACCCTGAAAGAAGCATAAGCCTTATAGCTTTATATTGCAAAGGCTTCTATTGCATAATGGGTTTGAATGACACCAGTTTCAAAAGACAGCTGAAATTCAGTACTGTGCATCTTCTCGGAGTCTGATACTGCAAATACCTGTAGCCAAGTCCCGGGCCTCTCCAGGCCTAATGGTCAGAGTTAGGGAAAGCTAACATCCTTCTGTGTAGAGTGGGTTACGAGCAGTGATGTAAGTAACTGAGTTAAAATAAACTGAGTTACCTAACGCAGTTACTTTAGAGGGTAACGAGTAATCTAACTGATTACTTTTCCCCTCATGGTAACTCAGTTCCCATTACTTTGGCTTAGTTACCCCAATTACATCTACCGCCACTAGATGGTAGTAGTGTAATTCCGGTGTCCTGCCGAAAAAGTTCCCCCGCCGGATAAGGACCCCCTGTACTGCGCAGGCGCAGGGCTTGCGCAGTACGAAGGACTACGGAGCTTCCGAAAATTGCTGAACCTAAACAGCTCTGAGTGAACTCTACACCGCGCAGGCGCAGTTAACATGTAATTGTACGAGACGATGCCGCACGCTCCTAAAGCTCGTGCTACTCTGCAAGGGGCGTCTATCGTGTAAGTAAGGGGCGGGTCTAGTATTACTGTAACCAAGGGGCGCATTTATTATTATTGTTATATATCGAGCTCTGCCCATTAATTTAACATTCGCCCTCTTCTGTAGCCATCCGCTCCTTAGACGATATAATAATAATAGACCCGCCCCTTGCTTACATGCTATAACAGATCTGCCCCTTGGTTAGAGTAATAATAGAGCAGCCCCTTGGTTACACGATATATAACAATAATAATAAATGCGCCCCTTGGTTACAGTAATACTAGACCCGCCCCTTAGTTACACGTATAGAATATTTAAAAAAAAAGTCAGTTACTTTGCTGAGTAACTAATTACTTTTCCAATGTAATAACTGAGTTACTAACGCAATTACTTTTTGGGAGAAGTAATTTATAACTTAACTAATTACTTTTTTAAAGTAAGATGACCAACACTGGTTACGAGGCATGGGGGGTACAATGTAAGGTATATTAATGGGCGCCAGACACTTTTTGAATGCAAAGAGATTTATTTTCTCTTAAACAGAACTGTGGGAGAGGGGGGGTTAGGGCCAGTACACCCTTTAGTAGTTGCAATGTTAATTAGCAGACTCCGAGACTTCTATAGGTAGACAGCCATGCAGGGAAAGGCTCCCAGCCGGACACCACATCTGCATGTGTAGACACGCTATCTCCTATGGCAACAATCTTGAACAGATTCTAACAAAGATAATAATTAGCTCTTTCATTTCCTCCACAAATTCCTTTTTAGATCTTCCCTCAACTGAGCTCCCAGTCTCTCACTTACAAAAAGGAGACGGTTTGGGACTTTGAGTGAGGAGTGTACACCGTTGGTTGGTGCAGTGAACACAACCCTGGTATGAATACATAAACAAGATAAATGTACATGAAAGCGATCTTTATTGGATTATCTGTCAGTATTTATCCATGTTGTAACATGTGACAATTACTCAATAAAATTCCACAGCAATGATACAGCAAAAATACACAAAAAAATTGAGACGTACATTATGTACATGATAAAACACTAGAGGGATTGCCGCACAATATGCTCTACGCGTTTCGTGAATACATTACTTCCTCAGGAGCAGGCGCAATCCAACTATCTATAAAGAACACATATGTAAGCATTAGTGTCATTATATCTCAATAGTAATGAAATTGTTAGCCCAGAGATGAGCAGTCTCAGAAATTAACAAAAACAGCTCCCGTTGTCAGTGCCAGGTGCTGACTACCAAAGCTACCCCATGGGTGTCCACCATGGGAACTGAGGGGGCCATATCAGCACACAATAGATTGCAGTAAGAGGACCACAGGATAATTGTAGATATCCATATTACATTGTTGATAATAAATTGGTCGTCCAGCAGGGATTCTATAAAATGATCAGTCAAAATGATCACTCGTGATAGAGTTATAGCTGACCTTGAGAGCCCTTTCACACTGGGGCCACGGTGCGTTAGCAGTAAAGCACTGCTTATTTTAGCAGCGCTTTTTGCCCGCTAGCGGGGCCCGCTTTTAAATCGCTTTTCAGGTGCTTTGGAAGCGCTGTCAATTCATTTCAATGGGCAGGGCGTTTTGGGAGCATTGTTTACAGTGCTACCAAACCACCCCAAAGATGCTGCTTGCAGGACTTTTCCTAATGTCCCTCAAGCGCACCGCCCCGTGTGAAAAAACACTGAAATTATTGGGAGGCAGTTTTCAGGTGCTTTACATGCACTATTTCTAGTGCTAAAACGCGTGAGTACTGGCTAAGTGTGAAAGGTGTCTGAGATTCAGAGTTAGGTTTCGGTTAAGGCCTGATTTTACACAAGTGGCCAGGGAGCTGTAAAATTAGGCAGTTGGGCCATGATTCCCCCCCCTAACCGCCAAGCCACAAATTAAAATGACAAACAGCCAACCACTGCAGTTACTGCGCAACACAGCAACATTTATACAACGGGCGTTTGGCAGGCAGTACCTCCCCAAGTGAATGGGGCCGCGTCGCAACTGCAAGCAAAATGCTTGAATTGCGGTATTCTATTCCAAGACAAAATTTCCCTTCAGCTAAAAAAAAATGGCATACAGTATCGCTATATAGGGTGGTATCATTTATTGGCTAACTTGTAGTGCAAGCTTTTGAAGCACACTGGCCTCTCCTTCAGGCAATATGAACTGATAATAAGAAACATGCATTTTATACATGAAACAAAAAACAGATACAGATGTTCTCAGCTTTACACATGAGTGCCATTGAGTGCGAACATTTTTTGGAAGCATAGCTAGAGATCAGTGTCTCTTTGAGACAAAGGAGCAGTCCTGTCACACTTCACACATTTTTTAGCACCCATTGCCACTCGTGTGTCAAGTTGATAACATCTATATCTGTTTACTGTTTAATATATAAAATGCAAATTTAAAGCGGTATTAAATCCAAAAGCAAACAATTATTATTTTGCAACCTACCAATTCTTAGATGTGATGACTGTATTAGTTTCCCTTATTAGGCTTTCTATTTTCTCCTGGTGATCCAGACAGCAAGTCTGTTGTTTTTCAAAAGCACAAGCTCTACAGCAGAATGTATCAGTTTACATGGATGAGACAAACCACTTAACACTGGCAGGGGTGATTAAAATGATCATCTTTTATTTATTAATGCAAAACATTTATCCCAAAAGGACAAAAAACTGTTTGCTGTAACTGACTATAAAATGTGATCTGGAGTTTGGCTTCAATTTGTTTAGTGTATTTAAATCTGCTAATACAACACTCCCCTCCCCCCAGACTGGCAATACTGCTGCTGTCAAACCTCCTTGGATAGGATGGGCTTATCATGCTACCCATACTCCGTATTTCTGGTGTGTTTCAACTTTAATAGCCAAAACGGTTCAGTTTTGTATTATTTCTATACACACAGACCCTCAGGGCAGATTTGTCTTCTTACATGTTACTTTATACGATAAACCATACTCAATGAGGGTTTCCGGTTTATGGCTCAGCATCCTGCAACTCCTGCCGTCTGGCTTGGGATCTTCATTATGGTACTTAACCTGGCCATGGATAGATTATATCCAATGATGCCCCCCCCGGTACCTACTAACACTCGCCTAAGCCGTCTATTCACAGATTTTTCACAGATACGTGGCATTACAAATATCCAAACACCCGAGCCTTCTCCTGTTTTTCTGTGACGCATTCTACCATGTCCCACATAGACTTTATTCTGATCTCCAACATCTTGCTCCCTCTGCTGGAGGAGGCAGGCTCTCATCCCAGATCCCTGTCAGACCACGCCCCATATTGGGCAATACTTCACCTGGCTCCCAAGGTTATACCCCACTCCTGGCATCTACACCCCTTCTGGTTAACTGCCCTGGCCGACCAGGTTGACATACAATGAGAGTGGCAATTTTAGTTTAACACTAACTGTAATACGGCTTCCGTTGGCCTAGTTTGGGAGGCTTTTAAATTACATGTCCGCTCTACCCTCTCCAGACGTATAAACTGATTGAAGACCTCCTCCAAAGCTCTACTTCAACAAGCAGCAGACAAATTGGCCTCCATTTGCTGACGCATTCACATCGGACCCCACACTGGCCAATGTATCCCCGCTTAAATCCCAAACTATAATCGTCATCACAGATCCCTCACTGGTTTCTGCAGAATTCCGTTCTTATTATGCCAATTTGTACTCCTCCCAAACTAATGTCTCTGGACCAGAAACCCGAGCTTTTTTGCAAAATATTGCTTTTTCTCAGTTGTCAGAGGTTCAGGTGGCAGCTCTCAAGGCTCCTCTCTCCGCAGACAAAATTGCCACTACAGTAGCTTCACTTGTCCCTGCCAAGGCCCCTGGTCATGATGGCTTACCACTACACTTCTATGCAGCATGCTCAGAAGTTCTGATTCCTGAACTCCTGAAACTATACAACCATATTTTTGACTCTGAAACCCTGCCTGAATCCATGTGAGAAGCTGTGATTATTGTAATTCCCAAATCGGGCAGAGACCCCCAATACCCCGATTCTTACCGTCCAATATCCTTACTGCAAGTGGACATTAAAATCTTAGAAAAAGTATTGGCTACTTGCCTTAACCAAATAATTCTCTCAATTAAACATCCAGACCAAACAAAATTTATGCCTGGGAAAAATACAGCCATGAACATTCGCCACCTATGAATTTGGTTGGTACTAGAGCAGTGGTGGCATTGGATGCTGCTAAGGCGTTTGGTTCCGTGGAGTGGGGATACCTATGGGAATGCTTGAGAGGTTTCGGGCTTGGTCCCAAATTTATTAAGTGGGTACAATTACTGTACTTTTCCCCAGTGGTACGAGTAGCAGTAAATGGTTGGATTTCCAACCCATACCCCCTTGGGCGCGGTACCCAACTGCTACAGTATATGCACTTGCCGCAGAACCGTTAGCCATCTCACTTAGAACATACCCAGATATTCATGGTCTCCGCTCAGGTTCTCTTTTAGAAACTGTGGGCCTGTACGCTGACGACATGATCTCGTATCTAGTAAACACCGGCCCATCGCTACAAGCTGCCCTTCAGACCATCGAGGAATTTGGAACACACTCAGGGCTACGTATCAATTGGAACAAATCACAAATCCTCCCCCTAGACTCATATCCACCAACGAGTAGTTCAACATCCCTCACCCATTAAATAGGGTATCCTCAATCCAATACTTAGGAGTAAAAGTCAACAGAGTGTCCCAAGAATACCTAATAACATAGAACCGATATTTATTTTCCTAAAAGCCCACACACAATCCTGGGGGTGATGGGGAGTAGACATGTGCAGAATGAAAAAAAAATTTTTGTTTTGATCCGTTATTTACATATTTTTGTTTAGTTAAATTTGTTTCATTCATTTAATTTGTTTTCGGAATTCTTTTTATTTATTCATTTTCAAATCTATTTAAATTTTTCAAATTTGAATTTGGATCGATTCGAAAAAAATTCAAATCCATTTGGAATAGTTTTCAAATTCAAAAAGTTTTCGAATTCGAATCGTTTTCGAAGTGGAAAAGTTTTCGAATTGGAAAAGTTTTCCAATTTCCAAAGAGAATAAAATTGAATAGAAAATAAAGGAATATAATAGAAAACAAATAGAATAGAATAGAAAAGAATATAACAGAAATTAAAAGAATATAATATAACAGAAATTAAAAGAAAATAATATAATAGAGTAAAACAGAACAAAATAGGATAGAAAATAAAAGAACAGAATAGAATGGAATAGAATAAAATAGAAAGGAATAGATTAGAATAAAAAAGAGTAGAATAAAATAGAAAGAGTATAACCATTTTCTGAAATTCGAATAGAATAGAAAAGAATAGAATAAAAAAACAATAAATAGAATAAAAAATATAACCATTTTCCAAAATTCAAATAGAATCAATTTGAAGTTTAATAGGATAGTAGAGTAGAATAGAAAATAACACAATAGTATAGAAAAAAAACAACAGAATAGAATAGAATAGAATAAATATAACCATCTTCCTATTCTAATCTATTATTTTCTATTCTATTCAAATTTGAATTGATTCATTTGAATTTTGGGAAATGGTTATATTCTTTCTATTCTAATCTATTCTACTCTATTGTTTTTTTAATGACGCTTTTTTATTTGTTTATTATATTCTTTTCTATTCCATTATTTTATTTTCTGTTCTATTCAAATATTTTCTATTCTATTCTATGCTTTTCTTTTCTATTCAAAATTCAAATTTATTCTATTCGAAATTCGAAAATTTCAAAAGATGGTTATATTCTTTCTATTCTATTCAGTTTTTTCTATACTATTCTGTTATTTTCTATTCTATTCTAATGTATTCTTTTCTAGTATATTCAAATTCAAATTGATTCTGTTTGAATTTTGGGAAATGGTTACCGGTATATGCTTTCTATTCTATTCTATTATTTATTTTAAATCTATTCTTTTCTTTTTTATTCTACTATAGTCTATTCTATTCTTTTTTTCTTTTCTATTCTTTTCTATTCTATTATTTTCGTATGTATTCAAATTCAAATTTATTCTATTTGAAATTCGAATTTCAGAAGATGGTTATATTTGTTCTATGTTATTCTATTCTATTTGTTTCTATTATATTCTAGTCTATTCTATATTCTTCTCTTTTATTTTCTATTTTGTTCTGTTTTACTCTATTATCTTCTATTCTTTTATTTTCTGTTATATTCTTTTCTAGTCTATTATTTTTTTTTCTATTCTATTCCTTTATTTTCTATTCTAATTTATTTTTTTTGCAAATTGGAAAACTATTTGAATTCAAAAACTTTTCGAATTCGAATTTGAAAACTATTCAAATTCGAAAACGATTCCAAAACAAAACGATTCAAAAACGTTTGAATTTCATCCGAATTTATTTTCCTTATTTTGGATTCGTTTAAAATCGGTACAATTGTAATTCGGAAATTCGGATACATCTGACTTTTTGAAAAACTAAAATTTGTCTGAATTTTCATTCGGAACGAAACAAACCGCACATGTCTAATGGGGAGGGTAAACCTCACCAAGATGATTCTTCTGCCCAAATTTCTATATATGTTCTGGCACTCCCCAGTCCTAATCCCTCTAAAAATCTTTAAAACAATTGACAGCATTCTCAACACATTTATCTGGGGACCTGGAAGGTATAAATTATCCTGGCTCACTCTTAAAAACCTGACCACTTCAGGAGGCACAACCCGACTTTCATTCATACTACATAGCAGTCCAACTTTCTCATTTTTATCACCTTCACAAATCAGATGCACCAAACGTCAATCTGTAGGCTACTGAACCGTACCGCACACTCTCCCCTACAGGTGCTCTTCAGAGACAAGGGACACCTAGGTGCAACCAAAACTCCATACTATTTCACCACAAATGGGAGATAGCTCTTAAAAAGTCAATGCTGCTCCCTACCACACACACATCCCCTGGTGGCATAACTCTCAATTACAGGAACTATCCACTATCCCGGACATTGATCTATGGGCTTCTAAGAGTGAATTATACCTACAGCAGGTGCTTACTCCCACAGAAGTGAGGCCCTTTCAATCACTGAAGGAGGAATTTGAGCTCCCTTCCTACATGCTATTTAGGTACCTGCAGATAAGACATGCCCTCCAAACCCAATTCTCAGAAAGTTACCCCTCTCTACAAAACTTTCCCTTAGTGGACAAAATCACAGGTGAAGACCCTACCAAATTATTATCCACATTATATACCACGTTGCAAACCCCCTAGGTTAATCAAATTATTGACAAGGCTGAACCCACTGGGAGGGTGATCTTGGCCCCCTAGAGGAGTCAGACTGGGACGAAATACTAGAAAACACGAAGACTTCTCCTAGGCTATCTGAGCGTTTGACACAATTATAGATAATACACAAAGATCGATGGGGTCCAGTGAGGCCTTTTTAGGTATGGGAGTGACTAGTGCATGTTTTAGAGGGTTGGGGGAGATGCCAGTGGAGAAGTAGAGATTGAAGATATGAGTTAAAGAGCATAGGCTAGAGCCAGAGGGTGAATGTAGTATTTTTGAAGGAACAGGGTCCAGGGGGTAGGAGATTAAGTGGGTGTTAGTAAAAAGTTAAGTGACTTCCTCTATTGTAGCTGGGTTAAACAAAATATTGATTGTGCAGGTGGACAAGGAGTGTAAGGCGAGGGAGATATCTGTACAGTGGAGATATCGTCACAAATAATGTCAATCTTATTTTTGAAGTGATTAGCGATCTCCTGGGCAGTCAGTAAGTTAGTGGGTGGAGGTAATCATGGCAATTTTTAGAAGCTAAAAACAGTGTACTGGAATGGGATGGAAAACATTGCTCTACTGGGAGGCATTCACTGCGGCAGTTTGTAAAACAATTATTTCATCAATTTTGTTTTATATTCTTTTAAAACATTGTGAATGAGCAGCGTTGCACTCAAACTGATTAAAGCTGAACTAAAGTCATAAAGACCTTGTACTAACAACCTCCATTTTCATATTGTTACCCCAACTTTCTTGTTACAGCAGATATGCACCAAAGTTAAGCCTGGCACTTTCATTGATCCATATTCAGTAAGAGAATTAGCCTGACATGCCCCCTCTCTTCTGTTTAGGACACTGTAAGGGTTAATTCTGCTTAGACCTTGGTCAATCAGTAGAATTATTTCAGAGCTCTGGAAGCATTCAATGCACAAGACAAGAAGTGTCAGTGAATGAATGCTTGGCTTTAATGGTAAGACTTGCATCTTTATACAAATTATGAACAAAGAATATTGCACAACTTACAGAGAAGGAGAGAGGAAGGACATAGTTCATCACATGACTCATAATCCTTATACAAACATATAGCCTCTCAGACATAGTCTTAAACTAGTATTTTAGCTGACAGTTGATATTATCTAAAAACATGATTTAACTAAGTAATGCTGATGTTCTGACTTTCTCTGAAGACATCATTTCAAAACCAGTTTTTACCAGACCTTATCTATACTGTGGTCATTGTGAAAAACAAGACCCTAAAATAATAGATTATTAAGCTATATTCAAGTTTCAGTCATATTACCTCTTTCTCCTCCTTCAGACACACGTGCTCATACCTCATACCTCCCAACTTTTAGACCCCTTTCACACTGGGGCATCAGGGCCACGGCGATAAAGCGCCTCTATTTTTAGCGGCACTTTACCGCAGTTTTTGCGGGGGTTTACGACTGCTAGCGAGGCGGTTTTAGCCCCTGTAGGTGGCTGAAAAAGGGGTAAAACGACCCGCAAAGTGACAGTGGAATTCAGCCAGCAAAAGTCCGATAGAGCATACACACGGTCACATTTTCCGACCAAATCTCTCATCGGTCTTTTGCTGGCCGAATTTCCGATCGTGTGTACACGGCATTAACACTTCAATTGAGCTTTAACATTACTGAGCAACTTTAACAGCAGGAGGTGTAAAGCGATGACAGGGCCAGTGGGCTTGGTGGGATTCTGCTGTGTGACAGGACTCCATGTGAGGCATTCAAGTGCAAGGAAGAGAAACTGGGTGTTTCAGAGAGAAGCATGTCTGAGGTAGGCCGTAGATACAGTGTAGTTTCAACAAAGCTCCAGTTACACTGGTTTAGAAAAAACTATGCTATCCTGGAATGAGTTTAGACTCAGTGCATCTCTCTAAGGTGTGTGAGAAGCTGAACAATTCACCACCAAAGTGAAAGCCACTCCAGATGAGGACATAAGCCATCCATCCACAGCATAGGCATTGTCTGGGTGAAGGTCCAAGCACAGCTCATGTACAGATACACAATCAAAAGAAATCCAAAATTTGCTGCAACACTTCACCTTTACTGTGATTGTACATGCAAAAGACATCACAGGCAGTGCAGGGTACAGTGAAAGTTGATGCGTTTCACGCTGTGGCTAGCGCTTACTCATAACCTCAAATGAGGTTGTGTGCTGTGGCTAGCGCTTACTCATAACCACAGCATGAAACGCTTCAACTTTTACTCTGTCCTGCACTGTATGTGAGGTGAAGGATGATAAAGGTACATGAAGGATCAATAAAGGTGAAGTGTTTCAGCGAATTCTAGATTTCTTTCAAATGTCTGTGAGAAGCTGGTGAGTGCCTGGTCAGTGAGCAGGAACAAGTCTCCCAAGCACTTAATTTTTTGCATCAACTTATGCAAATTCCACTCATAATTGATATTACAGTCTTTGGAAAGCACTGGGGCGCTGAATTACCTTTTGGCTTTTTATATAACTACAGTGATTAAAGTGGCTTATTTTCTCTTGGCAGTTCATGTCTTTACACTGTTACGCACATGTTACTGCCTATACATGGCATCCCAGTCTTAGTCAGTCTGAAGGGTTCAATATTGAGTTGGCCCACCCTTAGCAGCTATAACAGCTTCAACTCTTCTGAAAAAGCTGTCCACAAGATTTAGGAATGTGTTAATTGGAATGGTTGACCATTCTTCCAGAAGACCTGGCTCGCAGTGTTCTATCGGGATGAGGACAGGACTATGTGCAGGCCAGTCAAGTTCCTCCACCCCAACTCGCTCACCCATGTCTTTATGGACCTTGATTTGTGCACTGGTCCAAATCATTCAAGGGGGGGTTATAGTGTGGGGTTGTTTTTCAGGGGTTGGGCTTGGCCCCTTAGTTTAGGGTTGCCACCTCATCCCTTTAAACCCGAACACATATTACACAGGGTATGAGGCTAATTTAATGCAGATAAGGCACTAAGTGAATTTATTTACCACTTTAATCAGCCACAGAATCTGTGTAATTAATATGTGTTCAGTTTTAAAGGGACGAGGTGGCAACCCTACCCTTAGTTCCAGTGAAGGGAACTCTAAAGGTGTCAGCATACCAAGACATTTTGGACAATTTCATGCTCTCAACTTTGTGGGTACAGTTTGGGGATGGCCCCTTCCTGTTCCAATAACCAGCGCACAAACAAGGTCCATAAAGACATGGATGAGCGAGGTTTGGGGTGGAGGAACTTGGCTGGCCTACACAGAGTCCTGATCTGAACCCAATAGAACACCTTTGAGATAAACTTATTTGGTTCAGATGGTGTCAAGCGTGTGTGGCGGCAACCAGGTGAGCAGTACAAAGACAACTGTGTCTTGCCTACAGTCAAGTATGGTGGTGGGAGTGTCATGGTCTGTGGCTGCATGAGTGCTGCTGGCACTGGGGAGCTACAGTTCATTGAGGGAACAATGAATGCCAACATGTACTGTGACATACTGAATTTGAGCATCCCTTTCGGAGACTGGGCCGCAGGGCAGTATTCCAACATAACAACCTCAAAGACATCTCCAAGATGACCACTGCCTTGCTAAAGAAGCTGAGGATAAAGGTGATGGACTGTCCAAATATGTCTTCAGACCTAAACCCTATTTAGCATCTGGCGGGCATCCTCAAATGGAAAGTGGAGGAGCGCAAGGTCTCTAACATGCACCAGCTCCGTTTTGTTGTCATGGAGGAGTGGAAGAGGACTCCAGTGGCAAGCTGTGAAGCTCTGGTGAACTCCATGCCTAAGAGGGTTAAGGCAGTGCTGTAAAATAATGGTGGCCACACAAAATATTGACACTTTGGGCCCAATTTGGACATTTTCACTTAGGTGTGTACTCACTTTTGTTGACAGCGGTTTAGACATTAATGGCTGTGTGTTGAGTTATTTTGAAGGGGCAGCAAATTTACACTGTTATACAAGCTGTACATGTATTTAATAAATTATTTACAAAAATGTGAGGCGTGTACTCACTTTTTTGAGATACTGTAGCGCCTGTAAAGCGCCTCAGTGTGAAAGTAGCCTAAGCTTTCCTGGATCCACCTGCAGCCTGTGACCGGACAATAAAAAAGAAGAGGCAAAGTAATGAGCTCATCCATCTGTCACTGTGCTTTACCCTGGTGCTTAATCCTGCTATCAGCATGTTGCATGTGCTGTTTTTCCTTCTCGCAATCTGAGCTCTGCTGTACAGGGACTGCAAAAAGATGGCATCAAGTCAAATTCAGATATTTACATAACTGGCATTTAAAAAATACATCTAACAGTATATTAATGAATACAGAACTGCCTTAATTTGTTTATTTTATATCTTCTGGGAATTCAGAATGAAACATACAGTATTGTCAAGCAATATTTATAGGAAAGTATAGTGCAATGTAATATACTTTTTTTCATTTTATACACAGCTTTCCATAGTCCTCCAAGATAACAACATCTGCGACATACACCTGCCTGGCACCAAGGTGTCCTTGAAAAATATTTTAATATCGTAGCAACTATGCATTTCTGGCATATTTCCTTTCAGTGAATGAATATTGCTGAATGAAATTGCCATTGCAATGCCAGCCTAGAAGATTTCACACAATTACTTTGGTATTTATTTGTAACACTTGCCCAGTAAAAGGAGTTATCCACGGTCAGTAATTTCACGTGGCTGCCAAGGTCACTTTAAGGGTACTCCAAATGGATTTTTGAGGTCAGAACAACCATGACAATTAGGCCCTGCACACTCCAGATATATTTTTATGATCCTTTGTAAGCATAAGTTGAAATGTAATTTATGACAAATGGCATCTAGCATCGTGAAATTCAAGATGCACAGGGTTTGTGCAGAGGTATTGAAACATGAAATTGAACTGGAGCTATTTAAAAGATTCTATTGTCTAGTCTCTATTCAGAATCCCACTTACAATTTTCTTGGTGATGATTACATTTCTCAAAGAATATGCTACCTAGTAAAAATATGAGAAGCACTTTAGGCTCTTGAGGTGAACCTCTATATCTGTCTATCTATCTATCTATCTATCTATCTATCTATCTATCTATCTATCTATCTATCTATCTATCTATCTATCTATCTATCTACCTATCTATTATCTATCTACCTACCTATCTATTATCTATCCATCCATCTATCTATCTATCTATCCATCCATCTATCCATCCATCTATCTATCTATCTATCTATCTATCTATCTATCTATCTATCTACCTACCTATCTATTATCTATCTACCTACCTATCTATTATCTATCTACCCATCCATCTATCCATCTATCTATCTATCTATCTATCTATCTATCTATCTATCTATCTATCTACCTACCTATGTATCTATCTATCAAGATAAATATCAAATAGATCAAAATAAAACATTTGTAGTACACTGCTCAGTACTCCAGCAGTCTAGTTTATTGCTTTACATTACCACAATTACATTAACATGCAGTATTTCATGTCTATCTATCTATCTATCTATCTATCTATCTATCTATCTATCTATCTATCTATCTACCTACCTATGTATCTATCTATCAAGATAAATATCAAATAGATCAAAATAAAACATTTGTAGTACACTGCTCAGTACTCCAGCAGTCTAGTTTATTGCTTTACATTACCACAATTACATTAACATGCAGTATTTCATGTCTATCTATCTATCTATCTATCTATCTATCTATCTATCTATCTATCTATCTATCTATCTATCTATCTATCTATCTATCTATCTATCTATCTATCTATCTATCTATCTATCTACCTACCTATCTATCTATCAAGATAAATATCAAATAGATCAAAATAAAACATTTGAGGTACACTGCTCAGTACTCCAGCAGTCTAGTTCATTGCTTTACATTACCACAATTACATTAACATGCAGTATTTCATGTGTCAATGTGCATTATGTTAAGGCAGACCACCCTACCATTTGAAATATGCTGATAACACACCCAAATGACAACCCCCTCCAAAAAAAAATTGTTTTTTGATGTTTTTTGTAGTGTGGTGCAGGGTACATTGTCTGGCACTACAGCTGTGCTTAGGGGTTACTAATTACTAAAATCTCATATAAGATTTATGTAGCACTACTCATCTCAGAGTCAGTGTAGGATGACCTCCATGTGGCTTAGCAGGCAAACATCTCTGACTGCCCCAGTCTACTTACTCTCCTGTAGCTCCTGGCTGCATTCACTCCCAGCACAGAAAGCCATGGCTTATGGCAGGGTAAATAGTAGGGTTGCACCGATACTCGTATCAGTGCCGATACTTTGCACAAGTATCGGTACTCGTGCTAATGCACGATACCTGAAACCGATACTTTTAGGCTCGGTTCTTTAAACTGTCAGTAGGGATGAACAAATGTTCCTCTGTTTAACCCCGTATTAACCCCTGTATTTACTCTAATCTGCCTTAATTAACTCCCTATTCTCCTCCATTTAATTATTATTTTCCTGTTTTTTTTTTTTTTTTTTTTAACGTCTATTTTATAAACAATAAACAATTAAAACTTTTTTTTGGTTTGCTTTGCTAGTGATTATTTTTACACATACTGTATATATGAACATATGTTTACACATTTCACATTAACCACTTCCCGACCGCCCCATGTACATATACGTCAACAGAATGGCACGTACAGGCAAAAGGACGTACCTGTACGTGCCATTCTTCAGGCGGTTGGGGGGGTCCGATCGGACCCCCCTCCGCCGGCGGGGACGGTCGGGATCGTGTCAGGAGCGATGCGGGAAGAGGGGACGGCCAGTGGTTTCTGGCCACCCCCTCCCGATCGCTCCTGGCGAATCACATTCTCCCTTGCCTGTGTAATTGTAAACACAGGCAAGGGGAAGTGACGTCACGCTCCTCGTGTCGGTCTTTCTGACCGGGACGCCGAGCGGTGAAGACACAGCAAGTAAGTGCACAACAGTACACTGACACCAGGACACTTAGGCACACAATCCACCCCCCTGTCACCCCCAGATCACCCCCCAGATCACCCCCTGCCCCCCCTGTCACAGTGTCACTGATTGCAGTGATCATTTATTTACTGATCACTGCATTTAGTGTCAGTGTGACTGTAATAACTGTCAGGGCAGTTAGTTTTAGGCCCCTTTAGGTCTAAGGTAGCCCCCTACCCCCCCCCCCAATAAAGGTTTAACCCCTTGATTGCCCCCTAGGTAACCCTTTCACCCCCTTTTGCCAGTGTCACTAAGCGATCGTTTTTCTGATCGCTCTATTAGTGTCACTGGTGCCGCTAGGTAGCCAGTTTTTTTTTTTTAGGTAACCGCCAGGTTTATATAGGATTATAAATAGGTTTATAGGTCAGGTACCCCCATATTACAACCTAAATAAAGGTTTTAACCCCTTGATTGCCCCTAGAGTTAACTCTTTCACCAGTGATCACAGTATAAGTGTCACTGGTGACGCTGGTTAGCCAGTTAGTTATTTAGTTATTTAGGTTCCCCGTCAGGTTTTTATATATCGTCAGGTACCCCCATATATTACCTAATAAAGGTTTTAACCCCCTGATTGCCCCTAGTTAACCCTTTCACCAGTGATCACCGTATTACTGTTACGGGTGACGCTGGTTAGATAGTTTGTTTTTTATACTGTCAGGGCACCCGCCATTTATTACCCAATAACGGTTTAACCCCCTGATCGCCCGGCGGGTGATATCAATTAGGTTTTAAGGACAAATAAGGTCTGCGTCGCCCCAGGTTAGTGCCAGCACCGCAAATACCCACGCGCAAAGCATACACCTCCCTTAGTGGTATAGTATCTGAACAGATCAATATCTGATCTGATCAGATCTATACTAGCGTCCCAGCAGTTTAGGGTTCCAAAAAACGCATTGTTAGCGGGATCAGCCCAGATACCTGCTAGCACCTGCGTTTTCCCCCCTCCGCCCAGCCCAGCCCAGCCCACCCAAATGCAGTATCGATCGATCACTGTCACTTACAAAACACTAAGCACACATAACTGCAGCGTTCGCAGAGTCAGGCCTGATCCCAGCGATCGCTAACAGTTTTTTTGGTAGCGTTTTGATTCAGTCGCCAGCAGCCTAGGAGCTTTTTTTCCTGTGAATCTCACTAGTGTACTACTAAATTTAGAGCCCAAAATGGCAAATCGCAAGTACACTAGTGAACAGGCCTACTTGTTTCTGAGTATGTCAGATAGTGAAGAGGAGGTCACTCATCTGTCAGAATCAGGCTCAGAATACGACCCAGTAGACGACAGCGGCTCCATGACAGATAGCTCTGGCGACGGAGGTGAGGTCCCTGCTAAGGTCAGGCGTACCCGATCCCGATCTTCTGCTGTTGTTGAGGTGCAGGAACCGCAGGTCTCTCGTATGGAGCAGAGAAGTACTAGCGCCGCTATTCCTTCTGGTGAACTGGCAAGCACCAGCGGCCTAGTACACCCTGGACGTAGTCAAACCAGCACTGCAGTAACACTTGGTGACGTGGCGAGTCCCATAAGTGCAGTTCAAGCTGGCGAGGTGGCAAGCACAAGTAGTGTCCCGCTGCCACCAAGAAGAAGACAAAGGCAGGCCCGTCGATCACATAGTGTCCTTCCTGCAGAATTCGCCAATCCTGATTGGGTGCCCACCACTTCTGCAGGACCCGTACTTCCCCCATTCACTGGCCAACCCGGTATTCAGGTGGAAACAGCTGATTTTAAGCCATCCGATTTTTTATCGCTGTTTTTCACGGAAGATCTCTATAGATCTATTGTGGACCAAAGTAATATATACGCTGGTCAATACATCGCCGCTAATCCCCAAGTGCCTTCCCTTGCCAGAGATTGGAAACCAATTACGGTTTCCGAATTTAAGTCCTTTCTGGGCCTTTCCATCAACAAGGGCATGCATAAATTCCCAACGCTGAGGTCTTATTGGTCCACCCTCGCGCTCCACCATATGCCCGTGTTCTCTCGCTCCATGTCCAGGGCACGATACGAACAGATCTTGCGGTTCATGCACTTCAGTGACAATGAACTCTGTCGTCCTCGTGGAGACCCTGAATTTGATCGGCTCTACAAAATTCGGCCCCTCATAAACCACTTCAACCAACGTTTTGCAGCCTTGTTTAATCCCAATCAAGTTGTCTGTGTTGACGAGTCCCTGATTAAGTTTTCTGGCCGCTTGTCTTTCAAACAGTTCCTTCCCAGCAAGCGTGCCAGATACGGGGTCAAGCTCTACAAGCTCTGTGACAGGGCAACAGGCTATACGTGGAGCTTTTCGGTTTATGAGGGAAAAGATAGTCACGTAGAGCCGGAGAACTGTCCAGATTACATAGGGAGCGCTGGCAAGATAGTGTGGAACTTGGTGTCACCCTTATTCGGAAAGGGGTACCACTTGTACGTGGACAATTATTACACGAGCGTGCCACTGTTTAGTCACTTGTTTGATCATCAGATTGGAGCATGTGGCACCGTGCGACCTAATCGCCGGGGCTTTCCCCAGCGGCTTGTAGATTCCCCTCTTAGGCTGGGGGAGAGAGCCTGCTTGAAGTGTAATAATTTGCTCGCTGTGAAGTGGAGGGATAATAGGAATGTTTTCGTTCTTACCTCCCTTCATGCAGACACGACAGTCCAAATTCGTACGGCGGCTGGTGTTGTGACGAAACCCCTCTGTGTCCACGAGTATAACCTTAATATGGGAGGGGTGGACCTCAACGACCAGTTGTTGGCGCCGTACCTAGTTGTCCGTAAGGCTAGACGCTGGTACAAAAAAGTGTCTATTTATTTGTTCCAATTGGCTTTTCTGAATGCTCATGTGCTATACGGAGCTTCAGGCGGGAGGTTACCCTTCCTTGAATTCCTGGAAGAGGTTCTCACAGACCTTCTGTTTCCAGACGGTTCTGCACCTCACCATTCCGAACCAAATGCAGTTAGCCGGCTGTATGAGAGGCATTATCCTTATGTCCTCCCGAGTGCCCCTACCCAACGAGCCCCCCAAAAAAGATGTCGTGTCTGTACCAAGCGCGGATGTAGGCGTGACACCCGTTATTATTGTCCACGCTGTCCTGACAATCCTGGTCTCTGCATTGGTGAATGTTTTGAACGCTACCACTCACTAGTGAGGTTTTAGCGTAGGGTACAGCATTTCACAGGCTAGGATACACTTTCACAGGGTCTCAAGAATGCCATCGCATTTTGAGACCCGACCGTTAGTTAAAATTATAGTTACAGGGTCTCAAGAATGCCATCGCATTTTGAGACCCGACCGTTACAGTTAAAATTATAGTTATAGTTTAAAAAAAAAAGTGTAAAAAATAAAAAAAAAGTACAAAAAAAAAAAAAACCCCAAAAAAATATAAAATAAAAAAAACAAAAATAGTTGTCGTTTTATTGTTCTCTCTCTCTCTCTCTCTCTCTCTCTCTCTCTCTCTCTCTATTGTTGCTCTTTTTTACTCTATTCTATTCTGCAATGTTTTATTATGTTTTATCATGCTTGCTTTTCAGGTATGTAATTTTGTTTACTGTGTTTTATTGTTAACCATTTTTTTGTTTTCAGGTGCGCCATTCAGTTGCAGCGCGGATTTATTTATCTTGACAGCAACAGCGTTTGCTCCCACGATACATAAAGCCACGACTCCAACGCTGTAGGAGGTGATTTCACCACCACAGTTAAAAAAAAAGAGCATATATGCCGAAGCATGGGGGCAGCAGAGGGCGGAGGAGCGATTTTGCTCCTAATGCCACGTACATACGGTCGAAAAAAGTCCGACCATGTGTACGTGGCATAACTTTTTTGCGAGAGGATGCCCCCATGCTTCGGCATATATATATTTTAGGCACCGGTTGCGTTAACAAAATGTTTTATTTTTTACTATGTTTTTTTTTTTGGTATTTGTTTTGCAGGTATAGTATGGTAAGGTCTTACTGTTATACTGTTATGTTACTTTGTTTTAATGTTAACCATTATTTGCTTAGCAGGTACGCCATTCAGTTGCAGCGTGGATTTATTTATCTTGACAGCAACAGCGTTTGCTCCCACGATACATAAAGCCGCGACTCCAACGCTGTAGGAGGTGATTTCACCACCACAGTTAAAAAAAAAGAGCATATATGCCGAAGCATGGGGGCAGCAGAGGGCGGAGGAGCGATTTTGCTCCTAATGCCACGTACATATGGTCGAAAAAAGTCCGACCATGTGTACGTGGCATAACTTTTTTGCGGGAGGATGCCCCCATGCTTCGGCATATATAAATGGTGCATGTATGCCCATCATTAGAAGTGGGTGGATGAAGGGAGGTATTCTAATGGTGGGCATACCCACCGCACCATTGGGAAAGCATTTTATCACACCGATCTTGGTGTGGTCAGATGCTTTGAGGGCAGAGGAAAGATCTAGGGTCTAATAGACCCTTTTTTTCAAAAAAAGAGTACCTGTCACTGCCTATTGCTATCATAGGGGATATTTACATTCCCTGCGATAACAATAAAAATGATAACTAAGAAAAAAAAAATGGAAGGAACAGTTTAAAAATAAAATAAAAAAGCTAAATAAAAAGAAAAACTAAAAAAAAAATTAAAAAAAGCACCCCTGCCCCCCCTTCTCTTGCGCAAAGGCGAACACAAGCGTTGGTCTGGCGTCATATGTAAACAGCAATTGCACCATGCATGTGAGGTATCACCGCGAAGGTCAGATCGAGGGCAGTAATTTTAGCAGTAGACCTCCTCCGTGAATCTAATGTGGTAACCTGTAAAGGCTTTTAAAGGCTTTTAAAAATGTATGTAGTTTGTCGCCACTGCGTGTTTGTGCGCAATTTTAAAGCATGTCATGTTTGGTATCCATGTACTCGGCCTAAGATCATATTTTTTATTTCATCAAAAATTTGAGCAATATAGTGTGTTTTAGTGCATTAAAATAAAAAAAAGTGTATTTTTTCCACAAAAAATGCGTTTGAAAAATCGCTGCGCAAATACTGTGTGGAAAAAAAAATGCAACACCCACCATTTTAATCTGTAGGGCCTTTGCTTTAACAATATATATAGTGTTTGGGGGTTCAACGTAATTTTCTTGCAAAAAAAAAAAAATGTTTTCATGTAAACAAAAAGTGTCAGAAAGGGCTTTATCTTCAAGTGGTTAGAAGAGTGGGTGACGTGTGACATAGGCTTCTAAATGTTGTGCATAAAATGCCAGGACAGTTCAAACCCCCCCCCAAATGACCCCATTTTGGAAAGTAGACACCCCAAGCTATTTGCTGAGAGCAATGTTGAGCCCATTAAATATTTTTTTTTTTGGTCCCAAGAGATTGAATAATGAAAAAAAAAAAAAATAATATTTTTTTTTTTACAAAAAGTTGTCACTAAATGATATATTGCTCAAACATGCCATGGGCATATGTGGAAATACACCCCAAAATCCATTCTGTTGCTTCTCCTGAGTACGGGGATACCACATGTGTGGGACTTTTTGGGAGCCTAGCCGCGTACGGGACCCCAAAATCCAAGCACCGCCTTCAGGCTTTCTAAGGGTGTAATTTTTTTATTTCACTCCTCACTGCCAATCACAGTTTCGGAGGCCATGGAATGCCCAGATGGCACAAACCACCCCCAAATGACCCCATTTTGGAAAGTAGACACCCCAAGCTATTTGCTGAGAGGTATGGTGAGTATTTTGCAGATCTCGCTTTTTGTCACAAAGTTTTGAAAATTGAAAAAAGAAAAAAAAAATGTTTTTTTTTTCTTTACTTTCTTCATTTTCAAAAACACATGAGAGCTGTAAAATACTCACCATGCCTCTCAACAAATAGCTTTGGGTGTCTACTTTCCAAAATGGGGTCATTTGGGGGGGTTTTGTGCTATTTTGGCATTTTATGACCTTCGAAACTGTGATAGGTAGTGAGGAGTGAAATCAAAAATTTGCACCCTTAGAAATGCTGAAGGCGGTGCTTGGGTTTCGGGGCCCCGTACGCGGCTAGGCTCCCAAAAAGTCCCACACATGTGGTATCCCCATACTCAGGAGAAGCAGCAAAATGTATTTTGGGGTGCAATTCCACATATAACCATGGCATGTGTGAGCAATATATCATTTAGTGACAACTTTTTGAATACATTTTTTTTTTTTTGTCTTTATTCAATCACTTGGGACTAAAAAAAAAAATATTCAATGGGCTCAACATGCCTCTCAGCAAATAGCTTGGGGTGTCTACTTTCCAAAATGGGGTCATTTGGGGGGGTTTTGTGCCATCTTGGCATTTTATGGCCTTCAAAACTGTGATAGGTAGTGATAGGTAGTGAGGAGTGAAATCAAAAATTTATGCCCTTAGAAATCCTGAAGGCGGTGCTTGGTTTTCGGGGTCCCGTACGCGGCTAGGCTCCCAAAAAGTCCCACACATGTGGTATCCCCATACTCAGGAGAAGCAGCAGAATGTATTTTGGGGTGTAATTCCACATATGCCCATGGCATGTGTGGGCAATATATCATTTAGTGACAACTTTGGGAAAAAAAAAAAAAGTTTGTAATATTCCCGCAACTTGTGGCAAAATATAAAATATTCCATGTACTCAACATGCCTCTCAGCAAATATCTTGGGGTGTCTACTTTCCAAAATGGGGTCATTTGGGGGGGGTTTTGTGCTATTTTGGCATTTTATGGCCTTCGAAACTGTGATAGGTAGTGAGGAGTGAAATCAAAAATTTGCACCCTTAGAAACCCTGAAGGCGTTGATTGGGTTTCGGGGCCCCGTGCGCGGCTAGGCTCCCAAAAAGTCCCACACATGTGGTATCCCCATACTCGGGAGAAGCAGCAAAATGTATTTTGGGGTGCATCTCCACATATAACCATGGCATGTGTGAGCAATATATCATTTAGTGACAACTTTATGAAAAATTTTTTTTTTTTTTTTTTTGTCTTTATTCAATCACTTGGGACTAAAAAAAAAAAATATTCAATGGGCTCAACATGCCTCTCAGCAAATAGCTTGGGGTGTCTACTTTCCAAAATGGGGTCATTTGGGGGGGTTTTGTACTTCCCTGCCATTTTAGCACCTCAAGAAATGAGATAGGCAGTCATAAATTAAAAGCGGTGTAAATGCCAGAAAATGTACTCTAGTTTGTAGACGCTATAACTTTTGCGCAAACCAATAAATATACGCTTATTGGCATTTTTTTTACTAAAGACATGTGGCTGAATACATTTTGGCCCAAATGTTTGACTAAAATTGAGTTTATTGGATTTTTCTTATAACAAAAAGTAGAAAATATCTTTTTTTTTTTCAAAATTCCGTTTATAGCGCAAAAAATAAAAATCACAGAGGCAATCAAATACCATCAAAAGAAAGCTCTATTTGTGGGAAGAAAAGGACGCAAATTTTGTTTGGTTACAACATTGCATGACCGCGCAATTACCAGTTAAAGCAGTGCAGTGCAAAATTGAAAAAAGACCTCTGGTCCTTTGGCTGCCAAATGGTCCGGGGCTGAAGTGGTTAAAAAAGCTCAAAATTAAAAAAAAAAAATCTATTTATTTCATTTGTAAATTACTTTTCAATGCTTTGTACCATTGCTGACAGCTGAAGATTACAAAACAGTTGCGGTAGGTATTGGTAATTGGTAACGGCGAGTACTAAAAAAAAAAGTATCGGTACTTGTACTCATTGTAAAAAAAACTCAGTGCATCCCTAGTAAATAGGTTAAGCACCAAGCACTTTAGTTATTTTGTAGATATATTGCTGATAACTTCTTGGGAGAGACAGTTAGGGAACATAGGATAACCTGAAAACAGATGGCACAGAGACAGCAAGGTGAATCTCAATTTCCAAACCCAGTGTAGCCCTCCTTATCCCTGGGCATTTGAGGAGGGCCCTCAGGTGGCTTGGTGGGGTAGTATTTCAGACCTCAGGGTGGAGTCCTTGGCATGTTGTGAGGTAAAAGGAAATGGGGGTGCAGGAATCGCAGGGAGATCACATTGGACAAAAAAATGTGATTTCCCAGCGGCTGCATTTTTGATAAAGGTGAATCACAGGCATTCATTTAAATGGGCTGCCCTGCCTGCACAAATGTGCGCCGCACAAAATGTGGATATGTGATCCTAGGGTAAAAATGACAAAAATTATGAAAACAAGTACTGTATTTTATTTTAAAATATAGCAGTGTTTCAGCAAATAAAATGTCATTCAGTTACGGTGTATTATGATTTTTACTATACAGAGCAAATATATCAGCAACAGTTTGTGACATCTTACAATATAAAGGGAGACAGTACAGCTACAATACAATTCAAGAGTGTTAAAGCGGTTCTGCACTCTGAAAAAAATTTTTTTTTTTAAAGGATGTAATATAAAGTGTGCTTACCTTTATTAGGGGACTCACCTGTTCCATCTTCCATCTCGATCGCCGCCGGTTTTCGTCCGATGAAGTTCCTCGTCTTCTTCTTTAGTGCTGGGGGCCATCTTGCCTGTGGGCATGTGAAACACCCACAGGGACTTTAGATGGCCCACCATGCACTGCCGTTACTCGCGCGTGCGCAGTAACGGCTCATCTGCCGAGATCTCACGAGATTTCGGCAGATGCGGCCGAAATCTCGGGAGATTTCGGAAGATGTGGCCGAAATCTCGCGAGATTTCGGAAGATGCCCGCACTGGCTCCTGGGATCAATGACACCAGATCCCAGGAGACAGTGCGGCGTGACGACGATCGACGCAAGACCCCGCCCGCCGCCGCAGAGGGAGAAGACCGGAAGTCTTCAATTACAAGGTAAGTAAAAAAAAAAAAAAAAAAAAAAAACATTTCATTTAGTACTCTTTGCCTGATTTGGAAGGCAAAGAGATTTACTAAATGAAATGGGTGTAGAACCGCTTTAAGAGGGCCCTGCTTGTAAGAGCTCACATGCTAAGAAGGAGAAGCAAGAGATATAACAGACAATTTTGAATGTAGCACTCACACCCCGGAATCAAAGACTCCCACATCCCAGGAAAGAATACTTTGAAAATTGCAAGGAAGGGGACTTTAAAGGTGCCAAAACACATATGTCATAAAAACATACATTTTTATTATACCTCAAATGTATGAATACACGAAAATGTTAAAATCATACAAGAAATATCATATACAGAATTTTATGTTGTTGACACATGCTCATTGCCCAATATGTTTCGCTAATCGGCTTCTTCAGGAGCTGCACAGCATTATATCTATTGTCACAACTTTAAATACATAAATACAGGGTATTAAAGTGGTACTAAACCTTTTTTTTTCTGACCTGCAAGGTTAAAACCATAATCTGCTAGTATGCATCGCATACTAGCACAGTACGTGAAACTTACCTGAAAACAAAGCCTTCCAGCGATGTAATGTCATCGCTGGAGGCAGCTTCCATCTTCCCGTCTTCCTTCCAGGTTTGCGTACTCGGGCTGTGTGACTGTCCGGAGCTGCGATGACGTCACTCCCGCGCATGTGTAGAGGAGCCACCGTTTACGGCACAGGATTCTGAAGGAACTTATTATAGGCTTACCTATAGGTACAAGTATAAGAAAGAAGTTTACAGTCACACAAATTTTTTCTTACACTTATTTCAACAATCGTAATATAAATTTCCCAAACAATAAAAAAAAATGATATCAATCAATATTTCAATTGACCACACCGTAAAGGACAATGCATCCAAGGAACTCTTACCATCAATATTCAAGAGATTAATTAAGCAGCCTCTGCAAAGGGTTCCTTGGGTGTATTGTCCTTTACTGTGTGGTTAATTGACATATTGATTGATAAAATTGTAAAATTGATTTGTTTTTGGAATGTTTTTCTTCACTTTTTTCCTTTTTTTTTTTTATTTATAACATGATTGTTGAAATAAGTGCAAGAAAAACTGTGTCCTAATACCCTGTATTTAATACAAATGTTTTTTATTATATAGCAAGAAAAGACAAATACAGTATCTGTCGGGATGCAACCCAGGTGATAACATATACAGTGTAAAAAGGTATAGTTTACAGCTCGTAACTATTAGTGCAAGATAAGTTCAACATATAGTGCGTCCCAACATCTTTTTCATTAAAACAAAAGTAAAGACGAGAAAGGGAACAAAGAAAATAAAGAAACTAACAGAACCAGAATAAAGACAAAAATTCACAGCTCTGCGTGTCCATAGGGTTAACCACTTTCCGACCGGCGCACAACAATGTACGTCCCTTTTTTGAAGAGGGATATCTCGGTAACGGCAGCAGCTGCTGCCACAACCGAGATATCCATCTCTTCAGGCGCCGGTCGGCATTCTGATAATGGTGGTCATCGCGGCGGATTCGCCGCGAGATCACCGTTATCGGCAGCGGGAGAGGTGCCCCCCCCTCCCGCCGCTCTCCCACGCCTTCCGCCGCTTACCGGAACCGTCGGCAGCGGCGGAGGCGATCGGGTCCGTTCCCTGCCTGTGCATAGAGATGAGTGACGCTAAGATGGCCGCCACTCATCTCTATACCATAGGAGGGCGGAAGCGACGTCAAAAACGTCACTTCCGCCCATACGTCTTAAAGAGGAATTTACAAATGTCATTTTTTTAAATGACATTTTTTTTTTATTTTTTTTATTTTTTTTCATTGAAGTCCAAATATGAGATCTGAGGACTTTTTGACCCCAGATCTCATATTTAAGAGGACCTGTCATGCTTTTTTCTATTGCAAGGGATGTTTACATTCCTTGTAATAGGAATAAAAGAATAAAAGTCAGCCAATAAATTTTTTTTAAAAAAACAGTGTAAAAATAACTAAAATCAAGAAAAATAAATAAGAAAAACAAAAAAAAAATGTTTTTAAAGCGCCCCGTCCCGACGAGCTCGTGCGCAGAAGCGAACACATACGTGAGTAGCGCCCGCATATGAAAACGGTGGTCAAACCACACATGCAAGGTATCGCCGCGATCGGAAGAGCGAGAGCAATAATTATAGCCGTAGACCTCCTCTGTAACGCAAAATATGCAACCTGTAGAATTTTTTAAACGTCGCCTATGGAGATTTTTGAGGGTAAAAGTTGGATGCCATTCCACGAGCGGGCGCAATTTTGAAGCGTGACATGTTAGGTATCAATTTAGTCGGCGTAACATTATCTTTCACAATATATAAAAAAATTGGACTAACTTTACTGTTGTCTTATTTTTTTATTAAAAAAAGTGAATTTTTTCCAAAAAAAGTGCGCTTGTAAGACCGCTGCGCAAATACGGTGTGAAAAAAAGTATTGCAACGACCGCCATTTTATTCTCTAGGGTGTTAGAAAAAAAACAATATATAATGTTTGGGGGTTCTAAGTTTTTGTCTAGAAAAAAAACAGTTTTAAACATGTAAACACCTAAAATCCAAAACGAGGCTGGTCTTAAAGTGGTTAAACTGAGTTAGCTGGATTAGATAAAGTGAGTTGCAAAAGTTGCAGTTGCCTTAAGTACAATTTGACCCTCCTCTCAAGCCATCTTATCTTTAGAGGTGGAGAAGCGCTAAGCCCCTAAAGGGAAGGGAGGTGGGCAGAGATTATTCTGGGCACCGGGATTCTGTATAACCCCATACGAGGACCAGTTGGACCATTTGTTGGTGAATATGTGCATAGTATCCATAATAGTGTGGTGGATCCGTTCCATGAGTCAGATGGTTTCCATCTAATACTGTACCCTGTATTTATGTCTTTATAGATGTGGCAATACATACTGCTTTGCAGCTCTTGAAGAAGCCGATTGGCGAAACTTGTTGGGCGATATTTCTTGTATGAATTTAACATTTGGTGTATTGATAAGTTTTTTATAAGTTGATGTATAATAAAATTTGATGTTTTTATGACATATGTGTTATGGCACCTTTACAGTCCCCTTCCTTGCAATTTTCAAAGTGATATTAAAGGTAATTGCTGAGTGCTAAAGATTGAAGAAGAAAAGAAAAGTTCAGTTGTTAGGTAGAGGCAGGATAGGCTTCCTTGAAAAGATGGGTTTTCATAGATCACCTAAAGGTGGACAGAGTAGGAGAGAGCAGAAGTGTCTGGGCCAAGGAGTTCCAGAAGATAGAAGGGGCGCTGGAGAAATTGTGGAAGAAAGCAAGAGAAAATGTGACAAGGCAGCTAGAGAGCAGGAGGTCTTGGGAGGAGAGAAGATGATGGCTTGGGTGATATTTTCAGACTGGGTTGGCAATGTAGCTTTTGGCAGAGTTGCAGATAGCTTTGTATGTTAGGACTTTTAATCTAAGTCACTGAGTGAGGGCAAGCCAGTGGAGGAATTGGCTGAGAGGAATTACAGATGCTAAGTGGTTGTAAGATGGATGAGTCTGACAGCAGCAATCATGATAGGCTGAAGAAGGGATAGTCTTTGTAGAGTCAGGACAACAAGGAGGCAGTTGCAATAGTCAAGGCGAGAAATGACACAGGAGTGAATTATAGTAACTAGATAGTGTCATTGCTTAAGAAGGGGTGTGATTTTGAAATTTTATTGAGGTAAAGGAAGAAACATTTAACAGTGATTGAATTTGGGTCTGAAAGGAGAGGTAAGAGTCCAGGATTATACCTATCAGCCTAGTATGAAAGGAGTGACTGTGCTATTGATCTTCATGAAAAAGTCAGGAGACAGAGCACACAGGAAAGAGGAAATATTATGAAATTTAGTTTTAGGAAATGGTGAGACATCATATTAGTATGTCAGTTAGTAAATCAGTGATGCTTGAGGAGACTGAAGGTAAGGAGTAGAAAGATAGATTTAGGTATCATCAGCATAGAATTGGTATTGGAAGCCATTGGAGGTTATTAACTGCCCAAGGAGAGGTGGGGATAGAGCTTAGAAGGGGTCTAAGTCTTGGTTGATTCTAAGGAAAGAGGAAGAGAAAAGGAGGAGATAATGATGTAAGTAATACAAAGGAAAACTTAGATATAGGTATGAGAAAAAAAAGGAGAAAGCAGAGCCTTAGAAGCCAAGGAAGAGGATTTTTTGATTTTAACCTCTTTTGTAGTAATAGGGTCAAAAGAGGAAAGTATTGAATGTGGTGGTAGGGATGATAAGTTAGGTAGGGGTATAGTGAAGATTTTGTTGTGCATTGCATCTGTTGATTTTTAAATAGCTGTCCTGGACAGCAAATGTGTTGGTGAATGAAGGCAGTGGGGGACAAAGAGAATTAAAGGTTTAAAAGAGACCTTTTTGTTCAATAAAAACCTTTTTGTTGGTAAAAAAAAAAAAGGTTTAAAAGAGATTGGAGTGCATGTATGTCAAGAGTGAGTTGCCAGTGAACATGAGGGATGACATTACTAATGGGGCAACAGAGGAGGTGGAATGCTTGTGGCTGGAGCTCCAAGGGGAAGAACAAATGGGAAATTAATAGTGGCTGTGTGCTACAGGCACCCTAGCATGGAGGATGAAGAGGAGACAAATCTCCTTTCACAGTTCGAAATGGTGGCAAGGCAAAGCAATTTTATTATAATGGGGGACTTCAATTATCCGGATATTGACTAAGCAGATGGAACTGCTCACTAATCTAAGGCTCGCCCTTTCTTGAATGTCTTGCAGGATAATTTCATGTGTCAGTTGGTGGAAGCCCCAACTAGAAAAAATGCTCTGTTTGACCTACTAATCTCAAAAACACAGATCTGAATGCTGATGTAGAGGTAAGGGATAACTTGGTAAACAGCGATCACAGGGTAATTACATTCAGCTTAAATCATAAGAAAAGGAGACACAAGGGTAGGACAAGAACACTAAATTTCAAAAGAGCCAACTCTACTAAACTGCACTCCATACTCCACAACATTAAATAAGAAGATATTCTTGAAAGAAAAACCATGGGGCAAAGTGGGAGTGCTTTTTAGAACTTTTTAGTCTATGGCATCAGCTAGTGTATTTCAATTGACAACAAATTTTAAAGAACTAGTTAAACCTGAGTGGCTAAATTCAAGTGTAAGGAGACAAATTAAAGAGAAAAAAATCTAAAAAAATCTAAGGCTGAGGGGTTACCTTCAGCATAACAACACTACAAAGAATTCAATAAGAAATGTAAGAGCGTAGTTAGGGTAGGGAAAATAGACCATGAGAGACACATAGCAGAGGAGAGTAAAAAGAATCCCCAAAAATATCAATATTGGCCTTATGAAGGATAGTCAGGGGAATTTGGCTACAAGTGGCCGAGAGAAAGCAATTGTGTTAAATACGATCTTGGTTTTTACTAAGGAAAAGGATGGGTATATTAGACAAGACCAGGACCAGATGGCTTATACCCAAGAGTTCTCAAAGAACATAACCAGGTTACTTTTAGACTGCTAGTCCTAATCTTCAAGGACATGTTACTGACTGGAATGGTACAAGCTGATTGGCGAAAAAGTTAACGTGGTACCATAATGCAAAAAAGGGGCCCAGGCACATTCCTGGAAACTACAGGCCAGTCAGCCTAATATAAATAATATGTAAACTAGTGAAGGGTATGATAAGAGACTATATCCAATAATTTGCTGATGAAAATAGTATCATTAGTAGCAGCCAACATGGATTCATGAAGGATCATTCTTGCCAGACCAACCTTTTAACATTCTATGGGAAAGGGGGGCTAAAATGTGGACAGAGGAAGGTCTGTGGACATGGTATATCTGGACTTTCCAAAAGTATTCGATACACTACCCCATAATTGCTTAATGTACAAATTGAGGTCAGTCTATTGATGATAGTATATATATATATATATATATATATATATATATATATATATATATATATATATAAATAAAGGAACGGGATTCCCCATGGGGTTTTTAGGCAGCAGAAAACACACTTGGATGGTGAAAAACCAAATATTTTTTATTTTTTATCAAAAAGGAAAATTATGAGTACAAATGATTGTTTAACCACTTCAATACAGGGCTTTTAAACACCCTTCCTTACCAGAGCACTTTTTGCGATTCGGCACTGCGTCGCTTTAACTAACAATTGCGCGGTCGTGCGACGTTACACCCAAAAAAATTGACGTCCTTTTTTTCCCACAAATAGAGCTTTCTTTTGGTGGTATTTGATCGCCCCTGCGGTTTTTATTTTTTGCGCTATGAACAAAAGAAGAGCGACAATTTTGAAAAAAAAAACACAATATTTTTTACTTTTTGCTATAATAAATATCCCATTTTTTTTTTTTAAAAAAATATTTTTTTCCTCAGTTTAGGCCGATACGTATTCTTCTACATATTTTTGGTAAAAAAATCGCAATAAGCGTATATTGATCGGTTTGCGCAAAAGTTATAGCGTCTACAAAATAGGGGATAGATTTATTGAATTTTTTTTTTTACTAGTAATGGCGGGGATCTGCGATTTTTTTTTCGTGACTGCGACATTGCGGCGGACACTTCGGACACTTTTGACACATTTTTGGAACCATTCACATTTACACAGCGATCGTTGCTATAAAATTGCAATGATTACTGTGTAAATGTGACTGGCAGGGAAGGGGTTAACACTAGAGGGCGCTGGAGGGGTTAATGTGTTCCCACGTGATTCTAACTGTAGGGGAGGGGACTTAAGGGGAGGAGACCGATCATGTGTTCCTCCGTACTGGGATCACATGATCGGTCTCCTCTGCACTGACAGGACGTGGAGCTGTGTGTTTACACACACAGCTCCACGTTCCCGCCCGGTCCCGTTGTTTTAACGGGTCCCGAGCGATGCGCCCCCCAGGCGGCCGGGAATCCGAGGACGTCATATGACGCCCACCCAGGATGGTAGATCCACCTTGTGGGCGTCATATGACGGCGGGCGGTATTGAAGCGGTTAAAATTCGAGCTCTGGTTTACAAAATATAGACGACTTTTACAGATCGGAGTACATACAATATTAACATGAAATTGGCTTGGAAGGAAATCATTCTAAGCCAGTATTACAATGTATTTACTACCCCTGAGGGGTAGTGGGGTTTTTTTCATTGAATGAATAATCATCGTAAATACATTGTAATACTGGCTTAGAATTATTTCCTTCCAAACCGATTTCATGTTAATATTGTATGTACTCCGATCTGTAAAAGTAGTTTATATTTTGTAAACCAGAGCTCGAATTTTAAACAATCATTTGTACTCATAATTTTCCTTTTTGATAAAAAATAAAAACTATTTGGTTTTTCACCATCCAAGTGTGTTTTCTGCTGCCTAAAAACCCCATGGGGAATCCCGTTCCTTTTTTTCACATTTACATACGGGGTGAGCAGCTAGCTCAAAATCATCCATTCCCTCTCCACTTTCTTCGTATTATCCTTTACATTATATATATATATATATATATATATATATATATATATATATATATATATATATATATATATATATATATATATATATACCTGGATAGAAAACTGGTTACAGCAGCATGTCCAATAGGTGGTGATAAATGGTGTATTTTCTGAATGGTCTGGAGTTTTGAGCGGGGTGCCCCAGGGCTCTCTCCTGGGGCAAATTCTGTTTAACTTGTTCATAAGCAATATAGAGGTTGGAATAAATAGTTCAGTCTCTGTGTTTGCTGATGGTATAAACCTAAGCAGGGACATCTCCTAAATCGTGCAGGTTTAGGAGATATCCAGTGTAGCGACAGGTAAGCCTAATTATAGGCTTGCCTGTAGTAAAAAGTGTTTTGAAAGGCTCGTTAGGCTATAGTGTTTTCTAATAATTACTCATATACATTGTACCATCATCCCAGATTAATATAAAGAAAAAAAAAATATTTGGAGATACGGGACTATCAAGGGTACACAATCACAAAAATAGTCACATATAGTAAAAAAGGTTATTTTATTAACATAAAAGATAAAAAGTATATTTTTTATATAGACTTCGTGTACAGCAGTACAAATATCAAAGTTCAGGGGTTATGCATACAATCCCTAATGGAACTTAACATATTAATATACTAAAGACACATGAGTCAAGGTACTTGTCCAATTGTTCTCATTGAGAACAATTGGACAAGTACCTTGACTCATGTGTCTTTAGTATATTAATATGTTAAGTTCCATTAGGGATTGTATGCATAACCCCTGAACTTTGATATTTGTACTGCTGTACACGAAGTCTATATAAAAAATATACTTTTTATCTTTTATGTTAATAAAATAACCTTTTTTACTATATGTGACTATTTTTGTGATTGTGTACCCTTGATAGTCCCGTATCTCCAAATATTTTTTTTTTCTTTGTAGTAAAAAGTGGTTGTAAAGGGTTTACAACCACTTTAAGAACAGTTATCATGAAGCATTATCAGATGTCAGTTTTCATTTTACATCTACTTTAGGTATTTTTGGCAAAACCATAAAAATGACTTCTTTATGCCCCTGGGCTAGCTGTGCTTACTTTCATTCATACATAGCATGGAAATGGTTAATATGGATGTTTAAATGTAGCTGTAGTTACCTTGAAGCATTTGCTGGCAATATATCAGCTTTCATGTTACATCCACTTTAAGTGTTATGAGTAAAACCATAAAAATGATTCCTTTATGCCCTGGGGCTAGGGTCACCAGGTTACAGCACAAATACAGATTAGAGGTAACTATACTTATTTATTATTTATAGTTTACCCCCATCCTGCTTACAGACTCACAAAGATAGGTACATCTTACCTGGTGGTGGATGCTAACAAGCATAATGGCATACCTCCCAACATTTAGAGATGGGAATGAGGGACACTTACTATAAAACATATGTAGGAATAAGACACGCCCCCTGCCACACCCCCTTAAAGGAGAATTAACCCCAAAAAAATCCACAAGGGCTTTTTTTTTACCACTACGATTCCTTTATATTGGCTTTTAAAATTTACAAATGCAGCCATTTAGAATTTGGATGAAAGGTTTAGCACTGGGAAACACTTGTTGAAAGATAAAAATATCTTTAACAACAGAGGTAAATAAAATGGAAAAAATCTGCATTGCTTGTAAATTATTGATCTGCAGCTGAGAGCCTGATCCGCTTTGCTGTATTCCTTTAAATGAGTACACAATTGTTTATACATTGAACCTAAATGTTTTAGATGTACACAAAGAAAACACAATGCATAATAGCCGCATACAGCTAGTAAGTAAGCAGACCTTTTTTAGCACTTAGAGTAAAGTGCATGTGGGAAGAAAATATGTTTAAACATATTCAGCAGATCTCTCCAATACATGTACATTTGCCTACCAGTATTGCCAACCTACCAGATTGAAATTTACTGACACAACACTCAAAATGTACTGGCACAACCAAGTTGGCATACTGGCATTTCCAAAATTTCTGAAATTACAGGTTTAAGTGCAAATCTCAATATTTAGGCTACAAATAAGTACAATATACAATTAGAAATGTGATTTAAGGTAGATATTAAGGCAAAAAACATATTTCTTATTTTATTTTCGATACAGTAAGTAGCTCAGGAACAGCATAACTCACAACTTTTTGAGATGGGAATGAGGGACACCTATAAGCAAAAGTATATAGGCATAGGACACACCCCTTGCCACGCCCCCTTAAAGGAGAATTGTAAAAAAAAAAAAAAAACAAGATTGGTTAAACCCACAAGTGCTTTTTTTTTTACCACTACTATTCCTTTATATTGGCTTTTGGAATTTACAAATGCAGCAATTTAGAACTGAAAGGTTTTGCACTGGAAAACACTTTTTGATAGATAAAAAGTGCATTTTATATACAGCTATATAGATCAGACCAAAATGAGGGACAGATGAGGAGGGAAGAGGGACAGAGGGACATTGCTCCAAATCAGCGACAGTTGGGAGCTATGGGGACAGGACTCGGGAAGGCAAGAAATTAGAATGGGAGGCACACACACATGAAATTGACTCTCACAGTGACACTGACAGCAGTGTGCAGCATCTCACAGATGATAATGACACCTTACTGACAGGACACGTCCCCTCCTGAGTCACAGTGACAGTCTCTCTCCACACCAGGTGGTCCCTTCAGTCCACTCCAGTCCAAATATTACTGACAGTCCTGCTCCTGGCTTGCCTTGCTCCTGTCCTGCAGACCCGCACATGAGGCTCTGGCCACTCCTCTCGGCTCCCTTGCACTATGACACGACACGCTCAGGCACCGCCTCCCTCAGACCTACTCCTTGCCGGCGCCACCAAAACACACTGTAGGAGTCACATATATGCTGGGCAGGAGAGTGAATAATATATATACATGTGAACAATGTAAAAAGTATATATGAAAAAAATATATATGTATATATATATATAATGAATTGTGACCTCCACCCTATAAGTGGGTATACAAAAAAGAATGTGTAAACAATAAATTATGTGCAAAATGGCTAACACATATATGTTGATATATTAGTGTGAATAAATAAGCAATGTTAAAAATTGTTTAAGGTGACTCCGTGACATAGAACTCATAAGTATGTAAAAATATTAATTTATATAAAAGTATTTATATTGAATAAAAAATGAAAGAATTTATATATATATATATGGTTAGGTGAAGATCAAGGTGAACCATATGTTGATACAATAAAACAGTTAAAGTGCTCAATTCGGTGTATACTCCAAACAAGATGTAATATAAAGTCTTTAAAGTATGTCCCAATAAAGAGAAAAGAAAAAAGAAAAAAGAAAAAATTGTGTCCAAACAGTGATGAAAAAATAAATAAAAATTTTTTTGATGACGTCTTGTTTAAAACTCAAAACAGTTCCTGTAGCAAATGATTCCAGCAGAGCATACGGATAACTGGTGATTTTTTTCAGTGCTCCCCTCCTTATTTATTTATTCACACTAATATATCAACATATATGTGTTAGCCATTTTGCACATAATTTATTGTTTACACATTCTTTTTTGTATACCCACTTATAGGGTGGAGGTCACAATTCATTATATATATATATATATTTTTTTTCATATATACTTTTTACATTGTTCACATGTATATATATTATTCACTCTCCTGCCCAGCATATATGAATAAGTTTTAGCATACCTTTATACCCTTACTGAACAGCGCCATCATCCCTTATTTTATTCCATTCCCTTATTACATACTCGTGTGTAGTACTTTTTTGGGAGGCTGCAGTTCCATTCTTAAGCGCGGAATCCTTAGTCCAATTTACACTGTAGGAGTCACAGCCATATTTTTTACTGGCAACCTTTTCCTGTCACTGCCATTTACTGGCAGGAGAAAAAGTGCCTGCCAGTAAAAATACTGATGGTTGGCATTGGCAACATTGTTGCCTACGTTATGACTCTACAAATCTGCAAATACTGAAAAATATCTGTTCATCCTGTCATAAATGCAGCCAGCTCCTAATTTCATGTACCAGGCAGCTCTCATGGGTGCTGAAAGTTTTGCAGATGAGAAGACGGCCTTGCTAACATAGTCCAGCAGCGGAGAACTCTTGCAAGGCTGACAACACTGCCTGAGACTTCAGTACAGTAGGCATTGCATTTACATCCCACTAATGAAAGCTAGGTGCCCACTGGATTTCTGACAGGATCAGATGTTTTTCAGTATTTGCAGCTGTTTATAATGAAAATGTGTGTATATTGGAGAGCTGTGCTGAACAAGTTTTTTCTCATACATATACTTTAATTGACTGAACCATTCACCAAAATATCCTCAATGTAAATATCTTTTTTTTTATAATTTACCTGCTTACTTTAGATGTTTATTTTTTAAAATAAAACAAGAACAATAAAAACACATGATTTTTGTAGATTATTAGACCATGTGGAATGGAAAAGCAGATATTTCTAGCATATGCTCAATAAGGAATAACAGGCTGTTCACAGTGACAGCCTTGTCTCTCCATAGGATTCTGTTTAAGACTAACACAGGTGTGCCATCTGGCTTCCTGTGATCTCTATCACCTACCTGCTAAAATCAGACCGTGTCTTTGGCTTCCAAAAACAACAGCTATTTGCGATTAGTAAATGAACCAAATACCTGTGAATTATTACAACAATGTTACTGTTGCATTTCCTTTCTGTGGAGTGTGAGCTCCTGAGATCAGAGTCCCTTTGTTTTCTATTTTAAGTCTTTGTACATTATTGCTATGTTCAGCCTGATTCTGAAAAGTGAAAATCAGAGAAACAGAATGAATAAATGTAAAGCAGATATGCATATAGCATGATCACTGCATTCAGTTTGCCAATACTGAATACAGAAATGTGGAAGAGGTATTTGTAGCATGTAAGGAGCTACTAAAGAATTCTGTAGAATAGTAACAAAGATCCTATTTCCTAATTGGAAGATGGTGATGGCTCCTTCCTGTTCCAACATGATTGACTGCACACCAGTGCAAAAACAAGGTCCATAAAGACATGGATGAGCGAGTTTGGGGTAGAGGAACTTGACTGGCTTGCGCAGTCAAGTTCCTATCGGGTTGACTCCTGACCTCAACCCGATAGAACACCTTTGGGATGAATTAGAGCGGAGACTGCAAGCCAGGCCTTCTCATCCAACATCAGTGCCTGACCTCACAAATGTGCTTCTGGAAGAATGGACAAAACATTCCCATAGACACAGTCCTAAACTTTGTGGACAGCCTTCCCAGAAGAGTTGAAGCTGGTATAGCTGCAAAGGGTGGGCCAAATTAATATTGAACCCTACAGACTAAGACGATGCCATTAAAGTTCATGTGCATGTAAAGGCAAGCGTCCCAATACATTTGACAATGTTGTGTATATACAGTGCCTTGAAAAAGTATTCACGCCCCTTGAAAATTTCCACATTTTGTCATGTTACAACCAAAAACGTAAATGTATCGTATTGGGATTTTATGTGATAGACCAACACAAAGTGGCACATAATTGTGAAGTGGAAGGAAAATTATAAATGGTTTTAAATTTTTTTTTTTAAATAAATATCTGAAAAGTGTGGCGTGCATTTGTATTCAGCCTCCTTTACTCTGATACCCTTAACTAAAATCTAGTGGAACCAATTGCCTACAGAAGACACCTAATTTGTAAATAGAGTCCACCTGTGTGAAATTTAATCTCAGTATAAATACAGCTGTCCTGTGTAGCCCTCAGAGGTTTGTTAGAGAACCTTAGTGAACAAACAGCATCATGAAGGCCAAGCAACCCCCCAGACAGGTCAGGGATAAAATTGTGGAGAAGTTTAAAGCAGGGTTAGATTATAAAAATATATCCCAAGCTTTGAACATCTCACGAGCACTGTTCAATCCATCATCCGAAAATGTAAAGTGTATGGCACAACTGCAAACCTACCAAGACATGGCCGTCCACCTAAACTGACAGGCGGGGCAAGGAGACCAGCCAAGAGGCCCATGGTAACTCTGGACAAGCTGCAGAGATCCACAGCTCAGGTGGGAGAACAACTATTGGTTGTGCACTCCACAAATCTGGCCTTTACGGAAGAGTGGGGGACACGGCAAACATGTGGAAGAAGGTGTTCTGATCAGATGAGACCAAAATTTAACTTTTTGGCCTACAAGCAAAACGCTATGTGTGGTGGAAAACTAACAATGCACATCACCTTGAACACATGATGGTGGCAAACATGGTGGTGGCAGTATCACCAGTATCATCATTAGAACTGAGGAAGCCAATTGAATGTCTAGTGAATTATCAACATTTCAGAACAAGTCTGGTTGAATGTAATTATGTATTTTCTAACTATACCATGACCTGGATAAATGAAAACCTTTACTGACATAGTTTAAGCCCATTTGAATTTTCAGCTTAAATTAGATAAATTACTTTATTTAATGCACAATAAACTCAAGGAGAGAGCGGTAGGGCATGATACCCAAAAAGCGACCAAAATTCCATTCCAGCAGTCAATATAGAGCAGGGGTGGATCCAGAGTGTAGTCTCAGGAGGGGCACTGCCAGAAAATATGTTTTTTTGCAGGCAATCTATCGGGGAAATTGCTGGGGAAGGTGCTTCAATCATGGCACCATGGTTGTTATGGTGTCAGGATGATTGGAGCGCATTATTTCTAATATTACATTGGAATATAAAATAAAATAGTTCAACTCACCCTAATGCAGAATCAGTGGGAGCCCTGAGTGTCTGCCACCAGATGCTGATTGTCACTGGCCATGTCACCTGCCACAATTAGCGGATTGTCACTTGCCACGCCACCTGCCACATGTTGCATATTGTCACTTGCCACGTCACCTGCCACCTGATTGTCACTTGCTGTGTCACTTGCCTGCTACATGGTGCGGATTGTCACTTGCCACGTCACCTGCCATACGTTGCAGATTGTCACTTGCTGTGTCACTTGCCACAACACCTTGCCACCAGATGCAGATTGTCACTTGCTGTGTCACATGCCAAGCCACAGAGCCACCAGATGCAGATTGTCACTTGCTGTGTCACTTGCCACAACACCTTGCCACCAGATGCAGATTGTCACTTGCTGTGTCACATGCCAAGCCACAGAGCCACCAGATGCAGATTGTCACTTGCTGTGTCACTTGCCTGCTACAGCTACATGGTTCAGATTCTAACTTGCTATGTCCCAGCGTGAAGGCAGGCAGCAGAGAGATGATGTAATCTCTCTGCTGCCCGTGGCTGCACAGTGAGGGCAGGAGAACGGTGATGCAGGGCGAGCGGTGAGAGATGATGTCATCTCTCTGCTCCCCCGCCCACCCGCTCACCTGCCAACTGGCCTGTTCAGCCGTTCACCTGTCGGCACGCTGACTGATCCACCTGCCGCCCCGCTAACTGATCTGCCATCTTGCTGCTTCACACCTTGTGACTGTACCCCCTAATAAGGCAGCATGTTACGTTTCTGGCCCCTAAACATAGATCTCCAGCTCAGCCTTTTCTCCTAATAACAGCCCAGGAGGCAATGACTTTTCTGAAATGTCACCCCAAATATCTATATCCTCCCCAGCATGCCCCACTAGCAGTAAACCTCCTAGCGGTTGTCTAGAGAGGCATAAAATTCATAAATCAATACTACTGTATCATCTTTCTCTGTTGTCAGGGACACTCCCCAACAGTTGGGTGTGTGAGTGGTCAGCTGTCCAGCACCAGATTTTTCCCATTAGAAGAAGGGAAGTGAGTCACATACTGTATGTCACCTCACTTCTCTGGGAGAACTGAGCATTAGGGGCAGCACAGCAACTAAGTGGTTAGCACTTCTGCCTATCAGCACTAGGTTTATTGGTTCGAATCCCAACCATGGCACTACCTGCCTGGAATTTGTATGTCCTCCCTGTACCTGTGCCCGGGTGGGTTTCCTCCGGGTACTCCAGATTCCTCCCACACTCCAAAGACATACCGGTAGGTTAATTGGCTGTTGTCTAAATTGTCCCTAGTATATGTATGTGAATTAGGGACCATAGACTGTAAGCTCCTTGGGGACAGGGACTCATGTGAATGTGCAATATATGTATAAAGCGCTGCGTAAATTAAAGAAATAGTAGTGGTTAAAAAAAAGCACTTGTGGGTTTAACTAATCATATTTTTGCATACTTCTCCTTTGAGGGTGCATGACAAGGGGTGTGTCCTATGGCTACACACTTTTACTGATAGGTGTCCCTCGGTCTCATCTAAAAAAGTTGTATGGAGTAGCAAAGGGAAGTTGAGCTTTTTCAGATGCAATGGCTAGAATTAAAATGATCCAGTGCTTTGCCCGTTGATCTTTCTCCAGTTATGGGCTCCATCTGGACAATGGGCCTAGGGGTTGAACCAAGGGCAGGGGGGTATCTGAGTGCAGGAAGTGCTACTGACTGGTTGCTCAGGGCCAGGCAATGAAGCAGTAGAATTGTCCATCCAACAGATACCACCTCTTGCTACATGGTGGAACATTGGAGCTGGAGAAGGATAAGCATTCCAACATGTTTTTTAATATTAGAGAGGTAGAAGAATATAGAACAGTTTAAATTTTTATTTTAAAGATAAATTTCAGTTTAATGTTTCAAACTAATCTGTCCAGAGTATTTCATTCCCCCAAATACAATCAAACACTTGCCAGTATTCTTGTCTTCTAAATTGCATTTTGATGCTTTATCATCTATGTGCTAGAAGGCAAATAACAGTTTTCCCTTAAAAATGTTGTAAAGCTTTGTATAAATAAGAAATGAGCAAGGCATGCTTTGTATCCGTCCTCGTGGAACACAAAGCCTTCATGTAAAATACAGGGGAACCATTTTTACTGCTAGCAATAATAATATAAATGAAGTTTTCTTTTATTGTCACTTTTACAAAGAAAATTGTACACAAAAGCCCACAGAATAACAATGCGCAACTTTCCGACGAAAAAAAAAAAAAAGTGTATTACAACAATGCACACAGCCCATATATAAATCCACCAGCAGTATGTAAAGCATTGTAGTGCAGACATTTCCTGAGTACTATACAACAGATAACATTTTAACGCCAAGCTTACACTTCCCCCGAGACAGAAAAACAATGTTCTCAAGAAGAATGTTTTTTTTTTTTCCTCCTTTTTCTTACTTGGTGAGATGTCATTTTTCATTACCAGACTTGTATGTATACATGTGCTAAGAGACAAGAGCTGAGCATTTAAATGAGATCTGAGTAACCTTTTTACATGCAGATGAACACATTATAAAAATCTCCAGGAAACATTAGTTGCTTATTTATTTGCCTTGTACCTTATTTTAAAAAGCGTACTTTCCGCTTAATCTCTGCTTGTATTACATAGTGAGGAGATGAAAGTAGACATCTGAGATACGGGTTCTTCTGAAGACATTTAATAGCACATTCAAAGTTTACTTTTGAATCATCAAAAATATGTTGCTATGTAGTGTACGTGCTTGCTTGGAAATATGGGCAAAATCAAAAATTACATGCTGTATTTTTTTTTTTTTTTTATGTCCCCCCCAAAACATAGTTCTATCTGTGGAGGCTCTAATAGATTGTTTATTTTTCTACTTTCTTTTAACATTTGATTTTAGAATTAATGGATGTTACCAAACGACAAACCACATACACTGTTTGAAATTCATGAATTTCAGAAAAAAATTCCATCCTGCTTCTTCAAATTTTCTTGTCACTGTGGCTGAACTCAAATGTCAATTTGATCCCACTAATGATTACAAAAACAAATGAACGTTCCTTGAAGATTCTTACAATAAAATAGTGTATATCCATCTTTAGATGGACTTAAAGTGATTGTAAATCTCGCTTTTTTTTTCTAATAAAATAACAAACATGTTATACTTACCTGCTCCGTGCAGTCGTTTTGCATAGGGCAGCCCGGATCCTCCTCTTCTCGTGTCCCTAGCTGGAGCTTCTGCCCCCTCCCTCCTGTTGAGTGCTCCCACAGTAAGCAGCTTGCTATGGGGGCACCCGAGCCAAGCTGCAGCTCTGTGTATCCATTCAGACACAGAGCCGTGCCTAGGCCCTGTCCCTTCTCTCTCCTGATTGGCTAACTGAGTCAATTGACAGCAGAGGGAGCCAATGGAACCGCTGCTGTGCCTCAGCCAATCAGGAGGGAGAGTCCCAGACGGTGGAGGCACTCATGGACATCACTGGATAGAGATAGGGCTCAGGTGCGTATTAGAGGGGCTGAGGGGGGCTGCTGCACACAGAAGGCTTTTTATCTTAATGCATATAATGCATTAAGATAAAAACCTTTCTGTCTTTACAACCACTTTAAGTCAAATACAAACAAACTAAGGCAGAACTAAACCCTCCTATTTTGTACAGACAAGGAAGCTTCCATCTTAGTACAAATGTCTGATTTCTCCTTAATGTTCGCACCATGCTGAAAATGTTCCATCGTAGAATTGGAAGTGGTGTAATGTGCGTGGCCCCCTTCTAGCCATGCCTTATATCAACCTACGTTTGGAGTGCAGAGGAGTTTATGTTCATTGTTCATTTTTCACATGTTGATTCTAAATAAATAACTAAATAAATGTAATAAACACTTTTATGTTTCCCAGGACCGCACAACAATATACTGAATGACAAAACAAATGTTTATAAAAAAGCTTTAGCTGGCTCTCCACCCATCAGGGAAGCCCTCTAACATGTTTCACCCATGTAGTGTTTAATCATAGAGGCCTCTATGAAAGTTTGAGTGTCCAGGTAGAAAACAATTATTTTGTACCAAACCAAATTCGTCAATCTTCACATATTAGGTACTAACCAAGAGGACGCTGTAAAGAGGAAAAAGAAAATGGTGAACTGGCCATTATGACCTATAAAATAGGATGACTCAATTCCTTACCAATGTACGATGCCTCTGGAATGAAGGAACTGCAGAAGGGCAGAGAAGATTTATCAGTGATGAACTTGCCATATAGTAATCTAGGTCAGCAATTAATGGTGATAATTATTATCTGAAATCATTATTGCCTGTCTATAATGTGTTTTTTTTTCTCTCCACAGAGATCAGCAACAGACTGGTTATTGAAGCTATAACTGAAGAATTTTATGAATTACACCAAACATTTTCCAATAACAGAAGTCCATGGATTCAGCTTTCTCAGTGACCGATGTAGAGGTTTTCAGCAAATCAAAGGGAGACAATTAAATTGCAATACAGAAGGTTTAGAAGGACCCTGTTAGTGACTACTTACAAGGTAAAGTGAAGGGCAAGTTATATAAAAGGTATTCGTTTTGAGGGATGAGCTGTAAAATAAACATTTTTAGGTGGGAGGAGCTAGAGCATAAGAAGTCTTGGGAGGAGCAGAGAGAACAGTTTGGGTGATATTTTGAGATAGGGTTGGTGTTGCGGAGGGTAAGGACAGGATGTGGACAGGTAATGGATGCGGGGGTCAAAAAGAGAGGACAAAATACTGGATCATACTATGGCCTGAGGAGATGTTTTGATCACTGTGCTGTTGATCATGATGGAAAAGTTGAGGTGGGGACATGGGAAAATTTAGCTCAGTTTTGAACAGACTAAATTGAGGAAGTGGTGCGACATCCATGCTGATGATGAGTCAGTGAGTAAATAATGATGTGTGAGAAGAGTGAAGGAGTGAGTTGAGTAGAAGTTATCAAGTGACCCAGAGAGGTAGTGAAGATGCAGACTTGAAGGGGAATGAGGACAGAGCTTTGGGGGATCCCTTAGGAAAGATGAAGGGATGGAGTTGAAGATGACATTGAAGGTGCTCTGCAATTGGTAAGAGAACCACAAAAGAGAGGTTGTGTGGGCCATGGCAGTCAAGTTTTTTAAAGAGGAGTGGGTGGTCAACTCTGTCAAAGACAGCAGAAAGGTCCAATTGGTTTTAGCATTTAGTAAGTCCTTAATGAGATTTAGGTGGACAGTTCTGGAAATGGCATGGGGATACATCAGATGCTTTAAATGTCATTGTTCTGTGCTGAGGTTCCAAGATATCCCTGCACCATTAAAGTGATACTAAACAGAGAAGTGTTAATTGTCACAATTCATCCATATATATCATAACACTGTATTTTTTTTTTAATCCTCCAAGTATCTTATTTCTGCAGCGCTGTTGTGTGGTCACATGATTTTTCCCTTTTTTTGGCATCTGCAGGGGAAGATCTTTTGGAGGGGCTTCTATTACTCTACGGATGCATTCTCTCCACAGTGTGACTCTGTGTCTGGCCAGCCCTTATTGGTGCAGTGCCATTCACGTGACTAACAAAAACAGTTTTAGAAGAGAAATTCAAATAAGATTATAAATATCAAATAATTGTTTTACAACCCCCAGTAAACCTTTGTTGAACATCAATTATGCATTTTTGTGCATTGAAATGGAGTAGGAGTCAAGGATGATTGACACTAGCTTTCATTTTGTTCAGATGGCATCTGCATCCAAGGTTTTTTTTTTTTTACTTTACAGGTATTGGCAATTAAATTTGATATATTTAATACTGATTTCTATGAAAACTAAGCTTTTTTATGAGTTTCTCAGTGAATGTAATCAATGAGCATGCTATATCCCACGATATCCCCCTAGTGTTTAGCAATAAGAGGACATGGAGGAGGTGGGAGAGAGGGGAGTGGCATTTGTGCTGCGCCACAGCTTCTGTCATAAATGCTTCTCCTGTCAGCGGTAATGTACACTGAGCCACGCATGTGCAGCTCAGAGTACAATTATGGCACTGCTCTGTGCCATGATAAAGTAACTCCCATGTGCTTGTTCAAGAGTGATGTCATCGCCTCCTGGCCATTCAAGTGGCCTGAAAAGAGCAAATCCAGAAGAAAGAGCGGGAGAAGATTGAAGAGTTTAAATGCTGACAAAATAATGCTGAAGTACTTCCTTTGACAGGTAAGTCTGTCATAATGTACTAATATGCTGTGCACATTATGGCATAAACCTCCTGAGGAACCATTAAAAAAAAAAAAAAACCATAGCAAAGATAAATGTTTTAATATCTACTGTATAATTCTAAGGCATCTGCAGAACTATTTATTTACCAGTTATCAGTTACTTACTTACATATCCAAAAATTACCACGACCATCAGCCAGCAAAACCAAAGCAAGTCTCCAAAAATCATCCGCATTAAATTAAAATTTTCTCACACATCCAATATATTGTACACGTATCAGACTTCACACAAATACCAAGATCGAATAGTATACTTCTGCATCCCTGCAGTGGCGTCACTAGGGTTGGTGTCACCCGGTGCGGTAAAACATGGTGTCACCCCCCATACCCCCCTATTTTCGAGGTGGCAGCCCAGCGTTGGAGATCGATGGTGCACGTTGGATCGGTCAGAAAGGCCTACAGGCAGTATTAGGGCTAGAGGATAGCAGGTTAGGCAGTTCCTAATTGCTCATTCCCTAGGATCAGTAATGGATAATGGCCGACAGGCCCACTTACCAGACCCAGCGAAACAGCGCAGTGATCCCTCCGGCTGATTAATTGCTCATTCTGGGTTGCCCAGGGCGAATCTGGTCAGAAGTGTAGCACGTCTGTACCTTGGCACTGGCTTAGTCTTTCTCTCTCTAGTGGCGCTGGGCAGTGTGGTTCTCTCTCTGGTGGCGCTGGGCAGTGTGGTTCTCTCTCTGGTGGCGCTGGGCAGCGTGGTTCTCTTTCTGGTGGTGCTGGGCAGCGTGGTTCTCTTTCTGGTGGTGCTGGGCAGTGTGGTGCTCTCTCTGGTGGCGCTGGGCATTGTGGTGCTCTCTCTGGTGGTGCCGGGCAGCGTGGTTCTCTTTCTGGTGGCGCTGGGCAGTGTGGTGCTCTCTCTGGTGGCGCTGGGCAGTGTGGTGCTCTCTCTGGTGGTGCTGGGCAGCGTGGTTCTCTTTCTGGTGGCGCTTGGCAGTGTGGTGCTCTCTCTGGTGGCGCTGGGCAGTGTGGTGCTCTCTCTGGTGGTGCTGGGCAGCGTGGTTCTCTTTCTGGTGGCGCTTGGCAGTGTGGTGCTCTCTCTGGTGGCGCTGGGCAGTGTGGTGCTCTCTCTGGTGGTGCTGGGCAGCGTGGTTCTCTTTCTGGTGGTGCTGGGCAGTGTGGTGCTCTCTCTGGTGGCGCTGGGCAGTGTGGTGCTCTCTCTGGTGGCGCTGGGCAGCGTGGCTCTCTCTGGTGGCGCTGGGCAGTGTGGCACGCTCTCTCTGGTGGCGCTGGGCAGCGTGGCTCTCTCTGGTGGCGCTGGGCAGTGTGGCACGCTCTCTCTGGTGACGCTGGGCAGCGTGGCTCTCTCTAGTGGCGCTGGGCAGTGTGTCACTCTCTCTGGTGGCACTGGGCAGCATGGCTATTTTTCTGGTGGCGCTTGGCAGTGTGGTTTTCTTTCTAGTGGTGCTGGGCTCAGCTACCTTGTTACTGTGGAAACAACACCCCCCCCCCCCCCCATGAGACCAGCTTGCTCAGGGTGGGTGGATGGGTGGATGTGTCACTCAGCTACTGTGCCTATTATAGCTAATACAATATATATGTGTCCAGCAGCACCCCCCCCCCCCATCATCAGACCAGCTCAGGGTGGGGGTGGCTCAGTCAGCTAATATATAGTGAGTGTTGTCTGTCTGATGGGGGGGGGGGGGGGTGCTGCTGGACACATATATATTGTATTAGCTATAATAGGCACAGTAGCTGAGTGAGCTGGTCTGGTGGGGGGATGGGGGTGGCTGGACCAGATTTCTCTCTCTCTCAGGACAGCCAGGGCACAGAGTCCTCCCACACCAGCTCTGTCAGTACCATGGCAAGCCCCCTCACCCTGGGCTCGGGCCGGCGGTGGACACCAGGACCCCCCCGCCCCCCCCCCCCCCGCACCTGTTCTGAATCTGCACAGCAGCTTGAGTCTCTAGAGGAGAGGAGGGCAGCTTCTCAGCGTGCAGCCGCCGCGCCGCCCGGGCGGAGATACTGTGTGGTGACGTCATCATCATGTCTGCAGCAAGAGATGTGACAGGATGAAGTTCGCTGGCTGGCTCGGTAGGGAGGAGGAGGAAGAAGGAGGACACACTCACACACCAGGGGCGGCATGGCGCTGGAGGTGTGTTGTTTCAGCCCAGCGGGGTGAACGGGTCAGATGAAAAAAAAAAAAATACCAGGGCTTTCCTCACTGTCGGGAGGGTGTCACCCCTCTAGCGGGTGTCACCCGGGTGCGCACCGCACCCCCGCACCCCCCTTGCAACGCCTCTGCATCCCTGCATGTGCCGTCTTTTTCTTTACCTTTATGGTATGTTTCCTTCATTTCCCACTTGCGTAAAGTGAACCTGTCATTCAGCTAAAACCCGCCTCAGCGGACCAGCTGTCAATATACACTAACCACAGAAATTTGTGATGTATAGCACACTGAAGTAAAAAAAAAATCTATCAGTTAATGGCCAGCTTTAGACTCTCACAGTAAATAAGGCATGCTGTGTGTACAAGGACTGTGGCATTAATCCCTTTCCACCATTAGCAAAATTTGACCACACCCGCAATTTGGCACTCTGCTTATTGCTTTATTGTGTGTGTGTGTGTGTGAGGGGTAGTTGGGTTCCAGAATTATCAGTCCTGAGTCCCAGATATTCAAGGTATGCCCCAAAATTGAGAGACTGGCCAGAGGGTGATGGGAGCAGTGGCGGCTGGTGCTCCAAATTTTTGGTGGGGCGCAAACAAACTGAAAAATACTGAAAAAAAATTGATTGCAGCTACACTGTGTCCATCAAATGCAGCAATTGTGCCCATCAAATGCAGCCACTGCGCCATCAATTGCAGCCATTGTGCCCATGAAATGCAGCCATTGTGCCTCATCATATGCAGCCATTGTGCCCATGAAATGCAGCCACAGTAAATCTTCCAGAGGTCAAGTGGTTAAAGTAGAGCTACAGGCAAAACTTTTTTTTTTTTCATTTTGGATAGAGCAAGTTAGGGTTATAACCCCTGTCAGATTTTTTTTCACCATCTGTGTCCCATTGCAGAGATTTCCCTTCACTTCCTGTCCCATAGCCAAACAGCAAGTCAGAGGAAATCCCTGTAAATTAAGGGAATTCCATGGGTATCCCCAGATCACCAGAACTAGTCTCCCCATTGGAAGATTTCCCCTATATTTATCACGGCTGGGCTCAGCCATTCCTTCTCAGAGCTGGCCGCTCAGCTGTTGGCTAATTGCCAGCTCCTTGCTCTCCACAGTGACTCACCTGTCGATGATATCCTGCTCGTCAGTCCTGCCTACTTAAGCCGTCCAGCCCAGATGATCTCTGCCTTCACCTTGGTCCCATCTCTAGAGACGCTCTCCTGTGTTCCTGTTAAAGACTTGCTTTGCTGACATTCCTTCTGGCTCCAGATCCTGCTTGCTGTTCTACTACGCTCATCTCTGGCTCCCTGACGTTTTGGCTTGCCTGACCGGTTCCGGATCTCTGGCTATGTTTTGGCTATGTTTATTCTGTTTACCTTTTTATTATTATTATTATTATTATTAAACAAGTGTAATTTAACTGTACTTCTGTCTCAGTCTGATTCATGGCTTCTGACAATATTACTTTTCTGGGGATAACCCCAAATTTGGGATTTTCTTTTACTTTCACTTTTAATGATAATGATAAACAGGATAAATATAGAGAATTAATCTCCTTGACAGGGGGAACAGACAGCAAGAGGTTATTCACTGTATGGTGGGAATTACCATCATCCCTATATTGAAGTATAAAAAAAAGTATTTTCCCTGGTATTATAAAGGTAGCCACTATATTCTTATAATAAATGTTATACATTTTATTGGTACATATAATGAATAAAACATTTACACGTTTACAGCTGAAACAGCCAATAGGCAATATTGCAATTGTCAGTCTAAATACTTATTTCATAAAAAAACAAACATCTTGGCACTCATGTGTAGAGGAGGCACCCGACGCGTTTCAGTATTACTTTCATCAGGGGTGATTACTGTATTTTATTACAGATGAAATAATACACATTGTGATTTGACGTACCCCTGATAAAACTACTACTGAAACATGTCGGGTGCCTCCTAAAACTGAAACTCTACACATGAGTGCCAAGATGTTTGTTTTGTGAAGTAAGTATTTAGACTGACAAGTGCAATATTGCCTATTGGCTGTTTCATCTGTAAACCACACTGTGAATTTATAATTTTAACATTATGTTTTATTAATTCTATGTACTAATAAAATGTATAACTTTAATTATAAGAATATAGTGGCTACCTTTATAATCCCTTTATAATTTTTTTTTTATAGAAACTGACAGGGGTTCTGTATTCTATCCGAAACAAAAAAAAAATCAGTTTTGCCTTTAGTTATACTTTTAAGCTTTGTGTTATAAAAAGCTAAGGTGTGACTGGGTCTTAGGTTCAGATGTATTCACTTAGTCATGTGCTTGTATTTTAGGTTAGTTGTAAAGTCACCGCTCCGTTGGCTCTAATCGGAGAACACAGGTCAATGGATCAAAAAAGCTGCGAACATTTCTCATGTGCATAAGCACAGCAGATGTGTGAATGAGGCTCATTAATCCCTGCAGATGTTTTCTGCTTTAAACCACAGGAAAACGTTGAACATAAAAGATATCCTAAAAGTCAATTTAACACATGTATTTTTATTTTGTGTAAAGGTGTTCATTTAAAATCCATTAACCTTCATAATTATAGAGCCCTCTATTTTATTCTCTGATTATTATCTTATCGATTTTGAAATATTTTTCTTATTGTCAAGACAATATAGCAAGTGCTGCCACCCACACAGTTCTACGCGTGCTTCCTACGGTATTGATGTTTAAAGAACCGCAACAAAGCCTATAGGATTTGATATCTTTCTAATAATAAATACGACAACTATTGAAAGAGAGAGTAATGTAAAAAGAATAGAACACCGGTAATGACAAGTGTTTGCTTCTCTGTCGAGGTTGATAATTCTATTACAGGCAGTAATATTAATATCTCCATGTTCCTGTTGTTTGATTGACACAACAATTATATTTATTATTAAATAAATATACTCTAATGGAGTTGTGCCTATTATTAAAAATAGATCTGCAATTTATCTCTGTTGGCTGCTATGCTGGAAGCTGAAAGCTCAAACAATAGCTGGTGTGACTGTACATGTGACAAGGAACATAAGACTGTCTATTATCTTACATTTTTGCATTCTATTCCATGTTAATGAAACCAAACAATACAGTTTTAAGATGGTTTTTTTGCTATGAATAAATTGCATTGCATTATCAGTGGGGGGATTTACTAAAACTGGAGCACACAGAACCTGGTGCAGCTGTGCATACTAACCATCAGCTTCTAACTTCAGTTGGTTCAATTAGGGTCCTTTCACACTGCAGCACATCTATTTTCACACTGCAGCGCTTCTAAAACGCACTATGCATTTTTTAAAAATGCATAGCACATTTTAAATTTGTTGCAGGCAGCACATAAGCGGTGAACAACTGGCTATTCATTGGTTGTTAAGGACCGCGGCGGGTGGTTGTTAAGGATACCGGTGGGTTCCAGCTCCTTAAGAAACCGATACCTACACATACAGTGCCCCTCTTTACCTCCATTTCAGCCACCAAGCTTCTCTCTGCTCGAGTGGTCCGGTGTTGTATCATTAGCCATCCCCCATCACGAAGTGTCCGCTGTGTACTGCGCATGCGCAGTACACAGGACACCCTAATTCCGAAAATTGCCGAGGATGAACGACGCCTGCGCCGGGAGTCCACTTTCAAGCCCCACCATCCAAGTGGACATAGAGTTAGAATATAAAAGAGCCGAGCACAGCGAGGCTGTGCCCGAAGAGTGGCGAGTGAAGCGAGCCCGCGAGGGGCCCTCTAAGTTTGACTAACCCTATGTCCGCTTGGATGGTGGGGGCTTCACCTCTACTCACGGTGCAGGCGCCGTTCATCTTCTGACAATTTCCAAAAATCTTCATGCCCTGTGCTGCGCATGCGCAGTACACACTTCGGACACCTAGTGACAGCCGGACACTTCGTGATAGAACACCGGCCAGTGGTGCAAAGACAGAGCCCACCATCTTTTGTCCCGTCATTACAAAGGGCACTGCAGAGGGGGGAGGGGCCAGAAAAACTGGGCGGGACAGAAAGGAACGGTGAACCACTGTGAATGTGTGGGGAGGAGAGGGGGCAGACCAAACCTTGAAGTCGGGAGCAGCTTGGGCGACATATAAGGGGAGGAGAGGGGACTGCCAAACCGAATGGAACATTGAGCAGACCATGGAGGTACAGGAGGCATATGTGTAACTATATAACCATCATCATCTTTTTTTTTTAAGTGTCACATGACCCCAAAAATGAAACAAAAATAACACCCTGAATGTGTTTTTGATGAATTTGTGATGCGGTTTCCATAGATTTCAATGAAAGTTGCATCTTTGGTGCACTTTTGGAAAGCGCAACTAAGAACGTAGTGCAGACGAAGCGCAGTGATGTGAAAAGGCTCATAGGATTAAAAGGGAAATAATTCTGATGCGATTTTGTCATGCTGGAAAGGTGCTTTCTAGCGTGGCAAAAGCACATCGGTTTCAAAGGGCCCTCAGCATTCACATTCACATTTGACATGTCAAATCGCATGCCAAATCGGCGGCATTTTACCACCAAAAGAGCTCTATTTGTGTGAAAAAAATTATAAAAATGTAATTTGAGTACAGTGTTGTATGACCGCGCAATTGTCATTCAAATTGTGACAGCGCTGAAAACTAAAAATTGGTCTGGGCAGGAGGGTGGTTTAAGTGCCCGGTAAGCAAGTGGTTAAAGAGCAAATAATTTCTAATGTGTTGGGTGTCCAGTGTGTGGATGCTGCTGCAATATGTAAAACTATTAGTTTAAGTGTTTACATTTTAGAATAGGGTGTCTTGAGATTGCACAATTTTAAAAGGGTGCCTTAACAGAAAAAAGTACTGGCGTAGAATTTTAGGAAAAGTTGCTGAAACCCTAAATCCCACCAGAAGCTGAGATTGTAGTCACTGTTGTTTTTAAAGCAATAGTGAAGTTTACAAATTGCTGTAAAACAGTGGCCGCTGGTGCTCAACTGTGCACCATCAAATGCTGCCACTGTTCCATCAAATGCTGCCACTATGCCAATCAAATGCTGCCACTGTGCCCCATCAAATGCTGCCACTGTGCCCATCAAATGCAGCCACTGTGCCCATCAAACGCAGCCACTGTGCCATCAAACGCAGCCACTGTGCCCATCAATTGCAGCCACTGTGCAATTAAACTCAGCTACTGTGCCCATCAAACGCAGCCACTGTGCACATCAAACGCAGCAACTGTGCCCATCAAACGCAGCCACTGTGCCATCAAATGCCGCCACTGTGCCCATCAAATGCCGCCACTGTGCCCATCAAATGCTGCCACTGTGGCATCAAATGCCGCCACTGTGCCATCAAATGCCGCCACTGTGCCATCAAATACCGCCACTGTGCCCATCAAATGCCGCCACTGTGCCCCATCAAATGCCGCCACTGTGCCCCATCAAATGCTGCCACTTTGCCCAATCAACTTCTGCCGCTGTGCCCTACAAATGCCCCCACTGTGCCATCAAATGCTGCCACTGTGCCCTCAAATGCTGCCACTGTGCCCCATCAAATGCTGCCACTGTGCCCATCAAACGCAGCCACTGTGCCATCAAACGCAGCAACTGTGCCCATCAATTGCAGCCACTGTACAATCAAACTCAGCCACTGTGCCCATCAAACGCAGCCACTGTGCCCATCAAACGCAGCAACTGTGCCCATCAAACGTAGCCACTGTGCCATCAATTGCAGCCATTGTGCCATCAAATGCCACAACTGTGCCCATCAAATGCCGCCACTGTGCCTATCAAATGCTGCCACTGTGCTCTGTCAAATGCTGCCACTGTGCCCATCAAATGCCGCCAATGTGCCCCATCAAATGCTGCCACTGTGCACCATCAAATGCTGCCACTGTGCCCCATCAAATTCTGCCACTGTGCCCTACAAATGCCTCCACTGTGCCATCAAACGCTGCCACTGTGCCATCAAATGCCGCCACTGTGCCAATGAAATGCTACCACTTTGCCCCATCAAATGCTGCCACTGTGCCCATCAAATGCAGCCACTGTGCCCATCAAATGCTGCCACTGTGCCCCATCAAATCCTGCCACTGTGCACCATCAAATGCTGCCACTGTGCCCCATCAAATGCCGCCACTGTGCCCATCAAAAGTTGCCACTTTTGATGGTGGGTCTGCTCCCCACTCGCTCGCTGTCTGCCCGGCACTTACCCTATCTCGGGGGTGGGTCAGGCAGCGGGTGATGCCGGCAAGCTGTTGGATCTTGCAGCAGCGAGCTGTGTCCTCCATGCGTCTCCTCCCCTCCTCCTGATAGGGGTCAAATAGCAGCGCCTGTCCTTTCAGCCAATCAGGTGACGGGTATCAGACCCGTGCTACCTGATTGGTGGAGAGGCGGTTCAGTGTTAGAAAAGCGAATGTTCATTCGCTTTTCTAACACACCTGGGTGGACTGCGAGCGCAAAGCATTGCGCTCGCAGTCCACCCAGATGTGTTAGAAAAGCGCTCCAAGTTCACCTTTTTTGAAGCCTATTAGAGCCTATGGATCTAATAAGGTGCTTTAAAATACACCCCCACCGCTGGAATTCAGGTCCCCTGCCGTTCGAAATGGGGCCAGGCGCCTGAATAGGGGGTGGCGGTGGCAGTCATGGATAGATTCATGCTATGCATGAATCATTCCATTAGTCATAGAGGGGGGATGGTTGGAGAGAGGGGGCGGCGCCCGTGCACCCTTAATCTCCCTGGCAGTATGATTATATCAGATTTTAGGTGCTGAAAGCGGTACAATTATTTCGCATGGAAATTTGGCATTTTATATTGTACAAAGTCAGCATGAACCACATGCTTGTCACTCCTTTTTTTTTGTAGAATGAAGGCATTCCATAGGCATTGTTCAAGAAGATGCCTGAAGATCTTCTTATAATATTTTTGTTGTTGTTTTCTTATGGCTGGATAAAATGTCATTGCCTGGTCGGCTCTGTCAATACCTCACATGGTGTTGTTGTAGTCTATAACCACTTGTGGTTTCATGATGTCTTTCCCACCTTTTGTGTGTACCATGACAGCGGAGGTGTTATGGATTGTACTCATTAGGTACACATCTTTTTTGTCACTCCATCGCAGTGCCATCATTTTGCCTTTCTGCCAGGCAACCATTTCTCCCGTCTTGAGCTTCTTATTGCCAAAGGTTGGCGGCATGTCACGCCGGTTAACCCTAACGGTTCCATAGGCATCCGTTTTATTTTGTAGAAGGAACTCATAGAGTTCAGGAGATGTGTAAAAATTGTCTGTGGTTACACAATAGCCCCTATTCAGCAATGGCTCAATCAATGAAAGAACCTTAGAGGTTGCCATTCCATAATGACTGTATTTTTGGTTGAATTTGGTTCCTTTACCAGTGTATAGGACAGTTCCAAATATAACCAGTGCTCGATTCATATAGCATGAAAGATTTTACGCCAAATCGTGCCCTCTTTGGCGCTATATATTGTATCTAGCTGGGCCTTCCCTTGTAGGCCATTAGACTTTCGTCTATGCTGATGTCTCTATCTGGCACATAGCTCTGTTGGAAATTTTTCAGATTCATCTGATATACCTCCCAAATCTTCTTGAGTTTGGGGGCTGGATGAGTAGTTTCATCAAATGCTTCATTATTTTCAAAGTGCAAATATTTCATTATCAGGGAAAATTTGTACTCCGAAATAACCGTGCCAAAAAATGGAGTGGCTAGTAATTTATTGGTTGTCCAATACCACTTCTGCAGGGGTTTCCCCACCACTCCCTGAAGAATTATTAGGCCCAGAAATTTCCAGATGTCCTCTTTGGTCACTGGTTCCCACTTTCTGCTCCTTGAAAACCTCTGAGGTGTAGCAGCTTGTTGCTCCTAATACCGGTTTGTTTCCGTAACTATTTTTCAAGAAACTCATCGGTCAAAAATAGTTGGAGGTATGCCAAGGGGTTGTCATCTTCCACATCCACTTTGATACCAGGTGCTCCAGTAAATGGGAATCTTGGGGGAGCTACGTGATCCGTACCGCAGTCGATAGAGCACCAAGTCCGCACATCACTGATGTCAGTCGCAGGATTGTCGCAGAAATCACTTTCAGTGTCTGATGACGAACTTCCCCACGAATCGCTATCACTCAATTCTGCAAGTGATTCTGTATCGCTATCTCTGTTTTCCAGCACGCCATAAACCGCTTTTGAGGTAGAGGCGCGCTTTTTGGATGCCATGGTCGTTCTGCAGTTTCCAGGCAGAAAGTTCAGTAAAACTGCAGGAAAGATCACTGGACAAAGCACTGGGGGGGGCAAACTGAGGTAAACTTATTAGATACAGTAATGTAATCCAATAAGATTACAATGTATGGTGTGTGTTGTGGTTTATACTTTTTGAATCTGCCGCAGGTTTCACCCCCCTGCATCGCACCGCTCGCAGGGAAGGGAAGCCGGAACACACGGAAGATCGAGTAGAGGGTCCAACCGCCGTACACAGCGGGAGTACATCCCGGGGACAAGGTAAGTAACCTCTTCCAGGATCCAGCGAAGCAATCCCGAGTGTGGCTCGGGGGTTACCACTAATGGTACTGAAATCTCACCCCGAGTCACACTCGGGAATACCGCCCAGGAGGTTAACCACTTACCCACTGGGCACTTAAACCCCCTTCCTAACCAGACCAATTTTCAGCTTTCGGTGCTTTCACACTTTGAATGACAATTCACACAAATAGAGCTTTCTTTTGGTGGTATTTAATCACCGCTGGGTTTTTTATTTTTTGCGCTATAAATCAAAAAATACTGAAAATTCGGTTAAAAATAAAAAAGAAAATTCTTTGTTTCTATTAAAAATTTATTGCAGAGTATTGGCGAGTATTGGCAAGTATTGGCAGAGTATTGGCGAGTATTGGCAGAGTATTGCAGTGTTGCAGTGTTGCACAGTATTGGTAGAGTATTGCACAGTGGTGGCAGAGCATTGCACAGTGGTTGCAGAGCATTGCACAGTGGTGGCAGAGTATTGCACAGTGGTGACAGAGCATTGCACAGTGGTGGCAGAGCATTGCACAGTGATTGCAGAGCATTGCACAGTGGTGGCAGAGCATTGCACAGTGGTTGCAGAGCATTGCACAGTGATTGCAGAGCATTGCACAATGGTGGCAGAGCATTGCACAGTGGTGGCAGAGCATTGCACAGTGGTTGCAGAGTATTGCACAGTGGGGGCAGAGCATTGCACAGTGGTTGCAGAGTATTGCACAGTGGGGGCAGAGTATTGCACAGTGGGGGCAGAGCATTGCACAGTGGTTGCAGAATATTGCACAGTGGTGGCAGTGTATTGCACATTGCAGGCACTGACCAGCGCTGTGGGCACTACACATCCAGCCCACAGCACTGGTCCCGTCTCTCCCCCTTTCCGCTTCTCCCCTCTCACTGTACCGATCGGTACAAAGAGGGGAGGGAGGAACCGGCATCATGACGTGACGCCGGTTTGTGTACATGTGATCGCTCCGTCATTTGATGAAGAGATCACGTGGTAAACGGCCGCTATCAGCGGCTGTTTACTGTGATCCGTGATGCGCCGAGTCCTCGGGACCCGGCGGTCATGGATGTTCCCAAGTGCGCTCCCCAGGGGGCGCATGGGAGCAAGTTTCTGGGAGGACATCCACCCAGAATAAGCCGACCGCGCTGTCGCCGTCTTTCGGCTATGGCCTGGTCGGCATGTGGTTAATGGACGCACCACCACTGACTTTTTTAGATGTAATACTCTCTTAGTTTGTTTTAGAGTAAATAAAATTGTTGGTTCCTGCTGTAATCAGGGAAGCAGTAGTTGTTTGGTCTGGTCTGTTCAGGGCTTCACAGGCTGAGAGTATGATTGCTTCTCCCATCTCTATAAGAAGTTTATGGAGCTTAGGGAGGGAGAATTCAAATGACAAGCCTGGAATATGGAGCAGGATCTAGCCAATACCTGGGGAGGTGTGCCCAGTTGGTGGATGGATGCTTTTAAACAGCAATGGCAGCCTGCATGTATTTTACAATATTACAGTACAAACCACTTACAAATATGTAATATGTACTGTATGCAGTTCTAATATGCTACTAGATGCACCAACCAGCTCTTTGCCTGCTGCTTGGCAGAAGGAGTCCATAATAGTTCTCTTTTGGGTCCCAGAATATTTCTGATTGTTCTTCCCTGAGCCGAATTGCTTTCAGAAATTGAGACGTAATCAAAAGAACTACAATACATCGAAATCAGAAAAAAAAGATGAATTGAAACTCATCTACAATTTTAAAATATTAATTTGATTAATGATAAAGCTAAGAGAAATTCTGTTTCAGCGCATATTTCCTCATTCACTCCATTGTTCCCAAGGGACAACCGTTAATTGCTTTGCAACATGTTCAAACATATCCCACAGGGAAAAGAGATGCCTCAAGGAATATCTGTAAAGAAATCTGTAGCATTTGTTATTTCTTCTATTTTGTCTCAGGGAAAAGAAAAACAATCAAGAATTCTTTTTGTGCATTCTTTACTTTCATAATAAAATTGGCATTTTACTAAAAAAAGAAAAAAAAACACCTTCTGGTAGATTAAACTGTTTGCTTTGTGCAAGAGTAATAAACAACTAATAAAATATGTTGGCCATACCTCCCAACATTCTGAAATGGGAAAGAGGCCACCTTATACCACAAATCATGTGGGCAAAGGAATACTGTCATGGCATGCCCCACAGTTATGTTGACCATGAAGAATTAATAATTAAAAATAATAGTTTAAACCTACAAGGGTGTTTTTCACCACTACTCTACCTTTATCCTGGCTTTTTAACAAGTTAAAAGCAAAAGTTTGGAGCAGCCTTTCTCAACCTTTTTACCCTAAAGGAACCCCTGAAAAAAAAAGTAGAGCTAGGTGGGGAACCCTTGCTTAAACCATTGCATCAGGGTTTAGTGTGAAATATGCCCCTTACAGTGTCAATGGAACAATGTCACCCTTATAGTGGTGGCCAGATTATCTACTGACATCAGGGCTCCACCCACCGAGCTCCAGACAACAGACCCACCAACAGAATCTGCAGTTTTTCGGGTCTCATAACAGACAGAGGGGAGACATTTGACAGGTAAATATACATGCAGGAGGCATGTATATCCTTATAGATAACCCTTATGGCAGTAGTTTAGAAAGGATGACATTGGGTTTACAGCCACTTTAATCACTGTTGGGTTTCTTATTTTTTACAAAAAAAAAAAGACCGCAAAGTTTCTTAGTTTCTGTCAGTAAATTTTGTAAATAAGTAATTTTTCTCCTTCACTGATGTGCGTTGATAAGGCGGCACTGATGGACACTGATAGGCTTCACTGATGGGCACTGATGATGTGGCACTTATGGGCACTGATGAGGCAGCACTTATGGGTACTGATGAGGCGGCACTTATGGTCACTGATTAGGTGACACTGATGTGGAGGCACTATTATGCCGCACTGATGAGCACGGATAGGCAGCACTGATGGGAATTGATGGGCAGCACTGATGAGCAGGCACTGATGGGCACTAAAAGGCAGCACTGACTGGCACCAGTAATGGCATTGATTTGTGTCACTGATGGGCACTGATTTGTGTCACTGATGGGCACTCATGGGCACTGATTGGTGGCACTCATGGGCACTCATTGGTGGCACTCATTGGCACTAATTGGTGGCACTTCTGCAGCTTTCCTGTAATCAGGGCACTAATGATCAGTGCCCTGATTACCATCCCTGTTCTCCCCTGCGAGGAGAGGCCACTGATCTGCTGTCCTCACCACACACTCTGTCAGTGTGAGGCCAGGAGAGACATTTTTCGGCACTTCTGCGTTACATGTGACCAGCTGTGATTGGACACAGCCGATAACATGGTTAAAGAGCCGCGTTCACCCAGAACGAGAGCCACACTGTCCCTCCGTCATTTGATGGTGGGCGGGCGGCAAGTGGTTAACCTAGCAGAAGGTCCAGGGCAGGGACAAGTGGGGCTGGTGGGGCAGATGCCCAAAGCTCAGTGGTGGGGTGGGGGCACCTTTCCCACCACACCCACAGTTCAGAACAGTAGCTGGCAAACAGTGGATGTGGTTAGTGCTGTCAAACTGTGCTCCAACATGCCCACTCTCCACCCCATCCACCCACAGCTGACATGAAAAACATACCATGAATGCGCAACTACCTTCTAGCTGCTAGAAGGCAAGTAATTGGCCCTGCATTTGCAGTGCACACTCCATGCCAACAATGGGCGCAGGGCGGTACACCCATTCTATGGTGTTGATTAGTAACAGGGTAGGAGGCACAGTTCAGTATTCTTGCCCTGGGCACTGGAGGAACCTGTCCCAGTACTGAGAAGGTCTACTGAGCCTGCCAGGTTAAGGGACCCAGCACTAGGCCCCCAAATAGGACCATATTCTTGGGGATAGCTTGCTATACTCTGCATAAGTTCCACTGCCTGTCACTGCAAATGGAAGAGTGGGGCCCTTCCTCTCAATCTATGCTAATGTAGGGACATAAGTAGCGTTTGACAGTAAGGGTCCCACTGTGATAGGTCATAGTTACATCATTAGTCTGGTTGAAAAAAAAAACAATTCCATCTAGTTCAACTAATAACAGGCGAAAAAAATCATACAATCCCACATACACAATCCTATACCCACAGTTGATCCAGAGGATCGGGAAAATCCCCAGCAAAACATGATCTAATTTGGTCCTGCAGCGGAAAAAGATTCATTCCTGATCCCCGGAGAGGCAATCTGATATTCCCTGGATCAACTTTACCTATAATTGTCAGCACCCAGTTATATTGTGTACATTTAGGAAAGAATCCAGGCCTTTTTTAAAGCAATCTACTCAGCTGGACAGAACCAGCTTTTGAGGGAGTCTATTCCACATGTTCACAGTTCTTACTGTGAAGAAACCTTTCCGTATTTGGAGATTAAATCTCTTTTCCTCTAGACGTAAGGAAATCCCCAGAAGTCCCTTTGCTTGTTGCTGTAATTTGTAATTGATAAAATGCCTGTAGTTTGCACCCCCCCAGGGCCTCATGGCCATTTTAACTGCTTAGCGACCACCCCACGCACATATACTGAGGCAGGGTTGCTGCTCTGTGCCAGATCATGTACCTAGTACGTCATCTGACACTTTTGAGTTTGGGGCACACGAGCGCCACTGGCATCCCACTCCCACTGTGATTGGACACAACAGGAGCCAATCAGCAGGTCCGCTGGACTTGATGTCTGCCGGGGCCCGCCAATCATTCAGGAAAGAAGCAGAACGATGGTCTGCCTATGGAAACGAGTGTAGCACCCTCTACCTTAAGTAGGTGCTAGAGTTAGATTTTTGGCCAGTGCAGGTAAATTTAGGCAGGCATAGCTGAAAACTAGGCCTGTTTGTTTTGATCTGGGAGCTGGGGAGTGGTTAAGTGTAGGCTGGTGACCCACAGGCAGTGTCACTTCTTAGTTACCTCCCTCTGGCTTCGAGAAGATTCTGGAAGCAGAGAAGGGGAAGAAAGGTGAAGCTGTGCGGGGTGTGTTAATGAGCCCTGACCAATCCCCAACTAGGATTGGCAGGCCTACTTAAATACCTTGGATCATCTAGGGAGGAGTTGTTCGGGTGGAAGAACTGAGAGATTGAGTGTTAGGCTGTCGGGGCCTTGGAGGGAGCCCCCAGTCTGGGGGAGGGGGGACCTTGGGCTAGGGCTCGGAGCTGTGAGGGAACCCCACACAACCCATGGAGTGTCCTGAACAGGAGTAGAAGAGGACAGGGGGAGAACTGCCAGGCAAGTCTTCAGGAGGGATCCACCAGGTGTCAGTGAGTGAGAGGCACAGTCGGGAGAGTTGGTAGAGGCATGCCAGAGCGGACTGGGGGTCTAAGATGGATGTAGAGCCAGCGGGAGAGACTGTGATGTTACTGGCATTGAAGTCGGGCTGCTGCAGCCAGGAGGGCTGGCAGAGTCTGCACAGGACTGACTGGGGTCAGTAGTCCACCTCAATACAGCTAGCACTAAAAACATTTTCTATTGCTATTGGTTGCTACACCAAAGGGGCCCACGGTCCCTGCCAGCAAATGGCAAATCCCTGAAATTGGGTTTAATTCAGAGCTGGGCCTAACCATGTGCTAGCTGTGCCAGGAACCAAGTATTGCACAGGAGAGAAAGTCACAGTCTGCAAAGAAGCATTGTGCTGAAGGAGTCTGGAGCTTTAGAGAATGCGAATAGAGGTTCCAATCAATAATTGTATTGTTTAATACTATTGATTCTGGGCATCCCATAATCCCTTTACCCTATCCAAGTTTAAAGGGGTTGTAAAGGTATTTTTTTTTTTTTTTTAAATAACAAACATGTTATACTTACCTCCACTGTTCAGCTCGTTTTGCACAGAGTGGCCCCGAACCTGCTCTTCTGGGGTCCCTCGGCAGCTGTCTCCATTCCCCCCACAAGGACTTCTCACATTCATGGGAGCTCCTTCACATGGTGAGAAGTGCTTGCGGGCACGCTCCCGTGATCCAGCCGGTGGCCATAGACGCTCACTGTATCATTCGGCCCCGCCCCCCGGTGCGCCTCGTCATTGGATGTGATTGACAGCAGTGCGAGCCAATGGCTGCGCTGCTTTCAATCCATCCACTGTAACCAATCAGCGGCCAGGCTGATCGGCGAAGAGGATGTCAGGTGCGAGCGCAGGACATTCAAGGGGTCATGTAAGTAAAACGGGGGGGGGGGGGGGGGGGGGGCCGACATTGTCTTGTTTTTTCACCTTAATGCATTGAATGCATTAAGGTTAAAAAATTATTACCTTTACAACCCCTTTAATCCCTCAATAAAACAACAAAAACAAAGCTGATGGACTGTTCATTGTCTGGAGAGTGACTGGAAGAAAATGTCAGGCTGGGCAGTGTGACAGGTGGAACTACTACACTTAGCGGCCCCATGGGGGTACTGCTACACAAGGCAGACTGTCATTCTGTCAGTAGGGAAGGTATTGATCCTGTGTTTTTACTAAGCAGAAACACGGATCACTGCCTTCCCATAGAACAAGCCCTTCCCAGCCAGTGTCATTAGTACAGTGACAGTGCATATTTTTAGCACTGGTCACTATATTGATGTCACTGGTTCCCAAAAAAGTATCACTTAATGTCCGATTTGTCCCCTGCAATGTTGCAGTCGCACTATAAATCGCTGATCGCTGCCATTACAAGTAAAAAAAAAAAAAAAATTCCATGATTGGACACGGCTGTCATGTGATCAGGAGGGCCAATCACAGAGCCCTCCTGCCGATCGGAGATGTGCCGTGTCTGGGTGCGGGCAATCCCCGTCCTTCTGAGGGATGTTCCTGAACGTTCACTAAGAAGGTGAGTGTGCCCACCCGGCCGTTTATATGCATTGGGTGGGTGGGAAGTGGTTAACAAGCGTTTCGCAAAACGAGCACTGTATTTCTAAAAATCCTAACTCAGTTTGGGAGTGTTGTCTCGCAAAACAAGCAAGATTCAGGCAAAAAGCGGTGTGTTCGGAAATGCACGGAAGGGCTCGAGGACAGTTCGGCTGACCTCGGCAAACCTCGGAAAGGCTCATGATCGGAGTCTTTCCGAGGTTTGCCGAGGTCAGCCGAAGTGTGTTCGGGCCTTTCCGACCGTTTCCGAGGCTCCCCGGCGCCCCCCACCTCTGGCCGCATGCAGTATTGCATCCCATTGAAGTCAATGCGGAACTAATTATTTTTGTTTCCATTGACTTCAATGGGAAAACTTGCTTTGATATGCGAGTACTTTGGATTACGAGCATACTCCTGGAACAGATTATGCTCGTAATCCGAGGTTCCACTGTATTGGCTTTTGGAATTTACAAATGCAGCAATTTAGAAATCAGATGAAAGGTTTAGCACTGGGAAACACTTTTTGATAGATAAAAAGTGCATTTTATATACAGCTATATAGATCAGACCAAAATGAGGGACAGATGAGGAGGAATGAAGGACAGAGGGACATTTCCCCAAATCAGGGACCGGCCCTCGAAATCAGGGACAGTTGGGAGGTATGTAATAGTAATGTGTCACGTGACTGTATTTGGCGTGTAGGTGTAGTCTTCAAGTACTGCATTTTCTTACTATGTAGAATAAAGAGAAAAAGCACTAAATATTGATGCAAGTCTTTTCTCTATGTCCTCATATCATTTGGCTTTATGCAGGACTGGTGACATATTCCCTCATATCACACATAGCAGGTGATTTTAAAATTGAGTCCACAGAGAACATTATGCGGAATAATCACCACACTTCAGGGTGCACAACTTATTTCTTGCAATCTAAATGCATGCATTGTGTTTCCGTAGACACTTGGAAAACAAAGAAGTCTTTCAGTTTTCAAGGAATCCGCTGAGCTCTGACTTCAGATTGCGATGTGGATAGAAAAAAGCATTGAAAATCTGACTTTCCGGGGCATCTTTTCTTAATGTTGTGATAGGTTTTAATCCTTTGTCTTCTTTATGCTATCAAAAATTGGTGGGAGAAGTATGTTCACAGGCTCTACAATGGCAGTACTTCTGAATATTAAGAATGCTGTTATTGCAGGCGTGTTCTTGAGTTGCTGTATACAAAGGGGAAAATTAGATCATTTGCACATTTTCAGCAGCTTATTTGTTGTATTTAAAAAATAGAACCCAATCTCCCGTAGTGTGATGGGACTTTGGAGGATGTGAGGTTGTCCCTGAGGTAAGCACACAGGAATATGATGGTTAAATCATCATTTTATTACAGAATTCATAAATAATTTCATAAACCATTAACAAATAATACACTGCTGGCAATTGCCAATAACAATACTTAGATCTTATTAAAAACTTGAGGATGCTGGTGCATGGAGTATTCCGACGCATTTGGCAAAGACATAAGTCTGCTTCTTCTGGGCAACTCTACATGCATCTAGATTTATCAATCAGATTACAAAAAACATCATTATAATCTCATTTATATAATTTTTCATAATTTTTTTTTACATTTCCAAAACAGCATATATAATATTATAACATTGACATAAGTACTCACCAATTGAAAAATATTAACTGTGTGTAGCCTACAGCATCGCAAGGAAGAATCAGACCATCATCTGTCAACCGGTCAATAGTGTCAGAGCTATTAGCCTGGTCTGGTGGACATCAGATCATGGCCAAGGCAGGAGGCAGACATCGCCCGGTAAATACCTACAATCATTTTAGTACATCATTTTGGTATTGTAGGTGTAGCACTGACCCCCGAAGGAGCTGCTGGTTTGATTTGGGCTTACAGTTACCTTCTTGACCTCGTGTGCGTCTAGGGGTTTCCCGAGGTAGATGGCCCAAAGAATTGCAGAAATTGACACTGGATCCGCTTTGGGATTTCTATTTGCAAAAAGGGTAGACAAACACAGTCTCTTAGTGAAGGATAGAGGGTTTAGGTAGAAAGTTCATGTACTCTTGGATCTGCTCAAACCAGAAAGTCTCTCACTTTAGAAATCCAGAGAATAGCCACTCACAACTGGATTCTCACTGCTACTGGATAGACCTCCTCTCACTAGGCCTAGCAACCGATAGAGTGTCCAAATAGAGCAAAGTCTCTGCCACAGACTTGTTGTAGAACACTTGTGAATAAAGTCTCTGCCACAGACTCTGCCACAGGCTCTTTCTGAGATGCCAGCCTTACGCGTGGCCCTCTCCCGAAGGGTCCTCCCCTGGTTGCTTGCTCAATTGCTGGGCCTCTCCACAGATGAGATGGCACCGGACCACCTTTGAATCCTCCTTCCAGTTACTTTGCCTCGGGCTAGCCCAGAATTGGATGGATCCGCACCCCAGGCCATGAGAGCCATGGGGGCTGGTCAGGTGGACCAGGACCAAACAGACAGGAAAGATCTTCTGGACCAGAACCAGTACCTTAAGTACCCTCTCCCAGAATTCACAGCAAGACGACACTCCCACTGGGCTGGTTCCGAGAAAGAGTGGCACTCAATTCGCCTAGCCAAACTGCGTTCTCAAGAAAGAATAAAACACATAGCGTGTGCTCTTCAGGAGCCGGCGCTACATAGGTATACCAGATGATGGTCTGATTCTTCCTCGCCATGCTGTAGGCCAGTGACAGTGCGTTCATAATGGCGCACGGGCGCCGCCCCCTCTCTTCTGCCACCCCCTCTAGCACCAATAGATAGATTCATGCATTGCATGAATCTATCTATGGCCGCCGCTGCCCCCCCTATTCAGGTGCCTGGCCCCTTTTCGGGCGCCAGACGCCTGAATTACAGTGGCGGTTTTTTTTTTGAAGCACCTGATTAGAACCATAGGCTCTAATATGCGTCTAAAAAGGTGGCCTGCGAGTGCCATGCTGGGCCAAGCTGTGTTGGCTGAAACAACATGCACTGTGATTGGATGCCTATCAGGCATCCAATCATAGCAGAAGACGGGAAGAGAGGACGGGAGAAGACATCAAGGAGCATCAAGGAGCTGTCCCACGAGACAGGGTAAGTGCAGACTGTGGGTGGGGGGCCCACTGGCAGCATTTGATATGGCACACTGGCAGCATTTGATATGGCACAGTAGGAGCATTTGATGGGGCACAGTGGGAGCATTTGATGGGGCACAGTGGAAGCATTTGATATGGCACAGTGGAAGCGTTTGATGGCACAGTGACTGCGTTTGATGGTACAGTAGCTGCGTTTGATGGCACAGTGGCGGCAATTGATGGGTGCAGTGGCTGCATTTGATGGCACAGTGGCTGCGATTGATGGTACAGTGAGGCTGCAATTGATGGGGGTTTTTTTCAGAATTTTTTAGTTTGTTTGCGCCCCCCCAAAAAATTTTGAGCACCAGCCGCCACTGCTGTAGGCTACACACAGTTAATATTTTGCAATTGGTGAGCACTTATGTCAATGTTATTATATTATATATGCTTTTTGAGAAATGTGAAAAAAGTAATGGAAAATTATATAAATGTGATTATAATGATGTTTTTTATAATTTGATTGATAAATCTAGATGCCTGTAGAGTTGCCCAGAAGAAGCAGACTGGTGTCTCTGCCAAACGCATTGGAATACTCAATGCACCAGCATCCTCAAGTTTTTAATAAGATCTAAGTATTGTTATTGGCAATTGCCATATGCAACTTAGTGTATTATTTGTTAATCGTGTATAATACTATTTATGAATTCTGTAATAAAATGATAATTTTTAACCATTATATTCTCATGTGCTTATCTCAGCGACAACCTCACATCCTCCAAAGTCCCATCACACTATGGGAGGTTGGGTTCTCCTATTTTTTAAATATACTTTATAGGGATGTGGATATGACTAGTTGTCCCTAAAACGGGTCTAACAACTTTATATATATTCAGCTTATTTGTTGCTTATTGCCTATTGTTTTGTCGCTGTTGAAATCTGATGGAATTTACAATGATTTGCATTTCCTGCTTGCTTTGGTAAATCTAGTTCATTCCAATCGATGTTTGTCCTGTGAAAATAAAGAGGCTTTGCCATGATCTGAGGATCCTCAAACATTCACATTCGATGATTTGTATTTGTCAGTGCATAGGTAGAGGGACTGGCAAATATCAGTGAGTGTGTGGTGGCTCTGAGGAAATACGGGCAGGTGAAGTTTTTGCATCACCAAAAAAGGCAAAATTTTGGATGTTTTTTCAGGGTAAAATGAGATTTAAATTACTCCTGTGGGTTACAAAAGCTCCCTTTTCTTGTTGCTCCTGTATTTTCATAATTACCCATTACTTGTAAACATTTTGTTGCCCATGTGCAGTAAGAATCTCCAATTTGTTGTATGCGTGATTGCCTGTTTCTTGCCTGTGTATTAGACAGATTTCACACCAAGCCGCCTAAAGCGTCGGCGGTAAAACACTGCTATTTTTAGCGGCGTTTTACCGTCAGATTTGCAGTGCATTTCGGCCGCTAGCGAGGCGCTTTTACCTCCCGCTAGTGGCCGAGAAAGGGTTAAAACCGCTTGCAATACGCCGCAATACGCCGCAATAGCAGCGTTTTGCCAGCGGTATTACAGCGCTGCCCCATTGATTTCAATGGGGAGCAGCGGTAGAGGAGCGGTAAACACACCGCTCCTTCACGGCTCCAAAGAAGCTGCTGACAGGACTTTTCCTGACCTCCTGCCAGCGCACCGCTCCAGTGTGAAAGCCCTTGGGCTTTCACACTGCAGACAATGGAGCAGAAGTTTGAGGGAGGACAGCAGGTGCTATTTCTAACGCAATAGCGCCTGCAAATGGAGTGTAGGCTCCATCGGACTTTGAAGTTTAAGAGCATGTTCTCAATTTTTCAGACGGAAAACGTTTTGATCGGAAATTCCGATCATCTGTACCAATTCCAACACGCAAAATTTCTACGCATGCTTGGAAACAATTCAACCCATGCTCGGAAGCATTAAACTTAATTTTCTCGGCTCGTTGTAGTGTTGTACGTCACCGCATTTTTGACGGTCGAAAGTTCAGCAAACTTTTGTGTGACCGTGTGTATGCAAGACAAGCTTGAGATTCCAAGATTTTTCCGGCGGAAAATCTGCTTGTGTGTACGGGGCATAAGAGTTCCCTTCCCTGGAACTAAGAGGCAAAGCCCAACCCCTAAAAAAACCCACACCATAATCCCCCCTCTACCAAATGATTTGAACCCGTTAACAAAGCAAGGTCCATAAAGACATGGATGAGCAAGTTTGGTGTGGAGGAAATTGAGTGGCCTGCACCTTAACCCGATAGAACACCTTTGGGATGAATTAGAGCAGAAACTGTGAGCCAGGCCTCCTCCTCCAAAATCAGTGCCTGACCTTACAAATGCACCTCTGGAAGAATGGTCAAACATTCCCATGAACACACTCCTAAACCTTGTGGACAGCCTTCCCAGAAGAGTTAAAGCTGTTATAGCTACAAAGGGTGGGCCAACTCAATATTGAACCCTACGGACTAAGACTGGGATTCCATTGAAGTTCATGTGCGTGTAAAGGCAGGCATCCCAATACTTTTGACAATATAGTGTATGTGGTCACAATTGCCAACTTCTTGCCTGTGGGTCACAGTTGACAATTTTTTGCCTATGTATTGTAATAATAAGTGAGCATATTGTCATGATTCCCTGTTTCTTGTCTGCCTTTTGTTACAATTGCTCCTGCAATACGTAGGAGCAAGTTCTCACACAATTTGGAATCCTCCGCATTCTCATGATCCCATGAAAAGGCTTGTGACATCACACTTGCCTGGGTGTTGTGGGTGGAAGCCAGGGTGTAAGGTGACAATTTTTTTTTTTTACTTTTCTCCTAATCTGTGCTTTTTTTAAAGTGGTATTTTTACATTGGAAGGTTCAGGGTCTAACTAATTATCAGACCTTTTATGAAGGTTTAGTTTAAGTGTTTGGATTTTTTTAAACACAATTTAAGCATAGAAGTTGTAACGAAGGTAAAAGTCCTCTTACAAATTCCTTTCCCGCAAGCAAAACACATGTAGTAGGGAGGATTGCTGAGTGTGCTGGCCAGCGAGGCTTGGGCTGCCATCTAGTAGCTCCCTCTGGCTCCTGTCACAGAACCATCCTGAGCTCAGCAGGCTACGCTTCTTGCCATCCTCCTCTCAACATCACTGAACATACACCAGTTCTTCTGCCTTTACCTTCACAGACTTTTCACAGCCTCAGGTAGTGAATATTGCTGCAAGGAGCTGAAAGAAAGCAGTGACATTTCTGCTGAGATTGTATACATCTGAGGTACATAGCTAATGATTTCTACAAATATACACTAATAAAATATGAGGAAAAGGTGTAACAAGCAATCTCCAGGTTAACCGATTCCTGTAGGTATAGCAATATTTGGATATGTGTATGGTAAGCAGTTGGGTATTGAATGCTTATAGTGCATTTCCACTTTTGCAGCCGAATTGGGATACCACCTACTTTATATTTGCTACATGTTCCCATAACATCACTTAAAAAAAGAATTTCAAAAATGCAGCTTACCTTTTTTAAAAGCTTTTTTGACCCTCCAGCAAGGAAAAATTCTAGGTAGTTCTCATTATTAAGGGGGCTGAGTAGCTGTGTTTTCCATAATAAGCTCTGTCTATACTGTGCATTCAGATCTTCATTAATAAATGTAACTAGATTTAAACAGTCTGTCCTAACAAAGGGTTAATGGTTTAGGAGCTGGGCTTTTTGCATTGAATGTTAATGAGGGCAGACTTGGGACAAGCTCATTCTAACATTATACAAAAAAAACTTGAAATCAGACTTGACTTCCTGAGAAACTTCAAAAACAGTGTTTCTCAACTGGGGCTCTCCAAAAAGTCCCCAGGGGATCTACCTGTCAATCACGTTCCCACCCAAACGTCGCTAGGAAATGCTTCTCCTCTTCATGCAGAGTGGTGCAGGGAAGTTGCTGTGAGTCCTGAATCCTGTGGTGCACTGTTCTCCACCAACCCTCCTCTCTATCCCAGGTCCTTGTATGTGACATCACATAAGATGGACAAGAGAGGAGGACCAGCGGGGAACAGCACATTGCAAAAGGACTCACAGCAACTTCCCTGCACTGCTCTGTATGTGAAGGAAACCACACCACTACTCTAATGTCCCCTGCTGCAACCCACATCAAATGTACCATTTTGTGCCCCCCATGTAATGTGCCCCGCTGCACCCACCATGTAATGTGGCCTGCTGCCCCCTGTGATGTACCCTGCTGCACCCCCCATGTAATATGCACTGCTGTGCCCCCCAAGTAAAGTGCCCTGCTGTGTCCCTCATGTATTGTGCTCTGCATTGCTCCCCGTGTAATGTGCCCTGCTGGGCTCCCTACGTAATGTGCCCTGCTGGGTTCTCCCTGTAATATGCCCTGATGTGCCCACCATGTTATGTGGTCTGTTGCGCTCCTCGTGTAATGTATCCTGCTTTGCCCCCCATGTAATGTGCTCTGCTTAGCTCCCCATGTAACGTGCCCTGATGGGCCCCCTGTAATGTCCCCTTATATGCCCCCCCCCCCCCCACAATGTGCCCTGCTGTCCCCCCTGCAATGTGCTCTGCTGCCCCTCCACCCATAATATGCCCCGCCGAGCCCCCCCCCCCCGTAGGGTGCAGCATCAGCCACCGGTGGCAAGAATACACTCAGAGGCCGAGGTGGATGAGAACAGTATATTGTGAGCGTTCCAACAATGTACAAACAAACACAACCACTGGGAGCCACTTACTGTACAAACAGTAGCAGAGGATCGAGATCTTGGAAAGATGCCAACAGCTTCTGCAGCGAGGATGGAAAATGTGCCCTGGTCTTTCCATACCCAAATAAGAGGCTTTCTAAGAGGAGATAGCATAGTCCCTGCACTTTCCCTACTCCTCAGGAACCTTTCCCTGCTGCTAAGCACTTTCCTTGCCAGACGGGCAACCCAACCCTACACTAGCCATTTGCATAAGGCATGCCAAACTTGGGAGCTGGAGTCCTAAATAGAATATGAATTGGTTGGGGAATAACACTTTTTGCAACTTTGATATGCTATTACGATGTATTCTGTTCATGCGATTCATTGCTGTATGAATTTTTTTTTTTTATAAGTCTGTGTAATTTAAAAAATATATATTTTTTTAGAAATAATAATAAAATATAATATATATATATTGTAACATGGGGGTGTTTAACTCAAGTGAAAAGATGCATTTTTTTAATGCAGTGAGTCCTCATCAGACAGGCATATATAGTTAAGGGCCTGGTAGCCCACGTTTATTGAAAAAACAAAAGTCCATCCAGAAGTCCCACGCAGGGGTTTAACTTCATTAAGCATTCATAAATGAAAAACATACCAAGCCACCTGGCTCTCTCTTGTCAGCAGTTCCTCTGCTTGCTCTCAACAGAGTTGATTCCTTCCAGTCCCCTGGACTCACTGGCTTCCTTAGTCTTCCAGACTACTCAAGGCTGTCCCTCCTTTCCCAGTCTCTGGGCAAAGAATAACCCTTACACAGGGATGACCCCTCCACAGGTCTGTCTTCATACAGCACCAGCAGCAGCAAGCTGCTCACACTCCACCATCCTCCACTCATTAGCCCCTCATTATATGGTCTGTGTGCAGCTGGGCACACACCTTGCTTGCCATCGTCAAGACCTGGACACAGTTTGAGATCCCATCCAGGACTAGCAAAACCTGGAGAAAACTGACAGAGCAGTTTTCTCCATTTAAATTCTATAGTCTGCAGATATGCAAACTCTGGATCTCCTTTACCTCCAATTTCAAAGGGACAGAGCTTCGCTCTGCCACATATCCCCCCCCTTTGTTTCGATCCGGAGGGAGGAACACCAGCACCCGTCATGGTTGGGACACCTCTGTGCTGGCTGTCAGCCACGTAGGCCCAACCTTTTTTCCGGGTGCGCTTCCAGGCACGTCCCACCCTGGATCTTAACAGGGTCCTATATTTTCCCATCCTCAGCCTTCTTCTTCTTGGGTCCCTGGGCTTAATCATTTTTTTGGGGGAAACTCTGCTTTCCCTGATCCTACCTTTAAACTCGCTGACATCAGCTTTAACCTTCAATATACACCAGTACAACCTCCTCACTTTGGCATGACCATGCAAGCTGCCACCCACATGGGCCAAATCTTGTCCCATCAGGTGAATTTCTCCACGTCCCCTTGCTGCATCTACTTGGGCTTTACAAAGACACTCCCATGCTTTTTTACGAGTGCACTTCCAAAAGCGATGTTTTCCCACTTCTCTTGGGCCTACACTAGTCCTTTTACCAATCTTGGTACCTTTTTGCACATGAGGTTGATTTCTGAATTTTACGGATCCAGTACCATTAAGGTTATAAAGTGCTCCCTCAATTTCCACTAGACCACCCCTTTTCTCTTTGCTTAATTTAGAAGGAACCACATTTTTAAACACTGGTTTAATGATAAGTGGGGGCTCTTTTATTAGGGTGACAATGGTCCCTCTCTGTACTCCAAGTACGGGCACCCTCTTACTGTCCAAACTTAGCGCCACTTGTTTCCTCATGTACACTGCATGCTTATTTTTGTCAGTTTCATCACTAACATCCTCATATGACTGCAGCCTCATCCTAGTCTCCCTCTGAAGGACATACTGACTGTCTTGCGACTTTAAGGTTTTAAAGTCATGCGACACCTTGCTGAGCTTTGGGCCATTTTCCTGCAACCATTGTTTATAACGATCCTTCTCAGACCTTAGAAATTTCTCAAACCTCAGAAAATCTTCCCCAGAAATACCCTCCTGAACCTGTAGGGGGCCTAATTCTGCTGTATCTTTTACCTCTTCTGTGTCAATCATACCATTCCCTATCTCATTACAATTTTCAGGGTTTGCTACAACCAGATCAACTTGACCAAGATCTTCAGGTCTACCATTATTTTTGTGGTCACCCATGGTAACCAAACCCTTACAAATTGACAATGAGCTGCATTTTTCATCACGGTCAGAAATATCAATGCATTTGTCATATTTCATTTCACTCATGTTCGGCAGGGCAGTGTCTGGAGAGGAACTGCATCCAGTGGAGTGGTTGTCCACGGCAGCTTCACTATCCACCAACTCCACTGGCAGGAGATCCTCTGCCAACAACTGTCCTGACTCCTGACCATCCTCCCATAAAACATTTGGACCTGTGACTACAATCACTTCATTTATGGCTGTGCCATCTGGCACTTCCACCAACACATTTGGCTCGGCATTATCCATTATCACATCATTGGGCCCTTTGTGGATCACAGACATGACCTCTTCTGTGTGTTTGCCCTTATTTGGCGTTTCCATCTCATGAACACCATCATCTGCAGTAGCAAGTGCATCCTTGCATACAAGTTGCTCTGCAGGTCCTTCATCTGGCACTGCAGAAGTCATATCTGCTTCACTTTTACCAACAGAGGCCTTTTCCAACAAAGCCAACAGGCTTTTTGTCCACCTGTCCCAGTCTGTTATCTCTGTGCTCCCAGAGGTACCACGCAGTACCGCTCCTACTGTACACGGAGACCCAGAGGGACAGAGTGGTTCAGCAACAGACACATTGCACATATCACTTTGGTTCAAATAAGATTTTGGCACTACATTTTTAACCATAGCAGACAGCAATACCACACCTTCACCACCTTGCTCTGGTGGCGCTTCATTAAACGCATTAGAGCTTTGATACCTGTCGTTGCTAGACTGCATTAACCCATTTCCACCATGAGTGTTTTCAAACATTTCAGTTTTAACATTTAACATCCTGTCATCACTATGTTCAGGTACCCTCTTATCCCTCAGAGCAGCACCAAAGTTGTCCCAGGCAACCTCCGGCTCCAAAACGCAGAGCTCCCTGGGGGTTTCTAGGGGCACCTCTATGGCCTTCTTCACAGTTGCTAGGGGAGATAGCACATCTTTAACCGCATTCACAGCAGGGTTATCTCTAGTGAGCTGCACTAGCCCATTAGCAACTGGACCATTCACTTTAGCCAACACAATATTAGCAGTTTTACCCATCATATTGTCACATTCAAGTTTACCACTTGCCTCCCCACTGGACAGGGCACTGCAGTGAGGCAAGTCCTTTTCCAAACAGACAGTGGATCTCCCATTTGGGGTCACTTCCACTCCAGTGTGCACAGTCACATATTCAGTCTCTTCTATGCATTTACCAGCACCAGTCTTTTTCAACATCAACCCAGCGGTTCCAGCCATTATTTCATTAAAGACAGTCTTACCCACCGCAGTAGTAGGGGTCACCATCTTCATTTGAGTACGTTGTCTCACAAACCAGTCCTCTGCTGCACTTTTACTGGCCCACTCTCCCTGGTGGCCACCGGATGAAATTACAGCAGGCATCTCCAACTGTTTAGCACCCCCTGCCGACACAACAGGAAAATCCTCGTTGCCAGGGGTGACTGCAAACATATTTGCACAGGAATCTGGGCCTGGAGATAAAGACCTTTGCTCCTGGTAATTTTGAAATGCATACGCATCTTTAGGTGGATGCTTAGCTACATATGCCCTGTAGCTCCTCCTTTCCTTTGGCAATCTTTCTCCCGTTGCCATGGGAAACCGCACTCTCCCAGCAGAGCTTTGCTGATTCTCCCAAACTCTTTGATGCATTGTGGCTTTCAACTTGCCACCACTCTCTGCAGGCAATACTTTTCTCATATGGTCTGCAGACTTGACATCACCGCCGTTGCTATGGGCAACCACATACCTCTCCAACTTCCGGTCAGGCTGTCGGTCCATGATGCGATGGAACTCTCCTCTAAAAAGGATTTCCTCTTTAAACTTGCGGTAGTCATCCTGGTCTCCGTCCATCAAATGGTAAACCGACCGGAACTCTATCCGTAATAAGGTTTGCAGCAGTTTTGGCCACCAGTCCCTAGGCCATTTTCTCTTTACAGCAACTTTTTCAAATCTTACAAGGAAGTCCCCAACCTCCTCTGTAGGCAGCATGGGTTGCATATAGTCAGAGGCCAAGATCTGAGCCCCTTGCACTGCGCCACACTCTTTGCGATTCTGCTTGAACCATTCATTCACTGTCTCACACATCACTGGCCCCTTTTGACTGGCCCTCCAAGGTGGAGACATCTTCTCAGGCCACGCTGAGCTCACTTCACCTTTAACTTGATTTAACATGAACTTCTTGTGTTTTGACTGCCTCATCCTTGCAGTCACATGCACAGCAGCTTGTTACACAGTTCACAGCATAGAAAAAAAAAAAAAAATTCTCACAAGTGCACTACCTGCACACAATGCAACACAGTCAATTGAACTCCATGCAATGCAGTTTGCCTGGCTGCCACACACAGCTAGCAGCAGTTCCTGAAATGACTCACCACTGGCGCAGAGACCGGATTTCACCGTCTGTATGCCCGCATTCGAACACCACTTGTAACATGGGGGTGTTTAACTCAAGTGAAAAGATGCATTTTTTTAATGCAGTGAGTCCTCATCAGACAGGCATATATAGTTAAGGGCCTGGTAGCCCACGTTTATTGAAAAAACAAAAGTCCATCCAGAAGTCCCACGCAGGGGTTTAACTTCATTAAGCATTCATAAATGAAAAACATACCAAGCCACCTGGCTCTCTCTTGTCAGCAGTTCCTCTGCTTGCTCTCAACAGAGTTGATTCCTTCCAGTCCCCTGGACTCACTGGCTTCCTTAGTCTTCCAGACTACTCAAGGCTGTCCCTCCTTTCCCAGTCTCTGGGCAAAGAATATCCCTTACACAGGGATGACCCCTCCACAGGTCTGTCTTCCTACAGCACCAGCAGCAGCAAGCTGCTCACACTCCACCATCCTCCACTCATTAGCCCCTCATTATATGGTCTGTGTGCAGCTGGGCACACACCTTGCTTGCCATCGTCAAGACCTGGACACAGTTTGAGATCCCATCCAGGACTAGCAAAACCTGGAGAAAACTGACAGAGCAGTTTTCTCCATTTAAATTCTATAGTCTGCAGATATGCAAACTCTGGATCTCCTTTACCTCCAATTTCAAAGGGACAGAGCTTCGCTCTGCCACAATATATATATATATATATATATATATATACAGTGCCTTACGAAAGTATTCGGCCCCCTTGAACTTTTCAACCTTTTGCCACATTTCAGGCTTCAAACATAAAGATATAAAATTTTAATTTTTTGTGAAGAATCACCAACAAGTGGGACACAATTGTGAAGTGGAACGAAATCTATTGGATTTTTAAAACTTTTTTAACTAATAAAAAAATGAAAAGTGGGGCGTGCAAAATTATTCGGCCCCCTTGCGTTAATACTTTGTAGAGCCACCTTTTGCTGCGATTACAGCTGCAAGTCGCTTGGGGTATGTCTCTATCAGTTTTGCACATCGAGAGACTGAAATTCTTGCCCATTCTTCCTTGCAAAACAGCTCGAGCTCAGTGAGGTTGGATGGAGAGCGTTTGTAAACAGCAGTTTTCAGCTCTTTCCACAGATTCTCGATTGGATTCAGGTCTGGACTTTGACTTGGACATTCTAACACCTGGATACGTTTATTTGTTAATCCATTCCTTTGTAGATTTTGCTGTATGTTTGGGATCATTGTCTTGTTGGAAGATAAATCTCCGTCCCAGTTTCAGGTCTTTTGCAGACTCCAACAGGTTTTCATTCAGAATGGTCCTGTATTTGGCTGCATCCATCTTCCCCTCAATTTTAACCATCTTCCCTGTCCCTGCTGAAGAAAAGCAGGCCCAAACCATGATGCTGCCACCACCATGTTTGACAGTGGGGATGGTGTGTTGAGGGTGATGAGCTGTGTTGCTTTTACGCCAAACATATCGTTTTGCATTGTGGGCAAAAAGTTTGATTTTGGTTTCATCGGACCAGAGCACCTTCTTCCACATGTTTGGTGTGTCTCCCAGGTGGCTTGTGGCAAACTTTAGACAAGACTTTTTATGGATATCTTTGAGAAATGGCTTTCTTCTTGCCACTCTTCCATAAAGGCCAGATTTGTGAAGTGTACGACTGATTGTTGTCCTATGGACAGACTCTCCCACCTCAGCTGTAGTTCTCTGCAGTTCATCCAGAGTGATCATGGGCCTCTTGGCTGCATCTCTGATCAGTCTTCTCCTTGTCTGAGCTGAAAGTTTAGAGGGACAGCCAGGTCTTGGTAGATTTGCAGTGGTCTGATACTCCTTCCATTTCAAAATGATCGCTTGCACAGTGCTCCTTTGGATTTTTAAAGCTTGGGAAATCTTTTTGTATCCAAATCCAGCTTTAAACTTCTCCACAACAGTATTACGGACCTGCCTGGTGTGTTCCTTGGTCTTCATGATGCTCTCTGCGCTTTCAACAGAACCCTGAGACTATCACAGAGCAGGTGCATTTATACAGAGACTTGATTACACACAGGTGGATTCTATTTATCACCATCAGTCATTTAGGACAACATTGGATCATTCAGAGATCCTCGCTGAACTTGTGGAGTGAGTTTGCTGCACTGAAAGTAAAGGGGCCGAATAATTTTGCACGCACCACTTTTCAGTTTTTTATTTGCTAAAAAAGTTTAAAACATCCAATAGATTTCGTTCCACTTCACAATTGTGTCCCACTTGTTGGTGATTCTTCACAAAAAATTAAAAGTTTATATCTTTATGTTTGAAGCCTGAAATGTGGCAAAAGGTTGAAAAGTTCAAGGGGGCCGAATACTTTCGCAAGGCACTGTATATATATACATACAAAAATGTATTTGGGTTGCCATTTTTTGCGATTCGGCACTGCGTCACTATAAACCACTTCAATACCAAGGACGTCATATGACGTCCTTGACATTAAGTGGGGATATCTGAATTATGCCTATAGCTACAGGCACCATTCAGATATCAATCTTCCCGGCCGGCGATTCTGTGCACAATAAGAATGATCATAGTGGCAGTTCCGCCGCTTGATCATTCTTATAGGCAGCGGGAGGGAACGTCCCCCCGCTCCCGCCGCCATCCGGTGCTTCTCTGGGCTCTCCCGTGCCATCGGGGGCCCGGAGAAAGAATCGCCTGCTGCCGCATGATGAGCATAGAGATTTCCGGTGATCTCTATGACCGTCGGAGGCCCGGGCGTGACGTTATGACGTCATGCCCGGTACCCGGAAGTAAACAAAGACGCGATCGCGCCTGTCAGCATGAGATCGGTGAATTTTTTTTTACCGATCTCATGCTTTCCAGCCTGGAGGAGAGATGTCACATACATTCCTATTACAAGGGGTCACATACATTCCTATTACAAGGGATGTTTACATTCCCTGTAATAGGAATAAAAGTGATCCAAAAAATTTAAAAAAGTGTAAAAAAAAAAAGTAAAACGCCCCTGTCCCCGGTAGCTCGCGCTCAGAATCGAACGCACACGTAAGTCCCGCCCACATATGTAAACGCCGCTCAAACCACACATGTGAGGTATCACCGCGTGCGTTAGAGCACGTGCAACAATTCTAGCACTAGACCTCCTCTTTAACTCTAAACTGGTAACCTGTAAAAAAAATTAAAACGTCGCCTATGGAGATTATTAAGTACCGAAGTTTGGCGCCATTCCATGATCGTGCGCAATTTTAAAGCGTGACATGTTAGGTATCTATTTTTCTCGGCGTAACATCATCTTTCATATTATATAAAAAAAAATTGTCTAACTTTACTGTTTTTTGTTATTTTTTAATTCATGAAACCGTTTTTTTTCCAAAAAAAAGGCTTTGAAAAATTATTGCGCAAATACCGTGTGAGATAAAAAGTTGCAATGACTGCCATTTTATTCCCTAGGGTGTCTGCTAAAAAAAATATATAATGTTTGGGGGTTCTGAGTAATTTTCGAGAAAATCCTGTTACTGTAGGTACCACTGCGTAATACATTAGATCCCACTGAATATGGCAATGGTGCAAAGTTTCCAATAATTCCCAATTTGAGTTTTATCTTGAAAAGCATTAATCGAGCTAGTGTTTTAATAACTTGTGTGCTGGTAAAAAAAGAAGCCAAATGACATCAATCAGTTTTAAGTAGTTTAGTGTGGTTTGGTCATTAAAAGGTTATTTCTAGTTGGCTGCTATGAGCCAAGGTTTTATTAAAGCCTTGCACCAGCCAAAGTTCTTTTCTTTTTTAGTTTCCTGTAGATTAAAGAACAATTAAGGGATTTCTTTTCTCAGTGACCACCAATGCCATAGGAGTCATGCTTCTCGGCAACCACCAATGTAATAAGGGGTATTATTTTCCCACTATCCACTATTGTAATAGGGGGAATTCCAGTGACCTCCAATGCAATAGGGGGCATTATTCTCCCACTGATCACAAAAGTAACAGGGAACATTCTGCTTCTATTGATCGTAATATGTGCCATTATTCTTCCACTAATCTCCAAGGTAATAGGGAGAATTGTTTTCTCGCTGACCATCAATGTAAGGGGTCATTCTTCCTCCCACTGGTCACCGATTAAGAGAGCATTCTTTATGCCCTTGATCACCAATGTAAAATGGGATTAGCATGGTGACAGAACAGAAAAGGAGAATGAAGGAAGTTTCTACACATTCTTTTCCTTTTAAATCCTATAGTTTATGATTTTGCTCTACTTGGTCGATTGTAATCATGTTTCGTTTACACCACTTTCCATGTTAGACCTGTGGCCACCAACATCACCAGTGGTTGCTATTATATCTATACCTCAGACAAAAACATTTATTTTATTTACCAAGGATTTACCAAATTTTCACTTGTGGGGTCAGAAAATGTATCCTTAAAACTTATTGGTACTGGAAGCAAAGGTTGCATTATTAAATCTGCTTAAAGAACAATGAATACTCATTACCTCTATAGAGGTCAGTGACCTGTTACTATAATCTGTATACCCTACATTTGAACATAGAAAGAGTCTCTGTTATACAACTGTAACATCCTTCTCTAGTTAGGCTGCTAGGCTAAACTAAGTATTTGGCTTCACGGTAGGCAATGGATCAGTAATCTATTGTTTTTGTCTGGTCGGTGTAGTCAAATGAGCAGCATGAATATTTATCATGCTCCAGCCAATCCCTGGAAGTTACTGGGGAGGTGATCTAGTACATCTAGAAAGTAACTGGGGAGGTGATAAATGTTCTGGAGGTGTTTCCTTCTCAGAGAGAGTTCCAGTTCTCCTGGGGTTGCTGCCCCTGGGAGATAGCTAGTGAGACAAGGAATTGCAGTCTGGGCCTCAGCAGGAGTTGGGCTGAGGACCTGGAAAAGATTGCAAAGAGGATTTTTGGCTACAGTCTGGGCCTTAGCAGGAGCTGCGCTGATGGCCTGGGGGAAGACTTGGTAAAGGATCTGTGCTGGAGGTACTGTCAGAAGTCCTGGTCTGGAGAAGAAACTTTTATCTTCTTGATCTCTTGGTGGAAGCTGTATGGTGGTCAGCTCCTGGAACAGTGTGAGTAGGACCTGATTTTAGACTTTCCAGTGTGCCTGCAGGAGGATTTAGTGTGGGGAATGTCCTCCTATTGATTGCTGATATCATATTGGAGTATCCTGTGACCCTAAACCCTTCTTCTGTTTTACGTTGCTCAGCAATAAATTCTAAAAAGACATCTCTGAGATAGAGCCATTATTGTCGGTGTGCATGAGACTGTGTTTGTGACGGGCAAACTCTGTACTAGCAAGGGAGACCTGGGTATATTCACATCGGCCCCTCCGGGGGTGAGCACTACACAACTCTGTGGTAATGTACTGCAGAGAAAGTTCATGTCAGACGGTTGGGAACTAGGAGAATTTTGCTCTAAAGCCAGGTGGTGTGTTGGCCCAATGATTAAACAAGAACTATAGGCAAAATTCTAAATGTCATATGTTCACTAGGCTGGCAATAAGATTACCTTTGGCCTGTCTATCCCTATGCCCCAATGTTACTAGTGCAAAATACCGGATGACTCTACAGCATAATTGTTGCTGTTGGTGAAACATTTTCGTTGAAAGGGTGACAATACTCTTCCTGTATTACAAAAAAAAACAATGCACACTTTTGATGCTGTACCTGCTAGGACTATACTGGGATCAGGGGTGGTGCGTCCATAAAGGGCGCAGGAGCGCCGCCCCCCTCTCCTGTCACTCTCTATATACCATAGATAGATTCATGCATTACATGAATCTATCTATGGTCGCTGCTGACACCCCCTATTCAAGTGTCCGGCCCCTTTTCGGTCACCGGGCGCCTGAATTACAGCGGTCGGGGTGTTTTTTGGAAACACCTGATTAGCGCCGTAGGCGCTAATAGGCGTCCAAAAGGTGACAAGCGGGCGCAACGCTGTGCGTTCCTTGTCACTCAGCACTGATGTTAGCAAACCAAAGGAATTCGGTTTGCTAACATTGTACTGCCCCTCTGTGTGACCTGTGCCCTGATTGGCTGAAACGACAGGCGCTGTGATTGGGCGCCTATCAGGCGTCCAATCATAGCAGAGGATGAGAGGATGAGAGGAGGAGCGGGCAGGAGAGGAAATGGAGGACACGATGCCGCCGTCACCCGAGACAAGGTAAGTGCAGGGCGGGGGGGGGGCTCCAAGACATGTCACCGGCTGGTGATCTTGCAGGTAACAGTAACAGGTGTATTTCCTGTGGTTGCTGGGAAGAGCGGAGGAAGGGAAGGGGAGGGGAGGAGATAGCATAACAGTTTTTTTTTTTTTTTTTTAAATACAAAGTGACAATCCCACCGATCTATCAATCGTGCTACTGTGTTGTCCGTTCCTGCACACACACACAGTCCACCCTTGTCACCATTAGACAGTTGTGCCAGCGCACAGATGGTGTGGTCAATAATGAAGCCTTTACATGTAAACAAGAAGTGGATGCAAAGAGGCTGGAGGAGATCCGCAGCAAAGGATGCAAAAGGGTGCATCCTTTGCACTGCCCAACTGCCCTGTGGCAGTTGGAATACTGGATTAGATGGGTAGGGCAGTCCTCCATCATCATGTTAAGAAAAGTGCCACTTGTTTCAGTGTGGTGCAAATTTAAAAGAAAAAAAAAAAACTGTTTGCAATTCTTTTCTGCAATTTGTCATGCGTAGGGCAGCCTATTGAAATGAATGGCCCATTCATGCTGTCACACCTGCATAGGTGCAAACTAAGCCTTAAGAGGTGCCAACATGGCGCTCCTGCGTTTTGATGGGCACAGTGGCTGCGTTTTGATGGGCACAGTGGCTGCGTTTTGATGGGCACAGTGGCTGCGTTTTGATGGGCACAGTGGCTGCGTTTGGTACAGTGGCTGCATTTGATGGGCTTTTTTTTCAGAATTTTTCAGTTTATTTGCGCCCCCCCAAAAATTTTGAGCACCAGCCGCCACTGACTGGGATGAAGTGATCTAAGCAATGGGTAGGTCAATTGTATTTTCTGATAGACCAGCCTCTAGCTAGTCAATCAGCGGCTGAGCCTAGATCAGCCTATTGACTAACCAATTGATATATAAGGAAATATAGGAAAATTACATCAAAACCTTTGATTAACCCGCCCTCTTGTTTATTCAGCATCTGGCAGCTGATGGATGTGAACTTATCCATCAGCTGTTTCCACAATATTCTAAGCAATAATGTGGAAAATGCTAATACTTTGGGGAAAACTGTGCTTTGATTTCTCTGGGAATAGTGATGCATTTTCACCTATTTAATATATCTAAATATTAAAAATAAGGTTTTCTTGGGTCTGTTTTTAAGTACTGACTGGCAGCTATATCGCTTTGTGAACTTCACTGGTAACACATCAACACTTAAGTCCTGACTCATTGGTCTATCTTGGTATGACCCACTTAGTCCTTTACTTACTATGCATTGGTGTCCTGACCTGAACTGAAAAGTTGTAAATTATTTTCTTTATGCACTGGAGTACTGGATTGCCGTTCCTCTTTGATATGACCAGCTTTGTGAACTGTATTGGAATGGTGTGAATGACATACTTTGTGCACTGGAGTCTTGAACTGATCTCTAATGCCGCGTACACACGAGCAGACTTTCTGACAACAAAACCGTGGATTTTTGTCTGAAGGATGTTGGCTCAAACTTGTCTTGCCTACACATGGTCACACAAATGTTGGCCCAAAATACCAAACGTGAGAACGCGGTGACGTACAACACGTACGACGGGACTATAAAAAGGAAGTTCAATAGCCAGTGCGCCACTCTTTGTGCTCCTTCTGCTTGATTCCGAGCATGCGTGAACTTTGGTGCGAGGACTTGTGTACACACGATCGGACTTTCTGACAGCAAAGTGAAGTTGGCTGAAAATTTGGGCGGAAATTCCGACAGCAAATGTTCAATGGAGCATACACACGGTCTGACTTTCCAACAACAAGCTCACAACGAACATTTCCCATCGGAAAATCCGATCGTGTGTACGTGGCATAACAGTTACAAGCAAGTCCTATGAGGCATTGCAAGGCTGACAGTTACAAGCAGGACTCCAAAAGGCAGAGGCATGATGGGGCTTGTAGTTCTTCAACAGCTGGAAGGCCACAGAGCAATTCATAATGCTGTGATCATCCTCTACGCTGGTTCGAGTTGCTGGTCCACCAAACCACTCTTCATGCCTCCAACTATTTTCATTGCCCCCCTTTCTCCAGTGTTTTACAGCTGCAATCAGTGGAGGACCAGGTTCCATGTCATCATGGCCGCTGCTAGCAATGCCTCTACCCACATTCTAGACTAGAGAGTGAAGGACCAGAACATTGTCTGTTGCAGCATTTTTCTATTTAATGTGGCTGGAGTTGGGTCCTAAATTGGTTTTCTAATCTCTGTATCAGAGATAGTTTGGCTCTTTATTCACTTGATAAAATGGCTGCTTCAATTCTTTGTAAGGAGTATACTTTAAAAGAAGAACTTGTCATTAGCATAGTATCTTGATCTTTAATTATCTTTATTCTGATGGGTATTTTCAGCCCTTGTATGGCCAGGACATTAATAATATTCATAAATACCGCAAATGCTGCATAATAGGCACCCAGGGCTACTGTAGCAATCAAGATTAAACGAACTTCTACACTGGTATTAATAGGTAGAAATAAAAGCTGCTAAGCCATCTATGTAATGAAGAAAAAAACCTACATTGTTACCTTTTCATAATATCCCTGAAAACCTCCAAGATGAGATGCCACAAAGGAGAGTTTTATTTTGGAAGTAAAGTGTATATTTATTTTATTCCATTATTTTTTTCTCTTTTCTTAATGATACTGTGAGGAGGGTAATTTAATCTGCTTTGTCATTAACCACCTCAGCACGTCAGATAAAAGTAATAAATGAATGTGTATTAATCAATGTGACAATGCTATGAAGAGTCAGGGAGGCAGCGGCGGCGAAAATATTAATTAGTATTTAATTAAATACTCCAGTCCCATCAATAATAGGACGACTGCCCATGGAAAATGAATTGAGGTTACAGTGCATTAGGAAGGTGAAAGAACCACATTTATTCTGGAATATTGTTTAATAATATTACAGAGCGTGTCAGTACAGACTATGGATAGGAGCTTTTGTAGCTTAATATGATGTGTCTGGATATGCTTTAAAAAGTTAGAGCACCCAAAACTTACATTTTTTTCTTTTTAGGTGTTGCAGTGTTAAGTCACTCAAGAGTTTCTTGTGTCTCTCAGGGACTCTGGTTTTCCTGAGAAATTCCCAACACTACCACTGGAATAAGGATATTTAAAACCAAGAAAAAAACTCAATGTATTGCAGCTTACAAGTCCTTGGATGTGGGGGTTGCATAAAGTGAGCCATACATGGATCGAAATGTGGCCAGTTCAGCAGGGACTAGCAGAATTTAATTTCATATATGGGCAGGCTGGCTGTACAGCAGTTAATCCACTTCTGTACAACCAGTCTAATGGAAAATTTCAGCTATAGCCATCAGAGAGGATCAGATGGCAGGGAGGTCTCCCCTTCATTAGAACACAGTAGCTCAACTAGAGAGATTCACCCATCCACCTCAAACGTGTGGATGTGGGGAATCTGTTTTTTTTTTTTTTCGTTCAACCTGATGGTTAAATGAGAAAATTATTAATGCATGGGATGCCTTAGTTTTCATTTTTTGGACTAAGAGTATTTACAGCAAGTACAGTAAAAATACTGTAATGGTTATCCTGCTGCACACTAATAAACCCGATATAGGGCACAGAATAGATGTATAAAAAGTGCAGCGCTGGATAATAAATGTGCATTAATTACTGACCAAATATTTTAGTGCTAAAAAATATAAGTAAGAGTAAGAGCAGTATGAACCACATATGATTATTCAAAAAACTCAAATAAATAATTCATAAGTAAATGTTAAACCCAGACATTAAGTGGAACAATAAGAACCGTATGTGCAGAAATATTCAAATTATTCAAACTAGAAAAGTTCATAAAACAAGGTCCAAAGGAATCTTATGTGAAGACTATCCTTGTGTGAAGAACATCCACAAAATGCTCCAACAGATGCTTTCCCCCACTTGTGCTGCCCGTCACCACAGAGAAAGACAAAGGGGAAGGCTTACCAGAAAGCCAGCGACCGCCCTTATTCAGGGGGGTCAAACTAAGCTTAGAAGAACAGCCTTGGTGCTGCTGTGTATCACCGACATCCCAATCGATATATCATTCACTGCTGTGTTTCTCCTGTATAGAGGATAATGGCAGGATCCCGGTTTCCCCAAGATGGAACTAACCTCCAAAAGATGGGAAGCAGGGAAGATAAAGAAGACTCCAATAGTGCAGGCGTTTTAAAAATAGGGGATTTTATTCATTAAAATATCCCATTATACTTAGATAACCTAGCAAGGTAAATAAAAGACGGCTCCGAGCGTTTCAAAGGGGAAATTGCTATCGTGCATGCGCAGTGCGTGTGTACGCGTCCACCCTACGACCGTTTTGTCAGATATGACATCATCAGGGGTACCCCCGATGACGTCATATCTAACGAAATGGTCGTAGGGTGGACGCGTACACACGCACTGCGCATGCGCAATAGCAATTTCCCCTTTGAAATGCTCGTAGCCGTCTTTTATTTACCTTGCTAGGTTATCTAAGTATAATGGGATATTTTAATGAATAAAATCCCCTATTTTTGAAACGCCTGCACTATTTGAGTCTTCTTTATCTTCCCTGTTTCCCATCCTTTGGAGGTTCGTTCCATCTCGGAGAAACCGGGATCCTGCCATTATCCTCTATACAGGAGAAACACAGCAGTGAATGATATATCGATTGGGATGTCGGTGATACACAGCAGCACCAAGGCTGTTCTTCTAAGCTTAGTTTGACCCCCCTGAATAAGGGCGGTCGCTGGCTTTCTGGTAAGCCTTCCTCTTTGTCTTTCTCTGTGGTGACGAGCAGCACAAGAGGTGGAAAGCATCTGTTGGAGCATTTTGTGGATGTTCTTCACACAAGGATAGTCTTCACATAAGATTCCTTTGGACTTTCTTTTATGAACTTTTCTAGTTTGAATAATTTGAATATTTCTGCACATACTGTTCTTATTGTTCCACTTAATGTCTGGGTTTAACATTTACTTATGAATTATTTATTTGAGTTTTTTGAATAATCATATGTGGTTCATACCGCTCTTACTCATATTTTTTAGCACTAAAATATTTGGTCAGTAATTAATGCACATTTTTTATCCAGTGCTGCACTTTTTCTTTTTATACAAGTACAGAAAATACCTGTTATTCTTGCCAGAAATGCTGCATCCTGTTAGTAGACATGTGCACTGCTGAAAAATGTGTTTGTTTTTGTTTCATACGTGTTTTGTTTTTCTTCGCTTTTTGGGTCATTCGTTATGATGGCAATTCGTAAATTTGTAAATTAGAAAATTCCTAAATTCAAAAAGTCGTAAATTCGTAAATTAAAAAATTTGTACATTTCGAAAATAAGAAAGAAAATCTGAAAATTCGAAAGAATGAAATCAGAAAATTCTAAATAATAACTAACTAACTAATAATAACTAACTATTAAATTATAGGTATTGGAATTTCCTTTCAAATTTGTATGTTAGTGAACGTAACAAATTTATCCAAAGTTACGAATTATCCAAAATAACGAATGCTATTTGCAATTCTTTCTTCAATAAAAGCATTTGCACAAGATAATACATGTTTGTACATTGGATGTATATGCTGTTAATAATCTTTTATTATATAAAGCTTGTCTGATTTCCATACTGGTTTGCTTCTATATAATGATATGGTCAATGTTATATGCTAGTCAGCGGAGCCCAGGCTGCCTTGCACATAGCCACTGTGGGCAGTGAGGCTACCCGCACATTCAATTCTCCAACCCATCTGTACTCCCCTCTGCGAGGATGGTGGCTAGGGACTGAACCCCACATCCTCCTGACTGAGACTGTTCACCCCCTCATTCCCAGGGGTAATCACACGCTGACACTCACTTTCCATGGGGGCACCCATGCATGCTCGCTCCCGAGTCCCACTGCTGCATCCACTGACACAGACAGTAGGATTCGGCCCCAGCCCCACTCTCGTATCACAGATTTTTATTGAAAGCCAATGGCTCATGCTGCTATCAATTTGTCCAATGAAGAGGGAGACAGCAGAGGGAGGCGCTGATATTGTACACGTTGCTGGATCTGATCGGGCTCAGGTAAGAAAAAGGGAGGGGGTCTGGGGGGAAGCTGCAGCACAAAAGCTTTTTCACCTTAATGCATAGAATGCATTAAAGTAAAAAAACATAAGGCTTTAGTACCACTTTAGGATAAAATGAATCTGCCATCTCCTCTTTTCATCTACTTCCTCATTAGCCCCTTCTCCCTGGAGGGGAGTACCAAGAAAAGAACCAAGTCCTTCATGCCTTCCCTTTAGCTCAGTCCCTATGCAGGTGGCAATTACCTTCTCCCCAGATGTCTAAAAGGGGACCCCAGTTGCCCCTACCCCAGGTGGGGGAGAGCAAGAGCACCACAGCAGGCTCGTCCTCTTTTCTAGCTCCTCCCCTGCCCCAGCACTACTCACCTATATAAGAACTCCCAGCAAACCTTAAAGGGGAACTACTCCCATCTCCACCTGCCTACATGCCGGTTGCAGTAGTTATTCTGCCTTCAATTACATTCATTAGATTACTGCATAAGGAAAGGAAACCCATCTGTTCACAGAGGCCCTGTCCTGGGTAAAGGCACTGCCAACTTAGTTATCAAATCCATGCTTCCCTTTGACATTGTGTGCTTTTTGCAAGATTAACACATTAAAATAAAGAATAGAAACAATAAAAAACATGGGAAAAGAAAACTAATGCAGCCACCACAGTTAAGGACTGGTAAGTTGCAATATATTACACTTTTGGTTTACACTGCTACAGTGTATTCATAGCAAAAGTGTTTTAATCACTTGCCGACCGGCGCACGACGATATACGTCGGCAGAATGGCACGTACAGGCAGGAGGGCGTATATATAAGTCCCTCCTTTAGCCTGTCCCTGCCATCGGGAGCGCGCCGGGAGCGGCGCGCTCCCGCGCCGGTCGGGACCCCCGTGAGTCCGGTCGTGGTCCCCGCGGGCTCGATCGCCGCGGAGACACCCGCGATCGTCTCACGGGAAGGCTGAACGGGGAGACGCCGATCTCTGCTCCCTGTGATTGGAGCAGAGATCAGCATTCACTAGCTGACAGCCACGCCCCCCACAGTAAGAAACACACCCCTAGGCATACTTAACCCTTACACTGCCACCTTGTGGTTAACCCCTTCACTGCCAGTGTCATTTATACAGGAATCAATGCATTTAAATAGCATTGATTGCTGTATAAATGACAATGGTCCCAAAAATGTGTCAAAAATGTCCGATGTGTCTGCCATAATGTCGCAGTCACAAAAAAAATCGCAGATCGCCGCCATTACTAATAAAAAAAAATTATTAATAAAAATGCTATAAAACTATCCCCTATCTTGTAAACGCTATAACTTCTGCGCAAACCGATCAATAATCGCTTATTGCGATTTTTTTTACCAAAAATATTAAGAAGAATACGTATCGGCCTAAACTGAGGAAATAAAATGTTTTTTTATATATTTTTTGGGGATATTTATTATAGCAAAAAGTAAAAAATAATGCATTTTTTTCAAAATTGTCGCTCTATTTTTGTTTATAGCGCAAAAAATAAAAACCGCAGGGGCGATCAAATACCACCAAAAAAAAGCTCTATTTGTGGGAAAAAAAGGACACCAATTTTGTTTGGGAGCCACGTCGCACGACCGCGCAATTGTCAGTTAAAGCGACGCAGTGCCGAATCGCAAAAAGGGGCCTGGTCCTTTGGCTGCAAATTGGTCCGGTCTGAAAGTGGTTAAACATGGTCAGTTTAAATCTCTGCCAGGTTCATATTTTTGCTTGTGTCCTGGAGTAGAAATGTGGGAAATAAAAATGTTTACAGTGGTTAACAGAAGATTGGGTGAAGAAAAAGCTTCCAGTGGGGGACATCTGTTGTAGTGACGACTGTCTCAGAATGTATTGTCACTCACTTTGGAGGCGATTTCTCTCCCTTGCTGTCATCTACTACAGACAGGAAATGAGGGCAAGTCTTCCTAATGACATATTGGAAAGGAACAAAAACACCTCACACTAGTTTTAACCATTCCCAGCTCTATAGTTTTGGAAAGGGATGAGCCGAACACCCCCGGGTTCGGTTCGCACCAGAACCTTCGAACCGACCGAAAGTTTGCGCAAATTTTCGAACCCTATACGTTATAATGGACGTGAACGTTCGAAATCAAAAGTGCTAATTACAACGGCCAATATGCATGTTAATGTCATAAAACAGGTTTGGGGACCCGGGTCCTGCCCCAGGGGACATGTAACAATGCAAAAAGAACTTTTAAAAACTAACGTTTTTTCGGGAGCAGTCATTTTAATGATGCATAAAGTGAAAAAAGAAAAGTGAAATTTTCCTTTAAATATGGTACCTGGGGGTGTCTAAAGTATGCCTGTGAAGTGGCATGTGTTTCCCGTGTTTAGAACTGTCCTTGCACAAAATGACATTTGTAAAGGAAAAAAAGAAGCCATTTAAAACCACTTGCGGCTTTAGGTTTGTTCTTAAGTAGAATCTGAACAGGTAGATTATGAAGTGTAGCTCCATCCCAAAAAAATCTATTTTTAAGCTTTTTGGAGAACATAGGGAGGGGTTATCACCCCTGTAACATTTGCTGTCTTTGCACATCTGTTCAGAACATGTCACCTCACTTTCCGTCCCAATGACAAATATTTTTGGAAAAGTGGGGTTTTAATTGAAACAAGGATTGGTGATAAAGTATCAGTAGAGAGGAGATACCTTTTTCCCAAATTAAATCTAACAGGATAGAATTTCCCTTCCTAGGGGTAGATTTCCTCTCACTTCCTGTTTTCTCTTTCCATTTGCAAGTAGGAGTCGTTTGTAAGTTGGATGTTTGAAAGTAGGGGCCTGGCGTATATACTCTGCAGAAATTTGCCCTATTAGATGTTGGTGTAGCCACAAGACTGGTGGGCACAGGAATGGGCCCTGCTGTGAGTTAATAGATCAAGATTTGTACTTGCATGCACCTGTTGAACCGGGCAGAAAAATTGGCGGTGGTGGTGGTGGTGGACGGTGTTGCCACAAGACTGTAAGCTCTCACAGTTACTCTTGGTGGGCGCAGGAATGGGCCCTGCTGTGAGTTATTAGATCAAGATTTGTAATTGCATGCACCTGTTGAACAGGGCAGAAAAATTGGGCCTTTGGCGGTGGTGGTGGTGGTGGTGGGTGGTGGTGGACGGTGTTGCCACAAGACTGTAAGCTCTCACAGTTACTCTTGGTGGGCGCAGGAATGGGCCCTGCTGTGAGTTATTAGATCAAGATTTGTAATTGCAAGCACCTGATGAACAGGGCAGAAAAATTGGGCCTTTGGCGGTGGTGGTGGACGGTGTTGCCACAAGACTGTAGGCCCTCATAGTTACTCTTGGTGGGCGCAGGAATGGGCCCTGCTGTGAACTATTAGATCAAGATTTGTAATTACCCGCCCCTGTTAAACAGGGGCTGAAAAATTGTGCCTTAGGCACTGGTGCTGGTGCCACAACACTGCAACCCCTCACAGATACTGTACTTGGAGCACAGCAGTCACACGTGTTGCGAAGCATTTTTTTTAAAAATTGTAAGTACACGCCCCTGTTAAACAGGGGCTGAAAAATTGTGCCTTAGGCACTGGTGCTGGTGCCACAACACTGCAACCCCTCACAGATACTGTACTTGGAGCACAGCAGTCACACGTGTTGCGAAGCATTTTTTTAAAAAATTGTAAGTACACGCCCCTGTTAAACAGGGGCTGAAAAATTGTGCCTTAGGCACTGGTGTGGTGGCATTGATCATTGAGGAGGAGGAAGAGGATAGTCAGTGAACATAAGAGGACAGTCACTCAGCATCAGCATAGGCAGTCTTGAAGGGATGTGACATTATAAATTATTCCGTTATATCCGCTTCAGGTGCCTGGTAGCTGGGGGTGATCCAAGACTGATTCATTTTGATGAAGGTCAGTCGATCAACCGAGGCGGTGGACAGGCGCACCCTATGATCGGTGACAAATCCTCCAGCAGCACTGAATGTGCGTTCGGAAAGAACGCTGGAGGCAGGACAGGCCAGTAGCTCAATTGCATACTGTGCAAGCTCTGGCCAGTGATCCATCCTCAGGACCCAGTAAGCCAGAGGATTTTCGGTGGGAAAGGTGTCCAAGTCTGACCTTGCCCCAAGGTATTCCTGCACCATGTATATCAGACGCTGGCGATGGTTGCTGGAACCGATCATACCTTGGGGCTGCGGACTAAAAAATTGTCTGAACGCATCGGTCAGACGTCCACCTTCCCCACCGCTCCTTCTGCTACTGACCGAAGCCTCAGCAACTCGTCGCCCAGGACCAGGAGTTTGTAACCTCCCAGTTTCTGGGAACGCGTTGCACAGACCTTTCTGCAAGGCCTCCCTGAGATGTCTCATCCTCTGCTCCCTCTGCGACGGCAAGATAAGGTCCGCAACCTTACCCTTGTACCGTGGATCAAGGAGAGTGGCCAGCCAGTAATGGTCCCTCTCCTTGATCCGAAGAACACGAGGATCCTTCCGCAGGCTTTGCAGGATCAGGGAGGCCATGCAGCGTAGGTTAGCTGAGGCATTCGGTCCGGAGTCTTCTGGGTCACTGAGGATGACATGATCGCCAGCCACCTCCTCCCAGCCACGTACAAGTCCACTGGTTTGTTGGGACTGTACATCATCCCTAAAAGACTGCTGCTGCTGATGCTGAGTGCCAGGCTCCACCTCCATGCTCACACAATCCTCCTCCTCCTCCTCATCCTCATCCTCTTCCTGTGTGATGGGTGGGACAGAAGGAACACTGTCCGGATAAAGGGGGCCTTGAGAGGCAAGGAAGTCCTCCTCTTCCTGCCTCTGTTCTGCCTCAAGTGCCCTGTCCATTATCCCACGCATCGTATGCTCCAACAGGTGGACAAGAGGTACAGTGTCACTGATGCATGCACTGTCACTGCTCACCATCCTCGTGGCCTCCTCAAATGGTGAGAGGACAGTGCATGCATCCCTGATCATGCTCCACTGACGTGGGGAAAAAAAAACAAGCTCCCCTGACCCTGTCCTGGTGCCGTAGTCGCAAAGGTACTCATTGATGGCCCTCTGCTGCGTGTGCAGTCGCTGCAGCATGGCCAACGTTGAGTTCCACCTGGTGGGCATGTCACATATTAGGCGGTTCTTGGGCAGGTTCAGCTCCTTTTGCAGCTCAGTCAGCCGAGCACTGGCATTATAAGATTGGCGGAAATGCACACAGACTTTCCTGGCCTGCCTCAGGACATCCTGTAAGCCTGGGAACCTGCCCAAGAACAGCTGCACCACCAGGTTGAGGACGTGAGCCATGCAGGGCACATGGGTGAGCTGCCCCTGTCGCAGGGCGGAGAGGAGGTTGGTGCCATTGTCAGAAACGACCATTCCTGGCTTAAGCTGACGTGGCGTCAACCACCTCTCGGCCTGCCCCTGCAGAGCTGCCAGAACCTCTGGCCCAGTGTGGCTCCTGTCCCCCAAACACACCAGCGCAAGCACGGCATGGCATCTTTTTGCCTGCGTACTTGCGTAGCCCCTTGTACGCCTACGGAGCACCGCTGGTTCCAAGGACAGAGCACTGGAGGAAGAAGAAGAGGAGGGGGTGGAGGAGAGAGGTGTGTCACAACCAGTAGCAGTAGTAGCGTTTTGGAGGCGTGGTGGCGGAACAACCTCCAACACTACTGCACCTTGTCCTGCATCCCTCCCAGCTGCCAATAGAGTGACCCAATGGGCCGTGAAAGAAAGGTACCGTCCCTGTCCATGCCTGCTGGATCATGAGTCAGCGGTAATATGCACCTTACCGCTGACCGCCCTGTCCAGCGAGGCATGGACATTGCCTTCCACATGTCGGTAGAGAGACGGAATCGCCTTCCGTGAGAAAAAGTGGCGTTTGGGAACCTGCCACTGAGGAACCGCACATTGAACAAACTCACGGAAGGGGGCCGAGTCTACCAACTGAAAAGGCAGCAGTTGAAGTGCTAGCAATTTAGCCAAGCTAGCATTCAACCGCTGGGCATGTGGATGGCTGGGAGTGTACTTCTTTCGACGGTCCAGCAGCTGGGGCAGGGAAATTTGCCTGGTAGAATCGGACGTCGGTGTACTGCAAGTACTTGGTTGTGACACACCTAATTCTACACCTTCAGTCCTCTCACAGCAGCTTTCAGAGAGGACTGAAGGTGTACTGGGGATGGAGATCCCAGCTGATGAGCAAGGAGAGGTCCGCTTAGTTCTTTGGTGTGGGTCTTTTATGTGTGCCTGCCAACGAGCTGCATGGCAGGTCGACATATGTCTGCTCATGCTTGTGGTGCCCAAGCGGCTGATGTTTTGGCCACGCGAGATACGCTTGAGACAAATATTGCAAATAGCAGTGGTGCGATCTGATGCACTCGTCTCAAAAAAGGCCCACACCAAAGAACTTTTCTGATAACGTGCAGAGGCAGCGCCCTGCACAGGCGGAGCTCTGCGGTGTTGTACAGTTGCTGTGCTGGCCTCTAGCTGGCCTCCAGGGGGCATCCTGCCTCGTTGGACATGTGACGCCGCATCCTCCTCCTCCTCGTCCTCCTCCTCATCCTCTCTCCCTTCAGGCACCCACGTGGAGTCAGTGACCTCATCATCCCCTCCCTCTTCACCACTAGAGCAAACCTGGCAGTAAGCTGCAGCTGGTGGAACAGTACTGCCAGATTCCTCAAGCTGGGTATCATCATCCGAACCTTCGAATCGTTGGGCATCCTCCTGGAGCATGTACCCAACACTGTGCTCAAAGAGTTCGGGGGACTCCTCAGGAGGACATGGTGGGTCTAGGGAAGGGGTGGCTGATGATGCCATTGAGTACGCGTTGGCAGCTGCTCTGCCAGTACCCTGAGCCTGGGTGAGAGAGGATGAGGAGGATGAGGAGGGCTTGGTCATCCATTCTACCAAGCCTTCAGCATGATGCGGCTCCACATGTCCAGCTGCCGAAAACAAAGACGCGCGTGTCCCATGGCCACGTGCTGATGACGATGCACGACCATGTCCACGGCCACGGCCACGTCCACTAGAAACAGAGCCTGCCTGCCCTGTGTTCTTGGCTCTGCACGCTCTGCCTCCCCTTGGCGGTCTTCCAGCCATTGTAGTCGGTAGTCCTGTGGGTGCTGCTGAGAAGAATATATAGGAGCTCTGTGTGATGCCACTAACACACTAGAAGTCCTATGGGTGCTTCTGCAAAGAAAATATAGGAGCTCTGTGTGATGCCACTAACACACTAGAAGTCATGTGGGTGCTGCTGAGAAGAAAATATAGGAGCTCTGTGTGATGCCACTAACACACTAGAAGTCCTATGGGTGCTTCTGCAAAGAAAATAGAGGATCTCTGTGTGATGGGACTAACACACTTCAAGTCCTATAGGTGCTTCTGGGAACAAAATATAGGATCTCTGTGTGATGGGACTAACACACTTCAAGTCCTATGGGTGCTTCTGGGAACAAAATATAGCTCTGTGTGATGGGACTAACACACTTCAAGTCCTATAGGTGCTTCTGGGAACAAAATATAGGATCTCTGTGTGATGGGACTAACACACTTCAAGTCCTATAGGTGCTTCTGGGAACAAAATATAGGATCTCTGTGTGATGGGACTAACACACTACAAGTCCTATGGGTGCTTCTGGGAAGAAAATATAGGTCTGTGTGATGGGACTAACACACTTCAAGTCCTATAGGTGCTTCTGGGAACAAAATATAGGATCTCTGTGTGATGGGACTAACACACTACAAGTCCTATGGGTGCTTCTGGGAAGAGAATATAGCTCTGTGTGATGGGACTAACACACTTCAAGTCCTATAGGTGCTTCTGGGAACAAAATATAGGATCTCTGTGTGATGGGACTAACACACTACAAGTCCTATGGGTGCTTCTGGGAAGAAAATATAGCTCTGTGTGATGGGACTAACACACTTCAAGTCCTATAGGTGCTTCTGGGAACAAAATATAGGATCTCTGTGTGATGGGACTAACACACTACAAGTCCTATGGGTGCTTCTGGGAAGAAAATATAGGTCTGTGTGATGGGACTAACACACTTCAAGTCCTATAGGTGCTTCTGGGAACAAAATATAGGATCTCTGTGTGATGGGACTAACACACTACAAGTCCTATGGGTGCTTCTGGGAAGAAAATATAGCTCTGTGTGATGGGACTAACACACTTCAAGTCCTATAGGTGCTTCTGGGAACAAAATATAGGATCTCTGTGTGATGGGACTAACACACTACAAGTCCTATGGGTGCTTCTGGGAAGAAAATATAGCTCTGTGTGATGGGACTAACACACTTCAAGTCCTATAGGTGCTTCTGGGAACAAAATATAGGATCTCTGTGTGATGGGACTAACACACTTCAAGTCCTATAGGTGCTTCTGGGAACAAAATATAGGATCTCTGTGTGATGGGACTAACACACTTCAAGTCCTATGGGTGCTTCTGGGAAGAAAATATAGCTCTGTGTGATGGGACTAACACACGTCAAGTCCTATAGGTGCTTCTGGGAACAAAATATAGGATCTCTGTGTGATGGGACTAACACACTTCAAGTCCTATAGGTGCTTCTGGGAACAAAATATATGATCTCTGTGTGATGGGACTAACACACTACAAGCCCTATGGGTGCTTCTGGGAAGAAAATATAGCTCTGTGTGATGGGACTAACACACTTCAAGTCCTATAGGTGCTTCTGGGAACAAAATATAGGATCTCTGTGTGATGGGACTAACACACTACAAGTCCTATGGGTGCTTCTGGGAAGAAAATATAGGTCTGTGTGATGGGACTAACACACTTCAAGTCCTATAGGTGCTTCTGGGAACAAAATATAGGATCTCTGTGTGATGGGACTAACACACTACAAGTCCTATGGGTGCTTCTGGGAAGAAAATATAGGTCTGTGTGATGGGACTAACACACTTCAAGTCCTATAGGTGCTTCTGGGAACAAAATATAGGATCTCTGTGTGATGGGACTAACACACTACAAGTCCTATGGGTGCTTCTGGGAAGAAAATATAGCTCTGTGTGATGGGACTAACACACTTCAAGTCCTATAGGTGCTTCTGGGAACAAAATATAGGATCTCTGTGTGATGGGACTAACACAGTACAAGTCCTATGGGTGCTTCTGGGAAGAAAATATAGGTCTGTGTGATGGGACTAACACACTTCAAGTCCTATAGGTGCTTATGGGAACAAAATATAGGATCTCTGTGTGATGGGACTAACACACTACAAGTCCTATGGGTGCTTCTGGGAAGAAAATATAGGTCTGTGTGATGGGACTAACACACTTCAAGTCCTATAGGTGCTTCTGGGAACAAAATATAGGATCTCTGTGTGATGGGACTAACACACTACAAGTCCTATGGGTGCTTCTGGGAAGAAAATATAGGTCTGTGTGATGGGACTAACACACTACAAGTCCTATAGGTGCTTCTGGGAACAAAATATAGGATCTCTGTGTGATGGGACTAACACACTACAAGTCCTATGGGTGCTTCTGGGAAGAAAATATAGCTCTGTGTGATGGGACTAACACACTTCAAGTCCTATAGGTGCTTCTGGGAACAAAATATAGGATCTCTGTGTGATGGGACTAACACACTTCAAGTCCTATAGGTGCTTCTGGGAAGAAAATACAGCTCTGTGTGATGGGACTAACACACTTCAAGTCCTATAGGTGCTTCTGGGAACAAAATATAGGATCTCTGTGTGATGGGACTAACACACTACAAGTCCTATAGGTGCTTCTGGGAAGAAAATATAGGTCTGTGTGATGGGACTAACACACTACAAGTCCTATAGGTGCTTCTGGGAACAAAATATATGATCTCTGTGTGATGGGACTAACACACTACAAGCCCTATGGGTGCTTCTGGGAAGAAAATATAGCTCTGTGTGATGGGACTAACACACTTCAAGTCCTATAGGTGCTTCTGGGAACAAAATATAGGATCTCTGTGTGATGGGACTAACACACTACAAGTCCTATAGGTGCTTCTGGGAAGAAAATATAGCTCTGTGTGATGGGACTAACACACTTCAAGTCCTATAGGTGCTTCTGGGAACAAAATATAGGAGCTCTGTTTGCTGCCAGTGCCTGCCACGAACACACTACAAGTCCTATAGGTGCTTCTGGGAACAAAATATAGGAGCTCTGTTTGCTGCCAGTGCCTGCCACGAACACACTACAAGTCCTACAGGTGCTTCTGGGAACAAAATATAGGAGCTCTGTTTGCTGCCAGTGCCTGCCACGAACACACTACAAGTCCTATAGGTGCTTCTGGGAACAAAATATAGGAGCTCTGTTTGCTGCCAGTGCCTGCCTGCCACGAACACACTACAAGTCCTATAGGTGCTTCTGGGAACAAAATATAGGAGCTCTGTTTGCTGCCAGTGCCTGCCTGCCACGAACACACTACAAGCCCCTCTTTCTAAATGAATCTTTCTAACTGAATCTTTCTAAATGAATCTTTCTAACTAAATCTTTCTAAATGAATCTAGCAGAGTGACACAGAATGAGCCTGCTCTCTCTAACGCCGGAACGCATGTGACCGGCGCCGACGGCGTGGCGGCCTTTTATAAGAGGGGGCGTGTACTAAAGCCCCTGAGCTGTAATTGGCTACAGGCGTCCTGCCTGTAGCCAATTATGGCTCTCCGAGTTTCCGGCGCTGTGATTGGCCAAGCATGCGGGGTCACAGTGCATGCTTGGCCAATCATCAGCCAGCAATGCACTGCGCCGGCCGCAATGCATTGCGGGGCCGCTCGCATCACACGAACGTGATGCGAGCGGCCAAAATAGTTCTGGGCTCGCCGAGCGAGCGAACACCCGGTGCTCGATGCGAACGTGGGTTCGCATCGAGCACCGGGCCCATCCCTAGTTTTGGATATACATTTTGTCAGATTTTGTATTCATTTTACACATTGGAGAATGCGAGAGTAACAAAACCACCCATAAACATATTGTCTGGAAGTGGCAATGAGAGTCTAAAGCTGGCCATAGATGGGTCAGTTTTTTCTTTCAGTGGTTGTTGTGGATGGGAGGATGCTCAACGTTGAGTCATTGTATTCTGACAGTGGGGAGACTTTCCCGCCAAAACACACTCATTACAGGCTTTTTGTACTCTCTTACACGAAAGCGAAATTAAAAAAACAGAACTACTAAAAAGTTTATATTCAGTACAGTTGGTGGGAGGGGGTGGGGCCTCTTCGGCAGTCCAGGTACCTTCAATTAATTTGTATAATCAGCTTAGAACATTTTAATTGTAACAGGTTTGCATGCCTCCTTAAAAGATCATGAAGACTTTTAGGAAAAAATTAAGGGGCTGATTTATTAAGAACAATGCGCTGCGCAAGTTCATACATTAATTGGTGCGCTGGAAAAGTCATTAACCGAACGTGCGAACCGGCGCACTTTGAAGCGCAAATAACGATAATAAATACCAGCGTATGTAAACTGCAACTGCCAAAAGGGTAACTGCGGTTTTTCGCATTGATATAAGCGCGCACAATCCAATCCAATTGGTTAATTTTATCTCATTGGATGTGTCTTGTTAGGCAATTAGTAGGTGTTCTCAGTTAATAAACCCTTTTGATGCTAATCTCCTTCCTATCACTTGTAATATATCTATAACAAAAAAAATTTTCTTTTTTTTACCCAAATCTTTTAATACATTATAAAGAACAGAGAAGTGTTTCTAAACCCAATAAATTAATATTTTCAGATCTTGATCTTTAAATGTGACCATACACTGCAATCAGTTATATCTTAAATAAATTTGATTTAGTGCAAGAGCCTAATTGATTTCCTATAATTTGAATTAATTGTTCAAGGGTGTCTTCCTATTACCTATTTTGCCTAAATATCGAGTTGGACAGAGAATGGCCAATCAGATTGCATAGTACATGACCATCTTAAGTGCCAAATTTGGAATGTAGATGTGCCATGACCAGTGATGTAACGCAGTTACTTTAGAGGGTAACGAGTAATCTAACTGATTACTCTACCCCTCATGGTAACGCCGTTCCCATTACTTGGGCGGCGTTACCGCAATTACATCTACCGCCCGGGACCAGGTAGACGGGACTAGCGAAGGAGATGAATGTTGCCGCCTCCATCGGCGAGATTGACACCTCGCGAGCCCTGTCCCCTGGTATGGAATTAAAGGGGAACCCCTCCCCCCAAAAAAACGGTGCGGGGGTCTCCCCAAAGTCCATAGCAGACCCTTATCCAAGCACGCAGCCCAGCCGGTCAGGAAAGGGGGTGGGGACAAGCGAACGCCCCCCCCCCACTCCTGAACCATACCAGGCCGCGTGCCCTCAACATGGGGGGTGCTTTGGGGAAGGGGGGGGGCCTGCGACCCCCCCCCCCACCCCAAAGCACCTTGTCCCCATGTTGATGAGGACAAGGGCCTCTTCCTGACAACCCTGGCCGTTGGTTGTCAGGGTCTGCGGGCGGGGGGCTTATCAGAATCCAGGAGCCCCCTTTAATAAGAGGTCTCCAGATTCCGGCCCCCCACCCTATGTGAATGAGTTTCGGGTACGATGTACCACTACAGCAGATGTTTGTTAGTTGTGTAGAGCCAGTACTCCTGATGAGTACGCGCTATGGCTTTAAATTTAGTTTTTCACAAAACTGTAGTTGAGTTTTGGGGTTAATTGTTCTAAATTATGCTTTGGCATCAGTTTGGCTGGGCTGTATTGAGGTTCTGCCTGGTCATAGGTGGGGTTTGCACCTGTGAGAGGCCCTAGAATGAAGTCTGGTTGGATGCTTGGGTACCAATCTCTTCTCGGAGCCAATCAGCGGGCGCATTTGTATCGCTGTGTATTCCGGGAGAGGGTACTTAAGGTGCTGAAGTCATGTGGTTCGGGGTTCCGGTCCAGAAGTTGCTGCTGACTCTGTGGTCCTGGTCCTCCTGACCAGCCTCCATGGCCTGGGGTGCGGATCTATCCGTTTCTGAGCCTCGGAACTGGCTAGTTCGAGGCACAGTAACTGGAAGGAGGATTCTAAGGTGTTCCGGTGTCGTCTCGGGCTTGGAGAGGCCCAGCAACTCTACATGCAACCAGGGGAGGACTCTACAGTAAGAGAGCCACGCACAAGGCTGGCTGCTCGGTAAGAGCCTGAAAGCTAAGCTGCCATGGACATTGATTGAATCCACAATTTCTTACGGTATCGCCGGACTGGCTCAAAGATTCTGGTACAGTAAGAAAAGTTCCTACTTTGTTCTTCCGGTTACAACTAAGTTTTTCAACCAAGTCTGTGTGAGAGACTTTGCAAAGCTAGAATTACTTGTTGGCTGCTAGATCCAAGCTCAAGGATTTATCCAGTAATTAAAGAATCCAGTTGCAAGTGGATATTCCCTGGAATATGTACAGAGAGAAACTTTTATTGAAGTCAGCAGTTCCAAGCACCTGAGCTAAACTTTATCCTTATACTCTCTATTCCCAACTTAGAGACTGAGTTTGTTCAACTGGTTTAAGCAAAATAAAAATCCTAAGAAGGAATTCAGGTGTCGGTCTCTACAGTTACTGGGTCATCAACCTTGGGAACCCCTAGACAAGGACAACGAGTTACGAGCTGGTGGAGGTAATCGGTAAGCCCAGAAAAATTCAGCCGCTCCTTCGGGGGTAAGTGCTACAGTTGCATAAGGCTACTTTCACACTGGGCATTGACGGCGTCGATGGCTATTTTCAGCGGTGCTTTACCATTGTTTTTGCAGAGGTTTTTGGCTGCTAGCGAGATGCTTTTAACCCTCGCTATCGGCCGAAAAAGGGTTAAGACCGCCCGGAAATTGCAGGCGTTTCTGAGGCGCTGCCCATTGATTTCAATGGGCAGGAGCGTTTTTGGAGCGGTGTATACACTGCTCCTACAGCACTGCAAAGATGCGGCTTGTAGGACTTTTTTTACCGTCCTGCCAGCGCACCACTCCAGTGTGAAAGCCCTCGGGGTGACGGAGGCACCCGTGTGAAAGGGGCCTAAAGCTTGGTTCACACTGATGCGGTACGAATTGATGCTATTTCACAGTGCAGTTTGTGTTTTGACAGGTGTGAATTTAATGCGATTTCTGGGGGGACTGGGCATAGCTAGAGATTAAATTTGCACGCACCGCACCCACACTAAACTCGCACAGGACCCTTTTTTTAACCCAATCAAAATCCAACCACATTGATGTGAATGGCCTTCATAGAAAACAATGTATTTTAAGATGACATACGAATCTAATAATTTCGGGTGGCATCAGATTTACATCAGTGTGAACCGCCACTAAATCTTTACATAAAGTAGAAAACTCTGGTAAGTACTGTGACCTTTTGTGCCTGACAACCTTTTTAACATTTTAGGTGCTACAAGTAATTTTGTACGCATCCTTTCAATGCCAAGGCCTCTGGGCTACCAGGGATGTACCAGTTGCATCTCCACTGTCTACTTGCAGAACACTAGAACATGGAGGATTTGAAGCTTTCTCTGGGTGTCCTTCTCTGACTGTGTATGCTTTGATAAAGGACAAAATATTATTACTCTGATTGCTTTTAAATTACACAGTTATCACAGCAACATTTTGTCTAGTCCAGTTGATTAATAATTCCTCTCCTGGAAAAAGTGAAATGATGGACAGAAGAACACCGGCTGACAGCTAAGCCTGGCATTGTCTACTTCACTGTTCATACAGTGATAGCATCGCATATCACATCATGCATTTTTATGTCAAACACATTCATTTATCTCTGTGTATATTATTGCAGGAATAATTATTTTATTAAAAGAAAAATGAGAGGAGAGATCTAGACACATGAGACTAAACACGGGAAGTCAGTGATGTATCTCTCAGGAGAGGCACATTGTGCTTGCATGGTGGCTTTGATTACTCATATGTTCTTATGAATTCAGTAATGTGTATGTCTGTGTGTATGTGTTAAAGGATTTTTTCTCTAAAGTCCAGCTCCCCTATGTACCAATATAGCATTAATGTACTTATTTTGCTAAAATATCATGGCTTTCCATTAAATTTTGCAGACACTTACTTCAATTGTCCTCATCCATGTTTCCAAACACATACATTACTTCTGCCTTACTTCCTGGTCAGACTATAGGTTATGACACAGGAAGGAGTTGACCAGTTGACCTCATTAGCACACACCCTGCATCATCCACCCTCCTACCTACCCATTTCCAGCTGCACATTTTTTAAATAAAATGCAATCAATCAGTGATTGCACTTAATTCACTGTCCATGAGGTCACTGATTGATTACATTTCATTTAAAAAAAAATGTGCAGCTGGGAATGGGTGGGTAGGTAGGAGGGTGGATGATGCAGGGTGTGTTCTAATGAGGTCAGCTGATCAACTCCTTCCTGTGTCATGACCTCCAGTCTGTACAGGAAGTAAGGCATTACTAATGGATATGTTTGGAAACATGGCTGAGGAGAAGTGATGTAAGTGTCTGTAGATTTAATGGAAAGCTTTGATATTTTTGGAAAAATAGTACATTAATGCTATATTGGTGCATAGGGGGGGCTGGAATTTAGAAAAAAAAGGTGAACAGAGATGAACTTGTCCTTTAACACTCCCGTTTTCACATTTTATTGTGTTCCAACCTGGAAGTTTTACCATCGGACTTACACAACTTACTTATCACTTTTAAGGCTCAAAAACTATATATTTTATTTAAATCTTTATTTCTTTTTTCCAGAGATAAAACAATGTATATAAGAGAAGATACATTAGGGAAATACCAGACCATATGGGGGAAATTGCTGGAGTTGAAAAAATCTAGGAGGTATATATATTGATATTGGGGATAGACCTAGGTTACTAGGGAGGGCTACCCTGGGCAAGGAGTGGCTAAAGACCCAGAATGGATAAGGGAGATAAGAAGGGAGGACCCTGTGTAGGAGGAAAGATGTGATATAATTATGACTTTATGTGTTTTTTTTTTTTTAGGGGGGGTTAGGGTTAATAAAAGCGGTATGTGAAATTCTTTGTAATTGGAAGTCAAAGTTGTATGTAACTTTTTGCTGCTTTTAAATTGATAATAATAATAAAAAGAGAATATATATGAAAAAAAAAATCAAATAAACATCAAGAAAATGTAAGATTTTACAATAATGACAATATAAGAGTCACAGAAATCTCTGTTTAAGCATATTTTTTAAAATAAAATAGTCATTATATTTTTTTAAACTATATTTAAGGTCAGTTCTGCAAAATAAGTAGTATATGAAAAGGGGCAAGGTGAGAGGAAAGAAAGAAGAGAAAAATAAATATACATATATATCTACATATATAGATATATATTTATGCGTATACAATACACATTCACAATCATAATACATATACACATGTACATATACAGTTGTGCTCATAAGTTTACAAATTTATGATTTCTTGGCCATTTTTCAGAGAACATGAATGATAGAACAACATTTTTTTGTGTATTGTCCCCTTTAACATCAATGACAGCTTGAAGTCTTGTGGTATTTGTGGATGAGGCTCTTTATCTTCTCAGATGGTAAAGCTGCCCATTCCTCTTGGCAAAAAGCCTCCAGTTCCTGTAAATTCTTGGGCTGTCTTGCATGAACTGCACGTTTGAGATCTCCCCAAAGTGGCTCAATGATATTGAGGTCAGGAGACTAAGATGGACACTCCAGAACCTTCACTTTATTCTGCTGTAGCCAATGACAGGCCGACTTGGCCTTGTGTTTTGGACCATTGTCATGTTGGAATTTCCAAGTTTGTCCCATGCGCAGCTTCCTGGCTGTTGAATGTTTCTCCAGTATTTTTTGATAACATACTGCATTCATCTTGCCATCAATATTGACCAAATTTCCTGTGCCTTTGTAACTCACACATCCCAAAACATCAGTGATCCACCACCGTGTTTCACAGTAGGAATGGTGCACCTTTCATCATAGGCCTTGTTGACTCCTCTCCAAAAAGCTCAGTTTTGGTCTCATCACTCCAAATGACTTTGTGCCAGAAGGTTTGAGGCTTGTCTCTGTGCTGTTTGGCGTATTGTAAGCGGGATACTGGCGACTTGACCGTGCAGCCCATCTTTCTTCAAGTGCCTCCTTATTGTGCATCTTGAAACAGCCACACCACATGTTTTCAGAGAGTCCTGTATTTCATCTGAAGTTATTTGTGGGTTTTTCTTTGCATCCCAAACAATTTCCCTGGCAGTTGTGGCTGAAATTTTAGTTGGTCTACCTGACCGTGCTTTGGTTTCAACAGAACCCCTCATTTTCCACTTCTTGATTAGAGTTTCTTTTTATACCCCTTGTTTTATACAGTTCAACTACCTTTTCCCGCAGATCCTTTGACAATTCTTTTGCTTTGCCCTTGACTCAGAATCCAGAAACGTTAGTGCAGCACTGGATGAAAGATGCAAGGGTCTGTCAGGAGTCCAGAAACTCATTGACCGTTTATACACACAAACTAATTAAAAGCAAACGGATCACAGATGAGGATGGTTACCTTTAATAGCCATTAAATCCCCTTTGTGTCAACTTCTGTGCATGTTATCAGGCCAAAATCACCAGGGTGTGTAAACTTTTGATCAGGGTCATTTGGGTAGTTTCTGTTGTGATTATAATTTAAAAAGAGTAAACACAGTTGATTGATAATAAATCGCTTCAGCCAAACACTGTGTGAAAGAAAAGTTGTTGTGTTATCATTCATATTCTTTGAAAAATGGCTAAGAAATCATAACTGTACATACACATAAATACACACACATACAGTAACATATTTTACCATTTCGTTTTTAATGATATTATTTTTTAAGAGAATTTCTATGCAGTAACCAAGGTGTCCACATTTTAAAATGTTTGTCAGATTTGTTCTTAAGAAATTCTGTTAATAGTTCCACTAATTGAATTTCAGAAATTCCTGCATGCCAATGTGTCAAGGTTGGTGTGTCTGTTTTTTTCCATAAAGCAGCAATTCAAGCTTTAGCCGCATTTAGGAGGTGTATTAGAAGTGATTTTTTATATTGTTTGAGTGACATTTGTGTATCAGGCCAAAGGTACAGTCATGCTCAAAAGTTTGCATACCCTGGCAGAAATTGTGAACTTTTAGCATTAATATTGAAAATGTGTTGCTCTCCATTGGAAGAGGCAGACCCCACCCTCCCGATCAGACTTATACACCAGAATTAAAGACATAGAATTAATGGAAAAAATGACAGCCAGACTACGGGACAGACTTGAAGCACATGATAAAATCTGGGAGGAATGGCACAGACATGAAGATCCGCCTTGAGCTGATGGCGAGTCCACACTACCTACCCCCCCCCCCCTTTTGTCCCCCTCCCTTTCTCTCTCTCCCACTCTCCCTACTTTGACTATCTCTACTCCTTCCTTCCATGTATTATTTGCACTGAGAATGGTATTACATTGTACCTGGTACATGACGGCACAAATGTATCTCTAATTAAGGACCTGAGGTCTGCGGTTTATATGTCTTTCATTAGCAGGTTTATACAGATATAGTCGCTGCTTAAAAGAAAATAATGTACCAATGCACTACTGTTTTGTATGTTTACTTGCCTCTTGTTCAATAAAAAAGTTAATTGAGAATATTGAAAATGTGACTGATCATGTCAAAAAAAAATTCTTTTATTTAAGGATAGCAATCACATGAAGCCATTTATTATCACATAGTTTTTTGGATCCTTTTTAAATCATAATGATAACAGAAATCACCCAAATGGTCCTGATAAAAAGTTTACACACATTGGAATGTTTGGCCTTGGTACAGACACAGAAGATGGCACACACAGGTTAAAATGGCAATTTAAAGGTTCATTTCCCACATTTGTGGCTTTTTAAATCACAATTAGTATCTGTGTATAAATAGTCAATGAGTTTGTTAGCTCTCACTTGGATGCCCTAAGCAGGCTAGACACTGAGCCATGAGGAGGTAGAAAAGAACAGTCAAAAGACCTGCGTAACAAGGTAATGAAACTTTACAAAGATGGAAAGCATATAAAAAGATATCCAAAGCCTTGAATAGGCCAGTCAGTACAATTTAATCACTTATTAAGAAGTGAAAAATTAGGGGCTCTTTTCATACCAAGCCAAGGTCAGGTAGACCAAGAAAGATTGCAGCCACAACAGTTTTTTTTTTTTTAGGAGTACAATTCAACGATACTTGAACAAAAAAGAGCTGCATGGTTGAGCTGCCAGAAGGAAGCCTTTTGCGCTAATGCTACAAAAAAGCCAATGAGGCATGTTTTTTTTTTTCTTTTCATTTTATCCACTTCAGAAAGAATATTCATGGGTGAGTGTCAGCTATGCCCGCATCTCCATCCCTCTATTTGTCTTAGCATCATTAGTGGATTGTTTCATTCTCCCCCTTTTTTTTTTCCCCCTAGAGTTGAGGGGGATAGGGGACCTGAGTCGGGCATCCATGAAGTTTACAAAGCCCAAAAATACATACATACATCTGAGATCCCACCCAGCCTCCACTCCCCCTCCGCTTCCTTTATCCTAAGTCCCGTTCTATCTCTATTCCAGTTAACCCCCCTGGGGGTTTTTATTTTTATTTCCCCCCCCCTCCCCCCTATCCCCCCCGTGCCCCCGCCCTCCCCAACCCCGTCCGCTGTTTTGTTGTTGTGTAGTGGTCCTTTCTCCCCAGTGTCTTCTCCTGCCCTTAGTGTCTGCCTTTCCGCGGCTGGATCTCCTTTCGGCATCGCCCCCCAGGGGTCACCAGTTGTCACGGCTGCACTCGCAAAGCCTCCTGTAGCTCCAAGACCTCTTGAATTTTCTCCAGCTCTCCCATCTAGCCCTCGTGGCCTCTCTGTCCTCCTCCCCGATGTACAACACACATTCCATCATGTAAGTGGATTCCACTGCGTCAACCCATTCCCATAAGGGTGGGCTTTCCTTGTCCTTCCACCTCCTTGGAATTACCTTTTTAGCCGCGTTAAGCAGATGGGGGATCAATGAGCCTTCATATTGCTTAATTTCCTTGGATGTGGCATGCATAAGTACCACCCAAGGGTCATTTTTTACCTCGATCGTTGTTATTTCTTTTATGTATTTTAGGATAGTCTCCCAAAATTTTTTGATTTTAGCACACTCCCACCATAAATGACCCATCGTGCCCCTTTGATCGCACCCCCTCCAGCAGTTCGCAGATGTATCCACCTGAAAATTGCTGACCCTGTCCGGGGTTCTATACCACCTAGCCATGCACTTATAATTTGTTTCTGCAGTTCTCGCATCTACAGCTGACCCATGTGCTAATTTTAAGATTTTCTTACTTGTGCCTATTTCTAATTGTGTTCCTAGTTCGCTTTCCCATTTGATAAGGTATGGCGGCATCTCCGGTCTATCTCTTTCTAATAACAGTTTATATATTCTGGATATTCTTTTTTTTGAGCATTCTGCCGTGAAGATTTTCTCTAATTTTGTTAGATCCTTAGCCTCCCTTAATGGGCTAGGGAGAGAGCCCACAAAGTGGGTCAGCTGGCGATGCCGCCATCCATTTATGGAAAAAGCCTCATTGTTCTGTAACTCGTGCAATGTCATAACCTTCCCCTTACTAATAACTTCCCCTAGTCTCGTGCAGTCCTTTCTAATCCAATCACCTCCTATTTCCTTTAACCCTGGCGGGAAAAAAGGATTTTCTTTAAGTGCTATAAGTGGCGAGTTATATTTTTTGTTGAATATTTTATATATTTTATCCCAGATTTTCAAAGTCGTGATGGTGATTATGTGTGTTTTTTCTCCCAGTGTCCGGCTTTTCGGAGGATTCCACACAATCTTCCCCAGCCTAACTTCACTCAGTGCTTCCTCCAAACTAACCCATCTTTTAGTGTTGCCTGTTTTACCCCATTCTGCGATTCTCAATAGTGCTATAGCATGGTAGTAACTTTCTATGTCTGGGACCGCAAGACCGCCCTGACTTTTGTCTTGTTTTAGAACTTGGAGGGAGATTCTATGTTTTTTGTAATTCCATATGAAACTCATTATAATAGCTCTTAATTTACCGAGGTACTGTTTTGGGAGAGGGAGGGGGAGCATCTGGAATTTGTATGTGATGACTGGTAATATCATCATTTTTACCGAATTAATCCTGCCTGTCCAGGATAGAATTTTTCCCTTCAGCTCTTGGCATTTTTTTTTTTATGTCTTCTAGGAGCGGGATATAGTTTCTTTTGTATAATTTCCTCGGGTTGTTGGCCAGTTCTATTCCTAAGTATTTTATCCTTTTTTTCCAAACGAAGCTAACGGTTTTCTGTAGGTTCTGTTTCTCTACTTTATTGAGGTTAATATTAAGGATAAATGTTTTTGAAGCATTGATTCTAAAGTTTGTTAATTCCCCATATTCCTTTAAGATTTTAAGCAATATAGGAACTGACTTCTGGGGTGAGCTTATGTAAAAGAGGACGTCGTCCGCGAAGGCCGCAAGTTTGTGCTCTTCGCTGCCGACTTTACAGCCTTCCACCTCTGGGTTTCCGCGGATTGTAGCCAACAGCGGTTCCAGAGATAAAATAAAGAGGAGCGGGGAGAGTGGACAGCCCTGCCTAGTTCCGTTAAACAGTTCGAACTCAGCAGAGGTCGTTCCATTGACCTTGATGTTTGTTTTCGGGTGATTGTATAAGGTTTTAATTTTTTGAATAATTCTGGGTCCGAAGCCCATCCTCTGTAGAATGTTGAACATGAACCCCCAGTCTACCCTGTCAAATGCTTTTTCAGCGTCTATTGAGAGTAGTAGACTGGGGGTTCTCGAATCTCCCATCCTCTGTATGGCTAGCAGTGTCCGGATTCCATTGTCCCTCCCCTCTCTGCCTGGGACAAACCCGACCTGGTCCGGATGGATCAGTGTGCCCAAGTGCCCCTTTATTCGATCCGCCAGTATCTTGGCGTATAATTTTGTGTCAAAATTTAATAAGGAGATGGGTCTATAATTTGAGCACACCGATCCATCCTTCCCTTCCTTCTTCAAGAGGGTGATCGTAGCTTTTAGGGCCTCTACACTCATGTCATAGTCTATCCCTAGGCCATTCATGTATCGCAGCAATCTCGGTGTAAGAATCTCTTTATACGTTTTATAATATAAGGCCGTGAAGCCATCCGGGCCCGGACTCTTTCCTGTTGGTGAGTTATTTATGGCTGCTAAAATCTCCTCCTCAGTTATTGGCCTCTCGAGCTCATCTCTCTCCTCCCCGCCTAGAGCCGTTAGCCCTGCCCTCCCTAGAAACTCGGAGGTTTTCTGGCTGTTTCCGATGCTGTCGTTGTCTCCCTTGGTTTTCACCTCATAGAGTTCTTTGTAATAGTCTCTAAATGTGGAGGCAATTTCACCCGGGATAAACTTCATCTCCCCATTTTTTGTTTGGATTTTTTCAATAAAATTTCTAGTTTTCTTTTTTTGTTTGCTTCAAGGTATGAGATAGGTTTAAACGTTTGTTAGCTCTCACTTGGATAGCCCTAAGCAGGCTAGACACTGAGCGCCATGAGGAGGTAGAAAAGAACAGTCAAAAGACCTGCGTAACAAGCGTAATGAAACTTTTGGGGGCAAACTCCGATGGAAAGCATATAAAAAGAGAATATCCAAAGCCTTGAATAGGCCAGTCAGTACTATTTAATCACTTATTAAGAAGTGAAAAATTTTCCAGGGGCTCTTTTCATACCAAGCCAAGGTCAGGTTAGACCAAGAAAGATTGCAGCCACACAGTTTGTTTCCTTTTTTTAGGAGTACAATTCAACGATACTTGAACAAAAAAGAGCTGCATGGTTGAGCTGCCAGAAGGAAGCCTTTTGCGCTAATGCTACAAAAAAGCCAATGAGGCATGTTAAGGTGTTGTTGGGCATATTGTAACCAGGCTTTTTTGTGGAACTTGTGCAGTAAAGGCTTCTTTCTGGCAACTTGACCATGCAGCTTTTTTTTGTTCAAGTATCATCGTATTGTGCTCCTTAAAGGCAGCCACGCCATCTTTTTCCAGAGCAGCCTGTATTTCTCCTGAGGTTACCTGTGGGTTTTCTTTGTATCCCAAACAGTTCCTGTGGCAGCTGTGGCTGAAATCTTTCTTGATCTTCCTGACCTTGGCTTGGTATCAAGAGATCCCCAAAATGTTCCACTTCTTTTTAAGTGATTGAGCAGTACTGACTGGCATATTGAAGGCTTTTGATATCTTTTTATATCCTTTTCCGTCTTTGTAAAGTTTCATTACCTTGTTACACAAGTCGTTTGACTGTTCTTTTCTAACTCATCATTGGCTCAGTGTCTAGCCTGCTTAGTGCTTCCATGTGAGAGCTTACAAACTCATTGACTGTTTATACAGACACTAACTGTGATTTAAAAAGCCACAAATGAGGGAAATTAAGCTTTAATTGCCATTTTAACCTGTGTGTGCCACCTACTGTGTCTGTACCAAGGCCAAACATTCCAGGGTATGTAAACGTTTTATCAGGACCATTTGGGTGATTTCTGTTATCGATTTAAAAAGGATCCAAGAAACTATGTGATAATAAATGGCTTCATGTGATTGCTATCCTTAAATAAAAGACAGTTTTTTGGCATGATCAGTCATATTTTCAATATTAATTCCAAAAGTTCACAATTTCTGCCAGGGTGTGCAAACTTTTGAGCACTACTGTATGTAGCTGGTTTAGTTGGAAGAGAATAGTTTGATGAATCTTTAAATTAAAGCCTTAACACAGGACCAGAAGTCGGCTAATACTGGACAGTCCCAAAAAATATGTAAAAGAGAACCTTCTGTTTTGAGGCATCGGCAGCATAAAGGGGATACTTGAGGGTCAGTTGTGAGTATTTTGTATTTATTTTCTTGATAAGTATTGGGTAATAAGGCTTTTTGAGCAAAAAATAAAATTGTATTATTTTGTGTATCAGAGAAGGTTCTGCATTTGATTAGGAAACTAGGTTATTTTTGATGTTCTCCAGAGATCATCATAGAATATGATTGTAATAAAGCATGTCTAATAGGGATAGCCTTTTTGCAAAGAGTCTCAAATGGTGTGAGTTCATAAATGATTTGATAAGAAGTTTATAGAGAATTATTTCAAAAACTATTTTTAATTGTGACACAAAAATGTCATTGTTTTTTAGACCCACTTAGGCTCCTTTCACACTGGGGCGGGGAGCCGCGGTGACGGTAAAGCAGCGCTATATTTAGCGCTGCTTTACCGTCGTTTTGCCCGCGGGTTTCGGCCGCTCGCGGTGCGGTTTTACCCCCCGCGAGCGGCCGAAAAAGGGTTAATATCCCCCGCAGAGCGCCGCCGTAGCGGCGCTTTGCGGCGGTATTGCCGCGGTTTTACCGCGGTGTCCCATTCAAATCAATGGGAAGGAGCGGTATAGGAGCGGGGAACACACCGCTCCTATACCGCTCCAAAGATGCTGCTAGCAGGACCCTTTTTGCCGTCCTGCTAGCGCACCGCTTTCACACTGGAGTGAATGGGGCCGGATTTTTTCAGGCGGTATACAGGCACTATTTATAGCGCTGTACTGCCTGAAAAACGCCCCAGTGAAAGGGGCCTTACAGAGCTGGTTAACACCAGATGCAGTCCAGTGCTTTTTTTTTCTGTATCAAAAACATAGACAGTAGGTTACATGGGTTCCAATGACATAGTCCACACCAGTGCAGTGAATCCTAGTGCATTCAAAAAAACTAGAACATGCTGCATGTTTTCTGCACTGAACTGTACTGGAACACATAAAAAAATGCACCAGAACATACTGGAATGCATCTAAACACATAAAAAATGCCCCAGAAGGCATTACAAAAAAAAGAAAGAAAAAACAAGGAGGAAAAAAACACATGCATTGAAAATGCATCAAAAATGCGCATGCAGAGAGTGAGTTTTTGTGGTGTGAACTGTAAGCAAAACCGCATCTGGAATGCATCTAGAGTGCGTTTTTGTGGTGTGAACCAGCCCACAGGTACAAGTGTGTAGCGCTACCCCTGTAGGAGCCACTGTAATTTAACTAGTTCTTTACCAAGATTAGCACAGATTCAGCCAGGCATACAGCATCAGTTTATTCACTCCGACTCATTAATTTGTCTAGGAATGCCTTTATATTATTATTTTTTGTTTCACCTTTATATTATTTTTATTGCTGAAGAACTTGGAGAAAGTGTAGGGTGATATGGGATACTCCAGATCTATTGAATAATAGCAGGAGGACACTTCACTTTGCTAAGTATCTCTGAATAGTCTTTACAAGGGAGCAAATAAAGATGCCCTGAACTGAGTCCTTGTAAAAAAATATCTCATCTAGAGCTAACACTTGCACTTCCACCCAAAGCAAAACAGCACACAGTCACTGAGACCCAGGCTAGTACTCACAATGTCACCGGATTACTTGATGACTACTTCCAGTATCCACCAGACACTCTTCAGTGAGGGAGAGGTTAATACCCGAAATGCCACAAGATAGCCAGACCATTTCCAACTTCCACCAGGCCCTCTTTAGTGGGCTCTCGAGACTGGGTCCTTTGGTGAAACTCCCTGGATTAGCTTCAGAAAAAGACTTTAGAAGTAGGCCCCCCATCTTTGAACATAAGCTTGACTCAGTAGAACTGCTTCGGGGGAAGGGGAGGCCACCCCCCCACCCCCATCGAAACTGGTGAAATCCCTCCAACAGGAAGACCGTGCTGTCCTAAAGCTTAGACTATTTATATGCCTCTACAGCCACCTGCTGGGCACCCTGCCCCCCCCCCCCCTGGGATTGGCTGAAGCACAATAAATATTCAGGCTGCTCATTTGACCTTTCAGCCCACCATGTTCTAGAAATATACAGAATGCAGTGGGGTATAACCAAGCCAGCCAAAAGCAATCAATAGCTGCTGCAATGATTATAGAGGAACCAAAAGGAACTACATTTACCTAACATTCTAGCAATCTATCTAGGAGGGTGCTATAAGTGCTTTGCAGTAAGTCTCTACTAGCTGTGTGCATATGGATCAGGCACGTTTTGCCCATTCATTTTGTCAACATTTTCTAGCTTTATTAGAATACACATATATCGGGAATGTACAGAAATTTTCAACTGTTGTCACAGATTATTAATTGGACTTCAGTCTGGGGTTTGACTTGGCCATTTATTTTTATTTTTTAACCATTACAGTACAGCTGTGTGTTTAGTGCCATAACATTTTGGAAATATGGACCTCTGCCCCAGTTTCAAGCCTCTTCCTGGCTGACAAATCTTTTCTACAGAATTGCACTGAATTTGGCTTCATCAATCTGGCCCGAATCCTGGGTTGTTGCCAGTCAATAAAAAGCATCCTGCAGCATACTTCTCTTTAGAGATGTTGTTCTCAGGGTGATAAACATTGTTTGGTTCTTTTCCATGAATAACATTTTCACCAAGCCAACAAAATCTATTTTGGTTTCACTAGAGTTTAGTACCTTTTTTTTCACTTGTTTGACATAACTCCCACATGCCCTCTGGCATACTTCAAATGGGCTTTGATACAGCCATTATTAGCAATGGCTCTTGATTAAGGATCTGGACACTCAAAAAGCATGGCCTCATTATTTGTTTTTCTCCCATGCATATCTACTGCTATTTTAGTCTTATATCTCATCTGGCATCTTCAGAGTTACCATTACTATTTCGTTTTTTTTCTCTCACTAATGCTCTTCTTATCCTTTGTGATGAGAAAATAATCGAAAATCTGTTCCACTTGATATTTTCAAAATATTTGGTAACAGCATTAGAGTCACCTTTCTCAGTATACCAACAGAAAATAGAAAAAAAATCCCTCCGTGCCTATAAATTCTTCAACGCCACACGACAGCAGGGTGTGGGAGAGACCTAAAATAGGCTTACTGGTCTGTGTCCCACTGGACAATGCTGCATGAAATAGATATTTATGGAAGCACTGCCTGCTAAAAAAAAAAAAAAAAATGGTGACATCTTAACCACTGAGGAGCCACAGGTTATAATGGGTTCTTCTGTCCTCCAGAGGGTGACATACCTTGGCTGCTTGACACTCACTGACACACCTTAAGGTTTTATGGCAACGTTTTAATGGGTTACACATCCCAGATGATAATACCCAGCTGAGAGAGCAATACAGATAGACATATTGTTTACCCATCCACCGCAAACCTTATCAAACTTAGTGGGCACTCCTCTGTAAGCAAATGTGGCCTTTTAAAACGATAAAGCTCGGTTAATCAGTGCTTTCCAGGCATGCCCTCCCCTGCACCAGAAGTCAGTAAAGTAGCAACCAAGAACAAAAGGACTCAAGCAAACCCATGTCTGCAATGCCACAGGGGGTATGTCCACTTTAGAATCGGTGGTCAGTATTAGTTGAAGCAGCCATCGTTCTCACACACCTCTATTCTCCTGTCTGTCTCTCCATGTGCAGCTACTTGAGAACTCTCCTCTATTCTACCCCTCTCTTTGGCCACTACTCTAAGCTAATCACAGTCCACCCCCATCTATTTGGGTTCACCCAAGATGACTGTCACTGGGGGTTAAAGACACTTCATAGCTGAGCATTGTTGATGGTCTCCCTCAAGATGGCCTCCATCACTTGATCTTCAGCAAGATGGCCACCACAGTTCTGTAGTATAGGCAACTTTTCTTTTTGTCAATACCTCAGACAGGGAGTGATACATTTCAGCTTAGAGAAATGTTTTGCTAGTGGTCACTGTCCTAACTACACAGGTCACAAATGACCGTTGTGAAATATTGACTGATCTGATAAAAGAACCACATGTAAGGAATCACGTTAACAAATCAGCTGCCAGGAACATTTTATTTATTTAGCTTTCAAAGCTGCAATTAGTATTGTAGAGGGTTAGCTCACATACCTTCTTTAGAGCTCCTGCTTATCAGGAATACATTACCTTTACAAAAGATAACTTCTATACTGCATTATAATAGTAACTTCTGGTAATTTGCTGATTTTGGTATGTGTTATCTAGATGCACTCTGAACTGCATCTATGCCAATAAAGTTTTGTTATAATTAGACATCCCTTTGGTGTTTGCCAAAGGGATTTCTAGCAATAACAAAACTTTGCTGGCAAGTAAAAATCAATGTTATTTACTTATCAAAACACTGGGGAACCACCTCCAGCCAAGTATAATACTGTAGGGTTAAAACCTAGGCTCTGTCATTAAACTCATTAAATTACTTGTGGAGCAGACACTATTTCTTTTAGTACTATTCATAATATTGAAATAAAATCTATACAGCTTATTAAAAAAAAAAAAAAAAAAAAAAAAAAGACAGATTTCCTTTATGTTAACCTGATCAATGACAGGATTCAATGATAGCTTGCAGCCCTTCTGGCAAATTCCAGTATTGCATGATGGCCTGAAGGCATGCCTCTACCCATAAAACCCCCAAAAAATTATATACATTGATCAAGTTTAGCTAGAACAAATAATAATATAAAATATAAATAAATACAAACACATTAAGTTATATGCAACTAAATTATTTATTCATAAAAAAAATTTCTCAATCTAAAAATGTTCAGGGCTTTCTCATATATTACAAGTGTGTTTATTCAGGAGGATGTTAGCGATTGTGTTTCCAACTTACTCATCTATGCTGTCGTGCTTTATTTATGTGCGAACAAGGTTGGCTGTTGCTGGAATTATAAGCAGATGACAAGTGTCAGGCCTCAGGTTCAATCACCAATTGCTTAAAGTATTACCAAGGGCCTAGCTTTGTACTGATGGGATAAGGAACTGGAAAGAGACAATCAAGCTCAGATTGATCCAATTCTTTGTAAATAGAAAGGATACTGTTTGCAGGAACAGAAATATGCCCTAGAAACTTGTTAACAAATTCACCTTTTAAGGAATATGTACTGTTAACCTGTTCAATGCTAACCGTATTCTTCCAGCCTGCGGTCTTTATTTTCTTGGAAGTGGAGAATAATGCCCACAGAAGATTCTATAGATGGTCATTATGCATAAGAATGTTTTCCTTAGTCACATGCCGTCATATTCTGTACCTAAATACAGAACCCTCACAGAGGCAGGAAATGCTGAGAGAACAATCAATTGCTGTTTCATGCTATGACTGCATATTACATCTTCTTATAGACATGAGATGGTAGTTGCTTAATCGGCCCAATTTTACTTGAATCTGCTCTGGATATATAAATGTCGGTACACAGTGTTGGTCTTAGAAAAAATGGATCTCTGGTCAAAAATGTAAGTAGAGTACCTTATACTTAATACTCAACAAAAGCCTAAAGCAAATATAGAGAGAGGTCTATAGTATCCAGATGTGGGACTGGTGTTTTTGATTTGAGTGTAGTTTTAAAGAAACCTGAATTCTGGAAGCTGTGCCCCAAAAAAAAGAAGGCAAAGGGCTTAGGAGTATACACTAGAGTTAAGTGGACACCTGGATGTTCGGGGCTCGGCGCGTTAGGCCGAACTTCGGAAAAAAGTCCGGGTTCGGGACCGAACTTGACCCGAACTTGACCCCGAACTCTGAACCCCATTGAAGTCAATGGGGACCCGAACTTTTCAAGACTAAAATGGCTGTAAAAAAGTCATGGAAAGGGCTAGAGGGCTGCAAACACAATGTTGTTAAGAGCATGGCAAGTGCTCTTCAAACAAATGTGGATAGGGAAATAACTTAAAATAACATAAAAAAAATAAAAAATAAAAATAAAATGCTGGAGGCCCCCTTCTCAGCAGAAGAGGTACAGGAAGTCATTAAGAACCTCAGAAACTCAACGGCACGATGCTGCACATATAGTGGGAATACCCCAGAATACGCACTTTCTGGAAAAAATTATTCAATTTAATGGATAAGATAGTGGGAAAATAAAATACTTGGAAATTAAAAAAATGAAAAAATTATAATCTTGACCTAGGAGGATGAGGTCTATATGGAGTAGGAGGTTGAGGTGGCGGTGGATGTGGCGGTGTAGGTGGAAGCGGCAGTGGAGGAGGACGAGGTAGCCAACACTGGTTCAAAAGTACAACAATGGCTGGGTAAGGCTAGTGGTGAATGATGTGTCAAATTCTGTCCCCATCGCATAGTGTCCGCCCTGTACTGCGCTTGCTCAGTACGTAGGACAAGGGGATTTCAAAACTCTCCGAAGACGATGCGCTGTGACTCCAGGTTCAAGCCACATCATCCGAGGTTGAAGCCTAGCCAAGCGAGCCCGTGAGGGGCCCTGTTACTATGTGCTACCGTATGTCCACTTGGATGGTGGGGCTTGAACCTGCACTCAATGCGCAGGCGACGTTCATCTTTGGAGATTTTGTGAATCTTCTTGTCCTCTGTACTGCGCAAGCACTGCGCCTGAGCAGTAGGTGGCAGGACACTATCCGATGGCCAGACAGTTTTTGTCAGAACACCGGTATACGTGTCTATTCTGCACAAGGTACGGACAAGTCCCGTGGGATCCATGCCTGGTTCATTTTAATGAACGTGAGCTTGTCCACATTGGCTCTGGACATGCGGCTGCGCTTGTCTGTGATAACGCCCCCTGCCGTGCTAAATACACGTTCAGATATTACACTGGCTGCAGGGCAGGCCAGCACCTCCAAGGCGTAAAGGGCAAGCTCAGGCCATGTGCCCAATTTGGAGACCCAGAAGTTGAAGGGGGCAGACCCGTCATTCAGTACGTGTAGGCATGTGCACACATACTGCTCCACCATGTTGGTGAAATGCTGCCTAAGACGTTCCATCTCAGCTGGTGGTGCTGCTTGTTGTGGCATGCTGACAAAGCTTTTCCACATTTCGGCCATGCTAACCCTGCCTTCCGAGGTGCTGGCGGTGTCCCGGCTGCGTTGGCAACCTCTTCCTCCTCCTCTGCCTTCGCCTTGTGCTTCCACCGTACCCCCGCTCTCAAGTAGGAATGCCACCAGCAGCGCGTCTACCAGCGTGCGCTTGTACTCGCGCATCCTACGATCACGCTCCGGTGAGGTAATTAAGAACGGTACGTTGTCCTTGTAACGGGGATCCAGCATGATGGCCACCCAGTAATCAGCACCAGTTAAAATGTGGGAAACTCGGCGGTCGTTGCGGAGACACTGCAGCATGTAATCGCTCATGTGTGCCAGGCTGCCCAGAGGCAAAGAAAGCTGTCCTCTGTGGGACGTGTATCGCCTGTGTCCTCTGTATCCCCCCAGCCACGCACCAGTGATGGACATGAGCTGGTCTGGGTGCCACCCTGCTGTGAACATGGTTCCTCCTCCTCCACCTCCTCCTCATCCTCCACCTCGTCATCCTCCAGAACTGTGCCCTTGCTGCCGGACAATTGTGTACCTGGCGCTTGTTGGTGCAGGAACCCACCCTCGTAGCCACTTGTAAATGACTGCCCTGAAAGTCTTGGAAATGATCCCTCTTCCTCCTCCTCCTCCTCCTCCTGTGCCACATCCTCTTCCATCATCGTCTGAAGCGTTTTTTCAAGGAGGCATAGAACTGGGATAGTAATGCTGAGAACGGCGTCATCGGCACTGGCCATGTTGGTGGAGTACTCGAAACAGCGCAACAAGGCACACAGGTCTCGCATGGAGGCCCAGTTATTGGTGGTAAAGTGTTGCTGTTCCGCAGAGCGATTCACGCGTGCATTCTGCAGCTGAGGCTCCACTATCGCCTGCTGCTGCTCGCACAGTCTGGCAAGCATGTGCAAGGTGGAGTTCCACCTTGTGGGCACGTCACATATGAGACGGTGAGTGGGAAGGCCGAAGTTACGCTGCAGCGCTGACAGGCGAGCAGCAGCAGGGTGAGAACGCCAAAAGTGCGCACAGACGGCCCGCACTTTCTGCAGCAGCTCTGGCATATCGGGGTAATTCTTAAGGAACCTCTGGACCACCAAGTTCAGCACATGCGCCAGGCAAGGGATGTGCGTCAAACCGGCTAGGCCCAGAGATTTCGCCCATTATCGCACACCATCAGGCCGGTCTTGAGGCTCACTGCCACCAACCACTCATCGGTCTGTTGTTCCATGTCCCTCCACAACTCCTGCGCGGTGTGGGGTTTTTCCCCCCAAACAGGAAAGTTTTAAAACTGCCTGCTGTCGTTTAGCCCTGGCTGTGCTGAAGTTGGTGGTGAAGGTGTTACGCTGACCGGATGAGGAGGCGGTAGAGGATGAGGAGGCGGAGTAGGAGGAGTTAGCAACAGGAGGCAAACTGAAGCGCCCTGCAATCCTCGGTGGTGGAAGGACATGCGCCAAACTGTTATCCGCCTCAGGCCCAGCCGCCACTACATTTACCCAGTGTGCTGTTAGGGAGATATAACGTCCCTGACCGTGCTTACTGGTCCATGCATCCGTAGTTAGGTGGACCTTGCCACAGATGGCGTTGCGCAGTGCTGATTTTGCCCCCCACTTGGTTGTGCAGGGAAGGGATAGCTCGCCTGGAAAAGTAGTGGCGGCTGGGCACAACGTACTGTGGGACAGCCAATGACATCAGCCTTTTAAAACTCTGCGTCTCCACCAGACGGAATGACAGCATTTCAAAGGCGAGGAATTTTGAAATGCTGGCATTCAGGGCCATGGATCGCGAGTGGCTAGGGGGGAACTTCCTCTTCCGCTCCAGTGTTTGGGAGATAGAGAGCTGAACGCTTCCATGGGACATTGTGGAGATGGTTGGTGACCCAGGTGGTAGTGTTGCTGGCAGATTCTCTGTTTGCGGGTTGGCCAGTGCCACTGTCACTACAGAGGTGGATGAAGAGGCCGAGACTGCAGCAGAAGAGGAAGCAGGAGGAGCCAGAGACCTTTCTTGGTTTTTGAGGTGTCTACTCCACTGCATCTCGTGCTTTGCACTTAGATGCCTGGTCATGCAGGTTGTGCTCAGGTTGAGAATGTTTATGCCTCGCTTCAGGCTCTGATTGCACAGCGTGCAAACCACTCGTGTCTTGTCATCAGCACATTGTCTGAAGAACTGCCACGCTAGAGAACTCCTTGGACCTGGCTTTGGTGTGCTCGGTCCCTTGCTGCGTTGGGCAGTAGGAGACTACTGTCTAGGGGACGGACACTCCGCTTTTGCACCCTGCTCCCTCTTCTGCTGTGCTGGTGGCTCTGTGCGACCACCGCCTCTTCCTCCGAACTACACTGGTCACCTGCATGACGTTGATTCCATGTGGGGTCAAGGACCTCATCATCCTCCACATCATCTTCCACCCAGTCTTCACCCCTGCCCTCCTTGTCGGTCTGCACAATGGCGAAATCAGCAGCAGTTGGCACCTGTGTTTCGTCATCATCTGAGACGTGCTGCGATGGTCCTCCCATGTACTCATCATGAAACGTAAGTGGTTGGGCATCGGTGCACACAATCTCTTCCACTTCTGGGGCAGGGCTAGGTGGATGGCCCTGGGAAACCCTGCTAACAGAGTCATCAAAAAGCAGAAGAGACTGCTGCATGATTTGGGGCTCAGACTGATTGGCTGATTTGCAAGGGGGTGAGGTGAAAGACTGATGGACATCGGCTGCAGGTGCCAACTCTAAACTTTCATCAGGAGACTGGGTGGGAGACAATGTGAAGGAACCGGAGGCACTGTCAGCAACCCAATCTACTATCGCCTGTACTTGTCCTGGTCTCTACATTCGTACAGCCTCATTAGGCACGCCGAAAAACCGATGCAGGCTCTGTCGCCTACTCGCACCTGAGGAAGGTGTTTCACTAGTGTGTGTAGCTGGCACAGATCGACCACATCCTGCAACAGGAGCTCCACCAGCAGCACCACGACCGGGGCCACGTCCCTTTTTTGACGATCTCCTCATATTTTCAAAATTATGATCTCGCCCTAAATGGGTGTTTTTGCAATAGCAGAATACACCCACAGTATGTAAAGCGTGTATTTTAAAAACTGCTAAACTGCAGAAAATGCTTATGGGGAAAAAAAAATGTCACTACAATTTTTTTTTGGGATAGCACAATAGAAGAAATATCGATCGATTGTATGTCACACTCCTGCACACATGCACAAAACACTGAAAGATTTTATTTTTTTCAAATAGCAGAATACACCCACAGTGTGTAAAGCGTGTATGAACATGCAGAAAATGCTATTGGGAAAAAAAAATGTCACTACAATTTTTTTTTTGGGATAGCACAATAGAAGAAATATCGATCGATTGTATGTCACACTCCTGCACACATGCACAAAACACTGAAAGATTTTATTTTTTTGCAATGTTTTTGCAATAGCAGAATACACCCAGAGTATGGTGTATCTCTTAGTAAAATATGCAGTGATGGTGCACTGAGCTTGCAGATAAAAGTTATATTTTGTCTGGCACTGGCCTCATGGCACTGTTAAAAGACTGTGCACTGCACCCCAGCCACGGTACAATTGATTTAGGAATCTCTTGAATAATTCTCTCTGCCTCCTTCCCTCAATAAAAACACTCTCTAATCTCTACTCTAGCTATGTAGATCGCTCACTGATATTACTAATTTGAAGAAAATTTAAGGAATGTGGACTGACTGACTGACTGACTGACTGTATCAGACTAATTCCTAATTAAATCCTCTCTTAGCAGCCAGGAACCTGTCTATAGCAGAGTGACGCTCTGTGCTGTGTGCCTGTACCTTATATAGAGGCTGGGTCACATGCTGCACTGGCCAATCACAGCTATGCCATTAGTAGGCATGGCTGTGATGGCTTCTAAGGGCACACTAGTGAAACTAGCATGGATTGGCTGCCCTGCAGCTTGTAAAAGGCGCCAATACATCGCCGAACACCGGACCCGAACCCGAACATACAGTCAATTGTTCGGGTTCGGAACCTGGACACCTAAAAGTCCGGTACGGACCCGAACTTTACAGTTCAGGTTCGCTCAACCCTAGTATACACCTGTATAGTCTGTGTTCTCCATGCAGCTGATATTTCCCCTACTACTGGCCCGTCTTTCTATGCTCTTCGTTATTTCTCTTTGTGGTAGTGATCATCTTGGTAGAGACAGGGTTTTGCCTTTAGCAAGAAAAGTAGCACGATAATATCAGATCTTACTCCAAATCTCCTGAGACTAGCAGTCAGAGGCAGCAGTGCCTTGGATGATCTCACACTACAGACATACAGCTATGAGAATAGAGAGAAGTGCCTAGGCACATTTACATACCAGGAATGGCTCTGCTGTTTTTCAGGAGGCATTCCAGACTAAATGCTCATTTTCAGGTACTGCGTAAGCACAATTGGCACTTCTAGATGTTCCCTATAACATAGCAAATCTTTTTGAGGCCAAATTAAAGAGTTAAATATACATGTACATGGCAGCAGAATAACAACACCAAAGCAACAGTATAACACATCCTATAATCAGTACAAATATATCAACTAGAGACATTTCTATATTGGATAAAAAGGAATTGGGGTGGTTTTAAAAGAAAGGGTACTTGTGTAGCACCCTCAAGTGTGTGCTAGAAGTAAGTGTTGGAGAAATGCATATTGCTTGCCAGGAATAACCTGAGTTATGGAATTGGGTCAGAGTTATTGGAGGCCAGGGCTGGATGACTCATCTTGATAGCTCTCTCTGGTACCTCCCCCTGGTCTGGAAGGTTGGAGAATTTTCTAGAACTAGAGCGTGGTGGTAAGGAGGGGCTGTCATGAATATTTGTGGGGCCTCAGCCAATCCCCAAAGGTGGGCTGGCAGGGGGGCCATGCTAGCAGGGAAAGTTGGGTGAAAGATGGAGAATCAGTGTTAAGGAGGCTGTTAGTGGTCCTGAGGGGTACCCCCTAGACTGGGGGGGAGACCTGCCTTGGACCTGGGCTCAGTTGCTGGAAGGATCCTGCCAAAAAAGTGAGGAGGCTTTCCTGGAGGCACAGGAGCAGGAGAGGACAGAGTAAGTAGTGCAACACTGTTGGGGACTAACAAAGAGGGGAGACTGCCACATGCAGTAAGCCTTCCTTGAAGACAGCGGTGGGCTTTAGGCTTCTGCCTTTCCCCTAAGAGATCTCCAGAGAGTCAGCGGGGTCGGTTGGTGAAGTGACAGTCGGGCAGACTGGTGTACAGAGGCAGCCAGGAGGGCTCGTGAAAGGGGCAGATGCAGTCAGGTATGCTGGCATTGCCTGAAGAAGTGGTGCTGGGATCAGTGGACACAAGGGAAGCTGTTTCACTCCAATTGTGCTACTTTTAAAGGGACTTTGAATTCCTGCCGGTAAGGGGCTGCTACTGAACTGACAAGAGGCCTGTCAGTTCCCTCAGGAGTGAACCAGCAGGAGCTGTGTTAAGGAACAAAGGAACAAAGTGTGTGCAGATGGAAGGCTAAAGAAGTTGGAGAATTATATAGGAAACTGTATATAAGAGACTGTAAATAGGAAGTTGTCCCTAAAGAGCTTATTCAAGTCAAGCGGCATTCCATAACCTCCCATCGATCACCAAGTTGTTAAAGAGGAAGTAAACCCTGATGGGTTTACTTCCTCTTTGTTTCCCGGCAAAGGTAAAGCATAATGGACTACTATGCATTGCATAGTAGCCCATTATGTGTCACTTATCTGACACAGGAGCCAGCGATGTCACAGCTGTCCCCTCTTCCACGGAGCGTCCATCTTCCTTCCGGGTATCGCTGCTCAGGCGATGTGAGTGGCCGGAGCAGCGATGACGTCACTCCTGCGCATGCGTGCGGGAGCCGTAAGTGACGTCATGTTTGCCTTCACTTGCGGCATGCCCAGTGTGCCTGCGCCGTTGTCTATCGCACACCCCCATTCCTGGCTCCAGCTGGCGTGGTGTGAACCACCTCTGGCCCTGTCCCTGCAGAGCTGCAATAATCTCTGCTCCGGTGTGGTGCCTGTCCCCTAAACACACCAGCTGAAGCAATGCATGGCACCTTTTAGCCTGACTCTGGGAATAGCCCTTTGAACACTTAAGGGGGTACCTGATGTTTATAGGACAATTCTGCAGAGGAGGGCATTGAGGTGGTGGCGGAGGAGGGGGTAGAGCTCACAGGTCTGGCATCATCACCACCAGTTGTATGGAGACGTGGGGGCACAGCAAGCTGCAGCACCGAGCCCTGTCCTGCATCCTTTCGAGTTGCAAGCAGCATTACCCAGTGTGCTGTGAACGATGTATATGGTCCCTGCCCATGCTTGCTGAACCAGGTGTCAGAAGTAAGGTGGATTTTACGGCTGACTGCCTTGCTCAACAATGCCAGAACATTTCCTTCCACATGATGGTAGAGAGATGGAACGGCCTTACGTGAAAAGTAGTAGCAACTGGGAACCTTCCATTGTGCTACAGCACATTGGGGGAATTCACGGAAGGGGGCAGAATCCACCAGGCTGAAAGGCAGAAGTTGGAGAGCCAACAGCTTTGACAAGCTTGCATTTAGACACTGGGCATGTGGGTGGCAGGGACTGTATTTTTTTTTCCGCTGCAGCTGATGGGGCAGAGAAATTTGCCGGCTACAGTCTACAGCTGGTGGTGTGCTGCTGGCAGCAGTGCTGCTAGGACCTGGGACACCCTGTGCTATACCATCACACTGTCAGTGGAGGCTGCTGAGAGGTAATAACTCGGTATAGCAGGAGCAGACTGAAGTAAGAAGAAGGAGGAGGAGGGACAGATTTGTGCCCCTTTTGTGTGGCTTTTAGGTGCTCTTGCCAATGGGCTGAGTGGTTGGACGTTAAATGCTTTGTTAGGCATGTGATACTCAAATGGCTGGTGTTTTTGCCACTTTTGATGTGCCTGAGACACAGTTTGCAGATAGCAACAGTGCGATCTGCTGCAGATGTGCTGAAAAAGGCCCAGACAGCTGAACTTTGGGGAGTGGGCCGGGAGATAACAGATTCAGAATGTTATGGAATAGGGTGGCTGCTCTCTACTCTTTCTTGATGTCAGCCTCCTTAAGGTTGTGCCGCCTCACCTTCAGTTTCCTCCTCTGCTCTATCTGGCACCCAAGTCGCATTAGTGACCTCATAATCATCATCTCCATCTCCTCCATCATCATCATTACCACCGGAGGCAACTTGACAATATGCTGCAGCTGGTGGAACATGAATGCCAATTTGTCTACCAGAGTTTTCCCCTCTCTCTAGGCTCATGTTCCCCTCTACCTCAATCTCAGAACCAACATCTGAATCCAGTAATGGCTTGACATCATCAAAGTGCAAGTGGCTGATGCTGTGGTCAAACAACTCAGCTGACTCTTCCATGGCTAATGTTGGGGCTATGGCAGGAATAGATGTGGACAAGGAGGCAGGTTTATCCACTCTGGCAACTGCAGGGGACTGCACACTTGTCTCTGCTTGCATGACAGAGGATGAGGAGGATGAGGAAGGTTTAGTAAGCCAGTTCACCACCTCCTCTGCATGCTGTGGCTGGATAGCGTGGACTAACAGAGGAAATTATGCCCTGCCTGAAGACTGACCACATGTCCACCTTTGCCTGTGGACACATTTGTTGCTGGCCCCCTTACAGTGCCAAGGGAACATCTGAATCTCCTTGTTGTCCTCCCAGACATTATTGAGAGGGAGAGGGCGGTGCTTATAAGCAAATGTAAAGGAAAAGTGGAAATCTGTACGTAGATGCACTTTAATCAATGTAAATTGGTGTTTGGTGCACTTTAAGTACTCACACTACACAGATACACTCCACGGATACACTATAGTATACTGCAATATAATGCGCCAAATGTACAGTGACGCACAGAACAATATGGCGTTAAACTGGCAGTAAAGCACACAGAAGTAAATGGCGTTAAACTTTCAGTAAAGCACCTAGATGTGTGCCTGATTCACCAGCTCTCTCAGCCAACAGCAAAAATAGCACAATTTGGGAACGATCCACCACAATTACATGGGCAGATCGAGGACCACCCGCTCGTCTAAAGCCCAGGGCACATCGCAGCCTCCTCCGGGCTCCTCCAATGACCTCCGAACCTATTTCTGCCCGCCCAACATGTCACCAGGTGGGACGTACAAGATGGCGCCGGACGCCTATGCAGCCCGCTCTCGGACTCCCACGCAGCTCTCCCCCTCGGATCACTCCGCACACCGGACCTCCACAGGTCCCCAGCCGACAGTCCCCCAAACCTCCCCACCTAACCCGGAGGCCCTGCCCCCCCTCCAGCACTACACGCAATGCTCGGAAGCGTTTCCGAGGCTGCTGAGGACAGCCTCGGATCCCTGCATTCATGGGACAGACCCTGGATCCCCCACCGCCTTAGTTTTTGCGCTGGACTTTCTAGCACTACCGGGCCCTGCATATACCACCAGCCAGACACCTCAAGAGCCTGTGGGGATACATGCGGCATCCTGGGCCTCAACTGCCTCCTCTCTGCCCCCCAAAGTACAGAGACGGTCCAGCTCAAGGCACCCAAGTGCATTTAGAACCCAGCCATCCCAAAGGGTCACATATGCTCAAAAGGCCCAATCCCTGGACCCCCTTCTACCAGGGGCATACAGTGTACGCCCCCCCCAGCCAGCCCAGACAGCAAACTGGACAGAACCATGGGACCCACCAGCACTGAAACCACACTTGGCCTCTGGAATGGCTACAATGAGCCCCCACCAACCCCCACCATGCCTGCCATCACCCCCTCCAATATCACGGGCCTACTCAAGTGCCACCTCTACCCCCCCAGTGGCACACCTACCTGCAAGCCATGCCGACAAAAGTGGACTTCAGGCAACTGATAGAGGATGTGAAATCTACCTGTCGCTCAGAAATCCAGGCCCTCCAATCAGGCCTCAAACACTTTGCAGACACAGTAGAAATGGCCGAAGAAGAAATTTGGGAAACAAAACTGACAGTGCACCAGCTTCAGGGAGCAGACCATAGATCCCTGCTCAGAGACATGCAGCCACATGTAGAATACCTTGATAATAGAGGACGCAGAAACAACATCCGAGTAAGAGGCGTACCAGAACCAGAGGGCTCCGAAGACCTGCAATCAACGCTGCAGACTGTATTCAACAACCTCCTAGGTGAACCTCCTGCAAAACATATAGAGATGGACAGAGCCCACTGAGCCTTGCGCCCCAAGGGAGCCACCATTAAGACGAGAGATATCATCTGCAGGATTAGCTCCTACCTTCTCAAGGAAGAAATTATGCGACAAGCCCGCCTGGCACGCAAAGTAACATTTGACGGTGCCCAAATACAAAGGTTTCCTGACCTTTCCTGGATCACTCTGCAAAAACGCAGGCTTCTCCAACCCTTACTGCGCACACTGCAAGAGGAATCCATTCCCTACAGATTGGGATTTCCCTTCAGCCTCACGTCAAAACACCAGGAAAAGTCCGCCGTGCTACGATACCCAGAGGATCTACTTGCTTTCTGCGATATCCTGGGGATACAATCCCCCCAACTACCTGACTGGGACTTAGTGGCTACACCACCTACGTGGTTTGTCAGAAAGTCCCTCCCTCTAACCCTCATCGGAACACAGACTCTCTGTGCAGATCTGCCAAACACAAAAGTAGTTTTACTTTCTGCAATGCCGGATCACTGCAATAACTTGTCACTTAGATACAGAGTTTGAACCAGCCCTGGACATTTCCCAGCTCATAGTTCCCCAATGTGCCCCAACGTCAACCCCCAGTTTGCCACATGGGCAAGTCTCGGATGAGACCTGAGAGTGTGGGTTTTTTCTTGGACACCTATCACACCCCCCCCCCCCCCCTGGTTTATAGCTTACAGCTACCTGAAGTTTCCTTTTTTTTTTTGTTCTCCTTAACCAGATTATGGCTCCCCTAAGCCTCTCTGGCCCATCCTTCCGGACCAAGGCAGAGGGAGCACCTGGGAACCCGTATCAACCTAGGCCTGTTGGCCCCTCAAGGTGTTTTGAAAATGTTTGCTCCTTCTTCCCCCTGTTTTCTTGCACTAACCTTCTTCCCCTCTTTCAGCCTCCCCTCCTCCTCTCTCTCCTCCGGTCATCGACAGGCTCACCACGCAGAAAGCAAGGAATGCCTGGATCTTCTTCTGAAGAGTGCCGGCTCCCAGACCTCAGCCTAAGGCAAAATCACAACCACATCAGGTAAGCAAACCCTCCCCTGCCCATACCCAACATTATGGCTAAGATCTTATCTCTAAACTCCAATAGAAAGAGGCATCTGGCACTGAGGGAGTTCAGACAGTCATGAGCAGATGTCATATTAGTCCAAAAGACTCACAAGACAAAGGGGGCTCCTTTGCATTCACCTCCAGATATTATTCCCAGATTTTTCACTCATCGGGTGCCCATAAAAAAGCGGGGGTTGCCATACTCATCAAACACGGATCCCCTTTTACATGCTCGGCACACTACTGTGACCCCCCAGGATCACTACATCATACTACAGGGACTATGGCAAACACTGTGCCCTCTATGCCCCAAATACTAAACAACACAGTTTTCTGTCCAGACTATTTGCCCGTATTTTCCGGTCAAACCACAGGATCCTTGTGATAGGGGGGGACTTCAACCTAATCCAATTGGCTGCTGCGGATCGCCATGTGGTGAGCCCCAGGGCATCCTCAACTCAAGCCCTTAGAGATTCAAAGCTCTTCTGGCAACTCACTAGAAGTTATGCTCTCCTTGATGCCTGGAGGGCTCTCCACCCAGGAGATCGTCAGTACACCTTCTACTTAGCCCCCCATTCCACACATTCCAGCATTGACTATTTTTTCGTTAATAATCCCACACTCAGAATAATATGCACGACACAGATACTCCCTATCTCATGGTCGGACCATGCCCCTATCCTTCTCACATTAGACCTAGGCTCCCCCAACCGCAGGCCGTATAACTGGAAACTGAACACATTTCTCCTCCAACACCTCCCCGCTCGGGAGGAATTTAACTCCACTTTAAAATTCTACTTTGCAGAGAATAACACTCCAGACATATCTATCCCCACACTATGGGAAGCCCACAAGGCAGTCCTCAGAGGTAGATGCATGGCACTGTCCTCTGCCATGAAAAAAAAACGCAGTGGCCTGTTTGTTCGGATGTTCGCCAAACGTCTGAACAACGAAAGTTCGCCCATCCCTAATGATGATGTATCAGTACCAGTAACAGCCAGCAGAAGCACTGACACCTTTAAATATATGTGTGATGAGATTGTACAACAAAGAGAGTTCTAAGTCCTAGCATATTTTAATATTTATTTTTTTAATAACATGTTTAATTCATGAAACTCATTATAAGAAAAATATATTCTGCTAAAGCCGGGAGAGATGTAATGATGTCTCAACAAACCATCAGTGATGATAATATAAGAAACAGCGTGAAAGTAAGCAATGGGAAATGAAAATATTTGCCTGGAGAATGCAACCTGTGCCATGTGCCGCGCGGAACACCAGTGTTACAACATGTTTGTGTTATCCATGCCTAGAAAACAGCTCATTTCTGAGCTTATGTGCCTCGCAGGATCTTTAATTCACACTGAATTTCTAACAATGTCACAGTTGCATGAAGGGCAGAATAAGCACAGCTTTAATATATTTTCTCACTCTATTTTTAAAAAAAAATTGATAATATAACTTTTTTCATCATTGACGTAACAAATAACTGTATAGTTACTCTAAGATTTATTTTTTATGCAAGTGTTCAGAGACAAAAAAAAAAATAGGGACATCATATCATATCCCATATAGAATACACTAAAAGTGATTGTAAGGGTTTGTTTTTTTATTTTATTAAAATAACAAACATGCAATTGTTTTGCATAGAGCAGCCCCGATCCTCTTCTTCTTGGGTCTACCGCCTGCGCTCTGGGCTCCATCCCCAAGCCAAGTGCCCCCATAGCAATTTTCTTGCTATGAGGAGTGAGAGAGCTGAGACAGCCTCGGCTCTCGTGCACATCACTGGATCGAGATCGGGCTCAGGTATGTATTGGGGGGGGGGGGGGGGGGGCTGCATTCAGAAGTTTTTAAAAAAAAAAACCTTCCTTCTTTACAACCACTTTAAAGGAGAAGTAGGACCAAAGCTCTTTTAGCTCTACTTCTCCAGTGGGTCACAGAAGTGCACCTAGTTCTGCACTCTACAACCCAGACTCACCTGGTTCGACTCTTTAATGTTGGGATCCACCCAGATGCCTGACCGTCAGCTGGTTTAGCCTTTTAGTGCGCCACTGAAAGCCTAAGCCAGCCGCTCCCACCCCCTCTACAGCATGGCTCTCAAGTGAGCGCTGGAGGGGCCGAGCAGACTGTCAGTCACCGGCTCTCTGCTCACTGAAGACTGAGAACTGAGTGATCAGCTGTCTTTGATCACTTGGTTCTTGATCTTGGACGCAGCAGGAGCAACATCAAATTTTTTTCTTTATTGATGTATTATTTTAGCTCTTCATTTAAACTGTCTAAGGGCTAGTTCAGACCAGAACGTGGTGCTGGAAACCCACTTTCCAAATGCACTGTACTTTTTATCTTCAGCAGGTGTCAGTGTTAACTTAAGGTCACCCCAAATGTAGGTCGCAAATGCAGTGTGTTTGTCTGCACTGGATTGTTTGGTACAGAAGTGTCTTGCTGTTCGTTTCTTTTTTAAAAAGTACTTGCACTACTTTTTGTGCGATCTGGTGCAATTTCAGCCCATTAAAATGAATAGGCTGAAATCACACTTCAACCGGATTGCATGTGAGGAACGCACAGCGCATGTGATTCATGGTTTGAACAAGCCCTAAATGCCCCAATGGGGCCTTAGCATTGACTGAATGACCTTGACCCTTCTATACTTAGAATGGCCATAGACAGTTCGAATCTCGGCCTATTCAACAAGAACCGGCCTAGATTCGAACCATGTATGGACAGGTTGATTGTACCCAAATAAACCCATCAATCGACTTGGGTACAACCAGCATGTTGTATTTGTAAGATGCAATTATTGCAACCCATGGTTGCAGGAAACAAAATCGTATCATCTATGCCTGGCTTTGGCAACTTATTGTATAGAATGACGCCCAAGTCCCTCTGTTTCTCTTTCCTTCTTATTTGTCCTTCATTTTGGTGTAATGTATGCACTATGTATCTAGAAAAAGAAGGTTTTGCAGCGCTACACCTTTCATCCAATTTCTGAATTGTTGCATTTGTAAATTGTATTAATTATAATAATAGAATAGTAGAGGTTTAAAAAAAGTACATGTAGGTTTAATCGATCATTTAATTCTCCATGTAAGGGGAATATGGCAGGGGGTTTGTCCTTGGCCTACATACTTTTTGCTAATAGGTGTCCATCTTTGTGATCTCAGAAAGTTGGGAGGTATGGTATTGTGTCCGGATTATTTATTGGTTCAGAATGGTCAATCAGAAGTAATGACAAAGCATACTCATCACCTCTCCATCATGGTGCACTTTTAAGCTCATGCTCCCAACTTTGTCTTCACCATGACATCAATGAAGAGCACCATACCGCGCTATTCCTTCTAGGTGACAAGGCCTCAGGCTGGGTTCACACCACAGCATGGAGCGGCTCACAGTAGGGGTCCGGTGTGTCTCAATTCACCGTTTCAGGTCCGATTTCAGACAGAATTTTTGTCTGAATTCGGACCTGAAACAAACCAAAAGTCGCACAGGACTCATGTGCAATTTGCACCAGAGCTGCTCTGAAGATGTGTGAACCGGCTCCATAGAGAGCCCGTTACAAACTCCTGACATGGGAATTGAATGCGGGGAAACCCACATCAAATTCGCAATAGTGTGAACCCAGCCTTACTTCCCTGCTCCTGTGTCAGTACTCAGGATCTCCACATATCTTGCATCTGTGCACAGATGACAGGACTTTACCCCCTGTTCTTATGCAACACTTGGTGGTCTTCTAAATGCTTTTCTCCTGGCAGGAGAAAGCTGCGTTAAAAATGCACCTAAAGCCGCATTTTTCAAAAGCGTTTAGGTGCATTTAGACACATTCAGGCATGTCAAGCGTTTTGGCATTCATTCCTTTCATTGGCCAGAATATTATCACCTTAGTCTTTTGTTTTCAGCAAAATGCACCTCTTCTAAATGCGCTGACCCTTTTTTTTTCTGCTTTTAAAAGACCTTGCTTCTAAACATCGGTGAACATCTATGCATGCATGGACATATAGGCTAAAAAAGTGCATTTAGAGACAGAAAAAAAAAAACTCAAATGCCCTTAAAAGAGGCGTTTTTGATGCCTATTGTGCATGAGGCCTTAATAGTTCAACTGCCGGGTAGCCTCTCCACCTTTGGCACATGGCACCCTATACAGAAAGTCAATTTAGACAGAAATGCATCCACAGCTGGTCTTTTCTCGCTTTTATGTTGGTGTCTCCTAGAAACTGTAATTAAACCTACATGCTGAAATAAAAGGTAATATGCTGCTGGAATAAATAACTCAAATGATTTGTGACAAGAAAAATACCATATAGCATTAAAAATTAGCAGCTGGGTCCCCTATGTCTCCTATGACTCCTGCAGCTGCCTCCACTTAGGTCTATTAAACTAAGGTTGAAAGAAAGGAAATCCAAGCTACTGGAGCAGTGAAATACTAGGATAACTTTAATTTGCCAGTTGTAAATCTGTGAGCTGTAGAATGCTGGAAAGCTATATCAGGTGCAATGTGTTGAGCTGGTTGCTAGCTGTATACCTTAGCCCTCATTTGCATTTATTGGGCCATTACGATGTTCTAGTGGCCATAAAAATCACTGAGATCTGAGATCTGAGATCGCTGCCTGTCTGTGACTAGCCTATCTTCAAACTGAATTGGACCATGTTAAAGTGGATGTAAACCTGATTCATGAAATTTGACCTAGGCACATATATCTGTAGTGTTCACTTATCTCTCTCCAATGCACTCCCGTGTCTTACTGCTGTATCGTTCCTCTGTTAACTTCTGACAAGTTCTCCGACAAACAAGATAAAACCACCCTGAAATGTGTGTCGGGGTGGGTGCTATACATAGATTAGCAGAGAGCTTGTCTTGTCACAGCACAGCTCTGCACATTTTATCCTTCCTCTACCTATGTGGAGGTGGGGTGTGTGCCTTTCTTCCAATTAGCTGTCTCCCAGTGTATGCCAAGACTACACTCCTACTGCTGAATGAGGAAGTACAAATTCTAACACGATGTTAGAATTCTAAAGAGTCTAGAAAGCTGAAGACAGCAGATATACATGTAAAACTTATGTAGGGAGATTTATTTTATCTCTGTTTGTCATCTGAGGCTGTTTACTTCACTGGGTATAGGAGAGGGTTTACATCGGCTTTAAAGCAGAACCAAAGGCATTTAAGAACAGGCAGGCTAATATCGTAGAAGAGACATGCAATATTTCTATTGCAATAAAATAGACCTACCTGCCTGCTCGTACTCTTCTGTGGCATGCAAACTGAGCTAGCAGCTCAGCTTACATCTCCAGCACATTTCCTGTTTGTATGTGCAGGAGTTACGTCATCCCATACCAGCCAATAGAGATGCCGAAAACCACACCCGGCAACAAAATGTCGGCATCGGCGAGGGACCTGGACCGTTACAGTGGAGGAAAGTTTAGTGTCCTACTTCTGCTTTAAGGCTGACCACACATTATACAATTTTCTTGTAAAATTTTCCTTTAGATTTACCAAAACCATATAATATGAGGTCAAATCTAAACAATTTGAAGGCAACCAGGCAGGCCCTTGCACTACATAGTTGAAAGTAAATCTAAAGGTAATCGATCAAGTATGGCCAGCCTTAGTATGTATGTGCAATGCCTGGAAGGTCCCAGGAAAGTTGTTAATCACTGTAGTGTAGCCTGCTGAAGTGATTTCCAACTTTCATGAGAATCTTCCAGGTATGGCGCATGCATACTTCAGTCCAAGCTGAACCAATGTAACTATGCAAAAATATACATACCTGGAATTCAGCAGACACAACCACCCAGTGGCAAAAGCAAAAATAAGCTCTTTATTGGCCTCTTCATTTTATGTGGGGTTTTTACTAAGAAAGTGAAACAAGTAAAATAAAAATTGTAAATCACCAGTCCAAAATGTAAGCAAAATTTACAATATAAAAGAAAAAAAAAATTACAAAATACTAGGGCTGTGGAAATCTTAATTCCTTGATAAATCGATTAATTTTTTGGATCGATCAAAATTCTTTTGACCGGTACTCACCTCTCCGCCGGCTTCCGGGTCTTCAGGGAGTTCCGTCGGAGATCCAGTGACGTCACGGACATCGACGTCACCCGACTCCTCCCCCCTTCCCCTCCCCCCCCCCCTTCCCCAAGTGCCTCCGTCTGCTAACGAAAGGGAAGGGGGAGGAGTCCGGTGACGTTAAGGTTATGATTGAGTGTAACACGTACGGGGGAGGAGCTGCGCATGACGTCACCCGCTGCTGCCCTACGGAACTAACACGATTGTCGGCTTTACATGCTGTGTTTTTATCATCTTTATGTGAGTAGTTTGTGTTTGAACACAAAAATGTAATCTTATACTTAAGGGGTGAGCACTCGTTTCTTTCTATCCATGACCTGGCGTCCTTGCTGAGATCTAAGGAGACGTGAGAGAAGTTTATGTTCCATGTTAACCCTTTTGATACCCACTTGCATGACCACCTGTTTGCAGTGCTACAGTTTGAATCTAAAACGTATTTGTGTGAACTGTGAAGTTAAGTCATGGATTGTGGAAACTTACAGTGGTGTGAAAAAGTGTTTGCCCATTTCCTGTTCCTTTGCATGTTTGTCACACTTAAGTGTCGGAACATCAAACCAATTTAAACAATAGTCAAGACAACACAAGTAAACACAAAATGCAATTTGTAAATGAATGTTTATTATTAAAGGTGAAAAAAAACCAAACCATCATGGCCCTGTGTGAAAAAGTGATTGCCCCCCTTGTTAAAACATACTATAACTGTGGTTGTCCACACCTGAGTTCAATTTCTCTAGCCACACCCAGGCCTGATTATTGCCACACCACAATCAAGGCATCACTTAAATAGAGCTGCTTGACACAGTAAGGTCCACCAGAAGATCCTTAAAAGCTACACATCATGCAAAGAAATTCAGGAACAATTGAGAAAGAAAGTAATTGAGATCATCAGTCTGGAAAGGGTTATAAAGCATTTCCAAAGCTTTGGGAATCCAGCGAACCACAGTGAGAGCCATTATCCACAAATGGCGAAGACATGGAACAGTGGTGAACCTTCAGGAGTGGCCGGCCGCCCAAAATTACCCCAGCGACGACTCATCCAAGAGGTCACAAAAGACCCCACAACAACGTCCAAGGAACTGCAGGCCTCACTTGCCTCAGTTAAGGTCAGTTCATGCCTCCACCATCAGGAAAAGACTGGGCAAAAATGGCATGGCAGAGTTCCAAGGAGAAAACCACTGCTGAGCAAAAAGAACATCAAAGCTCGTCTCAATTTCTCACATCTTGATGATCCCCAAGACTTTTGGGACAACATTCTGTGGGCCGATGAGACAAAAGTGGAACACTTTGGAAGGTGTGTGTCCAGTATATCTGGCGTAGAAGGAACTGCATTTCAGAAAAAGAACATTATACCAGTAAAATATGGTGGTGGTAGTGTGATGGTCTGGGGCTGTTTTGCTGCTTCAGGACCTGGAAGACTTGCCGTGATAAAAGGAACTATGAATTCTGCTGTCTACCAAGAGATCCTGAAGGAGAATGTCCGACCATCTGTTCGTGTAAGCTGAAACGAACTTGGGTTCTGCAGCAGGACAATGATCCTAACACCAGCAAGTCCACCACCGAATGGCTGAAGAAAAACAAAATGAAGACTTTGGAGTGCCTAGCCAAAGTCCTGACCTGAATTGAGATGTTGTGGTATGACCTTAAAAAGGCCGTTCATGCTCGAAAACCCTCTAATGTAACTGATTTAGGACAATTCTGCAAAGATGAGTGGGCCAAAATTCCTCCAGACGCTGTAAAAGCCTCATTGCACGTTATCGCAACGCTTGGTTGCAGTTGTTGCGCTAAGGGTGGCCCAACCAGTTATTAGGTTTAGGGGGCAATCACTTTTTCACACAGGGCCATGATGGTTTGGATTTTTTTTCACCTTTAATAATAAACAATTTACAAATTGCATTTTGTGTTTACTTGTGTTGTCCTTGACTATTGTTTAAATTGGTTTGATGTTCCGAAACACTTAAGTGTGACAAACATGCAAAGGAACAGGGAATGAGGAAGGGGGCAAACACTTTTTCACACCACTGTACTAGTGTCGGGTGATTGTATATAGTGTATACCACATTTACCACTGAATAATGCAGAGTTGCAATGCAAGGAGATCAGCTAAAAGTAGTTGGATTGGTGCATTATAATTAATCAAAATGAGTCGATTAATTGATTTAAAAAAATCGATTAATCGAACACGAAAATTTTTATCAGTAACAGCCCTACAAAATACAAATAACAATATAAAACACAGGCACTGGAAGATACATGTGCAATGGATTTTTCGTGAATGTCACATTCACTGTTTTATAATACATATAAATGAAATACATTAAACTCCCCTAAAAACATCCAAAACTGTACATAATAAAGAAAGAAAATTGATTTTTTTTTCCCCAGCGAATTTCACCTAAGCAGCCCAATACGTTCTTGCTTTGGCCAAATGTTTTGACAAAAGCAATTTTTCTAAAATCACTCAGCTAATCTTACAGATTTTATTTTGCTGGTGACACCAGGGTGTCATTGTCACCAAGGGGAAATCTGCCCATTGTAACCACACACAGAAATAAAATGCTGATAGAGGTTTCGTTTCCCACACTCTCAAAAACAAAACAAAACAAAACAAAAAGATTGGATTTGGGCTTGAAATAATTATGCAGGCACCTATGACTAAAATAGGATGCTTTTTATTTTAGCAAAGCAGCAGAAATCTAGCATTTACATAAAGGTCTCTATCAGTCAGACAAATAGAGCAGTTGCAGTCAGAGGTTTGATGTGTTGTAATTAGGATAGATCCAGTAGAAAAGCTCAGCTTTGGATGACTTGTAACATCTGAACTACGAGGTCTGGTCGACTCTCCTCCACCTGCTTCCTTATACATTGCAGACAATTCATAAGGACAGCACAATTGTCGCCCTGAGCAGGTAGAGGACCACTGGTTACTATGGTTACAATCCCTTTCTCTGATTTAACTATTGCTTCTCATGTACATGATAGCATTTATTCCTTGGCATTTGTTTCATGTGGATCCACTGTGGAGCGCCTGCAATGATCAAAGTGGAGAGCTGGAATAGGCTCCCTCTGTGTGCTGAATATAACCCACTAATGAATATGCCACAGAAAGAGCCTGCATGATCCTCCCATGAAACCTGACTTGTCAGCGCATGAATGAAGGTGTAGATTTTAGCTTTGTGGGGAAGGGGGAACAAGGCCATCTGAGAATGCATCAGCGGGCCCTAGGATGAAAAGTACATTTATCTTCACTGGCAAAGGCTAATGGCACAGATTCAGCATATTTGGGCTGAAATGTTTCTTACGATGACCTTTTCGTGTACGTGTGAAAAACAAGTGCAAAATTGGGTTCTTCAGCAGCATATATTTCTTTAAATAATCTGTATAATTTCCCAAAATATTAAAGTGGAACTTTAGTTCGAAAATTAAGTCCTGCTAGATCACTAGATGTAAAACATTAAAAATAACTGCCTATACTGTTTAAAATCCAGTAATACACTGTCTCACCTTGCTGTGCACATGCTCAGTTGCTCTCCATTTTTAGGCACTGCCGAGTTTGTAGATGCCGGTCTGCTGGCAGCTTTAAAGCGGAATTAAATCTTCCTATCCTTTACAGCCAAGGAAGCTGCTTTTGTTTGATCTGCAACTGCCATGGTGCCGTGTGATCAGTTATGTCACAAGCCATTTGACAGTTTGGTTGAGGACACAAGCAAATGGGACAGTTAGCAATCCTGGAATTTCAGGACTGTAAGGGCTAGTTTACACTTGCTTTAAACATGGCTTCGGACATACTTTGTTAAAGCTCTCTGAACGCCAGTCAAAGCTCCTGTCACTAAATAAAATGGTTAGCTTACAGTCCTGTTTCACCTTTTGCTTGGTGCTTAGATGAGGCTTCGATGAGGCTTCATGGGGCTTCGATGAGGCTCTGGCGGAGCTTCGTGTCAGGAACCATGAATCAGACTGAGACAGAAGTACAGTTAAATCACACACTTGTTTAATAATAAAAGTAAATAGAACAAACGTAGTCAAACATAGCCAGAGTTCAGGAACGGATAGTCAGACAAGCCAAACGTCAGGAAGCCGAGCGTAGTAGAACAGCAAGCAGTATCTGGAGCCAGAAGGGATGTCAGCCAAGCAAGTCTTTTTACAGGAATGCAGGAGAGAGTCTCAGTGATGTTGACTAAGGCGAAGGCAGAGATCTTCTGGGCTGGACTGCTTAAGTAGGCAGGGCCGAAGAGCAGGATATCATCAACAGCTGAGTAACTATGGAGAGATAGGAGCTGGCAATTAGCTGACAGCTGAACGGCTAGCTCAGAGAAGGAAGGGCTGAGCCCAGCCCTGACACTTCGATGAGGCTTCGGTGGGGCTTCAGTGAGGCTTTCATAGTTACATACCGTATTTATCGGCGTATAACACGCACTTTTTCCCCCTAAAATCGGGGGAAAGTCGTGGGTGCGTGTTATACGCTGATACCCCAAAAAAAAAAATGACAAAAATCGGTTGCAGCGCCGAAAAATGGCGACCGCGGCCGAAAAAGGCCGAACCGCGGCCGAAAAAGGCCGGAAAAAGCCGAAGCGCGGCCGAAAAAGACCGAAGCCGGCTGTTCAGCTCCGCTCGTAGTCCCGCCTCCCTGCGCTCGCTCCCGAAACAGCAGGGAGGCGGGACTCCGAGCGGAGCTGAACAGTCGGCTCGGTCTTTTTCGGCCGCTCTTCGGCCTTTTTCGGCCGCGGTTCAGTCTTTTTCGGCCGCGCATGCGCGGTTTGTCACACGGCGGGAAATTTAAACACGGGCAAACTGCAAATGACACTAGCAAGCTGCAAATGACACTGGGCAAGCTACAAATGACGCTGGGCAAGCTACAAATGACGCTGGGCAAGCTACAAATGACGCTGGCAAGCTACAAATGATGCTGGGCAGGTTGCAAATGACGCTGGGCAGGTTGCAAATGATGCTGGGCAGGTTGCAAATGATGCTGGGAAAGGCTGCAAATGACGCTGGGCAAGCTGCAAATGACGCTGGGCAAGCTGCAAATGACGCTGGGCAAGGTGCAAATGACGCTGGGCAAGCTGCAAATGACGCTTAAATGTAAGTTTTTTTTTTTCCCTAAACTTCTCTCCTAAAACTTTTTTTCCTTAAAATTCCCTCCTAAACTTGGGGTGCGTGTTATACGCCGGTGCGTGTTATACGCCGATAAATATGGTAGTTACATAGTTACATAGTTAGTTAGGTTGAAAAAAGACACAAGTCCATCCAGTTCAACCACAAAAAAAAAAAATATATACATATATATATATATATATATACACACATACATACACATATATATATACACATATACATACACATATCATACAATCCCATATACCCCATTCTATACCCACAGTTGATCCAGAAGAAGGCAAAAAAAAACCAGCAGAGCATGCTCCAATTTGCTAAAGCAGGGGAAAAAAATTCCTTCCTGATCCCCCGAGAGGCAATCGGATTTTCCCTGGATCAACTTTACCTATAAATGTCAGTACCCAGTTATATTATGTACATTTAGGAAAGTATCCAGGCCTTTCTTAAAGCAATCTACTGAGCTGGCCAGAACCACCTCTGCAGGCAGTCTATTCCACATTTTCACAGCTCTTAAGCCCCATACACACGGTCGGACAATCCGCGGACCAGGTCGGTCGGATCCTGTCCGTCGTACTTTGTCCGATGTTGGTGTTGCGTACACACACGGTCGGACTACGTTGTCGGAATATCCGGTCTGGAAGAACGTCGTGACGTAAGTCGTCGTCCACGAGATTAGAAAAGGGAAGTTCAGCACCACGTCAGGCACCCGTTGGGCTCCTTCTGCTGATCCCGTGTTTATCGCGAGTTAGTCGAAGTTTGGTGACTTATGATTCGTGCTTCTCAGTTTTCTGACTCAGATCGTTACTGCTCTTCAGTTTGTGCTTGTCGTGCGTATCTGTTTATTAGTGCGTGTAGTCAGTTTGCATTTGTTGGTCATTGCGGCCTATATCTTGATATAGGACGCTTTGATTTGCACTGCTTATTCTCTGCTCGTTTCTGGTATTCATTTCGTTCTCTCAGGCCTTGCTGTTTATCGGTGCTTTCTGTTTGTCCGTTCTGACCAGCCGACCTTTAGTGACCTTGTGAGCGATGTTTCCCGTGCGTACTCGTCGCCGAGTTCGTGCTGTACGCGGAATTGGTGTCGGGCTTTTAGCTTTGAGCCAAGACCCGTCCATGAACATAGTGACGAGGAGGATGTGGACCAAGAATTGGTTGCTTCAGCGTGACCAATTCTCGCACATGCCTTTGCTTCGTGAGATCCAGGAGAATAATCCTGATGATTTCAGGAACTTTCTCAGGATGACGGACCCCGATTTTCACCGTCTTTTGGCTTTGCTGACCCCCTTTATCAGCCGGCAGGATACCTGCATGAGACAAGCCATTACTCCGGAGCAGAGGCTTGTTGCTACGCTGAGGTACTTGGCGACAGGGAGAAGTCTTCAGGATTTGAAGTTCTCTTCAGGTATCTCTCCCCAGGCCCTGGGAATCATTATTCCAGAGACCTGTTCTGCCATCATCGAGGTCCTGCAGGAGGACTATATTAAGGTAACATTTCTCCTTTACTATTCCCTTCTATGTATGCTCTGTTTGCTAATGTCTTGTATTTTTGACCTCCTTCCCTAATTACCATGATTGCAATATGCTCTAATATGCTGTGCCCCTTTTCTCCTTCATGCATTTTTCCCTTCACTTACCTCCCCAGCATGCTCTTCTGCCCCAATAGACACCTATGGCCTAGTCACTTAAGCAATGTATTTTGTCTGCTGCATAGGATTTTTTGCCCCCAAACACCCCCTAAAATATGCACAAATGTTTGCTGTGTGGTTTACTTCATGTAGAGCCCCCTTTTTTTTTTTTGTGGGGGGGGGGGCAAACTCATTAGGAACCCCCTTCCCCAACTGCTCTGTCAGATGGTACCAATCCTCTATCTGCTGGCTTTCCCAAGGTCAATACACACTATATACCTACCTCTTTATAGTGGGCATCTTTAGGGATGAATTCAGCAAAGCATGTAGTGCAAGGGGCTGCCTCCATACTTTCCATTTCCGATTTTTTTGTGTTCTTTCCCTCCTATTAGCTTGCTTGGTAATTTCATAATGTCACAATGTGCTTGCCTTTTTTTGGGGGGGGGGGGGGGGTTGAAATGTTATTTTATCTTTCCTGGGGGCTGCCAATAGTGTTAAGTACAGAGGGTCTGGCCAAACTAGCACACATTATTGAGCCATTTGCCAATCAATGAAGTGCAGAGGGTTACCTGTCCACCACCCCCCCCCCCCCCCAAAACCCTAGTTATTGCCAATGGCCCATCAGAAGTGGTGGGATTGATGGGGGGTGAGTAATCTGTGAAGGGGAGCCTCTACTTTTCTGTGCAAATACTTTCCAGCCTCAAATTTTCAAAAATGCTCTTGTTCCAAGATGTTGATTGTCTAATCTGCTTGCAATGTTTAGGTGCAAAGTGACTAATTATTTTTTCTTGTTTCACTCCACAGTTCCCTTCCACGCCACAGGAATGGCAGACTGTGGCCTCCCACTTTGCTAGCCGTTGGGACTTTCTTAACTGCGGAGGGGCAATTGATGGGAAACACGTCCGCATCGTCCCACCGCCCAACTCGGGGTCCTACTATTATAATTATAAAGGGTTTAATAGTGTAGTGATGTTGGCGGTGGTGTCGGCAACATACGAGTTTATGTATGTGGACGTGGGGATGAACGGCCGGATCTCGGATGGTGGTGCCATTACGCACACGGAGTTCTACTGGCGTCTCCAAAGTGGCAGTCTGTGCTTGCCACCTCCAGAGGAGAATGCAGAAGGACTCCCCTTCGTCTTTGTCGCAGATGAAGCGTTTGCGTTGACTCCCCATGTGATGAGGCCGTTCCCGATGAGGACCCTCACCCCAGACCAGAGGGTCTTCAACTACAGGCTGTCCAGAGCCAGAAGAGTGGTGGAGAACACTTTTGGCATCCTGGCCAGCCGCTTCCGCCTGTTCTTGACGGCATTTAACTTGGCGGAATACAAACTGAACCACATAGTTCTTGCCTGTTGCATATTGCACAACTTCCTCAAAAGACATAACAGGAACTATGTGGTGCCCGTTGGCCCAGATGTGGAGGGCCCTCCAAATGCGGACCTCACAGCCCTTCAAGTGGCACGTCCAGGCTTGCCCCCTCTAAATGCCCGCGCGGTCCGCGAGCAATATATGGAGTACTTTGTGGGTAGGGGGGCCATTGCTCTGCCTGACGATGTGTGAGAGGCATTTTTTAATAAATCTGATATTTCAACCAACCTATGATTTCTTGTCATTTCAGTATTCTTTTTAGCTTATTTTACCTTGAAATTTTTTCCCTTTGCCTTCGACAGTGGGAATGCACTTTCTGGGCAAAAGGAGGTAACAGTCTCTTCTTCCCAAAAAGATTAGTCTCATGTTGTGTGTTTGCTACCTAATCTTTGGTCTAGATAAGGTTTGTACTGCATAACTGACACCCAAAATACTCCTTTTCATCACCAGGTCAGACATGTGTGTATTCTCAAAAATGCTGTGCTCCGTGTTTTCGTACAAAGCACTGTGGGTGTCATTTACATAAGTCCAATCCACTATGCTCTACAAGTGCAGTGAAAAAGTGCCCTGGAAAAGAAACTTGCAGTGCAAAGTGGACTTGCCTTTAGTAAATAACACCAATTGCCCCCCATATCCTTTACATTTGACATACATAATGCATTGTGTTTTTTAAATAAGGAAGCCACACATTTAGAAAAATAAAAAAGTTTACTTGGAAAACATTCACAAGTGCGTTTACAATCTTCACGCCCAAACTGACAACATCTTGGTTATTTACAACATTGTTTACAAACATTCCGCAATTGGTAAAACCAGGCATGGAGCAAAACAGAACCTATGAACTTGGAAAGTTCAACTTTGTAAAGTGAAGACAAGATCAGACATGACTATATGTTCAAAGTGTGTTTGATCTTGCCTTCATCACATGGGGGGGTCACCCCTGGAAAGTGGAAATTTAGAACATGCACACAATTTGGGTCTGAAAATGGTCATTAGATGGTAAAACACATGCCTAGAAGCTTCAAAAGTGCCATTTTCCATCATGGGGATGAATGGACGTTTTTTGGGGGTGCAACCCCTTCACCACAACCACTTTCGTAGTTCGTAAAGTGTTTGCACCCCCAAAAAAACGTTGGCATTCATCCACCATGATGGGAGCTAGCACATGTGGACACAATGTGTGCATGTTCCAAATTTCACACAGTTTTTAAGTTGCAAATGTGTTCAGAAGCTGGCACAAATGTGTTAATTACTTGGTGCGTTTTCATATGATGTTCTTCAATTTTTGTTGAACATCATTGATGTTTTGCTTTATGTAATCTAGATCTCTATTGCAGACCATTATCTCCCCGATGAGTACGTGGGCACTCTCTGTGGTAAAGTGCGATTTTTCTTCCACAACATCCACGTCACCTAAAAACCACAAACAAACAAAAATGGGGTGTTGGAAATGAGGCAGCCATACATTGATTAGCTTACCAGTAGCTGTGTTCTCCCACACTCACCTGTTGTGGTGACAATTTCTCCAAGTTCGATGATCTCTCCTTCCTCCTCCTCTTCCTCTGCTTCTGCTCTTTCCCCTTTTTTGGGAGGTGTTGGTTTTGGGGTTTCCTCAGACGGCCCAAGTTTTCGCTCCCCTATGAGAATGTACAAAAGGAAGAATTAGCAACACAATCTATTGAGGGCAGAAATAGGAAATGACAAACATTGCTTGAAAGTGACGGACACTATTTTTGTTTGGCCAGTTACAAATGCCAACTACATGAATGTAGTCACTTTGTAAAGGTGCTAAACTGACTAGCTTTTTGGTAGAAGTTTGTGTGATGGAGACACCCCTCTAGTATCCACTGGAGCACATGTGTGGAAAAGCCTAATAAAAAGGGGGTTTGGGTGTCCCAGCACTAGTGCTCTAGAGTCCAGATGGGTAAACAGCTACTGGGTGACCTCTCCTTTACATTGAATAAATTGGCTTTACATTCTTGATGACATTTCTAGTGAGAACAAACTTCCTTTCCCCAAAAAAAACACCAAACATCGTATTATAAGTGGCCGAACGATCGAGGTTGCGTACGATCGAATGGACACACACACGACCATGACAGTGGCAGAAAGATCGAGGCTGAGTACGATCGAATGCACAGACGAACATGAAAGTGGCCATTTTGGAATGTACAACTTTGTAAAAATCAAACCACATGGAGCAGTATGCAAGCAAGAAAGCAAACACAAAACACAACTACTTACTTTTTTGAAGAATTCGCTTGATCTTTCTGTACTGATCGGCCTCCCTCAGTTTCAGGTCTGACCAGCGTTTCCTGAGTTGCTCCTTGGATCGTTGTACCCCAAAATGATTGTACAGCCTCCTCACAACTTTAGACATGATCTTGGCCTTGCGGACATTGGGGTTGAGGTAAGGGCCATACTTCCCATCATAGTCGCTCCTCTTTAATATGTCCACCATCTCCAACATTTCTCCAAATGACATATTGGAGGCCTTGAATTTCAGGCTTCGGGATCGGGACGTTTGTGCCTCCGGACTTTCCTCGTCCTCCTCCTCGTTGGTGGGATATTTGGGGCGCACCTGCTGTGTCCCCGCCATGTGCTCTCCCCACTGCGCCGTAAAGAGAAGGGGTGGGGAATAGACGAGAAAGATCGTCAGGGGCGGGCGGAGTTTGACGCATGCGCACTGTATATAAAACGTCACACGCCTGTGTCGTAGCCACGATCTGGGAGACGAGGGGAGAGAAAGCTCACGCACGAGACGATCGCTAGAAACGAAGGTACAATTTGACGTTGGTACATAACTAGCCTAGACTGATTAGAACTTGAGGCTTCTTTATGGAGAAGATTAGGAGAGTTTAGGCTGACATTATTTATATTGTTTTGTGTGGTGTTGTGTCTTGCAGAGGTGATGGAGGCCTTCTACGACGTGAGTTTTCTCCCCCTCTTCATTGATAAATACCGGGAATTTCCCCTCTTATGGCAACCTAAACATCGTGACTACAGCAACAGACCAAAGAGGTACGCAGCCCTGCTGAAACTTGTGGCATTTGTAAAGCCTAACCTGCCCATGGCAACCGTGGCAAACTTAAAAGTGAAGATTAACAACATGAAGAGTACCTATTTCCGGGAGCGCAATAAGGTCCGGAAGTCCCTAGCATCTGGAGCTGCAGCAGATGATGTCTATGCCCCCACGCTCTGGTACTATGAGAGGCTCCACTTTCTCAAAGACCAGGCTACTGTCAGGAAGTCACTCTCGACTCTTCCTTGCACGCGTCCTTCCGCGCACGCCACCCCTGATGAGGCTTCCGAGGACCAACCTGGGCCTTCCAGTATGGAATATGTGCAGGAGCCCAGCTTGTTCCAGGTATAGTAGTTTTGTAACCATTTTGGGGAATAATGAATGATGTTCAGTTAATTCAGGATCCCCAATTGCTTAGTTCCTAACGTGATTGACATATCAACAGACAGTAGTGTTGGAGACATTTTTGGGAAGAGTCTAAACTGCAGGGCTGAGAATTGTATGGTTTTCTATTTGTAAACATTTTGCAACAGTCACTAGATGAGAATTGTGTGTGTTTGATGAACAAATAACTGAAACTATGTCCCTTTTTCATACACAGGAAGACCTCAGCCAGGAGGTGGCTGTGGAAGGTAGCAGTCAGGAGGAGGCAGGGGTTAGTGGCAGCCAACAGGGGGGTAGGCGTAGGAGCCTGACTGTCTCCAAGTCCCTCCCCTCGGCTTTGCCTCCTTGGTTGGCAGAAAAATGACGGGGATGGAGGCGGGGCAACGCTCCAGCTGATCCGAGATGCCTCAGCCTCCCTATATGCCACACCCACCTGACGAGCAGGATATCCTCAACAGCTGAGTAACTGTGGAGAGATAGGAGCTGGCAATTAGCTGACAGCTGAACTGCCAGCTCAGAGAAGGAGGGGCTGGCTGGGGAGATGACCCCACTCACAGATGTTTGCGAGAGTGACCTTGCTCCGCCTCCTCCTCCTCCTCTGCCACCCCACCAGCACCAGCACCACAGCGTGGAAGGAAGCGTACAAGGAACACAAGAGAGTGATGACTTTGCCTCCTTGGTTGGCAGTAAGATGACGGGTATGGAGGCGGGGCTAAACACTGCAGCATGTGTTTGGACTTCAGGACCAGAATGCGCTCCCTTATTATTTAGATAGGGATGGTGTGGGGAGATGACCCCACTCACACATGTTTGCGAGAGTGACCTTGCTCCGCCTCCTCCTCCTCCTTTTGCCACCCCACCAGCACCAGCACCACGGCGTTGAAGGAAGCGTACAAGGAAGACAAGACAGTGATGACCTTGAGTCAGTCTGGTCTGAGAGAAGATGGAGCCTCTCGTAGGACCAGAGCCTGGGGACCTAGATGGCATCTGCTACAGTTCCGGATGTTTTGGACTTCAGGACCAGATTGCACTCCCTTATTAAAAAAAAAACCTTCAAATATGTATTCCCACAAAAAAAAAAAAAAAAAGACAAATCATGGTAAAAATATAACAAAGATTCTTTTACGATCTGAGTAAAAATAAACATGTAGTGTATAAATGCTGAAAAGTAATAAAGAACTAAGTTTGTGAGAAGTGCGGGTGAATAGGAGCAGCTAAAACATGTCATTCTTGTTGCATTGTAAAGAAAAAGAGAATGCGCTGCATTAAAGACATTTTAACATTGCAGCGTGACGAATGTGCTGTGTCGATTAGGTAGTTTTACCTGACCGAGCTTCCGTCACAGAATTTCTTCTGAGGATGAGGCTTTGGTGGGGCTTCAGTGAGCCTTTCGGTGAGGCTTTGGTGGGGCTTCAGTGGGGCTTCATGGGGCTTCGATGAGGCTTCAGTGGGGTTTCAAGCGAGCTTTGCCATAGACTTCTATAGAGGCTTTGAAGACGCTTTGAAGCACCACTAAACCTACATGGGGTATCATTTTTGAAGTGAAGCCGAAGCAAAGCAAATCAAAAGCAAGCTGTAAACAGGACTGTAGGATAACCATTTTATTTAGTGACAGCATTGAGAGAGCTTTAACTAAGCCTGTCTGAAGCCTTGTTTTGAAGCAAGTGTAAACTAGCCATTAATGTGTCTTGAAGCCGAAGCAAGTGTAAATGAGCCCTAACTGTTTTTTTGTTAACCATTAAATTGATGGGTTTAGTTCTGCTTTATGATTTACTACTGGGATCTGGGCTTCAGCAAAATGGCAGCCTACAGCAAGAAGAAACAGGAGCAATGCTTGAGGCAATTTACAGCACACACTAATATTGGTAGCATAATTATTTTTATTTTTATTTTATTTTTGTGTTGAGATTAGCCTTTATTCTTCTTTTCAAACTTTTTATTGTTATAAAAAAAAGTACAAATCAGATTCCAATATAAAGGGAACAAAATGCATACATGCAGGTACAAAGCTCAGCAGTGTGTCAGTTCTAAGGACACATTAATTATGCATTGTACATAATGAATAAAAGGTGCAGGGCCTTCCAAGCATATAAAGTTAAACAGGGGAACCAAAATTGGAACAATTACCAACATATTGGTAGAGAGAAGGAGTATAAAGTGGGAACCTCAAAAATAAAAAAAAAAAAATAAAAAATCACATTCCTTTAGTGTTTGGAGAAGAGGGAAGATAAAGAGAGGAAGTGCGACCCGGAGATGAAAAAAATTGACGCAGGGTCGGTATGACTAGGGGAGGAACATGTCTGGGGAAGGTTGAATAAATAAGTAGTTAGTGGGGGTAGGGGCATAGCTTACCTGATTGGTATTTGGGGTCAGATGGTCAGGGTGGAGCCGCAGGGGGTGTTGTCCGTGCCAGGGCTGATGGGTAATCATTCTGGAAAATTCTGTTGATTGAAGAGTTCCCTCCCGCCCTGTATTTTGGTTCAAGGGGTAGTCTGGGTGGGGGGACAATTCTGATGTTTCAAGTTTTTAAATAAATAAATAAATAATAAAAAAGAATAAACCTAAAAAAAAAAAAAAATGTAATATTTGCACATTTGTCACAGCAGCTGGTGGGTCAGGGGGTCTTTGGGGGGTCAAGGATTAACCAGATTGTAGAAGAATTGGGGGCCAATCTAGGGTATGGCGCTCCCACCTGGTTGGTTGTTGGTGGTTCTCCCAGGAGCTAGGTCCCGTGGGGGAAAGTCAAAATGTGGAAATCGCAACGTCTTCGAGCCGGATGGGGCGCGGCTGAGGACATGGTCGGCTATAATCCAAAAAACTGAATTTAAGGATACCCAAAGACCCCATCCTGGTTAAAATAGTTTTTGTTTGTTGTTTTTATTATAGGTTAAAGGACCTTAGGTTGACGAATCCTATAGTCAAGTAAGAAGGGTAAAGCGGGCAGAGGAAAGAAGCAAGTAGGACAGAAGGGAGGTCGACTACTCTGGACCAGCCCAAGGACCTAGTCACGGTAGTCGGTAGCATAATTATTAATGTGGAATGTATGTTCCTTGCTAAAGAACATTATTTTTTATCAAGTTGTTATGGGTAAAAGTTCAGCTTTATGGACTGTCTCACCATCTGCTATGGTAAAATCTCTGGGGTGCTCTCATATGCCACTAGCCACCTAACCCAACTTCAGAGTGGCTGCAAAGTTGTTACAACAGGCATTATAACCCATTCCTGACCAGGGGTCATTATTGGCTTAGTGCCCAGACCAAATATAGCAGTTTCAGTATGCATCCGTTAATTTGACAATAAAACCAGGTACACAGTATTCATTTTTTTTCCATTCAACCCAGCGGGTTGACCGAAAAATAAATTGTCAACTCTGCTGGAAGCCACTGTATTAACCATGCAAAGTTAGTTCCGCAATCTCCCCCTGCTGAGCTGTTGTTCTGACAGGGGGATTTTTATGGCATATTTATTTATTTTAATTTTTTTACTAGTAATGGCGGTGATCAGCGAATTTTTAGCAGGACTGCGACATTGCGGTGGACAGATCGGACACTTTTGACACATTTTTGGGACCATTGACATTTATACAGCGATCAGAGCTATAAAAATGCACTGATTACTGTGTAAATGTAACTGGCAGGGAAGGGGATAACACTAGGGGATGATCAAGGGGTTAAATGTGTTCCCTCGTGTGTGTTTCTAACTGTATGGGGATGGGACTGACTGGGGGAGGGGACATATCGCTGTTCCTACTTACTAGTAACAAACGATCTGTCTCTGGTTTACACACACAAATCCCCATCCTGGCTCTCGTGCCCACGTTCGCGAGTGGCCAGCATCGATCGCTGGCCACTCGCATCGGGTCCCCCACCATGCAGCAGGCGGTGTGCGCGTGCCTGCTATGGCTCTTAAAGAGACCAACGTACGGGTACGTCGTTTTGCGGTAACGAACCGCTTTGCCATAAATGTGCATGAGCTGGTCGGCAAGTAGTTAAAGATAAATGCTAAGGTGCATTGCCATTTTTGGGAGTTTGCATGTGACCATTTAATGTATAGTACAGCCTTGGGAAAGAAACTGTTCTTCAATCTTTTTGGGTGCAATGGTACAATGTTTTAATAAATATCCCATCTTCTAATTTTAGCTTATTTAAAGCCTATCTCCGGTCAAAAAAACTGCTGCCCAGACACTGCAAGGGTTAAATAGTTTAGGTCTAGGAGACTGGGGGAAAGCTGATTTATTTCCCTGATCCCCACTCATTCACTACACACAGTCCCTCAGTGCCCCCCTTGATGTATTTACGTACAATGGAAGACTATTGGCCCTGCTTTTTTCTTGATGATGACAGAGGACCTGTGACCACCTGAGCATAGGGGACAAGGTCAAGTGTGGGGGAGTGGAGGATCCTGTAAGTATAGTGGTCTTTTCAAGTCCCTTAGACCCAAATGACCCTTACAGAACAGGAGAAGCCCCACTGCAAAGGAAATGTGTTGTTTATCCTGCAGTTCAGGTTTAAAGTGTAAGTATTTCATTTTCTTCACATATATGTATTTAAAAAAAATCATAGTCTCTATCATTTTCATGTACTTCTTCCATCTGAAGTACTGCCAGTCACATTTCTTCTTTGTTCTAAACTGACCACATACAGCTCAAAAGATCATCTGTATTAGCGTGGTCAGTTTTTATCCTTTGTCCGGCCATTTAGAGGTACAGGGCAAAGACAATCAGCATGTATTGGGTAGTTTGTTCAGCCAATACGCCACTGGACCAATTACATCCTGCATATGGCCCAAAGCCCCACCCCCTCCCAATCACAATCTGCCTCTGGCACACACCCTCCCAATCACAATCTGCCTCTGGCACACACCCTCCCAATCACATTCGGCCTCTGGCACACATCCTCCCAATCACAGCCTGCCTTTGAACATACCCTCTGATCAAGCACAGCCTGTATCTTGCCTCAGGCTGAACAGACTATGATATACAGGCACACTGTGTGCCTGCACAATATCCTGTAACCCCACCCCCCACTATCAGAAAAAAAGATATACATAATTACATGGCAGAACTTTTTAACAAAAAATGGAAGAAAGGTCATTACTGAAGCTAAGTAAAGGAAGTTATGGCGCCGGCAAAGTTATAACTACCGTATATTAGAAAGTGTCTATAACATTGTATATGTTCACAGATACTTTAAGCAAGTGCACACAGAAAGAAACCCTCTGGAAGCTTATCTGTAAGCTGATATTGTGATAATGTGATTGGTTCTTGATCGTGTGTCTTACCCAATAGCTATCAATGACTGCACAGGCATGGAATGGGTAGCGCACACAAGCACAAGGGAATATTAATCCCCAAGGGGTTTAATGTGCCAAAAATAGATTTGTGCACTATGCAGATTTACAAAGAGCGTATCTCCTACCCTGATCTTGCTATCTGGATCTTGGCTGGCATCGGGGCTGGGAAAGGAGAGCTGCTGGGTCTCTGTGGAGCTCCCAACCTCTGACACTCCCAGAAGTGTCAAATGTGCCTCAATACATGAAGTCTATTTCTAGTATAACATGGGGAGTGAAACAGGAAACTAAAGCCAGCTTGACTTATCAGTCTGTATATACCTATACTCTGTATGTCTATCTAGTTAGGCGATAGTGACAGGGTCTCTTTAAATAAAATCATAAGAGACTCCCACCTAGGCTTTCACGGCTGACAATTACATCTGAAAAGGCCAGTTGTCTGGCTGTCATGCTGGCCTTCTGTCTTCAATATCTTAAATCAATGTCCTTAAAGCTGAAGTACAACCAAAAACTATTTTTGTACATTTGCACAACAAAAATGAGTTGCCTCTAATGAAGTGTGACCGATCTCTGGATGCTTCAGTGTTTGTTAAAGTGGTGTTTCCACCAAAAAAAAAAAAAAAATGGCTTAAAATTCCCAAAAATAAAATAAAAATAAAAATATTGGAATTTTTTTTTTCACTCACCTCTAAATGCCTGTTGCTAGGGGGTCCCTCGTAGTCTGCCTCCTTTAGTGCCCGGGCACTGAATCACTTCCCCTCGGCGCAGTCAGTCATCTGGGACACGTGACAGGTTCCAGATGACTGTGTGGTGTATCACGACGTGCGGCGCCGCTCGCGCATGCGCAGTGGGTGCCCGGCTGTGAAGCCACAGCCGGGTGCCTACATTAAGGATGCCGGCGCCGTGAGAGGAGCGGGGAACGAGGGGGGGCTTCGTTCCCCCCGCATCGCTGGACCCTGGGACAGGTAAGTTTCCGATTATTAAAAGTCAGCAGCTGCAGTCCCACTTAAAATCTCCTACTTTTATAAAGTGATGCCGAACATCTGGTGCTGAGACTTGTAGTTCCAGCGACAGCACATATATCAAATTAAGTCACTGAGCACCCCCTCTATTCAGAAAAAGGCCTTGTATTCTTTCCACAGGAGTGTCATGTCATCCACACCTCCTCCATTCACAGAATGCCTTGTACTCTGTGAAAAGAATGCAAGCTTTTTCTGGAGTAGGAGATATCTGTAATACAACTGGAACTACAAGTCTCAGTGCTGAACTTTTGGTGTCAACAAGGGAGTGTGGACTGAATAAAGAGATTTAACAAACGCTGCAGCGGCCAACTTATTTTTACCGTGCAAATATACAAAAATAGGTTTTGGCCATACTTCAAGTGATACTAAAGTCTGATTTTTTTTTTGTTAAAAATAACAAACATGTTATACTTACCTGTTCTGTGTAATGGTTTTGCACAGAGCAGCCCAGCTCCCCCTCTTCTCGGTGCCTCTTCTGTGCTCCTGGCCCCTCCCTCCTGTTGAGTGCCCCTACAGCAAACAGCTTGCTATGGGGGCACCCGAGCTGTAGCTCCCTGTGTCCATTCAGACACTGAGCCGCAGTCCGGCCCTGCCCCCTTCCTCTCTTCATTGGCTCAATGACTTTATTTGACACCAGCGGGAGCAAATGGCACTGCACTGCTGTCTCAGCCAATGAGGAGGGAGGGTCCCGGACAGCCGAGTCTCTCGTGCAACATCGCTGGATCTAGATGGGGCTCAGGTAAGTATTAGGGGGCTCATTTTCCTGATCTGTATTCTTGTTTTTGAATAGATATTAAGCGATGGGAGCAGCATGTGGTAGGCGATAGGTATTCCATGTCATTGGGCCACACTGCTAACATTTTCAAAAGGAGGTCAACAATAGCAGCCCCCATATTTCCTCATCACAGGTTTATTTTTACTATATTTGCTGAATTGCAAAGTTTTCGAAGATTGGAAATTACAGAAAACTGGATATTACATTTTTAGTGCCATTTAAGCACAGAACTGCTTATACTTGGGGAAAATTATCACCATCCTAATTCTAGACTTTTTCTAATAACGGCGCAATAGTGAGGATTTTAATAACAGGTGCTACATTATGGGCAGATCCATGGACAAAAAAATTTCCCTTTGCAGAAAATACATTTTTCTCTGTTGAATATTAGTGGTACGGAAGATAAATGTCAGACATTTCTATGTGAAGCAATGAGAGAGAAAGATATTAGTGGGTTATTTATCAAAGTCTCCAAGCCATACCAGATTTACAAAGAAAAATCTGTCCCATTAAAATGAAGGAGATTCTCATGATTGATTTCGAGAGCACTGATTGTGTACCCATTTTTGCCTTAGTTTTGCAGTTGAGAGATATTGATAAATGACCCCGTTATACTCATAGGAGGACATTGGATACACCAACAATAGACGGAGATAGTCTTGGGCAGAAAGTAAACTATGCCTTTGAATATGGCTATAAAGGTTTAGGTGTCACTGCCATCAGCCTTTCACTATTTATAGATATTTGCATAAAAATAAATTGGTCAACAAAAACATACAACTGTTAGAAAAATAATTACAGTATTTAGGTTAAGTTGATGGATCGAATCTCGGACAAAATAGGATGGACTGGCCCAGATTTGATCCATCTATTTGCAGGCTCATTGTACCCAAAGCAATCCATCGATCGACTTGGGTACAACCAGCATGTCGGATTTTTAGCATGCGATCATTGCCAGTGGCTATAGCCGCTAGCAGCAATCACTGTGTTCTCCTGGCAGGGACGAAATTCCTGCGCCCCCCCCCTCTCCCCCATGGGAGGGATTCCCCCGTCAACACTGAATGTGCTAATGTGGGAATCAAGCAATTTTCCTGCAACAAAATTGCATATTCTATGGCAGTGTTGCCAACCTACTAGATAGAAATTTACTGACACCACACCCAATATTTACTGGCACAGCCACGTTTTTACTGGCATTTCCAAAAGTTACAAAAAATACTATTTGAAGTGCAATTTCAGTATTTAGGCTACATAAAGTCCCCCGTTCCGGGAAGTTCCAGCACGATTCGCAGGACCTTTAGGCCCGGTTCACACTGATGTTTATAATGTTCCTTGACTATCCCTATCTGCTTGTTGCCCTGACCTTTTGGCTTATCTCCTGACTATCCTTTGTTGTCGCAGTCTGCTGCTTCCTCTCTACCTTCCTGTACTCTACTGTGAGCGTGAGCTGGGAGACCTTGGGGGTCGAGACCTGGAGCCAGACTGCAGCGAAGTCCATCCCCACCATCAGGGACCCTGGTGAACACCCGCTGGCTCTTAGATTTTGCGGCCTGGGAAATCTCATGCTCTAGCTTCCAGTGTGATCCATGTTGGTGCTCCAGAGTACCTTTCCTGAACCATCCAGGGCTCCATCCGCAGCAGTCAACCATAGGGTCCACTACCTTGCGGTGCACTCCAGACCCCCAAGGGGTGCATGTGCACCTGGTCTCAGATTACCTGACAACCTCCTCATAGAAGGTTAATAGATTGGTTTGGCAAGAACGATTCTTCATGAATCCATGTCGGTTACTGCAAATAATACAGTTTTTTTTACAAAAATATTGTATATAGTCCCCTATCATCCCCTCCAAGAGCTTGCAAACTATTGATGTTAGGCTAACTGGTCTGTAGTTCCCCGGGATAAATCTTGGCCCTTTTTCAAATATTGGTGCTACATTGGCTTTTCTCCAGTCAGCTGGTACCATTCCAGTGAGTAGACTGTCCGTAAAAATTAGAAACAATGGTCTGGCAATCACTTGACTGAATTCCTTAAGGACCCTCAGGTGTAAGCCATCTGGTCCAGGTGACCTATTAATGTTAAGTTTTTCAAGTCTATTTTTAATTCTATCCTCTGTTAACCATGAAGGTGCTTCCTGTGACGTGTTGTGAGGATAAACATTGCAGTCTTTGTTACTGAATCCCCCATTTCCTTGTTTTTTTCTTTTACTCTCGTCCACTATTTGCCTTTCGTGTTCTATCTTAGCCGCCCTGATTATACCCTGCAGTGGGATCGCGGGTCCCGTGGAATCGATGTCCGCGGGGATACCCGTGATCATCTCACGGTGAGGAAGAACGGGGTGGTGCTAATATAAACAAGCATCTCCCGTTCTACCTAATGACACTCTCACTGAACACAGCTCCCTGTAATCGGGAGCGGTGATCAGTGATGTGTCACACACAGCCCCCCCCCCCACAGTTAGAATCACTCCCTAGGACACACTTAACCCCTACAGCGCCACCTAATGGTTAACCCCTTCACTGCCATTGAATTTTTACAGTAATCAATGCAATTTTTTAGCATTGATCGCTGTATTAATGCCAATGGTCCCAAAAATGTGTCAAAATTGTCCGATGTGATAAAAATCGCCGCCATTACTAGTAAAAAAAAAAATATATTAATAAAAATGCCATAAAACGATCCCCTATTTTGTAGACACTATAACTTTTGCACAAACCAATCAATAAATATGTAGAAGAATACATATCGGCCTAAACTGAAGAAAAATAATGTTTTTTTATATATTTTTTGGGGGGGATATTTTTTATAGCAAAAAGTAAAAAATAATGTGTTTTTTTCAAAATTGTCGCTATTTTTTTGTTTATAGTGCAAAAAAATTAAAACCGCAGAGGTATCAAATACCACCAAAAGAAAGCTCTATTTGTGGGAAAAAAAGGACGTCAATTTTGTTTGGGAGCCACGTCGCAATTGTCAGTTAAAGCGGCGCAGTGCCGAATCGCAAAAAGTGCTCTGGTCTTTGGCCAGCCAAATGGTCCGGGGCTAAAGTGGTTAAAGAACACCTTTTCCCCCCTGTTCTTTGTTTCTAGGATTTTATCCTATTTAATATTTTCAAGCAAGGGTTTTTAGGGAAGTTGGCTCTTTTTTAAATTCAGTGTCTATGTATTACCCTTGTGTTACCTATTTGTGTGATTCATGCATAAACTAATTGACCTGTGATCGCTGTTTATCCTATATTTCCACATCCGCCCTGAGACCCCATTGGCCAGGAGTCTTAGGACTCCCGGCCAATCGGGTCTCAGGACCCACTTCCTGTTCGGCCGGGAGGAGAAACAATAACCCCGGAGTGAGGAATACCTAAAGCAAGGAGCAGCAGCAGCCCTACCCCGGATCCTTGTCATCTGCCTCCTAAGGTAAGAAGGCCTCTGATCGCCGCAGGGGGGGGGGGGGTTGCTGTCTCCCGTGGGGGTGGCAGTGGTTTGCCGCGCCCCCTCCCCCCCTCCAATATTGTCCACCAGCTGCCACTGATGTTAAGTCTGGAGGAAAGAAGGGAAAGGGGAGACATGTTTTTATAGGGTTCAGGAGGGCATTATTTTCAATATGAATACGGGGGAAGAACTCGAACTAGCAAGAGGAAAGTTCAAAACTAATTTTATATAGTACTATTTTACTGAGTAGTTGATGCTTGAAATAGACTTCCAGCAGAGGTAGTAAGTCAGTCAACAGAAAGTCGATTCAAGCATGCTTGGGACAAACAAAAAAAAACATATACTCTGACAAAATAGTAAAAAAAATCTAAATAAATAGAAATGTAAAATATAAGACAGAGACGATGAAAAATTCTTCTGCTCCTAACAAAAAATTTAAAATTTAAAAATGGGGCAGACTAGATAAACCACTCCCTATATTTTTTCTGATATGTTTGTATGTTTTTCTGTTTTCTTGCCTTAAAGACTTCAGAGCAAACATGAGTGTAAAGGACTGAGAGAACACATCACCTGACCAGCAGAAGAAGATAATCACAGAGCAACATGCTTGAGGTGGGGCCATTACTCTAGGACACATATTAAAAGCTAAATTAAGCAATATAGATGATACTGTCTGATATACTTTTGTCCCGTTATGTCCCTTTAATAAGAAAAATAAAGAAAGATAGGCGAGAGTATTGGTCAGCAAGTTGGTGGTAATTAAGGTAGAGATAAAATTTGCTCACATTCGAGACCAGTTGGATAACACTATATGATGTATAAGGACATATGTGCTTTTGTTGAATAACTACAGCAATTGTTCCAGGTGGTTTCTAAGGTAGTGGGCTTTACAAGGATGCTGCCATAAATCTCCTGTAATCCTAGCAGGTATCTGCAGTAATGCAAATCATATAGAATCTTGGAGATAATAGACATGGCTCTCTAAACCTGGCAATACACTAGTACATTTTTCATTTTAAGAACGTTCGTTCGGTTTTCTCAAATTTTGAAAGGCTTGGAAATGACCGTCCTCAACTCATTGAATTTGCTCAGAATATTCATACAAAATCACCAGTGTACGGCCATCATAAAGCAAGTAAACTCTCTTAATCTACATTAACAATTTTTAATCCTTATACTGCTAGCATTAGTAAATAGATAGGTAGGTATATTACTTGTGTTAAAAAAATGTTTATATTTCAAAGCCTCTAGATGTGTGAATCATTGGGAACTCTCATTAAAAATAGCTCAACGATGGTACCTCACCCCGTATAGAATGTCCAAATGCTACCATAACAATTCCCCCCTATGCTGGAGGGATTGCGGGGAAGTAGGAAACATATTACATATATTTTGGAAATGCAAGAATCTAACTAGTTTCTGGAACCGTGTTTTTTCATCTATCTGTAGTATCACTGGAATCCTCCTATCTCCTGACCCTGGAATGGCTTTATTAAACCTGAATATTGAGAAGTTCCCTCCTAACTATCGTACTGTGGTAACACATATTTTACTTGCTGCCAGATCAGTCATAACCAAAAATTGGAAGTCAAATGTAACTCCCAATGTGTCTGAAGTTCTAGATATCACACATACTAACTACCTTTTTGAATCAATGATAGCCAATAAGGAAGGCAGGAATCATTTACTACGTAGCCACTGGAATATATGGTCTTCATGGTATAAAAGATAAAAATAAATGTTTAACTATAACATACTGCTGTCTGAAAATATTCTCCTGATCCACCTATGTACGTTCCATCTCCCCCCCCCCCCCTCTCTTCCCACCACCCCATCCTCCCCCCCCCCCCCCCCCCAATCCCTCTTCTTTCTACTCCACCTACTTCTGGTTATAATAGAAATAGAAATACGTGTATCTCTGGGAGGGACCTCCCTACCCATCTCTGTTGTATACCTAATGTATATATGAAGCGACCTTACTTGCAATTTTGAAAGTATCGTGCCATACTATGTAACCACTACTATTTCTACTTCTATGTTTATTGTACATTGTTTGTACTCTGTTTATACAAAATCTTTGTTTTTCAATAAAAACTAATTAAAAAAAAAAAAATTTTATATTTCTTCAGTTGCTTACTGGTTTCTGGCCAAAATGATGTCATACATCCTATGGGAATTTTTTTTTAATCTGGAGGAGAGGAGAAGGGGCTTTCTCAGCTAAGCACGCATCCTGTCTTCGTGCCTGAACTAAGGACAGATGGATTCCAGGAAGTAAATTCTGCATGTATCATCTTCCCTTACCCATTATGGCCACAGCTAGAAATGCCGGGGCGGGGGGACTGATTTCTCAACAAAATAACGTATGGAGACATAGATGGATGGGTAATTTTGCCTTGAATATTAAAAATTAATTAAATACCACTGTCAGTTTGTGTTGCTCAGAAGTTCCACTTTAAGACTGGCTGGGTGGTAGGCAACAGGTGGTCCATTAACAATGGAAGTAAGTTGCACTTTTGTACACCACAGCAACACAAGGATAATGTTTATAGCACACATGGCTAGTCCTCTATAGCTGGATTTCATGCTGATGCAGAAGGATCAATACCCCATGTACTGTAGCTATAGCATGTACCAGTAAAATTTAAAAATGTATTAAAAAATGTATTAAAAAAATAAAAAAGGCTTGACACATTTCAGATTGGATTTTTGCTCCTTTCTCAGGAATACAACAACCCTTTAATAGGAAGAGGTTTACACTTCCCTGTCAAATTACACCCAAATACAGTAAGTAATACCTTGCATTACAAGCATAATTTGTTCCAGAAGCATGCTTGTAATCCAAAGGACTCGTATATCAAAGTAAGTTTATAAGAAGAAATAATGGAAACTCAGATTATTCCTTCCACAACCACTGCTGGTGTATGCAGTACTGTGTGTGGCCAGAGGTGCCGGAGCGCTGGTGTATGCATTACTGTATGTGTATATATTACGATATGTGGCCAGAGGTCTGGGGGTGCTGGTGGCTCCCAGTGTTTCCTGGAGAACTCGGAGATGCTCAAAGACACCCTCGGGAACTGTTGACACTTTCGGGTGCTCCTACGCACGTTACGCCAACCTGCCCCACCCAGCTGGGAGTGTCTGAGTGTGTCCAAGCGTCTTCGAGGTCTACAGGAAGCAATGGGAGCCACCAGCACCCCCAGACCTCTGGCCACATATGGTAATATATACACCAGCAGCTCGAGTCCTGCTCGTCTTGCAAGACAGCGCTGGCAAATCAAGTCAGGATTTTTTTTTAAATATAGCTCGTCTTGCAAAACGCTCGTATACTGCGTTACCCGCACACCGAGGTATCACTGTACTTAGAAATAAAAGTAAAAGAAGACATTTTTACAGTCTATATTCTCAATGCAGAGAAGCAACGGATGAAGTTTGGGGTTAGTCAAACTACTGCAAATTTTTTAACGCTATTTCTAGGATAATTTAAACTGGAGATGAGGAGGCACTGGGGGTAAACTGAGGACAGCAGCAGATGGTAAGGGTGCCACTTTGTCTTACTAATCCAATGCATATACATGTAAACATATATTGCAATTATACAATTTACTTAACACTACTTAAGCCCCATACACACGGTCGGACAATCCGCGGACCAGGTCGGTCGGATCCTGTCCGTCATACTTTGTCTGATGTTGGTTTTGCATACACACGGTCGGACAAAGTTGTCGAAAAATCCGATCATTCTGAACGTGGTGACGTTTGTTGCCTACGACGGGACTACGTAGAGGCTAGTAGCCAATAGCTTTGGTCTTGTAATGTGCTCTGAGCATGCGTAGCACTTTGTCCGGTCGGACAACCGTACACACGATCGGATTTGGTGTGATCGGACCGTGTTGTCGGCAAATCTTTCCAGCAGGAGATAAGACTTTGTCCGTCGGACAATCCGACGTACACTGTCCGATGGTGCATACACACGGTCTGATTTTTCAACAACATTGTCCGATCGGACAGAATCCATGAAAAAGTCCGACCGTGTGTATGGGGCTTTATACTGATGGCCACAGGTAGTCATCACTGACATACATATTAGAAATACACTAGTGAATGAATGTAGCAATATACTCTGACACATATATCAGCCAGCATATTGTGCTTTGAGTTGACATTCTATCTATATTACACTGTTTGATGTATTTTTATCCTTAAAAATACATCTATCTTACAATTCAATCATTTCAAATGGCCTTGTGTTATTATATCTAACTAAAATGTCACTGGAATTAGCCTTAAATTTAATTGGTGTCTACTGTGTTTGCAGAAAGGGCAAAGGCTGGATTCATATATTGTCTAGTAATATGTCACATCCTCCACAGACATGGAAGTAGTGTCAAAAAGCAATAAATCTATAAAATATAGAGCTTACTTAGATCTGTTTTCCTTTATGTTAGGTTCTGAAATTCTTGTCTGTATTCAGAGCATCTTCTGCTATATATAAGGCTGTAAAACATATCAAAGGCGATTTCTGACTTACAAAGTATTGGTTTCAAATCAGTTTCTACCTTGCTCCTTTGCCATGGGTGTATTTGATTCTCTAATAGCCACCTATGACAATCTTCTCTTCCTATATCGTGATGCCACTAGTGATTGGGTTTTGGTTTGCCACTACCATGGGTTTGAAACAAATCCTGCAGGTTCGAGATTCACGGTTCCGGCAAATTAATGTGCAGATTTGCCTGGGAGAATTTTTTAAAACATAGTGTACTGCATGGCCCTTGAACAATGGCCAGCAGGATTAGAAGGGCTAATAACTGGACTTTTGGAAAAGCCAGCCCCCTCACTATAAAATTGTAGCACAGAGCAGCCATAGTGTCAGCTTATAGAAGCTACAAGGAAAGGGAAAGTTTGGAAATTTAATAGGTAGAGATAAGGATCCATTAAGAAACTGTACTTTGATTTGATTGCTAGTTCTTTGGGCAATCAACCCCCTTGCTGCCTTTTTCTTTTTTGTTCTCATTATTTTCTTTGGGCTTTCATTTTATTTTAATCTGAGGTCAGCGGTCACTTTGAGTTTTGGGGCCGTCATTTATTTTGGTGCTATATTGGTTTTTGGGTTATATGACATTTCTATTGCAAGGCTTCCCCGATGTAGCACCCTGATGTTTAGGCAGGGTTGCTATTAAATTTATTTGCCGAGCGATAGTTGCCAATTAAGTTAGGAGGTCAATTGATTTTTCCCTAATTCTGGAATTGCTGCACTTCTCTCTTTTGTCGCTAGATGGCCGGGTATCTGGTGACATTAGATAAGACAAGGACATTGCAAGGACAGATTAGCAATGAATCGGGTGTGTCAGCTAATGGGCAGGGATTTTCTTGGGTCCCTTGGCCTGCTGGGAGAACCTATTTATTTGGGTGGAGTCAGGTGATCTGAGGTTCTGTGCTACCTAGATGGCTGTCTGGGTGGATGTGTGTTGTATTGCCCTGGGCTGCTAGGCCACAAACCTAAGGCCTATCCCGGGGACATCTGGCTGTTAGGCTGTCTGAGGGCCTATCCAGAAGCAGGAAAGCAGTGTAGGGTTGGGACTACGGGCTTGTAGTCCAAACAGAAGTAACAGTAAAACCCCAGCCTGTGCTCTTTGTGCCTAGCAAATTTGGGCTTAACCATTGCTTATTACAATGCTGCTGACAAACTTTACACTTCTATGTGACCTGTGTTCTCTACTCGTCTGTACTCTTTGTCTCTACCACATTTAACCTCCCTGGCAGTATGATTCTGGCTGGAATTTTGTGCTGAAAGCGGTACAATTATTTTGCATGGAAATTTGGCTTTTTTTTATTGTAGGCATGCAATTCTTATGAATAACTCACTTAAATCTGTCCGAACCAGAGTCTAGTAGACATCCCGAGTATGATAAAGTTTGAAACACAAAATCATAAATTATAATATAATAAAAATATATATAAAAATGATTCAATAATGTAATTGTAAGGTACACGTCTTTCTCCTTGTGTTCTAAATGCCTAGGCCAGGATGGTAGAGCGGAGGTCCCGGTCACCGGTGGATAATCAACACACATACACTGGTAGTACGTGAAGAATGATTACAAAGTTTAATAGGAGAACACAGTCTTTTATGTGCAATACTAGAAGACCCTGCCCCATGTGGAGCCAATCAGGTTGTTACACATAAGCAGGCATCAGCAATTTCTTGTCATGTGATGGTCGTTAGTTTGCAATATAGAATATAGGCCAAAGGTTAGTATATTCATCTGACAGTTTGTTTCTCCTTGTCTGTATACATCTGCTGACTTGACCACAAACTGCTAAGCCACTGGTCCTAGCTAGTTTCATATCCTCTGGTGAAATACAAAGATAAGAACCTTAAAACAGATGCTTCCTGAGATGTCAACACTTGTCAAGCAGTTTGTTACATACAGTATACACTATACACTATAACAGCTTTGGTCCAAAGCTATTAATATGGAGGCTTAAGCACATTAATTTCAATGATTATTGAAATGGTATATCAGTATAAGTAGCCCCCTTATAATCCTCCCTTTGATCATTCTGTTTTAACATAATGATCATCCCTTTCCTTATTTTATAGCACAGGTCTGGTACTCTGTGGTTTCGTGTTCTTGACTCTCATACCACACAGTCTGTTCCTTGGTGATAAAGGTCAGTTTAAAACTCTCTGAACCTGCTTTTACACCCTTCTTACAGATACATCTAGCTATTTTATAACAAGCATATAAGAACAAAATAAAAAGCAATATCATAACAATGGTCATGGCAGTATTTTTTAACCAGGAGGTTAGTCCCCCTAGGCCAAAACCTGTGGAGAAGGGATCCCACGTTTTTCCAATGTTCCTTGCCTCATCCTGGAGTTTATTTACCTCCTTGTGATGTTGGGCAACTATGTCATAATAATCTGGTACTTCAATACTGGTATTATGAATCCAAGTGCAGCATTCATAATCTTCAGTAATTTCACAAAGACCGGTAAGAGCTGCGCTCATGCTTTCTATAGCTAAATCATGTAGTTCTAATTGTTTTCTTATTGCCCTGGTTTCTATGTTTAATTTTGTGATGTCATCGGAATTCTTTTCCAAGATTTCATCAATGATTCCAGTGTAATTGTTTAGTCTCTTCATTAAATCTATTCCCCATCCTGTCCAGGAGGGGAACCATGCCCATGCCATATCTTTTTCCAGGAATATCTCTCTCTTATTGCGATGTTTAAGGGGATACCTGGGGTGGATGCTGGCCTCAAGGAGGTGAGTACCTTCATTGTTTCCCAATACACCCATGAGTGGGGCCAGGGCTGCTAGATAACACCATCCTTGGGGCTGGATAGGAATCCAGGGATGACAGAGCTTTCCACAACAAATGTAAGTATTGTTCCCTAGTGCTAAAGGGCGTGCACGCAGTACCTTATACATTTGGTCTGACAAACCAGATAGTGTAAGAGTAGCCAGAAGCTGAGCCATGGTAGAAGTGGTATTAATACTCAGAAATTGATACAGGGTGGTATTAAGAGTAAGCTCTTGGGTTACATAGAATGTATCATTTAATGTTGTCATTGAGATATTAAGCTTTGATTGTTTACAAACTTCGGCTCCTTTGGTGGTATTCCCTAACCTGAAACACCAGTCTGGATAATGGCTTCTACCTATGATTTGAAAAGTGAGGGTTTTGTTAGGACTCTTCCTGGTAACGTCGGTAAGAACTATAGGGGGTGTGCCGTTTAGGAGTGAGGTAAAATTTAAAGGTATGGCCATTAAAGGAACTCTGGTAGTACTGGGATGTAGTTTACTGCATATCCAGCACTTTTCAAAACCTGATTTTTGGGCATAGCTATATTTAAATTTCAACAACATTTTATCAGAAAACTCTTGGGGGGGTTCACTTCTTCTATGTCTTACTATAGGAGTGTTATTTGACTTGGGAATCCCACATATCCCTTTTAGTGGTCCCAAATCTTCTGGGTGGTATATACAGTTAGCTATCAGCCAAGTGGGTAAGAATACTACCAGAATTAGACAGCACCAGAGGCACAAGGCCTTCCTTGATACTGATGTTGAAAGCATTATATATATATTTTTTTTTTTCAATGTCCTCAAAATTCACTATTCTTCTTCTTCTTCTTCACTTGTCCTGATGATAGAAAGATCTGTTTTGTTTCCAGGTAAAATCATCGTATCCTTCAGGGAGATTTGTCCTATGCCTTCCTGAATATCTTGTAGATTTTGTCGTTGTCTTGAAGGGAGTGTATCCTCGGTTACTGTTAGGGGCTCTGGAGTTGAGGGGAGCTGGGGACACTTCTTCAGTCGGCTGGCGTGGATCCAGGTGTTGCCTAGGTCCGTTAGTACCGCGGTCCTGGATACCTTTTCCACCTTCCACGGTCCGGAGTAGATTGGTCCAATTCTTTTCCTGTGAGCCAGCTGCTTAATCAGTACTTTGTCCCCTGGGATGAAGGGGTGGGTAGGTTCTGTTGAAAGAGGAGAGAAGGTGACAGAAACTTGTTCATTTATTTCATGAAGCATACTTACCAGACTTTTCACGTACACTTCCTGTTGGGAATAAACGTTAATGTCAGAATTTGGGTCTAATGGGGGTAATTCTATATTTGCAGGGATTCTCATTAGAATTTCAAAAGGGGATAATCCTGTCCTGGAATGGGGGGTGGTTCTTATCTGAAAAAGGACAGAAGGTAAGTGTTCCAACCAACCTTTTAGAGTACCTCCTGTAGCCTTTTTTAATTTGTCTTTGATGTTCCTGTTCATTCTCTCTACTACTCCTGCACTCTGGGGATGATAGGGAATATGTAGTTTCCATTGCATCCCCAGAGATTTGGCTACAACTTGGGTCACTGAGGAACTAAATGCGGGTCCTCTGTCGGACCATATGGTTGTGGGTATCCCGAACCTACAGATCCAATAATTTAACAAGCATCTTGCTGCTATATTTGCGGTTTCTCCGGTACAGGGAATTGCCTCAACCCATCCTGACCATTTGTCAACGATCACGCAGAGGCACCTCAAATTTCCCTTTTGCTTTGGTAGGTGTGTGAAGTCTATTTGTAAATCTGTTAATGGTCCCAAGGGTGGAGGTAGATGGCCATGTAGGCCATGTCTTTTTCCTTGAACATTGTTCTGGGCACAAGTTAGGCAGCTTCTAGTTAGAAGCTTAGTTTGTTTTTGTAAATTATTTGTGCAAAAAGATTTTGAATATATATTTACAAGAGGGGCGGGTCCTATGTGTCCTGGGCCATGGAGGTAGGATAAAATTAGGATACAATTAGCTTTAGGTATACCCAGGATCTTCCCCTCTTTTGTCCAAAGACCTTCAGAGTCTTTGGACAAACCTTCATCTACCCAGAAATGGACATCTGCGTCTGTGGCCATTGATTGCATTTGGGCCACAACAGTTTTGAAATCAGGGGATGAGAAGTGTTCCTTAAAGAAGATTGTGGTAGGGGCTGGTGAATTGGGTGAACTGGCAGCAGCCTTTTTTGCTTCTCTGTCTGCGAAAGCATTTCCTTTTGATACTATACTATTATCTGATGAGTGGGCTTTTACTTTTATAACAGCAACCTTTTTAGGGAGCAGAATTGCTTGTAGTAGATTAAGGATCTGCTCTGAATTAGCTATCTGTTTGTTGTCTGCTGTTTTAAATCCTCTATTGGCCCATATCACACCAAAATCATGTACCACTCCAAATGCATATCTGCTGTCTGTATAAATGTTGACTTCCTTGTTTGTGAACAGAATACAGGCTCTGGTCAGAGCTTCTAGTTCTGAACTACAGCATAGCCAGTTAAAAATGTAGAGTCAGAGGGGCGGGAACAACTACCATCTACAAAAACATTTTCGGCATTTATAATTGGAATGTCAGAAAGATCAGGTCTTGGTGAAGTAATTTGTTCCACTTTTTCTACACAATTATGTGTGTGATCAGGTTCGTGTGGTAAACGTAACATGGAATGTAGTAAACGTACAACTGGATTGCTATTCGGAACATATTTAAGTACCAAGTTGTCAGTATTTAACAAAGTGATCTCGTATCCACTGAGTCTTTGGGAAGTCATGTGTTGTGTGTTCATATTCTGTATGAGGTGGGTAACTGAATGAGTGGTGTACAGTGTCATTTTGTGTCCCAATACTATTTTGTTGGCATCCTGTGCAGACATGGCACAGGCAGCGACATTCTGAAGACAGGACGGCATGCCCTGGACTTGGACAGGGAGTTTTCTAGATAAATATGACACTGGACGATACCCTGAACCATGAGATTGTGCAAGTACTGCAGCAAAAGATTTTCCTGAAACTACACAGTACAACTGGAAGGCTTTACCATAATCTACCAATCCCAGGGCGGGGGCGGTGGACAAACTCTTAATAAGAGCATCAAAAGCATTTTTCCTGTCTTCTGTCCAGTCTATCAATTTAGGGGCGTTTGACCCGGCAGCCTCTCGTAGGATAGTGTCATAATGAGAACAGTCAGGAATCCACTGGCGACAATATACAATTGCGCCCAAAAATGACAACAAAGCTGCTTTGTCTTTTGGAGGACTGAGAGCTTGTAAGGCTGCGGCACGTTTGGGGGACACTAGCCTGGTTCCCTTGTCCAGAATACATCCTAGGTATTCTACTTGTGGTAGACACCACTGTATTTTCTTCCTTGAGGCTAGGTGGCCGGCTTTGGCCAGATGTTCTAACAGTAATGTTGAATCGACCGCACAGTCTTCAGCAGAACGACTGCACAAGAGCAAGTCGTCCACATACTGTATTAGTACCGACCCATGCTCGGAAGTCCAAGACTTGACGGTCTCGTTGAGTACCATGGAGAAGGCGGCGGGGCTGTCTACATACCCTTGCGGTAAACGCGACCAAGTTAACTGACCCCCGGCCCATGAGAAGGCAAATATAGGCTGAGCCTCTTCGGCAATAGGGATGCTAAAAAATGCGTTTGCCAAATCAATCACTGTGTAGCATAGGGAGTCTGCAGGTATGCATGAAAAAATGAATGTTATATCAGATACCAAGGGCGGGAGGGGTAGTACTTGCTTATTAACTGCCCTTAGATCTTGGACTAGCCTCCATTCGCCACTGGCCTTTTTTAAGGGGTAAATGGGCGTGTTCCAGGGGCTGATTACTGGTTTCAAAATGCCCAAGCGTATGTATTCTTCAATCTGTGGTGCAATTCCATTGGTTTTCTCTGGGGGCAAGGGATACTGTTTGTGGTATTGAGCTTGTGCGTCTGGACGTAATTGGGGAGTGTAGGGTGTGCAGTTGATAAATCCTACGCTACCTTTGTTTTCGGCCCAGATTTTGTGAGTCTCTAAAGTAGCGGGCAGTAGCATAAAGAATCCTTTATATGTGTGTCGTTTAGGACCAGTCAGGTCACAGAAAGGGGAACTTGCAGTTAGTGAGCCTTTTTTGTCAAATTTAATAGTGATACTTAAACTGGATAACAGGTCCCTTCCCATAAGGGATACAGGACAGGAGGTCAACACAGCAAAAGATTGATCGCACAAATGTTGCCCCTCGGGAGTGGTTACAGGTAATGGTGGAGTGATGGGATGGGTAACAGGGGTCCCATTTATACCAATAGAGTTTCTCTCAGTACATTGTGGTGTGTCAAAAATTACATTATTCACTGAACTTGATGTGGCGCCAGTGTCGATTAAGAAACAGACACGCTGCCCATCAACATTTAATACAACTTGGGGAAGACTCTTCCATGAAAGGTTATAACACACTAGACTGAGGGAAGGGACATACTCTAGGCATCCCTATTGGGGGTTTGGCTGCTGGCTGTTTGATGGCCACTGCATAGGGATCCGGGGAGTGTTAGGGACAAAAGGTGGTGGTCCATTAGGAGGCTGAGGTGACATTTGTTGTTGTTGAGAAGGATATTGTTGTGGCTGGCGAGGACCCTGATAGGGTGGGTAACGTGGAAACTGGGTCGGGGGGTAAAATCCTCTTCCTCTTCCCCTACCCCTACCCCTATTCTGTCCTGTCCTATAGGGACATTGAGATTTCCAATGTCCTTGTTGGCCACAATTATAACAGCCCTGGTCCGGGGGGTATATAGCAGCTGGATCAGGATACGGTTGCATGGTCATAAGGGGAACAGGGGACACTGTCTCTGGCCCCATGCCAATGGAAGTAAAAATTCCCCCTTTCTGTTCAAAGACTCCAGAGCATTCTCTGGATCTTGCATCTTTCATAAAATCTTCGGGCTTTTGTTCAGTCCATTTTGGATTTGTAAATTTAAGGAGCTGGGTAACTTTAGGGTCACCACCAGACATAACTGCGGTTGTAAAAATTTGTGGTGAAGGTTTGTCTACCGCTTTCCATAAATGGTAGACTCTGGTACAAAAGTCAAAGAATTTCTCTTTAGGTCCTTGCTTGGCTAGAATTAACTCTTGCAGAGCTGATGAACCTTTGTATAAGGTTGACCAGTGACTACCTATACCCTTCCAAAAGGAAGTCCAGTCATTTACACCTTGGACGTGGGTTGCCCATAGAGTTTCTATAGGGGTTTCTTCGGGGCTGTCAGGGTCTATTATACTAAGTATGCCTTGGACATCCTCTTTATCTAAGCTTGACCCAATACTGTATTTTGCCAAAAAGGCAGCTGCTTCTCGGGGGCTTTTCTTTGGATTTGGGCATAACTCCTTTATTTTAGAAAGGGTTCCCAGAGGCAAGGGGATGTGTACCTGAGTCGTACCAATATGCATTAAAGGCGCTTTAACATCACACATTTCCTCCTCTTCTGAGGCATTGTCAGAACCTATTAAGGGGCTCTCTGTTTGTGTAATGTCTCCGGATTTTTCCCCTTTGGGGGGAATCTCTTCCCTTCTTTTAGTTTGGCTACGTGTGGCCGTAGAGGGTTGTGAAATAATGGACTCCTCAGCTTTCTTTAATTCCTCTGCCTTCTTTTCAAGAGCTTTCCTATACTGTTCTAGTTCCTCCCTTTGTTTATATATTCGTTCCTCCGCTTCCAGTCTGTCTAATTCAAACTGTTCTTTTTCTTTCTCATACTGTTTCTCTTTAGGGGTTAGGTTTCTTTGCCTTTCTTTTTCCCTGATACTTTCAGCTTCTATTCTTTCATTTTCTCTTTTTATTCTGCCATCTTGTTCCCATTTAGTTATTTGATCCTCACCTGCTGCACCATATACCATACTTGCGAGGACATGAGGTTCTAGTGAGGGATATAATTGGAGGCGAGGACCAGGCTCTCCTGAGTCCATTTTTACAGTGACATAAGGTGGAGGGGGTTCAAAGGTAGGGGCGGATACATTTGTCTTAACTGCAGGAGTCTTTTTAACATATTTCTTTCTATAATCTTTTAAACATTTACTCCATGAGTGATAACAATCTTTCATGTATTGAGGGTCATTAGATTTACCCGGGGGGTAGGAATGCTTATGCGTCTGACAAATTTTGCTAACTTCCTTCCAATCTTCCTCTGAACAAGGACCTTGTGGTCCCGGATCATGAATACCTAACTGGTGGCATCTTTCCACCAGATTTCCACCAGATTGTTTTTAATATATTCATACGGGCACGGGATCCCTATGTCCGATCCTGGGGTGGCCACAGAATTCCCCATCTAACAAAGTGGGCAGGGTATGACTAGTATGTGGGCACAAGTGAAAACAACCCGTTCGGTCAATTATTTGTTGTCGAACAATTGGGTAGTCTGCTTGGTCTGTCAAATTAGATGGACTAATGGGACTGTGAAGGTTTACCCTTAGTACTCGATTTAGGGTTCCTTTCTTTGTGGCGGGATATATTCCTCTTACCCCTAATCTACAGGAATAGCCCCCTGGTCTATTGGTTAATAGAACCCACCTATTTTCTATTTTAAAAAACAGTAATCCTATAGTACAATGTGGACAAGGTGGAGCTATGTCACTACAGTCAGGTTCTGCATATTCAGAAGTCATTTAACTCTTATACTTTATACAGCATGAATTTTTAGATACTTACGCTGTCTGTGGAAAAAGAAGTCTCACATATATATATATATATCTTAAACAAAACTTTATACTTATTTCTATAGGTCTTATACTGTAAATCTTATGAACAGAATTATTTTAAATGATCATTATAAAACCATACATTTGTTCAATTTTATAGTGCACTTTTTGTTTCTCAAAAACTTAATGGGCGTCCGCTCGACCAAACCTTTTATCACGGGCGTAATCTGCTACTTTTCGGTGATTAAAATAATAATAATAATCTCTTTTACAATAGTTTTTATAGTCAGACCAACCTAGTCGGACTCTCTTTAAATACCCAAATAACCTAAGTAACTACCTGCGTGCCCTTTTAACCTCCCGGGGGACCAACCTAGTCCGCCGCGAAGGCACAACAACCCCTTTAAACTAAATTTGTGGCGATGATCTGGACAGAGTAAGTATTTACACCTATTCACCTTAAAAGGTAAAAAGGGCAAAATCACTTACCTGTCACAAGATATCCCACTTCTGACACCAGTGCTGTAAGGTACACGTCTTTCTCCTTGTGTTCTAAATGCCTAGGCCAGGATGGTAGAGCGGAGGTCCCGGTCACCGGTGGATAATCAACACACATACACTGGTAGTACGTGAAGAATGATTACAAAGTTTAATAGGAGAACACAGTCTTTTATGTGCAATACTAGAAGACCCTGCCCCATGTGGAGCCAATCAGGTTGTTACACATAAGCAGGCATCAGCAATTTCTTGTCATGTGATGGTCGTTAGTTTGCAATATAGAATATAGGCCAAAGGTTAGTATATTCATCTGACAGTTTGTTTCTCCTTGTCTGTATACATCTGCTGACTTGACCACAAACTGCTAAGCCACTGGCTAAGCCATATCCTCTGGTGAAATACAAAGATAAGAACCTTAAAACAGATGCTTCCTGAGATGTCAACACTTGTCAAGCAGTTTGTTACATACAGTATACACTATACACTATAACAGCTTTGGTCCAAAGCTATTAATATGGAGGCTTAAGCACATTAATTTCAATGATTATTGAAATGGTATATCAGTATAAGTAGCCCCCTTATAGTAATCAAATCAAAAACACTGAAATTTGCTCAGTTGCAGAATAGTCGCTGTCATTAAATTTATTGTTTGATGATAAATTGTGATTCTAATTTATTATCTGTGTTTTCTAGCTGGTCTAAAACCACTTTTGACATAAAGGGACACTTTTTGGTTGCTATGGACAATCTCCAGTTTCCAGGCAGAAAAAAAACATTTTTATTATATAAAATGACATGCAGGGCACTGGGCAGACCACTAGGGACAAAGGGGATGTGTATTTTTTGTATACAGTACTGTAATCTGTAAGATTACAGTACTGTATGTGTTGTGTGTTTGTAAACTTTTTTAAATTTGGCACCGATCTCCGCTCCCGTGCGTCGTAACGTCGCAGGGAACGGAGATCAGCGGCACTTGGCACTGTGTGAATCGAGCGAGCGGACGGCTCGCTCACACAGCGGGGAGACATCGCAGGATCCAGGGGAAAGGGTAAGTAACTTCCCCCCTGTATCCTGCACGCAAGCCCGAGTCTGGCTCGGGGATTACCGCTCCCAGCAGAAAAAACTGAACCCGAGCCAGACTCGGGATTACCGCTAGGGAGGTTAAACCAATTCTCCCTCATTATAAATGTTCTATTGCTGGCCATTTTTACACTGCTTTTGCAAGAAATTGTCCAGTGGCAGGCTGCAGGACCAACAAGAGAACATGGACAGAGTCAGCGAACTACTAGGCAATTTCCTTTTCATATATGGTACTACAAAAACTACCTGAAAAAATACCTTTTTTTCAAACTTTAATGGATCAGACTTAAAGAGGAAGTCCGCCCACCCCTGCAAAAATTAAGAGCCAGCAGCTACACATACTGCAGCTGCTGACTTTTAATAATAGGACACTTACCTCTCCTGGAGTCCAATGATGTTGGCAGGTGCTGCTGCCGCCATTGCGCGAGGCACCGCTGCTCTCACCTACTGGCCCGGTGGCGAGGGAAGAAGGAGTGAGCCGAGCTGTGATGTAATGCACCACGGCCCAGACTCCTCGAAGTGGGGACAGGATACCTGTCAAAGACAGATATCCGCTCCCCCCTCCCCCCCCCCCCCGAAAGGTGCCAAATGTGCCACCAGAGGGGGGGTATACAAATGAGCGGAAGTTCCACTTCCGCTCATATATAACCTCATATGCCTTATATAACAATAGTTTGCCTATTAGCATGAATATTACCATAATATTACCATAATTTAATAAAAAGATTCACCACTAAACTTCAATGGAATGTACTGCTAAAGTTTGGGTTTGCCAAATTTTGAACAAGATTCACCAAACCCATCATGAATCAAACACAGGTAGATTCGCTCATCCTTAGATGCCACCTTCATTTTTAGGCAGCAGTAGGTCTTATGCCCCGTACACACGGTCGGAATTTCCGACGGAAAATGTCCTGTCGGACCATGTTGTCGGAAAATCCGACCGTGTGTGGGCGCCATCGGACTTTTTCCGTCAGAAAAAATTTGAGATCCTGCTCTCAAATTTTCCGACAACAAAGTCCGATCGGACTTTTTCCGATCGTGTGTAATGAATTCCGACGGACAAAGTGCCACGCATGCTCAGGTCAAATTTCAAGACCAAAGCTATTGGCTACTAGCCTCTACGTAGTTCCGTCGTATGCAACACCAGTGTCGGACAAAATCCGTCTGAAAAAATCTGATGGATTTTGTGGTCGGAATTTCCGACCGTGTGTACGGGGCATTACTGTGAACTGGTGAACAGTGACGCACTGGACCCAATGCTGGGAACCGCGGCCGCACATATGTGAACTCGGCCTCAAAGAAGACCTGTGCTTTGTTCATATAAGTCTTCCCTTTGCTCCTCCTTTGATCTGTCTGGCCACAAAATTATACCCAGTATGCTGCAGGGGTGTCCAAACTTTTTTGAAAGAGGGCCAGATTTGAGGAAGTGAACATGCGTGAGAGCCGACCATTTTTCCTGACATTCTTTGAACCATTAAAATTCGGTCTAATGCCCCGTACACGCGGTCGGAAAATCTGACCACAAAATCCATCGAATTTTTTCCGACGGATTTAGTCCGACACTGGTGTTGCATACACACGGACAAAGTTGTCGGAAAATCCGATCATTATCTGCCTTCTAATCTCTGCCTTCGCCTGGTCAACATATCAGAGACTCTCTCCTGTGTACCTGTGAAAGACTTGCTTGGCTGACTTCCCTATTGATTCCTGATCCTGCTTGCTGTTCCATTACCCTGATTCTCTAGCTTCGGGATTTCCTGGCTTGTCCTGAAGTACGCTGATCCCTGGCTGCCTGACATCCTGGCTTGTCTGAATATCCGTTCCGGTTACCGAACTCTGGCTATGTTTTGACTATGTTTGCTCTGTTTACCTTTTACTATTATAATTAACCTAGTGTGATTTTTACTGCACTTCTGTCTCGGTCTGATTCATTGTTTCTGACAGGTTCCTAAGACTAAAAGTTGTTTGCACTTAACTTTTGGCAATGGACAAATCATTCTCCCTATGCCTAGGTACTCTGGGGCTGTTTCAGTTTTGTAGTTGACCTATTGAATTTGACTGTGGAGGGCCATTCACTGTTGTTTTTTTTTGGCCTGCACCCCAGTGATTCTTTTAGCTGGATCCAAATTTACGGTTATGCAACCTTTTTAACTTAAAACTGAGTGTACCTAAACACAGGTAAATTCTGAGTTTGAATGACCCAATTGAAAAATAATTTCCTGCATTTATATGCATTTAGAAATGCATACACACACTCGGGTTTGACATTGTCATTGTGAATGAGGCCTAACTATAAAGATGTGTCTATACAGGAAAACATTGAGGTAGCCGAGATGCAAAGAAAACAAGAGTTAAATGTGCCGCAGCTGCATTCCAGGCCCCTTTAATCCTTGTGATGTGTTGAGGACATAAGAAGCATGTCTGCTTCACATTCCAAGAGCTCATCCAGTCTCAGTTTTGGCCTCTAAGGGGGTTTGAATGAGCTGGTTGAAGAGTATTCACCCTCCTGGCCTGGCATTCAAAATGCCTTACGCGTCAGCATGAAGATGTGAGAGAACACTGCATGATTGGAGGGCACGGAGGCTCTTGAGCTCAGGAGGGGGGACAGCACAAATGGTTTTGCCACTTAAGAAGCAGTTCAATTTTATGCCACTTTCACTGACTCTGATCACTTATGAAACACTTTTTCACAGAAATCAAGTAAGCATGAGGGATGCTCTTGAGTCCTCAATCACTGTGAGCACTCAGGCGTCACAGCGCATTACAAAACAAACAAATATAAAATGACAGAACGTCCCTGGAGAGCCTATTTGGGGAGTGTGGGTAATATAAAGAAAAAAAGTTAGCTTTTTCTCAAAGGGTTTTCAATCAATAAAATATATTAACTGCAGAAATGACTCCTAAACAATCCTGTTTTTGTTTTTTTACATCAGTGTGTTTTGTTTGGAAAAAGAGAAAAACACAGTGGTGCTATCATACTGTAAATTGTGAAGGTTGTCAGCAACATGCAGTATGTGTTACCATAGGTAACCATAGGATCTACTACTATGTTACAGAAAGAGATAGGCAAATTGGTTTGGGTGAGTTAGGCAGACCATACATGGTTCAAATCTTGTCCGGTTCCTGCTGATTCCAACCGTTAATGGGCAGGCTAAATGTAATTGTACCAAGTTTATCGTCAACTTGGGTACAACCAGCCTGCCGGATTCTCTTGCGATTATTGCTAGTGGCTTGGCATGAAGTACTAAAAACTGAGAAATAATGTTTCTAGTACAAATTTATAATGATACTCATCTGTAACCAAACATCACCCATCCCCTATAACAAGCCCTTAACACATAACCACAAAAGTGAACCCTTAACACTTAAAGTGTTACTAAACCCAGGACCCTGCATTCACTATATCTGGTCTCCCACAGTACGCAGAACACGGAAGTGCAATTATTTTAGTTAATATAAACTGCTAGATACCTTTTCTTATCAGCAGTTAGAGCAGTCTTGTGACTTCTATCAATATCTGGTTAAAGTTTGTAGGAGGATGAGTTTTTATTCTACTCTGACTGTCCTATGAGGCTGCAGAATCCCTGACCCTCTGTCTGGACAGTGATGATTGGCCCTGTGCAGATCACATGCACTCTCCCAAGAAAAAAAAAACTTTTTAGCAATACACCAGACACCCCAACCTGCAAAAACTAATTTCAGGAAGGTGGCGCTCCACTCCCGCATAAGGACAGAGATTCCCCAGTCCCTTTCTCTGCACTAAAGATGAATGGACAGGAGACAGCGGCTCCGAAAAGCAGGGAAGCAGCACAGGGATCAGCTGTTCCCCCGCCACACCAATCATTCTTTGGATATCGGGAGGCGTTTGGTGTGTGGGAGCTGCCGCAGATTTGCAGGAAACTCCCGCACCTGGCGGGAGACTTGGGATGTCTGAATACACACCAAACTGAGCATGTGCAGAGTGACTCCACAGGCTCTGTCTTATCAGGAGATGCATTGGGGACAGTGAAAAAGGGGAGAATCAGAGAAGACAGGATCAAACAGCCTGTTTACACAATGCACAGGACTTTGATAACGTCTAACAACGAAACGCGTAAGGCGTGCTGACGTCATTTCCGGTGCGGGACTTAGAGGCTTGGTACGCTGGTGGAGCGCAAACAGCAAACCAGCCCTAAACCGCTCCTGCTTGTTACTTTTTACTGTGTATGGTGGAACCAGGTGGGTCCTGTGAGACACCCTGGGTTTTTATTTAATTTTACTTTTTACCTTTTACTTTTTAATAATAAATAGCCACCTTATATCACACATGGGTCTCCCCCTCTGCTTTTTTCTGTGAGGCATATTCCGTGTACCATCTGGGGTATCCCCCCTCCCCTGCATCTGAGGGTCTGGCTGAATCCACTGGAGGGAGCTATTGGATTAGGACCCGTTCCGGATCGTAACCAGGAGGATCATCTGACATCCATAATTAAATGCTGTTTACCCCTGCAGGGGTACCTATGTTTGGTGAGTGAGGGAACCTTGGGGGGCAGCACATAGTCACCTATCACTGCCTGAAGCACTACAAGTCACTGGTTGAACTATCGTTACAGTGTTACCCACATATCCATACCCACTCATCTATAAATTCCCTGCTGGTCTTTTTGTGGGTTCCTCCTTGGATTTGGACTTCCTTCATATATACTTTTTATTCTTTACACTTTTTTCATTTGAAGCCGTTTTTGGGTTTCACAATTTTTACACACTGAGTGTATCTATTATATATTTTTTTCATTTTTATTTTCTGTTTTTTTTGTATTGGGACTGTCACCTATATATATAAAGCATATTTTTTATTCATATATTTTTTTTTTTTTCACAATTGGGATTGTCATTTACGTCTTGGCCCCCCCTTTTTTTGGGCTAATAGTGTCACATTTTGTTGGTTTTTGCACTATCAAAGTTATATGGCATAGTGGCACTGGCCACACTTAATATGTATTAACGTTACAATATTAACCATTATGGATGCATTAGTGGATGTATAGAGGATACATGTCAGCTGGTTAGCTGCCACCCCCTCCCCCTTTTTTTTTTTTTTGCGTCCCAGTAATACATTCAACTAGCCATATATATATATATATTTTTACTCATTGTTTTGTTTACGCCTATTAGCATTGTGTATTCACAGATTGGATAATTTAGGGGCGTCTCACCCCACTTATATCACAGCTTTTATAACCTGCTGTTCTAGCAGGATCAACACGGTGGAAACCTTTTTAGGCACACACACTTCACCTTATATCCTTTCAGGTTCACTACACGTATCACTCACAGGTAGCGCCATTTGTCTTTCATATCTTGTATTAAACATTATATATATAATTTTTTTTCTAACACCCTAGAGAATAAAATGACGGTTGTTGCAATACTTTCTGTCACACCGTATTCGTGCAGCTGTCTTACAAGCGCACTTTTTTTGGTAAAAATACACTTTTTTGAATTAAAAAATAAAACAGTAAGTTAGCCCATTTCTTTTGTGAAAAATAATGTTACGCCGAGTAAATTGATACCCAACATATCACGCTTCAAAATTGCCCCCGCTCGTGGAATGGTGACAAACTTTTACCCTTAAAAATCTCCATAGGCTACGTTTAAAAATGTTTACAGGTTACCGGGTTTTGAGTTACAGAGGAGGTCTAGGGCTAGAATTATTGCTCTCGCTCTAACGATCACAGCGATACCTCACATGTGTGGTTTGAACACCTTTTCCATATGCGGGCGCTACTCACGTATGCGTTCGCTTCTGCGCGCGAGCTCGACGGGGCACTTTAAAGTTATTTTTTTTTACTTATTTTTACTTTTTATTTTTTTATTTGGACACTGTCCTTTTTAAAAAGAAAATGTGGTCACTTTTATTCCTATTACAAGGAATGTAAACATCCCTTGTAATAGAAAAAAAAAAGCATGACAGGACCTCTTAAATATGAGATCTAGGGTCAAAAAGACCTCAGATCTCATATTTACACTAAAATGCAATAAAAAAATGTCATTTGGAAAAAAAAATAAAAAAAATCTCCTTTGAGAGTGATGTTTGACGTCGCTTTCTCCAGTCAATGCTATGGAGCTGACTGGGGGCCATCTTCCCCTCACTCCAGCAGCTCCAGTAAGCATCGGAGCCCACCGGGGGGGCCCGCTCCCGATAAAAGGTATCTTGCGGCGAATCTGCTGCAGAGACCACTTTTATCTGAAAGAGGACCACCCGCTGAATGAAGAAGAGGATACCGAGGTCAACAGCCATTTCGATCTGATGAAGAAGCAGATGCTTTGAAACGTTATCTCCATGTTCTGATGTCACTTCCGATGCAACTCCGAGTGTGTTCCATGCTGGTCCTGAGACAACAGACAGATGTCTGGCCGGTTGTTCCTTTTCTCTCGTGTTGACATCTACATACCGCCATCCACCGGCGACCGGCTGAGTGACCACAATATTATAATGTTATATGCCTATTGATCTTTATATTCATGTGAGTGGCCATTAGGCTGATTTTAATTAAATATACCATTCGTTGCATCTTCTGCTGCACTTAGTTTTTGGCGCACCTTGTTTTTCTCCTATTGTTCTTCCAGGGACTGCTTCACTCTGAAGGGAGCTGCCACTAATGCTGCATACGTATACTTCCTGGACTTTATAGACTTTTTGTTGTGTTATCAGTGTGTTTCGGTACCCTCTTGTGTGCCATTGGGCCCTAAACTAATCGCTAACACTTGCTACCCTTACGTCCTTTTCCCCTTTTTTTAAAACAGAATGCGGATTTCCTATACAAACATTTCCTTTTGCATTTTGATTTGAAATCCCATTTTCTTTCTTGCACCCTGCCCGGCTTGCTTTCAGAGATCTTGAATGAGCTGACCTTCTATGATTGCTTCCAAAAGTTTGTAGATATTTTTAAATCAAGCCTTTTCATTTTTTCCTATCTCATCTGTACTCTAATGTAACAGCCTACAGGGAATGCTTCTCTAAGTTTTAAATCATACTGAGCCTCTTGAAAGGTTATACACAATCTTTCATCCATAGGAAAAGGTCAGAAAAGCTGTAAATGTTTATTTCATTTAGGTCTGGCCAGATGTTTGGGATGTTGGCTGCCTGGTTCTCTCCGAACACTCTCCAACTAAATGTTACAGGAATAAAATGCATCAAGAAAACTTCCCGTCTGATGAAAATCAATAATATGCATTTATTGAAAGGTAATGGACATCGCACCTTAGAGTGAGAAGTGCTTTGTGTCTGATTTAATTTGTTCGCATTTTCTTCTAAACAAGTTAATAGGAAAAATAATATATTTTATAAAGATCGCTGCACCTTGGGTGAATGTTAATCAACCACACATTCCTACACATACACAATGTATTCTATTTCTTTCATTGGCTTTGCATGTTTTTTGGATTTACACCTGACATGTTTGCATTGAATCTAAGTTGAAGTGTCCATACCCAATCTGATTGTACAATTTCTGTACAATCTATTTTGGCGTTTTCAAAACTTTGTAATAATAGGCCCTACCTAAATCCTCCAATTATTTGATCTCTAGCCCATTACTCAGGTTCTTGTACAAAATACTTATTGGTAGATGTAAAGGAGATTGTACAATTAGAATGTAACATGTATGAGTATATTTAGGGATGAAGCGGAGTGTCTTTAAACTAATCATGTGGTTTTTCAGTGTAATTGGCTTTCTTGCTAGTTAAATTATTATAGTATCTTTAACCACTTCAGCCCCGGACCAATTGGCAGCCAAAAGACCAGGCCCCTTTTTGCGATTCGGCCCTGCGTCGTTTTAACTGACAATTGCGCGGTCGTGCGACGTGGCTCCCAAACAAAATTGGCGTCCTTTTTTTCCCACAAATAGAGCTTTCTTTTGGTGGTATTTGATTGCCCCTGCGGTTTTTATTTTTTGCGCTATAAACAAAAATAGAGCGACAATTTTGAAAACAATGCAATATTTTTTGCTTTTTGCTATAATAAATATCCCCAAAAAATATATAAAAAAACATTTTTTTTCCTCAGTTTAGGCCGATACGTATTCTTCTACATATTTTTGGTAAAAAAATATCGCAATTAGCAATTATTGATTGGTTTGCGCAAAAGTTATAGCGTTTACAAAATAGGGGATAGTTTTATAGCATTTTTATTAATATTTATTTTTTTACTAGTAATGGTGGCGACCAGCGATTTTTATTGTGACTGCGACATTATGGCGGACACATCGGACATTTTTGACACATTTTTGGGACCATTGTCATTTATACAGCAATCAATGCTATTTAAATGCATTGATTCCTGTATAAATGACAGTTGTAGTGAAAGAGTTAACCACTAGGGGGAGGGGAGGGGTTATGGGCTGTGACGTGTGTTGTGTTTTTTACATTAGGGGGCGGGGCTGACGTCTGACGTCATTGATCGGCTTTCCCGATGACCGGGAACAGCCAATCAATGACAGGCAGAGTAGGAAGAGCGGGGAGAGGTTTGTTTACACAGACCTCTCCCCATTCTTCAGCTCCGTGACCCGATCGCGGGACACCAGCGGCGATCGGGCCCGCTGGTCCCGCGGCCGTGGTCACGGAGCTCCCGACCGGGTCGCGAGCGTGCCCCCGACCCACGGCTAGGCAATTAAAGGGCAACGTACTGCCTAGCCGTGCCATTCTGCCGACGTATATGTGCAGGAGGCGGGCGGGAAGCGGTTAAGCCTCGTACACATGATCCGATTTTTGGACAAACGTTCATACGTTTTTTCTTGCATGCTAGTCTCATATCGAAAGTGAAGAGGTTACTCAACTTACGAAAATTCTCATATGACAGAATACAACTTCAGAAGTAATGTAATTAGTTGAATTGTTTTGTATGTATTCTTTTTAGTTTCCGAGCATGCGTAGTCTTGCGCTTACGATATTTTTCAGGTGAAAACTGTACTGATTAAACGAAAATCGGACGTTGTGTTCACGTGCAATTAAAATTTTATAGGCTACACATTACGTTTTTGTCGTATGAAAAATTCGGAATCGGCTGTCGAAAAGCACTATACTAACAATCCAAAAATCGGCAGATCGTTCGTCGGACGAAATTGAACTTCCGTTTTTCTTATCATGTGGCCTTTATCTTCTTTCAACACCCCAATTCCTTTCCATTCAAGTTTAAAGAGGGGGAGGGTCGTTGGAATGCACAAAAAACGTGGTTCAACTGCACGTTTTTAACGCCCCCCAACCACTAGTCTAAACATGAAAAATAGATTACAGGGCCATTAAGTAGTGGATGTTTAAGGCTTATTTATAGAGAATAAGGAAATTGTTTAGTGTCAATTTTTTTAGAAATCCTTTTTTTTTTTATGCAAACTTTAAAAAAAATACAAGACATGTCACAAAATAACAATATGCAGCATACATTTGCAACCAGCGGCGGCTGGTCCATAAGGGGCGCAGGGGCACCATCCCCCTAATCTCTATGTGCCGGCCCCTAATCTCCATGCGTCCTACAAGTTTTTTGGGTTCTTTTTTTTGTGAGGCACGTGATTAGAGCCAGAGGCTCTAATTGGCTTCAAAAAGGGTGGGCTCACTCACTGAGACCACCCACTTGTGTGACATTAGCGAATTAATATTCGCTAATGCCTTCCTGCTTCTTGTCCTCAGTAAGATTCATCATCTCATAACCAACAACGCAAAAAATATCTTACAGTTTTCTGCCATATCAGATATTTCTGGGTGAAACATTTAGTGTCACTTGAGCCTGTAACAGGCTTGTGTGTTCACTGATTCCATCACCAGGCACTCTATGGCTTTACTTATTAACATTGGCTGAACCACATTGGCTCGGAAGCAATGTAAAAAACCTGCTGAATCTTGCTACAATAATTATTTACAGGATATTTGTACTTTCAAATTAATTATGTTTTAACTGAACCCCCACCCTCTTCCCAGCATAAGTCTTATATTCAACTATCCCTACTCTTGCCTGATCTTCACCATGGGAGCTAGACTAGCATCTTCTTCTTCTGTGCATTCGAAAAATGTGCATTAATTTCTATTGAGGGGCCTTTCAACATCAGGGTACATAACAGGCGTTTTCTCCAGAAGAAGTTCTGTAGTTTATTTTGTGCATGGCATTAAAAGGAAGATACCAGGCTGGGAGACTTTGCAGTAATGATTAAGCAGTTTCCAGAGTAATAGACATCCTTATAGTGATTTGTCCTTTTGTCCACTCTTGGGTAAAGACCTCTAGTGGCAGGTAGTGTATCCTTGCTTTGTTGCATTACCCAATCACCATCCTCCATGATTGAATCAGACCAAGCCAAGATGGCTCTCCCCTGCACTGGAGACACTTCATAGACAAGCATTGCCAAGTGGTCTACTTAAAAATACCTGCTGCACACCTGCATTGATGAATATTCAGATTAACCCTGTCCACACTGCAGAAGGATAATACAGCAGCAACAAATTAAAGCAGAAGTACAACCAAAGCTCATTTGGTAGTACTTCTGTGTATTACAGGAGTGCAGTTCATTCTGAAGCCCACTGTCAGCTAATGTCACAGAGGCGGTCCAGGCTCGGGCAAGATTGCAACACTAGGGTCGGGATTTGCCCACATGCCTGGGCCGACACCCAGCTCAGCCTCTCAGTGAGCCGCTAAGAGCCTGAGACGGGCGCTCCCGCCCCCTCCACAGCCCAGCGCTTCAGTACGCGAGGAGGGGACAGAGCAGAGAGCGGTGACTGACAGTCACCAGCTCTCTGCCTGGGGAACCCTGCGAACCGAGTGATCGGCGGTGTTAGATCGCTTGGTTCTCAGTGTTAGAGGTGGCGGGGGACAGAACACAATTCTGCCTGGGGGGGGGGGGGTGTTTAAACAGAAATTACTCTCCTTTTGAAGTTAAGTTCCACTTAACCCTGGGTTCACACTAATCGCGCTGGTTCCCGCATCGCTCCTCTCCTTGTGCGAACCGATCCGCGTGTCATTAACTGAGTACTCCCATGCGATCAGATTCTAGTGTGGGGAAAAACAAGCCCCTGCCCTATTTTCTGTGTGAATCCAATGCGGGTTCAGCCATACAACTGTATGGCTGAACTCACATTGCTCAGAGATCGCATGTGATTGGCACCTGCAGTGCGGGTGTGAATCACATGCGATTTCTGAGATCGCGCTAGTGTGAACCCAGGCACCAGCATCCAGCAACACATCTTTTAAGACCATTCTCTTTCAAATCCTCCACTATAGTCTGCACAACTCAGGAAGGTGCAGTGCATGAAAATTTCCAAATGTATCATGGGAGCTGTTTTGTTCTGGTTCAAATCAACTTTTTTATGACCATCTAAGGAGCATGAGGCCTGGTCATGCACACACGAAGAAATATTATTATTATTTTTTTTTATATATACAAAACTATTTATTACTAATGGAAGCGTTTTAAAATCTTGATTAAAGAACAGCATGCCGGGGACGTGAAATATAATATGACATAAGTTTCACAACACATGGAAGAATAATCCAGCTTCTTCAGGGTTCTCTCGGCAAAGAGGGATAGATTTAATCCATTGAGAAATAGAGGATAAACTTGTGAGACTGGACAAGACCAAAATAGATGCCAGAAAGGTTTAAGAAAACAGTCCTGGAAAGAAAGATTACACTTCAAACATGTATAAATACAGTGTAAGACCTGGGAGAGCCACAGGTGACGGTGGGCTCTGAGAGATCAGCATATGACATCACTTTGATATGTAATTGAACAGGTCTGCATGTAGAAATTCCTTATATGTCAAAATGTGCCACATCAGTATTGTTATTAAAAAATACTATTCAAGTACCATTTTTCTGTTTCAATATTTTTATCAGGGTCCTTTCATATCATACTGGACATAAAAATACAATGAAAATGCATGTGGATTAACATACAGTGAATCCGGAAAGTATTCACAACACTTCACTTTTTCCACATTTTGTTATGTTACAGCCTTATTCCAAAATGGATTATTATTATTATTATTATTATACACAATTTATATAGCGCCAACAGTTTACGCAGCACTTTACAATGTATAGGGGGGACAACCCAATTACAGTACAGTTCAATACAAAAGGTACAGGAAGGCCCTGCTCGTAGAGCTTACATTCTAAAGGGACGGGGTGGTGGTACAAAAGGTAATAGCTGCAGAGAATGATTTGATGGGGGTGGCTCGGGGACAGTTGTTAAGTGGGTGTGAGATAGGCTTCCCTGAATAAATTAGTTTTCAGGGATCTCTTAAAGGTGGACAAGGTAGGGGCTGATCAAACATAATGGGGCAGGGAGTTCCAGAGGATAGGAGAGGCTCTGGAGAAGTCCTGGAGGCGAGCATGGGAAGAGGTAACAAGGGATCTAGAGAGCAGGAGGTCCTGGGAGGAGTGGAGGGGACGATTTGGGCAATATCTGCAGATGAGGTTGGTGATGTAGATGGGGGCAATGTTGTGGATGGCTTTGTATGTTATGGTTAGCATTTTGAATTTTACACAGTGGGGTAGGGGAAGCCAGTGAAGGGATTGGCAGAGAGGGGCGGCAGTCACGGATTGATTAGTGAGGTGTATTAGTCTAGCAGCAGCATTCATAATAGACTGAAGGGGGAATAGCCTGCTTAAGGGTAGGCCATTAAGGAGAGAGTTGCAGTAGTCAAGGCAGGAAATAATCAAGGAGTGAATGAGTTGCTTTGTGGTGTTATTAGTTAGGAAGGGTCGAATTCTGGAGATGTTGCAGAGGTGAAGGCGGCAGGATTTAGCCAGTGATTGGATATGGGGGCTGAAGGAGAGGTCAGAGTCAAGAATTACACCCAGGACCCTGGCATGTGTGGAGGGACCAATGGTTGTGTTGTTGATATTAATGGTGAAGTCACAGGGGGGGACTGTGAAGGAGGGAATATAACAAGCTCAGTTTTAGAAAGATTGAGTTGTTTGAGGAAGTGGTGTGGCATCCATACAGATATGTCATTCAGTAAGTTTGAGATCCGTGAGGAGATCAAGGGGGTAATTTGAGGAGTGGAGAGATTGATCTGGGTGTCGTCGGCATAGAGGTGATATTGGAAACCATGGGAGGTGAGAGGATTGGGAGGATTAAATTAATTAATGGAAGAATTAAATTCATTATTTTCCACAAAATTCTACAAACAATGCCCCATAATGACAATGTGAAAAGAGTTTGTTTGAAATCTTTGCAAATTTATTAAAAATAAAAAACAAAAAAATCCCATGCACATAAGTATTCACAGCCTTTGCCATGACACTCAAAATTGAGCTCAGGTGCATCCTGTTTCCACTGATCGCCCTTGAGATGTTTCTACAACTTGATTGGAGTCCACCTGTGGTAAATTCAGTGATTGGACATGATTTGTAAAGGCACACACCTGTCTATATAAAGTCCCACAGTTAACAGTGCATGTCAGAGCAAAAAAAACAAGCCATGAAGTCCAAAGAATTGTCCGTAGACCTCCAAGACAGGATTGTATTGAAGCACAGATCTGGGAAAAATGTCTGCAGCATTGAAGGTCCCAATGAACACAGTGGCCTCCATCATCTGTAAACGAAAGAAGTTTGGAACCACCAGGACTCTTTCTAGAGTAGACAATTGGGGACAGATCTGACCTGGCACAACCAGCAATGGCATGCCTCTATCTCTATTAAATAGATATGGATAAAAAGGAAAGTGTTGGAACTTTACATGAGGCATGTCTATGCAAAAGATTATGCATACAGTTATGATATTCATGTGATATAATCTAATTCAATTCAATATCGCAATCACGTGAGAAATTAATGATTGCTAGACACATAATAAAGCAATTCATAATACTGATAATGATAATAATAATACTAAAAGTGAGATGTTCTATCCAGGCCCACTGTATCCCCATTCAGAAGCTGGGCAAGTAACTGACCAGTTATTGGTTGTTTGTATGTTCCTCTTTCTCAGAGGGGATTATACATTAATAGTGATTTATTTATTCATTTTTCAGTATAGTCTTGCATTTTTTTTTTTTGCATCACTCCTGATGATTGGCTACAGGCCATGAAATGCGTAGAGTCTCCAATAAAGGGTGTCAAGACAAGCTGGTTCTTATTATGAATTGTAAACATTTCCATTACTATGTATTGACTTGTATATTGGATGTATGTTGTCCTTCTGCATTTATTGTGTTAATCATGATTATTATGATTTATATTATTATCAATTATGCTTACTGATTGCTCGTATTAAATATTTTATGATTATTAATTGATATGTTAATTATTTATTAAATTAAAATAAAAAGATATGATTATTATTATATCATTATTATCAACACTACTTTGTTATTATTATTATTATGATTATCATTATTATTATTATCAGTATTATGAATTGATTTATATGTTAGGGCGGCACAGTGGTGTAGTGGTTAGCACTCTCACCTAGCAGTAAGAAGGGTCACTGGTTCAAATCCCAACCACGACAGTTCCTGCCTGGAGTTTGCATGTTCTCCCTGTGCCTGCGTGGGTTTCCTCCGGGTACTCCGGTTTCCTCCCACAATCCAAAGACATGCAGGTAGGTTAATTGGCTTCTGTCCAAAAATTGTCCCTAGTATATGAATGGGGACCTTAGATTGTGGGCTCCTTGAGGGGAGGGACTGATGTGAGTGTGCAATGTACAGGGATGGGGACAATTGTAGACACTCACTCAGGTTGAACTGGATGGACTGATGTCTTTATTCAACCTTACTAACTATGAAACTATGTGTCTAGCAATCATGAATTTCTCACGTGATTGCGACATTGAATTGAATTTGATTATATCACATGAATATCATGACTGTATACATCATTTTTAGCATAGACAGGCCTCCTGTAAAGTCCCAACACTTTTTTTTTTTTATCCATATCTTCCTAGAGTGGGCCGCCCGGCCAAACTGAGTGATCGGGGGAGGTGATCAAGAACCAGATGGTCATTCTGACAGAGGAGAACCTTCCAGAAGAACAAACATCTCTGCAGCACTCCACCAATCAGGCCTGTATGGTAAAGTGGCTAGATGGAAGCCAGGCCTCACTAAAAGGCACATGACTGCCCACCTGGAGTTTGCCAAAAGGCACCTGAAGGACTCTCAGGCCATGAGAAAAAAAATGCTCTGGTCTGAGGAAACAAAGATTGAACTCTTTGGCCTGAAAGGCAAGCATTATGTCTGGAGGAAACCAGGCACCGCTCATCACCTAGCCAATATCTACAGCGAAACATGGTGGTGGCAGCATCATGCTGTGGGGATGTTTTCAGCGTCAGAAACTGGGAGACTAGTCAGGATCAGGGGAAAGATGAATGCAGTAATGTACAGAGACATCCTTGATGAAAACCTTGTCCAGAGCGCTCTGGACCTTAGACTGGGGCGAAGGTCCATCTTCCAAATAGGACAACGATAACAAAGGAGTGGCTATGGGACAACTCTGTCAATGTCCTTGAGTGGCCCAGCCAGAGCCCAGACTTAAACCCGATTGAACATCTCTAGAGAGATCTGAAAATGGCTGTGCAACGACGCTTCCCATCCAACCTGATGGAGCTTGAGAGGTCCTGCAAAGAAGAATGGGAGAAAATGCCTAAAAATAGGTGTGCCAAGCTTGTAGCAACCTACTCAAAAAGACTTCAGACTGTAATTGGTGCCAAAGGTGCTTCAACAAAATATTGAGCAAAGGCTGTGAATACTTACTATATGTACATGGGATTTTTTTATTTTTTTATTTTTAATACACTTGCAAAGATTTCAAACAAACTTCTTTCCCTTTGTCATTACGGGGTATTGTTTGTAGAATTTTGAGGAAAATTATGAATTTAATCCATTTTGGAATAAGGTGGTAACATAACAAAATGTGAAAAAAGTGAAACGATGTGAATACTTTCCGGATGCACTGTACATTTGTATGCTTTTTTGGGCATATTTTGATGCATTTATATGCACTAATGCCCAACTCTGAGAATTCAGAAAATTCCTCCTTGCAGAGGGTCTGAGACTGGTAAATTTGTTATTGGCACAGTTGCCCCCACTATGGATAACATTTAGCAAAAGTGACTGACCTGTAAGCAGGAGAGAAACCCCCCTCCCTTGGATACAAAGTGCCTCAAAGGTAACTAAAGCTGGCCTTACACAGATTTTTAATTTTGTTGTTGTTTGTGGAAAGTTTGTTCAATTCTCTAATTATTAGTGTGGTCTAATAGACATTGGATTTCAAACGCAGTTCTAAAAGGAAAAAAAAGGAAAAAATTTCTTGAACAAACAAATTTTCATTCAGTAAAGACCATTCGTTCAAAATAGAATGTTATAGGTGTAGCAGCACCCCTCGAGGAGCTCTTGAATGGTTTTGCGATTTCTCTGCACATCTTAGGATGGCACACCTTGCTCACCCAGCACTTACCGACACATCTTGAGGTATTGCAAAGAGTTTATTAAGCCAAACATAACCTAAAAGAAGAGAGGATTAGCAAGTGTACTTATACAAAAAATCAATAACATTATAATGGTATTCTGAGAGAAATGGTTAGATACCTGCAGTATGACTAACAGTAATTAACAGAACTGAATTGAATTTACCTAGCAAAAGTATATAAAGGCAGTCCTAACTTGTTATAGCAGTCCCAGTTGTATTCCACCGACCAGTGATTGATGAAAAAAAAAGTTGGCCAGCAAAGTTGAGGCCCTTGAGGAAAGCACAACTGTTCCCAGCAGACAACAAATTCATTTGTGCAATGTAAGACTCAGGGCACCCTCTTCTGGGTCTCCGGACACATGTTCTGGTTCAGTTCAAGTCATCAGACAACGATATGAGTTGCTGTGATGTCTCTCTTTCATCCTGCTAGGACAATCCTTCTTTTCCAAGTGGTGGTAGTGTTCTCTAGTACAGTCTGATCTCATCAGGCATCCATATGACACCTCACACCCTCTCAGGAAAAAGTTCCTAATCTCTGAGACAAGGTAGTCTCTTTGCAGCTCCAAATTGTGGTCAGCTATGGCAGGGTTCTGTCCAGCCAGCAGTCCAGGCTCCTTTTATCTCGGTAGCCTCCAGACACCTCTCACCTTGCTTTGTTGCATCAGCCAGGATTGAATCAGACCCAGCCAAGATGGTTGCCCCTGCACTGGAGATACTCCATGGACGAGAATTCCCAAGTTTGGATCTTCAATCAAACTGTTACCCGTCCCTCCCTTTGGTGCATTGCTAACTTTATTGCATGTCGCCCACATTTGTGGGTAAAGAGTGTTTATAGTGGTACCTGATGGTCGGTACAGTTACTTGGTGTTCAAGTTCTGAAAGACTGAGCAGTAGGTTTGGTTAAATTTTAGTGGTGGTGTTGGTCTATGTGTTTAAAGGAAAATATCTGCAAAATAAATTGCCCTCTGATTTTAGATATTTTATAATAACGTGGGAGATTTTTAGTAACATTTAATTTAAGATGATTTCATTAATTGTTTCAACCTTTCCTTTGTTTTCTCCATACAAAAACTATCAGCAGTCACCTTTGACATGTTTTGTACTGAGAAGCTCTTTGCAGCAGGAAACATGTCAGAGGTGACTCCTGCACTATTCAATAAATAAGAAAATTTGCTGCAGCCTGGAGTACAGTGATTCATTTCCTTTCTGATTGATTTGCTGAGTGCAATAAGCCAGACCAGCACCCAGGGATTTCACAGAAGAGCCTATGATGAGCCACTCACCTTGAGCGATGTACATATCTTTTTGCAAACCTAATGGGTGATGTTGAATCTGCACATCCTTATTCATATTATCACATAGGGGTTGATTTACTAAAACTGGAGAGTGCAAAATCTAGTGTAACTGTGTACGGTAGCCAATCAGCTTCTAACTTCAGCTTGTTCAATTAAGCTTTGACAAAAAAAAACCTGGAAGCTGATTGGTTTCTATGCAGAGCTGCACCGGACTTGGCACACTCCAGTTTTACTAAGTCAATCCCATATTTTCAGAATCAGGTAATACCTGGGCATGGTAGAAGCACAATGAAAGACAATTTTACAGGGCCCTATCAAACAGCCATCATCTGCACAGATGCACAGATTCTCTGCTTGATCGGAGCTGAAGCATATCGATGTTGCTTTTGTGATATTCTTGTGTGTTCAGTTTTTTTCCTGCAAGGGTCTAATTGACCTACATTAGGTCTATAGGAAGGCAAACGTCAATTTACATCTGCTTCTTTTCAATCCAAGACCTTTTCCTTCTTTTTGGGTTTGGACCGTTTCAGAGGTAATTGGATATAAATGGACGCATGTCCATTTACATCTGCCTGCCATAGTCTAATGTGGAGATTCTGTTCTGATCGAGAAGAAAAAAATGACAGGGGGATCTAATTGGATTGGCCTGTGTGAAGGGGCTCTTAGTCAATTGTCCAGTCCTGGGTATGTTGTCACAAAAGATGTTGGAATTTGTTTGCAGTGCTTGAAGCTATCAGGCTGAATATGGTCACCTTAATATGCCTACTAGAAGCACAAGCAGCAGTCTGGCTGGATTGTTGTTAGCGGCATAGAAAATAGTACAGGTTTGACAGGACTTGGTGACATGCAGCTGGAAGAGGAGTATTTATGGCTGGAAAGGTAAATTTGTCTCTGCTCATTCACCACATGACAAGCCCAATGAGCCATGACCTAACAGTTGAAGGTGACAAAGAAAGTGCAAGTCAAGATACAGCTTTAACTTCTTGCTTGCCATAGCCCAATATAAGTGTATCCATTGACCTAAAATTATTTATTTATTTATTTTTATATTCACGAAAAAAATATATATATATTTTATTTCACAGAAATCCTCCTTTTTCCTGTATATTTAAAAGCTTTTCTTGCAGCTTGAAAACAATCCTCTGTTTCTTGCTTTTCTTGTTATAACCTTACACAGCAGAAAGCACTGATCCATATCCCACGCTGATGAGCTCTAATAAGATTTAAACTTGCTGTCAGGAAGTTGGATTTATGCTTCGGCATCTTAGGCTGTATACATGCTAAGGCACCAGCCATTCCAGCTGAAGAAGACCACAATGCCAATAAGAAAGAAATGACTTTCAAATCTCTGTTCGGTATTTCTATGGTTAAAGAGAATCCTCTATTAGCCTCTGACATGAATGAGCAACGTGAGTAAGCAAGTAAATGATTCTAGAAGGGAGCCCTGATTGCATTGTTGCTATGGAGGGCAGTTAGGTTCCTTTTAACCCAGCATACTATAGCCCAAAATAGATATACAACATTGCCTTTTTCTAACAAGTATTTACATGTCAGCACATCCATCTTAAATCCAAGAAAGAAAGTGTTTATTCTACATGGGTAAAGCTAAGCAAATATGATATTAAAGGCAATTTTTTAAAAATAACAAATTTGCACAGAGCAGCCACGGTCCTCCTCTTCTCGTGTTCCCTTTCCGGCGCTCCTGGCCCCTCCTTCCTGCCGAGTTCCCCCAGAGCAAGCAGCTGGATTGGGATGGGGCTCAGGTAAGTATTAGGGGGGCAATAACAATATATGTGTAAATCCGGCGCTAGGTCATAGAGAACAAAAAGATAAGCAGCTTGTTAAAAAGTGACACCATTTCTCAAAATAAATAAACAAAAAAGTGAATGAGTGAATTTTGGTTGTGATTGCAAAACAGCTGCAGCCCCACCCTGTTGTGACCAGATGGATGTCTGACGTCTGACGTACAGCCTGCCACCTGAAGATGTCACTGCTGACAAAACACATAGGGTGTGGCCTGTTACGGCATCATCACGCACGGCCTGCTGATCGCTAACAGCGTTCCTTCCATGTGAACCACCATGCAAACCATCAGCCTGCTGCTTTATCCCTGCTGTATTGGATTGCTTGTCAATTGAAGCATTAAGAGTTTGGGAATAAAGGTGAAAGTTTTTACAAAAGGGCTTCACGATGGAAGTGTATTATTTTATCATTCGGTACAACACTACCATTTGCTGCTGAGTGGCGACTGTCTCCCTAGTGGAAGCTGATCCTGGAGATTTACCATATGCGTGTCTGGCCATTATAATAGATGATCCAACTATTCTGGTAACTGTTGCTACCTGGTGGTGGATTCCACTTTTCCCTTTCTTGCACGTATGATATCCTTTGGAGGATCATGTACTTTTGTACTATCATGTACATATTGTTAGCGCTGCTTTTTTTGTTTATTTAAAGAGTAACTCCACTTTCGTGGGAAAAAAAATAGGAAATAAAGAAAAAATAATATAGCGTATACAATTGCGACACAAATCATATTGTGATTGAATGTTATTATTATTATACAGGATTTATATAGCGCCAACAGTTTGCGCAGTGCTTTACAACATCGTGGAAGACAGTACAATTACAATACAATTCAATACAGGAGGGATCAGAGGGCCCTGCTCGTTAGAGCTTACAATCTAGAAGGGAGGGTCAAGTGGAACAAAGGGGAGTAGCTGTGGGGGATTATCAGGTGGACAAAATGAAAATACAGTTGTTAGGTGTGGGTAGGGTAGGCTTCTCTGAAGAGGAGGGTTTTCAGGGATCGTCTAAAAGCTAATAGAGTAGGAGATTAATCGGACAGATTGGGGTAAGGAGTTCCATAGGCTTGGAGAGGCTCTGGAAAAGTCCTGGAGATGAGCATGGGAGGAGGTGATGAGAGAGCTAGAGAGCAGGAGATCTTGAGAAGAACGAAGAGAACGAGTAGGTTGGTATTTTGAGACTAGATCAGTGATGTAGCTGGGGCAGATTTGTGGATTGCTTTGTAGGTAGTTGGTAGTATTTTGAATTGAATTTGTTGGGTGAGCGGAAGCCAGTGGAGGGATTGACAGAGAGGAGTAGCAGAGACAGATCGGTAGGTAAGGTGGATGAGACTGGCAGCAGCATTCATGATGGACTGAAGGGGGGATAGAGTATGCAGAGGTATGCCAATGAGGAGGTAGTTGCAGTAATCGAGGCGAGAGATGACCAGGGAGATTTTTTGTGTCATTGGTTAGAAAGGGGCGTATATTTGGAGATGTCCCGGAGTTTTTTTATTAAAAACTACCTTTCCTTTTTAATCTGTAGCGCTGTCATTTTCTAAAAATACAATGCAATATGGCTACCTGGAGGTGTTCTGTACCCTCTTTTTTCCTTCCATTTCCCCTTGGGATCTCTCTCCCTCCCTCTCCCCTCCCTCACCCCCCCCCCTCCTATGGTTACTTTTATAGTTCTTTAGCGCAGCACACCAGTTTGGAGGACCATCCTACTTTATATCAGATGATTTAACTCTTCTGGGATATTGGTTGATTTGTATGTGTGGTAATCCCCATTGTAATATAATTAATGTCGAATGTGCTTGTACACTGCTTGTACTGTAAAGATTTTGAATAAACCTTTTCCTTGTAAAAAGAAAAAAGGGACCGCATTTCAGAGACCACCAGTTTTTATTATCAGTGCCCATCAGTGCGGTGTCACCAGTGCAGATTATCAGTGCCCATCAGTGCGGTGTCACCAGTGCAGATTATCAGGGCCCATCAGTGCGGTGTCACCAGTGCAGATTATCAATGCCCATCAGTGCGGTGTCACCAGTGCAGATCATCAGTGACACAAATTAGTAAAAGGAAAATTGCGCTGGACAATAAACAAAAGAAAACTAAATGAGCAGCAACACCAAGTGCGATATGACACAATAAATGTAAAAATGTATAAAGTGTATACTTGTCAAAAAGTGTATAATTTTGTACAGCTGATCAGACTTTAGGTATATCTGTGAAATATTATCTGTATATTTCACTGGATTTGTGTCAGCCCGTCGGGATGGCCTGACGGACTACATTTTTCTAATTTGAATTGTTTCATCCTGTTTTCTGTCATTGCACCTTATGAGAACGTGACCCTTCTTATTGTCGGGCCATCCTATCACAATAGTGCCCATCATTGCGGTGTCACCTGTATGCATCTTCGCCTTATCTGGGCCCATCATTGCGGTGTCACCAGTGCCTTATCTGTACCCATCATTTCGGTGTCACCAGTGCCTTATCTGTGCCCATCATTGCGGTTTTATCAGTGCCTTATCTGTGCCCATCATTGGGGTGTCACCAGTGTCTTATCTGTGCCCATCATTGCGGTGTCACAAGTGCCTTATCTGTGCCCATCAGTGCAGAGCAGGGATAGTTACAGATCCTCCGGAGATAGAGCGCATCTCGGGCTGACAGGTCTGTATGTGAGAACACCGATCATGGTACAGCCCTGTCTCCCTGCACCGGAATTGTGATAGACAGCGCAGAGCGCACTGTTCTAATGTGCAGGGAGGCAGGGCTGTACGACAAGAGTTGTTTGCACATACAGACATATCAACCCGAGATCCACTCTGTTCCGATTATCTGTAACTCTCCCCGCACTGGAGAGAGAGATGGCGGGTGGTGGCAGTGGGGGGGGGGGGGATTGGGGGGGGATTGGGGGCGAAGTGCTAGCAGGGAGGAGGATGGAGCAGAAGGAGGGGGACATCACCTCTATGGGCGGCAGAGACCCCCTCCGCCCACTACATCGAGCCAGGTGGAAGTACAAGTCCCTGCTCACTTTCAGAGGACTACAAGAGGGCGTGTCAGGCTGCTGGCTGAGGTTACTGGAGGGATAGCAGTCAGCGGTCTTGCAAACAGGAAATCACCAGGCAATAAAGTTTTTTCAGCAAGTTCAGCATGTTATTGCAGAGGAACTACAGAGCTCAGAAGGACACGGCTGACATAGTTGATGAAGGTAGGAGATCAGCAACGAGAACATGGAAAAAAGGTTTTGCTCGGAGTTCTGCTTTAAAAACAACTACCTTGTTTTTTTTAGTTCATTTTAACATACAGTAACATTATTTTCATTTGCAAGCACCAGTTTCCTTCTTTCGACATTTTTTTTATTGAGGAGTTTATAGGATTAGGAATAAACAAATATGACTCTGGATGAGCAAGATATTGATTAACACTAGACCACAGGCTAACAGTCACAAATAGGTCAATATGTGTCTGCACCATTTTATCCTTAGATATGGAGTGAAGAAAAAAACATATATTTGAAGCATAGACTGCAACTGAGCTGAAGAAGAAAAGATTTGATATGTTAAAGGAAACATCTAGAAGCACTAATTGGGCCTAAGCACTACCCTGAAAGATTTAACTTTTGTCCTGAATTCTTTCTGATGAATAGCCAAGCACTAGGAAAAAAGGGGGTGAATACTGCGCTGTATATAGAATTAGATGAGGAAAGCTGCTGGCATTGCCGAAAGATTATCGGTTGTAAGAAATTTGTGTGTATGTTAATGCAGCGCTAAAAAACAAAACAAACTAGTACTTTTGAGGGAAAAGTACTGTTGTGGTGAGTTTGAAGATGTGAGAATAAAGGAGAATATTATGGCGTGATGCCAACCTCTAGTACCTTAAATATGTAAAAATATACAGCCCAAAACCTTACATATAAAACACATAAAATTGGCATAGATATAATATTTTCAATAAAATTTTCAATAAAATGGTGAGTATGAAAAATACATGTGATTAAGATTGGTGAGAATAAAAATCAAAAATGGTTTTATACCGTGGAAAAAATATCGTGATAAATAAAATTGATAAAACTCAATATCTGTTAAAATCGTGGGTGCTAGGTGAAAAAAAAACTATACATATAAGTGTATAGAAGTGAAGTCCATAGCATTGATTGGTGTTCAGGTGAAATAGCACTGTGGCAACGGGTGACTCTGTTCGGTGTGATGGTGACAGTTGTCTTATGGCTCTCGGCCCTAATGAAATAAGGCTTACCGGATGGATTGGACTTGAAAAGGCTTATGCCTCACAAGTTGCAAAAGCTTTAATGTTTAGGGACTGGCAAATCTCAGCTCCTCATGGTGACTCCAAAACTTTCTCAGGTACCACATGGGTTGGTGGTTAGCAGGAGGGTAAGTATCAGATGGGGAAAATGAGCGTCAGGGGTCCACGTTTTGTCCAGGGTGCCTGGAGTCGTTCGTAGGAGTCGTTCGTAAGTAGGAGTTGTTCGTACCTCAGGTGTTCATAACTTGGGGACTGCCTGTATAGCTGTATCCGTCCACACCGAACTCCATGGGTCCCGTATACTGATGAGTGTTGGTCACATACAATGAGAACCGATCAATCCCCCCGTGTGTGGGCGCCGGCGGACTTTTTGGCGCCAAAAGTCCGGCGGACTAGGTTTTAAGTTTCGTTTTAAAATTATCCGCTGGACTTGGCAGTCCGGCGGACAATCCCGCCGTTAGTATGCTAGTCCGCCGGACTTTTGGAAATGAACGGACTTGCCGCTCATCGGAAAGTCCGTTCATTTAGCACGTGACTTCAGGTAGACGGAGCTAGCGAAGGCAGTGAATGCCGCCGCGCTAGCCCCATCACCTGGCATGGATTTAAAGGGAATCCCCACGCCGAAAAAATGGCGTAAAAATGGTAGTTTATGAAATGTGGATTTATTATTAACAGCAAAATTTGTGTCTGTAGTGCATGTTCAAACCTTAATACCAAAAATAATAACATGTTAGATTTTTACTCCAGGAGTATGTAATGAGCTTGGAAATTCTAGAGAAATGTTTAAATAATGCATTACAGTTTAACTAAACCCATAGGATTTTAGTTGACTAAAATGTATGAGATTTCAGTCGACTAAAATGTACTGGAGATTTTTGTCGACTAAAAAATATGACTAAAACTAAAACAATTCAGATGACTAAAATACGACTTAAACGGCATTTTAGTCAAAAGACTAAAATACGACTAAAGCTAAAATGGCATTTTAGTCAAAAGACTATGACTAAAACTAAATTAAAATTTGAAGTCAAAATGAACACCGGTCTACAGTATATCTGCAGTGTAAAATCTAAGGCACTGTTGCTCCCAACTGCTTGCCTCAGGAGCTTTGAAGTGAGATTTGGTAAATAAAATAAAAGTTTGCTATGTAATGTTATGTTATGTAAGGGTTTCAAGTGGCTACACCTTTTTAGTATCTCATGTTGTATATATGGAAGCTGTTTAGGACCTAAACAAATATATCTCCATTCCACATAATGCAGGTTAGCAATTAGAAAATGTAGGGATGCCTGACGTTGCTATAGTCTCTGATGGAACAATAACTTATGCTCACTGTATGTAACCCCCCCCCCCCCATATATATATATATATATATATATATATATATATATATATATATATATATATATATATGTGTGTGTGTGTTCTATTCATGGGGGAGTTCTGTATACAAACAGAGTGGCGCTGCCACAGTTTCCATGGTTACAAAGAAGCTGTATTTACATTTTTGCCAATTTTAGCAAATGATAGCTGGCTGCAAAAGCAAATAGGTAATTTTTATTGACAAGAAAATTACAGATTCAGAAGAATATCAATCATGCGTGTTATATAATAAAAAAGTGGAATAGGAAGGCTGCTATTGCTGACTTACTCTTGAAAATACCAGTTACCTGGCTGGCACTGACTTCAGTATTTTATTTGCTGACTCAGATCAGCCAAATCACAAAATTCAGTGTGAAGTCGGAGCTCCTAATTTTCCTACTTGTCCCAGGTCAGTGACTCAAAGATCTGCATGGCAGCAAGGCAAGGCAAGTATTTGCATGTTGCTTCCGGAATACAGGACACCTTCCCAAAAAGACATCATTGTTATAGGAAAACTCTATCAAACCGCTAAATACATTGTTAATACACATACCACATATACCTGTATATATACTGCATATACAGTAAGGGGAAAAAGTATTTGATCCCCTGCTGGTTTTGCACGTTTGCCCACTGACAAAGAAATTATCAGTCTATCATTTTAATGGTAGTTTTTTTTTAACAGTGAGAGACAGAATAACAACAAAACAATCCAGAAAAACACATTTCAAAAAAGTTATAAAATTATTTGCATTTTAGTGAGTAAATCAAGTATTTGACCCTTCGCAAAACACGACTTAGTACTTGGTGGCAAAACCCTTGTTGGCAATCACAGAGGTCAGACGTTTCTTGTAGTTGGCCCCCAGGTTTGCACACATCTCATAGGGGATTTTGTCCCACTCCTCTTTGCAGATCCTCTTCAAGTCATTAAGGTTTCAAGGCTGACGATTGGTAACTCGAACCTTCAGCTCCCTCCACATATATTCTACGGGATTAAGGTCTGGAGACTGGCTAGGCCACTTCAGGACCTTAATGTGCTTCTTCTTGAGCCACTCCTTTGGTGCCTTGACTGTGTATTTTGGGTCATTGTCATGCTGGAATTCCCAATCACGACCCATTTTCAATGCCCTGGCAGAGGGAAGGAGGTTCTCACCCAAGATTTGACGGTTCATGGCCCCGTCCATTGTCCCTTTGATGTGGTGAAGTTGTCCTGTCCCCTTAGCAGAAAAACACCCCCAAAGCATAATGTTTCCACTTCCATGTGGGGATGGTGTTCTTGGGGTCATAGGCAGCATTCCTCCTCCTCCAAACACAGCGAGTTGAGTTGATGTCAAAGAGCTTGATTTTGGTCTCAACACGTTCACCCAGTTCTCTTCTGACTCATTCAGATGTTCATTAGCAAACATCAGACGGGCCTGTACATGTACTTTCTTGAGCAGGGGGACCTTGCGGGCGCTGCAGGATTTCAGTCCTTCATGGTGTAGTGCGCTACCAATTGTTTTCTTGGTGACTATGGTCCCAGCTGCTCTGAGATCATTGACAAGATTCTCTCATGTAGTTCTGGGCTGATCCTCACCATTCTCATGATCATTGAAACGAGGTGAGATCTTGCATGGAGTCCCAGACCGAGGGAGATTGACAGTTATTTTGTGTTTCGTCCATTTGCTAATAATCGCAGCAATTGTTGTCACCCTCTCACCAAGCTGCTTGGCGATGGTCTTGTAGCCCATTCCAGCCTTGTGTAGGTCTACAATCTTGTCCCTGACATTCTTGGACAGATCTATGGTCTTGACCATGGAGAGATTGGAATCTGATTGATTGCTGTTGTGGACAGATGTCTTTTATACAGGTAAAAAGCTGAGATTAGGAGCACTCCCTTTAAGAGAGCGCTTCTAATCTCAGCTCATTACCTGTATAGAATACAGAATACAATAAAATGGGACTAAAACTAAAATGCCATCTTAGTCAGACTAATGCCCCGTACACACGGTCGGAAATTCCGACCACAAAATCCGTCTGATTTTTTCCGGCGGATTATGTCCGACACTGGTGTTGCATACACACGGTCGGACAAAGTTGTCGGAAAATCCGATCATTCTGACCGTGGTGACGTTCGTTGCGTACGACGTAACTACGTAGAGGCTATTAGCCAATAGCTTTGGTCTCGTAATTTGATCTGAGCATGTGTGGCACTTTGTCCGTTGGAATTCTCTACACACGATCGGAAAAAGTCTGATCGGATTTTGTTGTCGGAAAATTTGAGAGCAGGATCTCAAATTTTTTCCGTCGGAAACTCCGATGGAGCCCACACACGGGCGGGTTTTCCGACAACATAATCCGATCGGACATTTTCCGTCGGAATTTCCGACCGTGTGTACGGGGCATAAGACTAAAACTAAATTTAATTTTGACTTCAAAATTAACACTGGTCTGTAGTGCATGTTCGTACCTCAATACCATAAATAATAGCATATTCGATTTTTCACTCCAGCAGTATATAATAAGTTTGGAAATTGTAGAGAAATGTTAAATAATGCATTATAATTTAATTACACCCATTCGATTTTAGATGACTAAAATTAGTTATAATCGACTAAAATGTACTGGAGATTTAGTTGACTAAATATTACTAAAGCTAAAAAAATTGCAGAAGACTAAAATGGGACTAAAACTAAAATGCCATTTTAAGACTAAAATTAAATCGAAATTTGCTGCCAAAATTAACACTGATTACCAGTGAGATATCCACTTTTCTTAACTTTTAGAGCCACAGACACCCATAAATAATTTTGTTGTTGGTTTTCAGTAAAGGGTTGCTTGTAAAATTGTACTGGGGCTTTATTATACAGTCAGTTTAGATGCAATTCTTAACTGTGTTCTCTGAGCTTTTGCTTTAAGCAGCTGCCTATAAATAAGAAGTAAGATATAAATTAAGTTAATGCAGTCACCTACATTGGGTGCAGAATAGTTAGCGAACCGCTATAAGTGTTGCCTTAGGCACAGTCAGTTATTTTTAATCCAAATCATAATTCAACCTGGGCAACACACATCCCCCCTCCACTTTCTAATCTATATTCCACCACACAGCTTAATTACCACGACTGCGCAGCTCACAATGTGATACTCTCATTGCTTGATTTCACCCTTCACTGAGAAATAGCCACCATTTTGCTGACTCACAGTAATGAGGACAGTAAAGCAGTCAAATGTATAAGTGAAATAAATACAGCATTTGGCTGGAGAGTGTCTATTGTTCCAGCCATGTAGTGTGCGGATGCAAGCGACAGAGATTTATTACTTGGAATACATTACGCCATGTGGTTCTCAGCTTTCAAATTACATTGGAGATGATAGTAAAGGGAATGAGGTGTGGTGGGTCGGAAACGGCTAGCGAGCGATGGTGACAGTGTCGTTGTGCAGCTAGCAGGCATCTTGCATTGGAAGGTGATGAATACAGAGCCTGTGTACTGCTCATCACATATATTAGCATATTTCTCACATTCTGTAAACTGCAACTCGGAAATTGGATGGAAATTTGGCAATTTATCATAGCAAGTGTTTACTGCTGTTGCAGGTGTCACAGTATATTGTGTTTAAAAAAAAAAAAGTCAAATTTCATGGAGCAAAAATTGGAATTACTGTTAAAATATTCTGCAAGAAAAAGCCAGTTTACTAAATATTGGTCCTCATATACAGTAGTTGTATGGTATGGAAATGTTCTGAGCCCAATTTATAGCAAAAAAAAATGCAGCCACTCCTGCTTAGTCAGTAATAGTATGTGCACACTTTTGAATCCTTTTGTGTTGGCTGTGAGGGTAAGGGGACAGGCTCCTTTGTTAGAAGAAATCCTTTAACCCATTAATACCCACTTTCTCCACACTGCCCTGCTGTTCCATTCCTCCTTCAGAATCTGAAGTCCAAGCCCTGTTTAAACTATGTGTTGGATGGTGTCAAAGCTTGCACAAGGTTGACTTATTCCGTCTCCTGTACAAACAAATGGCAACCACCCCAATCTATAGCTGGCCTTTGCAGCAAGGAGCACATGGAAGGGCGATGCATGTTAAATAATAACAAACACAATTTCCCAGCTCACTTACCAGCCAGCTTGCAACAAACCAAATTACCCTGTTTAACAATTTACGTTAAAAACAAGGAGTTTCTTTGCACACATCTGCAAATGCATGCATAAGCTTCAGAGGCCATGTAACGGCATCCCAGTGCACTGCAGTCCTAACTCTTTAGATTTTGAGAGTCTCCTGAGTTGGAGCACATATAGTGGATATAAAAAGTCTACACACCCCTGTTAAAATGTCAGGTTTCTGTGATGTAAAAAAATGAGACAAAGATAAATCATCTCAGGACTTTTTCCTCCATGTGACCTATAAACTGTACAACTCAATTGAAAAACAAATTGAAATCTTTTTGGGGGGTAAAAATAAAAAATGAAAATAATGTGGTTGCATAAGTGTTCTAGTAGGTCTTTCCTGACATGTAGTCGCACCCTACAGCAAAAGCCATGGTCCGGAGAGAGCTTCCAAAGCATCAGAGGGACGCTAAAAAGAGAAACTTCCGGTTTCGGCCATAACCAGAAGTGACGCCGTTTGGCTCTTCCCAATGCATTGCATCACTATCACGTGACTTTATCACGTGATAGTGACGCAACATGTTGGGAGGAGTTGGTTGACGTCACTTCTGGTTACGGCCGAAACCATAAGTTTCTCTTTTTAGCATTCTTGTCAGTAACCAGTGCGACCAGAATGTGTGGACTGCGATAGAGAAAATCAAACGCATGTAAAGTAATAATATGGTTTATTAAAAGGATAAGTAACAAACAAAAGTAAACACACCTCTAATATAGCAAACAATAAAATAAACCAGCAACCAACCACAGTGACACAAAACATATAACTACCCAAACCAAACGTATATACAGGTATAAGATACAATCATAATCGTAAACAAGCCAGGGTCATACACGGGAGATCAACCAGATGGGGCTGGGAGCAAGACAGGACAGGGAGAGGGTAACAGGAGACAGGGAGAGAAGGCTGAAGGGATCAAGCTGCAGGGCAGGGGTCCAGGAACATATACAGGGTTCAGGATCACGCGAAACCACATACAAGGTAGCAAACACAGGTCAGGGCACAAGGAAACAATACCAAGGCAATGAGTGCAATCATCTGCGGGATATAAGTACACCTTCTGCAATCACTCTCAGGTGATGCCTGATTGCAGGAGATGATGTTGGCTCAAGACTGCCGGGAGACACTCGCTGGTGGACACCAGAAAAGCAGCCTATATATCTGGGAGTGATAGTGCCACCAGCGGGTGAAACCTTTCCTGACAATTCTGCTGTTCTGTGACCCCACTTGGCTGTGGTTATTCGCATGTCCACAATTTTAAATGTAAGTTCATCTTTGTTTTAAATAAATCTTCATTATATACTTCACCATGAGGAGATGTCTCTCTTTTTGCATGTACGATGACCATTGATGGAAGATACCTCAGGGAGAGTGTCTTGGCAGCCTGTATTGTCTTTGTATTTGAGGTGAGCGGCCTATGCACCTGGTGGCTGATTTTTTCCCAAAACTGCATACAGTACCTGTTAAATTATTGTCCTTATATGATCTAGTGGCTCACACTGAGGTGGCAGAGACAAAAAAGAAAGAGTGCCCAAAGAGGGTTGTGAAGGTTACACTGAAGCATCCCTGTATATGAATGAAATCCATTTATAACAGTTCTGGTTACATTGTAAACATGTGGTACCGGAAGCTGCAATCTGCTGGCTCAATCTGTCGACACAGTGGTTGCAGAAGTGGCGTGCTGCATGCCCCAGGGGCCTCATCAGTACGTATGTGCTGGGCGATATACAGGTACATCACCTGACCTGCAGCTGCTGCCCACACTAAAACTACTGTGGCACGTGGAAAGTGATTAGCATTTATTATTTTATATTATTAAATCCAAACCCAACTGAAGTCCATAGGGGGCGGATCTTACAAATCAATTCTGCCAGTTCTCAAGGCTATTCGGCAGGCGATTGGCAAGCAAAGGGCACAGGGAGCTGGGCCCTGCCATAGGGAATCCACTGCTTACAACTTTACAGCAAAATAAGGAAGCTGTCATATAAAGTAGTGGGAGAAAATGGATGTTTGGCTCCTGCCAAATGGGCTGCAAGTCCAGCATTCAGACAAGCGCCCAAATAGTTCAGTAAGAACTGGGAGGCCATCCCTAGCCTGAATTGACCAGTGTAAGTAGCAGCCACAACAGATCCAAAAATAAAGCTTTAGGAAAGTAAACTCTTAGAAAAATAAAGCTAAAGTCCTCATTCTCATACTAATTGGCCAGTGGCAAAACCATTTCATAGTATAGTTTGAAAGCTTTTTTTTTTTTTGGAATTCCACACTGCATTGCCCTAAAGGTTTAATAAAATGCACAAAAAAACACAACCCTACTTTCCTCAAACCCCCTCCTATCACTGTATCACCAGTATTTCCCCAAATTTTCCTAATATAGACTTCAGTTATGTTCTTGGCAGAAACTGGCCAACGTCAGAACACAAGCACTTGAATAGTCGGTGAATAGAAAGAGCTCTGCATCGTGGGCATATTTTAACAGATCTGTTGGCAAGAGCATCGTTGTGGTCTGCAGATTTTGTCTGCAGCTAATCAGCCATGGTAAAAGTAACAGCTATTTGGGTGAAAGAAAACAAATAATTCTGCACTTCAGAACTTGGTGAGAGCAGCAGCTCAATAAGAAAAGTTGGCCGCAAAAGGCTATAAAAAATATGGTTTGCTAAAGGATGCTAAAACGTGTACATCAGCTAGTTACTGGCATACTGGAATGAAAAAGAAAATTTTTCTTTTAATTGCTTTTGACAATTAAACATCTGCCAGCTAAGACTGCATAACATCACTAAATATACTGTAAACACAGTGGTGCAGTGGTTAGCACTTTCACCTAGCAGCAAAAAGGGCCGCTCCATGGACAGCACCATCTGCCTGGAGTTTGCATGTTCTCCCTGTGCCTGCGTGGGTTTCGTCCGGGTACTCCGGTTTCCTCCCACACTCTAAAGACACGCTGATAGGTTAATCGGATCCTGTTTAAATTGGCCCTAGTATGTATGAATATGTGTTAGGGACTTTAGCTTGTAAGCTCCTTGAGGGCAGGGACTGATGTATAATGTATAATGTATATGTAAAGCGCTGTGTAAATTGGCGGTCCTATATAAGTACCTGAAACAAATAAATAAATGTGCTCATTATAAAAAAGGTAACAGTAAAAAAACTGTTAAAACTAATAATGTCATAATCCAGGGATATGCAATTAGCGGTCCTCCAGCTAAAAAAACTACAAGTCCCATCATGCCTCTGCCTCTGGGTGTCATGCTTGTGGCTGTCAGAGTCTTGCTATGTCTCATGAGACTAGTAGTTCTGCTCAGCTGGAGGTCTCCTAATTGCATATCCTTGCCATAGTTCATGCTGCATAGAGGGTATGACAGGGTGCATGATTGTAACATAATGTAGAAGTGCAGGATTTGTCCATGGCAAGTGTGAATACACAATTTTACATGCTGCACCTTGTGACTGGAGGGTACAGTCATAAATATCCATATGTACAATGCCTTATTTGCTTCAGCAGAGGATGTTTTTTCTTTGTTTGCATATGCATATCATGAATTAGTGAGCAATTGTGGTGCTTATAACACTGTGCCTCTTTTGTGTGTATTTAATTCTGAGGTAGAATCCTAACTAGCACAATAGTGCACTTTATTGGAATATAGGGTTAAAAAAGCTGTAATATTTGTCCTATGCATACTGCAAATTAGGATTGCAACACCTGTATGGAACTTGAGTGTAGTCTTTGGCAGGTAGGTATGAGGATGGCAATGGCTACATCCACACATTCATCCAAACCTGTATTAAATGAGTAATAGGGCCAAAGCTCTTTTGGCCCTACTTCTCCTACAGATTACAGGGGCGCACTTCATTCTGCACTGCTAAAGCCTGTTGCTGGCTGACATCAATCAGCCAGACCATACTCTGGAGAGATCCTGCCTTAAATCTTAGGATCCGTTCAGATGCTAGACCGTCAGCTGGCTCAGCCTCTTAACAAATTGTTAAAAGCCCGAGCCAGCCGATCCCGTCCCCTCCACAGCCTGGTGTCCACTGAGCACTGGAGGGGCAAAGCAGATTGACAGTTACCAAGTCTCTTCTCACTAAAGACCAAAAACTGAGCAATCAGTGGTCTTTAAATGCTTAGTTTGCGGTGTAGAGGCCACATGGGATAGATGCAGCATTCACCTAAATGAGTATAATTTTTTTTTTTTTTTATTCCGCACTTCATTTTTAAGATCCCCATACATGTTACAATCTCACTGTACAAAATGTTGAAATATGGGGCCAATTTAGACTAGTCATGCAATGTGTATTTATGAAAGTCTGCAATGAGCTTTACAAGCATACTAACTTTCTTCATACTGATTTCTCTCTGCTCTTTTACTAAATAAAACTAGAGTTCCCCTTCCTGCCAAGCATACAAATGTATGCAGCCTCACATATGTGGCTATTTATCTGTGGGGCCACATATATGCACTACTTTGTTTGAGCTGCATTTATGCTGTACAGCTCCAGGTCTCGTACTAATGTTTGAAAACTGGGAGGACTGGTTCCAGATCACCTGATCACTGTGATAGCCTGTGACTGATTATCACAGTGACCAGTCACAGTACAGTTTGCCCTTTGTGATTTTTTTTATTTTTTTCCTTGAATGGAGAAAAGATACATTATGTATATTATCTCCTTGCCAGTGGAAAAAATTGAAAACAAAAAATAAAAATCTGTGTGTGTAAAAAACAATAGGGTATAATAGCTGGATTAGGGTTCGATCTAGGCTTGGATTAGGGTTAGAGTCAAGGTTAGGGTGAAAGGTCATGCTCAGAGTCAATGTCAGAAAACTTTAACCCAAAGCTTGCGCAGATCTTTACAGATGAAAATCAGGTAAAAAAAAATCATAGAATGTCTAGCTCCAGCAATTACATGTGCTCAGATCAGAAATTAAAGTTTCAGTGTGTCTTCAGTTTCTGTTCTGAGCTTCATGACTAAAGCTATCCAATAATCTTCTTTCTGTATAATATTGAAAATATCGCAGTCAGTTTACAAAATAAGCTGCAGTTTTGCAAACCTCTGTGAATAAGAGGTCATTATTGGGTTGTTCGCCACCCTTTTTGTTATGATTATCATGGTCAATGCTGCCAAATCTGCTAGACAAGGGGTCAGCCTAATCCCTAAATGGAAGTATAAGCAACACTGCTGTTTCCTCTTCCGTTGCAGCATCCATGAACTAACACTCTGTGTCCTCATTAGGACCCCAACAGCCCAAGGAAATTTCTACAAGCCATTTGATATTCTTTACCTAATTCCTAATAACAAATGTATTGAACCTTTCAAATTGTGTTAGAAACACTCAGCCCTCTTCAGCAATCACTAGCTGGAGGCCGGAGCTGACCAATTTTAACAACTGCTAGTGATACATGATGACCACTGTATAGCCATGGCCTGGTGACCCACTGGACTTACCCATAGTTGCAGCACCATGTCAGAAGTGAAGTAAACCTGGACAATGACCTTTCTGAAAATGTAAATATATTTTCAGCCATTTGTCCAGAGTAAACTGAGCATCTACCCAGGGACCTAGCCACCTGGAGCCCCTGGAACCCCCTCAAAGGGAAAAAAAGTTGTTGGATAATACCCATAATTACATGAGGTCTCCACTGAAGTATATGCACATTGGCATTTGTCAAATTTATATGAAACAGTATCAAAAACACAGCCATGGTTTATTACGATTTTGATTAATATTGTCTCTCGTGCATTTACTTTACATTTAATTTCTGTGCTTTTGTTATGTATCTGATAATTTCCCCTAAGGTCACAGCAAAAGAAAAATGCATATATAACATTAAAATGTGCTTCAATTATATCTTCATTGATATTCATTGTTCACATCTTCTGTGCTGATACAGTATACAGTGCACACAAAAAAGAAAGTGTTCAAAAAGGTTTGGTTTAAATTTTGTATATTAAAATGCGAGTGTGATGAGTAATGGTGTAGAAAATGGTATAGAACATAAAAAAAGACATGTTGATGAGTTTTAAATAAGTCAAAAAGAGCAGAGCAAAAGTGAAATCAGATGTCATTTATGTCCTCTTATAGAGGTAGCATACCTCCCAACATCATGTCAGGAACCATAAACCAGATGCAGACAGAAAGTGCAGTTAAAATCGCACCTTTAATGAAATGTCAAAAATAACACAGTTCAGGAACGTTGTCAAAAACAGAAGCCAAGGTTTGGATGCCAGAGCGGGTAATCAGACAAGCCAGGTCAGGAAATCAGAAATCAGTTTAGTCAGGAGCAAAAATTAGCAATAGGAATCAAAGGGAAGTCAGCTAGATCAAGGCATACACAGGAGCACAGAAAGGAATGCACGTAGAGATTATAGACCAGTGAAGGGCAAGGAGGAAATGAGCTAAGCTGTTTAAATAGCAAAAAGGGGTTGGCTGTAGGTTGGACTAATGAGGCAGATTAAAAGTAGCCAGGTGAGTCACTGTGGTAACAATGAGTGGCTGGTATTTAACCAACAGCTGAGCAGCCTCTGTGCACTGAAAGAAAAGAGCTGGCTGTTAAGTAAGAACCCAAGCCCTGACACATCAGAACTTAAAAAAGATATGGAAAAGAAAACACATGATGTGTACAACACTATACCAGCTGTGACAAAATGAGGGTTGCTACATTGTGCTGAATGATAGAAGTGACTTAAAGGGCCATTGTTAAAGTCTAAACCTATTTACAGCATATACTTATGCCTCAGTCCTTGTGTCCACAAAATACTCTATGACTATTGTTTTAACAAACTCACACATACAAGTAAACCAAAATGATAATTTATATAAAGCAAAAAAGAAAATAGAAAGAGAGCTAACACTACCCTAAAGAAGTACTACTTCTACTACTACTAAAAAATCGAAACTGGATAAAAAAACAAGCATCTGTGTTGAGATAACAAAAACAGTGGTCAGGACAAAACATAGTGTAAAGAGTGCAGTGGTAAGCCCGCTTATATTATTAGTCAGAGAGAGGAAAAACCCTTAGCATCAGTGAACGGAAGAACACCTCACTGGTGGTGGTTAGTGGAAGAACAAAATACACCAGCCTTGGTGGGAGGAAAAAAAATTACCTGACATCAGAAGGAGGAAAAAATGTTGCTGCATCAGTAGGAAAATAAAATAAAACTCAATCAATCAGGTAATAAATGATCCAGCGTCAGAGGGAAGAAAATTTGATGCAGCACCAGTGGGAGGAAGTGGCAACGGGACGAAAAAAATGGTCTGATGGCAGTGGTAGGAAAAATGCCTGGCATCAGTGGTAGGAAATAAATGCCTAGTGTTGGTGGTCAGCAGAAGAAAGCATGTCCTAGCCTTAGGCCCCTTTCACACTGGGGCGGTTTGCAGGCGCTATTGCGCTAAAAATAGCGCCTGCAAACCGACCCGAAACAGCTGTTGCTGTGTCTTCAGTGTGAAAGCCCGAGGGCTTTCACACTGAAGCGGTGCGCTGGCAGGACGCTGAAAAATGTCCTGCAAGCCGCATATTTGGTGCGCTGTAGGAGCGGTATATTTACCGCTCCTATAGCGCCCCTTCCCATTGAAAACAATGGGGCAACGCTCCGAACCCGCCCGCAAAACGTCGCTGCAGCGGCGGTTTGCGGGCAGTATTAACCCTTTTTCGGCCGCTCGCGGGGGGTAAAACCGCCCCGCTATCGGCCGAAATGCGCCGCTAAAACGACGGTAAAGCGGCACTAAATATAGCGCCACTTTACCGCCAGCGCCCCCAACGCCCCAGTGTGAAACCAGCCTTAGTGTCAGAAAAAGATGTTGTCAGTGAGTAAAACAAAAGCAAAAAAAACACATTGAAGTCACTGCAAAAAAATACTTTGATGTCAGTGGGAGAATAAAATTACAACATGCTCAGTGGATACTTAGTTGAGCTGATGATTGGTCCATTTTGCTTGACCACCCTGCCTTTCTTTACTGTGCTAAAACTGTAGGCACTGTTGAGCAGGTGGCAGGCTTTCTGCCCGAAATTGCCAGTATAGATTTGGTCCTGGGTGCTGTAAAACATGACTCTTGGGTTTGCAAGACCCTAGGATTTAATTGAAATCCTAGGACAGTCATGTGTAGGAGAAAACAAACACTTCTGCGCAAGTGAGTGAGTTACCAGGTGGACTATATTTTGTAGTGGATAATGCCTCAGGCCTTGCTGCCCTCAGGGATAGGAGTATCCTAGCAATCAAAAAGGAAAGAAAAAAAGTGTGCACCAACCTTGTGCCTTATCTTCAGATATGTTTTATTAAAAATTAAGTAAAAAAACTACTCACAAAAATATGGAAGAAAACTTGCGATACAAATAATCTCCGGATGACAGCAACAGACTCCAGATGGTAACAGAGGAGATTTCAGGGGCCACTGCCCTCTGACGCGTTTCGAAGGATTACCTTCTTCCTCAGAGCCCAGCAGTGTTGCATCGTTCAGCTTCCTCTATATATATATATATATATATATATATATATATATATATACACACACATATGCACCAATATGCATATTGGTGGATTATTTGTATCGCAAGTTTTCTTCCATATGTTTGTGAGTAGTTTTTTTACCTAAATTTTAATAAAATATATCTGAGGATAATGCACAAGGTTGATGTGCCCTTTTTTTCTTTCTTTCCTTGTTGACAGTCATGTAGGACCTGGGACAGTTGGTGGTGTGCATAGAAAAGTCAGAATGGTGATCTGCAGACAGCCAACAGAGCTCCCCAAATTTTTTTCTCTGAATTTACAACCAATATCAAGTTTAGTGAAACTAAGATTATTGCCACTCCAAGGCATTTTTGAATTTCAGCCTGATATTCAGGAAAAAGAAGCATTATATTATGAAATTTCTCTTCTAAATAATGATATTGTAAATGTAAAATAACTGATTTGAAATTTCCAAAATTGAGGTAACAAAAGATTTTTTCTTATCCAGTATGTCATTGCTATATACTGTAATCTCTTTACATACAGACTAAGGACTTACCGTACTTAAAGGACATTCAGTGTTCCATGAAAGCATATGTGGGGAATCTTATAGAGAAACAGGTGAATATGATGTGTCATGTTATATTTTTTTAACTGCCCTTTTTGGCACTTTTTTTTTGATAAATAACAAAACTAGTGTGTTATATACAAGGTTAGTAAAGATGTGTTACAAACCTATTATTACCTATTGTTTTCTTATTGTTCGTTACTTGTATTTTCCATTGGTGTATATTTTGTTATTAACTTTATTTTAAAATAAAATTTCTTCATAAAAAAATATATGTTATCAATCTAAAGAATACAGATATAATAAGTTTAATAGTAAATAGAAAGACAAGGAACCACCCGGTGGTAATATAGACACTCGTTTATCCGAATAATAAAATTACGGCCAAAAATGATTATGTCCCAAAAATTGCCCTACAGTGCCTTGAAAAAGTATTCATACCCCTTGACATTTTCCACATTTTGTCATGTTACAACCAAAACCGTAAATGTATTTTACTTGGATTGTATGCACATAATTGGGAAGTGGAAGGAAAATTATAAATGGTTTTCAAAATATATTACAAATAAATATGTGAAAAGTGTGGCGTGCATTTGTATTCAGTCAATACTTTGTAGAACCACCTTTCGCTGCAATTACAGCTGCAATTTTTTGGGGGTATGTCTCTACCAGCTTTGCACATCTAGAGAGTGAAATTTTGGCCCATTCTTCTTTGCAAAATAGCTCAAGCTCTGTCAGATTGGATGGAGAGTGTCTGTGAACAGCAATTTTCAAGTCTTGCCACAGATTCTCAATTGGATTTAGGTCTGGACTTTGACTGGGCCATTCTAACACATGAATATGCGTTGAGCTAAACCTTTCCATTGTTCCATTGTAGCTCTTGATGTATGTTTAGGATTGTTGTCCTGCTGGAATATGAACCTCAGCCCCAGTCTCAAGTCTTTTGCAGACTCTAACAGGTTTTCTTCTAAGATTGCCCTATATATGCCTCCATCCATCTTCTCATAAACTCTGACCAGCTTCCCTGTCCCTGCTGAAGAAAAGCATCCCCACAAAATAATGCTGCCACCACCATGTTTCACAGATGGTGTGTTCAGAGTGATGTGCAGTGTTAGTTTTCTACCACAAATAGCGTTTTTCTTTTAGTCAAAAAAGTTAAACTTTGGTCTCATCTGATCAGATCACCTTCTTCCACATGTTTGCTGTGTTCCCCACACGTCTTCTCGCAACTGCAAACGGGACATTTTATGGCTTTCTTTTAAAAATGGCATTCTTCTTGCCACTCTTCCATAAAGGCCAGATTTGTGGAGAGCACGACTAATAGTTGTCCTGTGGACAGATTCTCCCACCTGACCTGTGGATCTCTGCAGTTCCTCCAAAGTTACCATGGGCCTCTTGGCGGCTTCTCTAAAAAATGGTCTCCTTGCTCGGCTTGCCAGTTTAGATGGACAACCATGTCTTGGTACATTTGCAGTTGTGCCATACTCTTTGCATTCTCGGATAATGAATTGAACAATGCTTAGTGAGATGTTCAATGCTTGGGATATTTTTTTATAACCTAACCATGCTTTAAACTTCTCCACAACGTTATCCCTGACCTGTCTGGTGTGTTCCTTGGCTTTCATGATGCTGTTTGTTTACTAAGGTTCTCTAACAAACCTCTGAGGGCTTCACAGAACAACTGTATGTATACTGAAATTAATTTACACACAGGTGGACCCTATTTACTAATTAGGTGACTTCTGAATGCAATTGGTTACACTAGATTTTAATTAGCTGTGGGTAAAGGAGGCTGAATACAAATGCACGCCACACAAATATTTATTTGTGAAAATGTTTATTTATTTAAAAGTTATTCTTTTCCTTTCACTTCACAATTGAAGGATCTGGTGGTTTTGGTAGATCATAAGCTCAATAATAGCATGCAATGCCAAGCTGCGGTTTCCAAAGCGAGCAAAGTCCTTTCTTGTATTAAGAGAGGTATGGACTCCAGAGAGAGAGATATAATTTTGCCCCTGTTCAAATCATTAGTAAGACCTCATCTGGAATATGCAGTTCAGTTTTGGGCACCAGTTCTTAAAAAGGATATCGAGGAACTGGAGAAAGTGCAGAGAAGGGCAACCAAACTGATAAGAGGCATGGAGGAACTCAGCTATGAGAAAAGATTAGAGGAACTGAATTTATTCACTCTAAAGAAGAGGAGAATAAGGGGGGATATGATCAACATGTTCAAATATATAAGGGGTCCATATAGTGAACCTGGTGTTGAGTTATTCACTTTACGGTCAACACAGAGGACAAGGGGGCACTCTTTACGTCTGGAGGAAAAGAGATTTCATCTCCAAATACGGAAAGGTTTATTCACAGTAAGAGCTGTGAAAATGTATAATAGACTCCCTCCAGAGGTGGTTCTGACTAACTCAGTAGATTGCTTTAAGAAAGGCCTGGATATTTTCCTAAATGTACACAATATAACTGGGTACTAACATTTATAGGTAAAGTTGATCCAGGGAAAATCAGATTGCCTCTCAGGGGATCAGGAAGAGATTTTTTCCCCTGCTGTAGCAGATTGGAGCATGCTCTGCTGGGGGGGGGGGGGGGGTTGCCTTCCTCTGGATCTACTGTGCGTATAGAATTGGGTATATTGGATTGTACGATATTTTTTTATTTTATTTATTATTTCTTTTCTTTTTTTGTTAGGGTTGAACTGGATGGACTTTATGTAACTATGTAACAATTATGTGCCACTTTGTGTTGGTCTATCACATAAAATCCCAGTACAATACATTCAAATTTTTGGTTGTAACATGACAAAATGTGGAAAATGTCAAGGGGTGTGAATACTTTTTCAAGGCACTGTATATAAGTAACTGGAGGGTATATTTGAACTGCAGTTGATAGACTTTATAGGCATAACCAAGCAAGGTACAGTTAAAAGACAAAACTTTGTTGGAAACATTTAAAAAAACTTTTAAAAACAAAGAAGCATTCTGCACCCTTAGAATATAGGGGGTGGTGGCCGGATTTTACTCAACGAACATATACATTTACAGAGTGAAAATCCAGATAGTATAAATGATAGAGGGTTCCACCGCTCCTTAACATGAGGCTAATGTTTTGCTTATTTCTCTTCCTCAGGAGCAGGAGGTGCTAATATATAAATACCACCTAAAAAAGAATAACTAACAGATAATAGTGCATAGTACAAACAATGAACATCACCACTGAAAAATAAAGAAAGAAAAAATGGAATTTATGTAATGTAATATATGAGATTGTTCATTGCACTCACAAATGACATTGGCCTGGGGTATTATCCCAGGTAAGATACACCACACAGAATGTTATAAACACAAAACCAGAATGACGAGATTAATTAACATCAGCTGGATGTATCATTACTAGATCTAAAAAAGAAAGCATACCTTCATTGCTTAACACAACCATCCTATAGTATCGTGCTCTTTTTAAAAGTTTTAAAATGTTTCCTTAAAACATCAATAAAGTTTTGTATACCAATGCCGTGTACACACGATCGGACATTCCGACAACAAAATCCATGGATTTTTTCTGACGGATGTTGGCTCAAACTTGTCTTGCATACACACGGTCACACAAAGTTGGTCGGAAATTGCGAACGTCAAGAACGTGGTGATGTACAACACGTATGACGAGCCGAGAAAAATAAAGTTCAATAGCCAGTGCTTCTCTTCTGTTTGATTCCGAGCATGCGTGGAACTTTGTGTGTCGGAATTGTGTACACCCGATCGGAAATGTCCGACAACGGATTTTGTTGACGGAAAATTTGAGAACCAGATCTCAAATTTTGTGCGACTGAAATTCCGATGGAAAATGTCCGATGGAGCCTACACACGGTCGGAATTTCCAACAAAAATCTCCCATCGAACATTTTGCATCAGAAAATCCGACCATGTGTACGAGACATAACTGTACCTTGCTTGGTTGTGCCTATGAAATCCATAAACTGTGGTTCAACTCTTCCGTGCAGTTACTTATATAGAAGATATAAGTTTGATTTATTTGTATAGACCAGTGGGTATTCATTTTTTAACAAAATAGGGGTATCTTGCCAAATGGTAAAGTAGCATTGACCTTTATTTGTTTGCTTTTATTTTATCAACAAGCACTGGAAAGGGCCAAGATGGGGAGGAACACCCCAAACTCCCATGTGGGCAGGAGCAGATTTGCAAGTAATGACAAGGAGATCACACTGTAGGAGTACAAAGATCATTTACGTAAAAAAAATATATATATATTTGTTAAAATATATTTTAGCATTAAAAACAACTAGTGATATTAAATTAGAAGTTACTATACATAACTTTACAAAAGAATCTGATATGTCACAATGTACAGGAAGAGTTTCTCTAAAAGAAAAAAAAAAAAAAAGTAACTTTTGTAGTCATTAAAATGACAATGTCACTGATCGCTTGACGAATGATAGAGAGCATTCCTGGGCTCAGGTAGAGCATATCTGTGTATTGCAACAAGAAATCCTCTTTAGTCATGTTTTTTTTTTTTTTTTTTCATTGCTATTCAGTCGTCTGGGAACACAATCTGAACATTTAAGTATACTTGGGAGTCCATTTAAAAATGGAGAGCAGATACTATTCTCTGTACACCACAGGACACTGCAGTGATTGCTCCACGCTGGGTCTGCATTTTATGTATAAAATGCAGAGCTTGATGTGAGGAGCACGCTGCATCCTTCAGATTGTTCTTTATATAACATTGCAGAGAGCATTCCAGAATAGGAGAGTACTGTCACATAATCATGTAACAGGTTTTCTCCTTTTTCCTCTTCCTCTCCCATGAATGGGACTTCATCTGCTTTAAAGTTCCAAGTCCCTAAGCAACCAAAGTGGAAAGCTTATTTATAAAGCACAATTCTGCACTTTATAAAATTGCTGGAAGCTTTTTTTTTTTTTTTAAATCATCAGTATGGGGATGGTTAGGTCATAACTCTGCTTTATAAATAGGCCCCTTGGTGTTTGGCAGTTGAAAAAGCAAGAGTTGAAGGATGAGGCTATTGTGTTGTAATTAATGTGTGTGTATCTCAGGATATTCCCGAGAAGATGGTGTATAGTCAGAAAGAGAATGCAGCTCTAAAGCTGACCACACATGTTCAATGTGTTGATAGTGCTTCTTTAGATCTACCAAAATCCACGTAGGGTGAGGGTCTAAAAAAATCTGATATTATGCTGAGTTTGGACAATCATAAGAAACACATGGAGAAGATAATACATTTAAAAGGTTTACGCTATGTGAGTTTTACTTGCCTTTTGGGTTACCCGCTATATAATTGGCCATCGTGGACCATTCCTGAGTTGGGGAATATCTCTAGGTACCAGTCTATCATAAGCTGTGACGCCATCCATTCTGTGGTTGAGGAGTTCCGGGTTCCGCCATTACTACCTGAGGCTGGGTTTATAGCCAATTGCACTGTGTGGTCCCCTGTAATAAGGGACCACCAAGTTCTGGTAAGCCACAGTGTGTTCATGTGGTGGAGGTCTCTCACTTATTAGTGTGTGTGGAAGTCACTTTATTTTGCATCACGGACTTTGAAGGACTTACATACGTATTCTGGATTTTTTCACTTTTTTAATATTATTTTTATTTTATTTTTCACTTATTTTTTTCAAAATGTTGTTATATAATTTTTTCAATACCTAAGCAAGGTTTTTTCGATATATATCACCATTATATGTTTATTGGTAACTGTGGTTACTTTTCATTACGTCACTGTTTTCATTTGATAACACTGTGGTCATTCATATTTGTTATATATTATTTTTTATACATCACTAGATTAATATACAAGCAACACATATAGTCAAAGTTTGGCTATATATATTGTGTGGTCACTAATTAATTTTTTTTTTTTCAAAATAGTTAGACTGGAATATTTTCCCAGGTAATAATTACATATATGGTACCATCATCCCAAATTTAATTAAGAAAGTAGAAATATTGGAGATACAGGACTATCTAAGGTACAAAACTGCGAAGGCGTTTAAATATAATAAAATAGATACACTTTTATTGAAATATAAAACCTAAAAAATGATGAGTTTGTGCACAGCAATATACATATTATGATTCAGAGGTTATGCATACAATCTCCAATAGAACAAAAATAGTGGTATACTCTAAGTGAACAGATCATTATACTTGTCCATTCATTCTCGACATGTTTCGCCAATGTGGCTTCTTCAGGAGAAAGGCGTAAGTTACAAGTTTGGAATATTGAAGGTATTTTCCCATTCTAAAATATGCATATAAATATAAACAAAGAATATCAAATTAATACATGTTAGTAACTGATGATTGTTACACATATATAAAAAAAAATTTTTTATTATAATAATTTGTGCTGCATGAGATTTGGCAATGAGTGTCTCATATGGACCCCTGATATGCACACGGCCTCTTACCTCCAATGACAGAGGGTCTGAGCATCCACGGGTTCCCAAAAAGTTTTCACAAAAAATCACCCAATGAAATCCACAAAATGGCATCAGAGAACAGAGACCAAGGAAAAATGGCTGGAGACCGGTAGGGGGAGATATAGAGTCTTGTTAATCTAATGATGTATCAAGTAGACCTGAAATATACAGAGTACTCCTATAAGAAGGATATATACCGTATTTATCGGCGTATAACATGCACTTTTTCCCCCTTAAAATCGGGGGAAAGTCGTGGGTGCGTGTTATACGCCGATACCCCCCAAAAAAATGACAAAAAAGGCAAGCGCCGCTGGGCAAGCTGCAATGACGCTGGGCAAGCTGCAAATGACGCTTAAATGTAAGTTGTTTTTTTTTCCCTAAACTTCCCTCCAAAAACTTTTTTTCCTTAAAATGCGTGTTATACGCCGGTGCGTGTTATACACCGATAAATAAGGTAGATAATATATCACATAAACCAGAGGTTAGGAAACAATTCAATACAGGCCACAGGTCTATCGAATTGCACCTACCTCATAACATCTTTTAAGAAAAATACACTGGGGGCTCTGGTTTGCATTTGAGGGAAAAAGGGGCATCTATCCCTAGTTGACCAACATCATAGGTGTTATTTTGAGTTCTGAAAGGACAAAACCAAAAACCCAAATAGAAATTACATTTAAGGGTGCATGAATTTAATTCTAGTCAAGGAAAATGCTTTCCAGAATATTGCTATTCCTACCTTGAGTGGACTATAAGGGCCGCCAAGGTATACTCCTAGGGCGTCAAAAGGGCCCACTAATGGTCACTAATTCAGCGCAGCTTTCCTTTTTTGCATTTATGTTGGTGTAGTATAACATCTTGAGCAGCTTTATTTTTTTTGTTACAGATACCGCAATTTTTTCTATAAATCATACGATAACATATGTGGCTAGTTTCTGTGAACTTCTTTATAGCAACATTATGAAGAAAGAGAAGAAAGGAAGGTCAAAGTTATTCATTAAAATAAAGTGTGCAAATTTGTTTGAAAACATACAGAACAAAAGCTACTGGCCTTGGTTGTAACTTATCAATCTATTACAAGAAACAGGGCCAGTGATGTCTGCAGGCCAGAAAGATAAGCATAGGGTTGGTTGCTGATGTCAGTTTGACACTATATAAAATCCATAGCTAGCATCTAGCAGAACCATTAAATTAGAAGCTTTAGTGGGGCAGAGGCTGATAAAATGGTCAGCTGTTTTCTTTAATGCACTGCAGAATAAAATGAATAATGCTAATCACTCTATTAAATGCAGCCAGGATTATATCTTAGATGCTGGTTAAAATGGTCTCTTGCAGATGGGATAACCACAGTAAAGGTATTCCCCCTGGATGTCAGCAGAACATTAAAAAAAAAATGGCAAGATCAATTAAAACATAACCCTGCATTGTTAATCAAATCTTAAGCTTTGCACTTTCCTGGTAAATACAGGAAACACACCGTAACCTATGACTCTCCTTCCAGCACAGCCAAAGGATGAAAAACACAACAATGCATGCAGCTCTCTGTATTGCCGAGGGGAGCGTTTAGAATTCTTTGATAACAAAATAAAAGTCAATTAGAATGATGGATCACCCTCCAGTATTCTAGAATTTCCCCTGCACTGCTTTCTCTCCACGTAGCACATGTATGTGTATGATAGCAGATTTGTAATCTAAATACCGGTGTAAAAAAAAATAAAAAATGATACAATATTTGATCTGATGTCTTAATATTGTTACAGTTTTAATCCTCTGAGGCTCTAAAAGCTAAATTGTTTTATATTTTATATATTTTTTTAATATTAAGTCACTGTTGGGATGAAAATAAGATTTAGGGAGCAATTTATAAGAAAAAAACTGTACATGGATTATTGTTTTCTCTTTTTTTTCTTAATTAGTTTTCTGGTCATTTCCTCACATTTTCAAAAAAACTGGTAACTTCAGTATAGTAAACTAGAAATAACTGTAATCATTTTTTTTTTTTTTTTTTTACTGTAAAACAGAATAAGAGAATTTTTGAATTTGAACATACATGGCAACATTTTCTAAACTGCTGTCATCTGTAAATATCCACTGTAATAGGAAAGAAAATTAAATGGTATGTATTACAAGTACCATAGTGACAAACTGTCCTTCGTTTTGAGGGATTGTCACTCATTGGAAATAAATCCCTCTGTCCCTCTTTTCTAATTTTTTACCTTGTTTTGGTCTGATGTATAGATCTCTATAAAATATGTTGTGCACCACCAAAAGTGTTATACTATACTAAACCTTTCATCCGACCTCTAAATGATAGCATTTGTTATTTAGAAAAAACAGTATAATAAAAAAGTAGTTGTGAAAAAAAATTTGGATTTATCCAGTCATTATTTACTGTACTATTTCTCCATGGTCCACATACTGGGGAAGCATGATGGGTGCGTTCTTTGCATACATATTTTGTGCTAAAATGTGTTTCTACTTCACATCCCAGAAAGAGGTATGTAAGCATTAATGCAGGCCCTTTTAAAGCTGAACTCCAGGCAGATAAAAAAAAAAAGAAACAATCTAATCATTAAGATATCAATAAAATAGGATTTTGTACTTATTCAGAAAAAAATCTGAAAAAGTGGGAGGTTGGGACACTGGCAAACAGAAAAGTTGTTAGCCAGCCCCATAAAACTTCTCATCTGCACTATATGAGTATTTTTTTAAAGAAAGAAATAAACAGAATATGGTTTTAGGAATCATCTCATCCACTCCGTTCCTGTAAAGCATACACAACCATGGAGCAAGGGGAAGGAAACCTGGTCAAACAGCTAAGAACATTCACCTACAGTAGGTAGTGATGGAACCGAAGAAACAATCTGAAGGAACCTCCTCAGGAGGTTACGAATCAACCACAGAAATATGACCTATCTCTAGGTGATCAGGATCCACAAAGTATAACTCTCTGCATTACCAAGTATGTTGGAGAAAAGACCACCTTATTCACCCTAAGGGGTTGATTGGTCACACCAAGAACCACCTGGATCTCTAGGCTTCAAGAAAGAGAGGGGGGGACTGAAAAAGACAGAGAGTCAACAAGAGAAGGGAAGACTAGCATAGGAGGGTATTCCGTCAACATTTTACAAACTCCTAGGGGGGAATTTTTCTGGCAGCCTAGGAAAGGTCCAATGACCCACAGGGTGTGGGCTTCTTTAGTGGGTGTATGAGTTGAACAGCTTTTCCAATTAGTGACCAATAGATCAACATTAGACACCTCTAAAGCCCCATACACACGGTCGGTCGGATCCTGTCCGTCATACTTTGTCTGATGTTGGTTTTGCGTACACACGGTCGGACAAAGTTGTCGGAAAATCCGATCATTCTGAACGTGGTGACGTTTGTTACCTACGACGGGACTACGTAGAGGCTAGTAGCCAATAGCTTTGGTCTTGTAATGTGATCTGAGCATGCGTAGCACTTTGTCCGGTCGGACAACCGTACACACGATCGGGTTTGGTGTGATCGGACCGGGTTGACGGCAAATCTTTCCAGCAGGAGATAAGACTTTGTCCGTCGGACAAACCGACGAACACTGTCCGATGGTGCATACACACGGTCTGATTTTTCAACAACCTTGTCCAATCGGACAGAATCCATGAAAAAGTCCGACCGTGTGTATGGGGCTTTAGGCTTCATTTGGTTGAAGCTTGCAGGATTAAGTCCTTCAGAAGAGTTCTGACTGCAAAGGTTCAAGGAAGGTCACCTCAGCGGCGTTCCACAATAATGATGCCAGGAAAAAGCACTAGGTTAGCCAATAGGTCCAGTGCTTTGAAAAATATCTATTGCCTCTGAAGGACACTGAAGGGTCATTGTTAGGGAAGGGAGCAGTAAGAACTGTAAGTCAAGGTCCTTTTGGAGAAGGGGAATACTGAAGTGTACCAAGTATCACGAGAGGTTCAACATTATCCTGCATCAGCATCCCAACTACTGTATGTTGCCAAAGTAGTTTGCAAATCTGTATGGACATCAGTCCCATGTGAGACACAAGCTTACACCACTAAAGTACAGCGCTCCAGACTTGATCGACTTCTCCCTGCCCATACATGGATCAAAATTTGCCTGGTATCTGCTGAACTGTATGAATTTCAATCCTTGTAAGGTTGGCTTAAGTAATAAGCTCTGGGCCCCATGGCTTAATAACAAAATAAAATGTCACAATGCAGAGCCCAGTGCTCGAAGGTCTCATTCTAGGCTACCCCTGCATGTCAATCCAGCAGGGTCCAGGTACATCCCCTAAAGCTAATGCTGAGGAAACACTGATCTATATAGCTGCTAAACAGAGACCAGCTTAAAGTGGTTGTAAACCCTTACAGACCACGTTTTGCTACAGGTAAGCCTATAATTAGGCTTACCTGTAGCTACCGAGGATATCTCCTAAACCTGCACGGTTTAGGAGATATCCCCCGTATTTGCATGTGCCGATGTTATTGGCACATGCGCACTGAAGTAAACTTAAGCAATGGCACGTACATCAGCCCTCGCATGCGCGAGAGTGACGTCATCATGGCTTCCGCCAATCACAGCGCCGGAGCCGCGATATCCGGAAGTAACCCCCGGGAGTGATGTCGGCCACTGGACCGGTGTACGGGCACTGCAGCGAGGGCTTCGATCTCAGGTAAGTATTACATAATGAGCTAGTATGAAAAAAAGTGGGTTTAAAACCAGTTTAAGCAGCGATGTAGTGAGGAATCTGGATTGAAGTTACTGAGGAAAAAATTCCACAAGGCAAGGAAGGCTAGCAAAAAAAAAATACTTTTTTTTAGCCGAGCTGAAGAAAAGGTGTCCAACTTAATGGGACACTAGAAGGATAGACACCTTACAGAGTAGGTTTTGATAAAGTCAAAAACCTAAAATGGGTAAATGTTGAAAAATGAAAGCTGGGCTTAAGTTATGATCTTATTTCGATACATACATGGTCCAGCTTGGATCAATTTAAGTATGCGTCTGTCAGGGTCTGGATCTGAAACTGTCACCTCTGTGGTGTCTGGCTTTAGCTCTTCTCGCTGTGCTACCCGAGATGCTGGACAGCTCCCTGTCTGCTCTCTTAGGACAATCTTGCCTTGTCTCTTGTTTCTAGTGAACCTTTAAAGAGGAAGTAAACCCTGATGGGTTTTACTTCCTCTTTTGTTAGCTGCAAAGCCTGCAAAAGAAAAGCATAATGGGCTAGTATGCATCACATACTAGCCCATTATGTGCCACTTACCTGAAAAAGAATCCAGCGATGTCCCCTGTGTGGACAGCATCCATCTTCTTGCCCTCTTCCTTCAGGGCCGCGGACTCCGGCTCTGTGATTCGCCGGAGCCGCATGCGCACAGGAGCCGCGACCTGCGGCATATGATACGGAAGAAACGGCCTTTAGTTTTGTTTCTTCCCCGCGCATGCGCCGTACCAATTTCCGGTGGACTACAAGTGAAATATCTAGTGTGTGTTCTAACTGAAGGTGGAGCGGACTGTGTAGGGGAAGAGATAGATTGCTGTTCATACTGAACAGACGATCTGTCACTTCTCCCCTCAGAGAACAGTTTACACACACAGATCCTGCTTCTCTGTGTGCGACCGCCGGGCACTCGCATCGGCTCCGTGGGTGAGCAGGGGCGTGCATGCCTCCAATGGCACATGTGCGCCCCTAGTGGCCACAGGGCAAAGCAACGTTACATAATGTCGTTTCGCCCAGCCATGCCATTCTGCCGCAGTACAACTGCGGCGGCTGGTCGGCAAGTGGTTAAGGGGAACCCTGCGCCAAAATGTAAAAAAAATCAATTTGGGGGACCCCAAAGTTGAAGGCATGTGACCTGGTACGGTTCAGGAGGAGGGGGGCTCTCTCTTGTCCCCCCCCTTTTCCTGTGACCTGCCAGGTTGCGTGCTTGAATAAGGGACTGGTATGGATTTTGGGGGGGACCTCTACGCCATTTTTTTTTATTTTGGCTCGGGGTTCACCTTAATATCCAAACTATCTACTGTAACTTTTACAATTTTTACACTTTTTTTGGTGAATGTGTAGGGGTACAATGTACCCGATACCCATTCACATGGGGGGTGGGATCTGTGGGTCCCCTTGTTAAAGGGGGCTTCCAGATTCCAATAAGCCTCCTGCCCACGGACCCCCACAACCACCGGGCAAGGGTTGTGGGGATGAGGCCCTTGTCCCCATCAACATGGGGACAAGGTTCTTTGGTGGGACCCCAAAGCACCCTCCCCATGTTGAGGGCATGTGGCCTGGTATGGTTAAGGAGGGGTGCGCTCTCTTGTCCCCCCTTTTCCTGTGGCCTGCCAGGTAGCGTGCTCAGATAATTGTCTGGTATGGATTTTGGGGGGGATCCCTATGCCATTTTTTTTTTAATTTTTCATTTTGGCTCAGGGTTCCCCTTAAAATCCATACCAGACCTGAAGGGCCTGGTTTGGATTTTTGGGAGGGGGGCCCTACGCCATTTAAAAAAAAGAAATTGGTGTGGGGATCCCCTTAATATCCATTCCAGACTGAAAGGGCTTGGTAATGGACTGGGGGGGACCCATTCCATTTTTTTCAATGATTTTTATCTATATTGCTGGGATCTGACAATTCATTACAGCTGTGAGCAGTTTTAAATAAAATGTTTTCCTTTAGAAATGTAATTTTGCTGTGGTACTGTTCTAAACATGAGAAAGATGTGCTACTTTACAGGCATACTAAGGACACCCTCCAGGCACGAGATTTAAAGGAATATTTCATTTTTATTGTTTCACTTTAAGCATTATTAAAATCACTGCTCCTGAAAAAAATTGCAGTTTTTAAAACTTTTTTTTGCATTGATACATGTCCTCTGGGGCAGGACCCGGGTCCCCATAAATTTTTTTTTTTGACAATAACTTGCATATAAGCCTTTAAAATGAGCACTTTTGATTTTTCATGTTCGTGTCCCATAGACTTTTTTTGCCTGTTTGCAAGTTCTGGTGCGAACCTAACTGGGGGGGTGTTCAGCTCATCCCTACAAATTACAGGAGCATCACAAACTTGGAATGCAATTATTTTTTACAATTTAGAGAAGGTGCCAATAATTTGTCCAGTCCAGTTTTGTGTGGAATGTGTCAGATTTGGCTTTTGTTTCTCCACTTTTTTGTGTCATACCAACACAAACAAAAGAAATAAACATGAGAAAAATACCTTAAGTGCAACAATTTTCTGGGAAAAGTGCTGCATTATCTGATAGAAATGCAGGGAAATACAGGCGGGCATATATTTTTGGCCATAACTGTACAATAGGGATGAGCCGAACACCCCCGGGTTCGGTTCGCACCAGAACCTTCGAACGGACCGAAAGTTCGCGCAAATTTTCGAACCCTATACGTTATAATGGACGCGAACGTTCGAAATCAAAAGTGCTAATTACAACGGCCAATATGCATGTTAATGTCATAAAACAGGTTTGGGGACCCGGGTCCTGCCCCAGGGGACATATATCAATGCAAAAAGAACTTTTAAAAACTAACGTTTTTTCGGGAGCAGTCATTTTAATGATGCATAAAGTGAAAAAAAATAAGTGAAATTTTCCTTTAAATATGGTCCCTGGGGGGTGTCTAAAGTATGCCTGTGAAGTGGCATGTGTTTCCCGTGTTTAGAACTGTCCTTGCACAAAATGACATTTGTAAAGGAAAAAAAGAAGCCATTTAAAACCACTTGCGGCTTTAGGTTTGTTCTTAAGTAGAATCTGAACAGGTACATTATGAAGTGTAGCTCCATCCCCAAAAAATCTATTTTTAAGCTTTTTGGAGAACATAGGGAGGGGTTATCACCCCTGTAACATTTGCTGTCTTTGCACATCTGTTCAGAACATGTCACCTCACTTTCCGTCCCAATGACAAATGTTTTTGGAAAAAGTGGGGTTTTAATTGAAACAAGGATTGGTGATAAAGTATCAGTAGAGAGGAGATACCTTTTTCCCAAATTAAATCTAACAGGATAGAATTTCCCTTCCTAGGGGTAGATTTCCTCTCACTTCCTGTTTTCTCTTTCCATTTGCAAGTAGGAGTCGTTTGTAAGTTGGATGTTTGAAAGTAGGGGCCTGACGTATATACTCTGCAGAAATTTGCCCTATTAGATGTTGGTGTAGCCACAAGACTGGTGGGCACAGGAATGGGCCCTGCTGTGAGTTAATAGATCAAGATTTGTAATTGCATGCACCTGTTGAACAGGGCAGAAAAATTGGGGGTGGTGGTGGTGGTGGACGGTGTTGCCACAAGACTGTAAGCTCTCACAGTTACTCTTGGTGGGCGCAGGAATGGGCCCTGCTGTGAGCTATTAGATCAAGATTTGTAATTGCAAGCACCTGATGAACAGGGCAGAAAAATTGGGCCTTTGGCGGTGGTGGTGGACGGTGTTGCCACAAGACTGTAGGCCCTCATAGTTACTCTTGGTGGGCGCAGGAATGGGCCCTGCTGTGAGTTATTAGATCAAGATTTGTAATTGCAAGCACCTGATGAACAGGGCAGAAAAATTGGGCCTTTGGCGGTGGTGGTGGACGGTGTTGCCACAAGACTGTAGGCCCTCATAGTTACTCTTGGTGGGCGCAGGAATGGGCCCTGCTGTGAACTATTAGATCAAGATTTGTTATTGCAAGCACCTGATGAACAGGGCAGAAAAATTGGGCCTTTGGCGGTGGTGGTGGACGGTGTTGCCACAAGACTGTAGGCCCTCATAGTTACTCTTGGTGGGCGCAGGAATGGGCCCTGCTGTGAACTATTAGATCAAGATTTGTAATTACCCGCCCCTGTTAAACAGGGGCTGAAAAATTGTGCCTTAGGCACTGGTGCTGGTGCCACAACACTGCAACCCCTCACAGATACTGTACTTGGAGCACAGCAGTCACACGTGTTGCGAAGCATTTTTTTAAAAAATTGTAAGTACATGCCCCTGTTAAACAGGGGCTGAAAAATTGTGCCTTAGGCACTGGTGCTGGTGCCACAACACTGCAACCCCTCACAGATACTGTACTTGGAGCACAGCAGTCACACGTGTTGCGAAGCATTTTTTTAAAAAATTGTAAGTACACGCCCCTGTTAAACAGGGGCTGAAAAATTGTGCCTTAGGCACTGGTGCTGGTGCCACAACACTGCAACCCCTCACAGATACTGTACTTGGAGCACAGCAGTCACACGTGTTTGCGAAGCATTTTTTAAAAAAATTGTAAGTACACGCCCCTGTTAAACAGGGGCTGAAAAATTGTGCCTTAGGCACTGGTGCTGGTGCCACAACACTGCAACCCCTCACAGATACTGTACTTGGAGCACAGCAGTCACACGTGTTGCGAAGCATTTTTTAAAAAAATTGTAAGTACACGCCCCTGTTAAACAGGGGCTGAAAAATTGTGCCTTAGGCACTGGTGCTGGTGCCACAACACTGCAACCCCTCACAGATACTGTACTTGGAGCACAGCAGTCACACGTGTTGCGAAGCATTTTTTTAAAAAAATGTAAGTACACGCCCCTGTTAAACAGGGGCTGAAAAATTGTTCCTTAGGCACTGGTGCTGGTGCCACAACACTGCAACCCCTCACAGATACTGTACTTGGAGCACAGCAGTCACACGTGTTGCGAAGCATTTTTTTATAAAAATTGTATGTACACGCCCCTGTTAAACAGGGGCTGAAAAATTGTGCCTTAGGCACTGGTGTGGTGGCATGGATCATTGAGGAGGAGGAAGAGGATAGTCAGTGAACATAAGAGGACAGTCACTCAGCATCAGCATAGGCAGTCTTGAAGGGATGTGACATTAAAAATTATTCGGTTATATCCGCCTCAGGTGCCTGGTAGCTGGTGGTGATCCAAGACTGATTCATTTTGATGAAGGTCAGTCGATCAACCGAGGCGGTGGACAGGCGCACCCTATGATCGGTGACAAATCCTCCAGCAGCACTGAATGTGTGTTCGGAAAGAACGCTGGAGGCAGGACAGGCCAGTAGCTCAATTGCATACTGTGCAAGCTCTGGCCAGTGATCCATCCTCAGGACCCAGTAAGCCAGAGGATTTTCGGTGGGAAAGGTGTCCAAGTCTGACCTTGCCCCAAGGTATTCCTGCACCATGTATATCAGACGCTGGCGATGGTTGCTGGAACCGATCATACCTTGGGGCTGCGGACTAAAAAATTGTCTGAACGCATCGGTCAGACGTCCACCTTCCCCACCGCTCCTTCTGCTACTGACCGAAGCCTCAGCAACTCGTCGCCCAGGACCAGGAGTTTGTAACCTCCCAGTTTCTGGGAACGCGTTGCACAGACCTTTCTGCAAGGCCTCCCTGAGATGTCTCATCCTCTGCTCCCTCTGCGACGGCAAGATAAGGTCCGCAACCTTACCCTTGTACCGCGGATCAAGGAGAGTGGCCAGCCAGTAATGGTCCCTCTCCTTGATCCGAAGAACACGAGGATCCTTCCGCAGGCTTTGCAGGATCAGGGAGGCCATGCAGCGTAGGTTAGCTGAGGCATTCGGTCCGGAGTCTTCTGGGTCACTGAGGATGACATGATCGCCAGCCACCTCCTCCCAGCCACGTACAAGTCCACTGGTTTGTTGGGACTGTACATCATCCCTAAAAGACTGCTGCTGCTGATGCTGAGTGCCAGGCTCCACCTCCATGCTCACACAATCCTCCTCCTCCTCCTCCTCCTCCTCATCCTCTTCCTGTGTGATGGGTGGGACAGAAGGAACACTGTCCGGATAAAGGGGGCCTTGAGAGGCAAGGAAGTCCTCCTCTTCCTGCCTCTGTTCTGCCTCAAGTGCCCTGTCCATTATCCCACGCAGCGTATGCTCCAACAGGTGGACAAGAGGGACAGTGTCACTGATGCATGCACTGTCACTGCTCACCATCCTCGTGGCCTCCTCAAATGGTGAGAGGACAGTGCATGCATCCCTGATCATGCTCCACTGACGTGGGGAAAAAAAACCAAGCTCCCCTGACCCTGTCCTGGTGCCGTAGTAGCAAAGGTACTCATTGATGGCCCTCTGCTGCGTGTGCAGTCGCTGCAGCATGGCCAACGTTGAGTTCCACCTGGTGGGCATGTCACATATTAGGCGGTTCTTTGGCAGGTTCAGCTCCTTTTGCAGCTCAGTCAGCCGAGCACTGGCATTATAAGATCGGCGGAAATGCACACAGACTTTCCTGGCCTGCCTCAGGACATCCTGTAAGCCTGGGAACCTGCCCAAGAACCGCTGCACCACCAGGTTGAGGACGTGAGCCATGCAGGGCACATGGGTGAGCTGCCCCTGTCGCAGGGCGGAGAGGAGGTTGGTGCCATTGTCAGAAACGACCATTCTGGCTTAAGCTGACGTGGCATCAACCACCTCTCGGCCTGCCCCTGCAGAGCTGCCAGAACCTCTGGCCCAGTGTGGCTCCTGTCCCCCAAACACACCAGCGCAAGCACGGCATGGCATCTTTTTGCCTGCGTACTTGCGTAGCCCCTTGTACGCCTACGGAGCACCGCTGGTTCCAAGGACAGAGCACTGGAGGAAGTAGAAGAGGAGGGGGTGGAGGAGAGAGGTGTGTCACAACCAGTAGCAGTAGTAGCGTTTTGGAGGCGTGGTGGCGGAACAACCTCCAACACTACTGCACCTTGTCCTGCATCCCTCCCAGCTGCCAATAGAGTGACCCAATGGGCCGTGAAAGAAAGGTACCGTCCCTGTCCATGCCTGCTGGACCATGAGTCAGCGGTAATATGCACCTTACCGCTGACCGCCCTGTCCAGCGAGGCATGGACATTGCCTTCCACATGCCGGTAGAGAGACGGAATCGCCTTCCGTGAGAAAAAGTGGCGTTTGGGAACCTGCCACTGAGGAACCGCACATTGAACAAACTCACGGAAGGGGGCCGAGTCTACCAACTGAAAAGGCAGCAGTTGAAGTGCTAGCAATTTAGCCAAGCTAGCATTCAACCGCTGGGCATGTGGATGGCTGGGAGTGTACTTCTTTCTACGGTCCAGCAGCTGGGGCAGGGAAATTTGCCTGCTGCAATTGGACGTCGGTGTACTGCAAGTACTTGGTTGTGACACACCTAATTCTACACCTTCAGTCCTCTCAGAGCAGCTTTCAGAGAGGACTGAAGGTGTAGTGGGGATGGAGATCCCAGCTGATGAGGAGCAAGGAGAGGTCCGCTTAGTTCTTTGGTGTGGGTCTTTTATGTGTGCCTGCCAACGAGCTGCATGGCAGGTCGACATATGTCTGGTCATGCTTGTGGTGCCCAAGCGGCTGATGTTTTGGCCACGCGAGATTTGCTTGAGACAAATATTGCAAATAGCAGTGGTGCGATCTGATGCACTCGTCTCAAAAAAGGCCCACACCAAAGAACTTTTCTGATAACGTGCAGAGGCAGCGCCCTGCACAGGCGGAGCTCTGCGGTGTTGTACAGTTGCTGTGCTGGCCTCTACCTGGCCTCCAGGGGGCATCCTGCCTCGTTGGACATGTGACGCCGCATCCTCCTCCTCCTCGTCCTCCTCCTCATCCTCTCTCCCTTCAGGCACCCACGTGGAGTCAGTGACCTCATCATCCCCTCCCTCTTCACCACTAGAGCAAACCTGGCAGTAAGCTGCAGCTGGTGGAACAGTACTGCCAGATTCCTCAAGCTGGGTATCATCATCCGAGCCTTCGAATCGTTGGGCATCCTCCTGGAGCATGTACCCAACACTGTGCTCAAAGAGTTCGGGGGACTCCTCAGGAGGACATGGTGGGTCTAGGGAAGGGGTGGCTGATGATGCCACTGAGTACGCGTTGGCAGCTGCTCTGCCAGTACCCTGAGCCTAGGTGAGAGAGGATGAGGAGGATGAGGAGGGCTTGGTCATCCATTCTACCAAGCCTTCAGCATGATGCGGCTCCACATGTCCAGCTGCCGAAAACAAAGACGCGCGTGTCCCATGGCCACGTGCTGATGACGATGCACGACCACGTCCACGGCCACGGCCACGTCCACTAGAAACAGAGCCTGCCTGCCCTGTGTTCTTGGCTCTGCACGCTCTGCCTCCCCTTGGTGGTCTTCCAGCCATTGTAGTCGGTAGTCCTGTGGGTGCTGCTGAGAAGAAAATATAGGAGCTCTGTGTGATGCCACTAACACACTAGAAGTCCTATGGGTGCTTCTGCAAAGAAAATAGAGGAGCTCTGTGTGATGCCACTAACACACTAGAAGTCCTGTGGGTGCTGCTGAGAAGACAATATAGGAGCTCTGTGTGATGCCACTAACACACTAGAAGTCCTATGGGTGCTTCTGCAAAGAAAATAGAGGAGCTCTGTGTGATGCCACTAACACACTAGAAGTCCTGTGGGTGCTGCTGAGAAGACAATATAGGAGCTCTGTGTGATGCCACTAACACACTAGAAGTCCTATGGGTGCTTCTGCAAAGAAAATAGAGGAGCTCTGTGTGATGCCACTAACACACTAGAAGTCCTGTGGGTGCTGCTGAGAAGAAAATATAGGAGCTCTGTGTGATGCCACTAACACACTAGAAGTCCTATGGGTGCTTCTGCAAAGAAAATAGAGGAGCTCTGTGTGATGCCACTAACACACTAGAAGTCCTGTGGGTGCTGCTGAGAAGACAATATAGGAGCTCTGTGTGATGCCACTAACACACTAGAAGTCCTATGGGTGCTTCTGCAAAGAAAATAGAGGAGCTCTGTGTGATGCCACTAACACACTAGAAGTTCTGTGGGTGCTGCTGAGAAGACAATATAGGAGCTCTGTGTGATGCCACTAACACACTAGAAGTCCTATGGGTGCTTCTGCAAAGAAAATAGAGGAGCTCTGTGTGATGCCACTAACACACTAGAAGTCCTGTGGGTGCTGCTGAGAAGAAAATATAGGAGCTCTGTGTGATGCCACTAACACACTAGAAGTCCTATGGGTGCTTCTGCAAAGAAAATAGAGGAGCTCTGTGTGATGCCACTAACACACTAGAAGTCCTGTGGGTGCTGCTGAGAAGACAATATAGGAGCTCTGTGTGATGCCACTAACACACTAGAAGTCCTATGGGTGCTTCTGCAAAGAAAATAGAGGAGCTCTGTGTGATGCCACTAACACACTAGAAGTCCTGTGGGTGCTGCTGAGAAGACAATATAGGAGCTCTGTGTGATGCCACTAACACACTAGAAGTCCTATGGGTGCTTCTGCAAAGAAAATAGAGGAGCTCTGTGTGATGCCACTAACACACTAGAAGTCCTGTGGGTGCTGCTGAGAAGAAAATATAGGAGCTCTGTGTGATGCCACTAACACACTAGAAGTCCTATGGGTGCTTCTGCAAAGAAAATAGAGGAGCTCTGTGTGATGGGACTACACACTTCAAGTCCTATAGGTGCTTCTGGGAACAAAATATAGGTCTGTGTGATGGGACTAAAACACTTCAAGTCCTATAGGTGCTTCTGGGAAGAAAATAGAGGAGCTCTGTGTGATGCCACTAACACACTAGAAGTCCTGTGGGTGCTGCTGAGAAGAAAATATAGGAGCTCTGTGTGATGCCACTAACACACTAGAAGTCCTATGGGTGCTTCTGCAAAGAAAATAGAGGAGCTCTGTGTGATGGGACTAACACACTTCAAGTCCTATAGGTGCTTCTGGGAACAAAATATAGGTCTGTGTGATGGGACTAAAACACTTCAAGTCCTATAGGTGCTTCTGGGAAGAAAATAGAGGAGCTCTGTGTGATGCCACTAACACACTAGAAGTCCTGTGGGTGCTGCTGAGAAGAAAATATAGGAGCTCTGTGTGATGCCACTAACACACTAGAAGTCCTATGGGTGCTTCTGCAAAGAAAATAGAGGAGCTCTGTGTGATGGGACTAACACACTTCAAGTCCTATAGGTGCTTCTGGGAACAAAATATAGGTCTGTGTGATGGGACTAACACACTTCAAGTCCTATAGGTGCTTCTGGGAAGAAAATATATGATCTCTGTATGATGGGACTAACACACTTCAAGTCCTATAGGTGCTTCTGGGAACAAAATATAGGATCTCTGTGTGATGGGACTAACACACTTCAAGTCCTATAGGTGCTTCTGGGAACAAAATATAGGATCTCTGTGTGATGGGACTAACACACTTCAAGTCCTATGGGTGCTTCTGGGAACAAAATATAGGATCTCTGTGTGATGGGACTAACACACTTCAAGTCCTATAGGTGCTTCTGGGAACAAAATATATGATCTCTGTGTGATGGGACTAACACACTTCAAGTCCTATAGGTGCTTCTGGGAACAAAATATATGATCTCTGTGTGATGGGACTAACACACTTCAAGTCCTATGGGTGCTTCTGGGAAGAAAATATAGGTCTGTGTGATGGGACTAACACACTTCAAGTCCTATAGGTGCCTCTGGGAACAAAATATATGATCTCTGTGTGATGGGACTAACACACTTCAAGTCCTATAGGTGCTTCTGGGAACAAAATATAGGATCTATGTGTGATGGGACTAACACACTTCAAGTCCTATAGGTGCTTCTGGGAACAAAATATAGGATCTCTGTGTGATGGGACTAACACACTTCAAGTCCTATGGGTGCTTCTGGGAAGAAAATATAGGTCTGTGTGATGGGACTAACACACTTCAAGTCCTATAGGTGCTTCTGGGAACAAAATATATGATCTCTGTGTGATGGGACTAACACACTTCAAGTCCTATGGGTGCTTCTGGGAAGAAAATATAGGTCTGTGTGATGGGACTAACACACTTCAAGTCCTATAGGTGCTTCTGGGAACAAAATATATGATCTCTGTGTGATGAGACTAACACACTTCAAGTCCTATAGGTGCTTCTGGGAACAAAATATATGATCTCTGTGTGATGGGACTAACACACTTCAAGTCCTATAGGTGCTTCTGGGAAGAAAATATATGATCTCTGTGTGATGGGACTAACACACTTCAAGTCCTATAGGTGCTTCTGGGAACAAAATATATGATCTCTGTGTGATGGGACTAACACACTTCAAGTCCTATGGGTGCTTCTGGGAAGAAAATATAGGTCTGTGTGATGGGACTAACACACTTCAAGTCCTATAGGTGCCTCTGGGAACAAAATATATGATCTCTGTGTGATGGGACTAACACACTTCAAGTCCTATAGGTGCTTCTGGGAACAAAATATAGGATCTATGTGTGATGGGACTAACACACTTCAAGTCCTATAGGTGCTTCTGGGAACAAAATATAGGATCTCTGTGTGATGGGACTAACACACTTCAAGTCCTATGGGTGCTTCTGGGAACAAAATATAGGATCTCTGTGTGATGGGACTAACACACTTCAAGTCCTATAGGTGCTTCTGGGAACAAAATATATGATCTCTGTGTGATGGGACTAACACACTTCAAGTCCTATAGGTGCTTCTGGGAACAAAATATATGATCTCTGTGTGATGGGACTAACACACTTCAAGTCCTATGGGTGCTTCTGGGAAGAAAATATAGGTCTGTGTGATGGGACTAACACACTTCAAGTCCTATAGGTGCCTCTGGGAACAAAATATATGATCTCTGTGTGATGGGACTAACACACTTCAAGTCCTATAGGTGCTTCTGGGAACAAAATATAGGATCTATGTGTGATGGGACTAACACACTTCAAGTCCTATAGGTGCTTCTGGGAACAAAATATAGGATCTCTGTGTGATGGGACTAACACACTTCAAGTCCTATGGGTGCTTCTGGGAAGAAAATATAGGTCTGTGTGATGGGACTAACACACTTCAAGTCCTATAGGTGCTTCTGGGAACAAAATATATGATCTCTGTGTGATGGGACTAACACACTTCAAGTCCTATGGGTGCTTCTGGGAAGAAAATATAGGTCTGTGTGATGGGACTAACACACTTCAAGTCCTATAGGTGCTTCTGGGAACAAAATATATGATCTCTGTGTGATGAGACTAACACACTTCAAGTCCTATAGGTGCTTCTGGGAACAAAATATATGATCTCTGTGTGATGGGACTAACACACTTCAAGTCCTATAGGTGCTTCTGGGAAGAAAATATATGATCTCTGTGTGATGGGACTAACACACTTCAAGTCCTATAGGTGCTTCTGGGAACAAAATATATGATCTCTGTGTGATGGGACTAACACACTTCAAGTCCTATGGGTGCTTCTGGGAAGAAAATATAGGTCTGTGTGATGGGACTAACACACTTCAAGTCCTATAGGTGCCTCTGGGAACAAAATATATGATCTCTGTGTGATGGGACTAACACACTTCAAGTCCTATAGGTGCTTCTGGGAACAAAATATAGGATCTATGTGTGATGGGACTAACACACTTCAAGTCCTATAGGTGCTTCTGGGAACAAAATATAGGATCTCTGTGTGATGGGACTAACACACTTCAAGTCCTATGGGTGCTTCTGGGAAGAAAATATAGGTCTGTGTGATGGGACTAACACACTTCAAGTCCTATAGGTGCTTCTGGGAACAAAATATATGATCTCTGTGTGATGGGACTAACACACTTCAAGTCCTATGGGTGCTTCTGGGAAGAAAATATAGGTCTGTGTGATGGGACTAACACACTTCAAGTCCTATAGGTGCTTCTGGGAACAAAATATATGATCTCTGTGTGATGAGACTAACACACTTCAAGTCCTATAGGTGCTTCTGGGAAGAAAATATATGATCTCTGTGTGATGGGACTAACACACTTCAAGTCCTATAGGTGCTTCTGGGAAGAAAATATAGGTCTGTGTGATGGGACTAACACACTTCAAGTCCTATAGGTGCTTCTGGGAACAAAATATATGATCTCTGTGTGATGGGACTAACACACTTCAAGTCCTATGGGTGCTTCTGGGAAGAAAATATAGGTCTGTGTGATGGGACTAACACACTTCAAGTCCTATAGGTGCTTCTGGGAACAAAATATATGATCTCTGTGTGATGGGACTAACACACTTCAAGTCCTATAGGTGCTTCTGGGAAGAAAATATAGGTCTGTGTGATGGGACTAACACACTTCAAGTCCTATAGGTGCCTCTGGGAACAAAATATATGATCTCTGTGTGATGGGACTAACACACTTCAAGTCCTATAGGTGCTTCTGGGAAGAAAATGTAGGTCTGTGTGATGGGACTAACACACTTCAAGTCCTATAGGTGCTTCTGGGAACAAAATATAGGATCTCTGTGTGATGGGACTAACACACTTCAAGTCCTATGGGTGCTTCTGGGAAGAAAATATAGGTCTGTGTGATGGGACTAACACACTTCAAGTCCTATAGGTGCCTCTGGGAACAAAATATATGATCTCTGTGTGATGGGACTAACACACTTCAAGTCCTATAGGTGCTTCTGGGAAGAAAATGTAGGTCTGTGTGACCTACAGAAGCACCTATAGGACTTGAAGTGTGTTAGTCCCATCACACAGACCTATATTTTCTTCCCAGAAGCACCCATAGGACTTGAAGTGTGTTAGTCCCATCACACAGAGATCATATATTTTGTTCCCAGAAGCACCTATAGGACTTGAAGTGTGTTAGTCCCATCACACAGACCTACATTTTCTTCCCAGAAGCACCTATAGGACTTGAAGTGTGTTAGTCCCATCACACAGAGATCATATATTTTGTTCCCAGAGGCACCTATAGGACTTGAAGTGTGTTAGTCCCATCACACAGACCTATATTTTCTTCCCAGAAGCACCCATAGGACTTGAAGTGTGTTAGTCCCATCACACAGAGATCCTATATTTTGTTCCCAGAAGCACCTATAGGACTTGAAGTGTGTTAGTCCCATCACACAGACCTACATTTTCTTCCCAGAAGCACCTATAGGACTTGAAGTGTGTTAGTCCCATCACACAGAGATCATATATTTTGTTCCCAGAGGCACCTATAGGACTTGAAGTGTGTTAGTCCCATCACACAGACCTATATTTTCTTCCCAGAAGCACCTATAGGACTTGAAGTGTGTTAGTCCCATCACACAGAGATCATATATTTTGTTCCCAGAAGCACCTATAGGACTTGAAGTGTGTTAGTCCCATCACACAGACCTATATTTTCTTCCCAGAAGCACCAATGCCTGTTGCTAGGGGGTCCCTCGAAGTCTGCCACCTTCATTGCCCGGGCTAAAAGTCACTTCCTGTAGGCAACGCACAGTCATCTGGGACATGTCATGTGTCCCAGATGAGTGAGCGTCGAATCACGGCGCACGGCGCCGCTCGCGCATGCGCAGTGGGTGCCCGGCTGTGAAGCCACAGCGGGTTCCCACATTAAGAATGCCGGCGTCGTGAGCGGAGCGGGGAACGAGGGGGGGGTCTCGTTCCCCCGCATCGCTGGACCCCGGGACAGGTAAGTGTCCGATTATTAAAAGTCAGCAGCTGCAGTATTTGTAGCTGCTGACTTTTAATTTTTTTTTTTGCCCGGCCCTCCACTTTAACACAGTTTTAGGAAACTACTACTGTATGCAAGCCAGAAAAGTATTTTATTTCCTAATATCTACATGAACAATGCATACAATATTTCAGTTATTGTGTGAGTAGTGAATCAGCCACTGGTTTCTTATACATTCCTAGGACAGAAATTCCTAACTCTTCATGACCTTCAGGTCTTTATTCTCCATCTGCACTATGTGGACTCCTAACAACGCATGTGGACTACCGCACGCATGTCTGTGATATCATCATGGTGTGGCCAATTAGACGGCTGTAGTTCGAAAACCTGGAAGGAAGACCGTGACCGTGAAGACGAAAGCTCCTGTCAGCTGTGACAGCACAGCGCTGAAGGTCTCAGTTCTAAGGTAATTATTTCATGATGTGCTGGTATGAGATTCATACTAGCACATTATGCCTCTACCTTGCAGGGTTTTAAAAAAAAAAAAGGTGGTGCTGTTTACTACTGCTTTAATTTGCAGGGATTTCCCCTCACTTCCTGTTTGGCTTTGGGACAGGAAGTGAAACGGGACACAGATGGTAAAAGAAAAATCTGACGGGTTATAACAGATTTTTTTTCAATTACAAGGTTCAAAGCCAAACAGACCATGGTAACACAGTCCTGACATAATTCAAAGACATAGCCGAAATAACAATGTACAAAAAACATCTAAGAGACATTTGGGCAAGCTGCTGGTAATTTCAAGGGCCTTAGGCTGGATTCACAACTATGCATTTTTAGTGCTTTTTGCAATTTGCAGATTTGCACTGCAGTCCATTTACCATGGTTTCATATGGAACACATTCTGTAGTGCAAATCTGCAAAATGCAAAAAGCACTAAAAATGCATAGGTGTGAATCAGGCCTTAGGGCCTTTGTTGATGGGCTTAATTATGACAAACACAGCTCCCAATCCCCCTTGCACAAAAAGAACTAAGTAGAATTTTTCAATGATGAAGCTTTCAGAAAAGAAGATTTAATTTTTTTTTAGGTTGTGCTATATGAATAAGAACACGTAACAAAGTGGGTTTTACCCTAATGCGGCTGCAAAAGTGGAAATACGCCTTAGGAGAGATTGCATAATGAAGTTGCAATGTTGGTGGAAGTTTTTAAAGGAAATATTTCATTAAAAAAAGGAAATTCCAAATAAGAATTGAAAAAAAAAAATGTACAGAATTCCTGGGATTATCATCTTAGTTTATGTGCACATTCTAGACAATTGCTGGGAGAAGTTGCTTACTTTTGAATTACTGTTTGTTCCATTTTGTTGCTATATTCTGTGTGTCTTTTTTTGCACTCTCTTCAGATTGCAGAGCACTGTGGGAGATATTGTTGGTATACAAAATGTTATAATAATGTTTTAGTAGAAACTGTAACCTCTCTGAGCCTAATATAATACTTTAGTGTGTTCCTAAAAAAAAAAAAAAATCAGTGTTAAGAATTACAATACGGTGCGTTTTTATTTTTTTCCAATGCACATATACATTTCAAAATGTCACTGTCTTTTATTCTTTCTTGAGTGAAAAAAATTTAAAAATTAGAAATATTTTTGGAAATATGCAAAAGGTCAGATTTTAGGTTCTGCTGTCTCGCTACAACCATCCAGGCTAAGAATCTGCCATAATACATGAGCTTTTCTATGACCAATATTTTTTACATCAAAGATTTTTCTGGTCATTAGTGCTTTGAAGCTTGTGCTTTCCCCTGTGAAATGGATGACCTTTTGGGTGCTTCTGGGAAGAAAATAAGGTCTGTGTGATGGGACTAACACACTTCAAGTCCTATAGGTGCTTCTGGGAACAAAATATATGATCTCTGTGTGATGGGACTAACACACTTCAAGTCCTATAGGTGCTTCTGGGAAGAAAATATAGGTCTGTGTGATGGGACTAACACACTTCAAGTCCTATAGGTGCCTCTGGGAACAAAATATATGATCTCTGTGTGATGGGACTAACACACTTCAAGTCCTATAGGTGCTTCTGGGAAGAAAATGTAGGTCTGTGTGATGGGACTAACACACTTCAAGTCCTATAGGTGCTTCTGGGAACAAAATATATTATCTCTGTGTGATGGGACTAACACACTTCAAGTCCTATAGGTGCTTCTGGGAAGAAAATATAGGTCTGTGTGATGGGACTATCACACTTCAAGTCCTATAGGTGCTTCTGGGAAGAAAATATAGGTCTGTGTGATGGGACTAACACACTTCAAGTCCTATAGGTGCTTCTGGGAACAAACTATATGATCTCTGTGTGATGAGACTAACACACTTCAAGTCCTATAGGTGCTTCTGGGAACAAAATATATGATCTCTGTGTGATGGGACTAACATACTTCAAGTCCTATGGGTGCTTCTGGGAAGAAAATATAGGTCTGTGTGATGGGACTAACACACTTCAAGTCCTATAGGTGCTTCTGGGAACAAAATACATGATCTCTGTGTGATGGGACTAACACACTTCAAGTCCTATAGGTGCTTCTGGGAAGAAAATATAGGTCTGTGTGATGGGACTAACACACTTCAAGTCCTATAGGTGCCTCTGGGAACAAAATATATGATCTCTGTGTGATGGGACTAACACACTTCAAGTCCTATAGGTGCTTCTGGGAAGAAAATGTAGGTCTGTGTGATGGGACTAACACACTTCAAGTCCTATAGGTGCTTCTGGGAACAAAATATATGATCTCTGTGTGATGGGACTAACACACTTCAAGTCCTATAGGTGCTTCTGGGAACAAAATATATGATCTCTGTGTGATGGGACTAACACACTACAAGTCCTATAGGTGCTTCTGGGAACAAAATATAGGAGCTCTGCCTGCCTGCCTGCCACGAACACACTACAAGTCCTATAGGTGCTTCTGGGAACAAAATATAGGAGCTCTGCCTGCCTGCCACGAACACACTACAAGTCCTATAGGTGCTTCTGGGAACAAAATATAGGAGCTCTGCCTGCCTGCCACGAACACACTACAAGTCCTATAGGTGCTTCTGGGAACAAAATATAGGAGCTCTGCCTGCCTGCCACGAACACACTACAAGTCCTATAGGTGCTTCTGGGAACAAAATATAGGAGCTCTGCCTGCCTGCCTGCCACGAACACACTACAAGTCCTATAGGTGCTTCTGGGAACAAAATACAGGAGCTCTGTTTGCTGCCAGTGCCTGCCTGCCACGAACACACTACAAGCCCCTCTTTCTAAATCAATCTTTCTAAATGAATCTATCTAACTCAATCTCTCTAAGTAAATCTCTCTAACTAACTAAATCCAGCAGAGTGACACAGAACGATCCTGCTCTATCAACGCCGGAACAGCATGTGACCGGCGCAGACGGCGTGGCGGCCTTTTATAAGAGGGGGCGTGCACTAAAGCCCCTGAGCTGTAATTGGCTACAGGCGTCCTGCCTGTAGCCAATTATGGCTCTTCGAGTTTCCGGCGCTGTGATTGGCCAAGCATGCGGGGTCACAGTGCATGCTTGGCCAATCATCAGCCAGCAATGCACTGCGCCGGCCGCGCCGGCCGCAATGCATTGCGGGGCCGCTCGCATCACACGAATGTGATGCGAACGGCCCAAATAGTTCTGGGCTCGCCGATCGAGCGAACGCCCGGTGCTCGATGCGAACATGGGTTCGCATCGAGCACCGGGCCCATCCCTACTGTACAATAAAGAGGGGGAGAGTGAAGCTGCACAAGAAGGTGTGTTGCTGTGTAAAGGGCATGAAGAGGAGAGAGCAGAGTTAAAAGAGAAGCATGGCCAAAGCTTTTTTGGCCATACTTCTCTTGTGGGTCACAAGAGTGCACTTATTTGTGTAGGTGAGTAAATACGTTTTTTTTTTTTTTATAATCCCAAACTTCTCTTTTTGGCAGGTAAAAATAGCTCCATTATATGTATTTTATCTTTGTATTTAACTGTTTGCCTGGATTTCAGGTTTAGGTCAGCCAATAAAGGGCGTTAATCAAACTCTAAATTTTCCACATTGATCAATGGCTAACGGGGTGCAACACTCTACTGATTAATCTTATCGCTAAACACTTTGGACTATTTATAGTATAATGTAAATCTATAACAATGATAATTATAATAATAATCTGTCTGTAATTTTCCCAGGATAGGCACATCCATGTTCCTATATTTTACTCTGCCTAACACCCGAACTGGCCACAAGAACACATATAGGACTTTGTAACCGGATACTAAAGGTCATCCATTTCACAGGGGAAAGCACAAGCTTCAAAGCACTAATGACCAGAAAAATCTTTGATGTAAAAAATATTGGTCATAGAAAAGCTCATGTATTATGGCAGATTCTTAGCCTGGATGGTTGTAGCGAGACAGCAGAACCTAAAATCTGACCTTTTGCATATTTCCAAAAATATTTCTAATTTTTAAATTTGTTTCACTCAAGAAAGAATAAAAGACAGTGACATTTTGAAATGTATATGTGCATTGGAAAAAAATAAAAACGCACCGTATTGTAATTCTTAACACTGATTTTTTTTTTTTTTAGGAACACACTATTAGTATTATATTAGGTATAATATTATATTAGGCTCAGAGAGGTTACAGTTTCTACTAAAACATTATTATAACATTTTGTATACCAACAATATCTCCCACAGTGCTCTGCAATCTGAAGAGAGTGCAAAAAAAGACACACAGAATATAGCAACAAAATGGAACAAACAGTAATTCAAAAGTAAGCAACTTCTCCCAGCAATTGTCTAGAATGTGCACATAAACTAAGATGATAATCCCAGGAATTCTGTACATTTTTTTTTGCAATTCTTATTTGGAATTTCCTTTTTTTAATGAAATATTTCCTTTAAAAACTTCCACCAACATTGCAACTTCATTATGCAATCTCTCCTAAGGCGTATTTCCACTTTTGCAGCCGCATTAGGGTAAAACCCACTTTGTTACGTGTTCTTATTCATATAGCACAACCTAAAAAAAAATTAAATCTTCTTTTCTGAAAGCTTCATCATTGAAAAATTCTACTTAGTTCTTTTTGTGCAAGGGGGATTGGGAGCTGTGTTTGTCATATATAAGCCCATCAACAAAGGCCCTAAGGCCTGATTCACACCTATGCATTTTTAGTGCTTTTTGCATTTTGCAGATTTGCACTACAGAATGTGTTCCATATGAAACCATGGTAAATGGACTGCAGTGCAAATCTGCAAATTGCAAAAAGCACTAAAAATGCATAGTTGTGAATCCAGCCTAAGGCCCTTGAAATTACCAGCAGCTTGCCCAAATGTCTCTTAGATGTTTTTTGTACATTGTTATTTCGGCTATGTCTTTGAATTATGTCAGGACTGTGTTACCATGGTCTGTTTGGCTTTGAACCTTGTAATTGAAAAAAAATCTGTTATAACCCGTCAGATTTTTCTTTTACCATCTGTGTCCCGTTTCACTTCCTGTCCCAAAGCCAAACAGGAAGTGAGGGGAAATCCCTGCAAATTAAAGCAGTAGTAAACAGCACCACCTTTTTTTTTTTTAAAACCCTGCAAGGTAGAGGCATAATGTGCTAGTATGAATCTCATACCAGCACATCATGAAATAATTACCTTAGAACTGAGACCTTCAGCGCTGTGCTGTCACAGCTGACAGGAGCTTTCGTCTTCACGGTCACGGTCTTCCTTCCAGGTTTTCGAACTACAGCCGTCTAATTGGCCACACCATGATGATATCACAGACATGCGTGCGGTAGTCCACATGCGTTGTTAGGAGTCCACATAGTGCAGATGGAGAATAAAGACCTGAAGGTCATGAAGAGTTAGGAATTTCTGTCCTAGGAATGTATAAGAAACCAGTGGCTGATTCACTACTCACACAATAACTGAAATATTGTATTGTTCATGTAGATATTAGGAAATAAAATACTTTTCTGGCTTGCATACAGTAGTAGTTTCCTAAAACTGTGTTAAAGTGGAGGGCCAGGCAAAAAAAAAAAAAAAAATTAAAAGTCAGCAGCTACAAATACTGCAGCTGCTGACTTTTAATAATCGGACACTTACCTGTCCCGGGGTCCAGCGATGCGGGGGAACGAGACCCCCCCCTCGTTCCCCGCTCCGCTCACGACGCCGGCATTCTTAATGTGGGAACCCGCTGTGGCTTCACAGCCGGGCACCCACTGCGCATGCGCGAGCGGCGCCGTGCGCCGTGATTCGACGCTCACTCATCTGGGACACATGACATGTCCCAGATGACTGTGCGTTGCCTACAGGAAGTGACTTTTAGCCCGGGCAATGAAGGTGGCAGACTTCGAGGGACCCCCTAGCAACAGGCATTTAGAGGTGAGTAAAAAATTTATTTTTTTCCAATTATTTTTTTTTTAATTTTTTTTATGATTTTTAAGCCCCTTTTTGTTTTTTGGTTGCAACCCCACTTTAAGCAACACATAGCAAAAGACCAAAAAGTCCACTCAGTTTAAATTTAAAGCTAGTAGGTTGTTTTGTACATGCATTTTAAGACTTTAAACTGCTGACTAAAGAACAAATTTAAGCCCTGTTTCAAGTTCAATTATTGTTTTCCATTTTACCTATTAAATTTCTAACCAGCAATCTTTTATATTTAACATTTACTGACTATGAGGATCTGTTAGTGAAGCACAATAAATGACCGGGAGCTTGAAATAATGTCCTGTCCCCATCACAGAAGCCACAATCATTCTTTCAGGAACAATGCTTGTAAAACAAAATTGTCTGAATCCAGGAGCTCGTCCAGTAACCCGGCAGAGATTGTCCTTGGGAAAAAACAGGACACCATTAAATACATGCGGATTTGAAAGGACAAGATTTCACACAAATGACAAGGTTACGAGTGACCTTTGGGCAGCATACTTTCTTGTATCAATGACATAAAATGCTTAGCAAAGCAAAGAGAGATGAATGCATATTGGATCAGGCTGCCGCTGTATGAGAGGTGAGAGGTTTAATCTGATTGCATAGAAAATTTGGCAGGGGCATGAGATTTTGAAGGAATAAAATTTAAATGAATACACCTATATACTTCAAATGTTCAAACTGCACTATTTGTACAAGTACAATGTAGAAGAGAAACAGGTTGACAAGGGTTGAAGTAGACACCCGGCATAACTGGAAAAGATCATACAATGTCATGTCACGTAATGTAATAAATAATGTAATATATCATGCCATTTACTATATAATTCCCTTACCAGAATAAAATAGACAAAAATGTATTTCAAGGTTGAAGGACCACTCTAAAGCCCCATACACACGGTCGGATTTTCGCATGGATTCTGTCCTATCGGACAATGTTGTCGAAAAATCCGACTGTGTGTAGGCACCATCGGACAGTGTACGTCGGATTGTCCGACGGACAAAGTCCTATCTCCTGCTGGATAGATTTTTGGACAACAAGGTCCGATCACACCAAATCCGATCGTGTGTATGGTAGTCCGACGGACAAAGTGCTACGCATGCTCAGAAGAAATTCTGTGACGGAAGCGCTCGGTCAGGTAAAACTACCTTTCCTAATCGACACAGCACATTCGTCACGCTGCAATGTTAAAATGTCTTTAATGCAGCGCATTCTCTTTTTCTTTACAATGTAAGAAGAATGACGTGTTTTAGCTGCTCCTAGTCACCCGCACTTCTCACAAACTTAGTTCTTTATTACTTTTCAGGATTTCTACACTACATGTTTATTTTTACTCAGATCGTAAAAGAATCTTTGTTATATTTTTTGGATGATTTATCATTGTTTTTTTTTTTGTTGGAAGACATATTTTAAGGAGATGTTTTTTTTTTTTTTTTTTTAGGGGGGTTACGTGTCTCAACTTAGCAAAACAACATTATTCACATTTCTATTTGTTGCTTAAATTTACTAGGAGTTTGTTTGTTGTTGGTGCCCCTTGTTAATTCTACTTTATGATTAGTGAAATGTACCTGCCTACTCACAAATAAACTGTCATTGTAGAAAAGTAAAACACATAGGCAATGATTATTTCAAATCAAAAAGACCTTTATTTAGGTGTCAGCAACAAACCAAAGAGGAACGCAGCGATGAAGAAACTTGGGGAATTTGCAAAGCCTTGGACCCCCACGGCAACCATCATTTTACAAGCGTCTAAAATTGGGGGCCTGAGGAGTACGTATCTTAAGGGGAGTGCTATCTGGTCCTGAAGTCCAAAACATCCGAAACTGCAGCAGATGCCATCTAGGTCCCCAGGCTCTGGTCCTACGAGAGGCTCCATCTTCTCTCAGACCAGACTGAATCAAGGTCGTCACTCTCAGGTCTTCCTTCCACGCTTCGTTGCACGCTGTGGCTGTGTTGCTGGTGGGGTGGCAGAAGGAGGAGGAGGAGGAGGAGGCGGAGCATGGTCACTATGGCAAACATGTGTGAGTGGGGTCATCTCCCCAGCCATACCCTTATTTAGGACCTTGAGGATGAGCCCCTCACACATGTTGCGCTGCCCCACCTCCATACCCTTCATTTTAGTGACAACCACGGAGGCAAAGGTCTCCTCGTCGGTGGGTGTGGCATGTAGGGAGGCTGAAGCCTCTCGGATCATCCGTAGCGCTGACTCTCCCGCCTCACCCCCCCTTCTCGCCCTTTTGTAGGGAAGGCGGAGGGGAGGGATTTGGGAGTCAGTCAGGCTCCGAGGCCTACCCCCCTCTTGGCTGCCACTACCCACCTCTTGGCTGCCACTAACCCCTTCCTCCTCCTGACTGCCACATTCCACAGCCTCCTCCTGGCTGAGGTCTTCCTGTGTATGAAAAAAGGACATAGTTTCAGTTATTTGTTCATCAAACACACACAATTTTCATCTAGTGACTGTTTCAAAATGGTTACAAATAGAAAACCATACAATTCTCAGCCCTGCAGTTTAGATTCTGGCCCCAAATGTCTCCAACACTACTGTCAGTTGATATGTCAAACACGTTAGGAACTAAGCAATTGGTGATCCTGAATTCAGTGAACATCATTCCTTTTTCACAAAAATGGTTCCCAAACTACTATACCTGGAACAAGCTGGGCTCCTCCACCTCTTCCAGACTGGAAGGCCCAGGTTGCTCCTCGGAAGCCTCATCAGGGGTGGCCTGCGCGCAAGGAAGCGTGGAAGGAGGAGGCGAGAGTGGCTCCTTGACATCAGTCTGGTCTTTGAGAAAATGGAGACTGTCATAGTACCAGAGCTTGGGGGCATAGACATCTGCTGCAGCTCCAGATTCTAGGGACTTCAGGACCTTCTTGCGCTCCCTGATATACGCACTCCTCAGGCTGCCAATTTTCTTTCTTAAATCACCAACAGTTGCCGTGGGGAACCTTGGCTTTACAAATTCCACAAGTTCCAGCAGGGCTGCGTACCTCATTGGTTTGCTGCCGTAATTGGGGTGTTTGGCCTGCCATAAAAGGGGAATTTCCCTGTATTTCTCAATGAACAGGGGGAGAAAACTCACGTCGTTGAATCCCTGCATAATCTCTGCAAGACACAACACCACACAAAACACTATAAATTATGTCAGGCTTAACTCTCCTAATCTTCTCCATAAAGAAGCCTCAAGGTCTAATCAGTCTAGGCTAGTTATGTACCAAAGTCAAATTGTACCTTCGTTATAGCGATCGTCTCGTGCGTGAGCTTTCTCTCCCCTCGTCGCACAGATCGTGGCTACGACACAGGCGTGTGACGTTTTATATACAGTGCGCATGCGTCAAACTCCGCCCGCCCCTGACGATCTTTCTCGTCTATTCCCCGCCCCTTCTCTTTACGGCGCAGTGGGGAGAGCACATGGCGGGGACACAGCAGTTGCGCCCGAAATTTTGCAGCAACGAGGAGGAGGACGAGGAAAGGGCCGGAGGCAGAAACGTCCCGATCCCGGAGCCTGAAATTTAAGGCCTCCAATATGTCATTTGGAGAAATGTTGGAGATGGTGGACATATTAAGAGGAGCGACTATGATGGGAAGTATGGGCCTTACCTCAACCCCAATGTCCGCAAGGCCAAGATCATGTCTAAAGTTGTGAGGAGGCTGTACAATCATTTTGGGGTACAACGATCCAAGGAGCAACTGAGGAAACGCTGGTCAGACCTGAAATTGAGGGAGGCCGATCAGTACAGAAAGATCAAGCGACTTCTTCAAAAAAGTAAGTAGTTGTGTTGTGTGTTTCATTTCTTGCTTGCTTACTGCTCCATGTGTTTGTATTTTTACACAGTTGTACATTCGAAAATGGCCACTTTCAGGTTCGTCTGTGCATTCGATCGTACTCAACCTCGATCTTTCTGCCACTGTCATGTTCGTGTGTGTCCATTAGATCGTACTCAACCTCGATCTTTCTGCCACTGTCATGTTCGTGTGTGTCCATTAGATCGTACTCAACCTCGATCTTTCTGCCACTGTCATGTTCGTGTGTGTCCATTAGATCGTACTCAACCTCGATCGTTCGGCCACTTATAATACGAGGTTTGGTGAATTGTTTGGGGAAAGGAAGTTTGTTCTCTCTAGAAATGTCATAAATGTCAAGCCAATTTATTCAATGTAAAGGAGAGGTCACCCAGTAGCTGTTTACCCATCTGGACTCTAGAGCACTAGTGCTGGGACACCCCAACCCACTTTTTATTAGGCTTTTCCACACATGTGCTCCAGTGGATACTAGAGGGGGGTCTCCATCAGACAAACTTCTACCAAAAACCTACTAAGTTTAGCACCTTTAAAAAGTGACTCCATTCATGTTGTTGTCATTTGTAACTGGCCCTACAAAAATATTGTCCCTCACTTTCAAGCAATGTTTGACATTTCCTATTTCTGCCCTCAATAGATTGTGTTGCTAAATCTTCCTTTTGTACCTTCTCATAGGGGAGCGAAAACTCGTGACGTCAGAGGAAACCACCAAACCAACACCTCCCAAAGAAGGGGAAAGACCAGAAGCAGAGGAGGAGGAGGAGGAAGGAGAGATCAGAGAAATTGGAGAACTTGTCACCACAACAGGTGAGTGTGGGAGAACACAGCTACTGGTAAGCTAATCAATGTATGCCTGCCTCATTTCCAAGACATTTTTTTTGTTTAAATTTTTTTAGGTGACGTGGATGTTGTGGAAGAAGAACCGCACTTTACCACAGAGAGTGCCCACGTACTCATCGGGGAGATAATGGTCTGCAATAGAGATCTAGATGACATAAAGCAAAACATCAATGATGTTCAACAAAAATTGAAGAACATCATTGATGTTTTAGGAAAAATATGAAAACGCACCAAGTAATTAACACACATTTGTGGCTGCTTCTGAACACATTTTCAACTTAAGAACTGTGTGAAATTTGGAACATGCACACATTGTGTCCACATGTGCTAGCTCTCATCATGGTGGATGAATGACCACGTTTTTTTGGGGGTGCAACCACTTTATGAACTACTAAAGTGGTTGTGGTGAAGGGGTTGCACCCCCCAAAAACGTCCATTCATCCCCATGATGGAAAATGGCACTTTTGAAGATTCTAGCCATGTGTTTTACCATCTAATGACCATTTTGCGACCCAAATTGTGTGCATGTTCTAAATGTCCAGTTTCCAGGGGTGCCCCCCCATGTGATGAAGGCAAGATCAAACACACTTTGAACATATAGTCATGTCTGATCTTGTCTTCACTTTAGAAAGTTGATCTTTCCGAGTTCCTATGTTCTGTTTTGCTCCATGCCTGGTTTTACCAAATACGGAATGTTTGTAAACAATGTTGTAAATAAACCAGATCTTGTCAGTTTTGGCAAGAAGTTTGTAAACGCACTTGGGAATGTGTTGCAAGTAAACTTTTTTAATTTTCTAAATGTGTGCCTTATTTCAAAACCAAAAAACATTATGTATGTCAAATGTAAAGGATTTGTGGGGCAATGGGTGTTATTTACTAAAGGCAAGTCCAGTTTGCACTGCAAGTTTCTTTTCCAGGGCACTTTTGCACTGCACTTGTAGAGCATAGTGGATTTGACTTATGTCAATGACACCCACAGTGATTTTTTGGAAAACACGTAGCACACCATTTTGGGTAATACACACATTTCTGTCATGGTGATGACAATGAGTATTTTGGGTGTCAGTTATGCACTAGAAACCTTCTCTAGACCAAAGATTAGGTATCAAACACACAACATGAGAAGATTCTTTTTGGGAAGAAGAGACTGTTACATCCTTTTGCCCAGAAAGTGCATTCCCACTGTCGAAGCTAAAGGTCAAAAATTTCTAGGTCAAATAAGCAATAATACGGAAATGACAAGAAATCCTAGGTTGGTTTAAAAAATATATTTATTAAAAAATGCCTCTCACACATCGTCAGGCTGAGCAATGGCCCCCCTACCCACAAAGTAGTCCATATATTGCTCGCGGACCGTGCAGGCATTTAGAGGGGGCAAGCCTGGACGTGCCGCTTGAAGGGCTGTGAGGTCAGCATTTGGAGGGCCCTCCACATCTGGGCCAACGGGCACCACGTAGTTGCTGTTGTGTCGTTTTAAAAAGTTGTGCAATATGCAACAGGCAAGAACTATGTGGTTCAGTTTGTATTCCGCCAAGTTAATAGCCGTCAAGAACAGGCGGAAGCGGCTGGCCAGGATGCCAAAGGTGTTCTCCACCACTCTTCGGGCTCTGGACAGCCTGTAGTTGAAGACCCTCTGGTCTGGGGTGAGGGTCCTCATCGGGAAGGGCCTCATCAGATGGGGAGTCAACGCAAACGCTTCATCTGCGACAAAGACGAAGGGGAGTCCTTCAGCATTCTCCTCTGGAGGTGGCAAGCACAGACTGCCACTTTGGAGATGCCAGTAGAACTCCGTGTGCGCAATGGCACCACCATCCGAGATCCGGCCGTTCATCCCCACGTCCACATACATAAACTCGTATGTCGCCGACACCACCGCCAACATCACTACACTATTAAACCCCTTATAATTATAATAGTAGGACCCCGAGTTGGGCGGTGGGACGATGCGGACGTGTTTCCCATCAATTGCCCCTCCGCAGTTAGGAAAGTCCCAACGGCTGGCAAAGTGGGAGGCCACAGTCTGCCATTCCTGTGGCGTGGAAGGGAACTGTGAAGTGAAACAATAAAAAAAAATTAGTCACTTTGCACATAAACATTGCAAGCAGATTAGACAATCAACATCTTGGAACAAGAGCATACTTTAACATTATAGGCTGGAAAGTATTTGCACAGAAAAGTAGAGGGTCCCCTTCGCAGATGACTCACCCCACATCAATCCCCCCACTTCTGATGGGCCATTGGCAATAACTAGGGTTTTGGGGGGGGGGGTTGGACAGGTAACCCTCTGCACTTCATTGATTGCCAAATGGCTCAATAATGTGTGCTAGTTTGGCCAGACCCTCTGTACTTAACACTATTGGCAGCCCACAGGAAAGATAAAATAACATTTCAAACACGCGCCCCCCCCCCCCCCCCCCAAAAAAAAAAAAAGCACATTGTGACATTCTGAAATTACCAAGCAAGCTAATAGGAGGGAAAGAACACAAAAAAAGAGGAACTGGAAAGTATGGAGCCAGCCCCTTGCACTACATGCTTTGCTGAATTCATCCCTAAAGATGCCCACTATAAAGAGGTAGGTATATAGTGTGTATTGACCTTGGGAAAGCCAGCAGATAGAGGATTGGTACCATCTGACAGAGCAGTTGGGGGAGGGGGTTCCTAATGAGTTTCCCCCCCCCCCCCCCCCCCCAAATAAAAAAAAAAGGGGGCTCTACATGATGGAAAACACACAGCAAACATTTGTGCATATTTTAGGGGGTGTTTGGGGGAAAACAATACTATGCAGCAGACAAAATACATTGCTTAAGGGACTAGGCCATAGGTGTCTATTGGGCCAGAAGAGCATGCTGGGGAGGTAAGTGAAGGGAAAAATGCATGAAGGAGAAAAGGGGCACAGCATATTAGAGCATATTGCAATCATGGTAATTAGGGAAGGAGGTCAAAAATAGAAGAGATTAGCAAACAGAGCATACATAGAAGGGAATAGTAAAGTAGAAATGTTACCTTAATATAGTCCTCCTGCAGGACCTGGATGATGGCAGAACAGGTCTCTGGAATAATGATTCCCAGGGCCTGGGGAGAGATACCTGAAGAGAACTTCAAATCCTGAAGGCTTCTCCCTGTCGCCAAGTACCTCAACGTAGCAACAAGCCTCTGCTCCGGAGTGATGGCTTGTCTCATGCAGGTATCTTGCCGGCTGATAAAAGGAGTCAGAAAAGCCAAAAGACGGTGAAACACGGGGTCCGTCATCCGGAGAAAGTTCCTGAAATCATCAGGATTATTCTCCCGGATCTCACGAAGCAAAGGCATGTGCGAGAACTGATCACGCTGAAGCAACCAATTCTTGGTCCACATACTCCTCGTCACTCTGTTCATGGACGGGTCTTGGCTCAAAACTAAAAGCCCGACACCAATTCCGCGTACAGCACGAACTCGGCGACGAGCACGTACGGGAAACATCGCTCACAAAAGGTCGGCTGGTCAGAACGGACAAACAGAAAGCACCGATAAACAGCAAGGCCTGAAAGAACGAAATGAATACCAGAAACGAGCAGACAATAAGCAGTGCAAATCAAAGCGTCCTATATCAAGATATAGGCCGCAATGACCAACAAATGCGAACTGACTACACGCACTAATAAACAGATACGCACGACAAGCACAAACTGAAGAGCAGTAACGATCTGAGTGACAAAACTGAGAAGCGTGAATCTTAAGTTCCCAAACTTCGACTAACTCGCGATAAACACAGGATCAGCAGAAGGAGCCCAACGGGTGCCTGACGTGGTGCTGAACTTCCCTTTTCTAGTCTCGTGGAAGACGACTTACGTCACGACGTTGTTGCAGACCGGAAATTCCGACAACGTTGTCCGACCGTGTGTACGCAACACCAACATCGGACAAAGTATGACCAACAGGATCCGGCCGACCTGGTCCTCGGATAATCCGCGCGTGTGTATGGGGCTTTAAACTTCTTTGAAAAAGCGAATAATCACAAATAGGTGTGCCTCCTTATTTACCAACACGTTAACGGCTAATGACTTTGCTGACCTGACAGCTTTATTGCCATTTGGCCATTTTAGACTAAAGAAATAAACGTTAGAGTTGGTGTTATCTTTTATGGTCTAGAGCCCTACGGACGACATGAGTAACGATGACACATAGGAACAACACAAAACTCACCAACATGAAATAGACCTGAAAGTGTGCCTTGGTCTACCGTATGGTACACCAAAATAAGGGGCATACCCTAGATAAGGAATGATAAGAAGTAGTTATGGAATAATGTGGAATGAGTATTCAGTCTGGGGTGAGAATACTTGGAAGAGGCTTTTTAAAAGGGGAGGGTGGGTGGGTATCTCGCACAGGAAACCGACAAAGACCGGCGGCCTTTGGGCTGCTTAAATACCCTCCGGGCTCCTCCCATAACTTCAGGCCGGTACCCGGCCTTCCAATTTATGGTCTAGAGCCCTACGGACGACATGAGTAATGATGACACATAGGAACAACACAAAACTCACCAACATGAAATAGACCTGAAAGTGTGCCTTGGTCTACCGTATGGTACACCAAAATAAGGGGGCAAAAACCTTCAGGTAGGGGATAATTATTTATTAAAGGTAAATGTCACTGAGTAAGTCGAGCAAAGGCCTGAGCCATCTCTAACTGTGGGTTACGTATGTAGCGAGAGAAGCAGGCCGATTTCCACCGACCCAGTTTCTTGATCACATGGTCCGGAACCCCCTGTCTTGAGGCCGTCGTGGCCGCCCCGATCCGGAATGAATGCCCGGAGTACTGGCTGGGGTCCAACTGGAGATTGCCGAGAAGGACCCGGACATGTTCCACGAACTGCGACGAGTTGAGGGGTTTTACTGGAAAGGGTAACAGCGGACTGGACCCTGGGCGGTCGGATAGCAGTGCCGTCAAGCGGTTTAACACGGCAACTGGGCACCAGTTGTTGTGAGTCCTGTACAGGTGAACATCTACTCCGGAACCTCGCTGCTGGGTTTTAGACGTCGCCAGGTGAAGGACGTAGTGATCCTGGTGGCGGCAGAGATTACTTCTATGCAAGACTGGACCGGCTGGGTGGCTGCGAGTGAACTCGCTGGGCCGTAGAAACCCATAAAACGCCATGTGTATCGCAGCCTGCAGGACGGTGCTGAGGAGGAGACCGAAAGGGGACCTATCCAGGATGTCAGACATCCCCTTGAAGATCTCCCCCGTGATAGGCAGCCGCTTCGGGCTGACTGGCGGCTGGTGTTTCTGAACTCCACGCAGTAGAGCCCTCACTCCGTGGCAGGAGAACACCGAAGGCCTTGCGGGGTCTTGAAGTGACAAGTAGTGCTGCACCCCGGCCACGTACTGGCGTATCGTGCTGTGTGACAGTGCTAGGTGAGAATGACAATAAGCGATAAACGCCAGAACCTGCTTGACGCTGGAAGACTCACGAGGGCGATGAGGCAGGAACTTATTAAACGCCCTCCAGGCCGTCCGGTAGGCCCGACGGGTGTTGCGGGCGAGCGAAGCGTTGATGATGTTAGTAGCTGAGCGTAGATGTGGGGCTAGTCCAAGGTCAGTTGTGACCAATCCGGGATAGTGGCTGAAAGATGGTAGGCTCCTGGCATCTGTTCAAAGAAAGAAAGAAAGTTAAAACGGGAGAGTGCGTCCGCTGCTGAGTTAAACTTCCCTGGAATGAATGAGCAGTAAATATTGAACTGATGCTGTAGGGATAGCTGGACCAGTCTGCGGAGGAAGGACATGACGGGCCTGGATTTAGACCTGCCCTTGCTGATGATCTCGGCTGTGGCTTGATTGTCTGTCGTGAAAGCCACAGTCTGTCCAGACCAATGGTGACCCCATAGGTGAGCGGCTGCTACGATGGGGAACAGCTCAAAGAGGGCTGACGTGGTAGTGAAGCCCGGTGTGGCTAGTGCTTGAGGAGGCCAAGGGGCGGCGAACCACAAATGGCCAAAAATGGCGGCGCATCCTGTGGATGCCGCCGCATCGGTCACCACCTGAGGTGACTGCGTGGACACTACTGGGATGAACAGGGACACACCGTTCCAATTACTAAGAAAGTGTTCCCACATGGCCAGATCTGCCCTGGCTGCTGAATCCAGCCTGATGACCTGGTCTGGGTCCTGAGTGTAGGACAGGAAGACCAGCAACCGGGACACGAAGGAGCGGCCCTGGGGGATGATCCTCATAGCGAAATTCAGCATCCCGAGGAGAGACTGAAGTTGCTTCTGAGTACATCCCCCCACCCGGGTGAACTCTCGCAGAACCGTCCTGATACGGTCCAACTTATCTGCGGGAAGGCTGGCCTGCATGGCAAGTGTGTCAAGGTCGATGCCCAAGAACGTGATCTTGTGCGCCGGGCCGTCAACCTTGTGCTCCGCTATGGGGACGTTCAGATTGTCGAAAACCGTCCTCAACTTTCCAAGGTCCCCTGGGGGAGCCCCGGGTGGTTCTATCAGAAGGAAGTCATCCAAATAATGGATGACCTTGTGGCACTGTGCCTCATGGAGAAGGATCCACGCCAGGGTCTCCGCGAACTTGTCAAATAGCCAAGGACTACTCTTAGACCCGAAGGTCAATTTGGTCGCGAAATAATATCGCTCCCTCCACTTGATGCCGTGCCAGCACCACAGGGAAGGATGAATGGGCAGCAGCTTGAAGGCGTCGGATATGTCCACCTTCGAGAGCCAAGCACCCACCCCCGCCCTGAGAATGGCCTGGATAGCCATGTCTACCGAAGTATACTTCAGTGAGAACTCCTCGGAGGGGATGAGCGAGTTGAGACTGGGAACGACGGAAGAATGAGGCGCTGACAGATCATACATCAGACGTTTTTTATTTGAAAATTTTCCCTGTACAAGTCCGATAGGGCTAACCCTCCAGATGCTAAAGGGAGACTGACTGAACGGGCCTATCATAAAGTCCTGATCCAACTCCGTCTGCAGAAGGACGTCAATCGCTGGCTCATCTGTTGCTGCTGAGCGTAGGTTCGGACATTCGTGGGTGGAGTGGTGCAGGGTGATGAGCCCGGTATGAAACCCATCGGTGAAACCTCGGATGAGGTAGCTGGCGAGTGACGGAGTGGGGTGTGCGGTCAAGTAAACATCGAGCCAAAGGACATTGACCCGGCTTAGTCACGGTTTCTTCTGTTTGACCTCACACAGGACCCTGGGGTGCGCCCTCTGGCATAGGGTGCAAACGTGCAAGAGCCGGCACTGGCTGAAATTGCAGGAGCCGTAGTTGAAATTGTTGCAAATGGCGGCTCCCCCAACCATCCGCACCGGACGTCCCAACTTGTCCACCTTCTGCCCTTGCCCCAGGGCCTGCTGAGCCTGGCTCGTGCTAGCTATCGGATGGACAGAGGCTATGTTGGCACACCAGACCGTGGTGTGGGACGCTGACTGACAGACAGCACATAGCGGGGAGCGTAGACCCGCGAAGTGGCGGCAGAACAACTCCGTGTCCACTACGCTCCAGTCCGTTGTCAAATGGAACTGTAAGAATCTGGCCGCGGCTTTGGCCGAGAAGGACCGATGATAATCGTAGAACGCTGAGCCACCGTATTTGTGGCCCAGGTCTACAATCAAATGGAGGTAGAGGTCCAGTTCCTCCCGTCTGCCGGGGGAGGCTGAGCACAGCACGTCCCTGAACATGCCGAAAGCGAGCGTGAACTCGGGCACCGTGAGCTTTCTGTTGAGCCTCGGATCCTTTGCTTTCAAAACCACCGAGACGTCCCCCCAGGTGTAGGCCTTGTTCTCGGCCAAGTCATGGACCGAGATCATGAGTGAGGCCAGGTTAACGTCTCTGCCCTCTAAAATGTCCTTCCTTACGCTGGGTGGCACCAGGTGGGAAGGGTGAACGGTAGTCGTGGCAAGCTCACTACCTGCGGCCGGTGCACTGATGGCTGGGACCACCGCAGGGTCCGGAACCGTGGCAGCCGGGCTGGTCTCTAGACGAGACACCCTGTCCTGGACCTCAACGATTGAGGAAGACAGGGATATTTTTTATTATACAGTCACTGCTACCATATTTACAAACATAAAGTTTACATAACAAAGATCAACCTTATACACTCATTTCATATTACAATCAAATTACAATAGTCTGGCTCACCAACTACTTCCCACAGGCAACGCCACTAATTAAAGCAGCATTACCCTGGTACTAAACTGTTGGATCACTGCACTCACAGTTCTTCCTCCTCCCCATCATACTCAGCCCCCGAAGAAGGAACCATGCTCACAACCTTTAACCACTTGCCGACCGCCCCATGTAGATATACGTCGGCAGAATGGCACGTACAGGCAGAACCACGTACCTGTACGTGCCATTCTTTAGGCGGTTGGGGGGTCCGATCGGACCCCCCTCCGCCGGCGGGGACGGTCGGCATCGCTTCAGGAGCGATCCGGGACGAGGGGACGGCCAGTGGTTTCTGGCCACCCCCTCGCGATCGCTCCTGGCGAATGAAAAGCTTCCCCTTCCTGTCTATTGTATAGACAGGAAGGCGGAAGTGATGTCACGCTCGGTGCGCCGGTCTATGTGACCGGAGACGCCGAGCGGCGAACATGTTAAGGTTAGTGCACAACACTACACTGACACCAGTACAGTTAGGCACACAAAACACCCCCCTGTCACCCCCTGATCACCCCCCAGATCACCCCCTCCCCCCCCAGTCACAGTGTCACTAATTGCAGTGATCATTTATTTACTGATCACTGCATTTAGTGTCAGTGTGACTGTAATAACTGTCAGGGCAGTTAGTTTTAGGTCCTAGGTAGCCCCCTACCCCCCCCTAATAAAGGTTTAACCCCCTGATTGCCCCTAGTTAACCCCTTCACCCCCTTTTGCCAGTGTCACTAAGCGATCGTTTTTCTGATCGCTGCATTGTGTCGCTAGGTAACCATTTTTTTTTTATTTTAACCGCCATGTTTTATATAGGTTCATAAATAGTTTTATAGGTCAGGTACCCCCATATTACAACCTAAATAAAGGTTTTAACCCCCTGATTGCCCCTAGAGTTAACCCTTTCACCAGTAATCACCGTATAACTGTCACTGGTGACGCTGGTTAGCCAGTTAGTTATTTCGTTATTTAGGTTCCCCGTCAGGTTTTTATATAGCGTCAGGTACCCCCATATATTACCTAATAAAGGTTTAACCCCCTGATTGCCCCTAGTTAACCCTTTCACCCCCTTTTGCCAGTGTCACTAAGCGATCGTTTTTCTGATCGCTGCATTAGTGTCGCTAGGTAACCAGTTTTTTTTTAGGTTAACCGCCATGTTTATATAGGTTCATAAATAGGTTTATAGGTCAGGTACCCCCATATTACAACCTAAATAAAGGTTTTAACCCCCTGATTGCCCCTAGAGTTAACCCTTTCACCAGTGATCACTGTATAACTGTCACTGGTGACGCTGGTTAGCCAGTTAGTTATTTCGTTATTTAGGTTCCCCGTCAGGTTTTTATATAGCGTCAGGTACCCCCATATATTACCTAATAAAGGTTTAACCCCCCTGATTGCCCCTAGTTAACCCTTTCACCCCCTTTTGCCAGTGTCACTAAGCGATCGTTTTTCTGATCCCTGCATTAGTGTCGCTAGGTAACCAGTTTTTTTTTGTATTACTGTTACGGGTGACGCTGGTTAGTTAGCTTGTTTTTTATACTGTCAGGGCACCCGCCATTTATTACCCAATAACGGTTTAACCCCCTGATCGCCCGGCGGGTGATATCAATTAGGTTTTAGGGTCAAATAAGGTCTGCGTCGCCCCAGGTTAGTGCCAGTACCGCAAACACCCACGCGCAAAGCATACACCTCCCTTAGTGGTATAGTATCTGAACAGATCAATATCTGATCTGATCAGATCTATACTAGCGTCCCAGCAGTTTAGGGTTCCAAAAAAACGCAGCGTTAGCGGCATCAGCCCAGATACCTGCTAGCACCTGCGTTTTCCCCCTCCGCCCAGCCCAGCCCACCCAAGTGCAGTATCGATCGATCACTGTCACTTACAAAACACTAAGCACACATAACTGCAGTGTTCGCAGAGTCAGGCCTGATCCCTGCGATCGCTAACATTTTTTTTGTGGTAGCGTTTTGATTCAGTCGCTAACAGTCAGGAGCTTTTTTACCTGTGAATCTCAAAAAAATAAAAAAAACAAAAATAGTTGTCGTTTTATTGTTCTCTCTCTCTCTCTATTGTTGCTCTTTTTTTACTCCATTCTATTCTGCAATGTTTTATTATGTTTTATCATGTTTTATCATGCTTGCTTTTCAGGTATGTAATTTTGTTTACTGTGTTTTAGTGTTAAGCATTTTTTTGTTTTCAGGTGCGCCATTCAGTTGCAGCGCGGATTTATTTATCTTGACAGCAACAGCGTTTGCTCCCACGATACATAAAGCCGCGACTCCAACGCTGTAGGAGGTGATTTCACCACCACAGTTAAAAAAAAGAGCATATATGCCGAAGCATGGGGGCAGCAGGGGGCGGGGAGGAGCGATTGGCTCCTAATGCCACGTACATACGGTCGAAATTCCGACCGTGTGTACACGGCATAACTTTTGCGGGAGGATGCCCCCATGCATCGGCATATATAAATGGTGCATGTATGCCCATCATTAGAAGTGGGTGGATGAAGGGAGGTATTCTAATGGTGGGCATACCCACCAATCAATCTCTTTTTTTCGTTCAGCCAAGAGGCTGCATGAAAAAAAAAAGATTACAATATATGTCCAGTATGTTGCTGGACTTTGAATGGTTATACCAGAATGATGCCTGCAGGTTTAGGTATCATCTTGGTATCATTCTTTTCAGCCAGTGATCGGCTTTCATGTAAAAGCAATTCTAGCGGGTAATTAGCCTCTAGACTGCTTTTACAAGCAGTAGGAGGGAATGTCCCCCCTCCCGGATATAAACCGCGCCATTGGGAAATTGGGAAAGCATTTTATCACACCAATCTTGGTGTGGTCAGATGCTTTGAGGGCAGAGGAAAGATCTAGGGTCTAATAGACCCCAATTTTTTCAAAAAAAGAGTACCTGTCACTGCCTATTGCTATCATAGGGGATATTTACATTCCCTGAGATAACAATAAAAATCATAACAAAGAAAAAAAATGGAAGGAACAGTTTAAAAATAGAATAAAAAAGCTAAATAAATAAAAAAAAAACTAAAAAAAAAAAAAAAAAAGCACCCCTGCCCCCCCTTCTCTTGCGCAAAGGCGTACACAAGCGTTGGTCTGGCGTCATATGTAAACAGCAATTGCAGCATGCATGTGAGGTATCACCGCGAAGGTCAGATCGAGGGCAGTAATTTTAGCAGTAGACCTCCTCCGTGAATCTAATGTGGTATCATGTAAAGGCTTTTAAAGGCTTTTAAAAATGTATGTAGTTTGTCGCCACTGCGTGTTTGTGCGCAATTTTAAAGCATGTCGTGTTTGGTATCCATGTACTCGGCCTAAGATCATATTTTTTATTTCATCAAAAATTTGAGCAATATAGTGTGTTTTAGTGCATTAAAATAAAAAAAAGTGTATTTTTTCCACAAAAAATGCGTTTGAAAAATCGCTGCGCAAATACTGTGTGGAAAAAAAAAATGCAACACCCACCATTTTAATCTGTAGGGCCTTTGCTTTAACAATATATATAGTGTTTGGGGGTTCAACGTAATTTTCTTGCAAAAAAAAAAATATGTTTTCATGTAAACAAAAAGTGTCAGAAAGGGCTTTGTCTACAAGTGGTTAGAAGAGTGGGTGACGTGTGACATAGGCTTCTAAATGTTGTGCATAAAATGCCAGGACAGTTCAAACCCCCCCCAAATGACCCCATTTTGGAAAGTAGACACCCCAAGCTATTTGCTGAGAGCAATGTTGAGCCCATTAAATATTTTTTTTTTTTTGTCCCAAGAGATTGAATAATGAAAAAAAAAAAATATATATATATTTTTTTTACAAAAAGTTGTCACTAAATGATATATTGCTCAAACATGTCATGGGCATATGTGGAAATACACCCCAAAATACATTCTGTTGCTTCTCCTGAGTACGGGGATACCACATGTGTGGGACTTTTTGGGAGCCTAGCTGCGTACGGAACCCCAAAAACCAAGCACCGCCTTCAGGCTTTCTAAGGGAGTAATTTTTTTATTTCACTTCTCACTGCCAATCACAGTTTCGGAGGCCATGGAATGCCCAGATGGCATAAAACCCCCCAAAATGACCCCATTTTGGAAAGTAGACACCCCAAGCTATTTGCTGAGAGGTATTGTGAGTATTTTGCAGATGTCGCTTTTTGTCACAAAGTTTTGAAAATTGAAAAAAGAAAAAAAAAAATTTTTTTTCTTTACTTTCTTCATTTTCAAAAACAAATGAGAGCTGTAAAATACTCACCATGCCTCTCAACAAATAGCTTGGGGTGTCTACTTTCCAAAATGGGGTCATTTGGGGGGTTTTGTGCTATTTTGGCATTTTATGGCCTTCGAAACTGTGATAGGTAGTGAGGAGTGAAATCAAAAATTTGCACCCTTAGAAATCCTGAAGGCGGTGCTTGGGTTTCGGGGCCCCGTACGCGGCTAGGCTCCCAAAAAGTCCCACACATGTGGTATCCCCATACTCAGGAGAAGCAGCAAAATGTATTTTGGGGTGCAATTCCACATATAACTATGGCATGTGTGAGCAATATATCATTTAGTGACAACTTTTTGAAGAAAAAAAAATTATTTTTTATTTTTGTCTTTATTCAATCACTTGGGACTAAAAAAAAAAATATTCAATGGGCTCAACATGCCTCTCAGCAAATAGCTTGGGGTGTCTACTTTCCAAAATGGGGTCATTTGGGGGGGTTTTGTACTTCTCTGCCATTTTAGCACCTCAAGAAATGAAATAGGCAGTCATAAATTAAAAGCGGTGTAAATTCCAGAAAATGTACTCTAGTTTGTAGACGCTATAACTTTTGCGCAAACCAATAAATATACGCTTATTGGCATTTTTTTTACTAAAGACATGTGGCTGAATACATTTTGGCCCAAATGTTTGACTAAAATTGAGTTTATTAGATTTTTTTTTATAACAAAAAGTAGAAAATCTCTTTTTTTTTTCAAAATTTTCGCTCTTTTTTCCGTTTATATCGCAAAAAATAAAAATCACAGAGGCAATCAAATACCATCAAAAGAAAGCTCTATTTGTGGGAAGAAAAGGACGCAAATTTCGTTTCGTTACAAAATTGCATGACCGCACAATTACCAGTTAAAGTAGTGCAGTGCGAAATTGAAAAAAGACCTCTGGTCCTTAAGCTGACAATTGGTCCGGGGCTGAAGTGGTTAAACAACCTCCAGGTCCCTGCCGGGGACCCGACTCAAGAACTTTCTTTTTCTTTTTTTTGTGGTTTTGTTTCTTCTTTCTTATGGTTACCCATTCTGTACTTTCACGCATGGGATCCCTATCACCCTCCTCATCAGATATTTCTTTAGGACGCTTCTGGGTTCCTTTTACAGTTACCTCCATCTCTTCTTCCTCCACCTGCTCATCGCTAGTCATAGAGGAATCAGAGAGGAGATGCCTGGGGAGGGGAGGGAAAGCATGGTAAGGGCTCAGGGAACGTGGGGGAAGGGACACTGGGGGGGGAGGGGACCCTGGGGGGGGAGGGGGAAGGGGTGGAATGGGGGGCTCAGCGGAACCCCCACTCTGCAAGACAGGACCAGGATTTCCCGAGGCCAAAGCCCGCACAACCTTCTGACCTGCCACTTTACTAACAGAAACCCTTTCCTTTCGTTCCTTAGCCGGCCTTTGCTCCCGGGGAGGTACCCGACCCCCACCAGGAGCATCACCAGCAGGGGGAGCACCCTCTCTGTAGGCCCTAGGGCATCTACTAAAGGGGTGCCCCATTTGGCCGCACAGATTACACTGAATGAGGCCACAGGAGTCACTCGAATGCCCAAACTTATTACACTTGGTGCAACGCATTACTGTGCAGTCTGCACTTAAATGGGTTGGGCACCCACACCGAAAACAGCGCCGGGGCTGACCGGGATAGAACACCATGATCCTGTCCCTGCCAATAAAGGCACTACCAGGGACATGTGCCATCGTGTTCCCTTGCCTACTTAACTTGATCCTGGTGTTCCATGCACCGGTCCACACCCCACGCTCATCCAACCCTTTCCTCAAGGGACCCTGCAACTGACCATACCTACTCAGCCATGTCCCGATATCTTCAGGCGGCAGACTTTCGTTGCGCACCAGAACAGTGATGCTCTTTACATCCTCCTGTCGGCTAAGGGGAATGATCCTGAACCCCTTCCAGGGCTCTGTACCATTGATAATCCCAAAAGCAGTTATAAAAAGTTCCATAACCACCACATTCACAAAACTCAGATCAAATTCGCGCGATCCAGCAGGGTGGATCACTGCAAAGATATCTGCGACTTTGATCCCAAGAGACAGGATCACATCCACCACCTGGCCCCTACTGGGGCACTGACCCTCCCCCTCCCACCTGAGCTGGACTACATTTCTGCGCCTTCTCTCCGGGCCCCCAATACCACGGGACCATGAATTTGCACCTGAAAACTGGTCCGCTGGGGGGACCCGAAAATTACGCGCACCAAACTGGTCATATATTGGACCCAAAGCTACCCTAGCCCCTGCCACATTAGCATATGAGCGGTGCTCCCCCAAAGCTGTCAGGAGGTCAACCTCCGGCGCACCCCTAAGGATCTGCCCGGGGAGGGGGACCCCCGGAGGAGACCCCACAGAAGCCGCCAAAGGAGAAGCCCCAACAACATCCTTTTTATCCTGGACCACCGAACCCTTCCCCTGTATCCTCTCACTTCTCCTGGGTACAGGCTGAACCTCAGACGGACCCTCACTTGCGGAGTCCCCCGAGGACCGGCCAGCCAGGAGGTCATCCCAGTCCTCTGACCAACTTTCTTCACCAGCCATGTGAGCCCCACATGAATCCACCACAGTCTCCCCCTGCTGAGACCCCTCCAGACCACGGATAAATACTAGTGCTGGATCATCCTCTCTTTGTGATCCCAACAGGCAATCACCCCCGGCTACAGCCTGTGCTGGATTCAAAGTGCCACCAGTTGTTGACACTGACTCACCTACCTCCCCAGAGAGACACGGAGCACCGCAAACCGCAGGAATCGCCGTCCGGAAGTGACGCGCAGCGTCACTCTCCGCAATTTCCGGCTTCACGGCTCCTGCCGTAGCTCCGCCTCCCATCATAGCTCCGCCTCCCGCCGTAGCTCCGCCTCCCGCTGTAGCTCCGTCTCCCGCCATAGCTCCGCCTCCCGCCGTAGCCCCGCCTACCGCCGTAGCTCCGCCTCCCACTACCACGCCATTCCCGGAGGACAACAGCTGATTGGCTCCCGGCTGAGATGCACCTCCCACCTCCCACTGGGAAGATGGCGTTCCTTTACCACCCTCCGCCATTACCAAAGTCTCGTCACATGTTCCCCCCTTAGAGGCAGCCATACTGGCTTGACTCCTACTGTCAGTCTTAGTCCCCTTAACCTTAGCCTTTCTCCCCTCACCCTGTGTCTGGCTTACAGCAGTGATTGCCGACACAGTATCTGACGGCACATCCTGCTCACAGACTTTTACAGAGCTCACTGGGGATTGCACAGGTAAGACCTTTTTATTGCTCTTCTTCTTCTTGTCTTCTTGTAATCTGGAAAGCTTAACCACCGGGGTTTTCTTTACAACACACAGTGCTGGATCACACACTGCTTCACTAGACTCCCCCTGGCCAACCCCGTCTACTGCCTCTCTCACAGGCAGAGACTCAGAAGGCACACAGGAGCCTTCCACATTATCACCACCGGGGCACACTGTCTTTCCATCTGTCTCTGGGGCTGCCACCTCCATTGCTGAAACTTGCAAACTTGCTTCTTCCCCACCAGTCTTTGGGGCCATCACCTCCATAGCTGGGTCTCTTGGATCTACCGTCTCACCACCAGTCACTTGGGCCGGGTCTGTTTCCATCTCCTGCATACTACCGCTCACTGGGGCTTCCTCCTCCATGGCTGGATCCTCCACCTTGCTTCCACTCCCTGCAATTTGGGAGAGGCGCTGGTTGCGCCTTCTCACAGCCTGGGAACCCTCTTCACATGCCTTACGCATCACTTTATCGATTCCTTGCAGAAAACCTTTCTCTCCAGAGCCAAAATCTAAGAGGCCTGTCATGACCTCACTGATTCGGTTACACTGCTTCTTTAAGCTGTCAATAGCCGTCTTGAATTCAGGCCTCTTTCCACTGCTAGTTTTGTCCCTTCTGTTCCTTAGCTCTGCAAGCAACTTCATGCGTTCACAATACACCTGAGTGTATCTTGACATAAAGGACTTAGTCTTGTCTATCCTTTTTGCGGCTCTCACCGCATCTTCACCTGGCTGCATCAAGGTCCAGTCAGCAAGCTTCAGCTGGGCCTCAAGATGCAACTTCTCCTCCCTTACTAGGTCCGCGAGAACAGGGCCCTTCTTGGGTCCTTCAGGCCGGAGGTCAGGCACCTGGCCTGGGCTAGAGGAGGCCATGCTCTCCCTCTCTCCACTGGATGTCTGGAGCTGCACTAAACACAACCAAACACAATCAAGGAAGACAGGGAAGACACGAGGGTGTGTAGCTGAGCGACGGTGGCTGAAATAGATTCCAGAGACGCCTGCTGGCTGCTGGGGCCTGCTGCGGCCGGTGGTGGGAAGAGGAGCCTGAATAGCTCCGCCTTCCTGGCCGCGGACGAGAAGGGTATCCCTCTGCGCCTCAGCTCGGCGGACAGCCTGGGAATTGTCCATGCCCTAAGAGACTGGACACTGCCAGCCTCGGAGGCTGACGCCGGTCATCGCTGCCGACTGATGACATGGCGGCTGCCAAGACCCGTTACTTAGTAGACTGGTCTTGTGTCTGCAGGCTGGGCCTATAAAGAGGTGACAAGAAATGAGTTTGGACGTGTCACCTACGGTATACGTACCTGCCATGAGAAAGCAGGAGCCCCCCCGTGCCCCTGCATTTTTTTTTTTTTTTTTTTTTACATGCTGGAACCCTGATCAAGCTGGTGCAGGTGGACCTACTGAATCCGACTGACCTGAGAGAGTGTGAGAGAAAGTACCTATTTAAGAGCCTGAAACTGCTGCCGTCCAGAGCGACGGAACCCAACGTAGATGATAACAACAGGCGATAGTGACTTAAGTCGACTGCCGAGACAGCTGTGGAATCAAATGACAGATAACAACACGAATGACTGACATGACATGTTGCCTTAACTGAAATGAACTTCCCGTGACAGGGCCCGGCCCGTTCGTACCGTATTGGGGTGACTGTGAGCCGGACTCTGGAGCACGTACAGAAATGAGGCAACCGTGAAATGAGGCCACTGCCTGGGTACGCTGAGGCCGAACTGTGACATCCAGCTGCCACCGGGTCCGACTCCAAGTGCTACAGTATGCATTTGGAATGCAAGCACTCGTGTGCCAGCGACCTCGATCATCATGCCACTGTCTAGTGACTGAACCCCTTTCTCTCTTTTTTTTTTTTTTTTTTTTGTATAGAAATGCGGCCGGCCTAGGGCACGCCGGCGCGAATTCGTACAGGGAGGTGACCAATTAACGCCGGGGCATGGTAAGGTGACATAGAAATGATATAACATGACAAGGACAAGAATCAAAGTCTCTCTTTTTTTTTTTTTTTTTTTTTTTTGCGATTCCGCCCCTGGCGCATGTATTAAAATGAGGCCGGCCTAGGGCACGCCGACACGAATTAGTGCGGGGAAGTGACTGCATTCATGCCGGGCGTGGTAAGGTGACAGAAATGACATACCATGACAGGGGCAAGAATCAAGAATGTACGCAACCTGTGATGCGATTCCACCCTTGGCGCATGTATCGAAATGAGGCCGGGTAGTCGTGCGTCTGGATCGCCCCGATCGGAGCATCTATGGATGCGACCGGACCTACCCAGAGGTATGGTGACCGAAATGAAACCATGACAAAGACTAGATTACAACAAACCGAGCAATTTGTAACTGAATCTAATCTCTGGAGCATGTATCGAAATGAGGCCGAGCGGCTAGGCGAATCAGTGCGAATCGATGCATGCCGGATGCGACCGGATTTAGACCGATACGTGGCCAAAGACCGATATCATGCCAAAGACTGGACTCGAGCCCGCATCCGTACGAGCGGTGGGCCAATCTCTGAAACATGTATGGTAATACGGCCGTAACCTGGGTACCCCGAGACAAATCCGTGCCTAAGTGCGACATGACTTGAATCTGAGTGCGGCCAGGATCGAAATGATGGCATGAACGCCCTGTTTAACTGATGCGAAATGACTTAGCATGACCGAATGGCCTGATACGTTAGCCATGTTTGAAATGACGAAATGATTGCCATGCTAATACGTGAAATGTTTCGACACGGTCGAAGTGATTCGTACAATTAACATGCCAACAGCGATTCGGAATGCAAATATATATAATATGACAGGACATGAACGATGCGTGTGAGTGCGAACGGCACCCGTGCGTGAGCCATGTTTGAACGATTCAAAGACTGCATAATACGACCGCGTAAGGGGAACCCTTGAGTGCCGGATGCGGCATCGGTCGGAGTGTCATGGCGGGCGGCCCTGAATGTGCGTGCCGCTAGGTGGCTCCCGATCGTGTACAACCAAAAACGTGCGAGTAAGTGTTTAGGTTTTCGGGACAAGCAGTGCGTGGTTCGTGAGCTACGCAGACCACAGTTTAGTGACATGATAAGCAGTGCATGAGAACGTAAAACATGGGAGCCGAAGCCCTACCTGCGACAGCCGAACCAGACTCTTTGTACGGAACTGCGACTCAGCGACACGAGTGCGTCACGAAGGGACAACACGACTTACGAACACGGAACGCGGGACTGCAACAAAAGGAGACGGACAGACGAAACGGAGCTCACGAACCGGCACCAACAGCACTTGTCTCGAACGAGTCGGTCCTAGATGTCTGACGTATCAGATACCTCGCACAGGAAACCGACAAAGACCGGCGGCCTTTGGGCTGCTTAAATACCCTCCGGGCTCCTCCCATAACTTCAGGCCGGTACCCGGCCTTCCAATAAGTATAGTAAGCAGGAAGTGTTGGGGAAAAAAAATCTGTCTTGGTAGCACCTATATATATTAAGTTTAGAATGTTTCTGAAGATTTCACATAACTGACCAAGCATGTTATTAAAGCCCAATTAAAGTTCTGTTTTTTGATCACTGGCTGGCTGCATAAATAACAATAAATTTGGCAGTCGAATAATGAGAGAAGACCTCTCAAGGTGTAGGGGCTGCATGCCTTGTAGGGCATCCAAGACAGAGGTGGCCGCCCGGCTTGCCTCTGAGATCAGCAGGAAAAAATAGGTGAAGGGCCGCACACTCCAGATGGATGTCAAACTTTATTGCAGTATGTCAAAAAATAAAAACCATTATAGCACAGCTAACACCAGGTGATAAAAATGTTAACGCGTTTCACACAGGTAACAGTGCTAAATCATAACCGGTGTTATGATTAAGCGCTGTTACCTGCACAAAGTTAACGATTTTATCTCCTGGTGCACGTTGTGCTGTTATGATTTTATTTTTTGATATACTACAATAAAGTTTCACATCCATCCAGAGTGTGCGGCCAGTCATCCATTTTTTCCAACAATAAATGTGGACATCCTGTACTGCCATGCTGTTGCATGAGTAACATGCCCTGTGTATATTACAGGCTGAAGATCTGAACTGCTGCTCAACACAGATCACAGTGGTCCGACATGCTCTTTACACAGTGCACCGATCAACAGCACTGCTCAGCGTGTGGTTTGAAGTAACAATTAATAAGTCATTTTTTTAACTTGATAAAGTTTGATTAGTGCAGCAATTGTTTGGTTTCTCATTTGATAAATACTGTGTCTTGTAGTAACTTCGTTGGCGAGTAGAGCCACAGCACACAGCGGGGGCACAGGCACTCCCATCCAGATAGCAAGCAATTGTTCTGCAAGTTTAAAAATGACTTGCTAAGCTATTGCTAGTCTTGCCAGGCTTCACAGATGTGTTGCACAATTGCAGCAAATCCGCATTACATGACTTCAGATCAACTTTCTTTGCAACCATTCTGCAAGTCTGCAGCAAGTTCTGGTTCAGTTATGTTGTGCAATAGTCATCCCACCACAGGGGTCACTGTGGCTGAATTTTCATGCTGTAGACTCGCACAGCTCTTGCTGTAGACTCACCACTACAACTTTGCTCTTGCTAGAGACTTTTCAGGCACATTTGCTACAAATCGGGAAAGTGTCAACTAGAACTTGTGCTTCAAGTGCTCTGCAAGTGTACAACTTGCCAGTGAAAATGTGCAGCAAGTTAACAGACTTACAATTTAACACTGCCACAAATTTATGGCAAGTTATCCTTGTTATCTGGGCAGAAACTTGCCAAATGCCGCAGATACCTCAGCTGGTGTAGCTTTTCAAGTTCTGAGTCATGGGCAGCTTTTACCTGTGCCCTGTCTATGCACAATTATGTTTTACATCTGTTTCAGTCATTTCTAACAGCTTACAGCACCTGCTGTGTACTTACATTAGAAGGACCAACTTTCTGCTGTTATAGAAATTAAGGGAAGAGAAGCTATGATTTCAATGGCTGTGTTGTGAAATTTGAAGATGAATTTCTTCACAATACTCAACTATAGATGTCAGTGTGGGCTTGTTTTGAAGTGCAACTACTACTTGTTTAGGATATGAAAACACTTTAAAGTGCATATTCTCGGCACAGATTCACTTTAACCACTTCCCGACCGCCCCATGTAGATATACGTCGGCAGAATGGCACGTACAGGCAGAACCACGTACCTGTACGTGCCATTCTTCAGGCGCGTGGGGGGTCCGATCGGACCCCCCCCCGGCCGGCGGGGACGGTCGGGATCGCTTCAGGAGCGATCCGGGATGAGGGGACGGCCAGTGGTTTCTGGCCACCCCCTCGCGATCGCTCCTGGCGAATCAGATGCTTCCTCTGTCTGTGTCAATCAAAACACAGGCAGAGGAAGTGATGTCACACTCGGTGCGCCGGTCTATGTGACCGGAACGCCGAGGAGTCAACACACACAGGTTAGTGCACCAACAGTACACTGACACCAGTACACATAGGCACACAAAACACCCCCCTGTCACCCCCAGATCACCCCCAGATCACCCCCTCCCCCCCAGTCACAGTGTCACTAATTGCAGTGATCATTTATTTACTGATCACTGCATTTAGTGTCAGTGTGACTGTAATAACTGTCAGTGCAGTTAGTTTTAGGTCCAAGGTAGCCCCCCACCCCCCCCTAATAAAGGTTTAACCCCTTGATTGCCCCCCAGGTAACCCTTTCACCCCCTTTTGCCAGTGTCACTAAGCGATCGTTTTTCTGATCGCTGTATTAGTGTCACTGCTGTCGCTAGGTAACCATTTTTTTTTTTTAGGTAAGCGCCATGTTTATATAGGTTCATAAATAGGTTTATAGGTCAGGTACCCCCATATTACAACCTAAATAAAGGTTTTAACCCCCTGATTGCCCCTAGAGTTAACCCTTTCACCAGTGATCACAGTATAACTGTCACTGGTGACGCTGGTTAGCCAGTTAGTTATTTCGTTATTTAGGTTCCCCGTCAGGTTTTTATATAGTGTCAGGTACCCCCATATATTACCTAATAAAGGTTTTAACCCCCTGATTGCCCCTAGTTAACCCTTTCACCCCCTTTTGCCAGTGTCACTAAGCGATCGTTTTTCTGATCGCTGCATTAGTGTCGCTAGGTAACCAGTTTTTTTTTTAGGTTAACCGCCATGTTTATATAGGTTCATAAATAGGTTTATAGGTCAGGTACCCCCATATTACAACCTAAATAAAGGTTTTAGCCCCCTGATTGCCCCTAGTTAACCCTTTCACCCCCTTTTGCCAGTGTCACTAAGCGATCGTTTTTCTAATCGCTGCATAAGTGTCACTGGTGCCGCTAGGTAGCCAGTTTTTTTTTTAGGTAACCGCCAGGTTTATATAGGTTCATAAATAGGTTTATAGGTCAGGTACCCCCATATTACAACCTAAATAAAGGTTTTAACCCCCTGATTGCCCCTAGAGTTAACTCTTTCACCAGTGATCACAGTATAACTGTCACTGGTGACGCTGGTTAGCCAGTTAGTTATTTAGGTTCCCCGTCAGGTTTTTATATAGCGTCAGGTACCCCCATATAATACCTAATAAAGGTTTTAACCCCCTGATTGCCCCTAGTTAACCCTTTCACCAGTGATCACCGTATAACTGTTACGGGTGACGCTGGTTAGATAGTTTGTTTTTTATACTGTCAGGGCACCCGCCATTTATTACCCAATAACGGTTTAACCCCCTGATCGCCCGGCGGGTGATATCAATTAGGTTTTAGGGTCAAATAAGGTCTGCGTCGCCCCAGGTTAGTGCCAGCACCGCAAACACCCATGCACAAAGCATACACCTCCCTTAGTGGTACAGTATCTGAACAGATCAATATCTGATCTGATCAGATCTATACTAGCGTCCCAGCAGTTTAGGGTTCCAAAAAAACGCATTGTTAGCGGCATCAGCCCAGATACCTGCTAGCACCTGCGTTTTCCCCCTCCGCCCAGCCCAGCCCAGCCCACCCAAGTGCAGTATTGATCGATCACTGTCATTTAGAAAACACTAAGCACACATAACTGCAGCGTTCGCAGAGTCAGGCCTGATCCCTGCGATCGCTAACAGTTTTTTTGTGGTAGCGTTTTGATTCAGTCGCTAACAGTCAGGAGCTTTTTTACCTGTAAATCTCAAAAAAATAAAAAAATAGTTGTCGTTTTATTGTTCTCTCTCTATTGTTGCTCTTTTTTTACTCCATTCTATTCTGCAATGTTTTATTATGTTTTATCATGCTTGCTTTTCAGGTATGTAATTTTGTTTACTGTGTTTTAGTGTTAACCATTTTTTTGTTTTCAGGTGCGCCATTCAGTTGCAGCGCGGATTTATTTATCTTGACAGCAACAGTGTTTGCTCCCACGATACATAAAGACGCGACTCCAACACTGTAGGAGGTGATTTCACCACCACAGTTAAAAAAAAGAGCATATATGCCGAAGCATGGGGGCAGCAGGGGGGGGGGGAGCGATTGGCTCCTAATGCTGCGTACATACGGTCGAAATTCCGACGGAGCCTTGCCCCGTGGAAAAGTGCAACCGTGTGTACATGGCATAACTTTTGTGGGAGGATGCCCCCATGCTTCGGCATATATAAATGGTGCATGTATGCCCATCATTAGAAGTGGGTGGATGAAGGGAGGTATTCTAATGGTGGGCATACCCACCAATCAATCTCTTTTTTTCGTTCACCCAAGAGGCTGCATGAAAAATAAAGATTACAATATATGTCCAGTATGTTGCTGGACTTTGAATGGTTATACCAGAATGATGCCTGCAGGTTTAGGTATCATCTTGGTATCATTCTTTTCAGCCAGTGATCGGCTTTCATGTAAAAGCAATTCTAGCGGGTAATTAGCCTCTAGACTGCTTTTACAAGCAGTGGGAGGGAATGTCCCCCCTCCCGGATATAAACCACGCCATTGGGAAATTGGGAAAGCGTTTTATCACACCGATCTTGGTGTGGTCAGATGCTTTGAGGGCAGAGGAAAGATCTAGGGTCTAACAGACCCCAATTTTTTCAAAAAAAGAGTACCTGTCACTGCCTATTGCTATCATAGGGGATATTTACATTCCGTGAGATAACAATAAAAATGATAACAAAAGAAAAAAATGGAGGGAACAGTTTTAAAATAAAATAAAAAAGCTAAATAAATAAAAAAAATTAAAAAAAAAAAAAAAAGCACCCCTGCCCCCCCTTCTCTTGCGCAAAGGCGAACACAATCGTTGGTCTGGCGTCATACGTAAACAGCAATTGCACCATGCATGTGAGGTATCACCGCGAAGCTTTTAAAAATGTATGTAGTTTGTCGCCACTGCGTGTTTGTGCGCAATTTCAAAGCATGTCCTGTTTGGTATCCATGTACTCGGCCTAAGATCATATTTTTTATTTCATCAAAAATTTGAGCAATGTAGTGTGTTTTAGTGCATTAAAATAAAAAAAAGTGTATTTTTTCCACAAAAAATGCGTTTGAAAAATCGCTGCGCAAATACTGTGTGGAAAAAAAAAATGCAACACCCACCATTTTAATCTGTAGGGCCTTTGCTTTAACAATATATATAGTGTTTGGGGGTTCAACGTAATTTTCTTGCAAAAAAAAAATATGTTTTCATGTAAACAAAAAGTGTCAGAAAAGGCTTTGTCTACAAGTGGTTAGAAGAGTGGGTGACGTGTGACATAGGCTTCTAAATGTTGTGCATAAAATGCCAGGACAGTTCAAACCCCCCCCAAATGACCCCATTTTGGAAAGTAGACACCCCAAGCTATTTGCTGAGAGCAATGTTGAGCCCATTAAATTTTTTTTTTTTTTTGTCCCAAGAGATTGAATAATGAAAAAAAAATATATATATATTTTTTTTACAAAAAGTTGTCACTAAATGATATATTGCTCAAACATGCCATGGGCATATGTGGAAATACACCCCAAAATACATTCTGTTGCTTCTCCTGAGTACGGGGATACCACATGTGTGGGACTTTTTGGGAGCCTAGCCGCGTACGTCACCCCAAAAACCAAGCACCGCCTTCAGGCTTTCTAAGGGTGTAATTTTTTTATTTCATCAAAAATTTGAGCAATGTAGTGTGTTTTAGTGCATTAAAATAAAAAAAAGTGTATTTTTTCCACAAAAAATGCGTTTGAAAAATCGCTGCGCAAATACTGTGTGGAAAAAAAAAATGCAACACCCACCATTTTAATCTGTAGGGCCTTTGCTTTAACAATATATATAGTGTTTGGGGGTTCAACGTAATTTTCTTGCAAAAAAAAAATATGTTTTCATGTAAACAAAAAGTGTCAGAAAAGGCTTTGTCTACAAGTGGTTAGAAGAGTGGGTGACGTGTGACATAGGCTTCTAAATGTTGTGCATAAAATGCCAGGACAGTTCAAACCCCCCCCAAATGACCCCATTTTGGAAAGTAGACACCCCAAGCTATTTGCTGAGAGCAATGTTGAGCCCATTAAATTTTTTTTTTTTTGTCCCAAGAGATTGAATAATGAAAAAAAAAAATATATATATTTTTTTTTACAAAAAGTTGTCACTAAATGATATATTGCTCAAACATGCCATGGGCATATGTGGAAATACACCCCAAAATACATTCTGTTGCTTCTCCTGAGTACGGGGATACCACATGTGTGGGACTTTTTGGGAGCCTAGCCGCGTACGTCACCCCAAAAACCAAGCACCGCCTTCAGGCTTTCTAAGGGTGTAATTTTTTTATTTCACTTCTCACTGCCAATCACAGTTTCGGAGGCCATGGAATGCCCAGATGGCATAAAACCCCCCAAAATGACCCCATTTTGGAAAGTAGACACCCCAAGCTATTTGCTGAGAGGTATGGTGAGTATTTTGCAGATCTCGCTTTTTGTCACAAAGTTTTGAAAATTGAAAAAAGAAAAAAAATATTTTTTTTTCTTTACTTTCTTCATTTTCAAAAACAAATGAGAGCTGTAAAATACTCACCATGCCTCTCAGCAAATAGCTTGGGGTGTCTACTTTCCAAAATGGGGTAATTTGGGGGGGTTTTGTGCTATTTTGGCATTTTATGGCCTTCGAAACTGTGATAGGTAGTGAGGAGTGAAATCAAAAATTTGCACCCTTAGAAATCCTGAAGACGGTGCTTGGGTTTCGGGGCCCCGTACGCGGCTAGGCTCCCAAAAAGTCCCACATATGTGGTATCCCCATACTCGGGAGAAGCAGCAAAATGTATTTTGGGGTGCAATTCCACATATAACTATGGCATGTGTGAGCAATATATCATTTAGTGACAACTTTTTTTTTATTTTTTTTTTTTTTTTTATTTTTTGTCTTTATTCAATCACTTGGGACTAAAAAAAAAAAATATTCAATGGGCTCAACATGCCTCTCAGCAAATAGCTTGGGGTGTCTACTTTCCAAAATGGGGTCATTTGGGGGGGTTTTGTGCTATTTTGGCATTTTATGGCCTTCGAAACTGTGATAGGTAGTGAGGAGTGAAATCAAAAATTTGCACCCTTAGAAATCCTGAAGGCGGTGCTTGGGTTTCGGGGCCCCGTACGCGGCTAGGCTCCCAAAAAGTCCCACACATGTGGTATCCCCATACTCAGGAGAAGCAGCTAAATGTATTTTGGGGTGCAATTCCACATATAACCATGGCATGTGTGAGCAATATATCATTTAGTGACAACTTTTTGAAAACATTTTTTTTTTTTTTTTTTTTTTGTCTTTATTCAATCACTTGGGACTAAAAAAAAAATTATTCAATGGGCTCAACATGCCTCTCAGCAAATAGCTTGGGGTGTCTACTTTCCAAAATGGGGTCATTTGGGGGGGTTTTGTACTTCCCTGCCATTTTAGCACCTCAAGAAATGAGATAGGCAGTCATAAATTAAAAGCGGTGTAAATTCCAGAAAATGTACTCTAGTTTGTAGACGCTATAACTTTTGCGCAAACCAATAAATATACGCTTATTGGCATTTTTTTTACTAAAGACATGTGGCTAAATACATTTTGGCCCAAATGTTTGATTAAAATTGAGTTTATTGGATTTTTCTTATAACAAAAAGTAGAAAATATCTTTTTTTTTCAAAATTTGCAGTCTTTTTCCGTTTATAGCGCAAAAAATAAAAATCACAGAGGCAATCAAATACCATCAAAATAAAGCTCTATTTGTGGGAAGAAAAGGACGCCAATTTCGTTTGGGTACAACATTGCATGACCGCGCAATTACCAGTTAAAGCAGTGCAGTGCGAAATTGAAAAAAGACCTCTGGTCCTTTGGCTGCCAAATGGTCCGGGGCTGAAGTGGTTAACTACAGATTTTAACCACTTCCCACCCGGCCACTGCACATATACGGCCGGGTGGGAGCCGTCTACTTCTGACTGGACGTTCCGGAACGTCCTTCAGAAGTAGCGGGATCGCGCGGGCGCGCTCCCGCGCATCCGCGCGATCCCGATGCGCGCGTGTCCCCCGCACACGCCGCATCTCGGCACGGCAGGTGGGCAATGTATTTGCCCTCCTGATCCATGCGATGGCTGTGTCTAATCACAGCCATCGCAATGTCAACAAAGGGGGAAGGGCGGCAGATGACAGGAGATCGCGCCGCTGCGTGCCCGCGCAGCGGCGCGATCCCGATCTCCCTGTGTCCCCCAGAGACAGCTGAGCAGTGTGAGACAGGAGGGCCATCTGATTGGCCCTCCTGATCACATGACGACTGTGTCCAATCACAGTCGTCATGTAATGTAAATAGAGAGCAGTTGTAACTGCTCTCATCTCTTCCTCTCCTCACACAGAGCCTGTCAGTGAGGAGAGGAAGAGAGATCTGTGCTGCAGCCAGGAGATCAGTGAGTTATATAGCTGTTTGTCTGCTGTTAACCCACTGATCACCTAGCTAGTGTCCCCAAAACACAGTGTCCCCAAAACACAGTGTCCATCTGTCCGCCATCATCCGGCACATCTGTCCGCCATCATCCGGCACATCTGCCCGCCATCATCCGGCACATCTGCCCGCCATCATCCGGCACATCTGCCCGCCATCATCCGGCACAGCTGCCCGCCATCATCCGGCACAGCTGCCCGCCATCATCCGGCACATCTGCCCGCCATAATCCGCAAATCTTCCGGCCATCAGCCGCCCGCCACCAAACACATCAGCCCGCCACCATCAGGCACATCTGTCCGCCCGCCATCAGGCACATCTGTCCGCCCGCCATCAGGCACATCTGTCCGCCCGCCATCAGGCACATCTGTCTGCCCGCCATCAGGCACATCTGTCCGCCCGCCATCAGGCACATCTGTCCGCCCGCCATCAGTCGCATCTGTCCGCCCGCCATCAGTCGCATCTGTCCGCCCGCCATCTGACACCCGCATCAGTCGCATCTGACACCCGCCATCAGTCGCATCTGCCCGCCATCAGTCGCATCTGCCAGTCAACATGACTAAAAGGTCATACAGCGCAGAGGAGGCTTGCCAGATACTCCAAAGTATGTCAGACGAGAGTAGCGGGGAACTCTCTCTGTCAGACTCGGATAGCGACTATGAGCCAGTGGACAGCAGTGGCTCCGAGATGGAAACAGAGGATGATAGAATCCTAACAAAGAGAAGCAGGAGAAATGAGCAGGCGCAGGCATCCACCAGCAGCGCAGCACTCCAGGATGATATGCAGGCATCCACCAGCAGCACAGCACTCCAGGATGATATGCAGGCATCCACCAGCAGCGCAGCACTCCGGGATAGGCAGCCATCCACCAGCAGTTTGGCAACCTTCCTAGAAGATAGGCCAGATGCTAGCAATGGAGCATCACATCAACGAGGCAGTACTACCCTTCCAGATGTTCTACTGTATCCAACATGGCTGCCCGATACGTCAGTAGAACCTGTAATTCCCCTTTTTACAGCCCAGCCAGGCCCTCAGATACGGACGGAAAATGTAACCCCACTTTATTATTTTCACTTATTTTTTCCCAATGATCTCCTAACCTACATTGTGGAGCAATGTAATCTATATGCCAGCCAACATATAGCCAACAATCCAAGTTCTTCCTATGCCCGCCCTTTTGTTTGGAAACCCCTCACCATTGAAGAATTTAAAATTTTCCTTGGCCTAACCCTCAACATGGGGCTGACAAAAAAAAAATGAACTCCATTCCTACTGGTCTACCCTACATATCCACCACATGCCGATCTATTCATCAATGATGCCCAGAACCCGTTATGAAATGATAATGCGATTTTTACATTTCAATAACAATGCCCAATGCCTCCCTCGAAATCATCCCAGTTATGATAAATTATTCAAAATTCGGCCCCTAATCAATTTTTTTTGCGCCAGCTTCAAACGACTGTTTACCCCAGATAAAAATATCTGTGTAGATGAGTCACTATTACACTTCACTGGAAGACTTGGAATCCAACAATACATGCCCAGTAAACGAGCCAGACGTGGGGTAAAATTTTATAAGGCGTGTGACAGGGCCACGGCCTACACATATGATTTCATAATTTATGAGGGAAAAGACAAAAAGCTAAACCCCCCTGGATGCCCTACCTACATGGGAACAAGTGGCAAAATTGTCTGGCAGCTGATCCAACCACTGCTTGGGAAAGGTTATCACCTATATGTAGACAATTTCTACACAAGTCTCCCACTTTTCCGCCATCTCTACCTAAAGCAGACTGTGGCCTGTGGGACAGCGCGGACCAACCGCAAAGGCTTCCCACAGACATTGGTCACCAAGAACTTGAAGACGGGTGAAAAGGCCAGTATGCGGACTGAAGAGGTACTAGCGCTGAAGTGGCGAGACAAAAAAAGAGACGTCTACATCCTTTCCACAATACACAACGACACCTTGGTGGAACTGCAGAGAAGAAGAGGCGCCGTCCAGAAGCCAAAATGTATCCACGAGTATAACCTATACATGGGGGGGGGTGGATATGAACGACCAGATGATGCAGCCCTACTTGGCCACCAGGAGATCGCTTTTTTGGTACAAAAAAGTCGCCATTTATTTGATGCAACTAGCCATGTTCAATTCCTATATTATTTTTTCTAAGTGCACCCAAAGTTCCCTGACCTATCTCAGATTTCAAGAAGACGTCCTCACAGCCCTCATCTATCCCCATGGCCAACCCACTCAACTAATTCGCTCTGATGAAGTATCCAGACTCCATGAAAGGCACTTTCCTGAACTTCTCCCTCCTACCCAAACAGGTCGCAAACCCCCAAAAAAATGTCGTGTGTGTTCAAGTAGGGGAAATCGCCGCGACACCCGATACTACTGTCCCGACTGTCCCTCCCATCCAGGCCTCTGTATTGGAACATGCTTTCGAAGCTATCATACTTCACTGCACTATTAGATGACTTTTTTCCAGTTTCCACTTTCTGCCATTTCTGTGAATGACCCGGACTGTTAACGACTATGCCTCTGCCAAACATCTTTCTGCCTTCAACGTGAATTGACCTCGGCCTGTTAAATGACCATTCTTTTTGCCTGCCTCCTGAACTGATCATTTGCCCTGCCACTGTACAGCACAGGGGTCTCACATGTGAGGGGCTCCAGAAAAGGTTTTCCGAGTGGAGAAAACATTTTTCTCCAGGTTTTGTTTTCTCGGATTAGGGTCTGGAGACTCGGAGGCTTCGTAGAGATTTGGGTGGGAAGAAGCCTCTACCCCTGTCCTCAGGTCTTACCTGACCAAGGCCTAATGTACAAAGTGCCACCTGCTGCCATCTGAACTGGTCTGCCTCTGCCTGCCACCTGAACTGGCCGTGCCTTTGCATGGCACCTGAACTGGCCGTGCCTATGCATGGCACCTGAACTGGCCGTGCCTTTGCATGGCACCTGAACTGGCCATGCCTTTGCCTGGCACCTGAACTGGCCATGCCTTTGCCTGTTACCTGAACTAGCCATACCTATGCCTGTTACCTGAACTGAACTTTGACTGCTCTGGAACGGTATTCCTGCCTGCTAGAACCACAGGTGAGCCTTTTTTTTTACCCTTTGCTCAGCAGAATGTATTTTGGGGTGCAATTCTTGGTGTATACATGCTATGTGTTAGAAGCCTAAAGGTGCTACTTGCATGTTGGGCTTCTGTATGTGGCCAGGTAGTGGAAAAGTCTGACACATGGGGTATCGCCATACTCAGGACGAGTAGCAGAATGTATTTTGGGGTGAAATTTTGGCTATGTACATTCTATGTGTTATAAAGATCTTCTAAATTGACAACTTTGTAAGAAAAAAATTGGTTTTAATTTTCTTTCCACATTTTCCAAAAACTTGTGGAAAGAAATTACATGTTCAAAAGACTCATTATGCCTCATAGAATATACATTGGGGTGTTTTTCTTTCCAAAATGGGGTCACTTTGTGGGTAATTCTATTGTCCTGGTGCTCCAGGGCCTTCAAAAATGTGATAGGTACTCAGGAAATGAAATGTGTAATTTATGCCTTTAGAACACCTGATGGTGCTACATGGATGTTGGGCCTCTGTATGTGGCCAAGCTGTGTAAAAGTCTCACACATTTGGGATCGCCATACTCAGGAGGAGTAGCAGAATGTATTTTGGGGTGTAATTTTTGCTATGTACTTGCTATGTGTTGGAAATATCTTATAAATGAACAACTTAGCGTAAAAAAAATGCGTTTTCATTTTTTTTCCACATTTTCCCAAAACTTCTGGAAAAAAATGAACCGTTCAAAAGACTCATTATGCCTCATAGATTATACGTTAGGGTGTTAGCTTTCCAAAATGGGGTCACTTTGTGGGCGTTTCCATTGTCCTGGTGCTCCAGGGCCTTCAAAAGTGTAATAGGTGGTTGAGAAATGAGATGTGTCATTTATGCTTGTAGAACGCCTGAAGGTGCTACTTCACTGGCGGGCCTCTGTATGTGGCCAGGCTGTGTAAAAGTCTCACACATTTGGTATCGCCATACTCAGGAGGAGTAGCAGAATGTATTTTGGGGTGTAATTTTTGCTATGTACTTGCTATGTGTTGGAAATATCTTATAAATGAACAACTTAGCGTAAAAAAAATGCGTTTTCATTTTTTTTCCACATTTTCCCAAAACTTCTGGAAAAAAATGAACCGTTCAAAAGACTCATTATGCCTCATAGATTATACGTTAGGGTGTTAGCTTTCCAAAATGGGGTCACTTTGTGGGCGTTTCCATTGTCCTGGTGCTCCAGGGCCTTCAAAAGTGTAATAGGTGGTTGAGAAATGAGATGTGTCATTTATGCTTGTAGAACGCCTGAAGGTGCTACTTCACTGGCGGGCCTCTGTATGTGGCCAGGCTGTGTAAAAGTCTCACACATTTGGTATCGCCATACTCAGGAGGAGTAGCAGAATGTATTTTGGGGTGCAATTTTTGCTATGTACATGCTATGTGTTGGAAATATCTTATAAATTAACAACTTAGCGTAAAAAAAATGCGTTTTCATTTTTTTTCCACATTTTCCCAAAACTTCTGGAAAAAAATGAACCGTTCAAAAGACTCATTATGCCTCATAGATTATACGTTGGGGTGTTAGCTTTCCAAAATGGGGTCACTTTGTGGGCGTTTCCATTGTCCTGGTGCTCCAGGGCCTTCAAAAGTGTAATAGGTGGTTGAGAAATGATATGTGTCATTTATGCTTGTAGAACGCCTGAAGGTGCTACTTCACTGGCGGGCCTCTGTATGTGGCCAGGCTGTGTAAAAGTCTCACACATTTGGTATCGCCATACTCAGGAGGAGTAGCAGAATGTATTTTGGGGTGTAATTTTTGCTATGTACATGCTATGTGTTGGAAATATCTTATAAATGAACAACTTAGCGTAAGAAAAATGCGTTTTCATTTTTTTCCCACATTTTCCCAAAACTTCTGGAAAAAAATGAACCGTTCAAAAGACTCATTATGCCTCATAGATTATACGTTGGGGTGTTAGCTTTCCAAAATGGGGTCACTTTGTGGGCGTTTCCATTGTCCTGGTGCTCCAGGGCCTTCAAAAGTGTAATAGGTGGTTGAGAAATGAGATGTGTCATTTATGCATGTAGAACGCCTGATGGTGCTATTTCAATATTGGGCCACTGTAAGTGGCCAGGCTGTGTAAAAGTCCCACACATGTGGTATCGTAATACTCAGGAGGCGTAGCAGAATGTATTTTGGGGTGTCATTTGTGGTATACACATGCCATGTGAGAGAAATAACCTATTACAATGAACATTTTGTGGGGAAAAAATAAAAATTCTTCATTTTGCAAAGAATTGTGGGAAAAAAATTACAACATCAAAAACCTCACCATGCCTCTTACTAAATACCTTGGAATGTCTACTTTCAAAAAAGGGGTCATTTGGGGGGTATTTGTACTTTCCTGGCTTGTTTGGGTCGCAAGAAATGAGATAGGTCACCAGTACATCAGATGTGATCAATTTTGTATGATTCGCACCACCGCTTGTAGACTCTATAACTTTCACAAAGACCAAATAGTATCCACTAATTTTGGTTATTTTGACCAAAGATATGTAGCAATATAAATTGTGGCCAAAATTTATGAAGAAAAATTAATAATTTGCAAAATTTTATCACATAAACTAAGAAAAATTCGTTTTTTTTCAAAATTTTCCGTCTTTTTTCATTTATAGCGCAAAAAATAAAAAACCCAGAGGGGATCAAATACCACCAAAAGAAAGCTCTATTTGTGGGAAAAAAAGGACAAAAAAATAATTTGGGTACAGTGTTGCATGACTGAGTAATTGTGATTCAAAGTGTGAGAGCACCGAAAGCTGAAAATTGGTCTGGGCAGGAAGGGTGTTTAAGTGCACAGTAAGCAAGTGGTTAAAAACTGGAAAAGGGTATCTGTATAAGTGAACCAGGCAGATCTCTGCTATGCTACTGTACATTATTGATAACTAGTTACAAAATAATGCTTATTTTCCACAAAATGTACACTAATACTTATAGGAAGACTACAGACATAAGTGTGTGCAGCCTATTGCATTAGGGTGTGCAAAGAAAATGTGAAAGAAGTGAAAGAAAATGACAATGTGCATGGGGTGATTAGGATGTGCCTAGGCACATCCAGCACACCCTGTGCACATGCCTATGATAATAGATAATAAGGGTTTCATTCTTAAGCGGGCAAATAAAAGCTGGAAATAGTGAGTAGTAAGACTGTGCTGGCAAAAATAAAAACATTGAGAGGGAACTGCAATGATTTTGATGTAGTTTTATTTTACAAGTTTATAAGATTTTAAACTGATTACATTTGTTTTTGCTATTTATCTAATACCTTAATGGTATAAATAATACATTTCACACATGGCACACCCATAACAAATGATTCACAAAGCATTATTTGTTTCTTAAAGCAAGAACACAGCAGAAGCTGGTTTCTTTCATACTGTCTGTCTGTATTTGATTGAAGCCTTGTGGAACAAGACAAACAGTCAAACTGGGAGGAAGAGAAGGAGTCTTTGATTTTTCGCTAATGAGTGCGCAGAAAATTGAAACAAGCTATTGAGCTAATTTAGCTAAGCAGATAAGAATAGCCTAAAATATGTTTGATGGTAACCTGATCTCCAAACACTAGCTGAAGATTATAAAACAAAATATGCATATGGAATATGAATATTTACATGGCTAAGAAAGTAAAGAAAATAAAAATAATAAAGAAATAATATATAAAACCAAATTATATTGACCTTAAAGTGAGAAAGTAAGAGTCAAAAAGAAGATAGTGGTGAAAGTATCAACAGAGCATCCTCAGTGGCGGCAACAGCATTGCTATTCTTGTCTATAATATATGCAGTGATAAGCCCAGCACTGCAATCCATGTGTGAATATAACAGCAAATAATTATAACATTATTCCTATTAGGTACTGAACCAAATATGGTTTAGGAGCCACAGGAGTCACAGGACACCCTAGGAAGACTCCTCCTCATAGATCCCATAAAGCTTATCTCTGGGCAATTTTATAAAAACGGATTTTCAATTCCTACTTTATCACCCTTTAACTATCCACTAATAAACTAAATAAACTAAACTAAACTCTAATTACTTACCATAACGTGTAATCTGATAACTGGTTGAGTTTAGTTCTTCCTTCTTCTGGTCTTCTGGTCCCTCATGCTGTACTCACATCACATTATAGCTAATGAGAGGATCCATGAAAGAAGTTCTCTCAAGGTCCAAAATTCTTAGGCCTCATGTACACTGCAGTTGGTAAACGGACGTTCAGAGGCAGTTGGCTGCTTTTTTCAGCTACCGCTGAACTCATCCAATGTTATCTTATGTGTATATGTACACAGGTTCGTTTAATGTCGTTTTTAGGCAGTTGCCTTTAGAGGCTTTTCTTTGAAGACAAAAAAATGTGTTCAGACGCCGAAGTTTCCAAAGTTTCAGACGCCAAACGCCGCTAAACGCCACTAAACACCGCTAAACGCGGCTAAACGCGGTACTGGAATTTAGCCACGTTTCGTTTACATGTGTTTTTCATTTTTGGCTATTTCGGAAAAAAAAATTTTTTCAAACGCTTCTAAACCTAAACGTGGCAGAATGGCGCTAAATGCAGCATGTAAATGCGGCAAAACGGACGCTTTAAACATGGCTTTTTAATCTGTCAAGTTAAATTGTTCTGGAGAGGTTGTAAAAACGTCCCATGTACATTGAGGCCTCATGCACACTGGACGTTTTCCATTGGGAAAAAAAATGTTTTCTTAAAAAAAAAAAAAAACGCTTAAACACTAACGCGGAAAAACACTAAAAACTGCTAATAAACGCTAAAAAACGATATTACAAAAACATTGAAAAAAGTTGAAAAACTCACTGCAAAGCTACTGATGTTTTTCTTCAAAGAGAAATTCCTGGCAATGGGTGAAACAAATATTTTTCAAACACTTTAAAATCAAACATTTTACTCAGTTTACCTCAGTTTTAATGCTCTGAAACCCACTGCCGCAAGGATTCAGAGAGCACCTTACATGGTCACTGGGAGTGTACTTCCTGAAGCCTACTGTAATTTTTCCTCTTTCTCTGTACCAGTGACACCAATTATATTCAAACTTCCTGTCAAAGCTATACAAAAGGGTAAAAAAAAAAAGTATTGTCCAGATTGATTTTATTTATCAGCAAACTCTAATAGAAATATCCAATGTGGTTTAGGGGTTGAAGGGCTCTTCGCCAAGGCTTGTGAATGTAGAGAACTCAGCATAGTCTGAAAGACAATTAATAAAATTCACAAGAGGAAAATTATTGCTATTTTCCAAGTTGGCTTTCCATCCTCGTTATGACAGCTACATTCACAGTCCCTGATGAACGGGAGCCCTTTAGCCCTCTGAAACACATTGGCTGCTTTTTACTGAAAGCGTTGACAGATAAAATAGATAAAATAGATTTGGACAAAAAATGTATCTGGTGCTCTCTTTTATTATACCTCCGATTACATTTGTACTAAGATACAGATAAGGTTCCTGTATATTAGAGAGCAGCCAGGAAAACAGTTTCACAAAATAGTTTATCCAACAAGGACTGCATTTATACAAAAAAAATCCAGCGGTTCTCACGTCTCAATAGTCCAACTATAAGAAATCTCTTAGTACTGACATCAGGTGGGATTCACGCTACTAAGGCTAAATCACATTTGTACCATTCCATTATATTTTGTTTTGTTTTCCATCCACTAGGGTTCCTATATTCCATGTACAAGTACATCTAATCGAACACCCTCCACTGGGTTTTGTCAGTTCATTTTAGTTCAGTCTATTTCAATGTATTCCACGTCATTTATTTCCTAGAGTTGACTTATACGTTAGCTAGGCTCTTGGCACATGATAGCCCTAGTATACATATATCTTACCATTGGTGGGCTAATATGATCCCACATTATGGGGGATCCATGTGACTGTTCATTGCTATAAGTCCCCTCGTTAATAGAGATATGAATTTATGCTCTATTTTTTTCCAGCTCAATATCTCACTATCACTATCTCAGGGCAAGGTTCCCTTGGGGTCTCGATCTCTGGGTATGGGTCTATCTATGCATTTTCAGTCACACAATCGGCCATTCTTAGTGTTATACATTTGTTTTACCAATGGGTCTAGATAATCCACATGCATGAGACTTTTTTTTGCACGTTTGTGTGTCTATGCATGTGAACTACTCCAGCACCCTCTTCACCACTTTGGTGGATAACGTAAATATATATGGCTATACGTCCTATATCGTATAGTCGGTCCGCCCACTTTTTCGATCCAGATACTAGCCCCCACTGGGTGTTTACACACTGAGACATTCATGCTAAATGGGCTGTATCGGGAGAGAAAATAGGGCAGGCTTTGGTATAGGCCATGTCACAGTACAGTGCCTACATTCTATACCTCTTTGTTGGGGTTCACCCTATGTAGTAATAATAGGGCTGTCCAAATTGATCCCTAGGTAACACCACTGCAGTTGCCTATATAGATCCTTGATACAATTTGTATTTTATGTTTTCATTATATGCCACCAATCCATTTACCCATCGGTGTTATGTGTGTGGTGTCTTCCCTTTCCCCGTCAATCCTCCACAAATTCCTTCCTCAATTCCCCCCTGTTACGGGTCCCCTCTATATCAGGCCCCGATGTAATGTAAATAACAAACCTTCTGTCATGTTTTGAGAAGCACAAACAGTAATGTGTTCATGTACGGACAATCCCGCAGAACACAGTGTCCCTTTAAAGAATTTCAATGGGTTGGATTCTTACGTAGCTATCAGCTATAAGAAGGAACAACGTAAGATCCACCCACACGTCCAGACGAAGCTACGCTACTTCGACAGCGAAACGCGTTGACGTCATCACGTCACGTGACGCCGTTACACGTCCTGGAGGAGAACGGCTGGGTTTTGAGATGGAGGGGACGCGGAGGAATTACCTGGAGGACGGCGACCCCATGGACATTTTACTTCTTATCTGAATAAAGGCATCAGCAAGCGGCACCAACAGGCACAGACACAACTAATTGCCATAAGGTAACATATGATCCCTGTACCCTTAGGTTGTAATCAACTCTATTTGTAAACCATATCATCAACAGGGGGTACCTGCTATTACTTATTCCACAAATGGAGTGATTCGAAGTAGGAGTCTCTATATATATGGTACCAACAAGCCCTCCTTCCATAGAGGTGTTCACAGGACTCATTACCCCAGTGAATCTAGACTGGTGATCGCAGGACTGTTGTCAATCCAGTTCGTGTGTGAAATATCCACACACCGGAGTGTGTTTCTATACGCTTGTTGCAGCTATAGGGCTGGCTCTGCTACCTATTCATATGTGGATATCACTTCATGCATGGTGCAGTGACTCGCTGATTGAGTATACTATGAACGTAGGAATACTATAGACTCTGTCCATAAGCTTTGAACTTTGCTCTTTTGCCTGCATTTGTGCGATTATCTGCACTTTATGTGCAATAATTTGATGAACAATAGGAGAAAGAACTACTTTTCACACAATACCTCCTTTTCATTTTTGGATATTTAGGAAAATACGAATATTATCCCCCTACCAGCACTTTAGCAAGATACGTATATTGTCCATGGTATATCCATTTGGTGCATCCTCCCCTTTTCTTCCTCCCTCCCCTCCCTTGGGATATTTTCCTCTCCCCGCCCCATTTTTGGCTCAAGTCTTTCCGGGACCTCTGTGTAGATACCCCCATCCATAGATAGCCATCGGCATCTCTATACACCCGTAACATACGGGTGTGCGATATCTACACACAGATTTCCGGCGTCCGGACGCATTGTTCTATCTTGTTTGGTTATTGTTGTTCTATGTTGGTTTGTCCTGTTTGTTGTTACACCTTGGATCTATTTTGACAAGATACTTCTATAGGTGGTACTTCAGCTGCATATGTCAATCATTCTTTATGGGTTCTATTGTTGAATCATGTATTAATTGTTTCTCTTTTTTGTATTTACAATAAATGGAATTTTTTTCACATTACCTTCATCTTTGCACGTTGTGACACTCTTTTGGTCATTTGGTTCCTGTCTGCCTAGACAGGAACATACCAGGTTTTTTTGTATATGATATGACATAGTCTTGACCAGAGTAACACTGTCCACATTGGACTAGCAGGATATGAAGAGGATTTTTGGTGCCCTTTGTGACACCTTCATTATCCATTCCCTTATCCCTTATTATTTTTTTGTTAGTTGGGATTCACGCTACAGCCTACATCCATTACATTTAGCTTGTGTTTAAGCACATTAGGCCCCTTTCAGACCTGCGGATTCGTATTTAGCCATACGCTTGCTCAGCGGGGATCGCTCCATTGATCCCCGATGAGGTCCGTTGATTCTCGCTGAGCCGCTGAGCCCCACATTGTGCAGGGACGGACCTGTCCGAGAGACCGCTCTCCTCAATGGGGGGATCGGATGATTACGGACCGCTTGTCCATTTTCATCCGATCCGCCAGACGGATGGAAAATAGGACATCCATCCATCTCGATTTTGCGGAGCGGATCGGGCCGGATCGCATTTTAGCAGACATGTCACCGTTAACATCCATCGATCCACAGAGGTGTATGGAGCGACCGCTCAGATCCGCCGGAAAAAACTGTCAGGCAGATCTGAACGTTTCGCACATGTGAAATGCAAACATGTGAAATGTGTCAACATGCGTTGACATTCCTTTTATTAATGCATTGTTCATAGCATTATTTTTTCCTAATTTGCACTGCAACATGCTTTTCTATGTTGTAATGCATTGCAAAGTGCTTAGAAACTAGAAAACCTCATCAAAGATGGGATTTTAAAGGCAATTTAGAAAAATCAAAAATATAATAAAGAAAATTATATATATATAAAAATATATGAATTTATTAATACAAACATAAATCATTTTATGATTCATGTTTGTATTAATAAATTCATATATTTTTTTATATATATATAATTTTCTTTATTATATTTTTTCTTTTTCTAAATTGCCTTTAAAATCCCATCTTTGAGGGTTTTCTAGTTTCTAAGCACTTTATAAGCAGTTTTTGGGATGAAAGTTTTACAGAAGTAAATCAAAACTGACAATTGTGACAATCATGCCTCTAACTGCTACATCTGCAGGACAGTTTGTTCTTTTGAAAAACAACAGGCTTAATGGTCAGTTCACTAGGTGGAAATTAAGGAAAGAAAGCCTTCAAAAATGAATTCCAGAATCTGGGTCAAGAAGGGGATTTTTTGTTTCTTTTTAGTGGTTGCCAGGGCGATAATTCAGAGACATAGTAAATCAAATCTCAGAATATGGATAACCAAATTAAATAAACTTATGAGAATAGAAGAACTAGCGGCACAGCTGCAAGACTGATATTCCTTTTTCCAGGTGATATGGCTCCCCTGGATATCGTTTATGAAAAACCCTGATTTTGGAACCTTAATAACATAGAACCCCTCCACCTGACCTTAAAATCCATATTTTTTTTATATAGTATTGGACATCTTGTTGGATGGCCCATGTTGTAATTTTTTCTCCTTTATTCTTTTTCATTTCCTTCTTACTTTTTTTTTTTTTTTTTTTTCCTTTGTCTTTCCTTGTATTAGCCAAGGTTTTTAACATTGAATTTCTTAACATGTATTTGCAATGCAGTTTTAACATTTCTTATGGCAATTTATGTTAAAGTCCATAGGTGTATCATTAAAAATACTTAAAGCCCCCGTGAGCTTTACTGTATATGTCCATGTTGTGAATTGTATTGTTTCCTTTTTGTTTTCTGTAATTTCTTATGAATTTTTATGATGAAAATTTCAATAAAGATATATTATATAAAAAAAAAAAAAAAAAGAATGAAGCCACCACAAATACCAAATACCACCAAAAAAAGGCTCTATTTGTGGGGAAAAAAATGATAAAAATTTTGCTTGGGTACAGTGTTGTATGACCGCGCAATTTTCATTCAAAATGCAACAGCGCTGAAAATTGGTCTGGACAGGAATGGGGGAAGTGCCTGGTATTGAAGTGGTTAAAAAAGTCTGATTATATCCTAATAACATATATTATATACTCAATTTGAAACTAGTGAGACTTTGGACTGCCATATAGCAGAGTGACAAAGAATAAAGTATGAGAAAGTTTTTTAAAGACAGCAGTTAGGGCCATGATGAATGTGCTCACACTGGTAGAAGTAATGGTGTTGGTCTTACTGTCTAGTGATTGATTCCTTCGCTCCAAGGTGCTCTTCAATGCAATATAACACATTCCTTGAGTTTACTCAAATACTTTATGCCTGGAAGTGAGATTCAGAAAGAATTAATCGTAGAATGTGATCTGTGACTGCAGCTCCTTGTCATTATGAACAATGGTGGCTACTGCTGTCTGTCACTCATCCTCAGTCAGGATATTCCCATCCGCCAGACAACGCTCCGAGTTCTGAAGTATCTGTGTGTTCCTAGATATCAGTCACACACATGCTGCTCTGTAATATCAATGCCTGATAACAAAAAAATCATATCACATTTGGTCTAATGCAGAAATGTATTTATAAGCTTCAGGTTCTTAATGCACAATCTAGACTTCATATCATACACATACTGTATGTATTTGACAGCTCTGCTTTGGCCGTGGGCTACTAATTAGAAAAAAGAAGAGTTTTTTGTTATTTATTATGTTTTATAAAGCTTGGAAAGCCTTCGGCTGGCTTAAACACCATTTTAAGCTAAACTCCTGCCCAGTATAAAAACAACAATTAATACATTGAATTAATTGTAGCACCCTCTAGTGTGTGTTAGAAGTGAGTGTAGTAAAACCATACTCTGACTCACATTTAAAGTGGAGGTCCACACAAAAAATGGAACTTACGCTTTTCGTAAACCCTCCCCCCCTCCGGTGTCACATTTGGCACCTTACAGGTATTTGCACCCACTTCTGGGCATAGACCCCCGCGAGGGTCTACGTCACTCCCCCCCCCCCCCCCCCACTGTCTGCTGGGAGACACACGGGTCCCAGAGACATCAGGGACTATTCAGATTGCACAGCGCAACTCGCGCATGCGCAGTAGGGAACCAGGAAGTGAAGCCGCAAGGCTTCACTTCCTGATTCCCTTACCGAAGACGGCAGCGAAAGCAGCATCCGAGGACCGAGGGACGGGTTGGCCTCGAGTATCGACATCGCGGGCGCCCTTATTTTAAAAGTCAGCAGCTGCAGCATTTGTAGCTGCTGACTTTTAAAAAAATGTAATTCGGTGAACCTCCGCTTTAAGCTGATGAGTCTTAATTGGGTCAGGGTTTATTAGAGGTTAGGGCTGGGTGATTCATCCTGGCAGCTCTCTGGTGCCTCCTCCTGGTCTAGAAGGTTGGAGAATCTTCTATAACTAGACGGTGGAGGTTAGCAGGAGCTGCCATAAATATTTATGGAGCCTTGGTCAATCCCCAGCAGTGGGCTGCCAGGGGGCTGAGATCACTCCATAAATAGACATGGGCCATGCCAGCAAGGCAGTCAGGTGGAAGATGGAGAAACAGTGTTGAGGAGGCTGTCAGTGGCCCTCAGGGGTACTCCCTAGTCTGGAGGGGGTGTCCTGCCTCGGGCTAGGGCTCGGGTGCTGGAAGGATCCTGCCAAAACACACGTGAGGAAGTCTTTCCTAGAGGCACGGGAACAAGAGGGGAGTGAGTAGTGCAACACTGTGGGAACAAAGGGGAAGGGTGACCGCCACATATAGCCAGTCTCCGATGAAGATAGCGGTGTGCTTAAGTTTTCAGGTCTTTCCCCTGAGAAATCTCCTGAGAGTCAGCCGGGTGGGCTGATGATGAGTCATTCTGGTGGACTGGTGTGGATAGTTAGCCTGGATGGCTAGTGAGAGGCTAATGCCCTGTACACACGACCGGTTTTCTCGTCAGAATAAACTCTGAAGGTTTTTCCTACAGAGTTCCGACAGAATTCCGCTGAAACTTTCTTGCGTACACGCAATCACACCAAAGTCCGACTGTCAAGAACACGGTGACGTACAACATGTACGACAGGACTAGAAAAAGGAAGTTTAATAGCCAGTAGCCAATAGCTTCCATCTCGTACTTGCTTCAGAGCATGCGTTGTTTTTGGTCCGTCGGAACAGCATGCAGACAAGCGGTTTCCCGATAGGAATTGGTTCCGTCGGAAATATTTAGAACATGTTCCATTTCTAGGTCCGTCAGAATTTTCGAGAAAAGAAAAGTCAGATGAGGCATACACACGATCGAAATATTCGATGAAAAGCTTCCATCTGACTTTTTCTGTCGGACATTCCGCTCGTGTGTACACGGCATTAGAGTAAGGCATGATCCTAAAATAATTGAGCTCTGTCATTTTAGAGCCATTGTTTCTAATATTTAGGGACTCGTTAATGACTGGAATGTTACCACTGGATTGGCGCAGGGCCAATGTGGTGCCCATATTTAAAAAGGGATCAAAGTCTTTGCCAAGTAACTATAGACCTGTCAGTTTAACTTCTATACTCGGAAGATTTTGGAGAGTTTAACAAAGGATCACATAGATGAGTTCTTGCTGGAAAAAAATATTTTAAGCAACAGACAGCATGGATTCATGAAAGACAGAAGTTGTCAAACAAACCTGATTTCTTTTTATGAGGAGGTAAGTAAAACCTTGGCTAGAAGGTTGGCTGTGGACGTGGTATACTTGGATTTTGCAAAAGCGTTTGACAGTTCCCCACACATGGCTCATGTGTAAGGTAAAGTCTACAGGCTTGGCAATATCAATTTGTAAATGGATAGAAAACTGAATAAAAGACAGGATTCAGAGAGTAGTGGTAATGACTCTTATGCCTTGTACACACGGTCGGACATTCCGACCACAAAATCCATTTGGACAAAGTTGTCGGAAAATCCAATCGTTCTGAACGAGGTGACGTACAGAGAGGCCAGTAGCCAACAGCTTTTGTCTCCAATTTTCTTCCGAGCATGCTTGGCACTTTGTGCGTCGGAATTCTCTACATACGATCGGAAAAAGTCTGATCGGATTTTGTTGTCGGAAAATTTTAAATCCTGCTCTCAAATTTTTTTCGGCAGGAATTCCGACGAAAAAAGCCAGCTAGAGCCCACACACGATCGGATTTTCCAACAACATAATCCAATCAGACTTTTTCCATCGGAATATCCGACCGTGTGTATGGGGCATTAATCTGAATGGTCTATGATTATCGGTGGTGTACCCCAAGGTTCAGTGTTGGGACCCTTATCTTTATAAATTATATCGGGTCTGGGATTAAAAGTACCATTTCAGTCTTTGCAGATGACACTAAGCTATGTAGTGGAATAACGTCCTTACAGGATGTCTCCAATTTACAAGCCGACCTCAATGCTCTGTCTAATTGGGCGACTATGTGGCAGATGAGGTTTAATGTTGATAAATGTAAAGTTATGCACTTGAGGGCTAAGAATATGCATGCATCATACATACTAGGGGGAGTACAACTGGGTGATCCGTAGTGGAGAAGGATCTGGGGGTTTTAGTAATGCCAAGCTGTAGTTTCCAAAGTGAGCAAAGTCCTTTCTTGTATTAAGAGAGGTATGGACTCCAGAGAGAAAGATATGATTTTGCCCCTGTACAAATCATTAGTAAGACCTCATCTGGAATATGCAGTTCAGTTTTGGGCACCAGTTCTCAAACATGATATTGGGGAACTGGAGAAAGTGCAGAGAAGGGCAACCAAACTGATAAGAGGCACGGAGGAGCTCAGCTATGAGGAAAGATTAGAGGAATTTAATCTATTACCTCTTGAGAAGAGGAGATTAAGGGGGGATATAATCAACATGTACAAATACATAAGTGGTCCATAAAGTGAACTTGGTGTTGAGTTATTCACTTTAAGGTCATCACAGAGGACAAGGGGGCACTCTTTACTCTTTACTTTATCTCCAAATACGAAAAGGTTTCTTCACAGTAAGAGCTGTGAAAATGTGGAATAGACTCCCTCCAAAGGTGGTTCTGGCCAGGTCAGTAGATTGCTTTAAAAAAGGCCTGGATTATTTCCTAAATGTACATTTATATGTAATATAACTGGGTACTAACATTTATAGGTAAACTTGGGGGATCAGGAATTAATTTCTTCCCCTGCTATAGCAAATTGGATCATGCTTTGCTGGGATTTTTCGCCTTCCCCTGGATCAACTGTAGGTATTGGATTGTGTATATGGCAGCCAGGAGGGTTGGCAGTGCCTGAAGAAGTGGTACTGGGATCAGTGGCCACAGAGGAGAAGTTACATGCTGATTCACTATCTGAACTACCCTTAAAGTGATTGTAAAGTCTTGTGTGTTTTTTTAATATAAAAATAACAAACGTGTTCTACTTACCTGCTCTATTGCAGTGGATTTGCACAGAGCAGCCCGGATCCTCCTCTTCTTTGGTCCCTCTTTCCTGTTCCCTCCCTCCTGTCGAGTGCCCCCACAGCAAGCAGCTTGCTATGGGGGCATCAAATGAGCTGCAGCCACTGATCACTGTATTCTGACAAAAGAGTCCCACTATCAGAATACAATGTGCCAGCTGGGAGGATTTCTCCATCCACCTTGCTTGTGTGAATGGAGGAATCCATTTGTTTTTTGTTCAGCCTACTGGCTGATAAAAAAACATGAGTAATTTATGGCCAGCTTTAGTAAGTCAGATAGTTTTAGGAGGCCAGTATCTGTGAAGTGTTGCAGGCAAAATCTGGATTGAAAGGGACGGAAAAGGTTGTTAACAGTTGCAGGCATTCTAGAAGTTTGGAGGTAAACATGAGTAAGGAGATGGGTCTAAAGTTCCTGGGACGGGAGGGTTCAGTACAAGTGTTAGAGGGGTGGGAAAGAAGTCAGTAGAGAGGGAGAGTTTGAAGATGTGAGTTAGAGAGCCTAGAATAGAGCAAAAGGGTGAGTGGAATAGAATGGGGTCCAGAGGGCTGGTGGTTAGGTGGGCATCAGACAGAAGCAGGGGTGGACTGACCGGTCAGGCAGTTCGGCCGTGTTCCAATGGTCTGGGGTCAGTAGGGGGCCCCATGAGAGGCTGCACATGTGTCACAGAGAGCAGGGGACTGCCGGTGAAAGGCAGTGACGGCACCCAGGGATGCCAATGTATGTAGGGGGCCCTTTTGCATTGCCCCTCACTACATTCACTCATAAAACATAGAAGCCCGACTTCTGTGTTTTATAAGTGACAGCGATCCTGGCGGCACACTCAAAACACTTCCTACTCTCCCTGCATATTCAACATAGAAGGGGGAAGGGCAGGGCACACAGCTCTCTCCTTAGATCCCGCAGCATCACAAGAAGGTCGCAGTGGCAGCCTGACCTGTAAGCTCACTCTTCCTGTGGGACAGTGGAGCGCTGTGTCCTAGACAGGGAGGAGAGGTCTGTATTGGGAAAGGAGGAGAGAGGCACTCTGCACTGGACAGGGAGGAGAGAATAGATCTGTACTGTGGGGGAGGGGCAAAAATTTTGGGGCAGAGCACTCTACTGGGGGGAGGGGTGTTCTGTGAGATATGCGCACCTGCACTCTGTACATAGTACAATCATCAACCCTGCCCTCTGAATGTAATGCACTCCTGAACCCTTTCCTCTGTACATAACGCAATCCTGAATGCTGTCCTCTGTACGTAGCACAATCCTTAACGCTGTCCTCTGTACGTAGCGCAATCTTGAAACCTGTCCTCTGTACATAGCACAATCCTGAACCCAGTTCTCTGTACGTGGCGCAATCCTGAACCCAGTTCTCTGTACGTGGCGCAATCCTGAACCCTGTCCTCTGTACATAGCGCAATCCTGGACCCTGTCCTCTGTACGTAGCCCAATCCTGAACCCTGTCCTCTTTATGTAGGGCAATTCTGAACCCTGTCTCAACTGTACATATCGCAATCCTAAACCCTGTCCTCTGTATGTAGAATAATCCTGAACCCTGTCCTTTGTACGTAGAATAATCCTGAGCCCTGTCCTCTGTACGTAGCGCAATCCTGAACCATGTCCTCTGTATGTAGCGCAATCCTGAATTCTGTCTCAACTGTACATAGCGCAATCCTGAACCCTGTCCTCTGTACGTAGAATAATCCTGAACCCTGTCCTCTGTACGTAGAATAATCCTGAACCCTATCCTTTGTACGTAGAATAATCCTGAGCCCTGTCCGCTGTACGTAGCGCAATCCTGAACCATGTCTTCTGTACGTAGCGCAGTCCTGAACCCTGTCCTTTGTACGTAGCGCAATCCTGAACCCTGTCCTCTGTGTGTAGTGCAATCCTGAACCCTGTCCTCCAGGTCTCATTAGACTCCTTTGTAGTCTCTAATGGACACTGTTAGAGAGAGACACCCCCCTCCGGGTCCCATTAGACTCTGCTGTAGACATTAATGGGGCCTGGGGGGGAATGCTGTCTAACAGACTGTCTAATGGTTACTGTTAGAGAGGGACCACCCTCCAGGTCCCATTAAAAAAAAGCAGAAGTTGTACTTTGTGCAAAATGTAGGGGCGGGGTCAGGGCCAGATCATGGGCGGGCCAGGGTGGGTCATGGGCGGGGCCTGACAGGGGGCTCTTGCTTTATTTGGTCCGAGGGGCCCGAGTGTTGTCAGTCTGCCCCTGGACAGAAGTATATCAACTTCCTTTGTTATAACAGGGACAAAAGATGAAATTGATAAATGTATTGATAGAAATGGTATGTTAGGTGGGTGTGATATCTGGATAGCTGGGAAAGGGACTGCAGAAAAGTGCTACATCTCCTCATTTCTTATCTTGCTGACAATGTTTTGCTAGACGAGAAGAGAGAGAACTCTAAAACAGCAACATGGACTGAAATCTACTAAAATTTCTTATGTAAAGTAGGGGAGAGCTAGAAGCTCAGTCAGATTTTTGATTTCTGTGTTCCTGTTGCCGATTTTCCCTCACTTCCTATATGGTGAAGCCCCTGGACTTCATATTAAACACATACAGTATATACCAACGCTCTGCTAATGTGCTTATGCTGGAGTTATGTCATCCTGGCCAGTTAATTGAGATGACCAAAGATCCCAATCCCAGAAGAAGACCGCAAGGCATAGATGTCAGCACTGGCAAGGAAGCTTGGGAAGTTCGTATCCTTAGTTCCACTATAATTGGAGATTTTCCCTTAGCTTCCTCTCCTGGTGACAATGTTGTCACTAGGACAGGAAATCTAAACAAGATTCTCACCTGAGCAAAAGGTAACAGCTTATTAGTTGCTAAGGGGTTCCCCTCTTTGCATTAACAGAATGAGCCTAATGCCGGTGGCTGACTAGAATTAGAAAACATAAAGGAAATGTGTTGCTGAATCACTCTGCCGAGTAAGTGGCACGTGTTGGTGACCTGCCAGCTCCTGCTGGGACAGCAGACTTTCTTTCCCGTGGCTCTGTGCAAACACTGGCTGGACTGCAGGCAGCAATTAATGTCAAAGCTTTCACTTGACCCCAGGGCCATCTAGCATTATGCTATATTGTTATTGCAATTAAATGCAAAAAACACGTAGAGCCAGAGCTGGAGAGCTGCAGGCATATGTTAAATGTAACCCCTCTATTTAATTGTATATACTCAATCACTAAAAATGTTCATCTTATATTTAAATGGTACTTAGTGAAGTGACCTGTAATCTTCCCCAATGTCATATTTTTATTGTCATTTGTACAGAACGAATTGCTAAGTGGAAGTCCCTACATTAACGGTTAAAGTGAAAGAAGCACTGAGATGCTCAATAGTCTCTGTCGATCACCAACTAATGCTACTGCATTTTATTCCTATTCTGTGTACTTAATGTGGAACTAAACCCTCCTATCCTTTACAGCCAAGGAAGCTGACATCTTAGCCTCTGTTTGATCTTCAGTTGCCGTGGTGCAGCACATGTGATCAGTTAGCACGCCAGCCATTTGATGGCTTCACCGTTTGATTGAGAGCACAAGCAACTGTGACAACTATCATTCACAGCATGCCTTGAATGTACCTGCTTTGTTCGGACACACAGGATACATTTCCCAGGATCTGGCAGCCGTGGATAACACATATCCAACCTTCCAGGTTCTATAATAAGGTCATTTTAATTTGAGTGATCTCTCTCTGCCCACCTCATTGGACTCCTCCATTTCTTTCTCCTCTTCTTTTGGTTCATTTCCTTTTCATTTTCTAGCTTTCCCTCTAGCTTTTCTATTTATTTATAAATGTCTATTACTCACCAGGCTGCCGGGCGTGAGGATGGTTACAGCGATTACATCTTATTATTTGCATATTGCATACGTATTTACATAGGGACCCACTCTTTAACACTTGAATTGTTTCCTATTTTTTATCCTCGAGTTTGGGTGTCTAGGTTTTAGTCCATCATGTACTACAGTTTGGAGTATCAAGTTCTCTTCATCCAGGATTTAAGGACTTCAGTCAATATCTTATATTGCATTTAAAGAGGAACTTCAGTCTGCTCACATCATTTGTAATAAAAACATCTTTGCCATTCTGAAGGTTCCCTCCAACCACTTTGCATATTATTATTTTTTTATTGCGATTCTGTACTTGCCAAATATGCTGCAGAAAGCTCCCTCCATTGAGTCTGGCTGCAACCATTTTAACTGTGGGCAGCTGAAGCAGCTGCCTGTTCACTTCCTGGATTTACACAGAGGCACACCTCCACCTCTGCAGCTCTCATTGGCCCTCTTATGACTCACCCCCCTCCGTTCCTGGCAAACTCCCACAAGAGTGAGAGAGAGAGCTGTGCATGATGTCATAAGCCTAGGCTTTTTAAAAGAGAAGAAACAGGAAGTGGGCTGTATAAGGTATTTACTGGCAGGAAAAAAAAAATTACTATCCAAAGTTAAAGTAACAAGGGCAGAAGATTTAATAGATGGAAAGATGAAAAAATTACTGAAGGTCCACTTTAAGGTTTATGTAAAATTCTTTTTGCACCCCCCTTGTCGGGACTTTATCTTTATGCTATGTTTGATGTAACCATCTCATTGTTTAACTAACTTGTTGACTTTTTCCCTGCAATAAAATCCTTTTGTAAAAGAATGTACCTGCTTTGGGAAACAGGTAGATCAAGCTCTTAGTTTTGCCTTAAAGGGGTTGTAAACCCTCATGGTTTTTCACCTTAATGCATTCTATGCATGATATGGCCAAGGAACACACCAGACAGGTCAGGGATAAAGTTGTGGAGAAGTTTAAAGCAGGGTTAGGTTATAAAAAAATATCCCAAGCTTTGAACATCTCACAGGGCATTGTTCAATCCATCATCCAAAAATGGAAAGCGTATGGCACAACTGAAAACCTACCGTCCACCTAAACTGAGAGGACAGGCATTGAGAGCATTAATCAGAGAAGCATCTAAGAGGCCCATGGTAACTCTGGAGGATCTGCAGAGATCCACAGCTCAGGTGGGACAACTATTAGTCGTGCACTCCACAAATCTGGCCTTTATGGAAGAGTGGAAAGAAGAAAGACATTGTTGAAAGAAAGCCATAAGAAGACCCGTTTGCAGTTCATGAGAAGCCATGTGGGGACACAGCAAACATGTGGAAAAAAGTGCTCTGGTCAGATGAGACAAAAATTGAACTTTTTGGCTTAAAAGCAAAATGCTATGTGTGGCGGAAAACTAACACCACACATCACCCTGAACACACCATCCTTACCATGAAACATGGTGGTGGCAGCATCATTTTGTGAGGATGCTTTTCTTCAACAGGGACAGGGAAGCTGGTGAGAGTTTATGGGAATGTGGATGAGCCAAATACAGGGTAATCTCAGCAGAAAACCTGCTAAATACTTCAGATTAGGGCGGAGGTTCACCTTCCAGCAGGACAATGACCCTAAATATACAGCCGGAGCTACAATTGAATGGTATAGATCAAAGCATATTCATGTGTTAGAATGGCCCAGTCAAAGTCCAGACGTAAATCCAATTGAGAATCTGTGGTAAGACCTGGAAATTGCTGTTCACAGATACTCTCCCTCCAATCTGACAGAGCTTGAGATATTTTGCGAAGAAGAATGGACAAAAATGTCACTCTCTAGATGTGCAAAGCTGGTGAAGACATACCCAAAAAGACTTGCAGCTGTAATTTCAGTGAAAGGTGGTTCTACAAAGTATTGTCTTGGAGGGGGGGGGGGGGGGGGGGGCTGAATACAAATGCATGCCACACTTTTCACATATTTATTCGTAAAAAAAAAATTTGATGCCACCGTGTGTTGGTTTATCACATAAAATTCCAATAAAATACATTTACGTTTTTGGTTGTAACATGACAAAATGTTGAGAATTTCAAGGGGTATGAATACTTTTTCAAGGCACTGTATACTTTAATGTCATTGAATTAAGGTTTCCTTGTACCTTAAAGTAGAATTCCAGCCTAGCACGTACTAGCCTTAAAGGATAGGTTCACTTTTTATAAAAAAAGAATAAAAGCAAATTTTTTGCAGGTAAACAATACAATACAATCTGACAGGAAGAGAGAATGAACTACGAAACCACTTTATAGCTCCGTGGTAGTTCATTGAAAACTACAAGCCGACATTCGCAAAGGCTGCTGGACCTTGTAGTTTTCCATTCACAGGACACTGAATGAGTGACACGGCCGAAGCCCCACTCTGCCACGTTTTTTTTAAATTGTGACAGCTACCGGGGTGGTGGGGTGGGAGAAGATCCCCACTATCTGTCAGATTGGTGATCGGGGAGGTGCGGGGCATGTTACATGTTACACCCTGAATATGGGTGTAACATGTTATGAAAGGAGAACTTATCCTTTAATGTACCCTCCCCCCTCCTGTTACCTATGCTAACTAACTCGTGTAAACAAAAATGTGTGTATTTACCCATTTTCAGCCCACTCTGGTCCATTCACATGATCCCCTGTCTTACTGTCTCAGTCAGTGGTGGCTGCAGGAGAGAGGAGGGAGTGCTCGACATGGGCTGGGAAATCTGGAAGCGGTGACATCCCATGGCCCCATTGACGGTGCTCCCTCCACTCCCCTGCAGTTGCTGCTGGCTGACACAGGGGTGCTGAGTTAGTTGGGAGAGGGGACATTGTTAAGGCTGGGTTCCCATATGTGCGACTGCGGGTTCGTGCCTGGGGTCCTGTTCACTGATTCAGGTTTGATTTTTTATTTTTGTCTCAATTCAGACTTGAACGGACCTAAACACGCACAGGACCCTTTTGCAATCTGCTCCACAGCTGCCCCATGCCTGTGTGAGCCAACTCCATTGAGAGCTGGTCAAACTCGCATTTCATGCAAATTCAGGGATGTTTAAAACATTCAGCCCTATACTTCCTTGCAGTGTGCCACAAACATTGGTACTATTTCACTACATGCCACAAACAATACAAACATTTTTGTGTGCTTTGATATTGACACTTTCACCTTCCCCACCCACCTAGGGACAGGGGGAGCGCAATTTTCTATCTTCACACTGGACATTGGGTGACCTTTTTTCAGCACTGCCAGGCACCCCACAGATGTGCAAGCATCTACCCAAAGATTATACAGTCAGTGCATAAATCAGAACACTGCAAAAGATGGACCCAATCAGACCCCAAGCTCTGTGTACTTTGGAAAACAATGACCAACTTATAGGAGCTGCAGAATAAAGTTATTATTTACTGTATTTATTGGTGTATAACACACACTTTTTCACCTTGAAAATCGGGTGCAAATATCATGTGCATGTTATACTCCAATCAGTGCTGGGACAAGGCCATTTGGTGCCCAGGGCGATGATGGCAAACTGCGCTCCCCCCATTTTTTAGAAAGAATCAATGTCATTTCAAAACAAGAATATACTTAAAACAATAAAAATTCAATTAGGTTTAACCACTTGCTTACTGGGCACTTAAACCCCCCTCCTATCCAGATCAATTTTCAGCTTTCATCGCTGTCGCACTTTGAATGACAATTGCGTGGTCATACAACACTGTACCCAAATGACATTTTTATAATTTTTTCCCCCAAATAGAGCTTTATTTTGGTGGTATTTGATCACCCCTGCGATTTTAATTTTTTGTTAAAAAAATGTAAAAAGACAGAATTTTACATTTTTTTTTTTTTTTTTTTTTTAATTTTGTTATAAAAATGTAAAATGTTTAATTTTTGTCCGTCATTGATGTACACTGATGAGGCGGCAGTGATGGGCACTGATGGGTGGCAGTGATGGGCAGCACTTTTAGGTGGCACTGATTGGCGGCACTCGTGGGCATTGATAGGTGGCACTGGTGGGCATTGATAGGTGGCACTTGTGGGCATTGACAGATGGCACTTGTGGGCATCGACAGGTGGCACTTATGGGCATTGACAGGTGGCACTTATGGGCATTAACAGGTGGCACTAATGAGGCATAATTGCCTCTGACGTTTCGGGACCGATGTCCCTTTAAGATGAGCTGGTGATCAGCTTTTTTTTTTCTCCTCCGCTGTCAGTGTGAGGAGAAAAAAAAAAGATCACCAAGCTTTTGTTTTGATCATGTGATCAGCTGTCATTGGCTGACAGCTGATCACATGGTAAGGGGCCGGGACCCACCCCTTACTTGGATCGCTGATCACCCGAGTCTCAGTGACTCTGTGATCACGGCACAAGCAGGGAGCGTGCACAGGAGAGGACATCATATGACGGCCTCCCGGGAATTGAGATCTGCGCTATGGCAGTCATTCGGCTTGATCATTAAAGGGGTAAAACCTTCTGGAGCTGAAGTGGTTAACACATACCTAAGAGTAAATCCCCCCCCCCGCCCCAGTATAATCCATGTAAATTCCCCTAGTGTACTCCCTGCAGTGTAATCCCATCATATAAATCCCCTAATGTAATCCCCTGCAGTGTATTCTCCCCTGCAGTAGGAGGTGAATTAGTGGAGCCAAGTGCCTTGTTCGGGCACTGGGCTCTGGAACTCCAGTGGTAAGGGGGACCTGGGCTGTGTTCAAGTGCCCAAATGGTTAGTCCACCCCAGCCTGTCCTGACCACCCCCCCCAGCTCTAATCTCATCTAATGACTGATCCCATTAGACTCATCAACAGAGTAGGTAGGTATGTCTGTACAGGGCCGCCATCAGGGGGGTACAGCCCATACACTTGTAAGGGGCCCCAGGGTCTGGACGGGCCCGGCCGACTGGCAGGGATATGAGAAGACAGGGTTGGGTGCAGAAGAGCTCCGTGGATGCTCCTGTATGTCGGAAGGCTGCCGCTCTGCCATGAACTGACATTGGGCTCTTTGCTGCCACCTCTGGCCATTTCCTGCATGTGCACCGCTCTGCATATGGAAACAAGAGCTGGGACTAGAACCACCTTTACAAGTAAGAGCTGTTGTGCGGGGGTGATTGTGTACATGCCCGTGTGTCTACATTTCTGTGTGTGTACATGTCTCTGTGTGCGTATGCACATGTCTCTGTGTGTGTGTACATGTCTCCGTGTGTGTACATGCCCGTGTGTGTGCATGTCTGTGTGTGCGTACATGCCTGTGTGTGTGTGTATGTGCTTTTCATATACACACATGTGAGTGGTGCTAGGAGCGTACAGGTGTGAGAGGGGCTCAGAGCGTACAGGTGTGAGGGGGCTCAGAGCGTACAGGTGTGAGGGGGCTCAGAGCGTACAGCTGTGAGGGAGCTCAGAGCGTACAGGTGTGAGAGGGGCTCAGAGCGTACAGGTGTGAGAGGGGCTCAGAGCGTACAGGTGTGAGGGGGCTCAGAGCGTACAGGTGTGAGGGGGCTCAGAGCGTACAGGTGTGAGTGGGCTCAGAGCGTACAGGTGTGAGAGGGGCTCAGAGCGTACAGGTGTGAGAGGGGCTCAGAGCGTACAGGTGTGAGGGAGCTCAGAGCGTACAGGTGTGAGGGGGCTCAGAGCGTACAGGTGTGAGAGGGGCTCAGAGCGTACAGGTGTGAGAGGGGCTGAGGCACTGAAGGACTTGGTGGGATGGCTAGTGGGCAGATTCGGTGGGACGGCCAGTGGGCGGGACCCTGGGGAATGTTGGTGGTCAGGCTCAGGGGGGGCAGGCCTAAAGCTGTGTAAGGGGCCCCACAATTTCTGATGGCTGCCCTGTGTCTGTAGGCTTTACCTGCCTTGGGTCACTCCAGCAGCTTCTGCACCATGGTGCCCAGGTCCTCAGTCTTGACAGCCTGGAGCAGCTCCTGGTTCTTCTTTACCCTGGGTACTAGAGAAGAAGGCAGATCCTGGCAGAGCCTGATTGGCCCTGACATCCCCAGCATCCTTCCCTGGAGAGGAGGAGGAGGACTTGGAGATTGATGGGACCCCGGGGCAGATGTGCTGCTGGGGCGGGAGAGCACACTCAGGAACACTCAGGAGCCAACCCAGGGAGGGAGGGGCGGAGCTGAGGTGCCGGGGAGGAGCCATGAATACCTGGGAGCAAGCTCCATACTCAGGAGCCGTGCTGGGAGAGAGGGGCGAAGCTGAGGCGCTGGGGTGAGCTGGAGGAGGGGTCAGGAATAACCAAGAGCGAGCTCCATACTCGGAGCCAGACCGGGGAGGGGCGGAGCCGAGGTGCCCGGGTGAGCAGAGAAGGAGCCAGGAATACTTGGGGGCGAGCTACAAAATCGGAGCCGGACAGGAAGGGGGGGGGGGGGGGCGGAAGTGCAGAGTTAACCCATGGGGAGGAGCAAAATGACACCAAGCAGCTGGGAGGGGAAGGGAGAAGGATCATAACCGCCCATTGGTCTCCTGATCCCGCCTCCCTTCCTTGAGCGATCTGATTAGCTGCACTGACTCTGAGCTGCATTCTGGCCGGAGCGCTGCCACCGCACACACACACAGATGTATGGTCAGTCCGCCCCTGCTCAGGACTCCCGAGTGGGGAGATGTCATCTGGCAGAGAATAGAGAAGCCAGCGGCCATGGCTGTGCCCTAGGCGGCAGTGCCTAGTTCGCCTAGCGGTAGCGCCGGCCCTGAGGACACTTCACTGCACCCCCCACCCCCAATAAATTGTACCGCCCAGGGCATCTGCCCCTTCCGCCCCCCCCCCCCCCCCCTTGTATTGGCTCTGACTCCAATACTTCAATTTTAGCTGCCTTGGAGGGGACAGGGAGGGGGGGGGCGGGATGAGCACCGTCAGATTACATACAGTGAGAATCTCCTGTTTACTTGGTAGCCTCTGTAATGGGAAGTCCCGTCTCCTGGGCCACCATTGGACCACTGTTCTGTCCTGCCCCCCTCTCTGTCCCCTCTAGGCTGCAGATGGGCATCGATCAGGCTGCATTGATGGCAATGGTGAGGCTGCAGATGGGCACTGACCCTTATTTTTCTTCAAAGTTCCTTATTTAAAATTTTAGTTTTTTTCCTGAAACTTCCCTCTTAAAATGAATGTGCGTGTTATATGCCAATAAATACGGTAATTCTGCTTAAAAAACTAAATACTTCTGTCATTCCTGCATAGAAGAAGAATTAGTTTTTTTTTGGGCATTTGAAAATCACAGAATCATAAAATCAAATAAAGTCGATTTTTTTTTTTTTTTTTTCAATATTTTTTATTGAAATTTTAACAATACATAAAATGTAAAAGAAAAAAGAACAAAAGGAATAAGAGAAGCTCAAACAGAATGTGTTCGATATACACAGTAAGGTTTCACACAATGGAATCAAATGTATGATATGTTATATATATATATACCTTAGAAGGATTATGAATGAAAAAAGATTTTCAGAGAATTTCAAGAACATTGGAGATGTGGTAGAGGGCTATTCGTGTTGATTGTATGGAAGCAAGTATACTGTCTATGTCTCAAGGAGTAGTGTTTTTAGGCCAGATAGACCATTTGCTATCAAATTTCTTGCGCTGCATGGAGTTTAGTGCGATAAGGCGTTCAAATGTGTAGTTTCTGTGTACTGCTTTAGATACATCAGAGAGGTTTACAGTGGTATTAGTTTTCCATATGCGTAAACTAGAAACCAGAGCGTCTATTTTACGCATATGGAAAATAAAGTCGATTTTAATGATATAAAATTGCAAACTGGCTTATAATTTGACAAGTACATACATTAGATCAACTTTTCTGTTTCAATCTTTTTATTCAGTTTTTTAAATGACAATGAAAAAAAAAGAAATACATTATAATGTAACAAAAGCAGGTGCATAATGATACTGTCATCAAAATCAGTGGACAAGAATATGGTGACAATAGCATTTTTAACCAGTTAGTGACCGCCCACTGTAGATATACTATGGCAGGGTGGCCACTCTGTGCGGTACATGATCTGACACTTCCAGGTCTGGGGCGCATGCTGCCCGCAACCCGCTCCCGCTGTGATTGGACACAGCGGGAGACATCCAGTGGGTCTGGTGGAGAAATGCAGAACGGCGGTCTGCCTATGTAAACAAGGCAGACTAGCGTTCTGTGAGAGAGAAATGTGCTGATCCACGGATCTTTACATTCCCCCAGTAAAACCCCCCGCCACAGTAAGTATTCACTCCCAGGGAACAAATGTAAATCTTTGATTGCTGCCCATGATGTTAACCCCTTCCCTGTCAGTGTCAATAGTACAAAAACAGTGCATAGTTTTTAGCACTGATTACTGTATTAGTGTCACTTGTCCCCAAAAAGTGTCAAAACTGTCAGTTAGGTGTCCTATTTGTCCGCCCCAATATCGCAGTCCTACTATAATTCACTGATCACTGCCATTACTAGTAAAAAATAAAACAAAAAAAAATAACCAAAAATATATCATAGTTTGTAGACGCTATAAACTTTGCGCAAACAATCAATATACATGTATTGGAGTATTTTTACCAAAAATATGTAGCAGAATACACATTGGCCTAAATTGTTGAAGAAATTTGTTCTTTTACACAATTTTATTGGGAATGTTTTTTTAGCAAAAAGTAAAAAATATTGTTCTTTTTTTCAAAATTGTCGGTCTTTTTTAGTATATAGCACAAAAATAAAAACCACAGAGGTGATCAAATGCCACCAAAAGAAAGTTCTATTTGTGGGAAAAAAAGGACATACATTTTATTTGGTTACAGCGCCGCACACCCCCCGCAGTTGTCAGTTAGTCGGTAACGCAGTTCCGTATCGCAAAAAATGGCCTGGTCATGAAGGGGGTTAAACCTTCCGGAACTGAAGTGGTTAAAGGATAGGGAGTTTAGTCAGAAACCCATGGAAAGTCCATTAGTAGGTACCAGGAACTTCACCAATGTGGTTAACTGTGAAGAGTCCCATAAAGTAATACATGTTTGGCTATATGCCAAGAAGAGACCAAATAATTGATGGGCCTTACTTCAGGCCAACATTGTAGGCTCGGCGGAGGGGTCAAGCTGGACTACGCCCAACCCAACATACCACCAGAGTAGGCTATGAACATAACAATAAAACTATGGCTAACATAGGAACCACTATGGCGCCTAACCCTAGGCTTATTTATCTTACTCTGAGAACATCAAATAATTAGAAAAATCAAATATATCAATATAGTATCCTTTAAGATATCTTGTCACATATAAAACCTGTACAAAAAACCTAAGTAGTAACAAAGGGACAGAGGTTCCGACTAGAGGACCTATATTCCACCTGAGGAGGGAAATAGAAAAAGCAAGTAAGAAAAAGAAAAAAAGAAAACCAGAGAAAAGTGCAGAGAAGTGAGACCATACCAATCCGGGAATCCACCCTACCACCGATACAATGTCAACCCCGAGTGTCCGGTACCTGTAGGTAAGAAAGCCAAGGGGTCCATACCTTTTCAATCGGGTTTGTTTGTCTCATAGCATTAAAACAACTTTTAATAAAAAATTGGTTTTCCTACATTGTGACTCTGTACTGTTGCTTGTTACCATGACAATATTAGAAGATTAGGTTGAACATAAGGACAGGTTTGGTAGGTTCAGCTGTCATTCAGCACCTCATCACATCACTATCAAGAAGGAAACGGCAACATAGTGCTTGCTTGTAATTCTTTCCTGCTTACATAACACAACATGCTGCAGCTTTAATTCTGCTGGTTTTTATGTTTTTGCACTGTAGCTGGAGAGCAGCAGATGAAATGCTCAGGGTCACTTTCATTAGCTTTTTAATCTATTTTCAATTCATCTTTCCTAGTTTTGTGCGCTGACCATTTAAAAACAGTTGAAATAAGTCTAAATGTAATGCCAAACATTGTTTAAAGAAGGATTAAACAGATAATTGAAGGATTAAATTGTATAAAATGGCCTGCATTTTATTTAATTTCAGTCTTAATAGAACACACGTTGATACCTGCACCTTCCATGGAAGGTGAATACTTTTAAAGAGAATGCATAGTCTTTGTTTAAATATACAGTCGTGTGAAAAAGTAAGGGAATTGGGAATTGTTGACTTCTTTCAACAAATTTGAACAGGCAACCATTAGATCTTACTACTTTATCTGTGCCTACAGATAAAGATGATATACTTGAACGAACGACACATAAAATGTATATGATGTAGGGGAATTAACAAAGAGTGGTGCAAGCACAATGTTTGCACCACAATTCTAAACATAAATAATGGAGCAGATGCTGCCCCTTTATAACAAAAGTGGCAGTTCTTTGTGACAGACACAGTACAGGGAACAGGAGAACTGGAGCTGCACACCCTGATCTTTCTCCTGGCCCTGCTGAGCTCAGAGCGACAGCGAGGAAGAGGGTTCAGGATCTGCTCATGTAGTGCAATCACTGTACAGGCAGAGGGATGTGAGCTTCAAGCTGGAGAAGATCTACAGTAGTTTTATAAATGGAAAACTGCCACTTTCTCTCTGGTAATTAGGTGCATACCCTAGGCCAGTTTCTATTTCACTTTGAAATAGAAACTGGTGCAGATGGCACAGATTGACCTGAAACAGGTATACCTGCTTGGTTAACGTGGTGCAGGCCACCCCCAACAAATTTCTGTGCCAATACAATGTAGGAAGGAATACAAGACGCTTAGTTATTTCTCCAGGATGTATTCATTTTCATTATCTAAGTTAGCAAAAATGCAGATTTGTTATATGGGAAAAATTTCTATACCCCTACATTTACCACCAATTGCAATTAGAATCAATTTACCACCACATGCCAATTCACAGGAATCTCCACAGGCAGTCTGCAGAAAGAACCTGTCTATTTTTTTGAAAAATTATTTTTATTCATTTTCTACATTTGACATAACAACAAGGTGGCAACAATTGCCAATGAGTTGGCCACACAAGGCCGTACAACAAAACAACAGTTGGTAGCAGGGCCGGATTAACATAGGGGCTGATGGAGCTGCAGCTCCAGGCCCCTGCCTTAAAATCGGCCCACACAGCCAGCAGTACAAGCCCAATTTCTCCTGTCCATAAACGTCTATGGGACAGGAGAAGCTGTGTGTAAATGCAGGGGTGTCTGGCTGTACCTGTGTTGGCTCACTGTGGTTATTAGTATCACAGTACACAGTTCCCCCCCTACACAAATGGCTCTGCCTTCCCCCTCCCCTCTCTCTCCTCTCCCTCTCTCTGTAAAGTCCGTGCAGTGAAGGAGCCGTGTGGGCGGGGAAGTTGTGAACAGAGCAGATGGAAGGTGAACTGAACACATATGTGAGTGATGAGCTTCTGACCATCCAAGTGTGAGCTCAGTGACTGTTATCTGCCTTCTCTCACCCTTTTGCCTTCTCTCACCCTTTACTTTTTCCTTCAGCAATGGCTGTTATAACTGCAGCCAATATGTTTAGACTTGGCTCCTTGTGCTTTTAGGTGGGTTCACACTGGTTTGCAAAGTTTTGGCCCATTGCTGGTGTATACGCAGGTTTCCTGCGTTATACCTGCAGTCCTATTGATTTATATCAGGTTGCATGTTTTTTTCTGAAAGCACACCAAAATTTCTGCATGCTGCATCTTTGGCGCACTGTCAAAAAATGTGGCAAAAACCTGCAACCTTATATAAATCAATAGAACTGCAGCTAAAACTGCAGATACACAAGCAGTGCAGCCAAAACTGCAGCACACCAATGTGAGCCCAAAGGCTTGTACACACCCCCCTCTGTAGAACTTGGTCTGATCAATACTGCTGGCATTCATTTTACACACAGCCATACCATCTCAGCTCAGGAGGGGTGGGGGCCCCAGGGATTTGTTTGACTATGTAGGCCCTGTTCCTTCTACCCATCCAGGAAAAGTCCTGGAGGGAGTGGCAAGTGGCACGCTGTATCTGGTGGCAGGGTATAGGTGGCAAGTGGCACACTGTATCTGGTGACAGGCTGTCGGTGGCAAGTGGCACACTGTATCTGGTGACAGGCTGTCGGTGGCAAGTGGCACACTGTATCTGGTGACAGGCTGTCGGTGGCAAGTGGCACACTGTATCTGGTGACAGGCTGTCAGCAAGTGGCACACTGTATCTGGTGACAGGCTGTCAGTGGCAAGTGGCACACTGTATCTGGTGACAGGCTGTCATTGGCAAGTGGCACGCTGTATCTGGTGACAGGCTGTCGGTGGCAGGTGGCACACTGTATCTGGTGACAGGCTGCTGGTGGCAAGTGACACACTATATCTGGTGGAAGTATGTCGGTGGCAAGTGGCACGCTGTATCTGGTGGCAGGCTTCTGGTGGCAAGTGGCACTCTGTATCTGGTGGCAGGCTATAGGTGGCAAGTGGCACACTGTATCTGGTGACAGGTTGTCGGTGGCAAGTGGCACACTGTATCTGGTGACAGGCTGTCGGTGGCAAGTGGCACACTGTATCTGGTGACAGGCTGTCGGTGGCAAGTGGCACACTGTATCTGGTGACAGGCTGTCAGCAAGTGGCATGCTGTATCTGGTGACAGGCTGTCAGTGGCAAGTGGCACATTGTATCTGGTGACAGGCTGTCAGTGGCAAGTGACACACTATATCTGGTGGAAGTATGTCGGTGGCAAGTGGCACGCTGTATCTGGTGGCAGGCTATCGGTGGCAAGTGGCACACTGTATCTGGTGATAGGCTGTTGTGGCAAGTGGCACGCTGTATCTGGTGGCAGGCTTCTGGTGGCAAGTGGCACGCTGTATCTGGTGGCAGGCTATAGGTGGCAAGTGGCACACTCTATCTGGTGACAGGTTGTCGGTGGCAAGTGGCACACTGTATCTGGTGACAGGCTGTCGGTGGCAAGTGGCACACTGTATCTGGTGACAGGCTGTCAGCAAGTGGCATGCTGTATCTGGTGACAGGCTGTCAGTGGCAAGTGACACACTATATCTGGTGGAAGTATGTTGGTGGCAAGTGGCACGCTGTATCTGGTGGCAGGCTATCGGTGGCAAGTGGCACACTGTATCTGGTTAAAGGCTGTCGTGGCAAGTGGCACGCTGTATCTGGTGGCAGGCTTCTGGTGGCAAGTGGCACGCTGTATCTGGTGGCAGGCTATAGGTGGCAAGTGGCACGCTGTATCTGGTGGCAGGCTATAGGTGGCAAGTGGCACACTGTATCTGGTGACAGGTTGTCGGTAGCAAGTGGCACACTGTATCTGGGACAGGCTGTCGGTGGCAAGTGGCACACTGTATCTGGTGACAGGCTGTCGGTGGCAAGTGGCACACTGTATCTGGTGACAGGCTGCTGGTGGCAAGTGACACACTATATCTGGTGGAAGTATGTCGGTGGCAAGTGGCACGCTGTATCCGGTGGCAGGCTATCAGTGGCAAGTGGCAGGTAACTCTGCAAAGTGATACGCTACATCTGGTGGTAGGCTATGGGTGGCAAGTGACAAGCTGCATCTGGTGGGAAGTGACAAGCTCAGGTTCCCACTGATTCTGCATGATGGTGAGTTGAACTATTTCACTATATATTACAATGTAGTAATAGAAATAATGGAATTTGATCATCCTGACACCATATCAAGCATGATGTCAGGATGATTTTAAGTGCTAACACCAGCCATTTGCCTGACAAATCACCTCCACCGCCGATTTCCCCATCAACCCCGAGACTACATCCCCCACCCTTATCTTTTTTTGGGAAGGGGGGGTTGTCCCTGAATGGCAGTTTGGAAATGTGGTCTCTCTATGTTGCTGCTGGTGAGAGACTGCATAGCAGGTGGTATTGCTGGTGTTGCTGCTGCTCAAAGGCTGCATGAGTGATATTACTGGTGAGAGTATATTTAATTTGTTTTAGCGAAAAATTGTTTGCATTTTCAGTTTGTTTCCATAAAAAGGCCCACCAAAATCCTCAGCACCAGGCCCATGATGCTCTTAATCTGGCCCTGGTTGGTAGGCATTCTATAAAATAGAGACCTATTATTAACCTAATGAAACTAAAAACTTCCCCCCACCCCCTCCCCTCCCATCTCCAAAACCTGTCTCCCATGCAACCTTGAAGCCCCTAAGGGCTGAAGCAATGAAATAGCATAATCAGTTTTTAAAGCAAGTATATAGCAAGCTGGATGGACCGTCAGGACAACCGGACCTGGAAGTACCATATGTAACAGATTCAATCACATATAAAAGACTCTGAGACAAAGAAAGTAGAGGACTCTAGTGGTGATTTTTAACAACTGGCCCAGTTGTTTGAAATTTTTTGTTTTAACCACTTTCAGACCGGACCAATTTGCAGCCAAAGGACCAGGCCCCTTTTTGCGATTCGGCACTGCGTCGCTTTAACTGACAATTGCGCGGTCGTGCGACGTGGCTCCCAAACAAAATTGACGTCCTTTTTTTCCCACAAATAGAGCTTTCTTTTGGTGGTATTTGATCGCCCCTGCGGTTTTTATTTTTTGCGCTATAAACAAAAATAGAGCGACAATTTTGAAAAAAATGCATTATTTTTTATTTTTTGCTATAATAAATATCCCCAAAAAATATATATAAAAACATTTTTTTTCCTCAGTTTAGGCCGATACGTATTCTTCTACATATTTTTGGTAAAAAAAATCGCAATAAGCGATTATTGATCGGTTTGCGCAGAAGTTATAGCGTTTACAAGATAGGGGATAGTTTTATAGCATTTTTATTAATAATTTTTTTTTTATTATTAATGGCGGAGATCTGCGATTTTTTTTTGTGACTGCGACATTATGGCGGACACATCGGACATTTTTGACACATTTTTGGGACCATTGTCATTTTTACAGCAATTAATGCATTTAAATGCATTGATTTCTGTATAAATGACACTAGCAGTTTAGGGGTTAACCACAAGGTGGCAGTGTAGGGGTTAAGTAGGCCTAGGGGTGTGTTTTTTACTGTGGGGGGGCGTGGCTGTCAGCTAGTGAATGCTGATCTCTGCTCCAATCACAGGGAGCAGAGATCGGCGTCACTAGTTGCTAGGCAGAACAGGGAGATGCTGTTTATCTCGGCATCTCCCCGTTCAGCCGCTCCGTGAGACGATCGCGGGAGTCCCCGCGGCGATCGAGTCCGCGGGGACCGCGGCCGGACTCACGGGGGTCCCGACCGGCGCGGGAGCGCGCCGCTCCCGGCGCGCTCCCGATGGCACGGACAGGCGAAAGGAGGGACGTATATATACGCCCTCCTGCCTGTACGTGCCATTCTGTCGACGTATATCGTCGTGCGCCGGTCGGCATGTGGTTAAGAACTTTTTTTTGATTTTCTAATCGTTAGTGAGGTCAAATCAGAATTTTTGATGAGAACATTTGAAGGAGCAGGATAGAGAGTTTTTCTCGAATTTATGAATTTCCAACAATGTATGTGGTTTTTGTTTAATGAATTACATTAATTTCAAAATTGAATTTTAAAAGTAAACAAACGAACATTCAAATCTTTGCATGCCTGAGAATTACAGTGTGAATGTTCGTACCAACGTTAGTTTTAAAATCTATTAGCGTATGGCCAATTTATGGTGTTCTCTTTTCTATTATGTGTGGTCCATAGAGCTCTCTAATGCCGCATACACACGATTGGAATTCTAGTCGGAAAAAGCTCTGATGGTTTTCCCGTCAGAATTCCAACGGAATTTCGCTCAAACTGTCTTGCCTGCACACGGTCACACCAAATTCCAATGGTCAATAACACCACGCCTTAAAAAACATTTGACTGCACTATAAAAGGGAAGTTTAATGCTTCTAAGCATGCGTCAAATAGTTTCCGAGCATGCGTCGGAATTTTGCGTGTCGGAATTGCATACACACGATCGGAAAATCCGATAGAAAGATTTTCCGTCGGAAAAATTAAGAACAGGTTCTCAATCCAAAGTCCATCGGAAATTCTGACAAAAAAAGACAGATGGGCATACACACGGTCGCAAAATACGATGAAAAGCTCCCATCGGACTGTTTCCATCGGAAATTCCGACCGTGTGTACACGGCATAAGGCTCCCAAAATATAGGTTGTGGGTGCCTATATTAGTCGTCACAATGCAGTAAGACATGCTTCCAGAAGGTAGTCAAGGTCCTGTGCACCTCTTCACTCTCCTCCCTGCCGGAGGAGTACCACAATTTTAGCGATGTCTTTGACAAAGGTCAAGCCGGTAGTTTGCCTCCACACCGGTCGTATGATTGCGCAATTGACCTTTAACCTGGTGCCATACCCCCTCGTGGCCGGGTTTACCCTTTGTCAGCCTTGGAGGATAAGGCCATGGAGGAGAGGAGTCTGGCAAGAGAGTTAAAAGGATCACCAAATGATTTGAAATCAATCATTGCACTGTAAAAAAAAATACTGTACAATTGGTGTAGATTTCAAACAAGCTAACATGTCCAGGACTAACCTACCTAGCAAATTCAACCCAGGAGCAGACTGTTGGATGCTAAAAGAAGTCTCCAAAAAAAAAAAAAAAATGTCATTGCTGATGTTCTAGTTACTCTTACAAAAGTTGCTGTCAAAGTGCATTTCTCTACAATCAAAAAGAAAATTGCACCAATTCAACCTGTATGAAAGATGTGTGTAAAAAAAGCCATTGCTGTCCAAAAAATAAAAATTAGAGCAAAACTACAGTTTTCCATTGAACATAAGAAAAGACCAGGCTTTCTGGAAAAACTGGGATAATTTACTAATTGTAAATAGACTGCTCGCTTTGCAAGGGAATTTTCCCCAGAGCTTAGTGAATGTAGTGAAATTACACGATATTTGTTTTGGTGATGCAAAGTATTGAGCGTGATAGGCAGGTAACTGGCATTCATGTTTCTTTCCGGTTCCTTTAAGCAGTCAATTTTAATAGCATACTGGGCTTTTTAGCAAGATAGTTCCTCACTGCATACCTGCTGGCAGGCAGCCTGTGCAAACTGACTAAAATGATCCAGTCTCTGATAGGAACAAGTAGGAAAGGACGTTCCTTCTCTCAGCTTTGTTTGTGACAACAGATAGAGGCAGAGTCTAGAGTCTTCAAAGATTTCCAGCTCACCATCTGCTGGCTGCAAATGATAAATATGAATGTAAGAGATTCATTGCTGTAGCTCTGTGCCCTATTCATTTGCAAATGTATATTTTATTACCGAACATAATATAGAAGCATCAAGGAGCAGATGGATTTTCTTGTGTCAATAGAGGCTGTGATTTAAACAATTCAATTAGTATTATTGGGAACCTCAGTCTCATCTTTATGCCCTCCAGTATGTCTAAACAAAATACTATACATTTCTTTCTGAGCTTTAGTGCATTTGTCCCAGAGACACTAAGGATCTTGTAGGCTTTGATGCCGTGTTTTTTATTGCTATAATTTATTTCACAGTCATGGATATATTTAGTAATTTCTGTGCCCAGAACACAAATGAGCCTCTTATAATTTGTGTGAAAAGTTAGATTTTTTTATTATACAGATGCTGCCCAGAATAATTGTGGGTGGTGAGCGTGTGATCTCTGAACCCAAAATCGTGACATCATTGGCCACACTTGTAAAGTGTAGTTGTAACACAGTCCACTTTTCTTTACAGAGTTTCTTAAAGCGGTTCGGCACCCATTTCATTTAGTAAATCTCTTTGCCTTCCAAATCAGGCAAAGAGTACCAAATGAAATGTTTTTTTTTTTTTTTTACTTACCTTGTAATTGAAGACTTCCGGTCTTCTCTCTCTGCGGCGGCGGGCGGGGTCTCTGCGTCGATCGTCGTCACGCCGCACTGTCTCCTGGGATCTGGTGTCATTGATCCCAGGAGTCAGTGCGGGCATCTTCCGAAATCTCGCGAGATTTCGGCCACATCTGCCGAAATCTCGCGAGATTTCGGCCACATCTGCCGAAATCTCGTGAGATGTCGGCAGATGTGCCGTTACTGCGCACGCGCGAGTAACGGCGGTGCATGTTGGGCCATCAACAGTGCCTGTGGGGTTTCACATGCCCACAGGCAAGATGGACCCCAGCAGACAAGAAGAAGACAAGAAGAAGATGAAGATGAAAACCGGCGGCGATCGAGATGGAACATGGAACAGGTAAGTCCCCCATTTGAGCTATATGCCCTTGGCATATAGCTCAAAAAAAAAAAAAAAGTGTGCAGAGTGCAGAACCGCTTTAAATCATATAACCGCTTTAGCCCCGGAAGATTTTACCCCCCTTCCTGACCAGAGCACTTTTTGCGATTCGGCACTGCGACGCTTTAACTGACAATTGCGCGGTTGCGCGATGTTGCACCCAAACAAAATCAACGCCCTTTTTTTCCCACAAATAGAGCTTTCTTTTGGTGGTATTTGATCACCTCTGCGTTTTTTATTTTTTGCGCTATAAACAAAAAAACAGCGACAATTAATTAAATGTATTCTTCTACATTTATAGGGGGTTGTGACCTGTCCCAGCCTAACATATAAACATGATATGCCTCCATACCTGTTTTGTATAGAAAAATAAAATTGAATTTTGGATGGGACATTAAATGAGGCATATCAAGGAGTTGATGGTGATTGTTTATTTGAAAGTAAATTGGGTTTATTTTAATGTAAAATAAAATGATCAAATCAATAGTTCAAGGTATTAAAAATATCAATATGCAATCATATAGACTGAATAGTGTAATCACAAACAGTGGTTTCTGTGGCCGCAATAATAACCCCCAGCATTGGCATCAGTGGCTGGAATAATAACCCCCAGCATTGATGTCAGTGGATGGAATAATAACCCCCAGCATTGGTGTCAGTGGATGGAATAATAACCCCCAGTATTGGTGTCAGTGGATGGAATAATAAACCCCATCATTGGTGTCAGTGGATGGAATAATAAACCCCATCATTGGTGTCAGTGGTTGGAATAATAAACCCCATCATTGGTGTCAGTGGATGGAATAATAAACCCCAACATTGGTGTCAGTGGTTGGAATAATAACCCCCAGCATTGGTGTCAGTGGATGGAATAATAACCCCCAGCATTGGTGTCAGTGGATGGAATAATAACCCCCAGCATTGGTGTCAGTGGATGGAATAATAAACCCCATCATTGGTGTCAGTGGTTGGAATAATAAACCCCAACATTGGTGTCAGTGGTTGGAATAATAACCCCCAGCATTGGTGTCAGTGGACGGAATAATAAACCCCAGCATTGGTGTCAGTGGACAGAATAATAAACCCCAGCATTGGTGTCAGTGGACAGAATAATAAACCCCAGCATTGGTGTCAGTGGCTGGAATAATAACCCCCAGCATTGGTGTCAGTGGCTGGAATAATAACCCCCAGCATTGGTGTCAGTGGATGGAAAAATAAACCCAGCATTGGTGTCAGTGGACAGAATAATAAACCCCAGCATTGGTGTCAGTGGCTGGAATAATAAACCCCAGCATTGGTGTCAGTGGCTGGAATAATAAACCTCAGCGTTGGTGTCAGTGGACAGAATAATAAACCCCAGCATTGGTGTCAGTGGACAGAATAATAAACCCCAGCATTGGTGTTAGTGGACAGAATAATAAACCCCAGCATTGGTGTCAGTGGACAGAATAATAACCCCCAGCATTGGTGTCAGTGGACAGAATAATAAACCTCAGCATTGGTGTCAGTGGCTGGAATAATAAACCCCAGCATTGGTGTCAGTGGCTGGAATAATAAACCCCAGCATTGGTGTCGGTGGCTGGAATAATAAACCTCAGCATTGGTGTCAGTGGACAGAATAATAAACCCCAGCATTGGTGTCAGTGGACAGAATAATAAACCTCAGCATTGGTGTCAGTGGCTGGAATAATAAACCTCAGCATTGGTGTCAGTGGCTGGAATAATAAACCCCAGCATTGGTGTCAGTGGACAGAATAATAAACCTCAGCATTGGTGTCAGTGGCTGGAATAATAAACCCCAGCATTGGTGTCAGTGGACAGAATAATAAACCTCAGCATTGGTGTCAGTGGACGGAATAATAAACCCCAGCATTGGTGTCGGTGGCTGGAATAATAAACCTCAGCATTGGTGTCAGTGGACGGAATAATAAACCCCAGCATTGATGTCAATATCCGTATAACAAACCCCAGCATTGGTGTCAGTGGCTATCATAATAACCCTCAGCACTGGGGTCAGTGGCTGCAATAATAACCCCCGAATTGGTGTCACTAGCCACCACAATAACCCTCAGCATTGAGATGAGCTGCATAAATAATTACCCCCTACTATGGTGTCAGTGGCTGCAATAACAACTCTCAACTATGGAGTCAGTGGCTGTAATAATAATTCCCAGCACCGGTTTCTGTGGTCACAATATTAACCCACAGACAGTATTGGTGTCAATGGCCAAAATGATAAACCCCAGAATTTGTGTCAGTGGCTGGAATAATAAACCCCAGTATTGGTGTCAGTGGCTGGAAAAATAACCCCAAGCACTGGTGTCAGTGGCAGAATAATAAACCCCAGCATTGGTGTCAGTGGGCAGAATAATAAACCCCAGCATTTGTGTCAGTGGCTGGAATAATAAACCCCAGCATTTGTGTCAGTGGCTGGAATAATAAACCCCAGCATTGGTGTCACTGGAGGGAATAATAAACCCCAGCATTGGTGTCAGTGGCTGGAATAATAACCCCCAGCATTGGTGTTAGTGGACGGAATAATAATCTCCAGCATTGGTGTCATGGGCCGGAATAATAACCCTCAGCATTGGTGGCAGCTATAATAACCCCCAACTATGGTGTCAACCCCCCTCTACATTGCTGATCAGTGGCAGTGCTATACTACCCCCAACCCCCCACCCCCAAGGTGGCTGCGTAAGCTGCCTTATATGCTGGTCCCAGCCCTTACTGGAAGACCCCATATACACTATACAACTTTTGTTGTCTGATTTTCCTTTAGATTTACCAGACCCATGTAGTACAAGGGCCTGCCTGGTTGTATACAAATTGAAAGTGTTTCGGTTTGACCTCATATTGTATGGTTTTGGTAAATCTAAAGGAAAAAATCTTAAGAAAATTGTATAGTGTGTATCCAGCTTTAGCCTATGAAAAAAATCCAATTTGTTCCAGTCTCTTCCTTTTCAAATCAATAAAAAATAAAATAAATGAAAGATATGAAACGACCTACAAATATAACTGGATTATCAGTTTAAAATGCAGACAATAAAACAGGACCTGAAGATCACTTGCAACAAGACGCTACACCAGGCTGCTAAGAATGTGAACCATTGCAGTCAATGCATATTCAACTTCATTAACTCATTATGACCTCCTTTCTCATATTCTTTTACCAAGAAGCTGTAAACCAGTGGTTATCATTAGTTGCCAATCACAGCATGCAGGAGAACCAATCACACCATTTACCGGCTGGTAACTATGAACATCGGGCCATCAAAGGCTGCAACTCTTGTCACAGAAATGCCAAGGAAAATCTGTGATGTAATAAGCACTTTGCTGGCTCCGGGCAGAGAAATCCTGACATCTCCATGATAGTCCTTTCGCTAAGTAGTCACAGCTAACCTGTTACTATTACTACAGAGAAGATGGGATGGTTGGGTCACGTCCCTACCAACTTGATGTGTCGGTTGGAATCTGTCATTAAGTAAAAATAGTAAAAATGTGATTTAGAAAGTTTCCCATAAAGCTGACTATTCTGTTCAGCGACACTTGTTGAATTTTGCAAGAAAAAAAAGTATAGTATGATAAGACGTTGCTGTCAAATTTGATATACACAAAGCTGCTTCCTAGCTATGCAGCTACATTTTGGCACACAGATGGTTTGAGTGTGGGCACAGCTGGGATATATTTTTAAATAAATAAAAAAAAAGGTTTTAGCCCTTAAAAAATACATGTAAAAATAAGTGCAGGTTTCTGGTATTCTTGTTTAGGAGACCTTAATCAAGAAGTTCTCATTCTTCAAGACTAAGTTCACCTTTGGAACATGTTACATGATCCATCAGTTTTTGGGTGGAACATTTAACGTGTTCCATCATCTGCAGCCTCTCCCCCCTCCACCTTGTGATATCGGGGCAGGGATCATCCCCCCGCACCCGCTGTCACATTTTAAAAACAGCGAGGCCTTGCGGGGCTCCACCCACACATTTATGTCAATCAGTTTCCTGTAAAATGAATTCCTTGTGGCTGATGGCTTGTAGTTCTCAATGAGCTATGAGGACACTGGTGAGTATCTGCATAGTTCATTGATCTTCCTGATCTCAGGTAACTGTCTGCCTATACTGTACGTGGTATGAGCAGACAGCTATGCTGAAGGTCTGCAAAGCAGGAAGAAGGAAAAAACTGATATTTAGTAAAAAGCAGCACATACAGTGGGGAAAATAATTATTTTATCCCCTGTAGATTTTTTTTTTAAGTTTGCCCACTAACAAAGAAAATGAAGGGTCTATCATTTTTTATAATCATAGGTGTATTTTAAATGATTGAGACAGAATATCAAACAAAAATCCAGAAAAAGCATGTTATAAATTGAGTTACAGTTCAGCGAGTAAAATAAGTATTCGATCTCCAAGCAAAACATGACTTAGTACTTGGTGGAGAAACCCTTGTTGGCAAGCACAGAGGTAAGATGTTTCTTGTACTTGTGACCAGGTTTGCACACATCTCAGGAGGCATTTTGGTCCACTCTTCTTTACAGATCTTCCCTAAATCCTTAAAGCAGAACTCTGGCCAATTTTTTTTGTCCATGTGCTTGTTGCTGATCTCCTACCTTCACCAAGTTTGCCATCCATGTTCTTCTGAGCTCTGTAGTTCCTCTGTAATAGGCTGCTGAACTTGCAGAAAAAACGTTATTGCCTGCTGACATCCTGTTTGTAAGACCGCTGGCTGCTATCCCTCTCCTAAGCTCTGTAGTCCTCTGAAAGCCGAGCAGGGAGGAAGCAGAGATGATGTGGGTGGAAGGGGTCTCACAGCCCCCGATCTGTGCCGCCCATGGAGGAGGTGTCCTTCTCATCTCTCCTCCCTCCTCCCACCTCCCTGCCAGCAATCCGCCCCCCCCCCCCCCCCGCCATCTCTGTGCAGAGCGGGGATTATTATTAGCAATCAGTTGTATGACACAGCGGGGATGTCCCACTGTGTCAGGTATAGTATATCAGAACACTGAGCGCTGATAACAAAAAAATGGCCTGGTCATGAAGGGGGTAAAACCTTCCGGAGCTGAAGAGGTAATTGTGCCCAAGCAGTACCTTTTGCATTGAAAAATAGCAGTGCACTTCGTGGTATGTGAATGTGCCTTGACCCTTATGGTTGTACATTTGCAGTGTGAGATATATGGTACTGCTACTTCTGAATTCTAGTTGCAGGAAATTTGACATAAGATTTAGGGCTCAATTACATCATATCCATTGATCTGCATAGAGTGTGGTAGAGAGGGTAAGCATGTCTAGGAGTACACGATAATCCAAGTATAGACAGTCCTGAGAAAGGGTGTGGTGAAGCGACTGATTACATTATAAATGGCTCTAGGTGGCGCAATAAAGTGTGCAACCCAGTGGTGTGATGTAACACCTTGTGATGCACATGAGACTAAGCTCTTTGGTGCTTGGTACCAAATTTGAAAAGTTTGCACTGTGAAATGAAAACATTCTAAACCTAGCCCAGTTTTATACAATAATGGTCAGAAATACACAGTGTCCCTGACGATGCTGAACTGTGCGTGTGTGATGTCCAGGCTTCGCTTGTCATGGTAGGCATACCCTCAAAGGAGTCTTCAGGGACTGGGTTCCATCGTGATGGGCCATGGCACTTGACACAGAGGGGGACAATAGGAGTCCACAGGGGACAGTCAGGGATGATCGGTGTGGCAGTGGGGGCCGTTACTCCTCTCCCTGTATAGAGTTCAATAAAGCAGCTGAAAGCTGTGGGAGGGAAAGGAGGAGAAGCGGCTGTCAGCTGCTTTATTGAAATCTATACAGGGAGATCGGTGCTTGTAACGGCACCTACCGCCGCACCGATCATCCCCTGACTTCTCAGGTATCGGATTAGGCACCTGAGCATTTGCACGAGTATAAGAACTCATGCAAATGCTCAGTATCGGCACCGATACTAGTATCAGTATTGGTTCAACCCTACTGGTGACTAGTCCTAAGCCTTCTGCTTTCAACCCTACTGGTGACTAGTCCTATGTCTTCTGCTTTCAACCCTACTGGTGACTAGTCCTATGCCTTCTGCTTTCAACCCTACTGGTGACTAGTCCTATGCCTTCGGCTTTCAACCCTACTGGTGACTAGTCCTATGCCTTCGGCTTTCAACCCTACTGGTGACTAGTCCTATGCCTTCTGCTTTCAACCCTACTGGTGACTAGTCCTATGCCTTCTGCTTTCAACCCTACTGGTGACTAGTCCCATGCCTTCTGCTTTCAACCCTACTGGTGACTAGTCCTATGCCTTCTGCTTTCAACCCTACTGGTGACTAGTCCTATGCCTTCTGCTTTCAACCCTACTGGTGACTAGTCCTATGCCTTCTGCTTTCAACCCTACTGGTGACTAGTCCTATGCCTTCTGCTTTCAACCCTACTGGTGACTAGTCCCATGCCTTTTGCTTTCAACCCTACTGGTGACTAGTCCTATGCTTTCTGCTTTCAACCCTACTGGTAACTAGTCCTATGCCTTTGGCTTTCAACCCTACTGGTGACTAGTCCTATGCCTTCTGCTTTCAACCCTACTGGCGACTAGTCCTATGCCTTATGCTTTCAACCCTACTGGTGACTTGTCCTATGCCTTCTGCCTGCCTTTTTGGGAACAGCTTTCAGAATTCAGTCCTTCTTTAAACAGCTTTAAAAAAAACAAAAAAAAAAAACCCTGCCCGCAAACCTGCTCTCAGCTTTCAACTCATCTGTGGCAATAAAAAGCTAGACTTAAATTAAAAGTTTGGGATTTAGAAAGAAATATATCTATATACTTACCTAAGTGGATGCAGCATCCATCATATGCTGCATTTGTCCCCTGCTGGCTCTGCACTGAGAACTGAGTGATCAAACACCACCAATCACTCATTTCTCAGCATTCAGTGAGCAGAGAGCCGGGGACGGTCAGTTACCAGCCTGCTGCTCCCCCCCCCCTGCTCACGGGAGCGCTGGCTATGGAGGGGATGGGAGTGGCTGGCTCAGGCTCTCAGTGGCTCGTTGAGATGCCGAGCCAGCTGCCAGTCCGGACTTCTGGGCGGAACCCCACCATATGGTTAGGATCTTTTTGAGAGCCTGGACTGGCTGTGTGACATCAGCAGACAGCGGTCTTTAGCCCCCTGTCTGCTAAAAACAGGTCCACAGGAAAAGTACAGCCAAAATAGCTTTGGTTATACCTCTCCTTTAAACTGAATTAATTTTAATAAACACAACTCAATGTTATTTTTTTTTTTTTAAACTGACACAAGTTGGTAAATTCGTATTTTCTTGATTTAAAAGGAAGCAGGGTGACTGAATTCCGCCGTAAGAAGGCTCTAGCTGTCACATTTTTTTTATCTTAAGGGCACATTTGTAAAAAGGGCAAATAAAGGGGAAGGAGAACTTATACATTATTCATGCTGGGCTTCATGTGGGCACTGTGTACACTACCAACCCCCTGTGTACAAAATTAAAAACTTTTCTTACAATGTCATTGTCATATGTTTATCCTTATGGCCTTCTCACAGCTGCTCTGTCCATCTCGGTTTGCAATGATCCTCACAATGACACTGCTTGACATGGTTGCCTAGCAACATCTTTGCAGAAGAACCGACATCGACCATAGGATACCAATACAATGCTGGGATTTTAATCAACGTGGGGATAAGGATTGGGAGTACTATATGAATAACCAATGGATGGAGAGCTCTAAGATGAGCCCATACAGGCTAAAACACATTACTGACACCCCATACTGTATATATGATGTTTTAAAAAAAAAAAAAGTATGATTTTAAAGGGGTTGTATACTTGTTGTACTCTAAAAGCTCCCCATGGGTCCAAAACGGTTGTACAGATAAAAGCAGCCACCTAAACAAACGTACAAGATGCGGCAGATTGGATCGTCTTTTTTTGGTTATATATTGGAGATTTGGGATTGCACCGTTTGGACTGTAGAATTCAAGGTGGGTGCTGTTCCAAGTGCACACTATTTACACTGCATATACAGTGCATCCGGAAAGTATTTACGGCGCTTCACTTTTTCCACATTTTGTTATGTTACAGCCTTATTACAAAATGGATTCAATTCATTATTTTCCTCAAAATTCCACAAACAATACCCCATAATGACGACAGGTTTTTTTTTTTTTTATCAAGGATGTCTGTACATTGCTGCATTCATCTTTCCCTCGATTCTGACTAGTCTCCCTGTTCCTGCCTCTGAAAAACATCCCCACAGCATGATGCTGCCACCACCATGCTTCACTGTAGGGATGGTATTGGCCAGGTGAAGAGCGGTGCCTGGTTTCCTCCAGACATGAGGATTGCAATTCAGGCCAAAGAGTTCAATCTTTGTTTCATCAGACCAGAGAATTTTCTTTCTTATGGTCAGAGTCCTTCAGGTGCCTTTTAGCAATCTCCAGGCGAGCGGTCATGTGCCTTTTACTGATGAGTGGCTTCCGTCTGGCCACTCTAAGATACAGGCCTGATTGGTGGAGTGCTGCAGAGATGGTTGTTTGTCTGGAAGGTTCTCCTTTCTCCACAGAGAAAAGATGGAGTTCTGTCAGAGTAACCACCGGGTTCTTGGTCATCTCCCTGACTAAGGTCCTTCTCCCCCCTATTGCTCAGTTTGGCCGGGCGACCCACTCTAAGAAGAGTCCTGGTGGTTCCAAACTTCTTCCATTTACGGATGATGGAGGCTACTGTGTTCACTGGGACCTTCAATGCTACAGAAATGTTTCTGTACCCTTCCTCACATCTGTGCCTTGATACAATCCTATCTCGGAGGTCTACAGACAATTCCTTGGACTTCATGGCTTGGTTTTTTGCTCTGACATGCACTGTTAACTGTGGGACCTTATATAGACAGGTGTGTGCCTTTCCAAATCATGTCCAATCAACTGAACTTACCACAGGTGGACTCCAATCAAGTTGTAGAAACATTTCAAGGATGATCAGTGGAAACAAGATGTACCTGAGCTCAATATTGAGATTCATGGCAAAGGCTGTGATTACTAATGTACATGTGATTTTCTTTCCTTATTTATTTTTAATAAGTTTGCAAATATTTCAAACTTCTTTCACATTGTCATTATGGGGTATTGTTTGTAGAATTTTGAGGAAAATAATGAATTTAATCTATTTTGGAATAAGGCTGTAACATAACAAAATGTGGAATAAGTGAAGCGCTGTGAATACTTTCCAGATGCACTGTATGAATACAGTTTTTTCTGCAATATGAAGGGCGCATATGTACACTGTTGCATGCAGGGCCACCTATAGAAAACACACTGTTATCAGAGCAAGGCTCCTTGAATCTCAATGTTGGATCTGGCATTGGTTTTAAGGGGAACTCCAGGCATTTTTTGTGGACAATCAAAATATAAAGGGGGAGTAGCATGTTTCCAATATGCCGATCTTGGCATCCCTGGATCACCATACTGAAAGTTCTACAACTGGCTGGTGAGAGGGCTCAACATATAGAAATTACTGCAGACCCAGACATCTATTCACATTTACAAGTATATCTTAGAAGCTATGCTGTGAATTCATTTAGATATATATTTTTTTACACCAGGCCAGCTGTTTTTTTTTCTTCTATAGGTTTAATAAATGCCAACTCTTCGCTCTCTACTAAAAGGAGCTACACACTTTCTGTACTTCTTTCCCAGCATAGTCAGTTTTCTGGATGTACTGGGAGCACAGACAGAGGTTGATGCCATGATCTCCCCCTCCAATCAGAAGAAGCCTTGTCTTCATTGATTAAATACAAGGCTTGCTGTGAATGGCTGAGCAGCTCAGCCCAACTCTCTTTTGATCAGCAGCAGATGGGAAGTCTCCGTAAAACGCTGTTGGAACACAGCACTGTGTCACCAGCTCTCAGTATTTTTACTGGTAGCCAGTAAAAAAAAATCACTTTTCTCCTGCCAGTAAATGCCAGTGACAGGAAAAGGTTGCCAGTAATAAATATGGCTGTGACGTTCAGCTTGGAATTGGTCGAGACCATCTGAATGCCTGCTACAGTGTGTTCGGCAGTGCCGGCGGGGGGCGGGTCTGGCAGAGGCGGTGCCTGAGCGTGAATCATGATTTCATGGTGCAAGGGAGCCGAGTTGAGTGGCTGGAGCCTCGTGTGCAGGTATGTGGGACGGGAGCAAGGCGAGCCAGGAGAGGGACTGTCAGTACTGTTTGGACTGGAGTGGACTAAAGGGACCACCTTGCATGGAAAAACTATCACTGTCACTCAGGAGGGGATATGTGGTGTCTGTACGGCATCATTATCATCTGTGAGATGCTACACACCACTGTCAGTGTCACTGTGAGAGTCAATTTCAGGTGTGTGCCTGCCCATTCTAATTTTTTGCCCTCCTGAGTCCTGTCCCTGAGAGACAGTGCCTTGAAAAAGTATTCATACCCCTTCAAATTTTCCACATTTGGTCATGTTACAACCAAAAAAAACAAAAGCGTAAATGTATTTTATTGGGATTTTATGTGATAGACCAACACAATATGGCACATAGTTGTGAAGTAGAAGGAAAATTATAAATGGTTTTCCAAATTTTTTACAAATAAATATCTGAAAAGTGTGACGTGCATGTGTATTCAGCACCCTTTACTCTGATACATCTAATTAAAATCTAGCAGAACCAATTGCCTTCAGAAGTCACCTAATTAGTAAATAGAGTCCACCTGTGTGTAATTTAATCTCAGTATAAATACAGCTGTTCTGTGAAGCCATCAGAGGTTTGTTGGAGAACCTTAGTGAATAAACAGCATCATGAAGGCCAAGGAACACACCAGACATGTCAGGGATAAAGTTGTGGAGAAGTTTAAAGCAGGATTAGGTTACAAAAATATATCCCAAGCTTTGAACGTCTCACGGAGCACTGTTCAACCCATCATCATCCGAAAATGGAAAGAGTATGGCACAACTGCAGACCTACCAAGACATGGCCCTCTACCTAAACTGACAGGCCGGGCAAGGAGAGCATTAATCAGAAGCAGCCAAGAGGACCATGGTAATTTTGGAGGAGCTGCAGAGATCCACAGCTCAGGTGGGAGAATCTGTCCACAGGACAACTATTAGTCGTGCACGCCACAAATCTGGCCTTTATGGAAGAGTGGCAAGAAGAAAGCCATTGTTGAAAGAAAGCAATAAGAAGTCCTGTTTTCAGTTTGCGAGAAGCCATGTGGGGGACACAGCAAACATGTGGAAAAAGGTGCTCTGGACAAATGTGACCAAAATAGCATTTTGCTTTTAGGCCAAAAAGTTCAATGTGTGGCAGAAAACTAACACTGCACATCACCCTAAACACACCATCCCCACCGTGAAACATGGTGTTGATAGAATCATGTTCTGGGGATGCTTTTCTTCAGCAGGGACAGGGAAGCTGGTCAGAGTTTATGAGAAGATGGATGGAGCCAAATACAGGGCAATCTTAGAAGAAAACCTGTTATACCGTGTAAACATGATCTGACTTTTCGATGGACTGAATTCCATCGGACTTTGACGGACTTTTGTCGAATCGGACTTGTCTACACACAATCGCACCAAAGTCCGATGGATTAGACTAGAATAAGGAAGTTCATAGCCAGTAGCCAATAGCTGCCCTAGCATCTGTTTTCGTCCGTCGGACTAGCATACAAACTGATTTTTCGACCGGATTCAAGTCCATCGGAAAGATTTGAAATATGTTCTAAATCTAAAGTTCATCTGATTTTTCGACAGCAAAGGTTCGATGAAGCCCACAGACGGTCGAATTGTCTGAGGGATTCGTTTCATCGGACCTTTGCTGTTGAAAAGTCTGGCCGTGTGTTAGAGTCTGAAAAAGACTTGACAGTAGGGTGGAGGTTCATCTTCCAGCAGGACAACACTAAACATACAGCCAGAGCTACAATGGACTGGTTTAGATCAAAGCATATTCATGTGTTAGAATGGCCCAGCAATGCGGTGCGAATCACATGAGATGTCTGTGTTCGCACCAGTGTGAACTCAGCCTTAAGCTACACTCTCTGAAGGGTTTGCCCACTAAGCAATTCACACGTTACAGTTCTAGTTTCTCAACCATTCTCTCAAAATCAGACGGGAGTACCTCCTTTAGTCTGCACCCATGTGTATAAAGCATTATCAAGAAAGTACAAACCATGCCAAAAATATTTCAGATAAAGGTTATATTGGCAATACATAAAAAGGAAGCACAACAGCATCCTATTAATATCAAATAGCCACAGGCTACCAAAAATGAAACAGAATCAGCTTTCAAAAAACTAATTTTAATCAAAACAAAAAAATTGTTGATCATTAACAAGTTTATAAAACAGTGATTTAGTTACATAAATAAATTGATATCAGTGTATCAAATCTTAATTACTTTCAACTTCATGAGCATGTTTACATGGGGTGATGAAGTACAACCGTTTTTACCTAGTGTAATAAATAAAATGAACATGAAAATTTTTCTTTCTTTTTTTTTTTTTTTTTCCTAAATAAAAATACTTACAAACATACCTAAAGCATGTCCTCTAATGAAGGGAACAAGAGACACTAGACAACTTTTGCACCAAAACATAAAAAATAAAAACGGTTTTAGAAAGCACAAGGATACAGAACAATTCAGCGAAAAATTAAAAAAGACACAATATTGGAACCAAGAAGTTGGTATTTAATTATATAATGAACAAGTTTGGTAGTTAGATCTCCAGTTTGGTTATTTTAAAGCATTAAGACAAGGCAAGATAGAAAGGCTGTTTTTCTCGAGTAAAACAATAACAAAAAAAACAAAAAAATTAAAATTAAACTAGAGACGAGTTTGAACAGTCATACTACACAACTTTCTGCCCTGCACAAAGTCAAAATACCTACACAGAAATATATATATATTGTTATTTGTGCACAACAGGTTAGCTTATTGTTAGCTTGCTGACAAAAGGCGTCATGGATGAATCTCTATTTTTGGATGCTTTTTTTGTGTTTGGAAAAAATGAAGTGTCTTGGAAGATCTCTCTGCAAGGGAGGCCCCAATCCCCTTTTTTGTGGCATATTATATTCTTAATGCTAAGGCTTTCGGCTCTGGCTGTATACAAAATGTCCTTTTAGAAGCAACTCACTGGCTGTGTGCATTTTTAAGAGAAAACTCCAGGCAACGGAAAATTCAGTAAGTAATTCTATATGGTTCCATTTATTTGGTGCCCCTGGATTGCAATGTTTGACAGAAGTCTTTTTTGGCCCTGGATGCGCTGTTTGGCAGTGCTGTCCATTTGCTTTTTAATTCAATGTTTGACAGAACTGCTCATAAAAGGTGCTGCACCAATGGCAGGAAATCCAGCCCGTCTGATACATTTCCTTGTGTCACGGATACAAACTGCTGTACACAACAGGCATTCAGCGTGCACAAGGTCAGCATGTACAACAAACCTTCACAAAGCATCTACAAAGCTTTCAGCAAGCTTAGGGCAGTTTTTTGTTTTTAAGGACCCAATCACACCTGAGTGACTTAAAGCATGATTTAAAGCTTCACAAAAAGCGTCTCAATATTTGACACTGGGATTTCCATTATATTCAATGGCATACATTCACACCTGAGCGTAGTGTTGCTTAAAAATTGTCACTCCAAAAAGTACGAGTTTCTTTTGGGACAGTATTTTTGAGACTTTAGAGTTTGAGGATGTTAAACAGATCAGAATGAGAATGCTGACTAATCTGTGGGTCACAGAAGTGCACTAACGTTTGCTCTCCTGCAACCCAAAGTCAGCTGATAGCAGGTTCCATGTTCTGAAAGGATCCTGAAAATATTGTCAGAATCCAGCCGGCTCCCCGATTGACAGCTGACTTCACTTCTCAGCAGGCAGCCCCATCTCCTGCATGGTGCTCCAGTGAGCAGAGCGGAGAGCAGTGACTGACAGACTGCTCTGAGGATGGAGCGATCAGCGGTCATGTAATCGCCCAGTTCTCAGGCTTATGCTGCGTACACACTATTGCACATTCCAACAACAAAATCCATGTTTTTTTTCCTACCGATGTTGGCTCAAACTTGTCTTGCATACACACGGTCACACAAATGTTGTCGGAAATTCCGAACGTCACACATACGACGAGCCTAGAAAAATTAAGTTCAATAGCCAGTGTGGCTCTTCTGCTTGATTCCGAGCATACATGGAACTTTGTGCGTCGGAATTATGTACACACGATCGGAATTTACGACAACGGATTTTGTGGTCTGAAAATTTGAGATCCAGAGCTCAAATTTTGTTTGTCGGAAATTCCGACGGAAAATGTCCGATGGTGCCTACACACGGTCAGAATTTCTGACAACAAGGTCCCATCGAACGTTTCCCATCGGAAAATCCGACCGTGTGTGCGGGGCATTAGAGTGGACGTTGGATTACACCAATGCTGAAGCATATAGGTAAGTATGGACTTTTTTTTTTCTAAACCCATACTTCTACTTAAAAGAGAGCCTTCTGAAGCCAGCTAGAAGCTTGCTTAAAAGGAGAATTCCAGCTTTCATTTGACTTTAATAGTTTGCTTAGGCCAAGCCATTACTATACAGCTCCTGTGTGTGTTGTATCAGAAAATTGGAGCATTAACTTCCCAATCCGCTGCCATAACAAAATCTGAGTCAACCTAAATTGCGTTTCTGTTATTTAGAAGATGCCTTGTGTTTATATCAATGAATGCAAGGCTTCCTCTGATTGGCCGAGGTGGAAATGCTGGTGGATGATGCAAGGATTTCTACCTCGGCCAATCAGCACACAAATCGACAACAAAGTAACAAAGATAATAGTCCATTTGGCTGTCTCGGCGATGGCTTTCTGCCATTCCTCATGGCATTACGAGTCTATATTATGAAGCCGTTCATCATATGTTTGATCTCCCTATTTGTTAGGGACTATAAGGGACACTATGGTCGGTTCATCCTATTTGCTGTGGCCCTTTTACGCCCCCCTCTTTATTTTTGTTATGTATTTATGTTGTTGAATGTACAGAGCTTGGCGAGGATTGTTCACAGCTTTGCTTTGTAATGTTCCTTTCCTTATTTCTCTGAAAACATTCAATAAAAACAATTGAAACAGAAAATAGTCCATTTGGACCAGAACTATTTAAAGTCAGAGGAAAGCTGGAGTTCTACTTTACTTTTTAAGTTGTGCTGAAATTTACTAAAAAGGTGGCTAAAGCCTGCTAAAAGCTTGTTTAAAGTATTCTGCAGCTCCAGTTTTGAGATTGTAAAATGCATTTTGATGGGAATACTGACTAGCATTTTAAAGTCTTCAATAAAGCCAGCGGAAAGCTTTGCAATTACTCACTGTACATGCTGCTCTTATAAATGCTGAAGCCCATGTGCACAAAGGCCCAATTCCCTCATCACCCCCCCCCCCCCATATCCACAACGGGAAATACAGTCACCTGTATTCTTCGTGAGGGCATGCCACAGCTCATAACTCAAAGAAAATCAGGTATGCATGAGCAATAAAAAAAATAAAAGATCCAGTGCAAATTGCAAACCAAAAACTCTAATCTTAGACAAAAAGCCGAAAGTCCAAATCAAATCTTGATTCACCACCAATCTTGCTTTAACACTCCATCCACCACTTATGGAAAGGAGCTCACTGTTATATGGTCAGACTCCTATTGTTTGGAAGGTAAAACACTCATGACGGTCAGATGTAAAACTCAGAATTCCTTAATCTCCATATCATATAGTAAAGCCTCCAAAACACCACTAGTTTATTAAAGACTGACCCCCTCAGGTCGGAGCCACTGTACTAACATTCCGATGTTAGTTTAGCAATCTCCCCTGCTGTGCTATTGTGTTCCGACTCTGGGACAGCCATTGGCTGAGAGCAGTGATCGGCAGACCTTTTTCGGTCATGAGCCTTCGACAGAATTCGGCCGAACGGGTGGCTTCTGTTGGATCGCGGGCCAAATGTCGGCTGGTTTCTATTGAATGGGTCAATGCCGGCCCGTGTGTTCTAGACTTAAGTCAAGATTAGTATGCTTAATCCAGGTCTCCATTGAAGCAATATACTCAAAGGTTAAAAAGACCACCAAGAAATATTTTATCGCGTAAAAAAAAAAAAAAAAACAACCTTTGTAAAAGCAAACTTCTCATACTGAATATGCTTCATCTGAAGAAAAACTTTCACTTAAAGTGGATGTAAATCCTCAAATATGCCCACATCCTCAGATGATACACAGGGATGAAACAAATCTCCCTACATACGTTTTACATCTTCATCTTTATATACTGTTTAGAAAGTTCAGATCCTGTTAAGAGATTCTCTCTTCCTGTTCAACACTGTAGTGAAGTCTGGGCATACAGCCAAGACAGCTGATTGGAGGAAAGGCACACACCCCCTTCTCCACATAAGCAAAGACTCTCAGAGCTGTTCTGTGAATCGGGCCGCTCTGTGCTAATAACAACCTCCCACAACACAAAATTCAGCCTGCTTTTATCTCAGTTGATAGAGAACCTGTCATAAGTTATCAGGCGATAACAGAATAACGGAGCAGGAGACAATATGTGCCCAGCTCAAATTTCATGAAATCGGGTTTACAGCCGCTTTAAGTTTGATTTTCTTTCTTTTTTTTTTTTTTTTAAAGCTTTGAATATATTGCATTAATGGAGACTGAAAAACACATACCTGTGTTAATCTAAATAGAGATTTTGAGATTCTGAGTTATACATCTGATCATCATAAGAGTGACCTTCCTAGCAATGGGGGTCTAAACAGAATGGTGAGCTGCTTTCCATAGGTGGTGGTTGGCTTATGTTCATATTTGATTTGTACCATTTGGACGATCATTATATTGTCTAATGAGATTTGGGTAAAACTTTATATATTTATGCAATTGTGATACTTGGATCCTTTATTTTTGTTTATTAGTGCTTCCTCTTTCACGCTTTCATCACATTGACTTACTACAGGTTTGGGGCAGCTGCTTTTTCACTTGTGCTTTCCCTCTAGGAGCAGTTTGTAAAACCAAGTTTTTATGACCCAATTTTTACTTTTACTGAAAATACTGTCCCTTTGGAGTTCTCCTTTAAAGTTAAATATTCCTACCGACCTACTAAAGCAAAAGCTAACAGCAAAAACTATTTCAAAAAGTGTCTTTTCCCCAACCAGTATCAGCCAAGCCATGCAACAAATGGAGGTGGCTCTGCATAGATGCCCAGCATGTTATGATCACCACCTTCGCCAACACTAAAAAACAAAAAAAACAAAAAAAAAAAAAAGAACAAAAAAAAAAAAAAAAGAAAAGGCGCATGTCTCGCTTTGATATGCTTGCTTCCTTTGTGTTTTAGTTTGTTTAAACCAAGCTACTGCAGCTTCAAGTATCTTGCATTACATAGAATATTTTTTTTATAAATTAGTTAATGTTATACTTTGTTTTCAATATTCAGACATATACTATAATATATATACAGTACAATAAATGCTCTCATTCTTTTTTTCTTGATAATCCCTGAGAATGTATGTTGACAGTCGCTAAGTTTCCACATGCACAGTTATTGTGGTGTCATGCTTATAGATGATCTGCATTGCAAAGCCACATTTGGTCAGCCTTAACTTTTGTTTTACTATTAGCATTGTTGTCTTATTGGGGTTCTGTGGTTGCCAAGGTTGAAATGTATGTATGAAATAGAGAAGAGTAAAGCTGAATCCATTCGAGGTACTTGTCATAGGATGGAGGGAAGAAGGTTTTTTTTTTTTTTTTAGTTTGGTATTTTTTCAAGATTTTTTTTTTTGTACATCTTTTAAAGCCATTCGTGTTTTCTTTTATCTTTGAGGCTGTGAACGAATACAGAAAATGAGAGCTATGTGGGCTTTTGCCACTAGACAACATATACTCAGTGTAAACCAAACCTTGAACCTCTCTCATACACACAGATAACTGAAAATAAAAGTAAAAAAAAAAAAAAAAAAAGAGAAAAAAAAAAAATACACAGACTTTCACAACATGACAATTTTTGTTTGCAAACTCAATTGAACTATACACATAATACCGGTGTGGCTCTTTTTTTTTTTTTTTGTATTGTTTTGTCTTTTTTTTCTTAAGTTAAAAAGGATATAAAGGCAGGCTCAAGTATAAACAAACTTCTCCCCCCCCCCCCCCCCCCCCCCCCTCCCCTCCCCATTCACACATTGTCAACCGAACCGCTCCCGGACCAACATCATCAGTTTCTTTTTCCCTTTGTAAATTTGTTTTAGGTTGTCGATGAATTGTGTAAACTGAATGTGTCCATCGTGAGCCATTAAGAAGGTCTCTCGGGCCTTGCTAAGGAACTCTATAAACTCACTGTAGTGTCGAGGACTGATGTGCGTGAGCCGCGAATGTGTTGTGTTTATATAGGCCCCGATCGTGGCATCCAAGAGCTGTCGCAAAGGGGATTTGTCCAGTGACATAAGCTTGCCAGAGTTCCTCCGTCCATGAAGACCCACCATCCCAGGCGTGGTCAAAGTGCACCTGCGCAGAATGTCTGAAAGTACTGTTGCGCATTTGACACTTGTGACCACTAGAGGTATTATCGCTGCTAGCTCGTTTTTCCCAAGCGAATGGCTGAGCGCGCATGCCCACAAAACGTCATTAATGGCAGGGTGTGTATCCTGGTTGTAACTCAGGTTCAGGTGTGTCATGGCCAAAGTAGCCAGTTTGTACGCCCTCATGGGGTAACCACGGTGCTCCATGTACCGTGCTATCGTAAAAAGCTGTGTGTAGCTCATGCCAGTTGTAGCAGCATCCAGGACAATTTGGTAAGCAGTCTCAAAAGCTATGTGATCCTTTTCACATAAAGTAAGTGCTGAGAGGGCACAGTTTTGGGGGTCCTTCATGGCGCACTGGAGCGCAAGCGTCCTAGCACTGCTGGCCAGCTTTTCCTGCTGATGGCAGTCCAGATGCAGGCGAACAATGGTGCTGTTGGACATCACCGTCGTAGCAACAATGCTAGTGGCCTCTGTCGGAGTGAAGAGTGTGAACCAGCTCTGCATGATGCTGTCCAGTGCATAAACGCCTGCGTATGAAAAGAAAGCATGTTACTGTCTTATCTCCATGAGGATTGCATTTATTTACACAAAAGAAAACCCAAACAGCATGGGCAACCATCAAAATTAGACTTGTTTTTTTCTTTCTCTAAAAATAACAAACATGTTATACTTACCTGCTCTGTGCAGTGGATTTGCACAAAGCAGCCCAAATCCTCCTCTTCTGTGCTCCTGGCCCCTCCCTCCTGTTGAGTGCGCCCACAGCAAGCAGCTTGCTATGGGGGCACCCAAGCCGAGCTGCAGCTCCGTGTGTCCATTCAGACACGGAGCTGCGGTTTGGCCCTGCCCCTCGCTCTCCTGATTGGCTAACTGACTTTGATTGACAGCAGCAGGAGCCAATGGCGCCGCTGCTGTGTCTCGGCCAATCAGGAGGGAGAGTCCCAGATAGCTGAAACACTCGTGGACATCGCTGGACAGAGATGGGGCTCAGGTAAGTATTAGGGGGGCCAATGGGGGCTGCTGCACACAGGCTTGTTATCTTATGCATAGAAAGATATTAAGATAAAAAAAACCTTCTGACTTTACAACCCCTTTAAACAAATAGGAAAAAGAACCAACAGTACAACTCATTATCATCTGGAAAAACTCAGCTGAAGTCTGACATGTCCAAGTATGAACAGGACCCTATGTCTAGATCATTAGCAATGGATATGCACACACTAATTATTAGTCAATGAAATGTGAGCATCCATGGTTTGCTACTGTTAAGCTTATATTCTTTGGTGCAAACCTATTTTAAGAATTACATATCTTCTATTGAATTATTAAAGACTGTAACATTTTATAAAGCTTTATTTTCATAAACACATGTGGCACTTGCACATGGTCTCCGTCAAAGTAGTGTTTGGGGAAACTGGCACCAGTCAGTCAGCAGCTGATCTGCACAAAGGTTCACCCCTTAAAGGAGAACTGGACCTTTAACAAAGAAAAACCCTTACCAGAGCCCCCTTACCTCCCTGGTCAAGGTAGGAACATCTATAGGAAATTGTCTAGGAGGGTGACCAGGGCACCAATAGTGGGAACCCTTGTTATAAATCCAGTTATCCTTTAAGGAGAATGTCATCATGCAGACAGATCTGTTGCCAAATTTCTGAATGGTCCTCATGGCACTTTTCTCAAAGAAAGTGGAGAAAATAGACAAATACGGTGTGTCTCAAATGAGGAGAGGGACAGTGAGGGAGGCGAGTGAAGAACATGAAAATTGCTTTCTGGGGATAGAAGGATTCCGATTCCACCTCCCTTCTGTCCGCTGGGTCTGAGAGAGTGAGTCCAGAGAAGACCACCATGGGAGAGGGAAGCAGGAAAAGCAGAGTCTGTTTCTTGAAGCCAGGTTTTAGTAACAGCGAGTAGAGAGAGCGGGCATTCCAAAAGGCGCATGAGAAGATGAGATCTGATATTCCAACAGCTGCACGGATAAGAGAGGCAGAATAGTCTTCAGTTTACATACCTACTTCAGTTGCACATGTTACTAGCCATCGAACCATTTCCCGACGACGCCAGTTTAAAGTGGATAAGGTCATACGCATTACCTGCAAGGCAAGAGACTGGTGAATATACAGCAGAGAAAGGTCTTTAATGTGACACACACACACACAGTGATTGTACATCCTATACAGAGTTGTGTAAAATTAGTCTCCCTAGACGCAACGACTTTCAGCAGCCATTTGTATCTCTTCTTGTTCTAGGGTGACATTAACTGCACCTACAGAGAAGCAGCGTTGTCCCCTTAGGTTGCCCAGTCCTAATTTGAACTACAGAATAGCTTCTCCTCTTTATAGCAGAGGGGATGTTCTGCAAATCATAGAGGTAAACTAAACAAGGCTGATAACACGGACTTTGGGGTTTCAGAGTTTGTGTGTATATACATGTATATATTTTGAACAAAAAAGCCAGCAGTGTTGCCTTGGTTCAGACCTGTTAAGGAGTTGACAGATTGCAGTTCCTACTCTTGAACTCTTCCCTGTGTGTCTGACAGTTTAGGTAGTCTTTGTGGCAATGTGTCATGACCAGTTTAGTACTTCAAAAGGTCGTTTATAACAAGCTATAATTTGGTGGCTTGGTATTGGAAGGTATTGCAGGATGCTTGGTATTGGAAGGTATTGCAGGATGCTTGGTATTGGAATTGGTACAGTTCAAACATTCCTGATGACACTACTAAAGAGCTGATAGACTGCTCACGGGTGCATACTGTAAGTCTCAAGGGAAACATGTCTTGATTTCGTTTATACAACCTGCCCATTTTTAATGTATGCTATTTACCACTCGGGAAAAGACAAAATTGATTTCACACACACTTTGACAAAGCTATTAAGGATCCCATAAATAACCATTATGAGGAATCAATATTAAACTAAGCCTATGCATAAGCTTTCATTCTCTATACACAGGCACACTCACAAACATCACAATGCAGAAGAGAAATCTAAATTGGAGCAAATGGGCTACTTTTTTTCTTTTGTTTTTGATGAAATAAGGCACCGTTTAGTATTCTGCAGGGTTTTTACTGCTGCCTACGGCTGTAACAGGTAGAACCCCCAAATCCTTGATTAAGCCATGGCTCTGCTGCAACAATATCCAGCACCTTCCAAGTATAGAGGAGCATGTGACCTGCCCTGTAATGGCCCTTGGGTCTAGTAGCCAATGGCCAGGTCTGAGCACTGTAATATGTCTGATACAAGCCAACACTAAGGATTTTATTTCAGAAAGGGCATTATAGCAAGTTCTTATATGGTGTTTTAGGTAAGCAGAAGAGGACAGGTTCACTTTAAGCTTCAGGAAAGTTGGTTCTAGGACCATATAACCTTCCATAAGGACATTGAGCTGCAAGTTGTTCTGGTCACCATGTGAGGCCCTTTCAAGTGCAAATGCTATTAAGTAGCAAGCACACTTGACCATCTTTATTACTTATGCAGAAGCAAAGCTGGTCAATTTGTGCAGTTTGTATTTTTACAATTTCAGAAGGTAAAAAAAATTATTTTAAGAGAAGAAGTAGCCTTTTTTAAGGAGTACATTTTTTTTACATTCCAATTTCAATGAAAATATAAAGAGGGAGTGCTGCACATGTTTTTAGAGATCCAAATACACAATTTGCCATCAATGTTTAAAAAAAAAGGTACAAATTGAAACACAAGCTTAACTTATTTCTGTTTAAACCCCAACATTTGTGTAATCTACAACTACAATTCAAAAAAAAAAAGTTGGGACGCTGTGTAAAAAAACATAAAAACAGAATGCAATGATTTGCAAATCTCATAATAGAATTCACAATAGAAAACATATCAAATGTTTAAATTGAGAAAATTTACCATTTTAAGAAAAAAATAAGATCATTTTGAAATTGATGGGAGCGAAAAGCCAAAAAAAAAAGCTGGGACAGGGCAACAAAAAGCTGACAAAGTAAGTGGTACAAGGTAGAGCTGGAAGAACATTTTGCAACTTATTAAGTTACCTGGCATTTGGTTCACTATACTGCTATGAGACTTTGATGCAAATTTACAGTGCAATTATGCGGTGCAAATTGGCATATTCTTTGGGGCCATTTCACACTGTATATCACACCAAAGCCTTACAGGAACCTTTTCCAAAATCGCAATCGATTTCAAAATAATGTTCAACGTAAAATTGCAAAGCCTTTAAATATATCATCATCTACAGTACATCATATGAAAAGATTGTGAGAATTTGGGGAAACGTGTGCATGCAAGTGACTTGGCTGAAACACAATACTGAATGCCCGTGAACAGATGACACTGCATGAAATACAGGCATGATTCTGTCTATGGACATCACTGTCTGAACACTGTTCGCCGTGCTATCCAAAAATGCAAGGGGCAGCTCTATCATGAAAAGAAGAAGCCATATCTGAACATGATCCAGAAACACCACCATCTTTCTCTGGGCCAAACCCTCATTTAAAATGGTCTGTCGCAAAGTGGAAAACTGTTCTGTGGTGAGAAGAATTAAAATTTGATATTCTTTTGGCAACCATGGGCACTGTGTCCTCTGGACTAGAGAGGAGAGGGACATTCCGGATTGTTATTAGCACTCAGTTCAAAGGTCTACAACTCTGATGGTATGGGGGTACATTAGTATTTATAGAATGGGAAGCTTGAATGTCTGAAAAGGCACCATCAATTCTAAAAGATATATCCAGGTTTTAGAGTAGCATAAGCTCCCATCCAGACATATTTTTCAGTGTTGGCCTTTCATATTTCAGAAGGACAATCCTAAACTGTATACTGCATCTATGACATGTCTTCGTATCAGAAGAGTCCAGGTGCTTAACTGGCCTGCCGTCCAGACCTTTCATAAATTGAAAATATTTGGTGCATCTTGAAACAAAAAGTACAAATACAACAAGACGAACCAGGGCTACATTTCTCTAACAAAACTCCAGCAACTGGACTCCTCTGTTCCCAGATGTTTAGTGTTAAAAAAAAGAAAAGAAAAATAAATTGTTAAAAGAAGAGGGGATGATACACTGGGGGTAAACCTGGTCCTGTTACAACTTTTTTGAGATGTGTTGCTGCCATTCATTTCAAAATTACCTTATTTTTTTCTTAAAATTGTATATTTTCTCAGTTTAAACAATTGATGTTTTCTTTTGTGAATAAAATGGGTTTATGAGGTTTGACAATCATTGCATTCTGTTTTCATGTGTATTTTACACAGCATCTCAACCTTTTTTTTTTTGAATAGGGGTCGCATAAAGTAAACTACCCCCCCCCCCCCATCCCTTACAGCCAAGAAAAAGCGGCCTCTGATCTGCAGTTGCCATGGTGCTGCACATGTGATCAAATATGACACCAGCCATTGGATGACTTGAAAGTTCAGTTAAAGCGGAGTTCCACCCAAAAGTGTAACTTCCGCTAATCTGATTCCTCCCCCCCTCCGGTGCCGCATTCGCCACCTTTCGGGGGGGGGGGGGGGGTACCCTGTCCCCGCTTCTGGGAGACCGGGCCACGGCGAAGTATGTCAGCAGCTCGTCCCCCTCCTCCTCCCTCCCCTTCTGCTGTGTCAGTGAGAGTGCAGCACGCTTGGCGCATGCCCAGTAGGGACCCGGCTGTGAAGCCGAAAGGCTACACTGCCGGGTTCCCTTACTAGCAATGGTGGCAGCAGCTAGTCACATCCCCATACATCCCCATACAGTTAGAATACACTGAGGGAACACACATTTACCCCCTTGATCGCCCCCAAGTGTTAACTCCTTCCCTGCCAGGGACATTTACACAGTAATCAGTGCATTTTTATAGCACTGATCACTGTATAAATGTCAATGGTCCCAAAAATGTGTCAAAAAAGTGTCCGATCTGTCCGCCGCAATACTGCTAAAAATTGCAGATCACAGCCATTACTAGTAAAAAAAAAATAATAATAATAATAATAATAATAATAAAAAATGCCATAAATCTTTCCCATAGTTTGTAGACACTATAACTTTGCACAAACCAAATATACGCTTATTGCGATTTTGTTTTACCAAAAATATGTAGAAGAATATACCGCCCTAAACTGATGAAAATTTGTTTTTGTTTTTTAATTTTGGGGATATTTATTATAGCAAAAATTGTCGCCCTTTTTTTGTTTAAAGCGCAAAAAATAAAAAACGTAGAGGTGATCAAATACCACCAAAATAAAAGCTTTATTTGTGGTAAAAAAAAGGACACATTATTCGTTTGGGTACAGCATTGCATGACTGCGCAATTGTCAGTTAAAGCAACGCAGTGCCAAATTGTAAAAAGTGCTCTGGTCAGAAAGGGGGTAAAATCTTCCGGGGCTGAAGTGGGTAAGAAAACAAGCAACCGTGACAGTTCTCATTCATGGCATGCCTTGAACGTAACGGTTTTAGGAAGCATTTAAATTGATGGGTTGAGTTCGGCTTTAACTGCCTGAAATTACTTCTGCATAGCACATGTGAAATTTGGCATCCCGTAGGATTTTAGAGGCCATCCAGTTCCTTTAGTAGCGATGAGAGGCACTCATGATTTGAAAGATTTACAGCACTAAACCTTATAAAATATCAGAAGTGTTTGCTGAATACTGGGGTAGATTTGCAGATACAGAGCGGTATGATGAACAGCACTCACACCTCACAGGCCAATAAGGTTTGTCTCCAAGGTGTTAACATCTTGGAAAGCATAATGTATATAATTTTTTCCATTTTCTGAAGCACAGATAAGCCTTATAGAAGCAGCCCCATAGACCTAAAAGCCTAGTTTATAAGCGTGGTCCTCGTCCTCCATGCAATTTTTAGGTTACCATAGCAGTGCTGTGTATGTATGGATAAGGGAGTGCTGGGTACAGTGCCATAAGAAATAGTACCATAAGAAATAGACCTACAGTAGAAATGGTCAAAGTAAGTATCAATTCTCCCATAAGTTATCTTTCTCTAGCTGGAAATCATAAGGTGTAAAATTATGTAGGGGACTTATCCTTCCAAAATGCATTAAAACCTTCATAATCTGCAGTTTACAGTATCTGCACCCTCAATATTTGCTGCTTGTTTACTTCAAAGGGACGAGCCCTTAAAGCAGGGGTCTCAAACTGGTGGCCCTCCAGCTGTTGCGGAACTACAATTCCCATGAGGCATTGCAAGGCTGACAGTTACAGGCATGGCAGAGGCATGATGGGATTTGTAGTTCCGCAACATCTGGAGGGCCACTAGTTTGAGACCCCTGCCTTAAAGGGTAAGTTCACCTTTACAGAAAAATCTGTAAGGTGAACTTACACAGGACCCCCCCCTCACCCACCCCCCCAGATTTTTCTGTAAAGGTGAACTTACACTTTAAAATGTACGCATAACCAAAACTTGACCATACACACAAAGTTACTCCATCCTGATCAAATCTCAGTTAAAGCATTTACTAACCTGAAGGCCCAGCTCCAAAGATACTTTCAAAAGAGTTATATCTGGTAAACTGTCCATTAAAGTCGCTATTTTAAATGCATCCTGTGCAAGTTTAAATATGTGCGATGAGGAGTGGATGTTTTTCTGGATGGATTCTAACACTGTTTCCAGTCGCCTAACATCACCTGCAAGGGAACAGAAAATAATTACCTTCATTACTGTAATTTCTTAAAAAAAATGAGAGACTGCTTATTTCTGCATATGAAAGCAGCAGACAAACACATGACTCTCCAGCACAGATGAAAAGTATATACAGTATATTACTAGAAAATCATGGAGTCCTAAAAAATCCAAGAGAAGGAAACTGCATTATTGGAGCTTTCCCTTTCAAAAACATATCAGTTATGGCAGCTCCCCTTTAAACCCTTGTATATAACATCATGTCCTGTTTAAACGTGGACCCAAAAAAAAGGATTAAAGAGAGCTGAAACAAAACTATTAGGCCTCTTTAACCCGGGGGGGACTCCGGCAGAGGATCCGCCTGCTCAGCGGGGAATCTGTCTGCCGATTCCCACTAAGCAGACGGATGGTTTGTCCGTATCTGCTCATGCAGAGTGGACACAGACACAGCCTGTTGTATTCTATGGCCGGTCGGATGTAAACAGACTGCCTGTCCATTTACACATGACGACCATCTGATCCACCAGAGGTCTCCAAACGATGGCCCTCTAGTTGTTCAGGAACTACAATTCTCATCATGCCTAGTCACGTCTGTGAATGTCAGAGTGTTACAATGCCTCATGGGATGTGTAGTTCCAAAGAGAGCAATGGATAGCCTGATTGGGAGCGCCTAAAAAACTGGGTCACCCACCCATGTGAAAGGGGCCTAAGGCTAGATTTACACTACTGCAACTGTGATTTGGTCCAATCTTCAGTGTAATTATATAGTGCGACTACTTTGTTCTTACTGCAGGACCAGCTTCCTGAAGATAAGCTCAGATGTTGAAGAGGTACTCTCGTACTCTATAGTGCAGGTACAGACCTCCTATGAATCTATGCACCAGTTAGGGATGATCACACTACTAACACCACCATAGCAGCAATAAAACTGGTGAAAAATAAATGTTGCACTTCCGTTGGCCACATTAGTCTAGCCTTGTTCCAACTGGTCCTCTCGGTAAGAAAATCTGAGACAGAACAGAAAAGCAAATACCAAGTCTGTGCTAGTAGGCATTGCTTATTAAATTCTGACTTATTTCTGTCTGACTTGTTACAAGCAGTTTTAGCTAGATACACTACATTCAGTTTAAAAGAGGGGAAAAAAAAAAACAGTTTGGCTTAGAAATACTAGCAAACGGTCCATATCACTGTACCTTTGGCTGCGGTCAGCATTGTTGATGCCAGCTCACACTGCTGCGACTCAATATGACTCAGGGTGAACCAACGGGGATAACGGTTAGGAACAACTGAGGCGATGTGGTGCGGGCGGGACATGTCTCCAGTGGGAGCCGTGGATTCCAACACTAGCAACCTGCAGACACAGAGACTTCAATGTGAACAAAGTCTGAGCCAAGGGCTCCAATCAACTGAACAGAGGACAAGGCACAATCTGAGCATGGTGGGGGAACTAGGATATTCTTTACGGAATAAAGATTCTACCTATTTTTTTTTCTTTTACTTGCTTGTCCCATAAAGGAGTTCAGAGGATGGTGATAAATGGGGAGTAGTGGGAATGGTGTGCAAAGTCGGGTCCCCCAGGGTTCTGTAATGGGACCAATCCTTTTTAATTTATTCATAAACGATCTGGAGGACGGGACAACCAGCTCAATCTCCGTATTTGCGGATGGTACAATATTAAAGCAGGGCAATAACTTCCCCGCAAAATGTGGAAAGCTTACAAGAAGACGTAAACAAATTAATGGGGTGAGCAACTACATGGTAAATGTTGAAAAATGTAAAACAATGCATTTGTGTGTCAAAAATGCAATTTACTCGCTAAGGGGGAGAACCTCTGAGGGAATCTAGTATGGAAAAGGACCTGGGGGTCCTAGTAGATGATAGGCTCACAATGGCATGCAATGCCAAGCTGCTGCAAGCAAAGGCAACAAAATGTTGGCATGCAATAAAAAGGGGAAATATAGCAAGTGATAATTCTCCCACCCTACAAGACTCTGGTCCGGCCACACCTGGAGTATGCCATCCAGTTCTGGGCACCAGTCCTCAGGAGGGATGTGCTAGAACTGGTGAGAGTCCAGAGTAGGGCAACAAAGCTAATTAAGGGACTGGAGGATCTCAGCTATGGGGAAAGACTACATGCATTGGACTTATTCTCTCTGGAGAGGAGACGCTTGAGAGGGGATATGATATGAATGTACAAATACTGTACTGGTGACCCTAGCATAGGGAACAAACTTTTCAGTGAAAGGGAATTTAAAAAGACTTGCGGCCATTCACTAAAATTAGAAGAGAAGTGGTTTAACCTTAAATTTGTTAGAGGGTTCTTTACTGTTAGAGTGGTAAGGATGTGGAATTCTCTTTCACAAGCAATGGTCTCAGCGGGGAGCATCAATAATTTAAAAAAAATATATTAGATGGGTATCTTAACGATCACAACATACGGGGATATACAATGTCATATTAACGTAAACGAACACACACAGGTTGAACTGGATGGACTTTTTTCAACCTCACCTACTATGTAAACTGTTGGTGCCATTAAAAAACCTGAATAATAATAATAATAATAAGTATATACATTCTCCCCTTATTGGCCATCAGTATATCTGTCCTCCGCAACCCTGCTGAATTTCTATCAAACAAGATATACTAGAGATTTCATTCTGAGCTAATTGACTGCACTGAAATAAAAGGAAAGCACAAGGTGAAGGTGGAAATCGGAAAGTTTTGTCAGCGATTACTTTAAATGTAAGAACTAAAACTTGGCCAAGACAAACCTCATTGCTCGCAGTGCAATTTTGTATGCCAGTTCAGCATCGTGAGGTAGGAGGGAGGTGAAGAGATACTTGGCAAATGTGTGCATTGGAATACTCTCTCGATGGATGATTTCACCCAAACCACTGTATGGTCCAGCTGTGGAGAGAAGACATGACTTCATTATGATAACAGCTCTCATTTCTCGTTATAAATGCATGTAATATTTCAGTCTTCCACAGAGAACATACAAGCAATCCGCTATCTAAAGTTGCATATTTACCCTCACCATACTGCCCGGTTCTCTCCAACAGAAAGTTCTCTACAAAGCTCTGGAAACACTATAGTATCTGCTGGAGATCACCTAGATCAAGGGCAAGCAAAGTCATCACTCCAGCTGTTGTGAACTACAAGTCCTAGGAGGCACTGCAAGGCTGACAGCCACAGGCATGACAGGATTTTCAGCTTCATCACAGCTGGAGTGCGAAGGTTGCCAATCCAGGATTTGAATCTTTGGCGAAAATCAAATACATTTCTGCCCCAGATCTCACAAGGAAAAAAAGGATCCCAAGACACCCCAATACATGAACAAAACAATCTGGGTTCAATCACATGACAGGCAGAGAAGTTGAAGGTGAAGAAGTGTTATTATTGGCAGGATAGTCCTTTGGTGATAATTTCTACTACATGGGTGAGATTCTTATAATTTTAGTATCTGCTTTTTTGTTAATAGATGTAATTAGATCAGGGATCACAAAGAACTGCTGTGATCTTACCCAAGGCCAAACTGCTTATTCTGAGGCTGCTGCGAGCTACATAAATGCAACATTTTTACATATTTACATAAATTAGTTAGATGAGATGTCTATATTAAAGGAATTTTCATGCTGTATGAAAGGTTGATGAGCTTTTACTCTGGTGAATCTTCGCAGCACAGCTCTGTTTAAAGTGGTTTAAAAGCCTTAAAGTGGAAGTAAGCTTCCATCTCTTGCTTTTACCTATAGGTAACCCTATAATAAGACTTACTTATAGGTGGTGTAAATATCCCCAAAACGTGCGCCGTTTAGGAGATATTTAGTGTACATGCAGCCAGTGACATCACTGGTACATGCGCTCTGAAGGAACCTGTGTCGTTTCTTCAGAGCCCTGTGCCGTGATCGGCGGCTCCTGTGTCACAGAGCCGGAGTCCGCGAACCTGGAAGCAAGATGCGTGAAGATGAGAGCACCTGCAGCGCTGACATCTCGGCACAGGAAGAGCTTCGTTTTAAAGGTAAGTTTAAAGGAGTTGTAAAGGCAGAAGTTTTTTTTTTTCTTAATGCATTCAATGCATTAAGGTGAAAAACCTTCTTTAGTGCAGCAGCGCGCCAGAACCCCCCTTATACTTACCCGAGCCCCATAATTTCCGCAACGGGAGCGAGCACATCAGCTCCAGCCGGTGTCTCGTGTCCTGGTTGGATAAATTGATAGCAGCGCAGCCATGGACTCCCGCTGCTGTCAATCAAGTTCAATGCCATGGGCACCGAGGGGCGGGGCCGAGTCCTGCCGTCTGTGTCTATGGACGCAGCAGCAGGACAAAGTAGCGCGCCTGCACGGGTGTCCCAAAGAAGAGCGCTTCTCCGGTGGGGCACTCGAGAAGAGGAGGAGCCAGGAGCGCCACGGAGGGACCCCAGAAGAGAAGGATCGGACCACTCTGTGCAAAACCAACTGCACAGGAGGCAAGTATATGTTTGTTTTAATAAAAAAAATAAAAAACAAAGGAACCTTTACAGCCCCTTTAAGATAAAAAGCCTTCTGTGTGCAGCAGCCGCCCTCAGCCCCCCTAACACTTACCTGAGGTCCCTTTCTGTCCAGCAATGTCCATGAGGGTCTCAGCCAGAGATTCTCCCTCCTGATTGGCTGAAATATGGCAGTGGTGCCATTGGTTTCTGCTGCTGTCAATCAAAGTTATCTAGCCAATCAGGGGAGAGAGGGGCGGGGCTCCATGTCTGAATGAACACAGGGAGCTGTGACTCAGCAAGGGTGCACCCATAGCAAGCTGCTTGCTGTGGGGGCACTCAACAGGAGGGAGGGGCCAGAAGCACAAAAGAGGGACCCGAGAGAGGAGGACCCGGGCTGCTCTGTGCAAATCCACTGCAACAGAGCAGGTAAGTATAATATGTTTATTATTTTTATAGGGAAAAAAAATGTACTTTACAATTACTTTAACATAATGTGCTAGTAGCACATTATGACATTACCTCGCAGGTACAAGAAGGTCCATGGATTTACAACCGCTTTAAGATGAAAAATCTTCTGTGCTGCAGAATCCCCCCCAGACCCTTTTTCTTACCTGAACCTGATCCGATCCAGCGATGTGCATGAGAGCAGCGACTCTCACCGCCGCCGTCTCCTCCTCCCTGGACAAATGAATAAATAAAATGCTGTGCCGAGCCGTCCACTCTCTGTCTCAATAGACACAGACAGGGCAGCTTGAGAGCAAGCACGCACAGGTGCTCCCATAGAAAGCCACAATTGCCAAAGAGGAGGAGCATGAAGTGCCACTGGGGGACCCCAGAAGAAAAGGATTGGGTCTGCTCCGTGCAATACCATTGCACAGAACAGGTAAATATGACAGATTTGTTATTTTAACTAAAAAAAATAAAAAAAAATAAAGATTTAAATGCTTTAAGAGTATGTAAAGCCCAGCAAGCTGTTGGTCTCTCAAATACACCACTGAAAAGGTAATATTAGTTCAATAAAGTGGGGGAAAAAATGTCAATCCTGCTAGAAATCTTGTCATGTGAAAATTCTTCTACCTGTGTTGAATTCTTGTCTTATATTTCCTTAGGGCTACAGAGCCCCTCCTTCTCTAGATTATAAAGAAAAGGAGAGGGGGAGGTGTTATGTATTCCTGTCCTGTGGTGAAAACACTACTCCATAGATACAGTAGAATGAGTGAATGTTGTCATCTTGGGATGGGAAGTGTATCACTGGCAGGATCACCAGGTAACAAAGGAAAAAATAAAAACATTTACAAAGAAAACAAATGCAGCTGTACAAGGACAGACAGGCAGGAGAGTAACATTAACCGCTTCCCGACCGCCTCATGTACATATACGTGAGCAGAATGGCACGGGCAGGCAAAATCCCGTACCTGTACGGGATTTTTTAAATGCCTGCCCATGGGTCGCGCGCGCGCCGCCAGCGGCGCACTCGCGACCCGGTCGGGAGCTCCGTGACCCCGGCCACGGGACCAGCGGACCCGATCGCCACTGGTGTCCCACGATCGGGTCACGGAGCTGAAGAACGGGGAGAGGTCTGTGTAAACAAACCTCTCCCCGCGCTTCCTACTCTGCCTGTCATTGATCGGCTGTTCCCGGTCATCGGGAAAGCCGATCAATGACGTCAGACGTACAGCCACGCCCCCTAATGTAAAAAAAAAACACACACACGTCACAGCCCATAACCCCTCCCCTCCCCCTAGTGGTTAACCCCTTCACTACAACTGTCATTTATACAGAAATCAATGCATTTAAATAGCACTGATTGCTAAAAAAAATTTTTTATATATTTTTTTGGGGATATTTATTATAGCAAAAAGCAAAAAATATTGCATTTTTTTCAAAATTGTCGCTCTATTTTTGTTTATAGCGCAAAAAATAAAAAACGCAGGGGCGATCAAATACCACCAAAAGAAAGCTCTATTTGTGGGGAAAAAAGGACGCCAATTTTGTTTTGGAGCCATGTCGCACGACCGCGCAATTGTCAGTTAAAGCAACGCAGTGCCGAATCGCAAAAAGGGGCCTGGTCCTTTGGCTGCCAATTGGTCCGGGGCTGAAGTAGTTAATATAGAAGAGACAAAGCACGTCTCTTCTGCATTAAAATGCCTGCCTGTTCACCCATTTATAATTTTGGCCTAAAGTTCAGCTTTAAACAATATACATCAGGTGTCCTAATAAATCTAAAACCAAACAAACCTGGGTGGAGATCTCTTTGGGGGTAAACATTACAATATACACAAGGCAATTGTCAAGGGCAACAGTATGACACAAATCAGACTGGCATTCCTCCATTGCACACACCACTCCTCTATCCTCTCCTCTCCCTTTGGAAAATAAAGGTGTTTGCGCAGCAATTGGCAGACGCCAGGCAACATTGTACACATTTCTGAATGCATTACAGGAGCAGATGGAACCAACTCTTCATCCTGTCAGCATCTAATAGATGCAGAGGTTGGGCGTTCCTCTGCTAATGATCAATATGGCAGAAAAGTAATGTAAAGCTATTGTAGAATAATTAAATCCATAAAGCCGCATGCTGTGCAAGCAGATCAGTTATTCCTATGCACATAAATGGCATTTCCTAAAGGAGGATTCCACCCTCATGCAACTTTAATGCACAGCTTTATACTTCCGTCTAATGCAAATTTAAAAAGCTTTCATGCAAAGCTTTTCCACTGCGGTTCGCACCAACACCTTTGCGCCAAAGCAGTTTACCCTGCAAATGGAAGTCATATAGATTTGCCGGGGACAAAGCAGCATTCATTGCATAAACCACAGCTGAGCTACACACTATGCAAAGATGACCGAGAAACACCACCTGGATAAGAAGTATTTCAGGCAATCCCAAGAGAGGACATCATTGGAGAACAAACCAGCTGTTCTATATGAAGTGAGGGTAAGATATTATCCAAATTACTGCCTTCCACCCCAAACTATGCAAAACTACTGGTGCTCTTTATGTTAGGGCCTCATTCACATGGACAAACTGTTTCCCACCCATGCAAAGGACCGTCTTTACCTGCACGAGACGCACAAGTGTTTATGCAACCAGCCTGTTCAAATTAATGCCAGGCAGGCGGATGCACAGATCTCCAAGCGCATCTGTGAGGATGTGTCTGGAGATCTGTGAGGATGTGTCTGGAGATCTGTGAGGATGTGTCTGGAGATCTGTGAGGATGTGTCTGGAGATCTGTGTAGCTGTCCGTCTGTCACTGATCTGAACAGGCTACCTGCACGAACACCACTACCTCCTGTATGAATAAAGACAGCCCTTTTCACAAGTGTACAAAACAGGAGACCCATGTCAATGAGGCCTAAAAGAGGAAGAAAGTATTGCTCCCAATAGATGGCAATGTTACACCTCCCTCCCTGTACCAATTTAATGTGATTCTAAAGCCAGGTCATGGACCTTCAGTAGTTATGTTTAACGCAAGCTCCCACAGACCTCAGTAGCTGTAGGCACTGTGGAGCAATTCATACTCAAAATTGTCAGAAGTAGTACTAAAGTCATTTTCTCAGGAGCTTAGCCCACCCTGCTGCCCTTCCGATTAGTGGAATGCTACAAAGTCACTGCTGGAAGGGAGAGCCGAGGTAAATCTCTGTACACAACCAAGGCCTAAAAGGGAGAAGAGAATGTGAACTCATTTTTCTCCTCACTCAGGGAGAGAAAACTGCAGTTTAAACCATAAGATCCCTTTCACACTGGGGCGTTTTGCAGGCACTATAGCGTTAAAAATAGCGCCTGCAAACCGCCCTAAAACTACCGCTCCATTCACTCCAGTGTGAAAGCCTGAGGGCTTTCACACTGGAGCGGTGCGCTGGCAGGGCATCAGAAAAAGTCCTGCCAGCAGCTTCTTTGGAGCGGCGAAGGAGCAGTGAACTCATTGCTCCTCCCCATTGAAATCAATGGGGCAGTGCTGCGATACCGCCGGCAAAACGCCGCTCCGAGGGCATTTTGCTGGCGGATTTAACACCTTTTAGGCCGCTAGCAGGGGGTTAAAACCGCCCTGCTAGCGGCCAAACAGCGCCGCTAAAACAACGGTAAAGCAGCGCTAAAAATAGCACTGCTTTACCGCTGGCGGCACAGTGTGAAAGGGGTCTAACTCAGAGAGGTTTTATCTAAGACTGGAATAGACGTTTTATCCTAAACTACAGGTGCGCTTTACTACACAATGTCCAAGCTTGTGTTATATCACCCCAAAAAATCTGCAGGGCTATAAAGTGACAGCCTAAATATGTGGCTAGTGGATTTGTACGGTTAGCTCCTCACCTTCTAATAGGAAGACTGCTTGTTTTCTGAAGATTTTCACCAGCGTATCATCCAGCTCTATTTCCTGTAGTTTAGAGATGAGCTGCTCCTCATTCCGGCAGACCTTCTCTTGTGCATACAAGCCATCTGGCATGATCCTCTGCTGCCCCAGTCCTATCAGAGCAACCTCCACAGCCAGTGTTAAGTAAGACTCTCCTTCTTCCAGAAACTTGTGTGGAGACAGGTGTTGGTATTCCTGAGACTTGCAATGCCCAAAGCCATCTGTAGCAGGAAAAACAAAGAATCAGAGAGCAGCTCAAACATTCAAACCCTTGTGACACGTGATAAGAAATTCCCAGGCAATAAAACAGCAAGCCGATACATGGCCAAAACCCTAGCAGATGATACCTAGCAAACTGAGAACCTAAATGTCCAACAGATAAGTGCTGTGCATCCTAAAGCCAGATTCTTCACTAAATGTACCTGCGTGTATCAGCTAATGTGCAAGTTTTTTTAATGCACTTTTTTAAATGCATGTTTCTGTATAAAACAGATTTGGACACAGAAAGAAAAGAAGCATCAGATGGAAGATGGCAACCTCCAATCCCTGGGCCACATCGGAGCCCGGAGGGATTGAATAAAATCAATTTCAATATACTAATGACAACCTATGTGTTTATGGAATGTCACTTTCCATCTGAGGCTTCTCATACAGGTATTTTGCCCCCCTCCCACCTCTTACCAATTGTGTGTTCTTCTAAATGGTAACCCCTCGTTTGCACAAAATGGTCCAGAACTCTACTGGTTTAACTGATGCTTCAACAAAATTATCCTAAGCAGAACATTACTCTCTTAATCAACATTGACAATTTTAATCCTTATGCTGTAGGCAATAGTACATAGATATATAAAACTGATATCAAAAACATTTTTTTTTTTTTTCAATTACTTTCTGGTTTCCAGTTCTAGGCTAGGCAAATGATGCCCTACATTCCAGGAGGCTTCAGGAGGGGAGGAGGGATTTTCTCAGCAAAAAAAAGACACCCTCCTGCCTGCATGCCTGAGCTAAGTGCAGATGGATTCCAGAAATAAGTGCTACATGCGCGAGTCGAATTTGTGAGTGAGGAACGCGATGTGTTGTGGGACATAGTTCCCATAACACACTGCGCCCCATTCACTAGAAGGCGGCGCTCGGAGCAGAAGAGAGAACAGCGCCGCGGAACAGAAGGAGGCAGATTAGGACGATCTGCCTAGCAACAGACATTTCTGGTACGTAAAAAAATTTTTTTTTTTTTTTTTTATTTAAAATTTTGATTAACATTTTTTTTTTCAGGGTGGCCCTCCACTTTAAATAGGTTTTTGATTTGTGGCGCTCAGATGCAGTGCAATTCCACTTTAATCTGGGACCACACCTTTAACCACAGTAAACCACAAGCTGGACCAATATTTCAAATCAGATACAGGGATATCGGTAGTGTACAAAGCAGTGCAACCAGTAGAGCAACATTTTCTGCAGTCCAGTGAAAGTGGATTTCTCATTGGCTCCTATAGCTTATTGCAACCAGCACATCACTCTTTACCCCTCATGGTACTGTTAAATCACTTTCCATTAAAATGACACCTATCAGGCATAGGTATCTACTAGAGCTGCACGATTAATCATTAAGAATTGTTATCGCAATTTTTTCCCCCCCTTGCGATCTTGACAAAGCATTTCCCGATTCTTTCTATGCAGAGAATTCTCTGCTAAAGCGGACATCTGTCAAAAAAAAACAAAAAACAAAACAGGCAGTCTGTCAAGTATCACAACATTCCTCAGCTGTGGAGCCAACTATAAACATTGTAACGTTTTGTCCTTTAGATCAAAGGAATGAACTTCGGTGTGTAAATGAAGGAAGTTTAACCACTTAAAGACTAAACCCTTTTCTGATATTTGTTGGTTTCAAGGCAAAATCATTATTTTATGCTAGAAAATTACTTAGAACCCCCAAACATTTATATATATATATTTTTTTTAGCAGAGACCCTAGAGAATAAAATGGTGGTTGTTGCAATATTTTATGTCAAACTGTATTTGCGCAGCGGTCTTTCAAACGCAATTTTTTGGGAAGAAAAATACACTTTAATGAATTAAAAAAACTAAACAGTAAAGTTACCCCATTTTTTTTGTATAATGTAAAGATGATGATATGCTGCGAGAATAGTGATCTTTATTCTAAGCCAAAAAATTGTGATTCTCATTTTGGCCAGAATCGTGCAGCTCTAGTATTGACCATTACTGACCTCTGGGAAATGGCAGTTGTTTTACGGATATTCTGAACCTCATAGTCTGAGTCAAGCTGGCCATAGCTTTCTCCATCGCCATAAGCAAGATGGATGGAGGAATCCCCCCTTGCTGGGACATTGTTTTCTGACAATGGGACTCGCCGCTGTCAGAATACACTGATCAGTGGCTGCATTTGACTTTTTCAGTTTGTCTGTTCATCACCAGTCAATCCAATGATCAACTTCTAAATAATGCAGATGGCCACACACTGATTGAAATTCGGCCAGTCCCTGCGGAACCGGCTGAATTTCGATCTATCTAAGGCCAGCTTTAGTATGCATCAAGTGAAGTCAGCACAGGCTATCTACATACATTTCCTAGATTAGTGACCCAGAAAGTCCAGATGTCAAATGGTAAGACAGTCCACATATTGCACACAGGTTAGGCATGTCCCTTACTCCACACTAAGGTTGTAGATTGCTGGCAACATGGCTCTATTTTCGAAAGAAGCAAAAGCAAATAACTTGCCTCCAATGTATACGAAACAAGAATGCCCACATTTAAAGCACCTCCCAGCAACACAACTATTTATCCTTCAGCTATTCTGAACCATGAAAGCATTTTTTCCATGAAGTGCATAGCACTCGAACCTCCTACACAGCCATCTCTGGAGGCAGTGCCTGGACTAAATGTAAGATCAAAAGTTCCTGGGCAAAACACCAAAGAGCTGTTTGTTCACGTAAAGCTATCCCTGAGGCATCCAATTAGATAACTCCAAGTAGTGCAGCTAAATCAAAGTTCTATAAAGCTGTCTGATGGAGAAAAGATGGCCATGCAGGTGTTTTTTTTTTGGTTTTTTTTTTTTGGTTTTTCGTTCAACCAGTGGGTTGAATGAAAGAAAATGATTTAATTCTCCCATTCACACACAAAATGTATTGTATCCTCACAGCGGGGAGAATTCCCGGATGTCAGAATACAGGGTTTAGAAACACTGGCTATAGCCTGCGGCACCGATCGAGAGAAAATGTTCCAACAGACTGGTTGTACACAAGTCGATGGATTGATCAACTTGTGTAAAACCAGCCTGCCTATACGTGGATTAAAATGTGTCCTGTCCCTGCTGAACTGGACGAATTTTAATCCATGTATGGCTGGCTTAACCACGTACATATACTGTGGCAGGGCGGCCCATAAGCGCAAAATCACGTACCGGTACGTGATTGCTGTTGGCTCCAGGGCGTGCCCCTTGGCCAGAGCGGAGCTCCTGCTGTGATTGGACACAGTGGGAGACAATCAGTGGGTCCTGTGGCCGCGATTTTTCACAGGAGGGCCAGAAATGTAAACGAAGGGAGGATAATGTAGATCTTGCGTTTCTGCTAAGCATAAACACGGATCTCCGTTTTCCTCCAGTCACAGCATTCCCCCTACAGTTAGAAATCACTCCTTAGGAGAACACTTAACCATTTGATTGCCCCTGATGTTAACCCCTTCCCTGCCAGTGTCACTTAAACAGTAACAGTGCATTTTCTTTTAGCACTGATCAGTGTATTGGTGTCACTGCTCCCCAAAAATTGTCACTCAGTGTCAGATTTGTCCACCGCAATATCACAGTCCTGCTAAAAAACGCTGATCGCCACCATTACTAGTAAAAACAATAAAAAAAAAAAAAAAAGATGTAAAAAGTTCATAAATCTATCCTATAGTTGTAGACGCGATAACTTTTGCACAAACAAATCAATATACGCTTATTGAGATTTTTTTTTTACCAAAAATATGTAGCATAATACATATTGGCCTACATTGAGGAAGAAATTAGATTTTTGAAATTCTTTTATTGGATGTGTTTTATTTTTTTTATTGTCTTTTTGTTTATAGCACAAAAAAATAAAAACCGCAGAGGTGATCGAATACTACCAAAAGAAAGCAATTGTTTGTTAAAGCACGCAGTTCCGTATCGCAAAAAAACAGCCTGGTCAGAAAGGGGGTAAAACCTTCCGGGCGGAAGTGGTTAAAACAGATCTTCACTGCATCCGAGCGCCACAAACCAAAAACACGGTTTAATTATTCTTTAATAATCAAAGCAAACTCCACCGTCCATTCATGTCTCCATGCTTCTTGTTTGCTGAGAAATCACTTTGAAAAACACCCCTCTAGCATTTATGACGGTGGCCATCTTGAGTAAGGGCAAATGATTCACGTAGCATTTACTTCCTATCTGCCCTTAGCTCAAACATGCATGCAGGAGAGCACGCTTAGCTGCGAAAACCCCTTCTCCTCTCCCTCCTGAAGACTTTTGGGATATATGACATTATTTGCCTAGGCGAGAAACCAGGAAGTAACTGAAGAAATGTTAAAAAAAAAAAAAGTTTAAAACAAATAAATATGATATACTTTTCTATTTGCTAATGCTAGCGGCACGAGAATTAAATGTTGATTGGGAGAGTAAAGACCCACTTTAGGGTAGTAGTGGAGGGAATGGTGCTGGAAGGGTATGGGTGGAACTGGGTGAATCCACAAAATTAAAGAATTATCCAGATGTGATCTGAAATTCCAGGATCATTTAAACAAAACAAATGAACGCATTAGCTTTTATCAAATAAAATCAACTGACCTTTGGACATTGTCCCACATAAGCAAAGGCCTATGGTAAACGAATTGTAAGAGGGCTGAATCTAGTAGTTGAAGATACACAGCTGTTCATACCTTTCCCACAGCAATGTTCACCTTTATTCCTACAAGGCTGGCCTCCTGAAATGCCTATTTAAAAAGCAACTCTTAAAGTGTTACTAAACCCACAACAGTAAAATCAGTCTGTATACGCAGTAAAGCATGCTTGTTATACTCGCTGTGGAACCCAAGGGATTAATCCTCTGCATTGTGTAAAAAGGCTGTTTGATCCTGTCTTCTCTGATCCTCTCCTTCTTCTACAGTCCCCAATCCATCTGCTCATAGAACAGAGCCTTGAGGGCACTCTGCATATGCTCAGATTGGTGTGTATTGCTAGAGTTCTTATTTTGGGAGGGTGCATGCGATTGGCACAGGGCCAATCAGCAGTGTCCAGAGGTCAGGTGTAACGCCATCTCATAGGACAGTCAGAGGAGAATGAAAACCCCTCCAACAAGCTTTAACCAGTGCTCGGCCGGACACTGATAGAAGTTACAAGACTGTTATATACTGCTGATGAGAAAATGTTTTTAGAAGTTTATATTTTTTAAATAATTGCATTTCTGTGCTCTGTGAGAGACCAAATATAGTGAATGCAGGGTCCCGGTATAGTAACACTTTAAGGCTGATATCTGCAGATCCAGACAGCTCCCCAACGCCGAGGACACGCACAGGACACCCATACCTGCACAGTAGGGATGTGGTGGGGAGCATGCCCACACTCCACTACTAGAAGTGGAGAAACTTCAAGAAAACAGCAGGTGGCACCAGAGGTGATCACCATTGCAGGAAAGGTATAAATTAAGGAGTTATTCTGCTTCCAGATGCAGAGCTTATTGTAGAGTTATGCCCCGTACAGACGATCGGACTTTCCAACAACAAAACCGTGGATTTTTTTCCGAAGGATGTTGGCTCAAACTTGTCTTGCATACACACGGTCACACAAATGTTGTCGGAAATTCCGAACGTCAAGAACGCAGTGATGTACAACACGTACGACGAGCCGAGAAAAATGAAGTTCAATAGCCAGTGTGGCTCTTCTGCTTGATTCCGAGCATGCGTGGACTTTTGTGCGTCGGACTTTGAGAACCTGCTCTCAAACATTTGTTGGCGGAAATTCGGACAGCATATGTTCTATGGAGTATACACATGGTCGGACTTTCCGACAACAAGCTCACATCCATTTGTTGTCGGAAAGTCCGACCGTGTGTACGGGGCATTAGAGTTAGCCACAGATTTGCTTCAAGTTGTCTCATAAATAGATTTTGTCCATAGAATTTGCTATTTACATAAGTGATTTTAGTTACATCCAGCTCTACACCAATAACAAGAACTGATTGAACAAATATTCTCAACCTGAAATCCTAAATAGTAATTGTACTTCATAAAAGAGAGACCCAGTAAAATGCTCAGACATGCACTACGTCAAACAATCATGTTAGGATCAGTTATATTGCTAGCATAAATAGAGATAAGCATGTAGTATTTATTTTATTTATCACAGGCACTTATATAACGCCGTTAATTTAAGCAGCGCCTTACATCTATATTTTACATTCACATCAATCCCTGCCCTCAAGGAGCTTACAATCTAAGGTCCCTAACTCACATTCACACACATACTAGGGCTAATTTAGACAGGAGCCAATTAACCTACCAGCATGTCTTATAGAAAGAAATCTTGCTGAGAAATATACGTTGCCTGTCATCACCAACCTTCCCTCCTGAAAATGATAGATGGCAGTCATTCTGATTCCAAGGTTGCAGTTATAAACCTGGAACAAGTATGAATAGCCGGCATTTTTACTTCACTGGCTGCATGTGTATTCCATGTCTGACTAAGAAGTACTGCAGTTAAAGAAACCAAAATAGCCAACATTTTCAGAAATCAGCAATGGCAGCCCCATTCTTCTGTAAGTAAGGGTTTCCTTAAAGTGTAAGCAACCAAACATACAGACGAAGGAAGATTGATTCTGGACACATTCTGTCTCTCCTGGTTGGTTTCCTCTAATGCTGGCTCTATATCTATGTGCTGCGGTAACATGCAGTAAACACGTGTGATCGACTGTGCAGTATGATTTATTTGAAACGGCTCACAAACACATGTTGCAGCTCGCTAACACACAGGAAACTGTTTTTTTTTGTGTGCAGTGGCCCTTTGGAAGTCCATTTAAAATGAGCAAACTTCCTTAACTCAAAGCATTAACATAGATGCAATATTGTAGGTGTGCCTAAAGTGTTAGTTAACCTGTTCGGCAAAAATAAAAAGGTGAATACAATACATACCTTCCACGTAGCCTGGTGCTGCGGTCCTGGGGTTTGAAAACTGCGCTGTTCCTTCTCATTTCCCTACAGACACAAGGATGGATCTGGATCTGAGTGGTTCTGATTGGGCAGTGCTGGCACATGACTGCACTGATCAAATAGGACCACTCCGATCTGTGCTTGCGTCCCTAGGGAAGGAAGAGGAATAGCATGGTTTTTAAACCCCAGGACCACCGATGGGCACTGATGAGGCGGCACCGGTGAAGGGGCACTGATGAGGTGGCACTGATAAGTGGCATTAATGAGGAGACACTGGTGGGGGCTGATTGGCAGCAGTGGTGGGGGCTGATTGGCAGCAGCCAATAATCAACCTTTCTCTCATCTCCTCCACACGCTAACAGCGTGAGAAGGAGCGGTGAAGAGAGCCGGTAATCGGCTTCCGTTGACATCATGAGAACTGTGATTGGACACAGCTGATCACATGGTAAAGAGCCGCCGATTGGCTCTTTACCCCAATCTGTGTTCGGCAGTGTCCGGAGGACACTGCGAACACAGACCGCAATCACGGGAGCCCGTCATATGACGGCCTTCCCAGGACTGGACGTCATTCGGTTATAGCACGGTCGGCAAGTAGTTAAGGCAACACAGCTTGAAAGGGGGAAAAAACCCACTGTGGGTAGACTTGTGATTCTCTTCCAAAAGGAGGGCTGCCTTAGAAATCTAAAAGTATTTTATTTTAAACCATAAGAAAAAAAAAAATGTAGACACAGCCTGCAAGTGAATAGATAAATCACGGTTAAATGGATTCCTCAAAATGGCACCCTCTTCAGTCTGACACAAAAATATGAAAAATCTACATTGCATGGATTATTGCATTTGGTTGCATGATTTATGTCTTTCAATTTCCAAAATGGTTTAACACCATCAAGAAATCAAAACAGAGAATTTAATTTCCTGGTGGAAAGTCGGCAGTGCGCGGCATTAAACGCCCCACACAATGCCTCATGACAAATCTTCATATTACCTACTTAGAAGTTAATAAAAGCTGCAGCTGGAATGCCATCAATCATTCATTACTAGCAGTGGGTATCCAGAGTCATTTAATGAAATCGTGCCATGCTGTACTGTGTGTTCAGAAATGACACTCATTTGTGTCACAATTATTTCAAGAAAATGTAATTTGGTTTTAAAACATTAAAGGATTTAGCATATTTGCTTTTGTTGAAAGATAATGACTGGCTGGGGTGTCGCACGCATGTGGCATGGCGAGAAGGTTAAACACGCAGTGCTCCCTTAATTAAATCGCGCTTGTACAGGGGGTCCCCGGGTTACAAACAAGATAGGGACTGTATGTTTTTTCTTAAGTTGAATCTGTTTGTAAGTCGGGACAGGTAAATTTTTGAAGTGTAACTCCAGACAAAAAATCTATTATTTTTACTGTTTTTAAAGTTTTTTTAGATAACATAGAGAAGGGTTATCACCCCTGTAACATTTGTTTTGCTGTCTGTGCCCCTGTTCAGAAGATTTCACCTCACCTTCTGTCCCAATGACAATTGGATTTTGAAAATTTTGGGTTGTTAGGGAAACATGGACTGGTGATAAAGCATCAGTGGAGACACCTTTTTCCCATATTTACTCTTACAGGAGTGAATTTCCCTTCCTAGGGGTGGATTTCCTCTCACTTCCTGTTGTCTCCCTCCGTTTGTAAGTAGGAGTCGTTTGTAAGTCGGATGTTTGCAAGTCGGATGTTTGTAAGTCGGGGACCCCCTGTATTGGTGTTATTCAGGTAACACCAAATTTTTATACCACCATCTCCACCGCACAATCTGGTTAAACCAAAGTAAGGCAAAGAGCTAAGTGCTCGGTGGGGCAAATCATAGCAATCATCTCTGAAAACATTAAAACAAAAATATTATTGGCATCCGAAAAAGAATGCCATAAAGAACTGCTACAAAATGGCAACTTACAAACTAGGTAATGGTGTGAAATTGCACCTTACCTGTGAAGTCTGAAAAGCCGTGAAACCCTTCGTCATCCGCCTTACAAGCCTCCATGAGGCTGCTAAAAAGAGTACCAATTGGATCCAAGGGGTGGCCCACCCAGCCTTCCAGATTAGTGATGGATGTCAAGCCTTTGTGAAGCAGCTCTGTAAAAATAAAAAAATAATAAAAATAAGATTGCACCAACGTGCTACTGAACCAACAATTCCTTAACAGGATTTAAAAACAGACAAGGGATAGTTCCAAAAGGTCACATGCGACTTCAAGCCTGGCAACAACAACCTAGCGTGGATGTCACCGGAGAGTCAATACGCTGAGCAAACAAAGGTGGATACTACTATTTCCTCTTCTGATATTTACCGCATTTCAGATGCTGTTATACAATCACACTGTGAACACATGGCTCCTAAAAGGAAAACTGACACCCAAAACTGATATTTAACACCACTTTAAAATATCTGTAAAAACTGCAATGGATAATGGAATCCACACTGTTTGATTCAAAGGCTGGGCTAATACTTAGACCCCTTTCACACTCAGGCGTTTTTCAGGCGCTTTAGTGTTAAAAAAAGCGGCTGTAAAGCGCTCGAAAGAAGCCTCATCTGCAATCCCAATGTGAAATAGTGCTTTAAGAGCCCTATCACACTGCCAGCGCCCGAAAAACGCTGGTATAGCACCGCCTAAATTAGCGGCGCTTTACCAGCGTTTTTCGAGCGCTAGTGGGGCGCTTTTAACCCCTGCTACTGGCCAAATAAAGGGTTAAAAGCGCCCACAAAGCGCTGCTGCCAAAAGCGCTTTGCAGGTGCTTTTCGGGCGTTTTGCAGGCGCATCCCATTAATTTCAAAGCACTGGAAAGAAGCGGCTTGCAGGACTTTTTTTGACACCCTGCCAGCGCAGCACCTCAGTGTGAAAGCACTCGGGCTTCTTTCAGGCCTTTTACATTCGTTTTTTTTAACGCTAAAGCGCCTGAAAAACACCCCAGTGCGAAAGGGGTCTTAATGGAAAATAATAAATGCACATATCTTTGCAGGAATGTGCTTTTTTTAATCCCCCCTGCCCCACTGATGCCTGCAAATTATTGAGTGGGTCATGGGTGTAATGTCAGGCTTCTGCAGACATGGCAGAGCGGCTCTCCTGCGTTGGATCACGCATCTAATACGTGATCCAGCTGTACTGGTTAGGGGGCGTGCGCGCGTCGGCTGTGCTGCGATTAGTCACAGCACTAGCCGATCAGCGAGTCCCGGGCAAATGATTGCCACTTGGGACCTGCTGACTGGTGAAGAGGATGACAAGACAGAGCTCTATCAATGTAAACACCACAGAGCTCTGTCCTATCAATGGGGGATGTGCTGGTTTTTGTCTCCCTGAAAAGCGGGGGGGCGGCACATCCCTTAGGCCCCTTTCACACCGGGGCGTTTTTCATGCGGTGCAGCGCTAAAAATAGCGCCTGTTCACCGCATGAAAAAATCCTGCCCCTTTAACTCCAGTGTGAAAGCCGGCGGGCTTTCACACTGGAGCGGTGCGCTAGCAGGATGACAAAAAAAGTCCTGCTAGCAGCATCTTTGGAGCGGGATAGGAGCGGTGTGTTCACCGCTCCTATACCGCTCCTTCCCATTGATTACAATGGGAGACCGCGGTAAAACCGCGGCAATACCGTGGTAATACCGCGGCTACGGCGGCGCTCTGCGGGGGGTGTTTAACCCTTTTTCGGCCGCTCGCGGGGGGTAAAACCGCACCGCGAGCGGCCGAAAACCGCGGTGAAAACAACGGTAAAGCAGCGCTAAATATAGCGCTGCTTTACCGTCACCGCGGCTCACCGCCCCAGTGTGAAAGGGGCCTTAGTAAAAACAGCACACAGTGAATGCACCAAGCACTGTAAAGCCCCATACACACTATTAGATTTTCTGCAGATTTTTGTCTTCAGATTTACCAAAACCATATAATATGAGGTCAAACCTTAAGAGTTTCAATTTGTATGCAATCAGGCAGGCCCTTGCACTACATGGTCTTGGTAAATCTAAAGACAAAAATCTGCAGAAAATCTAATAGTGTGTATGGGGCTTTAGGCACACATTTAACCCTTTGATCGTTCTAGATGTTAACCCCTTCCCAGCCAGTGTCATACATTATTTTTCAAAATGTTGTCTTTTTTTGTTTATAGCACATAAAAATGAACCCAGTCGTGATCAAATACCACCAAAAAAAATGTCTATTCATGTGAAAAAAAAAAATGATATAAAATTTCATTTGGGTACATGACTGTGCAATTTTCAGTTAAAATGACGCAGTGCCAAAAAGCAAAAAATGGCCTGGTCATAAAGAGGGGGTAAATCCCCCAGAGGGCAAGTGGTTAAAGTGCAACTAAATCAATATTGTTTTAGTTTAGGAAAGGGGATAGCGTTTTTGCTGTGTCCATGTTGGGGTACTCATTTCCTGTTCTGGTGACACCCAATTTGTCAGGTATGACGTGGTCTCCCCATGTAATAGGAGATCTCAACAATAGAAACCCAGTAGGGGGTTTAAAAATCTGTCTTGTCCAAAACCTAAAAGCTTTGGTTGAAATTGGGCATGAAAAAATCCTTCTAGTATTTTACTTTTATATGGCTGCGACATAGACAATGGATCAGAGGCTCCTTGGGAGCAGGAACTAATTAGAATGATTTAATATACTCGCCAAAGTGATGCCAAAAATCTCAAGCCCAATATATTAAAAATTCTGCAATGGAACTGCAATTCATCGATTTACCTACCACACACACACACCTCATCTCATCACACACACAATTCATCCATTTACCTACCTCACACACAATTCATCCATTTACCTACCTCACACACTCATACACACATCTCATCATACACAATTCATCTATTTACCTAACACACACACCCCCCTCATCTCATCACACACAATTCATCTATTTACCTAACACACACACCCCCCTCATCTCATCACACACAATTCATCTTTTTACCTACCTCTCACACACAAACTACATTACATTTTTGCACACCATACACACATCTACGCAGGTACTGTACAAACATGCAAAATTACAGATACTGTACATATACTAGTAAAATATGCCAGCTTTGCCCTGGTATCACTGGCTGGAGTCCAGTTACATGTAAAATGTTTTAACACATTATTGATGGGCATAAATAAAACATAACCTTCTGGTGCATCTGAATATTTATTGGATTAATAACAGCCCGTTATGGTGCCATTTTATGGCATTTGAACGAGGCAGGAAGGTTTAGGGAATATTAGGCTGTGCGCTCTCCTTATTAAACCTCTCCTCCTATTTGAAGTGGACACACAGCGAGCGCATTTGTAGTGTTCAAAGCGGCTCGTGTAGCTGCGAGTCAAAGGAAGAAATATTTCCGGAGTCGTGATCTGTATTATTTATATGATCTGCAGAGAGCTACATTCATATCCAAGCAACTGAATTACCGGCTTTGGGAAGGGATTAACCCTCTCATGACTAGTTCTATGACCTGAATTTTACAGCGCAGGCATCCCTTTATTTTTTTTTTCAAAATACTAGCCTAGCATGGGCGCACAATCTGGTATTTAGCGCCTATTTATTTTTAGGTACTAATTCAGGAAATGCAAGCAGTATGTATCCCACGTTTCTAAATTATGTCTAAAAGGAGTAAATCTGGCATTTTCCTTTTTGATTCCATGTATACACCGCCACTTCCTTCTGATGTATCTCTTTAACCACGTAAGCTCTGAAAGGTTTTACCCCCTTCATGGTCAGGGCATTTTTTGCTATTTAGCACTGTGCTACTTTAATTGGCAATTGCACTGTCGTGCAATACTGTACGCAAATTAAACTCTTACCTTTTCACACAAATAGAGCTTTCTTTTAGTGGTATATGATCACCACTGGGTTTTACATTTTTTGTGATGTCAATGAAAAAAAGACTAAATATTTTGAAAAAAATAAAAAACAAATACTTTCTGTCATAAAATATATCCAATAAAATGAATGCCATCAAACGTTTAGGCCAAAATGTATTCTGCTACATGTCTTTGGTAAAAAAAAATAAAAAAAATCCCAATAAGTGTATATTATTTAGTCTGTAGGAAAGTTATAGTGTTCACAAACTATGGTATATTTATTTGAAAATTGATCAATCATTCCTTGAGACCCCTAAAATGTTAGGACAGTACAAATACCTTACAAATTACCCATTTTTTGAATGTAGGCAGTCTGAGGCATTTAGTAAGAGACATGGCAATGTTTCTTGTAATTTTTGGCACAATTTCTTGGAAAATGAAGAACTTTCGTTTTTACAATTTTTATTTTTTTTTTTACATACCATCACCAGCGCAGTACAGCCTCATGATAGGACTGGTGTGGCGGTGATCAGGGACACTGACTGGTAACCACATGTAAAAAAAAAAAAAAAAAAAAAAAATTAAAACGTCAATAATTTTTCAGTCAATATTTTACATTTGTTTTTATTGTTTTAACATAATTTTTTTTTAATACTTACGGTAAATCAAAGTAGTTGAATGTTATCATAGTAACATTGTACTACTCTGGGGGGTGATCAGGGTTTTTCTTTTTTATACACTTTGCTGGTACAAGCTGTGAATACTAGTGATCTGTGATTTGCTACAGCTAATTACATGGTACCAGGTACGGTTATTGGGCCAGGTACTATGTGATAGCTGTGAGCCAATGACAGCTCCCTAGCAAAGCTGTTATGAACTGATTCATAACAGCTTTGTTGACATTGTGATCATATAATGATCACATGATCACTGGGCCCAGGTGAATTAGAGCAGACACTGTGAGCCAGGCCTTCTTGTCCACATCAGTGCCTGACCTCACAAATGTGCTTCTGGAAGAAACATTCCCATAGACACACTTCTAAACCTTGTGGAAGCCTTCCCAGAAGACTTTAAGCTGTTATAGCTGCAAAGGGTGGGCCAACTCAATATTAAACCCCACAGACTAAAACTGGGATGCCATTAAAGTTCACGTGTGAAGGCAGGTGTCCTAATACTTTTGGTAATAGTGTATCTATTTCCATATATGCAACTGTGCCATGTGGTCACCACACAATCTAGATCGAGTGATATGTCATCACAAACAACCAAGATTGAGAATCTTTTGATTAAGAAAGATCACTCCAAACTTGTCTCTAGATACCATTTGGCTCTATTATCATTGTTAAAGCGTAGTTCCGCCTTAAAAAAAAAAAAAATAAAAAAAAAAATAAAAAGTCAGCAGCTACAAATACTGCAGCTGCTGACTTTTAAAATGAGGACACTTACCTGTCCAGGGAGCCCGCGATATCCTCACCCGAAGCCGACCCGTCCCCTCGGCTCTGTCTGGAGGCGCCAGCATTGCTAGTAAGGAAATCAGGAAGTGAAGCCCTACGGCTCCACAGCCTGGTCTCCTACTGCGCATGCACGAATCGTGCTGTGTGTTCTGAGTGGTCCCTGCTGTCTTCTGGGACCTGTGTGTCTCCCATAAGACAGCAAGGGGGGGGGGGGGGCTGGACATGGCATAAAATGGGAGCAAATACCTGTATTAGACAGGTATCTGCTCCCACACCAGAGGGGGGTGGGGGGAATCCGGACAGTGGAAGTTCAATTTTTATGGTGGAACTCCGCTTTAAGGATGGAGAAAATAAGGTCCAATGGCAAACGGATATTCCCTCAATAGATGACGATATTTGCAGAGGTCAACTAAACCACGTATGGCCAGCTTTAGGAGCTGCTCCATGTTTTGCAGCAGCTCCTAGACGTCTGAATTCTACTTCTGTTCCAGCCCTGTTATTAGAACAGATCACTAAAATGTCTAAATCAGCAGCTTGAATATCATGGCTGTAGGTATGGAAAGAACAGCACAAATCAAAGGGTGTGCAAATGAAGGAAAGTGGCTGGGAGCTGTGGTGCCCATGTCCCCCAGAGCAAGCAAAGCAGTACAATTAGAGGTTTTCCCCTTTAATAAAATGCAGTGTCTTTAATATTCTGTCCTGTCACCGATTTGGATTGTAACCTGACCTGCAGATTTCTCCACAAATACCCATCTGCTGTGTTACCTATTCTGATTGCTTTCCTACCTTTCTTCTGCAGTCGGAACATGTCCATTCTTTTCTGCTGCTGCCTTCTCAGAGTGTTGACAATGGCTATTGCTAGTCGGAGGGCCTCCCGTGGGTAGCCATGTGACCTCAGTGCGTCCACCCGCGCACAAGCAGTAGGGACATGCTCTGAAGGGAAACAGAAAGCATTAGTGTGGCGTCTTGTCCAAACCATTTCAAGCATTAGTGCAGAATTTCCAAAGGCCTAGCAGGAGAACAACATCAGCCTTGTAGCCAAGCATTTCATCTACCCACCACAAATGCTTCATTTATAATTCCATACAAATGAGAACAAAGCAGCAAGTCACAGAATGAGCCTTTCTGGCTGCACAACCTACCATGCCAGAGGGGCCACCCACGGGAGTCAAAGAGTGAGTTTTCAGTGTCGTCATGGTAACAGTAGTTGGTGTAAAGGTCGCTGCTGATAATGTACTGTAAGTGGCTGTCTTGCCAGTGGAGATCGCATGCCTCGATGGCTCGTGTGAACACTGTTCGGTGAGGCCGATGGGAGGAATCTGAAGGCAAGAAAAGACAGAATTCACATACTACACAATAGCCGTCATATTTCAGATACTGTTAAGAGTTAGTCAACTCCATCCAGCAGCTTCTTCTGTCTACCCTATCAGGGTGTAAGAAATGGCACAACGTTATTTTGTTTGAAACTTGGCTAGGAGACCTCCGTGCCTGAGTTCACTGATCTGCACACTTACGGTGGCATTTATAGGGGTCCTAATGTCCTGATTGCAATAGGTGATGGTGGAAAACTCTGAGGCCACTGAACAATTTCGGGAACTAGGAAGGGGCCATAAATTTACTGGTGTTATTATGGGATAAGTTAGTATAAGCAGTTGGGGTGACCAGATTTTACCTTCAAATGTATCATCACCTTTGTATGTGGTAAATCTTTGACTAACTACCGTCCACCAGGACACATTTATTCTAAGCCTGCATTCTTCTTGTCTCCATTGCACTCTTCAAGACACACAAATGTTTTGTAGCAGCTACAGAATCCCTCAATTAAGGGTGCTCAAAGAAAAGTCATAGCAATACCGATGATCTGAGGCCCAGTTGCTGTAGCTACTGATATTATCCAATGTAGCAGCTGATGACCATGGTGCACCGTTAGATTTTCAATCACATATACTGACTGGCGCCACATACAAACTGCAAACAATGAGCTATTTGCTGCTGCTATAACCCTCTGCCGCAACAGGGTGCTCCCTACACAAAACAGTTTGTACAATTGTATAAAAATTTTAAGGGAGACTATAGTAATTAAAAATAAATATTCACTGAAAACACATGGTAAGTTCTATGTGAAGTAGATGTGGTTTTCATAATCATGAACCATATTGTCCTTAAGATGTATATGTTCCCATAGCGGCTAAGTCTGAAATAGCGTGCAGTCAAAAAACTTAAGGGCTTGTTCCTACTTCCTTTGGTCTCTAAAAAGCGATCTGTTTAGACTGCTCTTCGTGAGCACAGGACAGGCAATGAAGAGGCTTTGCATTGCCTTCTCACCACCTACTTTAACCCCACACTAGTGAACTGCAACTGTGTGCATTGCATGTGGTTACAGGGTGCTTTCAGAACAACCCCATTCAGCACCATTTAAAGTGGAAGTAAAGACAAAACCTAACTTTAAACCTACTCTCACCCACATTCTAAGCCTAATCTATCTTGCCAAGTAAAGAAAAGATCACTATACTTCCCTATTTGGCACCTGCTCTGGTCCCAGGCTAAGCTGTCAGCAGTGTCTTCAGTGTGTAAGAGAGGAAGCTGACAAGGGTAGCCCCATAGTAATTCTATGAGACCATTTAGAGTTAGAGCACCTTCTGAGTTAGTTAGGTTTTGCCTTTCACTTTGAAAGGATTGTAAATTCTCTTTTTTTTTTCTATGAAACAAACAAACATGTTATACTTACCTGCCCTGTTGCAGTGAATTTGCACAGAGCAGCCCCGATCCTCCTCTTCTCGGGTCCCTCTTCATTGCTCCTGGCCCTCCCTCCTGTTGAGTGCCCCCACAGCAAGCAGCTTGCTATGGGGGCACCCAAGCCGAGCTGCAGCTCTGTGTGTCTATTCAGACATGGAGCTGCAGTTTGGCCCCGCCCCCTCTCTTTCCTGATTGGCTAACTCTTTGACAGCAATGGGAACCAATGTCACCGCTGCTGTGTCTCAGCCAATCAGGAGGGAGAGTCCCAGACAGCCGAGACACTCGTGGACATCACTGGACTGATGGGGTTCCGGTAAGTATTAGGGGGGCCCAGGGTGGGCTGCTGCACATAGAAGGCTTTTTATCTTAATGCATAGAATGTATTAAGATAAAAAAAAAAACTTCAGACTTTACAACCCCTTTAAGCAACAGAAGGCATAACTTCTGCTGCAGCATGTGTACAACCTCAGCTGTTACCTCTGCAACTTAAAGAGGAAGTAAACCCTCTTAAGTAAAACAACAAAAAAACCTGCAAGACAAAGGCATAATTAGCTAGTATGCATAACATACTAGCCAATTATGTATCACTTACCTGAGATCGAAGGCTCGGCATCGGTCCTCTTCTCCCCCTCCGACCGCCGACATCTTCTCCCGGAGTGACTTCCGGGTATCGCGGCTCCGGCGCTGTGATTTGCCGGAGCCGCGATGACGTCATGCGCATGCGCACGAGAGCGGCATAGTAACAACTGAAGCATCGGCATATAGCGCCGTTGCTTCAGTTGTCGCAAGTGCGCATGTGCCGCATGACGTTGGCACATGCAAATACAGGTATATCTCCTAAACTGTGCAGGTTTAGGAGATATCCTTGTTAGCTACAGGTAAGCCTTAATATAGGCTTACCTGTAAGCTAAAGTTGTAAAAGAGGGTTTACTTCCTCTTTAAGGGGGTAGTGGTTGGGGCGTGGTAAAAGCATGGCGCAAATGAAGGGTTTTACCACCCTAAAACCTTTCCATTGAATATGTAAGGTGCGCCAATGATAGCCTGGTTATAGATAAGCAGACATCCCCTTTAGAAAGACAAACATCTACCTGTTCTGGAACCCACTGCAAACTATGACAGATTCGTGTTATGGCTGAATATGTTACAAATGCAATACCAAGCTGGTTTCATCTGTGTATAGCAAGTGATTCTGACTACAAGTTATTACCCTCTAAGGGAGCACAGCAAGAACTGGTGATCAAATAAACAGGACTGCCCTAATATACATGTATAATTACTGCTTTTACTGCACCCATTTTATATGTCTCTTAACATCTCTTAAAAAAATAAACATATGACTGCTGGGTATTAGGACACAATTGCCTACATACAATGTAATCACCCTTTGGAGTCTGGCTGCACCTCCAGCTTCATGGATCGTCTTTCCATATGGAGCTGCTAGGTGTCCAACTGCTTCATGGCAAAGGTTCTTTAAGGCTGGGTTCACACATATGCGAATTGGATGCGGCTTTACACGGCATCCAATTCGCAGAACATTTGAAAATATGTTCTTTTCAATGGGTCTGGTTCACATACGTGCGTTGCATCCGCACTCTGCATTGCTCAAAAAACGTGTGTGTTTTCTAGGCAGTGCGATGTGAATTGCAGGCACATAATCATCAATGGGAATGCATCTGATTCGCAGATGTGTTCTGTTGTGAACAGGAATTCTCTCCCCCTCCTCCAATACCTACCCCCTCTCCCTGGTCAGCTGATCCGCATCTACAATGGAGAGGAACCACTGAATGAATCATTTTTATCTTGGCAGGGAAACCAGAGCTGAAATTCTCACTGGACTAGTGGGAAGCCAGCCTAAGGGCCGGTTCACACAGGGGCAACACGACTTCCAGCGCAATTTTGGGATGTAACTTGGACACGACTTGAGTATGAATCACAGCACGACTTGAGGCAACTTACAATGCAACTTGAAGTTGCCTCCAGGACAGGGGACTTTGCCAGTGGCCAATCACATAATAATCAGCTCTGTGGGAGGGAGGGGTTTGCCTAGAAAACTATTTTTACATCCTAGAAAGTTGCTTCAGTTAAGACAGGGGATCCGACTTGGAGGCAACTTCCATTGAAATCAATGGGTACAAGTCGCCTAGAAGTCGGATTGAAGTCGTACAGGAACCTTTTCTGAAGTCGGAGCGACTTCAGTAGTGTGCATTAAGACGGCTCCATTCACTTCTATTGATTTTCTCAACCGCGGCGACTTGGGGCGACTTGAAGTCGGATCCCAGGTTGCCCCTGTGTGAACCGGCTCTAAAGAAAATGTTTACCCCTTTTGAACATGTTGCGCCCATATTTAGAGTGTAAATGTTTAGCATGGCCATGTCACATTCACAGCCATCTGTGAATGAATGAACTACAAGTCCTGTCTTCCACCGCGGCAGAAAACTTGTAGTTCTCAATGGACTGGTTGCATGCTAATCAGAAAGTTTGTAGTCTTTTACCACTCCCTCCATCTTTCAAACTGAAAGCCTGTACAAAGGTATGGGCAGAAAGCTGGAGGGAGAGCATGCAGGACCCTGGCAGTGCACACATAATCTGCTGATTACAGGTGCTGTACTTTGCAGGTTCCTGTAAAAAAAAAAAAAATAATAATAAAAAAAAAAGTATAATAAATGCACTTTTTTTAACTGCAAAATATGTGCATTCATTGTTTTTTTTTTTTTTGTGTTAAAGGTGAACGTATCCATTCATGACTAAATGTAGGGTTAACACACATACAGTGCCTGGGGCAACAGCATCTCACAATGCACCCTTGTATTTCCCTCACCCTGGTTGGCAATTCCGGGCTGAGGCAAGGCATTGGTTAAGTTGGGGAGCTCGCTGACGTGGTTGCCATCTTCCCAGGGACAGACATCCACACTATTCCACTTCTTCAGCTGTTTCAGCCAGCTGGCTTTCTGCTCAGATTTGCAGTGGGGATTTAAGACAATGCACATCCAAAGAGCACCTACAAGACAAATGGGAAAGATATTAGTAAAAAAAAATCCATGCTGAACAGATTTTTTATTTAAAAACACACCTAGAATAAATTTTTTGCTTAGCCCTTGTAGAACACTGAGATGCTTCTGACGTCAGGGGACACTAAAGTGTCTCTATACCCAAAACACTTGATAGTTTTGGACAGAATGGGGAAAGGCTCGAACCTATCCAGGAACAACCATTACCAGACAGGAAGAGGTTTTATCATTCCCACACTTAAAGAATGTTACCCCAACATTTACCATGTACATGTGTTAAAAAGTATCTTGTTCTCTTTGTATTGTTTCCTTTGTGTGAAATATCTGGTGTTCCTGCCAGTCCCTCTGCTTTCCCAGTTCAAACTGACCCCACTAGGCATGAGAGCACATCCATCCCAACATGGTCAGTTTTCTGGCTGTGCTGAGAGCACAGACTGCCTGTCCTCCAATGATTGGAGGACACAGCACAGACTGCCGGTCCTCCAATGATTGGAGGACACAGCACAGACTGCCGGTCCTCCAATGATTGGAGGACACAGCACAGACTGCCGGTCCTCCCACTGCACAGCCATTCATTGTGAAGTTCAGTGTGCTGCTGTTTCTCTCGGATCCCCTCATGCAGCTGAGAACAGAGATTATGTGATCACTTATACAAAAGAGCGTGCTGCGCATTTTGAAGGGTTCACAAACGCAGACAGAATCAAGCGCATTAGCGTTAAATGGCAAACAAGTCAAAACACCCAAAGAGCAGCAGATGGATATTTCCTGTCTATCCTCCAATGACCCATAAAAAATTTATAGATTTTCCCTGGTCCATGAATATGCATGACAAGTCGTAAATCAAATAATAAATAAAGCTCCTGGCTCCTCCCCCCTATCCCGCTCTGAAAAACATGTGTATGCATATGTCTGGAGGAATCTAGTAGAAAGATATTCCTGTAGAGCCAGGATGTGGCCGATTCAATAGTCTCTGTACAATGTTGTAGAATAATTAGAAGTTTTTTTTAGGCCCCTTTCACACTTGTGCGACTTGGGACTGCAAAGTCGCATGACAAGTCGTACCCCATAATTTCCAATGAGTACCGTTCATACCTGTGTGACTTCAAGTCGCAGCGACTTCAAAGTAGGCCCTGCACTACTTTGGTCCGACTTTGATGCGACTTGAGGTCCATAGACCTTAAGATTACACAAGCATTGTCGCAAAATCGTGGCAAAATCACGCAACTTTCAGGTTGCACAAGTGTAAAAGGGGCATAAAGGGGAAGTCCACCCTAACACTAAAATCTCTACATCTAAAGACATCCACAATCTAAGACTAACCTATCTAGCCTTGTAAAGAAGAAATCGCTATACATACCTTTTCTGAAGCCCCTCAGGTCTGGTCCCACGCTGAGCTGTCAGCGGTGGCTTTGTTGAGGAGGCGTGTGCAGAGGAGGCAGCCGACAACGAAGCCCCATAGTAACGATATGGGTGACGTTACTTCCCATTCATTTCACAGTGGTTGTCGGCTGTCTCCTCTGCACTGGAGACCGGACTAGAGCGGCTTCAAAAAAGGTATGTATGTTGATTTCTTCTTTACAAGGCTAGATAGGTCAGTCTTAGATTGTGGCTGTCTGTGGATGCACGGATTTTAGTGATAGGGTGGACTTCCCCTTTAAAATATGACAAGAAGTGGTAATTTTTTTATTATCACTTAAACTAGATCTCCTTCTCATGGGTACTTTGTCAAGCTCGTCATTTCTGTTTAATGTAATGTAAAGGGACATTTTTTATTTTTAAGAAAATATATAATAAAATAATAATAATAAATAAAAGAAATAATGTTCTTGGCTCCTCCCCCTATCTCCGCTGAGTGCCCCCATAGCAAGCTGTTTGCTATGGAGGCTCATTCGTGCACGCTCCTGAGCTGGCTCTGTGTGTCCATGGACACACAGAGCACAGCTCAGCCTTGCCCCCTCCTCAATGGCTGTGACTGACAGCCAATGGCTCCTGCTGTGGTCTCTAAGCCACAAAGAAGAGAGAAAGCCGAAAGTGCCTTTGCTCTTGTGCACATCACTGGATCAAGATCAAACTCATAAGAGTATAAGAAGGGGGGGGGGGGGGGTCAAAGAGCATAGAATAGAATGCATAATGCCCCGTACACACGGTTGGCTATTCTGATGGAGAAAGTCTGATCGGATTATGTTGTCGGAAAATCCGATCGTGTGTGGGCTCTAGCGGGCTTTTTTCGTCGGAATCTCAGACGGAAAAAATTTGAGAGAAGGATCTAAAATTTTCCGACAACAAAATCCGATCAGACTTTTTCCGATCGTGTGTAGAGAATTCCGACGCACAAAGTGCCACACATGCTCAGAAGAAATTTGGAGACAAAAGCTATTGGCTACTGGCCTCTACGTAGTCCCGTCGTACGTGGTATACGTCACCTCGTTCAGAACGATCGGATTTTCCGACAACTTTGTCCGACCGTGTGTGTGCAACACAAGTTTCGGAAAAAATCCGACAGATTTTGTGGTCGGAATGTCTGACCGCGTGTACAAGGCATTAGGGTAAAAAACAACTTCTGGATTTAAAATCACTAAATGCACTTCAGACAAAGTTAGAAAAAAGCATGGAAACCGATTGTACTTGGTTTGGAAGCCTTCTATAGCTAGCAATACAAAGAAGACAAAAACTAATAATAATAGAGAAGCATATTAGTAATTATCATGGCGGCTAGCTAAAGCTTCCAGGATAGAAACTGAATAAATTATTTCAGACACACCTGAAGCAAAACAAAAGACAAATTATTATTCGGCGTCTCATTTACAGACCAAGTCAGTCTCTCATCATTCATCAAGGCTTCGGCTGCTCTAATGGCACCAGACTCCTCTTTTATTGTCATTATTTCAGCAATTAGGTTAAGCAAGAAATTTGTTTAACATTCTTTTTCTTTTCCCTTTGAAGATCTGCAAAAGAAATCTAATTTGTGCTGACATTTCACACATACCATGCTAGCAATCTGCATCCCTGACACTGCATAACGGGTGCGTCTGAACGCATCAAGGTCTGAAACAAGCCAATTTTCACATGGAGAGATTTTTTAATCAGCTGTCTCTTCACTGACGTGAACCCTGACAGCGGCGTGAAGACGTCTGAAAGTGCTATTCAGCCACACTTCATTTGCTCATTAAAGGATGCGTTTTGCACACTTGAGGACATGTGCTCAATCGGCTGAACAATCTGCTGGAGCGTTGGATTCGCACAGAATCTGCAGAACAGGCATTCTGAAGAAGTACATGACAGAGGAGCATCCCTGCCCCCTTCAAAAGCTCATACAATACCGACCAATGAGCCGGCTGCAACCATGGCGGAAAATAATAGAAAGGCAGCTGGAATGCCGAGAGACCTTGAAGCACTATTGTGGTACAGAGTAACAGGAGTGACATCTAGGCCCACTATGTACTCCGGAGGTCATGCACGATACTGTGCACAACTAGCAATCACATCCACCGGGCCATGTGTGACGTCACATCCACCGGGCCATGTGTGACGTCACATCCACCGGGCCATGTGTGACGTCACATCCACCGGGCCATGTGTGACGTCACATCCACCGGGCCATGTGTGACGTCACATCCACCGGGCCATGTGTGACATCACATCCACCGGGCCATGTGTGACATCACATCCACCGGGCCATGTGTGACATCACATCCACCGGGCCATGTGTGACATCACATCCACCGGGCCATGTGTGACATCACATCCACCGGGCCATGTGTGACATCACACTTCATCCTGGCCAGGGTATTGATGAGGACAGGTAAGGACATGCTCTGCATGGAGGATTGAGCAGAGATGAGGAAAGGTACTTGAGAACAGGCTAATGCTGGCCATAGACGGTTGGAATCGTGGACAGCTCAGCAAGAGCCAGCCAAGATTCAAACCACGTACAGGCAAGCTGAATGTACCTAAGTTAATCTATCAACTTGAGTACAACCAACCTGCCAGATTTTGCATGCGTTTTTTTGCAAGCGGCTGTTATAGCAGCTAGCAATAATCACGGTGTTCTGTAGGCGGGGATGGCTTCCCCCTGCTGGGAGAACACAATGGCTTGGCGGGAGGGATTCCTCAACACTGACTGCTTGCAGGAAAGAAATTTGCTCTGTCTATGCCAGCCTAACGCCGGGTACACACTAAAGCCCCATACACATACACACGGTCGGACAAAGTTGTCGGAAAATCCGATCATTCTGAACGTGGTGACGTTTGTTGTGTACGACGGAACTACGTAGAGGCTAGTAGCCAATAGCTTTGGTCTTGTAATGTGATCTGAGCATGCGTGGCACTTTGTTCGGTCGGAATTCGCTAGACACGATCGGAATTGGTATGATCGGACTTTGTTGTCGGAAAATCTATCCAGCAGGAGATAGGACTTTGTCCGTTTGACAATCCGATGGAAACTGTCCGATGGTGCCTACAGACGGTCGGAATTTCCGACAACATTGTCCGATAGGGCAGAATCCATCAGAAAATCCGACTGTGTGTATGGGGCTTTACAGCTTTCCCTGCTGAGCTGTTACATTCTGACACACTGCGATCAGTGCTCTTTGCCATTGGATGAGAGCGCTGATCGGGACTCAGTCGGCTGCTGGTTTTTTAGCATGTACGTCTGACATACACACAGGCCAAATGCGGCCCATTTTTATTTTTTAACCGCACGCTGTTTCCCAACATTCAGCCTGTGTGTACGGGGCTTAAAGCTGCTGGGAGCCAAATGGTGAAACCCCACGTTGACCTTTGCCAGAGAAATGGGATCCAGGGCTAGTACTGTAACCCAACAGGCAACAGTTTAAATCAGAAAACAAAAAGTAAAATCTGTGCTTAGGTTTAAAGGAATCCAAAAGCGACAGCCAATGCTATATCCCAATACCATAAAATATACAAGCTACAAGTGTGGCGCTCTAAAAAAAAAAAAAAAAAAATATATATATATTATATATATATATATATATAGCAAAAAAACACCATCTGGTGAAAATAAAGTGAAAACATGAGGCCAAAATGCTCACTCATGAAAGACACAGCAATCAAAATATACATGCAGTGATCACACACAAATATCTATTTTATTACAGGTACTTATATAGCGTCATTCATTTATGCAGCGCTTTACATATTTATTCTACATTCACATCAGTCCCTACCCCCAAGCAGCATACAAGCTGAGGTCCCTAACTCACATTCATACATACACATACTAGGGCCAATTTAGACAGGATCCAATTAACCCAACGGGTCATGTTTTCAGGAATTCCCTCAGATGAAATGAATGTGGTAATTACTAAGGCAGTGAAACTGATCAAATCACCTGTGCAAAATAATGGGAAAACATGACCTGTTGGGGCGCCTTGAGGACTGGAGTTGAGAAACACTGAATTAACCTACCAACATGTCTTTGGAGGAGTGAGGGAGGAAACCGGAGTACCCGGAAGAAACCCACACAGGCACAGGGAGAACATGCAAACTCCAGGCAGGTAGTGTCGTGGTTGGGATTTGAACCCACGATCCTAGTGCTGCTAGGTGGAAATTCTAACCACAAATATAATGCACAATAAGGACAAAAACTGTCTATATGCTGACTTTATGAGTGACCATACACAGAAGAAAAGTGTCCATACAAACAGTATAAAAGTGATCAATCCCCCTGCTGGTGCCAGTGTGACCTACATATTCCTCTCCCAGGCACTAGCAAGGGGATTGATAACCGTATACTGTGTGTGATGCTCAAAGTGGCCAGGGGGCGCACTAGAGCGAGAGAAGCAAGATACATATACAGTAAAAGTGGTGGCCCTAAAGTGATTAACGCGAACATATGAAGATAGAAATTTTGAATCCAAAACACCATTGATTTGTTTGCAAAGGTGCCGTCTCTAGAAGTGTCATCCTGACCACCATGTCTCTATTTCACGAGTCAGTGATCTGAAACAAGAGAGCAATGGAAGCTCCCACATTGCTGGGCTTTCAGGTTTCTTTATAGAGGACTTCCAGGCAGCAATAAAAAATAAAATAAGAAAAAAAACAAAAAAACATTAAACTAGCAAAGTTCTTTTTTCTATTTTTACTTAAGCCGGATGGCCATACATGGATTGAAGTTCGGCTGGTTCAGCAAGCACCCGCCAAATTTTGATCCGTGTATAGGCAAGCTGGTTGTACCTATTTACTGGTGAAAGACTTGTAAATGGCAGATTCAGCCATTGCGCAGGCTTTCAAAATTACACCACATCATTTGTATTCACATCAGTCCTAATGGAGCTGACTAATGAACCTTCCACAAGCCATCCACTTAAGCTAATACATTTATATCATGATAACATTTTCCACAGTGTACATCCAACCTATCACTTATGTAATCAGATAAAAAGACAATTTTTTTTTAAAATCAGATCATTTTTATTGAAAACAAAAGTAACAGTTTCATTTTACAACAAACTTATCTCACAACTGAGAGGACACAGATTTATCCATTCTAGTGGCCAGTCGGCTACATAATGTATGTGTTTACACAAAAATCAACAGTTCATTTAAAATAAAGAAGCATTGTCTAGAAAAATTACATCTGAGTCCGCAGTCCTTAAAGTGGGGTGCCCCTTAACCACTTCAGCCCCGGACCAATTGGCAGCCAAAGGACCAGGCCCCTTTTTGCGATTCGGCACTGCGTCGCTTTAACTGACAATTGCGCGGTCGTGCGACATGGCTCCAAAACAAAATTGGCGTCCTTTTTTTCCCACAAATAGAGTTTTCTTTTGGTGGTATTTGATCGCCCCTGCAGTTTTTATTTCTTTGCGCTATAAACAAAAATAGAGCGACAATTTTGAAAAAAATGCAATATTTTTTGCTTTTTGCTATAATAAATATCCCCAAAAAATATATAAAAAAAAATTATTTTTTCCCCAGTTTAGGCCGATACGTATTCTTCTACATATTTTTGGTTAAAAAAAAAAAATCGCAATTAACGATTATTGATTGGTTTGCGCAAAAGTTATAGCGTTTACAAAATAGGGGATAGTTTTATAGCATTTTTATTAATATTTTTTTTTTTACTTGTAATGGCGGCGATCAGCGATTTTTATTGCGACTGCGACATTCTGGCGGACACATCGGACATTTTTGACACATTTTTGGGACCATTGTCATTTATACAGCAATCAATGCTATTTAAATGCATTGATTCCTGTATAAATGACAGTTGTAGTGAAAGAGTTAACCACTAGGGGGAGGGGAGGAGTTATGGGCTCTGACGTGTGCGTTTTTTTTTACATTAGGGGGCGGGGCTGACGTCTGACGTCATCGATCGGCTTTCCTGATGACCGGGAACAGCCAATCAAGGACAGGCAGAGTAGGAAGCGCGGGAAGAGGTTTGTTTACACAAACCTCTCCCCGTTCTTCAGCTCCGTAACCCGATCGCGGGACACCAGCGGCGATCGGGTCCGCTGGTCCCGCGGCCGCGGAGCTCCCGACCACGTGCGGGCATTTAAAGGGCCACGTACAGGTACGTGGTTTTGCCTGCCCGTGCCATTCTGTAGACGTATATCTACATGAGGCGGTCGGGAAGCGGTTAAAAAACTTTTTTTTAAAAGACAGCAGCTACAAATACTGCAGCTGCTGACTCTTAATAATCGGACACTTACCTGTCCCAGGGTCCAGCGATACGGAGGAACAAAGCCCCCCCTCGTTCCCCGCTCCGCTCGCGGCGCCGGCATTCTTATTTTGGGCACCCGGCTGTGGCTTCACAGCCGGGCACCCACTGCGCATGCGCAAGCGGCGCTGAGCACCATGATGGGTTTACTTCCTCATTGTTTCCCTGCATTGCATATTAGCCCATTATGTGTCACTTACCTGACACAGGAGCCAGCGATGTCACCGCTGTCCCCTGTAGCACGAAGCATCCATTTTCCTTCCGGGTATTGCTGCTCCGGCGCTGAGAGTGGCCGGAGCAGCGGTGACGTCACTCTGGCGCATGCACGCGGAAGTCGTAAGTGAAGGCATGCTTGCCTTCACTTGCGGCGCGCCAAGTGCACCTGCGCCGTTGTCTACGGTGCCCTATTTGATATTTCTTGGACCTACAGGTAAGCTTAATCTAGGCTTACCTGTAGGTCAAAGTGGTCTGTAATGCCGTGTACACACGGTCGGAATTTACGATGGAAACAGTCCGATGGGAGCTTTTCAACGGATTTTCCGACTGCGTGTATGCCCATCGGTCTTTTTCTGTCAGAATTTCCGACGGACTTTGGATTGAGAACCTCTCAATTTTTCCAACGGAAAACCTTTCTATCGGATTCTCCGATCGTGTGTATGCAATTCCGACACGCAAAATTCCGATGCATGCTTGGAAACAATTCGACACATGCTCGGAAGCATTAAACTTCCCTTCTATAGTGCTGTCGAACGTGTTTTATGCCGCTGTGTTACAGACTGTCGGAATTTGGTGTGACCGTGTGTAGGCAAGACAGTTTGAGCAAAATTCCGTCGGAATTCCGACGGGAAAACCATCAGAGCTTTTTGCGACGAGAATTCTGACCGCGTGTACGCGGCATAAGGGTTTACAACCACTTTAAAGGATCCACTACTAATAGCTTGATGCCAGATACCACCACAGCATACCTTTAGAGGTCTAGTGGAGACCATGTCTTGATGGGTCAGGGCTGTTTTGACGGCAAAAGGGGGACCTACTCAATATTGGGTGGTTGGTCATAATGTTGTGGCTGATCTGTGTATATGGGCAGATTTTAAAATCTCTTAGATGGAAATTTATGCAGCAATTTCTAAAATCAGATGCTGGTGACCACAGTTCTGGATACCCCAAAATATATCATTGCACGTCGAACAGATAACATTTGCTTAAATCATTTTTTTTTTTTCCCTGCTAAAAACAAAGAAACACTCTAAGACAATGTGCACCCTGCCCCCATTATTTTTCATTCCCATACACCAGCCTACGAAGACCCACCGAGATCACATTTCATGAACATGTGAAAGCAAACAAAAGGGGGTTTAGAAAGTAATTAAAAAAAAAAAAAAAATGCATCTGGACACATCAACATCACACCACTGTAGAAGCTCAATTTCCAAATGGGAATCCTCAGATTGCAGGCCAATTCCTGAAACACAAACCAATGCGACACAAGCTTCTTTGTTAAACAAATAACTGAGGGCTGGCTTTTATGGATTTCAAGGCATCCATGCAAGTGGGAAGCTTTTGAAGAGTTCTCATTTATGCCATTCAAAAGAACCCAGCAAGAAAAAGAAAAAAAAAAAGAAATGATATTTGAGATAAGAGGAACGGTCGATGTGAGGATGATTTGATGGCAATGACATTCCTGGGCGACATCCTCCGCCACATGCACTCCTTCTGTTGTGCTGTAGCCAGCTCATCACTGAACTCTCTCGGGAAAGCAGCTAATAAAAGACTTTACCCTACACCGACTCTCCAAACATATGTGGAGGATAGACCACTGCCAATCACATCTTCCCCCAATTACATTTTCATAGTCACACACAATTCCAGAGAAGCCACTTCAGAGCAAAGCTGATAAAAAACAGCAAGCTCTTCTCTAAACCCGCTGATCGCTGAGCAATATTCCAAGTCAACAGTCGTCCCTTCTTAAGCCAAAAATCCTCCTTTATATTGGTTTGAAGGATGCAATAAGGAGGAATAAATGAAAACACACTGAGGCACGTCACAGCAAAGACATCCTTAGCCTTTGTTAGATCAGAAAGAGGCTGTTCATGGCTCTGTACTTGGCCGAGGAAATGGGAGACAGAGCATTCTCTGATCGCTCAAAGCACGCCAAGGATCGCCCTCACATTTACATTCTGTCACTGATTAAAGAAAAATATTCTTAGAAAAAAAATAAAACTAAGCTGGCTACATATAAGTAAACTCACTGTATCAACCTTTATTGTATCCCTCCCCATCTGCCTCTCACAGAAATTGCTACAAATGATCCCAATTTGTATTGTCAGATCTTTTTTGTGGGGCTAGGAAGCGCTTCCAGGTTCCCAGCCTAGGCCAGGCACTGCCACCTCCAGGGATTGATGCGTCACAGTTATTTAGAGGCATTGTGGTATTAAAGGAGAAGTCCAACCTGAGCTCTTTTGGCTGGGCTTCTCCTCTGGGTCACAGGAGTGCAATTCGTTCTGCACTCCTGTGACCCGTTTCAGCAGAGAGCGGTCTGAAGTCCACTCTCTGCTGACGTCACTGCCATCAGTCGAGGCAGCGCGTCATCTTAGGAAGTCTGGATCCGCCAGCTGCCTGGACTGATGGCAGTCTCAGCGAGCCGCTGAGACGGCCGCTCCCCGCCCCTCCACACCTCAGCGCTCCAGTGAGCATGGAGGAACAGAGCAGGAGAGCTTCTGACTGATAGTCAGCAGTTCTCCACTCGGGGAGGTGAGAGAACCGAGCCATCAGCAATGTTCGGTGGCTCGGTTCTCAATGCAGAGATGCCGGGGGACAGCTGCAGCATCGGTCTGATGCTACATCCACCTAGGTATGTATAAATATACAAAAAAATAAATAAATAAAACAATACTACTCTTTTAGGCCCCTTTCACACTGGGGCGGTGCGGGGCGGCGACGGTAAAGCAGCGCTATAGTTAGCGCTGCTTTACCATCGTTTTACCCGCGGTATGCGGCCGCTAGCGGGGTGGTTTTAACCCCCGCTAGCGGCCGCAAAAGGGTTAAAAACCTCCGCAAAGCGCCGCTGCAGCGGCGGTTTGCGGGCGGTATCCCCGTGGTTTCCCATTGATTTCAATGGGAAGGAGCGGTATAGGAGCGGTAAATACACCGCTCCTTCACCGCTCCAAAGATGCTGCTAGCAGGACTTTTGTTGCGGTCCTGCTAGCGCACCGCTCCAGTGTGAAATCCCGCCGGCTTTCACACTGGAGTGAATGGGGCCGGTTTTTTCAGGCGGTGTACAGGCGCTATTTTTAGCGCTGTACCGCCTGAAAACCGCCCCAGTGTGAAAGGGGCCTTAAACTGCAACTGTGCGCAACATCTGCACGAGTGGAAGATTTCTGTGCTTGGCCAAACACCATAGGGCAGTATAGTGGCAATCTGCCAGAAGCTGGCAGCATTTGTGTGCATACAAAGAAATCTGCCGTGCCTGCAAAGACTCCAGTGGCACAAATGTGCCTGCGCCAGAGTTTTTTTTTAAAATAATGGTGCAGACAGAGGCCATTTATTTAGCGATTTAGTACTGCTTTAACTAAAAAGGCTATTACCGTTCAAATATTAACAATTGAACAGTTGCATTACAAAAGTGGATGCAAACTCAAACTGAACAGGATTTAGTCCACCAAAAAATAAAAAAACAAATAAAAAGGCTGTTTTTACCACATTTCTGCCTGCATGACAATGCTTCTCATCTCCTGCAACCACTTCATATCTACATACATCAGGAGGGTATAAAAGGGGGGGGGGGCAGTAAAAAGAAAAAAATGAAGACTTAAAGCTAAAAGGTAAAGCTTGCTTGGCAGCACATAAGCCGACATTGCAAGTAGCAACACTGCATCCTTAAGTATTTACTGCAACCTTGCAGAAAAAAAAAACGCATGCATGCCCAAAGAATAATTGATCCTGACACAAATATTACCATGTATACAATTGGTATGTGGGCTCATTACCTTGTACGGGGGAAAAAATGCTTACAAATAAATTTTATAAGCAACAGGAAAGAGATGATCTGGAAGTTTCAAATAGCATGCACATTTAAATATTTATTAAAGGATGTAAGCCGTAACCAAACCCATCCAGAGGGACTAGGTTAATGGTTTTGTGCAATCGAGAGGAGGGAAGCTTGTAGGCATTAAACTCTACAGCCTGGATAAATCAGTAAGGTGCTCTTTTGACCTATTCTGTGCTAAAGGTTTGTGGAAACCCATCAAACAAAATGGATTCTGCATGAGGATCAAGAGTGATTACAGTCCTGTATAATGCGGAGCACAGTGAGCGCCATCTCCAGTCATCTGTAACCTTTGTGTAAGTGGAAACATGACCACCACAGACCCAGCCATCCAAATATATTCCAGCAGCCAGGTCGAGTGTATCGCAGCAGTATTCAGACGATTGGGAAATAATGAAAATGAATCTAACGCAGAAGCACACCCCATTTCGAGCAATGCTGGGCTTGTCTTTGTTTCGATGCTGGTTCTTGTCCATCCTCTATGCAATGGCTTTCAAGCATTGTAAACGAAGGCCGCAGAAGAGAACCGGTTCTAGGGGGCCGTGATTCCAGGAAGAACAGAATGTTTCATTTTGCTCTAATTCATTCTATTACAGAATTAAACTTTGATGTATTGGTCTTGACAAGTGCTTCATGCCGATTGTATTGTGCATGATAGTATAATCACTCCCCATGCGTTGCGTGCTGCCTAGCTGATTAATGCAATGGATTTTTGATGGTGAGGGGGAATTCATGCAATCCAGAAGACTGCATTCTATTTGTGGCTGGGGGCTGGGAACGCGGGAAACAGGAGCGTAATGTCCGAAAGACAATTGGTTTTGTTTTGTAATGTAGGTGCATTTCTTGCCTGCACTAAAGACCATCTGCACTATGCAATCATCTTCATTAAAGCAGTACTAAACCCCAAAAACAAAAATATACTGCAGCTTAAAGTGATACTAAACACACGCACTGTTTAATTTACATTGTCCCTTCTATTCTATCGCAAGGATAGAGAGGGTAAAAAAAAGGGGCAGGGTATGCCTATATCTCAAGAATAATGTACAAGTGAACGTGAGATGACATCACTAAGGGAGCTAGGGAGGAGGTGGAATCCTTATGGGTAGAGCTCCAAAGGGATAAAGCTAAGGGGAAAATAATACTGGGAGTATGTTATAGGCCCCCTAACCTGGGGAGGAGGGGGAGACAGATCTCCTATCATAATTAGCAGCAAGGATGGGAAGTGTTATCATAATGGGGGATTTTAATTATCCAGACATAGACTGGACGGAGGAAACCACGCATTCATCTAAGGCTCCCCAGTTCCTAAATGTCTTGCAGGACCATTTCATGGGTCAGATGGTAGACGCACCAACTAGAAATAAAGCGCTACTGGATCTACTGATTACCAACAATACAGACCTGATCACGGATGTGACAATTTGGGAAACAGCGATCACAGGTCAATTGGCTTCAGTATAAATCACACAAATAGGAAACATAAGGGGAATACAAAGACACAGAATTTCAAAATAGCCAACTTCCCCAAACTACAAACCTTGCTAGAAGGCATACATTGGGAAAAAATCTTAGGAACAAAGAACTCGGAGGAGAGATGGGTTTGCTTTAAGAGCATATTAAATAAGGGCATTAGCCAATGCATCTCATTGGGCAATACATTTAAAAGAGCGAACACAAGTCCTGGATGGCTTAACTCCAATGTAAAAATGCATATAAAAGCAAAGGAGAAGGTCCTCAAAAAATACAAGGTTGGGGGATCATTATCAGCATTCAGACTTTATAAAAACAATGCAACAAGAAATGTAAGGGTGCAATTAGGGCAACTAAGATAGAACACAAAAGACACATAGTGGAGGAGAGCAATAATCCCAAGAAATTCTTTAAGTATATAAATAGTTAAAAAAAGGAGGGCAGACTATATTGGCCCCATAAAGAATGAGGAAGCACATCTGGTTACAAAGGATGGGGAGATGGTGAAGGTATTGCATTTATTCTTCTCCTCAGTCTCCCCTGCTTACAGAATCCTGTGATGTCACTGAACTTGTAGTCCATTGATACTCCCTCCAGCTCCATAGCTAAAGGTCAACTACAGACTTTAGCTGGAGATAATCTGCAGGAGCCAGAGCATTGCACCCATGATCCACTCATCCATGCTTTGCATGCTCCAGTGTAAAATAAATACACAAATTTTCAAGCAAAAATATGCAGTTATTTTTTTTTCTGCCAAAGGTGTAATTCTCCTTTCGTTTGAAGAGTCTGACAGTGGGATCTCTTATGGACAATAGATTAACGTACCACCTGCCATAAAGGTGAGTATTAAAGTGGTTATAATAAGGCTTACCTGTAGGTACTGGAACTATCTCCTAAACCTGCACAGTTTAGGAGATATTTACCATATACGCTTGCGCCGACGTCATGCGTGCATGTGCTGGAGTGATGTCATCACAGCTCTGGCCAATCACAGCGCTGGAGCCCACGAACCTGAAAATAACCATCGTCGGTCACAGTGGTGTGCAGGGCCACTGCAACAGCTTCGATCTAAGTAAGGCTGCTTTCACACTGAGGTGCTTTACAGGCGCTATAGCCTCTCCTCTCACTCCAGTGTGAAAGCCTGAGTGCGATGTGCTTGTAGGACACCAAAAAGTCCTGCAAGCCGCATCTTAGGGTGCTCCTAAAGTGCCCCTGCCCATTCAAATCAATGGGCAGCGCCGCCGAACCGCCTGCATAGTGCCGCTGCAGCGGCGCTTTGCGGGGGCGGTTTTAAACCTTTTTGGCCGCTAGCGGGGGTTAAAATCGCCCACTAGTGGCCAAAGTGGCCAGCGCTTTACCACCGACGTCCCCAACGTCCCAGTGTGAAAGTAGCCTTAAGTATTTATAATGAGCTAGTATGCGATGCATACTAGCTCATTGTGCCTTTGTCTTATGGGGCTTTTTTGGGGTTTTTTTTCGGGTTTATAACCACTTTAAGCAGTTTCTTTTAAGGTGTGTACCCTAATTTCACTCTTTTTCCCCACTATACTGCCAAAGTTGCTTTAAGATATTAGCAAGTGTACCTTTTTGAACAAACTAGCTGACTAAGGGTTTTTTAGGGGTAGTGCAAATCCACTTTACACTACAAGTGCACTTGGAAGATCTGAGGGGGGCATGCAAGGAAAATAAAGAACAGCATTTTTGCTTGTACATGATTGGATGATAAAATCAGTAGAGCTTCCCTTAATTTCAGATCTTCCCCTCAGATCTAAAGTGACTGCACTTCCAAGTGCACTCGCAGTGCAAAGTGGATTTGCCTTTGGTACATCAACCCCTAAGTCACACTTCGATCATGCAACTTACAAGAACTCATCAGCGGGCGGATTGCCATAGAGGACAAAGCAGGGAGTTGAAAAACTTACCTGCTTGCACGTGTCACTCCTTTGTTGGCTGGATGACCGATATGTCTGTCTCTCAACAGTGACAGTCTGCAGCGTTTTTGGCATAGATGGCAAGGAAGCGGCACATACAAGGAAGGAGAATGTCCTTCCTGCATTTTCTAGCAATCCTGTCACTGACAAGTTTCTAGGCAGCAACAGATCGCAGGCGTGACACTGACCTAACACTGCAAAGAAAAAAAAGCAGTCTGTGCATGCGTGTCGCAGGGAACCGTCCCTGCCAGAACACAATGATTACCGATAGCGGCTATGGCCGCTAGCGCTAATCTTATGCTTGAAATCCGACATGCTGGTTATACCCAAGTCAATCGATGGATCAACTTGGGTATAATTAGCCAGCCCATAGATGGATTGAATCTCGGCTGGTCCCTGCTGAACCGACCGAGATTTGAACCATCTATGGCCCGGCTTAAGCATTTCAGGATATGCTTAAAGTGCAAAAAGCATTGATAGCCCATAGTAGATGGCCAAAGATTTTTCCCTTTCAGATATTACGTTTCATTAGCATGAATACAGCTGCTCAGAATCTGAACGGTCACTACACTATTGCTTTGCAGCATTTTTTTTTCGCCAACACCAATTCCCTACAGATTCTCAGTTGGGGTATATACAGCCAAGTGTGTGCTAACAAGCCCCTGGAATTGTCACTTCGCCTGGTCTGCGATACTGGCCTCCGAATGATGCTACCTGACTTCCCATCAAATTAAACTACTGGGAATCATTTAACAATCCCAGCTTTATTAAACTGTCAAATGAATAGCCCCACATTTGATAACACTAGCTGCACCAATTATAGCTTTTGCTTTAAAGTTGACAATTATAATGATTCATCTCTGGCATGTGAAAAAGGACTTGCAAGCTCCATTGAATTACCTGTTAAAGTTAAAAAAAAACAGGTCCTTTTTGTTTAATGTCACTTATCGTTTGCAAAGCGAACATTTAAATAGCTACAAAAGGGCAATCAGATTTTTTTAAAGTTTATATCTAATCCTCCATATTTAAATGATGGGGAATGGGCCAGTATGTGAGCGAGAACGCCATTGTTTTCGCAGTGAGCCCTACTGGTGACATTTGTATTCAGGTCCTATGTTCTCCATGTGGCTAAAGGGCTTCCAATTTCATTTCACAGCCAGGAGCGAGCCGAAAACACCAATTAACTTGCAGATCCCATTTGCTGACAAAAGTCGGCCCCCTTCTCAACGTCTGGCATCTGGCAGGGCTCAGATCGGAGCATGAAGTCTCACAAGGGTACCAGTCAGTTTTTTCAACCGAGAATAAAGAAGAAAACAAAAAGCTTGCATTTAACAGATATGGCTGGGCCTCTGCTTCTGAAACAAATAGCAACTAACAAGACATTGGAGTTTATTTACTAAAGGCAAATCCACTTTGCACTGCAAGTGTACTTGGAGGTGCAGTTGCTGTAGATCTGAGGGGCACATGCAAGGAAAATAAAAATAAAACAGCATTGTTGCTTGTACATGATTGTATGATAGAAATCAGCAGAGCTTCCCCCTCAGATCCACAGCGACTGCACTTCCAAGCGCACTTGTAGTGCAAAGTGGTTTTGCCTTTAGTAAATCAAACCCAATGTGTGCTGTATTACCAACACATGTTCTGGTGAGTACACAAGAATCCAAAAGCTCTGTACACATTCCCACTAAAATAAGGCCCTATGGGGACATCCGATGAGTGGGCAAGAAATGATATGTAAATTGCATATGCAGCTGGCCTATAGCAGATTACTTACCTCCTCTACATGATTAGCGATAATCTTTTTTGTTTATTTACCTTTTTTTTTTCTATAAAAAAAAAGTGTGTCCCTGCCCCCTGTACATTGCTCCCTATGCCTCCTGGGAAATGCACGTCACATATCCCAGGGGTCATAGCGCTTCATTTACAAAAGGGGGGGTGCCCAAAGACGCATCATCAGGAGGCACACCAGCTGAACCCAGAAAAGACGGTGGGCCTCTTGATGAGGTCATAAAAAACATAGTGGCGTAATAAGCGTAATAAACAACACACCACCTGGTATGCGGGTGAAGATCTTCTTTAAATCTATAAGTGTACATAAAGCAAAAAAATATATTTTTTTTATAGTCCTGCGAAGGGTTAAAAACCCCTGCCAGATAGTTTTTTTGCTCTACCATTTGGGAAATTTCCCTTCCCCTTCTGTCCCGGAGATGCAACATGAATGAGAAAATATCCCAAAAGTGAGTCCTGACAGTTGTCCTCAAAAAAGGTGTCCCTATTGGACACAAGATTATGTATGGTTTAGTAAATAACTGCTGATGTCCTCCCTGTAGTCCATATTGCTCCTATGTAGCCAGCCTGTCCGCAATTGTAAAGTAATTATTGCTTCCTCCTTGTGCCTAATGACCTATTTCCAGCTGTGTGACAGTAGGTATCGCACAGCCACTTCCTGTCTGGACTTGACTACCCGCTGTAGTTCTTTAGACTACAGAGGTGATGTCAACATTACTGACGCTGATATCGCAATTAACATACAATTTTGCCCAGTTCCATCTACCTCCAGAACCCTGCTTGTATTAAGCCTGCCATACATGGATTGAAATTCAGCCAGTTCAGCAGGGACCAGCCAAATGATCCATGTATTGGCTAGCTGGTTGTACACCAGTAGATCTAGCGATTGGTGTACAACCAGCCTGTTGGGTTTTTCCTGAATGATCAATGTCACTGGCACCTTGAATATGTAGATGGTGGAATCAAGACGTCCAGAACGACTTTTTTGAGTGTCCTGTGTGCATGGAGCCTTAGGCCTCATACACACTGGATGTTTTTACAGCTGCTGTTTTTGGCTTCAGATGTTTTTTTCTAGTCAATATACTTCCCATCATGGTATCCTGTGTGTCCATGCACACGTAGGCTGTTATCAGCAGTTTTTGCCTTTAAAAAAAATAGTGGGTTCTGAGGAGTTTTTCAGCTGTAAAAACGCTTTTTGATGCATTGGGAAAAAAAAATGCTAAAAAAACTCTTACGCGAAAAAAACGCTAATAGATGCTAAACACGCTATTGTAAAAACTCACTGTAAAGATACTGACATTTTTATAATGTTATTTTAAAGTCCAGTGTGCATGAGACCTTAAAGATATGACATGAACCAACGACTCGACTTGGATTCAATTATGTCACTATATCACACCATACAATCACGTAGAAAAAGGAAAAGGGTTTGAACCAATGACTGTAATATACACAACTTTCATCATCACTAGAGCCAAAAAAAACAAAAAAACATCACAAGTACTTTTATTAGCTGTATACATTAACAGGGCGGGTGTGTTGGCATGTCAGATAAAGAGCATTTATCATGGAGGGGATAATCCTGGAGTTGCGCTTTAAGTCGAGGCAAAAAATGAAAACCCGTGAAGTGCAGGTTGCATTTAGCAATGGTAGATATTTACCCAGCACATTTTCTTTGAGTGACACCTGGAGGCTGACATTGTTCGTTCTCATTAGTTCTGGGCAATAATGTATATTCTCTTAGGACAATACATCCCTTACCTAGAACACACATGAAAATAAGGACAGCTGACCTCATAGATATGCATACTTGCTATATAGGCAGCCTCTGTCTGTCTCCAAGGAAAGTTCTGATTTATGAAAGCCAAACAAATAGGCTGCAACTGCCCTGTTTTATCTCAACCGCTCAACTTTATAGTTCCCTGTGGCCTCGGAGCTATTTGCAATCTGGCCCACGGCCCATACCCTTTGGCTGCCTGCATAGGGCATGCTCAAGTTGACTGCAACCAATGCTGAATGTGGTTTCAAGCATGGGATGTTTTGACTGTCTGGCAGTTGTGCCCATTGACACAAGATGCCTGGGCAGTACTGTTGACAACTGCACCCAATTTCTGCCTACAAAAGGACAACCGTAGATGGCAACATAACTAGTTAGCAGCATACAACCTAGCTTTTAGCCTGCTTGTAATAAATGCCTGCAGATTTCTTGAATATTTGAGCTGAATTACCCAAGCCAAGAGTTTAAAGTGACTGTAAATTCATTATTTATATATATAAACACATATATATATATACACACACACACACACACACACACACATACATACATACACACACACTATACTATATATATATATATATATATATATATCTCTTTTCTGTGCCATTTAATTGTATAGAGTGGCCCTGAACCTCCTCTTCTCGGGTCCCCCCGCTGGTGCTCCTGGCTCTCTTTCTCCTCCGTTTGCCACAACAGGAAGCCACTTTCTATTATAAGCAGACCTGGGAGTTTGATCCCCAAGTCGCGCTGCCTGGGTTTACAGACCCAGACAGTGCGGCTCAGCCCTGCCCCCTGCTCCTCATCACAGGAATTAACTGAGACGGAAGCCAATGACTCTCACCTCCGCAAAGCCTGTGAGAGCAGGGAGAGACGCTACATAGTCATAGCGCCGCTCCCACTGTGATTGGACACAGCGGGAGCCAATCAGTGGGTCCGGTGGCCGCGACCCTCAATCATTCACAGGAGACATGGAGCAGCGGCATGCCTATGTAAACAAAGCACACCGCTGAGCTGTCAGTGAGGAAAAGAGATCTTCTGTTACAACAAAGCTGAAAAACGATCTGTTTTCCTCCAGTGTAACACTCTCACACACCCACAGTTAGAAAGCACCTCCCTGGGACACACTTAACCCTTGGATCGCCTCTGGTATAAACCCCTTCCCTGCCAGTGTTATTTATACAGTGATCAGTGCATTTTTTTTAGGACTGATCACTGTATTGGTGTCACTGTTCCCCAAAAAGTGTCACTAATGCCACGTACACACGAGTGGACTTTTCGACAGCAAAGGTCCGACTGAACGAATCCGTCAGACAATTCAATCGTGTGTGGGCTCCATCGGACCTTTGATGTCTAAAAATCTGAAGGAAACATATTTCAAACTTTTCCGACGGACTCGAGTCCGGTCGAAAAATCAGTTTGTGTGTATGCTAGTCCGACGGACAAAAACTGACGCTAGGGCAGCTATTGGCTACTGGCTATGAACTTCCTTATTCTAGTCCAGGTGGAACGTCATCACGCTCAAATCCGTCTGACTTTGGGGTGATTGTGTGTGGCCAAGTCCGTTTATTCTGAAAGTCCATCGGAACTCCGCCAAAAGTCTGTCGGGAAGACCGCCGGACTTAGTCCGTCGAAAAGTCTGCTCGTGTGTACGCGGCATTAGGGTCAGATTTGTCCATCAAAACGTTGCAGTCCCGCTAAAAATCACTGATCGCCACCATTGCTAGTTAAAAAAAAATGCCATAAATCAAACCCATAGATTGTAGACGTGATAACTTTTGCGCAAACTAATCAATAAACGCTTTTTTTTTTTTACCAAGAATATCTAGCAGAATACATATTGGCCTAAACTATTGAAGAAATTCGTTTTTCTTTTTTATTGGGAATTTTTTTTATAGCAGACAGTAAGGAATATTGCTTTTTATTTTAAATTGCTGCTTTTGTTTGTTTATAGCACAAAAAAAAAAAAAAAACGCAGAGGTGATACCACCAAAAGAAAGCTCTATTTGTGGGGAAAAAAGGACATCAATTTTATTTGGGTACAACGTCGTACGGCCGCGCAATTGTCAGTTAAAGCAACGCAGTGCCGTATCGCAAAAAATGGCCTGGTCAGCAAGGGCGGTAATACCTTCCGGGGCTGAAGTGATTAAAAAAAAAAGTACATTTTACCATCTACATTCTGTAAAAATAAATCCACAATGAAGCCAGAAAAAGAAAATGCTGCGTCCAAGAAGCTCTCTCTCTCCAGGATGAAATGGCTTTCTTTCTGGTAAATAAGTGAGGACAATGCAGATTGTTCTTCCTCTCTGCAGTCTGACAGAAGGCCGCGCGGAGATACAGAAGACAAATATCCTCTGTGCTGCAGTTTCCCGTCACAAATGTGCTGGAATACCTCCACAGGCCTGTCTGATTCTGGACTTCTCTGCCACAAGCTGCTGCCTCTGTAGCCATATAGCAAAGCTCTGACATTCTGTGCTACTGGCACCTCCGGCCGCATTTCCAAACAGGGAGCGAGCTGAAACTTTCCAGCCAATCTGTACAGCCTTCCATAATGGTCTTTTATTGTGGGGTGGAAAACTGGATACAAATCGCTGCAGGGAGGGGGGTAGGGAGGGATGCACTGAAATCCAATTACAAAACCCATCACAAATAGAACGTGAAATGACATTTTCAAAGAGATTCTAAAAGTGGTAGAAGACTACCCAAACCGCATCTATTTCAATGGCATCCGACTGCTCGTTATGTATGTGGTCAGGATCACAGTTCTCCAAAAATAGTTTTAGACATATCTGTGTGCGGTTTGCGTTCCCAATTGTATCGTACTGAACATGCAGTTCTCTTTATAAATTAGATGCAGCGATGAGCTGACATAATTACATTGTGGTTCCTGCATGCTGAATGTCATGTCACACTGAAGAATGGAAGGATTGGATATCAAAGTCTCAGACATGGACTTCCTTAATTATCCTGATCCAGTGTTGGACTAACCCCAGAATCATGCATACCCAAGAGCTTACAGTTCAAGAATTGCTGAGCTAAACAAATGTCTCCTATTATTTCATAGCAGAGCTTTGTAGACCTTTACTCTTTACCTGTATATAAAGTGGTTCTAAAGAGAAGTTTTTTTGCCTTAATGCATTCTATGTAAAAGGTAAAAAACATTCCACTAGTATCTCCTGCCTCCCCAAACACTTACCTTAGTCCTGTATCGATCCAGTGCTGTGCCCGGCTATAAGTGGTCATAAAAGGGACAAGGTTTTTTTTTTATTTTATTTTTTTTTTACCTTATGCATGAAGGTAAAAAAAAAACCTGTGTGATGCAGCCCCCCTAATACTTACCTGAGCCCCCTCCCGATCCAGCAATGTCCACGAGAGCCTTGCCTCTCTAGAGACGCACACTCCTGATTGGCTTTTGGAGACATTGGCTCCCTCCGCTGTGAATCACAGCCAGTTAGCCAATCAGGAGACGGAGGGAACGGGGTCAAGCCATGGCTGTGTGTGGTTCCCCGACAGTAAGCACCCGGCAGGAGGGAGGTGCCAGGAGTGCCGGTGTCCTGTCGGATACTGTCCGCTTTGTACTGCGCATACGGATCACAAGCACATTCTGAAAAGATTCGAAGATGAACGGCATCTGCGCCGTGAGTCAAGGTTCAAGCGCCACCATCCAAGTGACAGAGTTAGAATAAAAAAGAGCCAAGTGAAGCGAGGCCGTGCCCGAAGTGTGGCAAGCGAAGCGAGCCCACGAGGGGCCCTCTCATTTTTTGCAGCCCTATGTCTACTTGGAAGCGCAGGCGCCGTTCATCTTCGGAGATTTTCCGAATCTCCTTGTCCTCCGTACTGCGCAAGCACTGCGCCTGCGCCTGCGCAGTACGGGACGGACGCTATTCGATAGGCAGACATTTTTTGACAGAACACTGGCATGGGAACCGAGAAGAGGAGGATTTGGGCTGCTTTGTCCAAAATCAGTACACAGAGCAGGTTTGTCATTTAAAAACAAGATACAAGGCTTTAAAGAGGAAGTAAACCTTGATGGGTTTTACTTCCTCTTTTGCTCCCCGCAAGGCCTGCAAATTAAAAGCATAATGGGCTAGTATGCATCGCATACTAGCCCATTATATGACACTTACCTGCAAAGGAATGCACAGAGCAAACAAAGAAAAATTCCCATCTCAACTTATCAGCCAGCGTGCAAAAAAACAAATAATCCTGTCTAACTGTTCACGTTAAAAACACCGGGTTTCGTTTGCACACATCTGAAAAAACATGCGTAAGCTGCAGAGGCCACAACAAGGCATCCCAGTATTACCTGCAGTCTTAACTCTCTAAATTTTGAGAGCCTCCATAGTAGGAGCACATGTATAGTAATGGAGAGATTGAGGGAAGGTATGGCTGGAGGGAGCCCACTCCTCAAAAAGGCACAGGGGTGCACTGGACACCCAGCAAAAGGGGTGCACTGGACACCCAGCAAAAGGGGTGCACTGGACACCCAGCAAAAGGGGTGCACTGGACACCCAGCAAAAGGGGTGCACTAGACACCCAGCAAAAGGGGTGCACTAGACACCCAGCAAAAGGGGTGCACTAGACACCCAGCAAAAGGGGTGCACTAGACACCCAGCAAAAGGGGTGCACTAGACACCCAGCAAAAGGGGTGCACTAGACACCCAGCAAAAAGGGTGCACTAGACACCCAGCAAAAGGGGTGCACTAGACACCCAGCAAAAGGGGTGCACTAGACACCCAGCAAAAGGGGTGCACTAGACACCCAGCAAAAGGGGTGCAATTTTTTTTTATTTTAGGGGGAAAAAAATGTTACTTTAAAAGCAGAGGTCCAGCTGAAAAAAAATATTTTTAAAAAGTCAGCAGCTACAAATACTGTAGCTGCTAACTTTTAATAAGCACACTTACCTGTCCAGGGTGCCCGCGATGACGGCCGCCCGAGGCTGATCCGTCCATCGGATCGGGTCCTGGTGCCGCCATTCAAACTAAGGGAAACAGGCAGTGGAGCCTTGCGGCTTCACTGCCTATTTCCTACTGCGCATGCGCGAGTCACACGGCGCTTTGTGAATGGCCGGCTGTGTTCTGGGACACACACAGTTCCCAGAACACAGCGCACCACCTTCCCCAGAAGACAACTCAAGGAGGAGAAGAATAAAGATCACCGCGGAGTAGGAAGTGGCAGATTAGGACGATCTTCCTAGCAACAGCCATTTATGGTAAGTAATTTTTAATTTTTAGGAGCATTTTTATGCAATTTTTTTTTTTTTTTTTTTTTTTTTTAGGGTAGACCTCCGCTTTAAAACGGCTTTGAAGTGGATCTAGCATAAGGTATTGTTCTCAAATGTTGAGTGTATGCCTAACATGCAACTCTGCCAAGTATTTATTAACTAATGGAGATCACAGTACTCCCATTGACTAAGTCTGTTTTTCTCATCAGAAGGAAGGCACCATCTTTGTTCAGACATTATCTGAGGTCAGCATCCACTTCCTAGCTGTTCCCACTTTATGACCTCCTACAAAAGTTACAGTATCTGTTCAGTGGGCAGAACGAGACTGAGGAAATGCTTCCTCCTGCCTGCAACACACTGATAACAACCTCAACCTGGGCACAGTCACTTGCCTGGAACTCAAGGCCTGTTTTTTTAAAGATTAAGGTGCAGCTTTTTTTTTGTTCTTTGTAAATCAAACTAAGTTATTAGAGCTGCAGATTAAAGCATCTCCTAAACCAGGGGTCTCCAAACATTCTGAACAAAGGGCCGGTTTATCGTCCTTCAGACTCTAGGAGGGCCGGACTGTGGCCAGTGGGAGTGGAAATTTTCCTGGCATCAGTGGGAGTAAACATTTGGTATAAGGGGGAGGAAATAGTGCCTTGTCGTTGGTATCATAGGGAGAAATAGTGCCCCATTAGTGGTGTCAGTGGGAGAAATGTTGCTCCATTGTCAGTATCAGATGGCAGAATAGTGTCTCGTATCAGTGGGGAGAATAGTGCTATAAGGGCCGGATAAAGGCAAGCAAAGGGCCGCATGCGGCCCTCGGGCCACAGTTTGGAGACCACTGTCCTAAACAAAATTCAAAAGGTGCGTCAATCTTGTGTTGCATGTCCTCCATCGACACTAATCTGCATCACCAAAAACCGATTCTTCATATACATTAAGTATTTCTGAATGTATGCGACTGTTAGAGACATGAAAAGCTATAACATTGTTATTCCCCCAAAGTTACATTAGGCTTAGGCAATGCCATCAGCTTGGGCTAAAGCAGTGCTTGGTGCAATTCTTTTTTCACATGCATTTGCTACTGATGTAATGGATGCACGCATTAAAGGATAAGTTCACCATTTGTAAAAAAAATAAATAATAATAATAAACTCACATCTTTTTTGCAGGTAAAAAAAAAAAAAAAAAAAAAATGTGCATTTATTATTAATAAAAAAAAAATAAAAAATAGGAGCCTTTAAAGCATTGCACCAGAAATCAGCAAATCGCAGGTGCAATCTCAGGCTCCTGCAGACTGACAGTGTAGCTGTCTGCCCGTACCTCATACAGGCAGGCAGTTACTGAATGACAGGAAGCATCAATGAACTACCTAGAGTGCTCATCATCATTCTGGTAATTCATTGAGAGCCATTGGACCAGCGTAAACCGGGCCTTAAGCATGTCTTACTTCAAGGACCAAAATAGTTGTCTTGTGGTAGGAAATTCTGAGTAATGTTTCTCAACCTGAAAACACATACAAGCACAAACTTACAGTCAGGGCCGTCTTTAAGGTAGGGCAAAAGGGGCAGCTGCCCTGGGACCTGTCATTGTTGTGGGGCCCAAAGCAGCTGCTTCATACTTGTCAACTATCCCAGTTTAAATTCCCTTGAAGTTTTAGTCCTGTGCTGTGTCCCAATATCTCAGTGTGAAGTACTGGTACTAATGCTGCCCAGGTCTGCTCTATTGTTGTGTATAGATGACCCATGTTTACATGTAAACCGGCATTGATATGTAAATAGCGGCGGCATTACTAAGTAAATAGCTGCGGCCGGCGGCATTGATATGTAAATAAAGGCAGCATTCATATGTATATCATGCTCCCCTGCAGTGAGAAGATGATGTGCTGTAACCTCTAGCAACCAGTGAGCAGTATTACTGTACAGTAAGCTTTAGCAACCAATTAACAAGCAGAAATAATTTGCTGTAACCTCTAGCAACTAATCAGTGAGCCGTAATGTGTACTGTAACCTTTAGCAACCAGTCAGTAAGCAGTAATGATATGCTGTAACCGATGGCAACCAATCGCAATTGCTGCCTGATCTGATACAGTAAACTGATTTTAAGTCTAGCTGCTATTTATTGTATGTCTCAGAGCAGGTGGAGAGCGAAATGAAATTTTTTGCCCAGGGTCCAATCAATATTAAAGACGGCCCTGCTTACAGTGTGCATGCTTGATCTGTACATATGTCCACTCTGCCCTGAATTGAATACTGTATCCAGATGATAGACAATGCCTCCTATATCTTATATAATGCCATGGTCCTCCAACAAAGGGCCCTGAATCTGCACACAGATCTCTTCTCCTTTTATTGCTGCTCACAGCAGCACCCCAGCATGTGCCGACTATCCAACTATGCGCCCAGAGATAATTTACTAAAGGAGTCATTTTGCTCCTAGCCTGTGTGCGTGTCAAATGCTCATTCAGTTTCATGAGAATTTAAAACAGAAGTTCCCCCAAGACTCTGCCTGGATTTCTTCACTGAACACAGCCTGGGGTGAAAAGAACAGCTTTAGAAAAAGAGCCCCTCCAAATACAAGCAAAGGACTAAAAATAAAGACTGTCTAATTCATGGATCATTTCACTAATCGAGACGGGATAACCCGACAGATTATGAAAATCCCTTCATTTCTGGATTTGTGATGAAAAGGATGACAAATTCCTTCTGCTTCCAGACATGATTACTAAACGGCAATTTTTTTTATTTTTTTATGGTTCCTGCTAAAGTATGCGTCATGGTGAGTGTAGCAGAATGAAGGCCAATGCTGACCAGCCAATTCATTTCATATCACTGCTGTCCGATCTCAGAAGACGAATTCTGGTTGGTTACTGTGGCACAAACATCATCATCATCATCATCATCATCATCCTATAAAAAGTATCCTACCTTGTGTAATCTCTGCCACTACATTCAAGACAGAAGAAATTAAATAAAAATGTTACCAAATACATATTCAAAAGCCACCACCAATGAAAATCTATATATAGTGGTTGTACCTGTCAAAGGACCATCTAGTTCTGAGATTTACATAACCCTGCAGGACAGTACAGCCAGGCTGGTCAACTGACCGTCCTCTGCTGTATTAAAAAGAACATACCTCTATACCACACCACAGCGGTATAGAGGTATATTTCTTCTCTCTATACCACACCACAGCCTCCGCTCCATCCACCGCCCCCGTCTATCCCGCCAGAGCTCTGTTGTAGAGATAACCTGCCAGGTTTTATCGCTCTGAGTCCCTGCTGGAGAGCATCACCCCATCTGTCCTGCTGACCACTGTCACAGAGAATGAATGGGAAATTAAGTGGGGGCGACAGCTATTCCAGCGATAACGCTCCTAGAGGGAAAATTACCCCAATTTTGTAGACATTTCCTCTCTTCCTAATGTAGACACAGGCTGAATATCGGCCGATGTCAGCTGGCTCAACAGAAACCAGCCGTCATTGGGCCTGTGTGTACAGTAAGTCACCTGTCCGACACAAGTCTGTTCAACGGGCATACTGGAAAAACAGCAGCTGATCAGCATCCAATGGCTGTGAATGAATGAATGATTTGTATAGCGCTGCAAATGCGAACTGAATTGCCTCAAGGCGCTTGTCTGCTCTTGTCCTGCGATATTCTATGAGCGCTGAATGTATGTTCTGGTGGGGAGGCAGTCCCCCCTGTCAGAACACAATATCTCAGTGGGGAGATCGCTGTACTAACATTGCAGATTTAGTACAGTGAGCTCATCAGTTTTATTGTTTGTTTTTGATTTTGTTCAGCCCGCTGGGTTGAACGAAAAATAACTATCACTGTATATCAGGCTTTCAGAAGGACAATCTCCATTAGGATGCAAAAATAATAAAAAAAAGTAGTTTTAACCCTTCCTCAACATCTACTTTGGGCTGTACAAACACAGCCTGCATCATCCCACCGTGCCGTTCGCTTTCACATAAAAAAAGGGGGGAGGGCACAAAAGGCACCTGAAGACACCAAAGGTATATAATAAAAGAAAGCTTCCAACTAAAGCAACTTTTTTTTTTTTTAATAGAGTATATTCTAAGAATCTTGCAAAATGCTAACACCTCTTTAACAGAACCAGAGTAAAAAAAAGTAACTTGAATAGAAAGAGAGAAAGCACAATACATCAACTGTCATGAATCCATAGCTATGGTTGGGAGGGAATCTCTGGTGCAATAGGTCCCATTGCCTTCTATAGGTAACCGAGGACTTTGATAATTGGCAAGTTCAGCCCAGGGGTCCTGTGAAGAGGAGGTCTCCTTGGGAGGTAAAGGGGCATCGAGGAATTACAGCTGCAGTGGTCTCAGATGTTCCTCTACAAACTCCCCTATTTTGCAGTCATCTTAGCTGTGTTATTATGTCTACAAGAAGTATCCCCCACAGGATGCCAGCGTAAGGTAAAAAAATATTATTATTGTATGCCTAGACTTGTCCCGTGAGGCTGTAATGTACACAATACAAAACAGACCAACAAAGCTTATACATCTGGCTACTGATATGAAGGCAACAATGACAGTGAATGAACACTCCAGCTATAAAGGTCTTCAGGTTACGATACGCAATGATATTTCATCAAACACTATATAAGAAGAGCAGAATTCAGCATTACAAAACCACTATAGAAAATCCCCTCAAGTCACCTCTACGGCGAGATTTATTACAGGGCTGAAAATTTTTGTAGCGTTCACCATGGATCCTGGAGTGTCATAGGGCAAAGCAGGTTCCCAGGACCAGGGGGAGCGAGGGCTGACACCACAGGACCCAGGACCGGGGGCTGACACCACAGGACCCAGGACCAGGGGAGCGAGGGCTGACACCACAGGACCCAGGACCAGGGGAGCGAGGGCTGACACCACAGGACCCAGGACCAGGGGGGGCGAGGGCTGACACCACAGGACCCAGGACCAGGGGGAGCGAGGGCTGACACCACAGGACCCAGGACCGGGGGGAGCGAGGGCTGACACTACAGGACCCAGGACCAGGGGGAGCGAGGGCTGACACCACAGGACCCAGGACCAGGGGGAGCGAGGGCTGACACCACAGGACCCAGGACCAGGGGGAGCGAGGGCTGACACCACAGGACCCAGGACCAGGGGGAGCGAGGGATGACACCACAGGACCCAGGACCAGGGGGAGCGAGGGATGACACCACAGGACCCAGGACCAGGGGGAGCGAGGGCTGACACCACAGGACCCAGGACCAGGGGGAGCGAGGGCTGACACCACAGGACCCAGGACCAGGGGGAGCGAGGGCTGACACCACAGGACCCAGGACCTGGGGGAGCGAGGGCTGACACCACAGGACCCAGGACCAGGGGGAGCAAGGGCTGACACCACAGGACCAGGGGAGCGAGGGCTGACACCACAGGACCCAGGACCGGGGGGGGGGGGAGCGAGGGCTGACACCACAGGACCCAGGACCAGGGGGAGCGAGGGCTGACACCACAGGACCCAGGACCAGGGGGAGCGAGGGCTGACACCACAGGACCCAGGACCAGGGGGAGCGAGGGCTGACACCACAGGACCCAGGACCAGGGGGAGCGAGGGCTGACACCACAGGACCCAGGACCAGGGGGAGCGAGGGCTGACACCACAGGACCCAGGACCAGGGGGAGCGAGGGCTGACACCACAGGACCCAGGACCAGGGGGAGCGAGGGCTGACACCACAGGACCCAGGACCAGGGGGAGCGAGGGCTGACACCACAGGACCAGGGGGAGCGAGGGCTGACACCACAGGACCCAGGACCGGGGGGAGCGAGGGCTGACACCACAGGACCCAGGACCGGTGGGAGCGAGGGCTGACACCACAGGACCCAGGACCAGGGGGAGCGAGGGCTGACACCACAGGACCCAGGACCAGGGGGAGCGAGGGCTGACACCACAGGACCCAGGACCAGGGGGAGCGAGGGCTGACACCACAGGACCCAGGATCGGGGGGAGCGAGGGCTGACACCACAGGACCCAGGATCGGGGGGAGCGAGGGCTGACACCACAGGACCCAGGACCGGGGGGAGCGAGGGCTGACACCACAGGACTCAGGACCGGGGGGAGCGAGGGCTGACACTACAGGACCCAGGACCGGGGGAGCGAGGGCTGACACCACAGGACCCAGGACCGGGGGGAGCGAGGGCTGACACCACAGGACCCAGGACCAGGGGGAGCGAGGGCTGACACCACCGTACTCAGGACCGGGGGGAGGGAGGGCTGACACCACAGGACCCAGGACCAGGGGGAGCGAGGGCTGACACAACCGTACTCAGGACCGGGGGGAGGGAGGGCCGACACCACAGGACCCAGGACCAGGGGGAGCGAGGGCTGACACCACAGGACCCAGAACCAGGGGGAGAGAGGGCTGACACCACAGGACCCAGGACCAGGGGGAGCGAGGGCTGACACCACAGGACCCAGGACCGGGGGAGCGAGGGCTGACACCACAGGACCCAGGACCGGGGGAGCAAGGGCTAACACTACAGGACCCAGGACCGGGGGGAGCGAGGGCTGACACTACAGGACCCAGGACCGGGGGAGCAAGGGCTAACACTACAGGACCCAGGACCGGGGGGAGCGAGGGCTGACACTACAGGACCCAGGACCGGGGGGAGCAAGGGCTAACACTACAGGACCCAGGACCGGGGGGAGCGAGGGCTGACACCACAGGACCCAGGACCAGGGGGAGCGAGGGATGACACCACAGGACCCAGGACCAGGGGGAGCGAGGGCTGACACTACAGGACCCAGGACCAGGGGGAGCGAGGGCTGACACCACAGGACCCAGGACCCGGGGGAGCGAGGGCTGACACCACAGGACCCAGGACCGGGGGGAGCGAGGGATGACACCACAGGACCCAGGACCAGGGGGAGCGAGGGCTGACACCACAGGACCCAGGACCAGGGGGAGCAAGGGCTAACACTACAGGACCCAGGACCGGGGGGAGCGAGGGCTGACACTACAGGACCCAGGACCGGGGGGGAGCAAGGGCTAACACTACAGGACCCAGGACCGGGGGGAGCGAGGGCTGACACTACAGGACCCAGGACCGGGGGGGAGCAAGGGATAACACTACAGGACCCAGGACCGGGGGGAGCGAGGGCTGACACCACAGGACCCAGGACCCGGGGGAGCGAGGGATGACACCACAGGACCCAGGACCAGGGGGAGCGAGGGCTGACACTACAGGACCCAGGACCAGGGGGAGCGAGGGCTGACACCACAGGACCAGGGGGAGCGAGGGCTGACACCACAGGACCCAGGACCGGGGGGAGCGAGGGATGACACCACAGGACCCAGGACCAGGGGGAGCGAGGGCTGACACCACAGGACCCAGGACCAGGGGGAGCGAGGGCTGACACCACAGGACCCAGGACCAGGGGGAGCGAGGGCTGACACCACAGGACCCAGGACCAGGGGGAGCGAGGGCTGACACCACAGGACCCAGGACCAGGGGGAGCGAGGGTTGACACCACAGGACCCAGGACCAGGGGGAGCGAGGGCTGACACCACAGGACCCAGGACCGGGGGGAGCAAGGGCTAACACTACAGGACCCAGGACCGGGGGGAGCGAGGGCTGACACTACAGGACCCAGGACCGGGGGGAGCAAGGGCTAACACTACAGGACCCAGGACCGGGGGGAGCGAGGGCTGACACTACAGGACCCAGGACCGGGGGGAGCAAGGGCTAACACTACAGGACCCAGGACCGGGGGAGCGAGGGCTGACACTACAGGACCCAGGACCGGGGGGAGCGAGGGCTGACACCACAGTACCCAGGACCGGGGGGAGCGAGGGCTGACACTACAGGACCCAGGACCGGGGGGAGCGAGGGCTGACACCACAGGACCCAGGACCGGGGGGAGCGAGGGCTGACACCACAGGACCCAGGACCGGGGGAGCGAGGGCTGACACTACAGGACCCAGGACCGGGGGGAGCGAGGGCTGACACTACAGGACCCAGGACCGGGGGGAGCGAGGGCTGACACCACCGTACTCAGGACCAGGGGGAGGGAGGGCTGACACTACAGGACCAGGGCCTCTGAGGGCTTCACAGAACAGCTGTATTTATACTGAGATTAAATTACACACAGGTGGACTCTATTTACTAATTAGGTGATTTTTGAAAGCAATTGGTTCTACTAGATTTTAGTTAGGGGTATGAGAGTAAAGGGGGCTAAATACAAACGCACACCACACTTTTCAGATATTTATTTGTAAAAAATTTGGAAAACCGTTTATCATTTTCTTTCCACTTCACAATTATGTGCCACTTGTGTTAGTCTATCACATAAAATCCATCCACATTTTCAAAGGGTATGAATACTTTTTCAAGGCACTGTATAGTCTTAAGTCTTAAGTGTTGCGTTTTGTCGATCTAAGCTCCAGCTCCACCAAACACTCTTCTATGTGAGCCCGTCTGCTGTGCATATTCACCCAACACACTATACAATCTGTTCACTTAACAAAAGTAAGGAGGAAAGCCTAGCAGACACCTCTACACAGAGCACAAGTACTGCCAGTTCCCTCCAAGAGGCTCTCAGTCAGTTGCAGAAAGCAGTAGATGAATCCTCTTAAAACCTGATCATAGGCCATTCCCATGGTTGCTTCGCCCCAACCGCAGGGGAAAAAAAACGTGAACACACAGTTCCTGCTACGGATGCCAAGTAACTCCCTTGAATTGTGCCAAGTTGGCTGCAAACATGTTCATTAGAATAGTAAACACATACAAGGGATTAAAGCTACAAAACAGGAATTAAACATCCAGCCAAAAACATAAACAGAGAGAAGACAATCTGTGTCCAAGTAGTAGAGAATGGCAGAGCCATGGTTCAGGCCCAAGGAATAAAAGGTAAGTGCGGGCAAACAGAATAGAGGCTCCAATGTAATGAAGACACAAAGACTTAATTTTACAGTCCTGACATTAACGTGAAGGGCTTTGTACACCAAACACCGGAATTAAAATGCACCCCCTAGCTAGATATGCCAAGGGTAGACATTTTGGGAGATGAACCAATATTCATGAAACAGCAACCTCCAAACAACCTAGAACAGTGATGGTGAACCTTGGCACCCCAGATATTTTGGAACAACATTTCCCATGATGCTTTTGCACTCTGCAGTGTAGTTGAGCATCATGGGAAATGTAGTTCCAAAACATCTGGGGTGCCAAGGTTTGCCATTACTGACCTAGAACAAGGGAGCTCACAACACTGTTTAGTGTTCAGACAGACATTCTGTCTAGTTTTTTTTTCCCCTTAATGCATTCTATGAATTAAGGTATATAACTTGCTTGCCCTACATCTATCCAGTGCTGTGCCCACCTGAAGGCCTTCTGTCCTCTCTCCTGGCTTTCACTAGCTTAGCTGAGAGCAGCGGAAGCTTATGGCTCCTGCCGCTGTCAGTCAAATTCAGTGAGGTGAAAGCAGGGGGTGGAGCCAAGCCACATTGCGTGCGTCTATAGACACACATAGCATGGCTCGGGAGCAAGCCCGCACATGTGCTCCCATAGGAAGCGGCATCCTATAGCAGCACATGGAGAAGAGGTGGAGTGGACAGCGCCAGCAAGGGACTCCAGAAGAAGAAGATGTTTGAGGCAGCTCTGTGCAATACCTATGCCCAGAGCAGGTAAGTATAACATCTTTTATTTTAGTTTAAACAAATAACTAAATTGACTTTACAACCTCTTTGAACCATTGCAAACTTTCATTCAAAGGCTTAGTCCACCTTTAGGATTATGTTTCACCCAAATTTAGGGTGAAACATGGTCACCTTCCCCCACCCCCCACTTTTACCAGAATGGCAGAGTGCTCCTCCCTGCAGCCTTCTGTCTGTATTTGAATTCAATGCATCTGTGCGTGGCTCTAGGATTTGAAGGATAACAATTCCCATCTGCCAACACGGTAGATCTCAATGGAGCACAAGTCTGGTGACATCAGTTTTCTCCTTCCAGCCCCGTAATGATAGGTGCGTACCTAGCCGAGGCTGGGATGTAAATATTGCAGGAGCCTGGTCATTGCACCTGGGCCTGAAGGCAAAAAAAATAAATAAATGCACATTTTTCTTTTATGAACGTGGGTGCAAGTATTCATTTTTTTTTTCTTCAAAAGGCAGATTATGCCTTTAAATAGCTCTAACTCTTAGGAAGAGATAGTTGTTCTATTATCTAAACCCTCACACACATTACAATCTGACTGTACAATCTACTTGACTTTATAGATTTAACAACTATGTGGCGATTCTTTATTATGCAGTAGTGGTACCCCATCCATCACACGCTTTCACATATCTAGAACAAATCAAACTTTACAGAGATTACAGGTAACTGAAAAGTTAAACACAATACCTAGCTCATCCCAGAGCTGCCTGTACTTGTCAGTCATCGCTGTGCCTTGCTGCCTCCATAGTGAAAGACGGGGATCAGCCATGAATTGCTCCGTTATTAAGGTCAGCATTCGAGCTCCATTGGAGTCCCTCATTTTTAACATCTCCCGGACCTGCCAAACAAGTAGAACATGACAAAATGAATGCCTGCAAAAACTGAAAGGTCACCTGCATAAGACCATTAGGAAGCTCTAAAAAGGAAAGGCCCAGGAAGGCGATGATACGATACGCTACAACTGGCCCTAATGAACAACAACATAGCCATACCCCTTCCTTAAAGTGTAAGTTCACCATTACAGGAAATCTGTAAAGGTGAACTTACATTGGAGCCCCTCCCCCATCGCACCCGGATCCGCTAACCTGGAGCCCGGCGATCTCCCGTTCTTACAGATCGTATTGCCACTTTACCAGTCCAGGGATTTGAAATCCCCACAGCTTTCTCTCCTCTTCGTCTGCGGTGACAGGACAGGCTACGCAGGTTCCGATTGGTCATCTCTGCCCATGTAAGGGCACCGACCAATTAGAATGCCCTTATACGTACCTCCTGACGAGGTACATTTAGAAAATTGAGCCGCAGGGAAATTTTAAGCCCCCGGACCAGTGAAGTAGCAACCCCGATGTGTCAGTGCAGGTGATCGCTAGGCTCTAGGTCAGTGGGACCGGGGGGGCCATGAGGAGGGTCCTGTGTAAGTTCACCTTACAGATTTTTCTGTAAAGGTAAACTTACTCTTAGGACTGGGTTCACACTATTGCTGCATTCGGCTCACAGCAGGGGTCCAGTGCATCCTTGTTCGCCGTTTCAGGTCTGATTTCAGCACAAATTTTTGGCTGAATTGGGTCCTGAAAACAGACCAAAAGACGGACAGGACCGCTGTGCAAATTCGCACCGGAGCCGCAGCAGAGATGTGTGAACCGGCTCCATGAAAATCTCCTGCTATTGTTGCCCGCATCCAATTCGCACTATTGTGAACCCAGCCTCTAGGTATGCATAGCCAAAGCATTTTTCAAATACAGAAGAGTTAAAACCTTTTTTGCTGTGTGTCTGGTTGGGTCATACAAAGACAGATATTTTTGAACAAACATTTGTATGAAAAATCTTGTTGATAGATTTGATAATACCAACAGAGACCTTATAAAATGTCGTTCAAAAGTACCTTTGTGTTTAACATTCAATTTTGATATAATACAACCATTTCATGGAAGAAAACCACATACATTGTTAGTTTAAAAAAAAAAAAAAACTTTCCATCCGGCTTCCTCAAATTCTCTTTGCAAGTCTTTGATTTGATCCCACTAAAGGCATTGAAAATTAAATCAACATTCCAAAAAGAAAAAATTTTGAACAAAATTCTGATGGCCAGCTTAAGGCCTCTTGTACACCCAAAAAAACCTTAGTACAGCTTTTTTTTTTTTTTTTTTTTTTTTTACAAAGCTAAAAATCTGCTTTTTTTGGTCAGTAATTTACTCCTCATGTATGCAAATGCTCATTTATATTTTGGGCAGAAAGAGAACATGAGAAAAAGGAATGCACTGAAAATGCGTGTAAATACATACAAAAAAAGAAGAAAAAGCGGTCTGAAAAAGTAGATACTCAAACAGGAGTATCATTAGACTTCACTGGGGTGATGTTATGTGCCCAGTTTAACCAGAGGATTCTTACACAGGTAAAAAAAAATGTTATGTATGTATGCATGCATACATATATATATATATATATATATATATATATATATATATATATATATATAAAATTACCTGTTATAAAAAAAAACAAAGACATGCTGAAAGTGAAGTATTCTGGACACAAGGCTCACTGGTACCACTTTCGAGCAAATCTAATTGCAGATTGGGAATATTTTATTTTTTTTAGATTGGAACACAATACATTTTTTTTAATGCAGCAAACACAAAGATTCGAAAAACAAAAAAGTCTCCTTCGTAGGAAGAATTTGCTGCATTTTTTTTTTTTGTATCATCGGACACTAAGCTGTAGACATACACTTGGCCTGTAGGGGGCGGCTTTGACAGGTTTTAAGCAGTACAAGTGTGACAGAAGTCTGTCATTATATGTCATGTTAAATATACCAAAAGGAAAGCAGATTACTTTGTTGTGGGTGGCAAGTGATAGTTTTCAAATTCATTTCTCAACAAAATAAAGCATTGAGACGTGGATTTGACGGCATTTTGGGTTTGTGGTGCTCAGTTGCACTTTAACCCCCTGCCTCCCAAGCCAATTCTGACACTTCTCTCCTACATGTAAAAATCATTTTTTTTTTCGATAAAATTACTCAGAACCCCCAAACATTATATATGTTTTTTTTTTTTATCAGAGACCCTAGGGAATAAAATGGTGGTTGTTTTTCAAACATGTTTATTTTTCATGATTTTTTTTTAGAATGTGAAAGATGATATTATGGCGAGTAAATAGATAGCCACGCTTTAAAAATGCCCACACTTGTGGAATGGCGCCAATCTCGGTACTAAAAATCTCCATAGGCAACGTTTTAAAAAATGTTTACAGGTTACCAGTTTAGAGTTACAGAGGAGGTCTTGAGCTGGAATTATTGCACCCGCTCTAACGTTTGTTACGAGTTTGCATCTGCGAGCACACGGGGAGATAGGGGTGCTTTCAATTATTTTTGTTGTTGTTTATTTTACTTTTATATTTTGACACTTTTCCCGTTACATTTTTTTTTGATCACTTTTATTCCTATTACAAGGAATGTAAACATCCCTTGTATTAGGAATAAGGCATGACAGGTCTGAGACCCCAAAAAAAAACAAAAAAAACGATCTCTGCTTCCCAGCTGAAGAAACTGCATTGTTTACATCTGCTGAGGCCGGATGGGATGTCATAACACTGCACCCAGCCTCCGAAGGTCATAGAGATTGTCGGGGACCATCTGGTCCTCGGTCAGCTCTATAGGTAAAAGGCCGCCGCTGGCCGATTCATTCTCCGACTCGCCGGTTGCACAGACAAGCCGGTAGAAGCACCAGAGAGGCGGGAGGGGGGACGTCCAGTCCCGCCACCTGCAAAAAGATCCAAGAGGCTGAACAGCCGCTATGATTGTTTTTTGGTGCTAGGAATTGCCGGCAGAAAAAATTAAAATAAAAAATTATATCTGAATGATGCCTGTAGCTGCGGGCATCATTCAGATATCTCTACTCAAAGTCCACAACGTCATATGATGTCCTTGGGTGGGAAGTGGTTAAAACAGAAATTCCCCTAAACATCTTTCTGCCTGGTAATCAAAGTCATGGTCAAATGTTAGTTTTCAACTGCAGCCATGAGAAAATTCAATAGGAGCAGGATGCAAAATTGCTCTTGAATGAACAACCTTCTAGCAGTATAAGGGGGCTTTCACACTGGGGCATTTTTTAGGAGGTACAGAGCTAAAAATAGCGCCTGTGTAGCTCCTGAAAAAAGCGGGTCCTTTCACTCCAGTGTGAAAGCTGGATGGCTTTCACAATGAAGCGGTGCGCTAGCAGGACGGTAAAAAAAAGTCCTGCTAGCAGCATTATTGGGTGTATTCACCGCTCCTACCCATTGAAATCAATTGGACACCTCGGGGATACCGCCGGCAAAGCGCCACGGGGGATTTTAACCCTTTTTCAGCCGCTAGCGGGGGTTAAAACCACCCCGCTAGCGGCCGCATACCGCGGCTAAAACGACGGTAAAGCAGCGCTAAATATAGCGCTGCTTTACCACCGCCGCCCGCACCGCCCCAGTGTGAAGCCGGCCTAAGTGTTTTTTGTTTGGAAAAGTGCAAAATCGAATGTTAAAATGCAAATGTTTTGAAATAAACCAATACTCTCCACTAGAAGCAAGCATCAGAATACCTGCTCATTGCTGGAAGTCAGACCCGGGCAGCAGTGCTTCCCATGTGCCCAAACATATGTCTAGACAACTGTGCATTTCACAGAAACTTTACCCGGGACACTTACACACTCCCGCTCATTTAAAAAAGTCCACTCTGAACTCGCTGATCTGTTAGGGGAGAGATCTGGCCAATTAAACCATCACAAGAGTAACTAGTGCTGCAAAGACCTGCAATTTAAAACAGATCTTCCGCCAAACAGTTGAACTACATATACGTGAACAGTTACACGCCAAGAATGTGCTCAGACAGTATCATAGTTCTCACATATCACAGCCAAACACTATATCCTATTACAGAGTTAAAGTGGTTGTAAACCCATCTATAGACCCAGTGAAGTGACTGGCCTCATGTGATACACAGAGATGAAACAAATCCTCCTCCATAAGTTGTACCCGTTTATCTGTAGGCTTATTTTCAGCCATTGAAAAGTCTGGAATTTAAACAGGATCTCTCAGTTCTGGAAATCGGGGCGGAAAGCTGACATTACATCAGTGAGGAGAGCTCTGAGCCCTGACTGGAGGAAAGGGACACACATCCCCTACACACAGCACACAGGAACAGAGCTGAGGCTGTCAATCACAGGCTGTGTGCTGGAGCTCCTTCCTCATCACCTATTTTCTCTTGGTTCTCTTAAGTGACTCCTAGCAGAGGAAGGAGGCAGCAGACAGAAGTGACACAGTGATCTAGACTGAGACACGTACACACTATAGAGGCATATGCTTTGTTCAAATTTCATGTCCAAGGTTTACAACCTCTTTAAAGTTCCTGGTATCACCGGCCTGCTTTTAAGCCTCCAGTGTGATGAACCCAGATTCATTTCCCAATGAGCAGTTTGGAGGCAAAAAGATAACCCCCGGAGGAAGCTGCAGCACAGCCAGAAAACAGGAATGTCATTTGGCTGGCTATGCAATAAGACAAGGTCTGTAAACCACTTATCTGGCCCAACGGGACTACAAATCTGGTGTTATGCATTTGAAACATTTGGCCATTTGTCAGAAACTCAGCATAAAATTAAGAGTATAATTAAAGGGATATTAAACCCTCAGTTTTTTTTTTTTGCACTTTTAGCAGCTGATTTAACAAACCAGTATACAGTTTCTTTATCTTCAAATCCTTGCCTATGTTCTAGTATAGGTTGGTGCTATGACAGTTGTCCAAGGTTTCCTGTCAGGGTGGCTCCTTTATCTGGCATACTATGGAGCCACTCCTGCATGCAGGGACTAGATCTGTGTCTTCCTAAGTTCCTGGAAGTTCAGAGAAGAAGCACTGAGAGCGCAGGAGCCAGCAGCATTGAAAATTGTAAAGTGCAAGTGCTGGAGTAAGAATTGGAACAAATACCGTATATGCGCGAGTATAAGCCAAGTTTTTCAGCACATTTTTTTGTTCCTAGCACCAAGCGCGGTTCGGAAGATGCCATTCTCTGCTGCAGAAAAGTGCTTGACATTTTCCGAACCGACTTTGGGGCCCTGTATCCCAGGGCCTCTTAGTGTTAGAAACCCCATCTTTGGATGTATTGTAGTGCTAGATCCACTGGGTTTGCACACCAAGTGGCCCTGAGATACAGGGCCCCAAATTCGGTCAACTATGTCCATCTGTAGCAATATCATTTCGGGACCCTTTTGGCTGCAGCTATGGGCATCTAGGAACCCTTAACTACCGAGTTTAAAGTTCGGGGGACCTATGACTGCAAATGGGCACAGTGAGGCATGCAAATGGGCATTGTAGACCCTTTTTTTCCCCCACTTACAGTGGCTGCGCATTTCTCACCTTAGACTTATACTCGAGTCAATAAGTTTTCCCAGTTTTTTGTGGTAAAATTAGGTGCCTCGGGTTATATTTGGGTCAGCTTATATTTGAGTATATACGAGTAGTTTACGGGGGGAATGTTTCATTTATAGTGATTTGGGTACAGCACGATTTATCCACTTGATTTTAGGTGCTCCCATTGACTTCTATTAGGCTGAGCATTTTCGTGAAAGTGCATCAAAGTCCTGCATGCTACATCTTTGGTGCGCTTTCAGTAAAATGCACAGTCTAATAGAAGTCAATGGGAACCGCATGTAAAATGCAGATACAATCGCGGTGCAGCCAAAATATAGCGCACCGATGTGAACCCAGCCTTAAAAATAAGAGCAAAGGTGTCCCTTTTTCAGACATACAGGGGGTCCCCGGGTTACAAAGAAGATAGGGTCTGTAGGTTTGTTCTCAAGTTGAATCTGTAAGTCGGAACAGGTAAATTTTTTAAGTGTAACTCCAGCCAAAAAAACTATTTTTAAGCTTTTTGGATAGCATAGGGAAGGGTTAACACGTAACATTTATTATGCTGTCTGTGCCGCTGTTCAGAAGATTTCACTTTCTGTCCCAATGACAATTGGATTTTGAAAATTTTGGCTTGTTGTGGAAACGAGCCTTGGTGATAAAGCTTCAGTGGAGACCCCTTTTCCCCCATGATAACTCTTACAGGAGAGAATTCCCCTTCCTAGGGGTAGATTTCCTCTCACTTCCTGTTGTCTCCACCTGTTTGTAAGTAGGAGTCGTTTGTAAGTCAGATGTTTGTAACTATTTTAACATACAATTGTAAATGATATCAGCAGATTGCCATGAGAGACACATTTATGGGTCCCTAAACAGAATTTTAAACTAATTTGTAGAACGTTAAACCAAAACACAAGAACCTCTACCACTCATGTGACTTTAATTGTAGCCACACATGAACAATCCTGACCCCTCCAGCCGCCCATAGCCACCTGCTTAGAAGAAAACCATACCTTGGCAAAAAGCAAGTTGAGTTGCTTTCCTGATCCATGGTAACCACCCTGGGAGAGAAATAACTTGACCTGTTCCTGGACCTGCTCTTCATCCAGATGCCAACAGTTCTCATCGTCTATACTGGCGCCGGCTGTCGGATCTGGAGCACCTGTTCACATGGAGAGACAGCTGGGTATTAATGCACAGGCCATGTATATAGGGAGCCATTTGATCTATGCAGGGTCAGCATTAGCAGTTTCACCAATAGGATATCTTCTATTATAAAAACTTTAATAGGAAAACCAGGCATGCAGTTTTGCAGTCCCCATTCTTTAATTTTTAAACAGTTACACCAAAAAACAATTCTTTAAGATGCAGAATTTAAGTATTAAACATATTAGTTCTATTAGATATTTGCTGTAAAACAGTACAAGCCAAAAAATGAAAACTTGTGATTAAGAGTCATCAGATAGGAAGGCTTCTATACTTCTACAGGTACATGGATTTCCAAACTCCGGGGTTTGGCCAACGAGTTTTTAGGATGTATTACAATTTCAGCAAAAGCTTCACAGAAAATGATAGGAGCAAGGAGCAGCGACTAATCATTCAATGCCATGAACAGTTACATTTTCCCTACTTATTCCCTTCTATTTAGCATCCAGCACATATCGCTAGTTGTTGCAATGCAATCAAGAGTCAACCAGTCCCCCATCTACAGTGTGCAGTACTGATGTAAAGGTTGAAGATTTTTTACTTTCATTAATTCTATCCATGAAGGTAAAAAACCTGCAGGACAAGCTTCCCTGATTTAAAAAAACCTGGAACCCCTGGATCACCAATCTGACGGAGACAACCTCGTTGGATCTGAGGCTAACCTCTTAGTGCCCTAGGAGAGGCTCGCTGTCTCTTTCCCCTTTCTTTTTATTCTCCTTTTCCCTACTTATTAAACCCTTTGGTAGTTTGGGGAGTGATGTAGGACCGCTGGTCGGCCACCATTGGTCCCACACTCCCAGTTTGCTAACATAACAACCAGTTACCGGGATCGATTCATGGCTGAGATGTACCATCGTCTTAGATGAGAGTGCCCCTGGTCATGCAGTTCCTCTTCAGAGGATGTATCTTCTGTTCTACAGAATTCTAATCATAGTCCAAAATAGCGTTATACCAGTTCCTTAACGACCTATGCTGTATGTCAGTAATGTTATCATTTACCGCTGTATGGTTTTATATCTGTATGGTTTATAACCTTAATAAAAACGATTGAAAAAGAAGGTAAAAAAAAAAAAAAAAACCTGTGTGCAGCCCCAACCCATCCCAATACTTACCTAAGCCATAGCCCGATCCAGCGATGTGATTGAAGCAGCTGCTCTCCCTGCTCTCTCCCTCCTCATTGGCTCAGACACCACAGCAGGAACCACTGGATCCGGTTGCTGTCAATCACAGCCAGTGATAAGGGAGTGGGGCTGAGCCCTGTTCTGTGTATCAAAGGACACACAGAGCCAGCTCGGGAGCAAGCGGCTTGTTATGGAGGCACTCAGCAAGGAGGAAGAGCCAGGAACGTTGGCAGGGCACCCGAGAAGAGGAGGATCGGGGGCTGCTCTGTGCAAAACCATTACACAGAGCAGGTGTGTACAACATGTTTATTCTTTTTTTTTTTCCTTTAAATTCATTATAAAGCAGGGGTCTCCAAATTTTCTAAACTAAGGGCCAGTTTGCTGTCCTTCAGACTTATGGGGGGCTGGACTGTGGGCATTGGAAGTAGAAAAGGTCCCGACGTCAGTGGGAATAAACAATTCCCCATCTTTGGTGTCAGTGCGAGGAATAGTACGCCATTGTTGGTATCATTGGAAGGAATTGTACCCCATTGTTGGTGTCATTGGGAGGAATTGTGCCCCATCTTTGGTGTCATTGGGAGGAATTGTGCCCCCATCGTTGGTGTCAGCGAGAGGGAATTATGCAGCCATAAGAATATGGTAGGAGTGGTAATGCAGATTTTCCCCCCTCAGTGTCTAACATAGTCACAGGGTTGAACAAGACCCTTATCACTGCCACAGCTACCAAATCCCAAACAGCCCAACATCTTTGAGTAGAAGAAGCAGTGGCAGGTTTTGAAAAGCATGCAGGGAAAGCAAGCACATGAAATTGGCATAACATTACCGAAAGGATGTTCCCAGCCTCGCCTGTACCTACCCACTGTTGCTACCCAGCAGTAAAAGAGTGGTCACATGACTGCTGGAAAAACAAAAAGATAGTGACAAAAAAAAAAAAAAAAAAAAGGAGGTAATATCGATCAATTATCTGGCTAATGGCACATTTACATGTTCCCCTAGAACTACACTTTACTGACAGTGTCTATCAGGCCTGACAGCGGCTTTAAAGTGCATGCCCATATATCACCTAAAAGTGCGCCCCAACCTTCCTCTCCCCGCCATAGCGTGCCCCAGCATCACTTTCTCTTACTTTGTTCCTGCAGCAAGAACAGCTTTCTTTGTTCCCTGTGATATCATTAGTAAAAGCGTTGCAGATGCTGAAAGTGCTGGTCATCTTGACCCAGGCTTGCCGCCAGAACTACATCTCCTGAGAGCCCTTTCTTACATGAAGTGTGGGAAGACTCTTAAGAGTCCAGATAATAGTATTGCATTACTGGAAAAGATATCAATATATGCATGGAGAGAGGTGAGTGATAGGCAGGGTTCTGCAGATCAGTAGGCAGGGCCAACAACACCAATTGGGATTTCATTGCAGAAAAGAGATCAATCTGTACTACTGACCTAGAATTTTGGGATGCCCTTGCTGTTCTCCTGAAAATGCTAGTTGACTGGCAGTCATCTATACTTTAAGCCTCCCTGGCTCAAAATATTGAAAGTGTTCAAGCCGTTTCATTAGCAAGATGGCCCAGCAATACTTTGCTAAGGGGTCAGCAATAGCAAGCTATAGGATTCTTGCATTACTGTTTTCTATTTTTGCCTTTCTGCATAAAATCTCTGCCCTTGTTATCTCTCGCCTTGACTATTGCAACTCCCTTCTCATTGGCCTGCCTCCCAATAGGCTATCCCCTCTTCAGTCTATCATGAATGCTGCTGCCAGACTTATCCACCTTACCAACCGTTCAGTTTCTGCCAACCCTCTCCTACAATCCCTACACTGGCTCCCGATCACCCAGCGAATTCAATTCAAACTACTAACCACAACTTACAAAGCCATTCACAACTCTGCCCCGAGCTACATCGGCAATCTTGTCTCCAAACATATCCCAAACCGTCCTCTCCGCTCTTCTCAAGATCTCCTACTGTCAAGCTCTCTCGTCTCCTCCTCCCATGCTCGTCTCCAGGATTTCTCCAGAGCCTCTCCCATCCTCTGGAACTCGCTACCTTAACCTGTCCGGCTATCCCCTACTCTAGCTACCTTCAGGCGATCCCTGAAAACTCATCTCTTCAGAGAAGCCTATCACGTCTCCAACTAATCTTTTACCACTTCCATCAGCTCATTCCCCACAGTTACAACCTTTTGTACCACCTCCACCACCCTATTAGATTGTAAGCTCTTCTGAGCAGGGCCCTCTTTATCCTCTTGTATTTTATTGTATTATAACTTTATTGTCTCCCTTTTATATTGTAAAGCGATGCGTAAACTGTTGGTGCTATATAAATCCTGTAATAATAATAATAATAATAATAATAATAATGAACTAAAATGCAAAGCAAGTGAAAAGCCAATCAAATGTGCAACCGGAAATAGTCCTTCAACTTCTGATGGCCGGCTATGGGTTTCTGCCATTTGCCACTTCAACTGAACAACCCATATTGTTTTGTGTCTTATTAATCTGCATGAATGTTACTGCATTGTGCTGCACTATGAGCCCCGACATGGGCTGTCCCTGCTGCTCTCAGCTATTCTTTATCTTCTGGAAAGTTTCCCGACAGGACTTCTTCACAGCCACTCTTCAAAAGGCTGCAGATAACGGCCTACACACAGGAGGATTGAGCAGCTGCTGTCAACGTATGTTCCTAATATCACCTTGCAGAGAATCCTAAATGTTTTATTACAGAGGGAGCACCGCATACTAGTTGCTTGATCATTGGGATAAAACTGCATTGTCTTCTCATACATAATTAGTAAGCCATATTTCACATGTACTACCACTTAGCACTCAATAACTCCCATCAGGATACTTATATGGTCAGTCACAGCCCAAGCTCTACTAGCTGTGATCAGAAGCCCAGACGAGGCAAGTACACTACGGAAGTAATACACCTTCCAATTCCGAACCATTACCAATCTGAAAGCCCGTGCTTTCAACTCATCAACTCATGCCCGAGATGTACCCAGGGACTTCCATCCCTAAAATGCAGGTCTTGGAAGCTGAATTGTATATAGAAGCAGTTACAACAGAAATATGGGAGCTGCAATTGCCCACTTTATGAAAGTTGAGCACACACAACTCAAGCATGCGGCCAGGAATGTTGACATCTGACCTGAATACTTGTCCTGGGTCAGTGACTTGCCAAGCAGCAAAGATTAAGCCGGGTATACACACTACAGTTTTCTTTCGTGCAATCCAGCGGGGTGCATGAAAAAAGAGTCAGTTCTGGTTGGAGACACTGTACTAACCACGCAAGGTCAGTTCAGCGATTGCCCCCACTGAGATGTTGGGTTCTGGTGTGGATAGCAGAAGGGTCCTGTGTGTATTTCGGTCCATTACAGGTGCAAATTCAGGCAAAAATTTGGACCCAAATCTCACCTGAACCAGTGAACAGGGTCGCACCAGGCCCCATGCTGGGAACTGTGGGTGAAGATAAGTGAACCCGGCCTTAAAGGGTTACTAAACCCAGGACCCTGCATTTACTATATCTGGTCTCAAACAGTACACAGAACATAGAAATGCAATAGCTTTAATAAATATAACCTGCTAAATCTCATCAGCAGTATATAGCAGTCATATGACTTCTATGAGTGTCTGGTTAAAGCTAGTAGGAGTTTTAATTCTCCTCTGACTGTCCTATAAGGCTGCATGACCCCTGACCCTCTGTCTGGACACTGCTGATTGGCCCTGTGCTGATCACATGCACCCTCCATTTTTCTTCTGCTGTTGCTATTAAACAAAAAAGCAGAAGAAAAACATGTGACCATGTAATCCTAATGGAATTCTTCACACTGATCTGTTGTGGATCTGCTGTGTTTAGTAAAATCCTGCTTGCTGCATTTTTGGTGCAGTTAAAAAAAAAAAAAAAAAAAAAATACACCTCCCATTGAAATGCATAGAAAAAGCATCAAAAACACACCATTTTGGAAGCACATGTCCTGTGGGAAACGCACCGTAAACGTGGTAAATATGCATATGCGTTTTTACAGCATTTCTGCAGTGGATCATTGTGAAATTACCCTTAAAGCATCTCAGGGCAAAAAACAAAAAAACATACATTTAGTCCCTTTAAAATGCTGCAAGTAGAGAAATGCGTGTTTAATCGGTCAGCAATCCAGCAAGCTCCAAACTGACACAGGGCCTCTGCTCTTCTGAATTCTAACTATTGTTGTCAGCCATGTTTGTCTTCTATTTGGGGGAAAAAAAAGGAAGGGATGGGAATCTGACCTTACAAAATTCTGTAAAAGTTAACATTCCAGAGTGTTCAGTGCCTGGCATTAACACCTGTATGCCTTTCCTTTGTGCTCTGCGAGTACGCCAGCCAGGGTCTGGTTCCGCTTTGTTGGGTGGATTATTAGGGTTTAATACATGATTTAGTGATGTTTCTACAGCACACCTGTGACTACCAAGCACAGCCTAAACAGCTCCCGTCACATACCTGAGCATTGAGCTCACAGGCCTGAAGGTAGTCTCCAAACAAAGAGCAACTGTTCAGCCAAACAAGCAGCTCCTCTTATTTGGGAGCAATTAGGACATTCTTCCAGACTTATTAGCTCCCCCTCAGTCATCGGAGAATGGCGTACGTAACTTGGGTGAAAAAAATAAAATAAAATCACAATACATGGCACAGCATGACAAGCTACATGGCGTTGGATCTAGATTTTGTCACCCTGTATTTAATAAATGATAAACAGAACCTAGAGCTTTCATTTTTTTCTCATGTTTACCACAACTTTCAAACTGGCCAGGTTTGCCCGTCCTGGCGGCAGAAATGGCAACCCAATACAGTATTGGTTGCCACCTCATCCCTTTAAACCCGAACACATATTAATTGCACAGGTTCTGTGGCTGATTAAGGTGCTAATTAAACTCACTTGGTGCCTTATCAGCATTTAATTAGCCTCAGAACCTAATTCAAAGGTGTTCGGGTTTAAAGGGGTTGTAAAGGTTTGTTTATTTTCTAAATAGGTTCCTTTAAGCTAATGCATTGTTGGTTCACTTACCTTTTCCTTCGATTTCCCTTCTAAATGTTTTTTTTCTTTGTCTGAATTTCTCACTTCCTGTTTCTCCTCAGTAAACTTCACACCATCATTCGAGCGGTGGTTAGTCAGCCAGAACAGCTTACTGAGGAGGAACAGGAAGTGAGAAATTCAGACAAAGAAAAAAAACATTTAGAAGGGAAATCGAAGGAAAATTGAAGGAAAAGGTAAGTGAACCAACAATGCACTAGCTTAAAAGGAACCTATTTAGAAAATAAAAAAACAAACCTTTACAACCCCTTTAAAAGGAATGAGGTGGCAACTCTACAATAGAGGCTTCTAGCTCAGGCAGGCCATCAACATTGCAATTTTCTTTCTTAGCCCTCTATGGGAAGTACTGCAATTAGTATCAGTTTAAAGCAGAGCCTGTTGATCTGAATAGCAGACCAGCTTCATGTTTATTTCCCTCACTGATGGCTCCTCTGGCCAACAGACAGGTAACGAGACGTCCCATGAAGACTCCAGGAAGCGGTCACAGGACACAGACCTCAATGCAGGGGGAATCTCTTCTGTAAGCAGATATTCAGCTGGCAGAAAGTGTGATCAGAGCAGCACAAACACTACACAAAAGGTCATGGAGTATTTTGGGTGATTCATTCAAATGCCACTTGCAGTTTTGAGTATGTTTACTCGTCCACAAAGT